>CM056691.1:10469841-12869841 GCA_029849275.1 Papilio elwesi | reverse complement strand
TTCTTTAACCTAAGTAAGTTTTTGGGAAACGTCTTATTCACTCGAATCGGAAACTAGTGCAACTGGAAATACCCATTTACTGTTGACTAGCATACCCCCTCTATGGAATCCAAGCTCTGTCATGCGCGGTGGGGAAATCTATAATTGGAAAAGCTTCATTTTTCCTCATATCTACCCCGTAGAAGAAATATTACCTAAAAAAAGCATTTTAAATCTGTTAAGTTGAAGTCAGCAGTAAATTCGTCGTCGTATAATTGCTTGAAGTTTGTATTAACTACCTTAATAGTAAGGTTACAACATCGTTAGCAATATTGATGCTGGTGCCTATTTCGGCGAATCGATTCAAATCAACCGAGAGCAGGAAAAGAGCCGCTCCGCTAATTTACATTTTATAGTAACGTGTTTAAATCGATCGAGCTCGCAACGGTTTTGCAATGGACAAATTGACTGCACGACAATTCTATATGCAACGTATGCAACAGCAACTAGTGGGGACCTAGATTGTGCGTCTAGATTTTTTTGGCATTAATTGGTGACTTAACTCTAGTGCGCACAGTCTCTTTGGTTTTAAAGTTTTAAAAAGCAGGCGACGACCTTAAGGTAGGCACATTGTTATTTTTACCTAAACCAATTAATATCATACAACTTCGAATATGGAGAATTAAAAAAAGTTGTATTTAATTTTTTAAGTGCGAATTCTGCGATATTTATGTACAAATTTTCCAGCGCTTATTTTTTAATACAGACTATAAACAAGAGTAAAATTAACGTAGAGGAACGTGTTTTATCTATGACAATATAGTGTCATGCTCTTGTCATTTCCAGACGTCAGATTCGTCTGTCAAGTTGCCGTCACGCCCAAAATGCTCGCACAATCTGTAGGATTCACCGCAAGCACCTCGGCGAGCCCGTCGAGTGGCCCTTACTCAGAGTGTAGGGCCTCAGTAGGGCTGTAACAACCCTCGCGTGCTTTTCATTTCGTCACGTCTTCTTATCTTAAACACCACTCGAAATGCACTTAGAGCGTGTGCGAACGTATAAGTTTGTACGCACCCTTATAGTTCGTATACGCATCATTTTTTGTTAGTTCTCTTTTCATTAATTTGAAGTTGTGATGACGAATTGTTAAAGTTATTTTAATGTAATTTAGATATGTTTTCCAACGACATTATTTAATAAATCGTACCTTCTGTAAACTGTTATAGATTTGTTACAAAATAATTTGTCAGCTTTGTGTCACGAAAACGAGTGGGCGGACCGTATTCAAATCTAGATATCGATCGATGGGGATGGCGCGTATTCCTACGGAAGACCAATATTTACGAAAAAGGGGCTACAATACCCAGCCATTACGTTACTCTAGACGTTGATTCAAAAATTCTTCATGATAGCCTTGTTAGCGGTATAAGACCGTTATGTACTAATGTTTTCTATAATACGTAAAATTAAATTCTCAAGTGTTCTCTTTATACACATAGATATCTGTATTTGAAGATATTTATTCATTTTATTGATTAAATTTAAATTTGACTCAATTCTACCATCTTACTGAAATTTGCATTACTTGGTCATTTCTAGAGATCAAGTTTCTTGACCGTAATTGTCCTCTTCCGCGGTGTTCCAGCGAATTGACCGCGAATTAAAAATTTGTCATGTACATCTAGCGAAATCGATTATTGAATCGTTGTTAACAGACAAACTGTATCGTAACTGGGACAAGAAAGCAGTCAAGTAAGCGGCGCAAACAACACAAAATACTGCATTACAAAAAGCTTTCCTTTATAAATCCTATTAATTATTTTTCCAATGTATATCTCGAACACACAAGATACACTCACATTCGTGTTATCTTCCTACAGTACGTTTGAAATATCATTGACCTTAAAGTTATAAAGCGAAAAACAGAACTATAATACAAGGGAAATCTTCGCTTCAAAACAAACATTATTTGAATGCACGCCAATACTCCAAATGTTCCGAGTTACGGGATAAAATATTCAACAGATAATTTATGTACATGTTCCGAAACACAATACAATTTTCGATTCCGGGAAGGGTAATCCCTAACGTAAAATATAGGATATCTATACAGTATTAATCCATAGGAACCGTCATACGTAACACACACAGATGAACACCATTCTAAAGCTTGCAATTCTTTAATTAGGGATAACCAGGAGTTGCTATCACTACCCGTTTTTACTTAGTCTGATATCTCCCAAACGTGACAAGCATAGCCTGTCACCATATGACGTAAATCTTATTACCTCAGAATTAAATCCAAAATATATTTGAGAATATACCGATATATCCCGATTTTGAGAACAATATTTATCCTGCATATTTATATTACAATGCAGGGTAGAGTTAGTGATATTAATTGGCTATTTAATTTCCCCGTAGATTATATTTAATGAAAAATCACCACATAGTCTTGTGTTGTGTAAATTCTCGAACCAAATTGCGGTACGGAATAAATCAAAGCGGACCCCACAATGCGACGGCTTGTTAATTGGACGTCTATCCAAGTTTGGAACTTCTGCGGTCCGACTGACCTTCGCAACATACACCTGTGCCAATTTTCTATTATCTATATAACAAGCTTTAATCTGTCGTCAAGCTATTTTCAACCTTACACCAATGTAATACGAACAAAATATAACTTGAAAATTGGTTTCAACGAGTTGTTGTTCACTAAATTCTGACGTAGGTAAATTTAGTGTGGAGTTATCAAATTTGTGCGATTAAGATCTGCCTCGGAACGGAACTCAGTATGGACTTAGCACAAAGGTTGTTTTGACTGTCATTACCTTCAGCTGTCGCAGTAAGGGATTTCACAAACATTTTTCCTTTCTTGTTGTTATTGTATAATATTATTGATTGTAACCTAGTAAACACTATTTTGTTATTGAATTAAACCAACATGGCATGACTTTGCCGTCTTAGTAGCGAAGAAATAAAAAGTAATCTTAAGAATAAGCTATAACAACAAACTTACCTATTGTCATATTTGGACCTAAAATGCTTGATAAGTAGCGATTTGTGATCAATTAAATTATCTAGTATATGATATAAAAGCCAGGTTTTGTGTTTTATTTACATATACGGTATTTTTTGCGATATGTCCAGTTGGCGACTTCGCAAATGTTATGTGGAGCCAGGGTGCAGGTCCAGAATGGCGACCAATATATGTTATATATGAATATATGTGGGTGCTGTACAGTAAAGCTTTTTAGCACTATCTGTACTTTTATTAAACTCTCACTACACTAGTATGACGTATTTTTTTATAGTTTTAGTTCATCAGTTTCATTTTTGTTTTATTAGAAATTTATACTAATTTTAACATTTATTTGAATAATTTCGAAGTGCCATCTTTTATTATAATAATAGGAAGAGTAACGATGGATGTGACGGAAAAGTAACATGAGAGATGCGCCCGACGAAACGGTCCTCGCGACTTGGACCATTTTGGCAACGAAAGCTTAGAAGACTGTTGTGCAACCAATTATTTCCGAGGAGGCATCAGGCAGGCCGGTCTTAAAAATATAATAGATAGAAAATAGACTGCGGTCATACTGTGCTGACATCACATAAGTGGAAAAAGGCAGGGAGATGACTAATAGGAAGAGTTACCCATTAGGATTGGAGTTTCCCAACTTAGTGGAGTGTTCTGTTTAATAGAAAACAAATACATAAATACATACATAACATTTTTCCATAAAATTATACAAAAATACATAAATATGTAATACGTGTTAAATAAAGTGAGTGACAGTGTAGGCCGGGGTCGGCCTAGGAGAACTTGTACCAGATTGGTGACATAATAAAGAAAGGCGGTATTAAAAGTACCCATAAGATCACATATGCGTAGATGGTTTAATGTCGAAGAAAGGAGAGGAGTACGCCAAGACCTTGACAAATGGCAATCCGTAATCTCTGTCTACACCACTGGTTTAAGGGCGTGAGTGTGTATATAACCCTCATAAGAAGTCCATTTTATGTTAAGTTTTTGTGATTGCTTGCTTAGATATGAATATTAACCAAAGGCCATTTGCCTTCAAAAGCCTGCCCGCATACAAAGCCTTTGTTTTATTTTTTGTTCTCTTTTACAACGTGCAAAAAGTTCCTTCGTGACGGTTATATAATTATTATTATTAAGCCTTTATAGCTGATGAATTAAATTGGTAAACATTTATGTTATTTGTACATATTTCCTCAAAGTTATCAGCGTGTCCTGTGACACATAGGCCTCTTCCAGCTGCTTCCATTCGTTACGATTTTTAGCCTTTCTTATCCAGATTGTACCTCCAATATCCTTAATATCATCTGTCCATCTTTTAATTTGTCTGCCTCTTTTTCTTTTCCCGTCACGTGGTTGCCATTCCGTTATAATTTTTGTCCATTTTAACCTGCTATCCCTTGTCATGTGTCCGGTCTATCGCCATTTTAGCTGCCTTATTTTCTTTAGTATGTCTTCCACCTTTGTTGTTGCTCTAATATCTTCTGCTCTTTTACGGTCTCTTAGCGTAACGCCCAGTATATGGAGGTGTTTCTGAGTTAACGCCCAAGTTTGACACCCATAAGTGAGACATGGCAAGATACATGAGTTAAACACCTTTCTCTTGGCTGTCATAGGAAAGAGACTACTTTTAAATATCTCTTTAAGGGACCAGTACCTTTTCCAAGCGCAAGCCACTCTTCTATTTATTTCTAAGTCTGTTTGGTCTTTGAATGATATTAATTGCCCTAAGTATATATAGTTGCTAACATATTCTATGTTTTCGTTATCTATTCTGATGACTATTTCATCTCTGTTTGTCATTGCTTTTGTTTTTGTTTTATTCATAGTAAGGCCAACTGATCTGCTTGAGTCCGCCAATTGTTGTAGCATATGTTGGAGCGTAGTGGCATTATCAGTTATCAGGACTAAGTCATCAGCGAATCTTAAGTGATTAATTTGCTTACCGTCGATATTTATTCCAAAATTGTCCCATTCAAGATCCTTAAAAACGCTTTTCAGTATAGCAGAGAAAAGTTTTGGGGATAGCGGGTCTCCTTGCCTTACACCTCTCGCTATTGGGAATGGCTCACCGGTTGTTTCTAGTTTTATTTGTGCTGTGCTATTTGAGTATACATTTTTAATTATCCTTATATATTTTTTGGACACTCCTTGCTGGATTAGAGCTCTCCAAAGTGAGTCGTGCTTTACGGAGTCAAATGCTTTATTATAATCCACAAATGCGATGTACAGAGCTTTACCGTATTCTTGACATTTTTCGATTAGCTGTTTCATGACATGCATATGGTCGGTAGTAGAAAACCCTGATCTGAAACCAGCTTGTTCCATAGATTGTTGTTCGTCCATGATTCCTGTTAGTCTATTAAATAACAATTTGGAGAATATTTTGTAGATGTTTGATATAAGACTTATAGGCCTATAATTTTCAATTAAGTTCCTGTCTCCTTTTTTGTGTAATAATATAATTGTACTCTTGGTCCACTGAGAAGGTATACATTCCGTATTTAAAATAGAATTGTATATATCTGTGAGTTTCCTTAGGTTTTCTGGCACAGTAATTGAGTTTTTTATCATCTGATTTGTGATTTGATCTGGTCCAGGTGTCTTATCTTTCTTTAGACTATTCACAGCTTTTTCTATTTCAGATTGTAAAAATAAAGGAATATCTTCTGAACGATCGTCCTTAAGCTTTATACGTATATTTGGGGGATTTTGATCTGCAGCATATAATTTTGTATAAAAGTCAGTTGCTGTCTGAATTATCGCAGTTCTTTTCGTGTCCTGTTTACCCGCATTATCTTTTATGTTTTGTATCCATTTTTTCGTCTTCTCCAGTTCTTTTAACGCTTTTTTAATTCCTCCTGTCTTCTTTATGTGATAAGTTAGTATGCTTGTTCTTTTCTTGTTTCTATCCTTTTTGATGCTATTACTTATTTGTTTACTTAGTTCTGATATGGCTTTAAGATTATGTTTGTCTTTTCCGAGTTTCAGGAGTAGTCTTCTTTTTTCTATTAATATTTTAGTTTCGTTTTTGGTATCAGTGCTTTTGGGTTGTGACAGTTTATTAAATAGCGGGCCATATATTTCGCTTATTACTTTGTTGTACTTTTCTTCTGTTTCATTTGTTGATTTAAATTCTAATTGTTGTTTCTTTATAAAGTTAGCTTTTACATTGAATTTGTTTCTACTTTTTTTTGGTTCCTCACATTTTATTGTTGCTCTCACCATGCGATGGTTTGTATTAAAATTAAATTGATTTAGAACGCTTATATTTTGCACAATTTTTTTGTTATTAGATGCTATGTAGTCTATTTCGTTTCTATATGATCCATCTGGAGACAGCCAGGTCCATTTTTTCTTTGAGTTTTTTTTTAAAGAAGCTGTTCATGAATGCGATGTTGTTTTCGCGTGCCATTTTTATCATTCTTTCTCCATTTTTACTTCTCCTACCGTAACCAAATTTGCCTATTACACTTTCTTCCCCTGGTCGTTGAGAGCCTATTCTACCGTTGAAATCTCCCATAACCAAAACGTTTTTGTGTGTCTTGTAAAACAGCCGATAGTTTTTCATAGAAGATGTCTTTATTCCGTTCCTCATGCTGTTCAGTAGGAGCATATACTTGTATGATAGACCAGTTGTGGTTGTGGCCTGGCAAGTGTATGTTTAGTACAGCTATTCTCTCCGATACACCCTTGAATTCCTCAATGTTTCTTTCTAAATGTTTCTTAACTATGAAGCCAACTCCATAATTTCCTTTTGTTTCCCCTTTATAATAAAATATGTATTTATTTCTATCCTCGATGCTTTCACCTAATCTTCTTACTTCACTTAAACCTATTATGTCCCACTTTATTTTTGAAAGTGCTAGTTCTAATTCGGTGAGCCTTTCTTGTGTTCTAAGTGTTAGGCAATTTAAAGTCGATATATACAGTTTCCTATTTTCTTTTGGTTTCAATATTTTTGTATTTGTATGTATATTTTCATTTTTATTTTCTATTGAAGCTGGAAGGGTTATATAATTAATAGAATGTTAATTATTGTGTAGAAGTAATCCCCCTCGTCATGGTTCCCAGCATAAGGCGCCAAGCGATTAAAATGGACAACTCTCGGTTTCCCACGAGGCGTCTTCTGAATCCTGTAGCAAACGTCATTGATGCGCTCCAATATCTGGTACGGACCCTCCCAAAAATTCTGTAGCTTCGGTGATAAGCCACGCCGGCGTTGAGGATTGTAGAGCCACACGGAATCTCTCCACACAAAGTCTCCTCTCTCGGCCCTAACGTTATAAGTCTCTTTCATTTTATCACTAGCGCTTTGAATGCTTAGGTGAACTCCTTGGTGTATGTCTTCCGTCTTCCGGCGTAGATATTTCGAGCACCAGCAAAATAGGTGATTTTTCAAAAATCATATACGATTTTTTGGAGTTCCATCAGTTTCTTGTTTATGGTAGCTTGCTTATCTATTTATTTGAGGCCCAGTAGCCTTATTGACAAGAGAATTTTTATGACTGACAAATACAGTATGGTTACAGTAATAAAACATTTTGCTCTAATTTAATAATTTATGAAATATTGATGTTACATCACGTGAATTGTATCTGACCATACAATTAGTTGTTTATTACTTATCTAATAATAGTGATTAAGATGTGTGCGTGTGTCCATTGTACTAGCACGTGATACAAGCCACTCAGTGTACTTCCTGAGTACTAGTAGTGCAACAGACTTGTTGGTTCATTAGAACCTATTGTCATAGAATGCCCCTCTTATAACTCAAGGGGGATTTAAATAGATACTCGAAACGTAGGGAACAAAAAACATTAAATAAACGTGCTAAAATTCGTAAAATTGGTTTAATTACAATTCACTTAGAAATATAGAACTCATTTAATTAAAATACGTACATTCCTGAGAGGGGTTGCCGTCAGTCAGAAAGCCGACCGTAAAAGCTATAGCCAAAAGCTATACAATCTTACTTTGACACCAAATTAGTGGGAAAAGGGCCGGGAGATAATGACATACAGAGTCTCAACACTAATTAAAACACAGAAGTATGCGGTCGTCCATTATCTAGCCTAGAGTCTTTAAAAATCCCCTCTTACGACAAACCACGAAGACCTGGTGTGGTACCATTCTATAAACTAAACCACTCACGGACTCATCACCAGAGTTATCTGTATACCACTGCTTAGAACTATCCATTATAAAGCCTTCAAGACATAATAATACAATAATTACATTTATAATTCTGTGTAATACAACATTTTGACAGCTCCAACAAAAAAAAACTTTTTTTCTTGTAATGTAACCATAAGCTTATATGTATATATATATATACATAGTTCATAAATATATTGTTTTACTTTTCGTTGTAGTAGCTTGATTCTAAAAAAAACATACTAGTCATATACCTACTAGCATACGTTTAATCACTACAAGTGTCAATCATTTCTTTTTGTTGGCAGATTTTATACATGTTTAATTCGTGCATTCACCCGTAGTCGACCTTGGTCGGGTCAAATTACAAATGTAATTGAACTATTTTGAATATAAAAAACGCTTGTCTGTATACCCACGTAAGAAGTTATAGATCTTCAGCGTAACTAAAGAAAAATAACTAAAAACTATATCCCTTGTGCCAGTCAGTACTCTTTGTTTGCGAAAAAGAACAATAAATGCAATTAAATAAGAAAGAATTGTTGGTAAATCTCAAAAAAGTGTTATTGGTTGCCATTGTAACATGAAGTTGATGTCGCTTTTACGTGTCGTGCATCGTAAAAATTCACTCTCATCCTTAACGTGCCAAAAGAAGTTACCAGTGGTAGAGCCCGCAACAACAACATCTGTTGCACGAATGGGCCGGCTCGACCGGTGAAATACTACGACCTCTAAGAAGACAGGCGTGAAGTAGAAGTAGCGTTTCGCCCGACGAGCGAGGTGCCGGAGGCCTAATTGGAGTCCTCTTCCCCTTTCTTTATAAGGATAGGATGGGAACGGGAGGAGGATTGGACGGGGAGGGGGTTAACGGGGAAGAGGAAATATCCTCTTTCCTGTCTATCCCCTCCTTTGTCCATTAAAAAAAGGCAAAGCACCTGCAACACATTTGGTTGTTGGGGATGTCTATGGGTAGCGCTCACTTAACATAAGGTGATCCGATTGCTCGCTTGCCACCCTATAACATGTAAAAAGACCGTGAAGAAAGAATCATAGATTATAGCGTCTTCCTATTCGCAGATATTCTTTTTAATTATGCGCGCAAACTAAAAAGAGCGCTCTGAATAAAAAGTGCAAATTGCAAAGTTTCCGGACTCACGTCTGTCTAATGAGGACCTACTTGAATAGCGACCGAATACCGCGCTGGACTAATGGAAGTGCGACCCTCTAAAACTTTTATACTACCCTCTTTAATTTTCTACCACTGTTCTCTGCTTACGGGTCGCAACGAGTTACGAGATTAAATAAAAAGAGGACTTCCTCCAAAAGATTCAATCCATTTACTGTGTTTAACCTTTCTTCTTCAACAAATTTCTAAATATCTATGTTCAATGCCTCCAAAAACACTCCTGTTTTTTGTGGGCATTCTGTTATGTCTTTGTCATTACTTAAATAAAATACATTCATTTATTTCGAACTTTGTCCAAATTGGTAACAATTAGTACAATAAAAGTGGCCAATACTCATGCTTCCTGTGTTAAGATTTTGCAGGCAGCCAGCAGAATAGGGCAGGCAGGCTTATCACTAATTCTTCATAGAATGGTCTTACAGTGGGTTTACACTGCCTATTACATTCACATAAGACTCAGTTTTTTCGGATATAAAGATAGAGACAGCTTGTATCGGAACACACCAGTGGAAATCACGGTTAGATAAGTGGGGCGTATTAAATTATTGTACAGTGTTAGATGGCATCTTTTCAATAACTTTTCAATTGCGCTTCCTTTCCTTTCATTTTAGCTTTTTAAAATCATCGAAGTAATTCCTAAATACGATTACTTCAATAAACGGTAATACGTAGTCTCGTTCCCGTCGTCGTTATTTCATTAAATCACATTTATCTCGGAGCCAAAGTGAAATCCTAGATAAAAAGTCTAATGGCGGTGTATCTACGTAAGCGCCGCCCGACTGTCACGAAATCGTGCCTCAGCCGACGGCATTATCATTCCGATGATACTTCGTTAGTGTACGTGTGAGGTTTCCCGCTCTAAGTGCCCCCTGGCGCCCGCTCTCCAATCTACATCTGTCAAACATTTTGATATCTTATTTAGATTGTATGTCTGATTGTTGATTTTTTGATCAATGAAGCTATTTCTCCTTCCTCCCAGGAGCTTGATGTATTCTTGAACTGCACAAGGAAATTTAATTTTAACTCAACTACTGGCACTTAAGTTATTATATTGCTAAGTCATCACACGTAGTAAAATAAATA
Source organism: Papilio elwesi (assembly GCA_029849275.1). NCBI lineage: Eukaryota > Metazoa > Arthropoda > Insecta > Lepidoptera > Papilionidae > Papilio > Papilio elwesi. The sequence continues at coordinate 12,859,393 of CM056691.1, read as the reverse complement.
AAAAGCAATAAAGCATAGGGAAAGCATAAAAAGTAATCCCTAATATCTATATAAAAAAGAGGCAGATTAGAAAGATACAAATATTTTTTAATAAGCTTAAGTTTAGATATTTACGTGCATGCATAAAAACTGAATTTTCATACACGTGTATATGCCATCTTACAGTGGTACAGCCTAGCAACTTTGTGCCGCGATTGGACGTGCTCGACCAGTGAAATAACCTCACAGAAGACGTATTCTGCATATCGGCGGATGAATGAGGTGTCGGAGGCCTGTGCTCTACCCCTTTCCATCCTTTTCTAATTGGTAAGGAATCGAAAGGGGAATAGGATTTGATGGGGGAGGGAACGATAGGAAAAGGAATTATCCCTTTTTCTGTTTATTAGATCTGCAACTTGTTAGGTTGTTACAGAAACCTGTGGGCAGCTAGAACTTAATATTAGGTGAACTGATTGCTCGTTTGATACTTTCTTTTATAAAAAAAAATGTTGAATTTTTATCAATAGGTATAGTACTAAAGATCAAGGCTTACGTTCAGTCTTTTAGATTTTCAAAATTACAATCACGTTTGTAGACAAGATTGGCAATTATGATAGAAACTTGTGTTGTTTATCATTAATTAATTACTAATTGATAACTTATCAACCGGAATTTAGACTATCATTCAGACTGGCGTGAGAAATAAGCGGTAACATATTTAAACAGAATTCCAGTTATAAATCGTAGGCTATTGAATGATGTAAGCAATATGACTTAATTTAAAACCAGATAAGCAAGATTACATTTTGTAAGTCAAACGTTCAAAATGTTGAGATTACTTGAAAGGTCTGCCTATCCGCAGTGGAGCTGTATCTCGGGGTAATAAGCCGAGACTATAAAACATTCGGTTAAATATTTATAGGCTTGTGTATTTATTAAATGACATATTCCTTTTTGCAGACCTACTTCCGATTCAACTCATTACAACTAGTTCAATCAATAACCTTCAATCGATTGTCATAAAGCCAATCCTAAAGAGAATCCGAGCCCCGGGGCGGAAAATTGAACTTTCATATAACGGCTACATCGTTACCGGGCTCAGTCAAGCGAGCCATTTCTTGCTCCCAAAACTACCGTAGATTATTTTTTTTAAATAACCCATTCATACTCATATCTTAATGTTGAAATTACAAGGCTTGGAATTATTTTTTACACGTACAGATTCCTACGTGTTTTGGATCTATCTATTACAATAACGCCATCACGTACTGCAACTTTTATGCATTGGCGACATTCGCTTCGGGTCATGAGGTTGACTCTATCTATATAAGCTGTCGTGGCATCTAATATTTTTTATTAAGGCTCGTACCGTAATATGTCTAACGTAAAAGTTGAGGTCTTAAAGTGATGAGTCAAACGGCATCAGCTTCAACGAATTGATATGAAGGGAAATTAGCACCAATTTCTTTGTAACCTCTGGCCACTGATCGCAATTTGAACCAACGTAAGAAAGTTTTTATCAAAACAAATGATTTCTTAGGAATAGAATTCGTTACTTGTTTATTAAATTAATAACTACGCGAAGGTCTTATACTTGTATCAAATCACATTACAAAAAGGTCTTGGTTGTCTCATCTCTCGTCTCATTTCATCTTAAATATTTTACATTTTTTACAATATGGTTTTGTGACAGCTTCCGAATTCACTGAAGAGTAACGTTGACAAATTTAATTCGACAAAAAATTGTTAGTTCACGTAATTTACTGTAACCAATTCAAGTTGAATAACATCATTGTAGTTTCTTTTTCAATTATAAATAAATAAATATGCGCTCACACCCGTAACCCAGAGGGGTAGGCAGATATCATGGATTTCCAATTGGCACGATCCTGGCACACCTCTCTCGCTTCTTCTACATTCATACATCTACACATAATTGCTCGTCGGCTATGGGTGCTCCTTATATCGCCCTATTTTAGTAAACCACTAATCTGATCGATATAAGTTCTCCTAGGGCGTCCCCGTTTTTCAATTAGAAATATTTAATTTCGGCAACTTTTGTTCCTACCTGAAATTTATTACCTTCTTGTATTTTTGTCTTGTAAATTAATTATTTCGAAATATACGTAAGGTAATGTCACTATCCAAATGTTGTTAGAGTCTGGAACAACAACATCTGTTGCATGAATGGACCGGCTCGAAATACCACGACCTCACAGAAGACAGGCGTGAAGTGGGAGTATTTTTATGCTTTTGCATTTCTTCTGGTGAGTGCCGGAGACCCGATTTTAGTCCTCTTCCCCTTTCCATCCTTTCCTACAAAGGATAGGGTAGGAAGGGGAAGAGGATTGGACGGGAGAGGTAAGGAATGGGAAAAGGAAATATCCTTTTTGTTTTTCAATAAAGGCAGGCAACTCATTTGCTTGTTGCAGATTCTTATATGTAGCAGTCACTTAACACCAAGTGAAACCGCTTTCTTGTTCGCTAATTTTCCATTTAAAAAAATGAATACTAGAATCAAACTCAACTATAAAATCCTCATATAATTGTATGATTAGCATAATAAATAGCTATAGTTTCGGTATGTCGCTATGTTATTCAAGTCGGATATTTTCAGTACAGCCGGCGGGGACAAACGGACAAGTAGACAGTCCTACAGCGGCTTTGTGTAATGCTTTATTGTTATTGCCTTATTACTGCTTAATGACCGGCCCCGTAACTCAGCTGCGAAACATTGTTTAAAGCTTTGGAATTTAGTAGCGCTTTAAAGTCGTTATTTTGACGCAATAAAACCTTATGTCGCCAAATTGACGCTTGCCGCGCTCTGCATTACGTAAGGAAAATATAAACTTCTAACTGTACCTCACTGAAATAAGATTTTAATATTTTACATGAAATTAATTTTTCAGTATTGTTTAATACTTTATTTTCACCTCAGATGTTTGAAAAAAACTCTCGTCATTAATACAAATCTAGACATACATACATACATACAACTCCAGACATACATACATATGCATATATGATCCCGATATTACAGAGAACTGTTGCCATACGTCGGGTTTTCACTTTAACAAGCCACTAGTGGCGCTCTCAACTTTAAATTTATTTAAAATTTAACTAAATGTAATCCAATTAAATATACATTTTAATTAAATTGCTTCGCAATGACACGTAATTTTAGTGAAATTCGGACTATAAGAAGTTTTACCATAGTTAACGTGGAAATAATAATTTTATTTTTAAAGTCTCAAAACCGAACAGCTCTGACCGGCCAGCAAATCCTGTTATTAGCTACGCTAGAATCGAGCGCGGCATTAAAACCTACTTACAAGCAGAAAGGTGAAAGTGGTTACAGGCCCGATGATACAACTGGCGTAATAGGTCGTCGAGATTGAGCCCTAGATTTCAGATGGGAGCTGGATTTGCCTGGGCATTCATAATCTCGAGGGCGCTTGCATCATTTTATTGTACGGCACTTTGTATGGAGCTGAACACAGTTTAATGCTACTAAAAATTCACCATCATGTACGTGCTCAATCATTAATTCATTCAACATATACATGCTCAATCATTCATTCATTCAACATATACACGCTCAATCATTCATTCAACATATACATGCTCAATCATTCATTCATTCAACATATACATGCTAAATCAATCATTCATTCAACATATACATGCTCATCCATTCATTCAATATATACATGCTCAATCATTCATTCATTCAACATATACATGCTCAATCATTCATTCATTAAACATATACACGCTCAATCATTCATTCAACATATACATGCTCAATCATTCATTCATTCAACATATACATGCTAAATCATTCATTCATTCAACATATACATGCTCATCCATTCATTCAATATATACATGCTCAATCATTCATTCATTCAACATATACATGCTCAATCATTCATTCATTAAACATATACACGCTCAATCATTCATTCAACATATACATGCTCAATCATTCATTCATTCAACATATACATGCTCATCCATTCATTCAATATATACATGCTCAATCATTCATTCATTCAACATATACATGCTCAATCATTCATTCATTCAACATATACATGCTCAATCATTCATTCATTCAACATATACATGCTCAATCATTTATTCGTTCAACATATACATGCTCAATCATTCATTCGTTCAAAATATACACGCTTTTTGTTTATGACGAAATCAAGTAGATGATTGTATTACATTATCACGTCATATATATTGTAGCGATTGAAACAATCCAAAAGTCCATAGATCGAAAAGATATTTTAGTGACGTCACTCACCTCCCACGTCTTAAGCTGGCTTTTACATGCTCACTCACTGAAACTCTTTTAGAATTACTTGTTTACTAATGTAGATATAACGGTATAGGAAATCACGGATTCAACGTACGTACGATACAATAGCCCATGATGTACTATAACTACTGTATTACAATACGAAACGGGAGTTTTTGGTGTTCTGAGATACGAAGGCGTTTTATGGAAGAAGCGAGCAAGCGGTTCATCTGCTTTTAAGAGATAGCTACAAATAAGTTGCAGATGTGTTGCCTACCTTTAATGGAGAGAGGAGGGGATAGACAGGAAAAAGGATTCCTTCTCCTATTCATCCTTTCCCCCGTCCAATCCTCTCCCAATTCGCATCCAATCCTTTCTAAATTATAGGAAGGGGAAGAGGATTGACACCGGCCCTCCCGCACCTCACTCATCAGTTGAAACGCAGAAGTATAAAATACCGTACACGCCTTTCTTCTGTGAGGACGTGATACTTCACCGGTCGAGCCGTCCATTCTTGCAACAGATGTTATTGTTGTGGACTCCACTAATGTTAAAACTTATTTACACTATAGTCAGTGACAAACTTATTTTCGTTATTCTTACTACCTATTATATTTAAGACGTATGCCGGTTTTATAGAAATTTATTTGTATGATATTGTTTTTAAGACAAAAATCCACCACCCAATATTTTTACCGTAACAAATACATACGAAAGCTTATTTAAATTCAAGAAAAGCTAGGAGTATAAGCGTTGCTCTGTAAGTGGTGTACTCTACACCTAAGGTGTCAAATACATAAATCGCGGGTACACTATGAGATCGTATCGGCGGTCGATAAGCCGCGTATGGTAATGATGAATTTACATAAGCCATTGTTAACGGTGTGCAGCGGGCGAAAGTCAGGGCTGGCACAACGCTCCTCTAATTTATCTCCTTCCACTCGCTCCTATTAATAGTTTTGATAGAACAAACGTACCGTATTGAAACTGAGGCAACCTTATCGCAGCCAACACTAGAGACTAGAACGCATAGAATGTATTATAACACTAACAGTAAATAATTTCAAACATATAAAACAACTTTTACATTGAAGTTAAATAGATACGTTTGTTATTATTTCACCATGACAACAGTTAATATCGAGCTTTGAATCGATAAATTATCGTTGAACATTGACAGATAAAACAGTCGCGCGATACACTGCCGTGTTAATTCATCACCTCGCATACCGATAGCATATCTAGGCCGCAGTGTATAGCGAACAAACAATTAATTTGCGATCGAGGCGCCCGCTACAAATATCTAGGCCTATGTCACCAATTGCACAGCACTAATGAGGCTATCTAAAAAGCACTTTAATTCTGATGCAATAAAAGTTGTATTTACAGTTTATTTAGATCGACGTCATAACATGTATTCTCTCTGAAATCGTATTTGTTGGTACCAGTTATTTTGAATGTAATAATAATAATAAATAATAATAAAAAAGGCAAATAAACATGACGAATACGAGCCGGACAGATAGGAATGATGATAGAATGGAAGTATTGATATGAACACGGGTAGTTTTATTTATGGTGAAACTGGAAGCGTGTTCCTCATATAAAACGTAATTAAACTGTTACACACATTAACCATCCGGGTCGGACTATGATCCAGCTTCGTATCCCGGCTTATCCTGAGGCTGTTACATTTTTAACTACGCAACCTTAAGTAAATAAGCGGTCTGAATATCAAAGTTTTGCTTAGTTATTTAAATTATATATTTTTGATCGCTCAATGCTCGCTTCTATTAGGGTTTTTTTGGTACGTCGTAAGAGGCGACTAATAGAGTAACCCAGAGGATTACACCCGTACCTATAGACTCACATTCGCAAGACATACTTCTCTCACTTCTTCCAAAATTAAATAAAAATAACATGAAATTTATTGCCCAAGTAAAGGTTACAATAAACACATAAACTTACTTTGTATTATTTTCTATTTTTATTATAAATATTTATAAAATTAATTTGTAAACTGTAGTAAAGGGGTTTGTTTCTAACAAAATGTATTATTTTTCTCTTAAATTACGGTATTTGATGGATGTTTAACTTGTTTCCAAACATCCCGAGTTGAATGATCGATGTTATTAAGCCAACTGTTGAAACTGTGATGTTAGAAACTAATTAATGATTTCCCAACGTGACCGGGCGCACGACGAGCTGACGGAGCGACTGCGCAAATAAAATATGATTGCAAATTAAGAAGTACGTACGTGTGTTGTGCAAACGGTACAGCCTCTAGATGGCTAACAATTGTTCTATATCTAGTCATACAAATATAATTCTAAACACTTTACATTATGTATCGAATTCCAAAAAAGCGTATCCTTGAGAAAAGGAAAATATATTTTAGTAATGTTAAAACAATAAAATTCATTGACATTTTTACTGTTAGATTCCGCCAAGGACACGTTTAATTGATACAATACAATTCTTGCAATACATTCTAGGATGACTCTGTGATTCTTTGGGTACTAGAGGCGCATTTTTTTAATTAGGTTCTTATTTGTCTATGGCAACGAAAAACAATAACAACAATTAAGGCGAGTTAAAAGTATTTTTAACTCGCCTTAATTTTTGTTTTTCCGTCACATTTACTAAAGCGGTTCCTTTTTCATCAATAACAATTAGATCTTATATCGGTACAAATTTTTTTTAGACTATATTTAAAAAAAATGAAAAACGGCGCCATCCTTCTCTTGCTCATATTTTTCTGGAACAAACAAAGTCGTAACTCTGATAGAATTATTTTACAACGACATACAACTCCACGAAAAGTTATCAAAGTCTAATTGAGTAAATAAACAACAAAACAAGACTACGGGTAGGTTTCAAGGAGAAAACGTTCCCCAGTTTAACGATGTCGACAAATATTCGCGTGACAAATGGTCCCCCAGCCGCCCCAGCGGAAGGAAGGCGCGATGAATTCGGACCCGCGCGATCGCATCCGATCCCTGGGGTACGCGACTCTGTACCCATTATCTGATCACATTTAGTACATGATGGATCTTTACGGTAATAAAGGTGTGAATGATGTAACAAAATAATACAACGGTCCGTTCACGCACCACTACCGAATCACTTTTTATCATTTGGAGGATATTTCATTTATATCGGGTGATGAACTTTTCTAGAACTTTAATATTTGAAAAAAAACTGATATAGAGGAGAAAGAAATACCCAAAAATATATGTGGAATTATGCAAATAGAACATAAAAATATATGTGGAATTATGCAAATAGAACATAAAAATATATGTGGAATTATGCAAATAGAACATAAAAATACATGTGGAATTATGCAAATAGAACATAAAAATATATGTGGAATTATGCAAATAGAACATAAAAATATATGTGGAATTATGCAAATAGAACATAAAAATATATGTGGAATTATGCGAATAGAACATAAAAATATATGTGGAATTATGCAAATAGAACATAAAAATATATGTGGAATTATGCAAATAGAACATAAAAATACATGTGGAATTATGCAAATAGAACATAAAAATATATGTGGAATTATGCAAATAGAACATAAAAATATATGTGGAATTATGCAAATAGAACATAAAAATATATGTGGAATTATGCAAATAGAACATAAAAATATATGTGGAATTATGCAAATAGAACATAAAAATACATGTGGAATTATGCAAATAGAACATAAAAATATATGTGGAATTATGCAAATAGAACATAAAAATATATGTGGAATTATGCAAATAGAACATAAAAATACATGTGGAATTATGCAAATAGAACATAAAAATATATGTGGAATTATGCAAATAGAACATAAAAATATATGTGGAATTATGCAAATAGAACATAAAAATATATGTGGAATTATGCAAATAGAACATAAAAATATATGTGGAATTATGCAAATAGAACATAAAAATATATGTGGAATTATGCAAATAGAACATAAAAATATATGTGGAATTATGCAAATAGAACATAAAAATATATGTGGAATTATGCAAATAGAACATAAAAATACATGTGGAATTATGCAAATAGAACATAAAAATATATGTGGAATTATGCAAATAGAACATAAAAATATATGTGGAATTATGCAAATAGAACATAAAAATATATGTGGAATTATGCAAATAGAACATAAAAATATATGTGGAATTATGCAAATAGAACATAAAAATATATGTGGAATTATGCAAATAGAACATAAAAAAGGCATAGATGGTTCAGAATTTATTCAAGATTATAGATTCACGAATATTTATCTTATAGCTTATATATCAATAATTATTATACATAGTTTCCTCTTCCCTTGCCTTGTTCGCTAACTATGACACTTCAGGGCAAAGACAAGCTTCCGGGCTTGAACTAAGCGGCTCATACATATTCATACAATAATAACATTCAACATTCCACGACGGAGCAATAAGAAGCTATAAAAACAACAGTAACAACAGCTTAAGGCACAAGACTCATCTATTTCGCAACGAAAAGCAATTACTTTTGATATACAACGCTGGGACATATAAAGATATTCCGCCGTAGCACCAGATATTTATTACTCGGGGACGGTAAATACATAAATCTCAACATTGACACCTCCATTACTAGTGCGAATATGAAGAAAACCAATCATCCTTGAATTTGCCGATACAACTGACGCTTTAAATGCGATTTACATTAAAGCTTCGAACACAAGTTTAAGTTGCAAGCTGCTAAAAAGCGATAGAATCTGAAAAAGGAGAGAACATTTTTCTGGCTCGTCTCCTAATATTTCTTATTAACAGTTAATTTGTTTGAAAGTCAGCTTCATATTTTTTCCATGGATTTCTTTATTTACATTAACAAGTTCCTTTGTCTTCACATAGCAAAATCGCCATCTCAAATATGCGGCAATCGATAAAAGCGCCTTAATTCCTGCGACCTCAGTCGCCAGAGTCGCTCGACGTTAAGTCATTTGGCCGCACTCCAAACTCCGAGACATCTTGCATGCTGTATGTATTCCATAGAGCAGCTTCGATTTTATCCCTATTGATTTTATTGCCTTGGAAAAAAACTTCCTTACAAGGAATTTCTACAGTGTACAATAAATTTTCACCTATTTTAACTTATTATACTTATGTTAACGTAATCAGGTTTTATCCCGATTGTCGAAAATTAAGCTTTGAAATTAATACTGCTAGTTTGTGTCAAAGAGTTGTTATTGTAAAATCATCAAATATTACCATGGCAACCGATATTATAAAGGAAGGTTTTATGTGCCTCGGGATGAAAGGTATTCCATGTCATTTTATGACGATGTGTGTGCAAAATTTAATGATGATTGAGGAGTTAAAGCGTAACAAACAAACAAACTCATTTATAATATTAGTTAGGTTTTTTCGTAATAACAATTTTTCAAATAATATTGAAGTTTTTGAATTAATAAGACAAAAGAATCAGGTCGAGTATAATGACGTCATTGATTATTTTGAATTATCTTCTACTGTATTTAATACTATTGACCCACATAAAATATAGGGTACGAAAAGATCAGACCTCGTGAGTGTCTCGATGTACTGAACTGCTAAGTGATTAAATCAATAGGTCCAACTTTATCGTAATTCTATCTCCCCTCATACAGCAATGGAATGGCTTATTGCTTCTCAGAAACAATAAGCGAAAAAGTATCACGAAAGTGGCCAGTTATTGGACGCTCTCCGAATATTTATTATTGCTGAGGCATTAATCATTCGCCGTTAACTCCGTATTAGAGCCGGGCCAGATAAAAGAGTATTTATACGTATGAGAGGGTTTTAAATTTTTCTATCGTCTAATAACACCATAAATTACAACAGATGTTTACTTGGTATAAAGTATATCGAAACCGTAATGAAACTTGTAGGCATTTTGGTAACAGAGGTATTTTATTATTTACTAGTGATCTGCCCCGGCTTCGCCCGGGTAGCCGTTTCGAAATCTATACGGAACATCGTCTTTTATATATAAAGATGCACCCGTAAAAAAATAAAACGTGTCCGACGGGAAACGGGATAAAAAATGATATGGAGTGGAAATAGCTAGTTTTTTTTTAATTTTTGACAATTTTTTTTTCATTTTTCGTAATTTTTTTTTCGTATATCCTATCCTATGTTACATCTTATACCTCCAAGAATATGTGTACAAAGTTTCATGTTGATCGGTTGAGTAGTTTTCGCGTGAAAGCGTAACAAGCAAACTTACATTCACATTTATAATATTAGTATAGATATCTGTAGTCTATTAAGAGATTTACTTGTCTACAAAATGCTCAAGAACTTAACCTTACTTATTTAACTTAAGTATATTGAAGTATGGGTCTCTGTAATAATTTCCTTCAGTGGAAAACTTGAAGTTACTTTGAGCACAAAAGCTCTGTTTCGATTTTGGGCTATTTTCGAAGCCAAAAATATCGACGCCAAGGTCAATTGTTTTATTTTTTTGTGGCAAAAAGATAATTAATTTATTAATTATATCTTTTGCCTAGCTGGCAGGAGGGTAATGTTCTTCGCTCGTATGTATGTACACGTACAACCGCTTGTCCAATTTGGAAGAGTTGTTAAAGGTTTCAGTCGATTTCGTAATGAAGTTCCGTAAAAGAGCGCTATTGCTTTAATCGATATGGTCCTTTCATTTATATCGTTCATCGATGGTATTAAAAATCGATTACGCTGATTGGTCTTGATGAAATAATTTATGTCGCCCTGATCTCAGCACATTCTGTCGTTACGTTTCGATTTTGTGTCAACAATCCTCTTAAGCGACTTATAACAAGCTTCACTGTCGTAAATAAAGTGATCTGAAATGTACAAGTGCTGCTGTACAACTACAAGCGTATTGTAATGCTGTGATATTTTTATTTAAACGGCTTGTGTGTACTCTCCGATGGTTTTATTAATTAATAATTTGTATTTGTTACAATCTTCAGTATTTTATATTATAATCCTATCTCTTATTTCATGGTACACACGTTTCTTCAATTCGATGAGAAAGAGAATTGTCAAACTTGACGTTTATTTTTTTGTTTCTTATAGTTTACGTTCCGTTACTACACGAATAACCTACCGCCGAAGTATATTTATAGGTATACCGTAAGATGTAACCTGAAACAATTTATTGCTCACTGTTACCAATAAAATTCTTAAAATTTTCGTATATACCAATATTTTATAAAACGGCTTTACTCACGTTGATGTACATTGGTATTGGTACCGATGTACGTTAAGTTTCGGACCTGTCGGATGTCCTTCTTCAGCTTGACTTGACTGCTTTTTAAGCTTAACCAACAAGTTAGGATTAAGTATCACAGAGATTCGATATCACGTTTTTATCTCATCTAGTAAAGAGAAATATAAATCGATTAAATACAATTACGATTAAATAGCTACAATTTTAAGGTAAAACAAATAATTCTTCATCGTGTACACTTTACTAACAATTAAGATAATTAAAAATGACATTAAATGATAATTAAACTATTACAACAGTAGATGTCCATTAAATAAAAATATTTTGATACATGAAGCTAGTTTAATTTAGTTAAAAAAATAAAAATCAATAGACGAAGCATATTAGCATACCAATGAGACAGTAAATATATTACAGAGCATTCCAGCACATGGTCCGTTACAATAGAATGCTATTAAATAAACTGCAGAGCTAAATCGAAGATTAGAATATACGAAGACGATCTAGAGTACCTACGATGTTCGAGCGATCAAGATTGGAACTTTATTGGACGGCTCGCAATATCGTAGTTTACCCGGGTACCTACTTTTTAGTCCGCTCGCCGATGCTCCGATGCAACTGGACACAAATCAAGCTAATCTCGAGTGTTATCGGCGCCCCTACTGCGAGAACTCGAAAGCTTTTCGCCTTAACTTTAAGGCTTAGTCACTTTTGCAAGGATATGTAAATTTTGTAAGATTTATATGTTCTTATCTACTTTGTTTTATTATATGACTACAAAACATCGTATAAAAGCGTATGCACATGTTTATTTCTGTCAGAAGAATGCAAACGATCAAGTTTTTCACCATAATGATAAAAACCTCTGTATCTGAAATATTAAATTATTTTATTATATAAATCTTTAGAAACATTGAGCATAGATGAAAAATGTAATAATATAATATAATATCCTAGGACATGTTCACACACGGCCATGTGCTATGGCAACCAGATAACTGATATACTACATACAATACTTTTCTTTTGTAAATACATACTTAAATAGATTATTTCACCCGGACTCAGGACAAACAGACATAATGCACACAAATGTCTGTCCTGGGTGGGAATCGAACCCACGACCTGCGGCGTGAAAAGCAAGTATCTTACAAACCACGCCAGCTGGCCCGTCAATTCACATCAGCTTTAAATGTGGAAATACAATAACAATTAATATCATGTTTAATGACATCATCATTTTATGCTGGACTTAGAAACTTTACCTTTGCTTGGCTTGATAGATATACGAATAAAAAAATTATATGTAGCTACAGCTGATGAATGATACAATTTTTAAAATAGATTTGGTGGTTTTTGGGTTTGTCCGGACCAAAAAAACAATATAATCCTGTGTCTTTATAATATTAAATATATGTGTATAGTAAAGTTATTCGTATCTCTTATTGATACAGAATATAAGGATAATTAACTGTCTTGTACCTACTGTGTACGTGCCGTGCGCAAAGCGGACAATGGTAGGTGTCGAGATATATCCGGCGCCGCGTCCGGCCGAGATGTGAGCCGGGCGCCGCGCGGCGTTTCGATAAATTGTCCTTTTGTAGTGTGAACGCTTCCTAGTTGTGTGTCTGCATACTTCTATCCTAGTTTTGTTTCTCTCGTTTCGTTTATTATAGAAATGTACTGAGTTTACTAAGCAAAGTTAAACGTTGTGTTTATTAGACATTCGTAATTTCGTTATTCTAAATAGCATGTTGACATAACTATTGTATTTTTTATTGATATCTATCCGTCATACTTGTATTGTGTTCGTTTAAATAAATACTCCGCTTAAATACACATTTTTGGAATTATGTTTAAAGGGATTACGAACTGGACTGGCAAAAAACAATTTGACGTACAATCTCGAGAGCTACGTTAAACACTTTTGTTGCTATCGCTACTGTTCGTCCATTAACGCAAACATTATGACCTAAACTATTCTTAAGATATTAGATACACAGGTGACAAGTACATATCTAATACAAGCTCTCACAAATGCTTAAAACGCCATTAGACCGACAAAAGATAAATCTTGTGGGTACAAATCCAATCAGATTAACCACTTCTAAGTTCAGATGATTTTAAATTAGGCGATTAATTATCCAGCTACGTTCATGTATCTTACACGGGCTTTATAAGGCAGCTTGCCGATAAGCCACGATTTAAGCCTTGCGAATCGCCAAATGGAGCACTGTATCGCCAATCGGTTGTACGCCGCGCTCACAATGCGCATCTTTACTTTAAAACGTAAAACGTGTTTCATACTTTGTAATGAAACAAATACAAAAAATGTTACTGCCACATTGGTATCATTTTCTTTTTTTGCAATAAATACATACATATAAATTAAATATTCACATCAATGTTGTATTTCTTTTTCTATATATATCTATTTTGCGAGTAATGATGTTAAATGTATCAAAATAAGAAGATTTCTACAAGAAATTCTCAAAGGAACATAGTAATATTAATTTAACTTTATTTTATTTGTAACTTTAAGTTTTTGTAATCAATTTATCTTACATTAATTTGTTTGCTGGCGATGAGCTCGCATTATAATTTTTTTTTAACCTTTGTATCAAGCTCCAATGGGTATTCAATTTTTATCTATTTATGCATATAATTTTAATAAATTGTTTATTTTATTATGCTTATAGCAATAATCAAGGTGTTACGCTTCATACACTTGGTTCACGTCTTAATAAAATACGGCTAAGATTATTATTGCATATCGATATTCGTGTCCCCGCCACGACACAAACGGCAAGCGAGAGCGCGATGACAACCGATACGGTGAGAGGCAGGTGTCCCTTTTCATTACCTCTGCCCACCTCCCACGGCTCACTAAGGCTCCAATTACATCTGGCTAATTCGCTTAACGTCAACCGGATCCACCCAATGTGGGGAACTAATCATGAGAAAAACTAATGTGCCCTAAAAATAATTAAATAAAACTTGAATGGTGGACTTGTTAATACATACCGGGGCGTAATACCTTTCCTTTTATTATATATGCTGAAAATACAAATCACAAATAAATGCCGATGTTCTTCACCAAAAGGTGATGACTACAATGTATCTTAATTCATCATCATCATCATCTGAACTACTACAGCCGCGGGTGGACAAGGGCCTGGTCCAGTAAATTTCATGTCGGTCCATTATGATCTTTTTTCCAGCACTTGACGCTGACATGTTATAGATATCGTTCGACGTCATTCAGCCCAACGATAGGTAATGCAAAAACCTAACAAAAGATGGCACCATCTTTTTACATGAATTATTTTCATATTTTTTTGACCTATATAGATGAATTTTTAATAAAAAACCGTATCTAAGTGTAACATTTTATGAAAATAGTTGGAGCCGTTTCCGAGACACAGATTAAAAAGATTTAGATATGTACCTTAAAAATACTAAAGTACCTTACACATGTAAAATGGTGTACCTAATGAAACTTTGGATTTCATATGAAGCCAACATTGTCGGTTGTTGCGCAATGCCGTGCCGCTAGCGGATACAATAAGCACGGGGATTAAACACGGGACCGGATAAACCGTAGGTACCGTGCGCCACGCTTTATTGTCCTTCTCATTTTCATCAGAGTATACTTGTACCTTCTACTCGTGGCCTAATAGTTTTTTACAATAAAACCTTTATGTTCAAATTAGACAAGTTAACTCAAACATGTAACGAAACATGCACAACACGGTCGTGGGTTCGAATCCACTATTCGACTATTACCATGAACCATTTCCAACCTATTTAAGATTGGTTGGGAATGCTAAAATGAAATATTAGTAAATTATTTCATAATAATTCATATACATGCCCGAGGAGGGTTGGCGTCACGTAGGCGGCCGGCCGTAAAAAACTATCGCCAAAACCTTTTACAGTATACTACGGTCGTTTAATAATAACACCAGTATCAAATCAGACATGAGAAAGCTAAACGCAGACGTTTATGATAAAATGCATTGAAAATATCTGTAAATTTCCACAAAGAAACATTTGTAACTGCGCTTATAGCAGCCACTTAGATAGTCGCTTTTAATCAGGGTTGCCACACGTGAAATATTTTCGAAACTGTTATGAATTATTAAAAGACTTTGAGATATTCTTTAATTACATGGTACATCAAATTCGGATGTTTCCATAGATATTTCATGACAAATTGACAGGTAAATACCGACTTTGATTTGCAAAGATCTGAATTTAAAATTAAAAAGGTATCTATCTTAAACAAAATCTCTGGAAAAAATATTGAATGAATTTTCATACAGGTTTCACGATTCACGAGGAACGTATATAGTAGGTACAGCAAGATTTTATAGGTAGAAATCGTTGTTGGTGTTGATTATTGACCGGATCTGCACAGGAGGTTTTCGTTATATATGTATCGGTAACCCTGGCGTTGCGGCGCACGACACAGAGACGAGCGGAGCGTCCCCGGGGTCCGATTATCGTTTATTACCGAAGGTCCGCCGTACATCATGCCAATTACCATCCGCCATGCTCTCGCCCTGAGCAACTATTCAACCCTCGTCATGCATACTTTTAACTCAATTTTACCATTCAAGCAAAGAACAATTGCTGTAAGTTTTTGCTCTATTAATACTACCATCACCACTAAAACTTCTTCCGGTACTCGACCGGCAAGTAGAGGAGATACTTGGCAGTCGACTTATCTTAAGTTAGGTACCATTTTGTATTTCCATATATTTTTAACACGTTCTCAACTCTTCCGATAGTAGTGGATTACCGGGGTAGAGGTGAACCGTTTGAATTGATAATAACACATCAGCAGTAGAAATAAAGAATTCAATTATGCCCGCGTTTCACCAGACCTTGATGTACAAATTGGAATCTTAATAAATATTCTTATGATACAACAAGTGACGGGATTATATGGCGCTTTCTAAATAGAGGTCAAGATATATCGTGCTGTTTGAACACCGTAACTGTTACACGGTTACGTACATTTCGACCCACAGCGCTGCAATGCGTGCCTTAGATCGACATTGCGGACTTCCACCTTCACTCAGCACTCACTCAGACACTCAGTTGAGCAATAGTTAAGTAAGAAAGTCACGTGTACTTATTCTGAATGGTGTCATTCATGTAGCCTAGGATTCTGATCGAAATCCCGTGAACACGGCAGCGCGGCATGGTCCTCGCACTCGCATTGCTGTAGCACTTTCCCCCAGAAGCAGGGTATCTTTTTTTACATTCACCCCACTATCCGACACCAAAAAAATGATTTTTATACTCACGTTATGTTTGGGACTAAATAAATATTAGTTCTTACTTAACAAACTAAATTCTACTGCGGACAAACATTTTTCATCGTCTATATTCGGACAGATTAAAATGTCGTGAAGTCGTGTGTTTTGAACGCCCTGTGTTGAACTGTGGTAGTGTAAATAATTATCAGAAACCAGTGATACACTTTTCTTATTCTCGACACTCTAGTTATCGAAACGGATAACTCAACTGACTTGTATGAAAACGAAACGAGCGTGGTTTTTTATGAAGTTGTTTTTTATTCTGGTTCATTATCCGTTATGAAGAATTTCTAAAAAAAAATTAAATATACGTTTCTTGGCGTTTTCCCAAGACTCATGTCACAAATTATCGCGAATTGTTGGTCACAAAAACAAGCAATGGATACTTAGTATATGAATTGATAGAAACATATTGATGAGTCAACTGATTATAAGCTTTGCCTTCTTATATCAAACATACAAACAATCGAAACCCAAACTACAAATAATCTTAAGATTTTATTATAAGCAGTAATTTAACATTTCCTAGAGTTTTTTTATCATATCTAATTATTATTTATATTTTAAATATAAACATAGCACTGCCTTAGCTTAAAAAATTGCAAAATACGGGACAAAACAAATTACAATTCCACCTTCCAGTAGAAAGCAATCTAAGCAGATTTTATGTCTTCATAAGACCCCACCCGTGTATTAAGTAATCGCCCACCCACGGCCGTGTCGACTCACAAATCAAAGTACAATGTTACGATACCGCGCACCGAGCGTGCGCACTGACCAACATCTGCACATCAATCACTCAGCGAAATCCTGCAGAGATGTCGATTCGCTTTTAATCATTCTTGACCACCCTGTACAGTCGCTATATTTCATAGTAACGATGTCTGTCCGCATTGACACATAATAGAAATTGAACATGTCTGTCAATTCGACTTACGCTTATTTAATTCTAGGTGCATCTTATGAACGTTACTAAACCCGACTTAGTCCCTCCACCCCCTTTTTCACACTCTTTTTATCCGTAAAAGGTTTTTTAGGCTTTATTTTCTCCCACATCCAAACCTCAGATTGAATTGAAAGTTTGCAGTCATCAAGGACATGTTGCCAGCCATTTAGTAGGCCATCATTCAGGGCATTTGGTAAAAAAATGGATTGAAAAATGGGAGGAAATCGGCCAAGAGAAAAGCAAGAGACAGGATGGGTATGCGAGGGTGTGAGAAATATCAACATTTTTCTAGTTTTCGTTGTCTGAAAAAATTACAAGTTAAGCATAATTTTTTTTAATTCAACTTTCAATTACATTATTCAAATATAACATAATTATTAACAAGGTTATGTATTGACCAATAATAAACTCCAAACTTCACCTAACTTTTCGTGTATTCAATCAAGCCTATAACAACATAGTCCTCAGAGGCTCACAGGGACCAACTACGCTGTATATAAATATATGATACAACATAGTACATAGCTAGTTAAAAGTTTCCTGTCGACGCGCGCCGGGAGAGCGGGACGTTCAAAGTTAATTAGCCAGCCTCCGAGTTCGGGTGGCACAAAACATTACATATTAGCCTTTTTATAAAGTTCACAGAAAAAGAGTCTGTGTTTATCGAAAAGTTTTTTTACATATCCAACTAATGCATAGCTGTAGATGCCCTTATACGAGGGGGGGGGGGCAATATCCCATGTATAGGAAGGTCATGGGGAGCTATACAACTACCATACTAAAATCATGTATTTAGTATAAGCGATGGGCTTTATATCTATTTGAAATTAATATACAATACATTATGATTAATAAATAGTTCTTAATAGTAAATAATTCTATTTCTGACTATCTCAAAATATTAGTAAACTTTGGTTCATTGGTATAACTATTTCGCTTTTCACTTATACCACACCCTATCGCTGAATATCGGCGGTCTCCCGGTAACTTGGCAAATAAGGATGTGCGCGGTACTGGCGATGGCACAAACACTAATAATACGTCACATGTGTACATACATATTCTAGTCTACATGTACTATCTAAACGGTATCTATCACTATTAAAAAGATACAGCTATGAAAAACTGAATTCAACTTTCTATTCAAATATAACTTATTATTTTAGCGTTGAATTTCTCCAGAATAAGAAACGAAAATACTAAATTGTTCATATTTAATTAAAACTCTATGATTCGTCGATAAATTGATTTAAATGTACAAATAGTATCATACAAACATAAAGGAGCGTCCGCCGTTGCGACCTAAGAGCTCGGCAGCCTCCCAGTCCGGTAATACTAAGAAAGTGACGGCTGGAGGAGGCCCTCGAGCTTAGTTACTCTTAAAGAGACTTAGGCTAGGCGCCCTCTGCGCTCTGCCGCCTCAAACCCGGTGGATCTGTAAAAGCCTCCTCCAGGCTAACAGTGACAAGTCAGTCACAGAAAAAAACAAACATGAACTTTCATCATATTCATCACCGCATGGTGAATATTGAAATATAAAATATAGTCATTTTTAAACTAAATCATACCAACAGTGAAACAAGTTATGTAAGAAAAATTTAAATAAACAAGTACACATAATGTACTATGTACCCAAATTCACAATTACGAAAACAATAGCTGTTAATTAATTTAATTTACCTAAAATATATCCATAACAAATAAAACAATTCGACATCCAATCTAGTAAATTTCTATGTATTCATTTCAAGGATGCAAAACATAAATGGGCCCTATAATAATACGCTGTCAATAAAGTATACCTGAAAAAATTATTTACCCCGTCAAAAAGGTCCCTGACCAAAAAATGTTAGGGGGACGAGAGGGCGGCATAGAGCAGCCCATAAAAAAAAACATAAATGGGCTTTAAATATTCATGAACGGAAACTAGTTGCAGTCTTAGTCAAACATTGGTAAGATTTCAAAATTGAATCTGAAATGCATTTACCATACTGTAATTTTCTTAAATGACTAATTTAAAAATCATTTAAAAACTGCATGTAATAATTAAAAAGTGCAATCACTAAACACTTCACACGAGAGGGAGGGAGAGGGCGGCCGTGATATTGATTATTATTAGGCGACCCTCAGCTCGTTTGCCCTCGTGATGCTCTAAGACATTACATATTCTATATACTAGTTTTATTCAGTAACAACTGAACGTAAAGACACCCAATCAATCAATCATAGACTTTGAACGCGGTCTGTAAAATTAATATAATTGATCTAATAAACTATCTAAATAGCCAAAGAGGCTATAAACGCGTCCGTATGTTAAATTTATTACGTGTTAATAAGATTTGCCGGTTAATATTCCGTTGCCGGCAAAGCCTGCCTGCCAATTGTACCGTACCGTACCAAATGGTCGCAAATAATAACAATAACGCAGGGCGCATTCCTTTCTACAAAGCTATACTGATTTTCCGATAACTATCTATATTTGTACCCGATCGCAAATTACGAAAATGACGCGACATCTCTGCCCTGACCAGCTACATATATCACAATATGTTCTCTTTCCTTTCTATACAAATCTAGCGAACTGATATTCTCACCGTTATGTCAGATGGCAAGAAAACTTCAAACAATGTACCTCTACACAATTACATTACACAATAATTAGTACAAGACTCATTTTTACCACGGATAACCCAGTTTTACAACCTTGATTTTGAGCCTTGGAACTACTAGAAAACTTTGGTATAGATGAAAACATTCCACAACCCAAACAGATTCCTTGCAAAGAGGGTTAATACGCACGTAATAATCTATGCTCTGAATGAATTATGGAGAAAAGTGTATACCGACGATTTATATTGTCTGCCTTTGATTACATACGATAAAGGAACCAAACATAAAATAATACATTTCAATTCCAACAATTTGTCAGTAGACCTCTGCCGAGTGTTCCAAATTAAGTCAAGTCTATCGCAGCCGTTACTACGTCTGATGGAGCCGTTTGTCACTGTCCGCGCGGATCCGATCTAACATTTATCAATACTTAACTTTCACGCTTATCCATCACGTTAGCTTGCAGTGATTAAGATTAAAGAATAAGCCATTCAGGATTTTCTACAAGTCACAGGAGACAGGCGTGAAGTAAAAGTATTCGTGTCAACTGATGAGTGACGTGCCGGAGGCCTTATTGTAATCCTCTTCCCCTTCCCACCCTTTTCTAATAAGGAAAGGATAGGAAGGGGAAGAAGATTTGACGGATGAGGAGGGGATGGACAGGGAATGGAAATATCTTTTTTTTTGTTTGTCCTTTGTCCATAAAGTTAGACAACGCATCTGCCACTCATTAGCTTGTTGCGGATGCCTATGGGTAGCGGTACTTATTGTTAGGTGCCGCTTGCTCGTTTGCTTGCACTTTATTCTATAAAAAAAATCGTAGAACTCGTAGGAAAAGCCAACGTTTAACCTTTCTAAAATTAGTGGTGATAAATGTTGATTCTTAATATTTACTTGTAACGAAAATGAAACAATCAATCAGTACTAATTTATCAAGAAAGTTGCGACATTGTACTGGGAATCCAGTTACTGTTTATTAATAAGTAAACAAGACGGATTGACTCATACACATAGCCAAGAAGAAATATGAAAGTGTTTCTCTTAGCAATTTAACTCAATAAAAAACAAGTTTTGCTCCATACATGAACCATGACCAAATTGACTAAGTTTTTTTTATATTTATATTAATTTATGACTTTTATTAAAGACTTTATTACCTTTCGTTAAGTACACTTATAGTTACTTCATATTTTCCTGTGTAATTGTCATATGTACATTAATTATGTACTTACTTTTATTAATACTTAGAGTTTTCTTTTGTTAGCATACTCAGTAGGTTACTTATATTATTTTTTCGTGCTATGAGAAATTATTCTTTTTATTTAAGCTTATAAACATTGTCTCGGTTACCCTATCCACATGTGTCACAATTCAGGTGAGTGCAAAGGAGCCAGCTGAAAACCAGCGCAAGGTCGGTTCAGTCCGTCCCTGCATACGCTGAGCTGTCTACCTTTTATCACACTTTTCTTCTCATTATTGTTGTAAGTCTGTTGTTTTCTTTCTTCTTTCTTTCTTTCTATATATATATATATATATATATATATATATATATATATATAAAAAAATGTGAATGTAAGGTTGTTTGTTACGTTCACGCGAAAACATACTCTTGGAGGCATTAGTAGTAACATAGGAGACTTTTTATGAAAAAAATATATATAAAAAGCGACGTATGTATGTTCCCTATAGACCTATAATAGACTCTGAAACGGGTGGACCGATTTCGATGAAATTTACAGGGATTGTCCAGATTGGCACAGCGGGTGTTCCTGTGTTTGGTAGCGAACGCATAAACATAATTAGTGGTACCCGGGCGAAGCCGTGGCGGGTCACTAGTAATATTATAAATGTGAATGTAATTTTGTTTGTTACGCTTTCACGCGAAAACCACTCAACCGATCATCATGAAATATGTACACATATTCTTGGAGGTATTAGAAGTAACATAGGATAGTTTTTATAAAAAAAATTTATATAAAAAGCGACGTATGTATGTTCCCTATGGACCTATAGACTCTGAAACAGCTGGACAGATTTCGATGAAATTTACAGGGATTGTCCAGATTGGCACAGCGGGTGTTCCTGTGTTTGGTAGCGATCGGTTCAACATAATTAGTTGTACCTGAGCGAAGCCGGACGGGTCACTAGTCTTTATATATATATATAATTCTACTGTACGTGTGTTGGCAGTGAACTCCTAAACGGCTGAACCGATTTGAATGAATTTTTGTGTATGTGTTCAAGTGGATTCAAGGATGGTTTAGATTCACAAATTAGAGGTACCCGGGCGAAGCCGGGGCGGGTCACTAGTAGATAGATAGATACTTATAGAATATAGAAGAGTCTTATTTGTATAGAAACAAAATTTAATGTGCTGTAATATTTTTTAATGCGGAATTGCCTTACTTACTTACTTTCAGATGAACTTTGCGTGATCAGGTCGTTCAGCATCATAAAAATTAGTACGTACATAGCAGATATTTCATTTAAAGCATACCAGGTGTACAAAAATAGCTTATATATCAGTGAATAACATCAGTAATGATGAGAGCTCATGATAAATACAAAACAAAAGTACCGTACATACAATTGTAAAGTTCGATTGACTTCTATCGAATTTCACGGCTCACTCTATTGTAGGACGCCGTCGCCCATCGTAGTACAGCGTGACAAACAGATTTTTCAATACACGCCTCGTGGAGCTTTCTCTCCGCATGATGGATGGGTGACCGGCTTCTAACGTATCCGTTAGCAGTAACCGATTGCTGCAAATCAAATCACGCCTTTTATTTTGTTTGTTTTATTGTATCTTACTAATATTATAAATGCTGACGTTTGGGTGGATAGATTAATGGGATGGATGTTTGTTACTCATTCACGCCAGAACTGCTGAACGGATCTGGATGAAATTTGCTGCAGACATAGATTATAGCTTGGAATATGACATAGGCTTATTCTATTAACTTTATCTTTGGTATCAAATATAATTGCCATACAACGTTGTACACACTGTTGCCATACATAAAAAAATGCATACCAAACAAAAACTAACGTTAACGATTTTTAAAACAACTAAAACCCAAGATCCGCGTTACATTGGTCGATTAAAATAAAATAAACATTATACAGACCATATAAAATTACAAATTTATCAATGAACCGCTACGACCTCGTCGCCAGTCCGCGGTGGCCACTTTCGATTTCCTTCATTAAATTAAACGACATAAAGGGGCAACGTTCTATTAACTGTTCAATATAGTATGATGCATTGGTTCGGAATGTAATTACAATACAAGAGTGCTGCCATACGTGGGTATTCTCGTTTCCACGTCGAGAAGCCATAGAACGTACACATACTGATAGAACGATGTGTTAGCATACAATGGAACTGTCGACGCGGCTGACGCACGCTATTACTGGGTCACCGGTTCGAATAGCTTCTTATTATAATTAACGTTACGGATTATGTTCCTAAGTGACATTTAGAGCTTGACTGATTCAGTCCACGTACCCTCGTATTAATTACTGATCGTGTTGAAATATAATGTATATAAATATGTTGCGGATAGAATAATTTATGAAGTTAAAAAAAATTACCGTGGATATACACTGCCGAAGACATTCATATAAAACATATTGCCATCTCAGTTTTTTCAAAGAGAATGATAGAGAGATAGCTTGTTTCGATAGACGATTTTACGCCAGTGGAAACCCACGGTTAGAAAACCAAAGAACACACGTATTGATTACATTTAAAAAAATCGAATCAATGAGTAGAAAAGTATATATGTATACAAAGCTACAGGCGATTGGCAGGGCCTATGAAATATGACAAAACAATAATAATTATAATTACGTAAAAGGAAACTGACCCAAATTCGAGCCATTCCGTTCGATCGCGACATACTAATAGATTTTACGCAAAGTACCGCTAAATTAAATACGTCCACAATTCAAGAATGCGGTCGGAACTAGTTACAAAGAAACCCGAACATTTTAAACTGTTGGGAAGTAAATCGATCGATAGAGCTCCGCAGAGTAATTGATGTACGCTTCGTGGAGACCTGACGGACTCGCGAATGGCTTGTGCTGCGTTCAAGCGAGCAAGTTTACTTATTATTTTAAAGGATTTGGAGAACCAACAGCTTTACATTTCATCATCATCATCCTGCCCTCTTCCCGCTTTATGTGGGGTCGGTATTAGTTTTCGACTTCCATGTCAATCTATCATCCGTAATTTCAGTCGTCACTCCCTTCTTGATCATGTCATCTTTGACGCAATCCATCCATCTTTTCTTAGGCCTACCACTACCGACATATCCCACTACATTCATTTCTAAAACTTTCTTTGTCACATGCCATTTTTCCCTCCTCGTAACATGCCCGTACCATGCTAACCTTTTGCTCCTTAACTTTTCCACTATCGGTGCTACTTTCAGGCTTCCTCTAGCTTTACATTTAATCAAACAAAATCTTGACAGTAAAGTAACAACAATTCAGCCATATAAAGGTTCTCGCCAATAAAAAACATATTAATTTAAGTCATAAAAGGGAAAAAATATACACAATATACAAACAATAATAAAAAAAGAAATAGTAAACCAAGAAAGAATAAAAATAACAATGCTATGCCATGTTGCTTACAACTCCTATTAATAATATAATAATAAATCAGCCGTTTTTTAGAATGTTCCCCACTGCAGGGACACAGGCCTCCTCTCCGAGAGAGGGAATGAGCTGTAATGCACCACGCTGGCCCAGTGCGGGTTGGCAGATGTCACATGTCTTCGAATTTGGTGGTTTTAAGAACATGCCGGTTTCCTCACGATATTTTCCTTCATCGTTTTTGGAGCAGTGGTGATGAAATAAATGACACAAAGTAAGCCGCCTGCTTGGGTTCGAACCCGCAACCTACAGTACGTAAGTCGGGACCTAAACCGCCGAGCCACCACTGCTCCTTAACATCTCCTATTTTGAAGTATTAAACTTTAATAAATAAAAACTGAAGTACTGATCAATTTACTTGCTTACGTACTGTTTAGTATATCAAACGCGGCACGCATGGCGAACAGAACAATCGTTAATGATAGTGTCGCTTTTTTTTTAAACTATGCTAATTTTTTTTAACTATAATACGATCTTTATAGCTGAATTGGTTATTTTTATTTCAAGACAATTTTAAAATCACTTGTGATGTGTTCAAGTGAACTGAAATAGCTCCTATTTATATATATATATATATATATATATATATATATATATATATATATATATATATATATATATATATATATATGCACCTATGTATAAATAGTTTTCTTTTAGTCACCCATCAACTATTCAAGATATAAAAATAGTATGACAAAAGACAAAGTTGCTAGGCATATAAACGAATCGGCGGTACATTTAATGAGGGTAGACAGCAGACAGATTTACACCGGGATTGATGGTGCGTGACGGACGAGCCGGGACAGCGCTGCGTGTAGCCCGCGGGGTCACTCAGACTCTCTGCAGCTCCCCTCAGCTTTATAGATGATATATATTATTTATGGTCGCCGCTAATATTACTGGTGGATGGACCGTAAAGTTATTACATTTTTCCTTTTTATTTATTATATTCCTATTTAGTTATTATACTTAATTACGACTTCAAACGAGCACAATCTGTGGAGGACACATAGTACTTTATGACATTACTAGCTGCACTCTGAATTCGCTGCATTGTCACATACAGTATAAAAGCGCTTTGAAAGGTAGTTGGTATTGTTTATTAAAATATTTCAAAATAATATAACATTGTGTAGAAAGTTTCATTAAATCGAAAAACATTTTTTTTTATTCAAATACATTTTTTGAGACAAACCTTTGCGGGCGTCCTCGGAACACCCGAACCGAAGTTACATCATATTATAATTAATGGTTTAGGAACGGAAGAGGACAACCAAACGTACATACAAACATTGATTTATAAAATGTTAAGATTAAGAGTTAACTGGTGTTAGGGTACAATGACAATGTTTATTGTCTTATGGTATGAATAGACTTAGGTAAATAGGCGTCCCATCTTGAGTATTCACACTACCCTGCCCCTTAAAAAAACATTCTAAAAACGAGAACTTAATTTGAAAATGTATCTAACTAGTGTTTTCAAATTGTTACAGGAATTGAAAGAGAGCTTCAACTATGGTCTGTTCTGCCCGCCGGTCAACGGCAAGGCCGGCAAGTTCCTTGACGAGGAGCGGCGGCTCGGCGACTACCCCTTCAACGGCCCTGTTGGATATCTTGAGGTTCATATGTTACTTTTGTTATATGTGCGACATAAGTCAGTGAAGCTCAATGCTTGTGCGGTTCAGAGCCGGAGCATTATAGCATACCATAGGGCATTTTGGGATGCAGCCTAGAGCCCTACGGATAGTGAACTTCTTTAGCCGCGTGAGACGACATTTGGTAAGGGAAAATCTTATAGGTGAACCAAATGCGACAGCAACATGCTTCTGTGTATTTGGAACAGATTCGATGAACTTTTTTTTAAAAAAATCTTGTATTTAATTTTGAATTTTATTGTTAAAAATTACAAGGGTTTATTTTTGTTTATTCATTTTTGAACAATTATCGCGCTTCCGCACCTGTTTTGAGTTTTCACTTCTGTCGGCAGTCCTTATGACTACCTCCTTTTTCATTGTTCCATGGTAGTATGAAACTGTAAAGATAAAAATGTTATCCAAGTACTATTAGTCCAGAGCTCCACAAAG
The DNA here is from genome assembly GCA_029849275.1 of Papilio elwesi. Classification (NCBI taxonomy): domain Eukaryota; kingdom Metazoa; phylum Arthropoda; class Insecta; order Lepidoptera; family Papilionidae; genus Papilio; species Papilio elwesi. The sequence continues at coordinate 12,832,222 of CM056691.1, read as the reverse complement.
TCACAGTCCGCCTCTGGTACGGTCTGCCGGCAGATCTTGAGATTGAATTTCCCAGTATTCCACATATACAATACTGTGAATATCAAAACAGTTTTTTGATATACGTCCATGTAAATAACTATCAAATTGACTTTCACAGTTCATAAACAAGGTTGCGAAAAATACGTTTTGTGTGGATGCTGTAAGTAGCGTAATACTATTCCACTGAATAGAACAACTTCAACACAAAGAACCTAATCATTCAGATCTTTTACCTCTTTGTTCACCGCAACAAAACCTTTTTGTTTCCGACTCATACGTTCTGAAAGATCATTAAGTGTCAATTAGCCGCCGGTCGTTTTTATTTAATAATCGTTTCAATATTTTAAATCTTAACACGATCACAGCTCCCTCTACTTGTTTTAAAAAAATCGTTCAAAAAATCACAAGGTTATAACGAAGTTATATAAATATTGTACTCGCTGTCTCGTTACATATAATTTACAGTAATCCTCGAAGCCGAGGGTCCAGCAATCGATCAGACGGACCAGATAGAAAAATGAATTTTGCAATTATGCTTTCACGTAGCAAATTAAGTATCTTTATTGGATTTGGAACATACACAGACTCCCAAGTATTGCAACATACATATGTATATTCTGATGCGATATCTAAGAAAAACGCCAATAGACCTGTCGTATAAGTTGGCTTAAACCTTACTTTAAATAACCTAAAAATATAACAAAAAACACATTTGGTTTTCGCGGGCATAACTATGACAAACCCAATAAATATCCTTCATGTACTCAATTTACAGTTAAAGTACAAACGACGCGTTTACAAGATGCTGAAGTTGGACGAGAAGACGCTGAAGACTGTGCACTCGCGCGCCAACCTGCGCCGCTTCCTCGAGCACGTGGCGCACGCGCAGCTTGACAAGATCACCAAGGCATGTGCCAAGGGGCTCGACCCTAACTTCCATTGTCAGGAGACTGGCGGTATGTTTCACAGACATCGTTAAATATACTTTTTTGAACTTCGATTCCCATTTCACATATCTAATAATAGAGACATATTTTCCTATTCCTTCGAGTATTGCAGTACGTTATTAGACATTTAACAGTGGTAGAGCCCGCAACAATGACATCTGTTGCACGAATGGGCCGGCTAGAAAGGTGAATACCACGGCCCCACAGAAAACAGGCGTCAAGTAGAAGTGCTCTGCGTTTCGTCCGATGAGTGAGGTGCCGGAGGCCTAATTTCAGTCCTCTTCCCCTTCAATCAATGAGGATTGGACGGGGAGGGGTTGACGGGAAGAAGGAAATATCCTTTTTTCTGTCCATTAAAGGTAGACAACGCATCCGCAACACGTTTGCTTGTTACGGATGCTTATGGGTAGCGCTCACTTAACATCAGGTGACCCGCTGGCTCGTTCGCCACCTACTTCCATACAAAAAAAATCGTGCATATTTAATGGACAAAGGAATAAATAGAAAGAAGGGTATTTCCTTTTCCAATCCAACGCTTCCCCCATCAAATCCTCTTCCCCTCCCTTTCTTATTCGAAATTGTTGGGAAGGGGACCAGGAGTATAATTGGGCCTCCGGCATGTAATTTGAATGTATACAAACTTATCACTCCTGCCTTCAGTTGTTATAATTAAAGTTAGTTCAATAATCGAACGACCAGTTTCTTGACACAATTTTCTTAAAATATTCGACCTCTATCACGCTAAGAGCATATCAAACCCCGCTACGGTACAGTAGCTTTATTAAAAGTATCATTATATGTGCACCAATGGCTTATCTTCCATTGTTCTACGTGTTTTGGTATTACTAACTTGCTACCCATTAAACAAGAGTTACTTTGCAAGCAAAAATAGTTCTTATTGTTACATACATCAATCTAAAGTTGGTTGAACGTAAAATAAAATATTATATACAAAGCAAGGTATTGTAAAGTCTTGCTATTGTAAGACCGTATCGACAGCCGTGGATAATTCTCGATAAATGTAGATCAGACCTTGAAATTAAACATAATAATAAAAACTTGTCTTATGGTTTCTTCTTACATAATATTTAATTAATTCTTTTATAATTGTACTCGCAGGTAATTAATATATATACAAAAATTATGAAGTAACTCTTAAATTAAATAATTTTTCCCTTATTTAAAAAAAAACTTTTCATTGGTATGGATGCTCAAATATTCTGTATATTTAATACCCACTCTTATAAATATGTATTCCGACCTCTAATAATTTTAAAAGTGTAGTCATTTTCTCTAAGAAACAAAAAAAATCAAATACCGTTTATCTTTATATCAGAAACACCTCTGACCGTGGCTGCGGGTATCAAATCGCCTGCCAAAGTATTAATAGCCCTTGTCAACGGCGGCGCCTTACTGGACTACCGCACGAAAGACGGCAGCACGGCTATGCACCGCGCCGTCGAGAAGAACTCTCTAGAAGCTGTCAAAACCCTGCTTGAACTCGGAGCATCACCCAATTACAAAGACAGCAAGGGACTCACGCCCCTATATCTGTCTGTTACGAATAAAACGGACCCGTTACTGTGCGAAACGTTGTTGCACGACCATGCCACTATCGGAGCAACGGATTTACAAGGATGGCAAGAAGTGCATCAGGTAATTTTAATTACATTCGTATAATCCTTACAAGGAATTAACGTATGTTAACAGAATTCGTATTGACTAGCATATAAAATACATATAGTTTTTACTCTTGTGGAATTGTAAATTGCTACGGTAGATTTTGGTATTATTTTTAAACTGACTGATTTTACAACCAAATAGGTTTGCAGGTACGAGTTAAAGGATGCTCGTGCCCTCCTGCGTATTTACAAGGCACATTGGGGTCAAAATGCGTACTACTCAGGACGTGGAGTCGATTTTATTGTAATATAATTATTATTTTTTTACTATAACAGCATCTACTATTTATATCATTGCAGGCGTGTCGCAACGGCCTCGTGCAGCACCTCGACCACCTCCTGTTCTACGGAGCCGACATGAACGGCAGGAACGCATCTGGCAACACTCCGCTGCACGTGTGCGCCGTGAACGCGCAGGATTCCTGCGCGCGGCAGCTACTATTCCGCGGCTGTGACAAAGAATCGCTGAACTTTGCGAACCAAACACCCTATCAGGTCAGTTTGCCTGCGTTGAAACGATAATATGATATCAGTTTTTTTTGTTTTCTTTACAAATTTCGTGGTACATCTATATTTTTTTAAACTACCAAAACTTGTTTAGGTTTTAGTGATTTAAAAAAAATGGTAGTTTCTTGGTAAAGGCGAGGCGGTTTGTTTTTGTTTTTTCTGTTACCTTAAATTACTTTAGGTTTTGTTAGGTTCTTTAAAGTATGTGTACCACGAAATTGGCAAATAAATACGCTATGGTTTCTCTGAATTAGTAGAATTTTAAAGAGAACAGATACATAATTTTAACAAAGCTTTTGTTTTCTTCCGACATCATAGTATTTTTTTATCATTTGCAATTTCAGTAAAAAATTAAGGCTTTAACGAATTTTATGTTGAATTTCAGGTAGCTGTAATAGCAGGAAATTTAGAATTGGCAGAAGTAATAAAGAATTACAAAACCGAAGAAATCGGTGAGTTAAAATCTTTACTTTTGCATGGCTTTGTCTGCCGCTTCATAAAATAATACATATTTCTATTTCTTTATCTGTATACGCAGTTGCTTTTAAGTTACGATATTGTAAATTACTTTATTATTATTATTTATTATATGTTTATTAGACCTAATATCTTTTTTAAAGCATACATCCATAACATACATTGCATGTCTCCATTCATTATCTACAACTAACTTTTAGCCGACTGTCTTAATTCCATCGTTTTCAATAATGGTGATGGTTGTATATTTGTCAAATATATTACGTTTATAATATTAATAATACAATAAAAAACTGTAATAATCATGAATACCAAACTCACACATGTAATATGTTGTACTATTAAGTTATATATATATTAAAAATGTATTATTGTATATTTTAATGTTGTGAGTTTATACTTAGTTTTATATGTTTCTGTTCATCGCACGATTATCTGATTTACCCTTGGTTGTTCCCTTTAACAATTGATTCGACTTCAATGATTTAATTTAAAATATTTTAACCCCAACTATAATTTACTGGTACTTACGATTGGTTGTTGCACATTTACTTTATTAGTTTTTCGGTCGCTAATGAAACCTTTCAGTGCCGTTCCGTGGTCCGCCGCGGTACAACCCGAAGCGGAGGTCTGCTGCGTGGGGGGGTTGGTGGAGTGCCGGAGACAGATCCTCGCTGGCCTCATCGACCAGGATACCGGCTGAACTGGACGCATTGCTGCGGCGCCCACCCATCTCCACAAGCTCGCCGTGCAGCCTCGACAGACCGTTCTCATCTGCATCGTCCAGTATAAGCGATGCCAGCCATCCCAGCCACGAGGACGATGCCAGTATCCTCACAGGTAACTCCCGGTGGAACACGACCGGCCCCGCCTGATCACCACGTGGAGAAACTGAGACAACCATCACCATGCACTCTTATACATCCCAAGGTCATACCGTTGCATGTTCTATGTTTTGTTTCGATTAGATGTTTATCACGATCCGCTTCATCGCTTTCGTAACCTTTCGGACGTGTTTGTTTCGATACTAATCTGTAAGTCCCCGCCAACCGGAATTAATTATTAGAATTACTTTCTCATGTTAAGATTGCTTGAAATCTCAATTATACCAACCACTGCCAGTAACGAACACTCGCGAAGCACGCTAAAGACATTGACGCGTTGTCCTAAAACTTCACTTTTATTTATGGGCTCAGTAAAAAAGATTAATAGACTGTTTGTACAATATTACTAAACTGTAGGTCCGATATGTTTTATATTTAACTTGTACAATTATTCGAAGTCGAGTAAATAAATCGATTACTTTGAAAACACAATAGATTTGGTGTTACATTATTACCGTTATGACGTATCACCGTTGTTGGTGTTATAAGACGATGGACGGTGAAGGATCGGTAGCGCTGTCGGCAGATAAGAGCGGCGGCGAGGCCAGCGACGTGGTGTCGGAGTCGAGCGGCGTCGGCACCAGCGCCTCCGACACCGGGAGCGCGCCGCCGCCGCCCGGTGCCACCGCCGTCTGCCTGCGACCGCACGAGCCCGCGGCGCCGGACCACCTGCGCCTAGCGCAAGGCGACATCGTCGAAGGTAACGTATCACACGGGCAGAGCCATCGACTTCCACCTGCGTCCACCGGAGCCCGCGGCGCCGGTCCGCTACGCATAACGCAAGGAGACATCATCGAAAGTAACATGACATGGACATCGATAGAGCTAGTAAACGCATGCTACGGTATGACAACATGAACTTCGATACGGTATGAGTTGTGCAGATAGATAGTTTATTGTAGTTGTAAGATAAATTAAGTACTCACATAGCGCAACGAAGACATTGTATAAGAAATAATAGTCGAGAAATGCTCACTTAGAACAATGAACTAAACACAAGATTTTAATAATTTACGCTAACACTAGCATTTACCCGCGGCTTCGCTCGCGTTGATTATTACATCCGAAACAGCTGATGCTATATTCAAATGAATTTAGAACTGACCGCCGGTATTTACTTATTGGAACGCTAGGTGACGTAAATTTCAAATGGAACGCTAGATGGCGTTGAATTCTATTGATATATTTCAAACTCTTCGAAAACGGTCATACAAGAAGAATACATCTTTTACTTGAGGAAATGTGTACAAAATTTCATTATGATCGTAAGAATACGAGCGTAACAAACAAATAGACAAACAGTTATAAGGCTTTATAATATTCGTTTGGATTAGAATTTTAAAAAGACGGCTTAAGTACAAATCGGCGTCAAATTTTGAACTCTGGTGTGGACTTGGTTAAACGGCAGGAAATAAGGATAAAGAGAATTTGTATTGTGTGAAAGCATTCGTGTCCACAATTTATGCATTAAGACTGCAATAGAACAATATAAATTTAATCAGTAATTTCCATTGATATACATATTCGTTGATGTTCACATTATTTACAGATTAACAGAACATTATATCAGGCACATCAAAAAGCGGTGAAATATTCCAACTATATCTTTTATAACCATAATAAAATTGTTACATTAAAACCATGTTTAATTTTTAGAGCAAGAATACCATAGATAAGAGTTGTTTTCTGATTTTCTATTTCATCAAACCTTTTTGGTTAACTATTGCACTGCACACAATAACAAACTGCTTAATATTGTTAACTAACTGCATATGTTATTTTGTGATAACGTCACGTAACTAACTTTTGGAAAGAATTGAAAAACAATTAAACTTTCCAACAAATGATGGTACTTCTAATCAAAGATCAACTTCTACCTCCAAAAAAACGTATATTAATTTCTCCTCAAAGCTTATTCTTCTATTAATTGCCTAACATGATATGCGATCTTCGTAGTTATGTACAATATTATAAGTCGAAGCTCGATGACGTCACCGCTGAATCGTACAGTGTGCAACAAAGTTTACGTCGTAAGATAATATTATTGTATTGTGTATTACTGTAAAATAACATATATTACAACAAACAATTAATGTTATCAATAAAACTGTTCAGTGACTGGGTCGACGGAAGACGGCATGCTGGAGGGTACTGTCCGGGGCTCGGGGGCATCCGGATTGTTCCCCGCGCAGTGCGTACAGGAGGTGCGGTTGAGACAGAACACAGCGCATTTACATCAAGTAAGAGTCATTTATCATTTACTATCAGCCATCCGAAGTGCAATGTTACACAAGGCTTCGAATTGAATCACCGGGCCGAGCTCCGTTCTTTTGTCTCTTTCATACAGAAGACACCTTTTTATGGGAGGAAATGCCTCTTGCGAGGTAAGTACGGGTTATATTGAACTCGCACTGTCTAAAACCTCACGATGTTCTTAAGCATGTCTACGGGCTAAAGGAACGCTCCCGCCCATGTCCGCGGCCCGCCTGAGCTAAGCCACCAAGACCAGAGGACAATCACAATCTTGACAAGATCGTCGGTACATGTTGTGGGTTGTCTACCTATACAATATCCTTTTTGTCTCATCAGCCAACTGTTCTAAGACAAATTGTTCGTCTGTCTGTCCGTGTGTGCAGCAATACTCCTTGTGAAGTAAAATAAATTGTATCATGATTTGTTTCTCACGATAAGTATATTTGCATTCTTCAGATAATGTTTGTAGATTCGTACTGAGTCAAAGCAGAACACCTAACGCTAATGCGTAATCGATAAATTCTGCGAGAATTATTTATTATTTAGACATTTTGTATATGTTGAATTCTTATTAAATACATTTTGATAAACTAGGATTTTAGATATTTATTCATGTTATATTTACATTTATAGATGAGAAACAGCGAGAAATAGAAAAAGGGCCATCTCTAATCGCCTCATAAAGAATAGGAATTATGCACATTAAGCTATACTTTAAATCTTTTTTTATAGGTTTATGGTCGCAAACGAGTGACTAGATATTAAGTGACCTATAGCTATCTGCAACAAACGCATTAGCTTTGCTTTGAAGAACAGAGAAGACAAACAGAAAAAAGTATATTTCCTTTTCCTATCCATCCCCTCCCCGTCCAATCATCTTCCCTTCTTTTCCTTATTAGAAAAGGATAGAAGGGGAAAAGGACTAGAATTAGGCCCCGATATCTCATATCTCACTCGTTTTTTTTTCATAGTACAAGGTGGCAAACGAGCAAGCGGTTCACCTGATGTCGCGAGTGATCGCTACCCATTGACATCTGCAACTAACTAATGAGTTGCAGATGCGTTGTCCACCTTTGATGGACAAAGGAGGGGACAAACAGAACATGGTTATTGCCAATTCCTATACATCCCCTCCACCGTCAAGATTTCTTCCCCTTCCCATCATTTCGTTATAAAAAAAGGTGGGAAGGAGAGGAGACTAGAATTGGCCCTCCGGCACCTCACTCATCAGACGAAACGCAGAGTGCTCTACTTCACGGCTTTCTTCTGTGATGTCGTAGTGTTTCACCGGTCGAGCCGCCCCATTCGAGCAACAGGTGTTGTTGCGGGCTTTACTAACTTTTATTGTTGTAACACACTGTTTTATGTTGTCTGATGTATATGCTTCATCCGTATTAGATGCTCCGGCTTTCAATTGTATTTACATATACTTCAAAAAAAAATTAATTAATTAAATTGTACAATATAAAGATTGATATTTCAGGTACTATCATCGGGGCCCATGCACCACTCGCGCGTGTCAGGTCGCCGCGAGATGGCGCTCAGCAAGACGTACAGCGCCACCGCGCCACGGATTAAAAAAAAGTAGGTTTTATTCTAATAATGTCTCCGCCGACAGTCAAATAAACAGCGATACCAACTAGTCATTTATTAAAATGGAAGTCTCCCATTTTAATATACCTGAACAACCTTATGCCTAGAACATAATTGTGGTAGCTTGTTGAATATATACAATCTAACTCTGGACTCCAGCGACAATCGTGTTTTAATACCATCTCACACATATCATCAGTGACTCATTACGCTTAGTTTTGTTATGCGACATTATAACAAACAAAAAGTAGACATCGCGTTGTTTACAAACACGATACGCGCGTAGTAAATGAGCATACGGAACCATTCGCGACCAATGTGCGTGTCCACGAACTCGTTCCGTGGCTTTCTTAACAACTGCGCGCAGCACTGCGCGTTTGGCACTACCACATGGGTTTGCATGCAGGCTGTATACCAGAAGAGGTTAGTCGTAAGGTTACAGTGACCAAGACTTGTGTAAAAGAAAAGTTGTGATTGGCATCAGGGTGAACTATTTGCAAATAAAATGGTAGTGAATGAGGTGAAATTTGCGCATCTTCCTTCCCATTTCTTCCTCTTTTCCATGTCCCTCTCCACCTTCCTTCAAAAGGCTTTACAAAAAATCCCTAAATAAATTCCCACTAAAAGGATAAAAGCTTAACAAATAATTTGTTGTAAGGTATGTAGTTAGGATTATGTGCTAAGGTAATTAAAAACCTAAAAAAGACATCGTTCCTAAATATCAAGTATTCTTTACAAGTGATTTGTTATTGTTGAAATAATTTTAAACGCTTGTTTTCCAGCTACGGCAACATGGAGACGCGCACGGTAGTGCTGCACCGCGCGCGCCGAGGCTTCGGGTTCGTGCTGCGTGGTGCCAAGGCCAGCTCGCCGCTAATGGAACTGCGGCCCTCCGCACGCTGCCCCGCGCTCCAGTACCTCGACGACGTCGACGCCGGGGGAGTCGCCGATCGCGCCGGCCTGCGCAAGGGGGACTTCCTAGTCGCGGTAAAAAACATTTATGGAAACTCAAAAGAATCCTTCGAAAGATATATTTTACCTTCTGAGAAAAATATGGTATTTCACAAACTAGAATTGAACCGGCAATAGCCTAATGGTTCAAATGCACGAACTGCAAAGCATAAGGCCAATCTGTGTTGTGGAAGTCGCGACACCTGAAGGAATATAGCGACGTACTCTCTCATAATGGCTTCGGAACAGAAGACGAATTGAATTTTCGGGTAGAACTTTTCGAGTTGGTCTATTCGTGCAACAACTGCTATGCCTGCTTCGAGAAGTAATTCTTAGCTCTGATCACTCGTATTGCAGATCAATGGCGAGGACGTGTCGGCGGCGTCGCATGAGCACGTGGTGGAGCTCATCCGCAGCTCGGGCGCACTCGTCTCCATGACCGTCGTCTCGCTTAACGGTAAAGAGCTTTGTATTACATCATTTTTTGTACCACTGGTAACACTGGTAACACTTTTAACAGTGGTAGAGCCCGCAACAACAACATCTGTTGCCGAATGGGCCAGCTCGACCGGTGGAATACCACGACCTCACAGAAAACAGGCGTGAAGTAGAAATACTCTGCGTTTCGTCTGATGGGTGAGGTGCCGGAGGCCTAATTTGAGTCCTCCTCCCTTTCCCACCCTTTTCTTGTAAGGATGGGAAGGGAACGGGAAGAGGATTGGACGGGGAGGGGGTTGACGGGAAAAGGGAAATATCCTTTTTCCTGTCTATACCCTCCTAGGTCCATTAAAGGTAGGCAACGCATCTGCAACATAATTTCTTGTTGCGGATGTCTATGGGTAGCGTACACTTATGTGATCCGCTTGCTCGTTTGCCACCTTATTCCATAAAAAAAAAAAAAACTTGGGTACAGTCTTTTAATTAATTTTTGTATAATTGTAACGACACCTTATTTTTTTATGAAAGTAGGTGTAGTGAGTAATATAAGAAATATTTCTACGTAGAAGTATTGACAGGTGGTGTCGGTGCCGAGGGCAGCACGTGCGCAGTGCCGACCAGCATGTCACAATCGCAGCTGAGTGCCGCCGCGCGCCCTTACGCCGCCACGCTGCCGCGCAAGGCCGCCGGGGGTACGTACCCCTCTAATGCTAATACCAACTCGTCCTTATTCAACACGTTCAAGCTGGTAACATGAGGTGTGTTCGCAGGCCGCAGCCCCGCGCCCGCGCCCCCGCGCCGAGACCCGCGCACCACCCTCAGCGTAGGCCGCGCGCGCGCCAAGTCCATGGTGGCCGGATTGGGTAACATCCCGATTTATATTTCTAATACTTTCAGCTATAGGTAGCATGTTCATGAACCTCGCTGGTATCTAGCAAATGTATAAAAATGTCGTCCTCGTTATTTCGTTCGATATTCGTCCGCTGCTGGACGTAGGCCTCCATCATTAATCGGCACAAAGATCAGTCCCCTAATCCCATCATCTGGACTGGAAAAGGGGTTGCACACAAGCGTTGAATCATAAAGTCACAAGTAAGTTAATTTAAGGTGCCCTCTAAACAGATCGCAGAATGTGTAAGTGTATAGTAAAAAACAGGAAAGCTCAATAAAATAATTAATCGTGTTATAAATAATAAAAACCATACTTATTATATACCTTTTCATTGATTGATAAAAATGAATGAATATTTTATGTTCCTTTCTACTAATAATAATCTCTTACTCTCGTAGAAAATGGCGGAGAAAAGGAGGAGACTTGTGAGCCGCTCAGCGCCGCCGCGAAGTCATCTTCCGCGGAGTCTGTGCAGCTCCACTCCACTAGCAACAGTAAATATACTATGCTGTTTGTTAGCATCGGTATTTCTAACTAACTTTCTAGACATTGAAGATAGTTACGAAACATTGTTGCAGAAGTGAGTGGCAGTGTTAGCAGGGGTCGATACAGGAGAAACTTACAAAAACTTATATCGACAGATGAGTGACATACTGAAGAAGGGCGTTATAAGGTGTACCCGTGACCGACGAGCATGTATGCGTAGATGTATGGATCTAGGAGAAGCTAGAGGTGTGCCAAGGTCGCGCCGAAAGAATATACATGATCAAAGTTAACTTCATTGCAGCATTCGCACGAGTTGCGGAAGAAAAAAAGTTGGCACATATGATGTCAATATTTTCTTTCTGTCATAATATCGTCCCGCTATACTGCGTCCTTATCGCCAGCCAGCGTCATATTTCAGTCAGCTTTCATAAAACTTCAATGAGTAATATATAAAGCTTCTCTATCTGCCTATAGATGAAAATATATCTATAACAATAGGATTAGAAACAAATATATATAAAAAATTCTTATAATACAATGATGAGATGAGGGAGTTAAATCATCTTATATTTTAAGTGGTGATTTTCTTAAATGAACTAAGATGATATACCAAAAACCTGTGACTTACTTGACGTTATAATGTTTGTGCAGACAGCACTCCAGTGTTGGGCATGTCGAGCAGCGTTGGAGGCGGGACCGCGGGAGTGAGCGCAGCGGGGAGCGGGGCGCGCACCGCCTCCATCCGCGCGCGCCCCGCCTCCGGCCGCATCACCGCCGCTGAGCTGGAGGAGCTGTTCCAGCGGCAGGCGGACGCCGACGCCGACCTCGACGCGAAGTCAGTATATATATATCTACGCATGACAACCCTTTCTTTTTCATATTTTACCCTCCACATCGCACACTTTCCCTCCGGTTATTTATTCATTGCAGGTTCCGTTATGCATCTCCTACTCTTAAGTTCCTGCAAGTATGTGACTTTCATATTGGAATACTAGTGTGCTAAAGAAAATTACTAGCGCCTCGGAGAAAATAGTAAAGACTCGCTTGCTCGTTTACCCCAATCTTTTATGGAAAACAATCTAGTCGATTTGCCATTTAAGACCTTCTGGTATATCTAAATAGTGTTATAACATTGCAGCGGTGCGGGGTGCGCCATGATGACGCGGTCGGCGTTCCAAAGCGGCGCGGCGTCGCCGCAGGGCTCGCCGGCGCGCCCGCAGCGCGTCTACACCTCCGTCGCAGACATGAAGCGCAACCGCGCTAAGGTACGTACCCTCCCCAATACACTTGGCACTTCAACTGTAAGTAACCTCACACGATACAAAGATAATCCCACCACTTTTACTGCTTATTAAAGAGACAACATGAAACGCAAACAATGTTAAGTGTTATATAGGCTGATAATAATACGAATGTAAATATGTGTTGTTATTTGGGACAGTTATGGAGCAAGGCGGGTACGCTGCGGCGCGACTTCCACTCGACGCCGGACCTGGCGGCCGAGCTGGCGACGCGGCCGGCGCGCACGCGCTCCAGCGACGACGTGCACGGTAACGACGGGCCCACTCCCACATGAAAATATACATTTTCCCGACATATAACTACTTTACGTTTTAACTTAAACATATTTTTGCTTAAACATAATCTTCGGCTAAAAGAATTAATGTAACAAAGAATATGCGGCTCGAAGGACCATGAAAAAGTTCAAAATAAATGGTAGGATAAAGTACACACTATTACAAAAAATTGGTAAAATGGTAATGAATACGCGATTGGTATGGCTTAAATTAGGCATCCTAATGTACGCTGGCAAATTGTTCATAATTTATTAGCAGTTACAATTCTTAAGTGTGTTACTCATCCAGAAAAATTGGTCGCAGCAGTGGGCAGAGCGCCGCCGCCCGCGGAGGCACCGCCCCCGCCGCCCGGTGCACCCGCCTCCTCATTCCGGCCCAGCGCCGCCGCCAAGCTGTACGCCTCGCCGCAAGAGCTGGCGCGCGTCGCCTATCGTCCCGCCGTCGCGCCAGACACCCAAGTGAGTTCTCCGCATTCCTGACAGAAAAATGGCTTGTTACTGGCAACATGACAAACTCCGCCTTTTTTACAAATGACCAATTAAATAGCAGTGAGTTGTGCAAACGACGGGATTCTAGTAAAAAGCAATCAGTCATGTACTGCTATGCATCCCTGTGTTTTTATTACCACGGTCTTTGTTTGCCTTTCTTAGGATTTACGACCACTGCTATTCAGACGAAATCATTATTTCTGAATACTCTATTGTTACAACATCAAAAAGCTCCATTCTATTGGTTATTGTTTCCGCGTGTTCGTCTCAAGGCGTACGAAACGGTCAAGCGATTGTCGCTTTCAAGTTGGAATACCGCCACCGCTCCCGATAGTACTTCGAGGAATTAAAAGTGATCCATGGATATTACTGTTTACTGTATTACTGTTTCAATGTAACATCTTCGACTTAATTAATGTTCAAGTAAAACCGAAATCACAAATAAGTCAATTGATTGACAAGTCATTGGATAAATGGTCTTATATAAATATAAAGTATTAGTAAAATGATTTGTGTGGTATAGACGCGCAAGGGCACGCTGCGGTCGTGGGCGGGGCGCGCGCAGTCCGCTGACGACGCCGCCCACCAGTACGCCCAGCCCTTCAACCTGCACAAGCCCTTCCTGCGACAGGTATACACCCTAACGCTATTTTATTTCATTATACTAAATACATTTATTACAAGTTAGCGATCAAATCAGCGCGGTTATATCACAATCGATGAACGACAGATATCAACTGTCTTGTATAAACGAAATTCATTTTTTTTATTTTTATGTGTAAATAATCTAACTTGGTAAAAATCAATCATATGTAAGCAAGAGGTATGAAAATGTATCAGTTACGTTACCCGATAAACGTTACGTCCATCTCAAATTAGTATTTTTTTTTCTTTCCCGTTGACAGATTTATCTGATATTTGCTACAAACTTTGAGTTCTCATTACAATACAAATTAGTATATGCATTATCATTGTAAATCTAAGATCGGTCGGTCGGATCGGTAAAGACGGTCACGGGTATTAAATGAATATGCTTGTCTAATAGAATAGAGTACACATAAAAAATCCAACATGCAATCAAAATGGCGGATGACATATTTTTTTGGTTTATTCCATTTTTTTTTTTCAATTAAAATTATTTTCATTTGAAAGCATCTTTGCTCAAATGCTATAAAATTAAATTACATTATATAGTTCAACGTAATAATATATTACTGTTTGGTCATTATATGGTCATGATATTCGTGTTTAGAATTCGACGCCTGCGCCGCCGATCCCCGAGCCGGACTACAGCATGTCGGAGTCGGAGGAGGAAGCGGAGGCCGACAAGCCGGCGGAGCCCGGCGCCGAGACCAGCGCCAACAGCAACGCCAGGTCACTATACATACGACAGTCACTTAGAGACTCGCCAGATGATAGTTGATCATGCCCACCTTCCCAAACCACACCCACTCATTATCATCTATACAGAAATTGCACGTGAAACTCGGTAATGCGATAATAGCTACCGACCGAGCTTCGGCTCGGGCACCTTCAAATCGGAATGCTAAACGCGTAATGATTGACAGCCCAAGCAAGGTAGGAGCCCTATCGGGAGCCCTTGAGCCCTGTCACTCCGTGAAGCGTCCGCCGAAGCGACCTAAGAGCTCGGCGGCCTCCCAATCTAGTAATATAAATACAGTAACATCCAGAGCTGAGGCTCCCAAAGAGAGCGGTCGAGCTTGGTTACGCTTAAACATTTAGGCTAAGCAACCTCTGCACCTTGCCACCTCAAGTCCGATGTAGCTGTAGATACCTGCTGCAGGCAAACAGTCACAAGTCAGTTACAAAAAAAGACATGTAACCCTACCCAGTACTCTATTTAAATTATAATTGTTAAGGAAGAAATGTATATTTGTAATGGATAAGCTCTACTGACAAAGATTACATTGACCAGGAACAAATAGATTATATATCTTTTATAATTACGTGCAATATTAAAACGTTCTCAAGCGTCTGCGTCTCGGACAACTCTGATTCCAAACTCGTATTTTATGGCTACGTACTACTGGAACGCCACACCCACCGATATTGTTGCTTGCCATTGAAGATTTACGGTAAGAATTTACCTCTACAATATAGAGGTGCTACAAATTGTGTTAATTTCACTTTCAGGCTGTCAAAATACGTAACAATCTATGAGACGGAGGGGGAGGTGTACTGTTAGTAGTCCGTGGTTTAGTCGATAAGGTACAGTCAGCCTCGGTACAGTAAACATCTTGTTGCGTGTGGGAACATCCGCTTCGGGGAGCTAAACATCAATTAAAAACATGTGTCGATTGTTTCAAGTAACACAATATAGCACTTGCACACGCACTTGCTGGAAATAAATCGTCTGTATGTATTTTCGTTTTGTGTTCGTTCAAAAAATGCTTCTCCCATTGAACACTTGACTATAATTGTTAATGTAACATCTGTCTTTGGTATTGATAAACCATTGTGCTTTTCATTTTACCTCAGAGACAGGACGGTATAGCGTTAAAATGAGAACATTTACTACTGGTATCACACCAGCGCGAAGATGTATGTTCACAGTTCACAGCAGCTTATTGTTTTCATCCGGTAATACCACCAGGCATCACCATACATGAAGTCCGTGTGGTTTGTCTATTTCCCTTATTAAGTATTCATCTGGTAACCAATTGTCTTACCAGCTAAATCCTGACAAATCTCCCATCGACTTATTCACAGTTTTGTAGGAGAGAGAGCAACAATCTTCTTCTTCCTCGATTGTGTTAGAGACGGGGGCTAATAAGTATAATAAATATTACAGCGGTAGCAGCTCAGGGTCGGGTTCGATGCAGCACTCGTTCTCCGTGGACGAGATCCAGAAGATCAGAACGCGGCTGAAGTCCTCGCGGTCGTGCGGCGACGAGGTGGGCGAGCGCGACGACGGCGACAACTCTTCTTCGGGTGTGTCCTCCGACCAGGAAGCGCAGACGCGCCCGCGCCGGGACAAAGTCTCTTTCTGCACCTCGGTCACCGTTAAGTCCTCTAATGACGTCATCAGCACAGAGCCCGTGCACAGCTCCTCCGAAAGCCTTGCGCCCATGCAGCGCCACAACTCACTCACGAGAAAACGAGCCACGGCCCTGCTCCGGGGTGGGGTGGGCGTGGCAGGCGGCACGGGGCGGGGCCGCTCGGCCGCCGAAAGGCTGGGCGTGGATGTGGGCAAAGCGCCAGGCCGGCGCGCTCGGGCTGCTGTGTCGCTGGCGGAGCTACCGCCGCCGCCCGAGGAGCCGGCTGGCGCGCCTGACGCCGCTCCGCTGATCGCACCGCCGCCACAGTTCAGCGACCGCGTGCGCGTCGTCGCCGCGCTGCCCAAGCTTGCACATTTACATTAACTCATCACATTGTTTCTCTATGTATAAACTACTCTGTGCATGAGGTAACACGAAGTGAGCTCGATTGCCTACCGAAACTAAACCTAAAAGTCATTCAAACCACACATTCCCAACTACTCGTTACAAACTGTGTTTCTTTTCTTATAATAATTCATAGATTGTAAGTCAACTTGGACTAAATTACTAATCGATTACTAGTACTACTATAGTTCAATTAATACGCGAATACATTATCTATTGCCGATGTTTGTCTCTGTTCTTCTGCTCAGTCTGATCGCCAGAATACTCTACTCTGTGTATAAATCAACTGGAATGAATTTCACTTCTTTTAAACGTACAGAAGTCTGGACTATGGCCTACTTTGTATTATTTTACCTATTGGAAGTGTGCGTAGCTAGCCTAGTGTTATCTTGACATATAATAGACCCATTTTAATAGCTTAGATATAAATATGACAAACAATAAAATGTCAAAAAAACTTTTTCTCCCTAAAAATCGGGTAAATGGGGTTTCGATTTGTTAATTTACATCCATAAATAAATAAGTTGCAACGGCTGCCAAAATGGGCCTGTTATTTTGCAACGATGTTTTGACGCCGCACATTACCATTAATTTAATTACAAGTTTTGTATTCTTTTCATCGTGTGACTTCTACTTTATTACTATAACGCGATCCGCTTTACAAAAATTGTTCACTACGAATCACATTTGCGTTAGTTGGTATAAACTGCGGTTCGAGTAAATCGTGGTATACCTAAAGATTGAATCAGTCGCCATCTTTACACAACGAAGGTTAGGTACGATCGAGCTCACATCGAGTGTTTAGTGCCAAAACGATTCGAAATTTGCACGTCACTAATGTAAATGTATCGCACTTATTTCAAACGACGTCTCGTGACTAGCATCCGATAGGTTACTCTTACGAGCCGTAGAGTGATGTCAAGTCTGCACACGACCGCGTCGTCACGCGTTCATTTGCAAAAACGAATAATTGTTTAATCGAGAACTTTTGTATTCAATCGACTAAATGAAACCAAAGATTTATAGTATTTATTGTTGAGGACTTAACATTTTGATATAGTTGAAAGTAATTTTTATACATTCCCTTACTGACTAGTGTTAATATAATTTTTCAATGGATGGTAACCTCCCCCCACCCCTTTACGTAGTAATCGATTCTTGTCTATGTTTTATCGAATCGTCTCCGATGTGTCAAACGTAAATTTTTATATGATATTGTCGATTTCATTACGAAATCAGTATTTAAATTTGTCTATTACTTTACGACGCAACCGAGTGCCATCGTGTCTATTAATTTAAATATTTTTATATATATACTATTTGTAAATATTGAAGATCTATTTGTGAAGAGTTTAAAAGAGTGGGCCAAAGGCGAGCAAACAGAAATACATCCGGCCAGCAGAAGCGATTATAAAAATATTATTTATGAAGATATAAACACAATATTTATAAAATATATCCTTAGAGTGTTGAAGTGAAATAACTTTATTAAGTTAGTTTATTTAATTCGTCCAATGCGATGTGGTGTCGGTCCACTCTTTTGACTCGCCCACCTCGTTGGAACCGTGTGAAGGCAACTCGCTTTATGACAACCTGCTTTCTTTAAAAAATTATCGAGTTGCAAGGCTTTAGTATTTCATCCGTTCCAAGATTTTTTAATAATCATGTCGATAATTTGTTGTTTCATGGACCTATAGCTAATATACTTTGTTCGATCTTTAAATTAAAATTATACTAAATTAATTATTTATGATTATATTGTTTTTATAGTTGACAAATTATAAAAATAAAAATCTACGAAAATGTTTAACTTATTAAAAATAAAGCAATAGGGCTGTGCGACAACGAATTGAAAGATCGATCCCTTTTTTGTTCGCGGAATGTTTGATGCTGTACGATATTGGTGTTCTGTTACAATGTTATTCGTGTCATGTTCTTGCGCTATGTTCAATATTGAAAAGTTTTTCTATTAAAACCGTTATTTATCAAACAATTTTTATACTGAAATATTACACTGGCATGAATTATATTAGTTTTAATCTCATCGCTTCTTACACCAAAAAGCTGCAAGATTATTTCTTTTTTTAATAGATTTTATCGCATTTTTACAACTGTGAAGTTATTGTACGTCTAGATATAATGATTTATTAATTTCAAAGGTCTAAAGTTGAGGGTTAGTAGCTGATCTCGCGGTTGGAGCGTATTTCTAATAGAAAAACTTTTTGAAATGTCTTCTGGTCTGTCTGTGTTGTCGCGTAGATTGAAACAAAGCTGCCTACAGAATCGGGATTTAGCAATTAAATTAAGTTAGAAATAGCTATTTGGAAGTTGATTAAGCGTGTCATAATCTTATTATTTTATTAGGCTTGCATAAGTTGTTTGTACCCACCCGGTCGACTCGGCAGCGATAGATGTTTATAGAACGGTGAAGCACATTCATTCCACTCAGAAGCCTGGCTGCACTGGATCGAAATGTATTATTTATCATGAAAAAAGGGCAAAAGTGTCACTACAGATGAGCCTTTTTAAAAATTATCATATATTATTTCTTGGCACAATGACTGAGAGACAGTTATTGGATTTATAGGTAGATAAGCCGACAAAAATATGCTGCCTTGGTACGGCAATAAACAACAAATAAATTGAAAACTTGTGTAATCTGACAACTTATTGTTTAAAATGGTGATCCAGTGCACATCTAAATACAATTATTAGATATATTACTAGAACACACTATTCTCTGGCACGAGCCGGTGTAAGCGGACTTTACAAAAATGTCATTCTCGCCGCTCCCCAGCCCCCAGCCCCCGCCCTAACCCGCGCCCAAACTGTTCTCCTTAGCACAATTTATTATTTCTATTAATTTCGATGATTGTATTATGATTACGTTATAATCTTCTTGTCATTAATTTAAGTTGTATAAATGTATTGTCTAATTAAGGCATAGATAGGTAGTGTTAATTATATTAGCGCAATATTCGATGACTCTCCATTTACTGGCAACACTAGAGCGGCTGTCATAGTGTTGTGTTGATTGCTAAATTTTCATTTATCGGTATTGAATACATATACATATACAAATGTACTTCAACTCGATTTCTAGCTTTGTATTTAGCTTCGCAACGATCAATATTTATAGCTGTTATATCTCTGCATTTATAATTGTTCTTATTCGTTTTAAAAATAAATATGGCATGTATTGTTTATTGTTTGTTTTTAAAACGTTGATTTTGATATGTGAATTAAGCAATCAAGCGACACGCGAGCTCCTGCTCTCTTGTGCTGTACCAACAGTTGTGTTTTGCATTTCATTTGAATCTCAGTATCGGCGTGTAACTACAACTTGATATTTCGAATGAAGAAATAAATCTTTCATCACTATATGTTTCAATTTCAGACCGCCCGCATTATCCTAATCCCGTGCCTCCTTGCGACAATCAAACATTACGCCTAGCCTCCAGAAGGCGTAGTACTAAGAAATTAGCGAATAAAACCACTGAGCTAACGAGATCGTACCGACTACTTTCTAATTCTTTCTCTCTTGGATCCAACGCAAGCTCAGCGGCGAAGGGCGATACGTTCTATATTTAAGATTCCGGAGCACCCGGATCGCACTCGTATCTGGCCGCCTAGATGGTTTACTGAGTAAAACCTCACACACCCTTTCTTAACCGCAAAAACAGGGTATTTATCGATATAGTCCCGAACCCACCCAAAGAAACAAAAAAGACGGCACCGTTATATAGTATAGTCAAGGACTATTTATTTATATCGACAAAGCGAATGGACATAAAAAATGATGAGCAAATATCAAATCAAAATATTTGTAGTCTCCGCGAGGTAAACCCCCCCCCCCCCCCGGTCGCAGTCCCCGCTCGAACCGGCGTACAGTTACCACTACTGCCGAGCCACCGCTTAGACCGTATTAAAAAATTATCCGTCATCGGTTCAGAAAAAGTTAAGCAAACGCCGATCGGCACAGGAACACCGTCAAGGTGAGTACATCTACTACATACAAACAGTACGTAATATACTTTGCTCAGAAATTCATTTGTGAAATAAGTAGGTAAACGGGGTATAACAACGTTCGCGTTTCTATGATATATTTCTAAAATTGTAATCGATGTTATGAATTATTAAATCTCCTTATGAATAGAGAAATAATAAAAACCACGAACCAATATCGCGAAGTCTTACTTTAAAAAAAAACAAAGTGTGCATTACGTTTTTACCACAAGAGAGAGGGAGACAACAAGCTTTACAAATCTAGAGTTAAATCAATACACAGAAATGACGGACACTTTCTGTATGAAGTATTGATTTACGACTTGAATAGACATGTCGATAAAAGGTCCCTTCACTAGCGATGTGCTTCTATCTAACCATAAAGCATTATCGAATTGTGATTAACTACAAAATATATGGGTGTTCTACGAAATTTTATTTTGTGTTGCAAGTTAACAATTGTAAAACGAGGCTTTTTAGGTTTAATGAGAATCAATATCGATAACTTTTTACAGATTATAATATCTGAAATGTGAAACAAAAAAATGTATTGCATAATTTTATATCATTTAAGTTATTATTTTCCGGAATCTATACTCTATTAATGAAATTGAAATTGATTGAAAAGATGAAATTGTTGAATATTGTGTATGTGGTACGTTTTAATATTTTTCACTAGGGGAGATCTTTAACCCAAAAATTGGTACCACTATATAACGAAATGCTACCAACACACTTCTCTTGCTTATTGCAAGTGATAAATTTATTTCTAAATAATTAATTTATGATAATTCTTGTATTTTCGACATTAAGCATTATTTAATTCTACAAAATCAAACAATCGTAGAATAATCGAACTTTATGGTCGTACTTATCGATGTTAAAGTGCAATTTTGCAATAACATCGATATTTCAATTAAGCCACCGTAAACACTAAAATTCAATACCTTTGCTTTTACCTTCATATTGCATTTTAGATGTTTTGTAAGCAAAGAGGCGCAGTTTGTATTTAAATAGAAACTTGATATGCTCTATTAGAGAAAATTACAATAATGTGCTCATTATTTTCTTGTCTAGTTCTGTGCTAAAAGTCAAATTTGTGTTTACGTTTTACATTGTGATTTTACTTGATTTGGCTAACGTTTTGTATTGATCCTTATTTCTGTTGCCTCCGCTCGGCGCGCATTATAAATCCTGCGCAGAGGTGCTTCTGGAAGTAATTGGTAAATTCTTCGATAAATTACCCGACAAAGACAATCAATATATATAGTTCCCTATAGCCTATACACCGTTGGTTTTTCGGACTAGTACAGTGATCAGAAAATTTAATTCATTTACATTTTATAATGAATTAAGAAATTATTTCAAGAAAATTGTAGATGACAATAATCTTTTGGACATCTTTCTTTTTCTTCTAATGCTATAATTAATTATTTGTTATAATTCATACGGGTGCTTTGTATTCTGCAGGCGATGCACAACTTCGTGGCGCGAGCTAGCAACAGATGGAGGTGCGGGGGAGGGCGCCGGGAAATGGAAATCGAGGACGCTCTAGAGGCCGCGCTCCCCGGGCCCTTCCGTGGGAACCCTCGCCCACGGCACCCTGGAATGGCGCTGCAATCCCTTGCAAAGGCAAACATTTTTGTGTTATTGTAGTAAATTATATAACTTATATGTTGTCTTCCTCTGGTATGTTTAACTTTTATGGAAGTAAATTATTATTATAGTGATGATGCGTTTTCCAACTCCAAATGTTTTATGCGCACTCTTATTTATCTTTTTTTTCAATCTCTTAATTTAGAATAATGAACGCACTAACTTTTGCAATAAATGAAAAAAAAATAGACACTTTAGTTTTTGGAAGTGTTTTCAATACCATTTAAGCGAATGTAATGAAATGTTTTGAAATGTGTTGTATGTAGCATCGAGATTGCTGGCCATTTACTTTTGGGTTAGATTTTTTTAACCAGTGTTATCAACTCGAAATATATTATGACAGCGGATGCGTATGGCGCACGGCGGCGCGGCGGAGGAAAGCGACGAGAGCCAGTCTGATGATGACGAGCCGTCGTCCATTAGATTCGGGGCCGTGCCCTCCCGGTCTGGGTCCGTGCCTCGGTTCGTGTCCCGGCCCCGTAGGGTCGTGCGCCCTATGATACGCGCTAGGGACGTGGCTAAGGATGCCGCTAGAGCAGCGATTGCCGCGAACCGCCCCATGCCGGAAGCGGCTTACTACGAGGATATTGATATAGTAGAATACGAATTCCTGTTCGCGGGCGAAGGCGAGCCCCCCAGTGTGGTGCCCGAGTCGCCGCCCCGCCGCAACGGTCAACGCCGGTTGCAGCCTGCGCCCGTGGTGAGAACACGACTCATATTTTGTAAATAATCTGCTCTCTTAATGTCTAGTTTTGGTGGTATATTGTACGAGTACAGTCGGGGTACGAAAGATTTCGTCAGTTTTCAAATTCACTTCTTTATCAAGTCGTAGATACTTGTACCTTTTAAAATAGCACTAAGCAGACAATTGCATTTAACATTATACTTACTTGATATGAGAACAAGATAATATATAGTAAAAACTAGTCTATATGCATATGTAATTCTATTCGAATTGAATCAAATCTTTACATAGTATAAAAGAAAGTCCCTTCCGCTGTCTGTTCCCTTTGGTCTTTCAAACTACGTAACGGCTTTTAATGCTGTTTTCATCAATAATTATGGTAGACAAAAGACAAGACTTCAAAGATTTGTAATGTGATGTGATTTTTGTGCGTAAGCGTAAAGTTATAGCTAACACTGGCACACACTCACGAGATAGATCAAAGTATAGAGAATGTACTACGGAATTGTGCAGTGTATCATCATCTCCCATCCCTTTTCCCACTCATGTGGGGTCGGCACTGTATGATTGTAGTCCATACTGTATATGTTTTGGCTACAGTTTTTACGGCCAGCCGCCACCTGACACTAACCCTCCTCGGGAATTGTGCAGGGTAAAAACATAAATTCTAAGGCAGAACGAAGTTAGCCGGGTTAGCTAGTCCCTGGTGCAAGCAAATGTCAAGGGTGACGAACCTATTTTTACCCCGCCTATATATCGATTTCTATGTCTTAATATCCGGTTAACCATGTACGTGTTGCTGGTTAGAATGCTGTGTCGAAGACGCGTGCGGAGGAGGAGGAGCGGCGGCGGCTGATCAAGGCCCAGCTGGCGACGCTGCTGCACGCGCACGAGTGCCGCGCCGACGAGTTGCGCCTGCGCCACTCCATCTGGTACTGCAACGTGCCCAGCTGCAGCGAGATCAAGTACATCCTCAAACATCTCACTGTTTGCCAGGTTTGTACCCATTCCTTTAATTATATCGTTAACGTCTCTAAGCTCTAGAGAGTGCTCATTTTCTATTCATGTAACTTATCAGGGGTTAACTGTCTTTGCTCTAAAACGAGACCGACGGAGTAATATTAATTTTAAACTATGTCTTAATATTTTAGAATCGAACAAACTGCAAGAAGACGTACTGCGTGTCGTCTCGCCAGATCATAGGGCACTGGAAGAACTGTGAGAACCTGCACTGCCCCGTCTGCCTGCCGCTGCCTATGCCCGGCCAGTTGCGCAAAGTTAGAAGGAACAGTAAGTAACGTCACAGTAGAATAGTAATAAAGCGACTTCTTATCTCGTGTTAAATAAAGACCATAGCCCGTACAACTCCAGAGGTGTTATAGGTGCATCCTATCTAATTCCTGCAAGGAGGAAGAACAGGATAAGACGGAAACCTATCGGGTCAAACACAATATAAATTCCTTGTTTTGTTATTGTATTCGTGCTCAGTATAGGTGGCAGCACCTGCGTTAAAAATTGTAATAGCCGCACAGATAAAAAAAATCTCACAGCAAGCAATTAGGAGACACTTTTTCGTCATAGTCGCCTGCAAGAAAAATTTAAGAGAACATAAAGGAGTCGTGTAATAATCGAAATTCCCCTTATAGCTGCAATAGAATACTCAATTCGCTCCTACTGGTCAATTTTTTCTCTTTCCCTCGCCCATAATTATTATTTACAAAAGAAAGCATTTGTTATTATGACAATAGACAACACCATAGACATTATATAAAATAATTTGTTTGCTATTCCAGGGGGATGCTTGTAAGGCAATCGACTTCAACGCCAGTTTTTTTTCGACAGTCAATGGTCTGGATAACGGGATGGAGCCGATATCTTATATTATTGAATTGATGTGAAATAGTTAGATGTGTGTTTAACATAAATGTATTGACCGTACCCTCTCGGTGTATCTATTGGTGTCCGATGTCGCCCTCAAGCAAGCTATAGGCTAACATACATGTGTTATTTGTATTTCAATGTAAGATGTCAATTTTTATCCGTGTGTCAGTGTTCACTTTCGTAGATTTATAACACTCATCTCTTCATCAGCCGACCTCAATTTATGACCAAAGGAAGTCGTTTACAGGCGTCACCTAGGAATATTCAACTAAACTTTGCCTTTTAAATGTTTTTCTCCAACAGTATTTTTCTAAGCAGCCGGATTGATGAATAAAACATTTAGGAATATATCTAATTTTTGTCTGAATGTGTCTGCACCTCTACAGCATTTCACGTACATATACGATATACCTACTTTTAATATTAATAAGTGTACTCTAAATGTGTAGTTTAATAATAAAAATAAAAAAATACAAAAACAGTAGTGAAAAATGTGTTGTAACATCATACGTAATAATTATAATAATTGTATTTTATGTTAGAATAATGGAATAAAAACTAAAAAACCCCAGCCTTGGTCTTTTATCCTTTAATAAATATAAGTTCTTATGACGATACGTGTAAAATTTTAGAACGAGTTTCTGTCAGTCCCCTTTTGTTTGAAAAATCCTTTCTGTAGCGTCTGTAAAAAAAAAATTAAAGTAATTCTTGACCACAATCCCACCTGATGTTGCGTCCTGATACCCGCGTCATGGCGTACCACGGATGGTGGAATACCCCCCATCCCCCAAGTTTTACGATGGTAAGAAGTCTTGTTACTTGGTAAAATCCATTTTAATATAGTCCGAGTCCCCCCCCCCATAAATTTATTTATAAAGATTCTTAATAAATAAACTTATACTAATCGCTATGCTTTGGCATCATTGGGACGTTGAACTCGATCACTACGTTTGTTACGCATTGAGTTCACCAGGACCCTATACAACATTTCACGGATCTAAACTAACATTGAACATTTGCTTAATATACCACTTATGTATAAAATATGCCAACGTCAAATTAATCTTCAATAGCAAGCCGTTAACAGTGGTAGAGCCCGCAACAACACCATCTGTTGCACGAATGGGTCGGCCGTGATATAACAAAACACAGAAGACAGGCATGAAGTAAAAGTACTCTACGTTTCGTCTGACAAGGAAGCCGGAGGCCTAATCCTAGTTTTTTCCCTACTCGAGTAATAAAAAAGGATTGGAAGGGAAAAATAAATATCCTTTTTTTATGTCTGTCCATTAAGTAGACAACTGCAACTGGTAAGCTAGTTGCAGATGCCTATGGGATGCGGTCACTTGATATCGGGTGAACAGCTCGCACGTTTGCCTTCTACTATAAAAAATCACCCTAGAAATATTACATGAAAAATCTAATCAAAAATAAACGTGTTGTATTTACAAATTACGCCTTCTGTTTTATTCATTTACTAAGTTATATGAATAATGCACATCTCAAATAGCATTTATAGCACTTATAGCTTGGAACCGACGCTAATTGCATAACGTGAAATGCATTCAACGCATTCAGGAGAATATCGATATTGTATCCTGATATCGTGGTTGCATCACTAAAATTCAATAAGTCGACCAACTTGTGTAGAAAATTCCAGAGTAGGTTGTAGTGTGTAAAAAGTGAGTGATAGTTGTTTAGTTGCACTTTATAGGTAATGTGTCGTCGGTGTGTGTTTTGTTTTAATTTATCTTATAATTGAATATCATAAAAGGAGGTAATGCAGGCGTCTCGGTAAGCACTTTAAATATGGAGTTTATAGACCGATGTCAATTTTTACATTTTAAAATTGGTATGCTAAACACGCGGGGCCCAGGCTGAGGGACCGAAAGGGCGATATTATTGCTTCTAATTAAACTAAAATATCCGAACAAAAGTATTTAGAGAGTAAATGTAACTGTGGGAGGTCGCCGAGGTGCGACGCTACAAATGGCCGCATATGCAAAGTTATTGATTTGAATGCACCGCCCAACATAGATATTGTCCACCATAAATACCACCACACCAGGTCCCTCAAACTACCAATCTCATCGTGTTTAACTGAAGATAATGTAACATACTTCTTTCTAAAATCTATTTGTAACTATGTAATGAAGGTAACCCCCTTAACACATAAACTAAATAGGCTATCCTATAGCTCCCATAACCCTATCCTATAGCTCCCATAACCCTATCCTATAGCTCCCATAACCCTATCCTATAGCTCCCATAACCCTATCCTATAGCTCCCATAACCCTGTCCTATAGTTCCCATAACCCTATCCTATAGCTCCCATAACCCTATCCTATAGCTCCCATAACCCTATCCTATAGCTCCCATAACCCTATCCTATAGCTCCCATAACCCTATCCTATAGCTCCCATAATCCTATCCTATAGCTCCCATAACCCTATCCTATAGCTCCCATAACCCTATCCTACAGCTCCCATATAGCCACCCTATCATTATTGAAACTTATAATTTCCATTTTCCTGATGGTCCACAATCATTTATGCATGTACAGTCAAGTCATTTATGCATGTACAGTCAAGTCATTTATGCATGTACAGTCAAGTCATTTATGCATGTACAGTCAAGTCATTTATGCATGTACAGTCAAGTCATTTATGCATGTACAGTCGCCCTCATTGGCGGTGTTCCACCTTAAAAATGATAACGCTTCATACGCCTTGAGATGATGAAGCGGATACAATAACCAATAGGATGCCGTCTTTCAATGTGCTAGCATGAAAATGTTTGCTTAATTTTGTAACAGAGAGCAGGACGAAGGAATCAGTCGGATCGCTTCCCACAACTCACTGCTAACTTGCTTATTTGTAAAAGGGCGGAATTTGTTCCAGTGCAAGAAGGCAATTAATCTGTTAATGGAACACCGCGAAAAAGGGCTACTGTACATACACACAAGATCTTATAACAGATTATAAAAACGTATACGTAACGTACGTATACGTATATCGGAGTCTCTAGTATAGGAAAAAATATTTCGCATCTTGAAGCACATCATCTGAAGCTTGGAACGACTCCACCAATATTGTCAGCGGAAAATAATAGGTTCTTCTTCCAGACTTTTTTGGCAAAAATAGAATACAAGATAACGTGAACTTTTTTTTTTATAAATGTTCGAATTTTTTTCCCGTAATCACGACACCGAGGAGGTTATTTCCTATTCGAACTATTTATATTGTGGCAGCTGTAAACGAACGGAAAATCAACGGAAGACCACAGATTCCTTTGCCGAAAATTAACGATCTACTTACCTGTAGCCCAAGTTATTAGTTTGGCCGCTAGTGGGCTCCCAAGAGGGAGTTCCTTGAGGACGACATTTTTTTTAAAATATCTTAAGTAGTCTTAAATAGATTTAGTCCATTTCTAGAGCACGCGTTTGTACCAATAAACTACATAAAAAACACTTTTCTAGAAATTAACGGGTCACAATAAATTGAAAATATCCACTCATATTTTTGTAGCGGTATAATCAGTGCTAATTTTTTCTACATAATTATTGTTACTTACAAGATTTTTGATCTTTTGTAAAAATTTGATTTGGTAAACGTTTTTGCCACAACAATATTTTCTAAATACATAGGCGCCTGAATCAATGATTAAAAAAATTAAATAAAATTATTAACTCGTATTACAATTGATTAAAAAAAAAATTTTAAATCAGGATCGCGCCAAATGGAAATCCATGGTCTCTGCCTACCCCTCTGGTATACGGGAGTGAGCGCATAATTTTTTATTTGTCTAATTACTAATTTTTAAATTAAAATTTGGCTGTGATCTAGGTACCTCGTGATACTGTAACGGACAGTTATTTAATTTCATTGTAATTGGGACCGAGACAAGACAAGACATTTCCTTATTGCACTTTACACTTATTCGGTTTCTAGTATTTTTTAGTAAATCGGCAGTCTGGTGGAAGAACAAGCTGATCCTTAAGGTAAGCCTTTTGATTGAAATTTCATTCGTTATTTAACCAATATATATTCTTCATGTTTGTTAACCACATTACCAGTTTTGGTCTGTAAGTGCACTGGTAGGTGGAGACGGTGGGGTAAAAAGCTGAACAGATAAGTTATTCATTTTTTTCAATATATTACTTACACCCGATGCTTATTTACTATAAGTAAACAAGATTCTAAAACAATATCACTTGTTTTTAGAAAAAGGTCAACTTCTACAGTCACACAAACCAAACTGTTCAGCTCAGTTCAAAACCATCTACCCTGGTTACAAGAATTTGATTTAATGAACTGTACATATCAATTGAATACAAAGGTAAAGTAATCGGTAGCGTTGCTGAAACGATTATGGAAAAATTAATGAGAAACCATATCCTGAAATACAACAAATCTTACATATTGCAAGTCAAACAAACCAGTTCAACCTGAAATATTCTTACATCTACTGGACGGTAGTGGTCGCTGCAGTTCAGACTTCACTCCTTTACGTCGAGGTATAAGGACACGTCGTCGATCTTGACGAGCCGCCTGTGGTCGACGCTTTCCCCACACATCGGACATTTGCCTTCCTCTCGGAGCATTCTGCAGATAAATAAATACTTTTAAAATAAAAAACGTTGATGTGTTTTTAATGTACCCGGAAATAAAAATTATAATTTTTAATCTGTGGCTATTATTATTGAACGGCAACTGCCAAGTTTGTGATAACCTCAGCAGTTAGCACTTTCAATATTGTGGTAAACATCCTTTGAAGTGGATTGTTTATAGAAGGTATAAGAATGGTACATATCAAATTATTTGTGTTTTATATAAAAGCCATATCAATTTACCTTGCAAGATGAATTGTTGGCAAATTATATCATCAAAAATGTGCCTTAAAAAATTAATATGGTAAATGATTAATGGGTACAGTGAGCTGTATCGGTACACAAAGCAAATTGGAACTTTCTATTGACCTCATCGGTCGTAAACACGAACAAAGTATTTTAAAAAAATCACTGGTAACCGGACATGAATTATCAGTACTTTAAATGAAAGGTCAATGTTTTAATAATAGGTATTTTTATAAAAAGGTACAAGATTTAATATTGGTGTTTTTTAAAGGTAATTAAAATTCAATAAAAACTTATTGGCGCAATCGACTATATTACTTTAAGTATATTTACTTACTACTACTTACTAGGAGCAGTGGTGGCTCAGCGGTTTAGGTCCCGACTTACGTACTGTAGGTCGCGGGTTCGAACCCAGGCGCTTTACTTTGTGTAATTTATTTCATCACCACTGCTCCAAAAAACGGTGAAGGAAAACATCGTGAGGAAACCGGCATGTTCTTAGAACCATCAAATTCGAAGACATGTCATATCCACCAACCCGCACTGGGCCAGTGTGGTGGATTACGGCTCATTCCCTCTCTCGGAGAGGAGGCCTGTGTCCCTGCAGGGGGAAACATTCTAGAAGAGGCCGATTTATTATTATTATTATTTATATATTTACTTCTATTATATTAGTATATAATAGAAGTAAATATACTACTATATTTACTCAAATTATATGTTTGAAAAGAATTTTCTATAGTCAATAGAAATAATTATTTATTTTTATTTTAAATTTCCATTGTCTATAGACAATTCTCTTTTTTTTAAACATCAATGGATTAAATATACAACTTACTCGACAAATTCGGAATATATAGCTGGGAAGTCACACTCAGGGCACGCGGTTAGATCCCCTTTCACTATATGCATACCCTGAAATATTATAATGCAATAATAAATTCTTTACAGGTACTACAAACATAGTAGAGGCACAGAAGAATTTATAAATGTGGGCTTTCACTATGAAAAAGATATATAAATATGAGAAGGAGAGATGGGAGTAGAAGAACACATAGGTGACCTCCATGTAGAATTTATGTAAACTCGTAGTGTTTCCACGTTCATGTTAAAGCTGATACTAGTCTCTGTTACCGCTTAGCTTTAATTATTACATTTGAGATGCCCAAAACGAATGACAAATGAATGAAAGATGTACTAATGACAAAACAGATTTAAAATACTAATAGTCGCCATAGCTAGTGTAACGTGAAGTAGACATTTTGCTTACTGTAATATATACGTGTAAATTTTACAAGTGAAATCGACATAAATTATAATTTTTATACATGTCTTTTACTAAAACCATCAATGGGAATAAATAGTATTGGAATTAAATATATAAATAACTATACCATTTTTATTTTCAACTAGTGATCCACCCCGGCTTCACAGGGCTAGCACTATTCCAAATATCTAAAGCACTTTATATCAAATACGTTGATCCGATCGCTACCAAACTTCACAGTTACCCGCTAGGCCAATCTGGAGATATCATCGAAATCGGTCCAGCCATTTCGGAGTCTATAGGGACCATACATACACACGTCGCCATTTATATATTTAGATTAGTTTGTTAGCAACTATCTCATTAATTTTTTATCCCTTAAATGCCTTCATCGATCCTTCCCTGCTTCAACGTAGATACTATCCTCCTGTCTCCCTCTCAACAGTTGAGTTTGAGACAAAAGTTCGCAATCCTTTTATTACCAATCGAAACATGCAAGGCGCTGCCACTCACCATGACGAAGCAGAAGAAGCGTTCGACCTCTCGACGTGCACAACGCAACTACTCACCGTGACGACGCAGAAGAAACATTCGACCTCGCGACGTGCACAGCGCAACTACTCACCGTGACGACGCAGAAGAAACATTCAACCTCGCGACGTGCACAGCGCAACTTCTCACCGTGACGACGCAGAAGAAACATTCTACCTCGCGACGTGCACAGCGCAACTACTCACCGTGACGACGCAGAAGAAACATTCGACCTCGCGACGTGCACAGCGCAACTACTCACCGTGACGACGCAGAAGAAACATTCGACCTCGCGACGTGCACAGCGCAACTACTCACCGTGACGACGCAGAAGAAACATTCGACCTCGCGACGTGCACAGCGCAACTACTCACCGTGACGACGCAGAAGAAACATTCGACCTCGCGACGTGCACAGCGCAACTACTCACCGTGACGACGCAGAAGAAACATTCGACCTCGCGACGTGCACAACGCAATTACTTACAGTGGCGTGGAAGAAATTAGAGGATATCATGAACGGATAGAGCCTCCAATGAAAGGGTTTTGCAGATGGTCAACAAAAAAGGTCTTAAAAATTATATTTACAAAATTCAAACTTTAATATCTGTGGCTTATGACGCGCAACAATAAATACAAATTGTGAGAAGATACATGGAAGGAGGCGAACCTTGTAGTTCATCATCATCAATCATGGCTCAAAATGGAGATTTTCATGGTACAAATTAAGCATTACATCCTTGTTCCGGGCAGCTTTATCGTGTTATAGATAAAGCTGCTAAATAGTCTAAATGATAGCCGACCTCCGGTAGGAGATAGAAACTGAGAAAGAAGAAGGAAGATAACTCAATCATTGCAGTTGGCGCTAATGCGAGCAAGTCAACTCTTCCTCGCGAAGGTTACTCACCGTTGCGATGCAGAAAGGCAGCTCGGCCTCGCAGCGCGCGCAGTGCAGCTCGGCGACCGCCAGCGCACCCTCGCACTGCGGGCAAGGCGTAACGGGCTCGCTGGGCGGCGCATCACGCGGAGCATGCCGTACGGCGGACTCAATCTTCTTAGCGTACTTGGGATCTATCTGCATAATTAATTTCAAACTAAACTAGTAAGGCAATTTGTCATAAAATCCTATCATTAAGATACTCTAATGGTGGATATTCGTCAAAATTGTTTGACATGAATCAAAGTGTACAACACATTGTATGGGTAAATATTACACGTTGCTCATTTTAATTATCCTAATATAAGATAAGAATATTATTGTTAATATAACAACCACCTGTGACCGGTGCTCCGGCTGCATGAGCACCCGGGCCCAACGGTGCGCCTGGTGCTTCAGGCCCGCGCGGCTGCACTCGATCACCGTTGACGTTAGAATCGATACTTGGTCTAAAAATACAAACAGAGCCGATCAAAGTTCAGTATTATATACGCGATCATTGGATACGCGGTTGCTTAAATGTATAGAAAAAAATTAACACGAGAAACCACGACAGACATGCGTCATTCTTTGGTTGCAGAACAGAAATCTATGAAAATCAGTGAACGAATAAAAACATAGAAGAGTAACGACAAACAAAACTATCTTTAATAAACACCTAGCTACTTTGTTTTCTATTACAATCGCGAAGTAATAATTGGCTCTGTTGTTAATGCTCATCGCTAATTAGCTAAGCAGCACATAGTAATAACGGCATTATTGGTGCGTGAATTTACCACATGTGACAACCTGCTGGGCTGCAACAGTTGTCAAAGAAAACTCCGCTTAACGTCCACACTGATGAGCTGTCATGCAAGAACTAAAATCACGCGCGGTACAGTTTAAGCCTCTTCCATTTTGGAGCGGTAATAATGCTTCCATGTTTTATTTGCGTTCACTGATGTAAATCCAGTCTAGTAATGGTATAATATTCTGCAACCATAATATCTATATCGTATTTATATATGTATAGAGTTGGGATCATTGAGTTATGGTGTTACATTTCGTTAATAAAAATAAAACTCCAGAACCGGGTGATATAAAGTTATAAATTAAATTAAATAGTACAGACGTTGGTGCGTAGGGAAGAACGCGACCTCGGCGGCCGTGCGCATCAGCAGGCGCGCCGCCAGCGCGTGCCGTCCGCGCTTCACGTGCGTTCTCACCTGCGTGCGTGTTACTTTCAGTTACGGGTTATTGCTCACGCTAGAAGTAAACGAGCAATTAAATAAATATACAGGGTGTCCCGTGGCGATGCCACATCCATATGTTTTTATAACACTGGTGGAAACGGTTACTCATAAGAATTGCTCCCTTCTAAGTAGCATAGCATGTCAGATAAAAGGAAGACCATCAAATTATTAAGAGTTTAAATTTGTATACTACAGAATGGGTCATTATTTGAGCAATCGATAAATTAATTAAGTTTTAATGTAATTTAATACATCGGTTAATATTATTTCACTAATAAAATAAACAACTATGACGTGATACATTATAACTTTTGAAGATAAAATCTGAAACATTTCGACCCTTTTTGTAAAGTACACGTATTTTTAATTTTCACATTTTTCGGGCCCTCTTTATAGTTCAAACAAGAAATTGCTTATTAATCATTCAATCAAATTATTTTTTAAATTAAAATGAAGTCTTCTTTAAGTAAAACTTCCTATCTACAATATTTAAGGTACTTCGCCAGTGTGCGTGTGGTGGCATTGTCGTGGGACACCAGTGTATTCCGTTTCCTAATATATCACCTCAAAATAGATAGATATATCATTGATTTAGGACACAAGTACCAAAGTTGCACCGTAGCAGCAGGATCACACAACCACGGACGGGTCATACAAACATTCATTCCGAAACTATCAAGGTTACATTCAAGTTAATTACTTTATCGTTCGTTTTTAGTATTTTATGTATTTCCTTGACATTCATAACTCAAGAATTTCAGTTATTTGACGGCTTGTTAGTTAGTCTAATGCAAGGATTTCTTTTGTAAAACACTGTCCATCAGACTATTTGTTACATTATATAATTTGATGCTATGACGATGTAAAAGAGTGCCCCTGAGTTTCTTGCCTGGTTCTTCTCAGGGAGCCTACAAATTTGGAACCGGCATTAGAGGCAATTGGACATTCAATAAACATATCGAATTATATCCTAGATTTTATTTTTGTATAACTGAATGATAAAGAATGATAAAGTATGAAGGTAAAAAAGGTTTTAAGGTAAAATGGTAACAAGGTAATTTAAAAAGTGGTAAGGTGGAAAGGTAGACGATATTTGGTTTGAGCTTCCAAAGTGGAAAGGTGAGTTCCGAAATAAAACGAATAAACTGGTGAGTTACAATTAATTGCATTTGAATTTTTGATTGCATTTTTGTTGCAGAAGGTACCAGTATGTAGGAGTGCAAGATGGCGGTCGCGCGGCGCAGGTCCCGCGGCACGGCGGCTGCCCGCGCCCGCAGCGCGCCGCACACACCGCGCGCCACGTCGCGAGCCTCGCGGTACCGCCCAGCACGGCACTCAGCACCCGCTATTATAACCTGCGAAAAACAAATTACATTGGCATACATTTGATAAATTGTAATAAATACTTATTAACCGCGAACGGATATTAAATGAAACTTAAAGAAATAAAATCTTACCGCAGTTTTAGCGGCTTCGGTGAACTGTCGTTTCGCCATGTACAGTCGAAATAAATGGCGAGGATCTCGTGGCGTGCCATCCGTTTCCCCGAGCATGAACTCTATCAATCTATAAATAAGGCACACGGTAGAATTGTTATTTTAAAAAGAAAATTATGTAGAAAACTTCAATATAAAATTATAAACTGAGAGAAATCTAATTCGAATATTAAAGTAACTTTATCTTCTTCTCTTTGAAAAAATGAATGATTCGTTTGTAACGCGTTCAGAATTATAAATGTGTGTATTAAATTCGTAAAATATATTACCTTCTAGTTAATCTTTCGTCATCACTGGCAGCAGCCACATCTATAGCAATACCGATGCCTTCATTCTCCTCCTGCTCAGTCCCACCCGTCTTCAGCAGATGTACCATCGCCTTGCTGTATTCGCCCGCATGGAAGTAGAACTTGCCCGCTAACAAATGATTCTTTTCGCCTTCAAAATGCAAAGCGAGACTGGTAAAGTCTTCCGGCCTCGCTTGCGACGTCTGTATCAATATTTCCCCGTACAGCTGTAGTTTCCCGTTCTTCCTCGCCAGCTGGAACGCTTCGTCGTAGCAGAGCGACATCACTAGGAATTTTATCGCTGACGTCGAATCATCGTTGTTCTGGAAATAGTTCGCGACCATTTTCGCACCTTGTATCGATTTCGTCTCTTGCACCAAATTCACCGCTTCATCTATATCGTCCAGCTTCTCGAGGTTGATTCTGATCGCGGCTTCATAGTCCTGCGCCTTGAGGTATGATTTTACCGCGTCACTGTACCTCCCTTCGGCTTCCTTAGCTTTGGCATATTGTAAGTGAATGCTGGGGGAATTTATTTTCGGTATTAATGCTTCGACTTTGAGCCAAGACTTGAGTTTTATGTATAAGGAGGCGGCTTTCTCTGTGTTCCCTGCGTGATCGTACAGGGCCGCGGCGTGACTGTAATGCTTCTCTTCTTCGAGCAGCTGAGCGCAGTCCTTGAGCAACGCTGTATCGTGCGCGTGCTTCATAGCGACGGTGACGCCGCGCATTACGTCCCCGCAGCGGATCGACATCCTGGCTATACCCGCCTCACATTTGGCGTTGTGTTCTTTCACTTTTACATCATCTGTGTTTTCACTTATAATACTCTTTTCGTAATTCGCGAGGGCTTCGTGGTAATCGGCTCTGTGAATTATATTCAATAAAATATTTTTTTATAGATGTCAATAAGTCAATGTCACGCCATTAGAGAATTCGAGGCATTTCGAAGTTTATTGTAATTGGTGTTACGAGCACATATGGGTGTTATTGCGAAGTACGTCTAGTAAGTATATGTAAATATTTATCACACATACGTGAGTTCTAGATGTTGTGCGCGGTTGGCGTGTAGTGCGGGTGCGAGTTCCGGGCACGCGGCCTGCGCGAGCTGCGCGGCGCGCGCCCAGTCTCCGCGCGCCGCGTGCAGCTGCAACGCCCGGGCTGCGCTCCGCCCACCCCGCGCGCCTCCGCCTCCTGCGCCCTCCAGCCACCGCAAACCGGCCTCCGCGCGACCCAGGTACGCGCACAGTGTACCGCTGCAAACATACATTTGATATTAATTTAAAACAATAACAATTTATTTGTTTGTTTTATATTTTCGAGTGGATATAATGTGTTGTGTGTGGTGTGGAAAAAATGCATACCAAAGTATAGGAAGCTCCTCGATTTGCGATGCATCTTCTAGAGCCCAGACCATGGCGACGTCACTTAGCCTTGTATAAACACGTATCGCTGAGTAACGAAATAAAAACAAGAAGTAAATTATCGAAATTTTAAAATTAGAATTGAAAATCAGAATTAAGAAAAGATGGAATGTCATCTGCAGCACCTTGTTCATGAGACGAAACGCAGAACTATTAATATCTGTACTACACTCCCACATTCTGTGAAGTTCTGGTGCTTTGACGGTCGAACCGGCTCATTAGTTCTATTGCACCTGGATCTACGTCTGTTTTCGTCGCAGCTTTAGGGTCCACGCTGGTCCCAACTTACCAAATTCGACATTAAGATCAGCAATAGCCACTTCTCCAAGCTTTCTCCAAAGGTCCGGTTCGTCGACGGCATCACAGAACAGCCACGCGTCAGCCAGTCGGCGCAGTAGCAGCAGCTTGTCGATATGCCGGCGCTGGTTGGCGAGCCGCTTCTCCGTATCCGCGTCCGCGAGCCCGGCCGTGTTGTGCGAATCGAGACCGACTTTTAGTATTCTGAAATTGTCTTCGTAGGTCGAAAAAAGGTCCAAGGGTCGCAACAATCTAGTGGAGTGGTTGTATGTCGACGTAAGAACCCACTTTTGTTACCTTGACGTGCATGTATTCTTCTAAGTAACTTACTATTAGTCGTTGTTTTACCGAATCAAAATGTACATACATTATTTATTAATAAATCTGTTTTAATATTGAGTGTTGTTAACACTTACAGGCAAAAAGTTTTTTAATATAAAATACAACACCGAATACTCACGTCCCGCCATTCGCATAGCAGTATGCATCGCCAGAGAACAATATCAGGGGCACATGTCCAGCAAGCAAGCTGGTAGATGCCACAAAGTCGACGTGCGAGCCGTCTGTGGACGTAGCCGCGTAGTAGTACGTCTCGACCGCCTCGTCCGTGTACATGGCGAACACATTGCGCTCCGACAGACAGATGTCCCAAATAACGCCTCTGCAACTTTTCCTTATTACTATGATATTAAAGGTCGCTGCATACGTAACGTGATTTTAAACGGAACGGGAAGTTTTCGAAATATAAATATATGTGAAATCACAGAAAATTTATACGGAACATTGTCCTGGTGCCCGCGGGACGGGAAGATTATCGTCAGCGGTGATGTTTAGCATGTCCCGCCCAGCACGTGCCGCGTCCCGTTCGTCGTCACATTACGTATGCACAGATACTCTGTTCGAGAGCATAGTGATGATATATGCTAGTCCATGTTAGTTCCGAATCAAGACGCGTGTGCATAAAATTTCCCTTCGGTGTATACTAAACACCGTCCGTTCCGTCTCCATTCTGTCCGCGTTTATCCGCGTCCCATATGCAGCGGCCTTAAAACGTTAACACGAACGAAGGCATCTTATTTCTATTGATAACTTGCATACGCTTGCACCGGCTTTCTTTCTAGTCTTATGTGTCTTATGGTTTACAAGCTAACGAGTTAGCGAAACAATCAAGAGTTACAGATACGATGCCAGGTTTATAGTATCGCAGAGAGAGAAGTGGATAATAAAAAGGAGAGGAACAAGGAACCAGCATTACGTCTTAGACCAGATAGTAATAAATATAAAAAAAAACTGAAGTATAGACAGGTGTCCGTAAGGCAGTGTAATAAGCAGGTTCTTCACGTACTTTTTTATGGAATAAGGCGGCGGCAAACGAGCAAACGGGTCACCTGATGTAAAGTGCCCGCTACCCATAGACATCCGCAACAAGCAAATGCGTTGCAGATGCGTTGCCTACCTTTAATAGACAGAGGGGTTAGTCAGGAAGAAGGATTTCTCGTTCTCCTATTCATCCCCTCCCACGTTCGATCCTTTTCCCCTTCCCTTCCTATCCTTTGTAAGAAAGGATGGGAAGGGGAAGAGTACTGACATCGGGCCTGCTGCACCTAACTCATCAGACGAAACGAATAAGCATATAATACTCCTACCTCACATCTATCTTCTGTGTGGTCTTGGTATTTAACCAGTCGAGCTGGTCTATTTGTGCAACCGATGTTGTTGCTGAAGCTCTACCACTGTTAAACTGTTACCACTGTATTGTTGTGCCATGGTAATAAAAGTACATAGTGCAAATATCAGTCGCCCACCTAATACTTGCTGCAGTATTACGCTGCACGGCGCACAGCTCGCCAGCCGCGGGCGCGTACACGTGCGCACGGCCGCGGTCGTCCAGCACGCACGCGCGTGCACCGCTGATGTCACAATACACGCGCGACACGCCGCACGAGTGCTTGTACCGTACCGACGTGCGCCACTCCTCAACGCCGAAGTACTCTATGTGACCTTGCTACAGTATTAGTCAAAGGAGATATTTAAATATATTTCGCAAAGTTATACTTTGATTGTAAAAACGTCATCTTTCAATCTTTAAACAACACTTGACACAACAATGAGATAAAATGATTCTATGAGATATAGACGCGTGGGTCAGTCAATATTTCTTTTTATGAAGAAACACCTACTACCATCGTTGAAGTCCGGATTCACGATTGTGGAATAGCAACAGTCGCAAGATAATGTACCAATCGAATATTAGGTGACACTCCAGATGATGGATGAAGCTTTACTAGGATATTTTAACATGTACTGTTGATTAAAGAAGGGTTGTATGACGATGTATATAATATCGGTTCACAGAGGCCGATATGTTATTTCTGTCAAATAGATTGGTGTTAAATAATTAATAACGCAACATAAAAAATAATTACCTCAGTAACAAAAATAAAGAAATCGCTTGTCAAATGTATGTCGACAATCTTAGCGTCCTGCATGTGCGGCTCCGGGAAGTAAATGGCGTCACGTTCTGGCTGCGAAGGGTCTGGCTGTTCTATCTGTACGAAACACGAAATGTCTCGGTGTACATTTTTTCGGTTTTGCTTATTTATAATATAACTAGCTGACCCGGCGAACGACGTTCCGCCTTCGAATAAATGTACGTTGTGCTACCTTATTAGCTGTATTAATTGCTGGATGGGTTATACCCGGGTCTATCCCTCTATTGACAGCACATTGAGCACAGTACGAACGAAGGAGTATGAGATATTTTTTATGAAAGCTTCGGAATTAAAAAGCTATGATTGATCATTTGATAGTTAAATTATAGCGCCATCTAACGCTTTTTCGATGTCAAGTTTGATACACAGCTTACGTAGCGTTAGTACCATAATTTACAGTCGAACTTCGACACAAATTCTTTAAATACTTACTGAATGCAAAATAGCTCGTCCCTGGAATAGAGCTGCAGCATATTCCCCGGACATGCGCACGACATCGATATCAGCTGGATACTGCCGGCGCGCTGCCGCACCGCCGCGCAACGGGTAGTACCAGGCGTGTGCGCCACGCGCGCAGCACACGTGCGACCCGCCCAGCGCTATGCCGCTCGGCTCGCACGGCAACGCATACGTCGCTAGTGCTGTGGGCTCCGCTACAAGATGAACGGCATATGGTTAAAAGCCTATTTATGTTCTATAATGATAAATATAGCATCATAGCAAATTTTATGTGATACTCTTCAAAATTGACAAATGTTCATACACTGAGAGGATGTTATACTTTTATGTCTGGGAACTGGTGAAATCTAAGCACTCATGGTATGTTTGTTTACTTCAGTAAGGTCAAAGGAAATATCGCATTCTTTTAAGACCATCACGGAATGGCCAATTTAAACGTAATAATTATGTAACATTAGTTTAAGCCGCTTACATTTATTACCAGCATCGGGTTCATCGGCCACAGCTATACACTGATACACCGTGACCTCCGTAAGGTTCGTGAGAGCGAGGGCTCTCGTCCCGTACGCAGCATGAAGCGGCGGCAGCGCGGCGACGTGCACGCTGAGCGCGCGGCCCGCCGCCGCCAGCAGCCGCCCGTCCGCGCTGTACGCGCAACGCTCCGCCCCACCCGCCACAGTCACAGTACAGGACACCTCACCGTTGTTCCATAATGATATCAGCTTTAATCTGGAAACAAAACAATTATATACAACTTAGTGATTAATATATGTATTGTACCTAGTCATTTTGGTTAGTGACAATTGACACATTACCTTCCTTACATTACATTAACATTAAAAACAGTTGTAGATGTTTGGCTAGCATTTATATATGGAAGATATGGCATGGTACTCCATAGTCGAGCTGCCAATCATGCTACCTACCGCTAGACTACGGCTGCTAAACATAAGACGGCCCAAACACTAAACGACCTAAATCATTTGATATGAAATATTAATTTAATTAGTGTTCTTTATACAGAAATCAACTTACTGTCCGTCACCACAAGAAGCGGCTTGACTGCCAAATACAGCAATATCAGTGAGATTGTCCTTATGGTTCTTCACCTGGAAGAGTTCCTCTCCAACCTCTTTTAGGTGCGTCGATATAGCGATTATGTAGCCGGCGCTGAACCCGATCAGTATGTACCCGTCGCCGTACCATTTGTAGGCCACAATCGAACCGTAGCGTTGTTGGAACGCCAGCTCTATTGGATTCTCGGGGTTGAGCAAATTGTATAAATACAATGTTCGCTTCCCGACCACTAGGCTGATCTGAAAATATATTATAGTATGCTATGTTTTTTTTAAATGAAAAAAGAAAAGAGCGGTTTCGAGTCACGAATATGGTCCGAAATAAGTTTTATTATATTTTGAATAACACACAAATGTTGTTTTTTGTTCCTGCGATTGCTATTTCTGTTTTATTGTTATCTGTTTAATAATATCTTCATTTCTATTTTGTATTGATATAAATACCTTGAAATCTATGACAAAATTTAATTATTTTAACGGTGATTACTACCACCACTAAGGGGCTCTCTGTTAAACGTACCTTACAGATTGGCTGCACTTACTGTATTTTCACCAGCTACCCTCTCGTCCGTCTTCATCTCAGAGAACTGTAAATCGTTCGGAAT
Organism: Papilio elwesi; assembly: GCA_029849275.1. Taxonomy (NCBI): domain Eukaryota; kingdom Metazoa; phylum Arthropoda; class Insecta; order Lepidoptera; family Papilionidae; genus Papilio; species Papilio elwesi. The sequence goes on along the minus strand of CM056691.1, from coordinate 12,790,437 downwards.
GTCTCTAAGGGTAATTATTCTAAGCGTGTCCCCATCTGAATTATTTATAGACAAACTTTTGTCTTCGGAAGCCAGTATCAGAATACTATCTCTATTCCAAGCAGCGCTCGTTACTTTCTTTGTATGTTTACCTATAATTGGTATCCTCCTAAAAATTTTAACATAATTAATGCCATATTTTGATAGCAAATTTAAAATACATGTTCTGAAAAAAAAATGCTATCAACAACTCTCATTTATTTCTTAATATATCTATACAAATAGAGAGAGAGAGAGAGAATAACCTCTAACATATTAACATTATAATTTGAACTTACTTTGTGGTATGATGGTTATATAATGCCAAATTTCCTTTTTGTGTACCAACAGCTAAGAGCGGCTCACTGCATGACCAAGCGAGACAAGATGGTGGCTCACGCAGCCCAGTTTCAATATTGAGCCGCTTATTAGTGTGACATTCCCATAATAACACAGTGGCACTGTTGGGAGTTATCACAGCTAAGTAGTCGCCGTCGTTGTCCCATTGCATGCCTGCACACAGACTGAAATGTATTTTTTACCATACATTATCAGCACAAGCAACCACTTTTAACGAACTATAGTAAAGATGCGAAAAGCGGCACATCAAAAGAACCACTGTGTAATATTTCAATTGTGCATTGAAACAAGAGTCCAATTGTAAAGGCCATGCCTTTCGAGAATGTAAAAATAATAAGCAATAATACAATACGTTTTTTCAGATTACATAAGTCCATCAAGTCTATAGATTCAATTTAAATGATTAGAACTTTTTATATTATACAAATGTACCACATGGAAGGGAATGGAAATGAAATATTTCGTCTGATGAATGAGGTGTGGGATGCCTAATTCAATTTGCATACATTTCTAATATGGGAAGGGGAGGAGGACTTAACAGGGGTTTGATAAGGAATGCATCTGCAAATCATTAGCTTGTTGCAAATGACTGTGGAAAACGGTCACTTAATATTGTGTGAACCACTTGCTTGGTTGCCATCCCTGACAAAAAAATAACATTTGTATCAAAAAATCTCCTATTCACATGTCATTTGTTCCTCCTCATAACATGCCTACACCCAGCTAACCTTTTACTTCTTAATTTTTCCATTATCGGTCTACTTTCAGACTACCCCGAACATACTTGTTTCATAACATATCCATTAGTGTTACTCCACACATCCATCTAGAACTCTACATTCAAAACAGCCCAAAAAAGTGACTATAGAAATAATCTAGTTATGTTCTATGGTTTATTTTAGTTTTATTAAACTTACTAATGTAGAACATATAATCAATTAATCTTTAAGCATCATTTAGAATATACCCTCTCTCAGAGTGTCCTGTGTCCCTGAAGTGGGGAACATTCTAAAAAAGGCAGATTTATTACTTATTATATTTCAAATATGTTTTGTTTTGATGGAGATTTAAAAAACCTAAAAAATATATTTTTTATAATAAATATACAGCAGTGCACTTGCATTATGTAACATAAACTTTAATTAGTTAAGCCCGAGATTAATGAGGTTGAAGTATTTAACTTATTTATCAAAATTGAAAACACTATTTAGTTACTTTCATTAAAAAATCAAGACACAGAATGTCTCCATAAAACATCCATTATTTTCCTTCTTCCTTCATTATTTTAAATAACTCACCCTTGTAACTTGAGCCTTTCTAGTAATTGCCCAGAGCGATCATGTATAGCCACAGTTGCATCAGTCCCCGTTGTTGCTAAGAGTGAGTGAGACTCACCCTTTTGCCACAAAAAATACAACTCACCCATACCGTGAGGTTGCTCGAGGGTATATAAAAGCTGAAACAAAGTTTTCATTAACACAGTAAAAGTAATATCCGTCAAACATTTGTGCCGACATAAAAATATTTTGAGGGCAACTTAAAATATAAGAGAACACTTTAAACTAATATTGAAAAAAAGTATCTTATTATTTCTTTCAATAAAGAAATAATAAAGATGAATGCACATAAATAAATAAAGAGATATTACCTTAGGCGCAGTCATAATGGGCCCTTTAGAGATATAATTTTTTAGAGAGATATTAATTCTAAACTAAATTAATAGAATTATACAGTTCAACTCAAATCCATTAACAACTAATTGAAAACAAATGCTTATGTTTTGTACGGAATTTATTTTTACTTTAGTTATCATCAATCATTTTACAAAACAAGTTTCTGGCAAAGTTTTTGTTTCAAGCAGTTTGAGTTTGATTAAAAGTTGCTCAGCAACCGGCTGTACCAGTGTGGCCATGAGTTAGTATATTTTTTTATAGTCACATGGATTAACAAATATTATTTAAGCTTTTTATAAGCAAGTTTACGCATATTTATGCTTTCTTTTTATATACATATTTAATTTGAATTTAAGTTTGAATATTAAGTTATACGAAAAGTCTAATGTCATCCGCATCATTAAATGATTAAAAGTTAACACTTGCCTGTGTAACGGTTCGTACAGCTTCATCTGATATAGGGCTCGCGATCCGGGTGATCGTGATAAAAATTAACAGTTGCGACAACCCGCAACAATAACATCTGTTGCTCGAATTGGCCGGCTCGACCGGAGAAATACCACGATCTCACAGAAGACAGGCATGCTCAGGGGCGTACCCAGCTTTTGGCCAGGATTGAGATTTTTTTTAAACCGCGTCCCCCAAGCATATTTTACCATAACCACAACACGAGGCACCTACATACACGAAGCAGTAGGTATATATAGTCTGCAGCCCAGAGGAAACACCAACAGAAAGGTTATCGTGGGGAAATGCCTTACGTATACTCGATCCAATGGGACCTCTCCTTTCTCTCTCATACGCTTTGCAAGATTTTGCTCATCTCTTAGCCTGAAACTTTTCGGGGCCGCTCTATGGGCCTTGGTTTATACCTGTGCGCCCACGACTCTAAAATCCCCATCACGGTAGGGGAGCACTGTTTGCTGATCGGCAGTAAGGAGGCGCACCAGGACCATGGCAGCAACAGCCGTTGCTTCGCGTTGTGACACAAATAATCCCCGAAGTTGTATGAGTATAAATCTATAATATAAAATATCATTGGTCTTGGTTTCATATGCTCTTTGGGTCTTCCCTTCCCACATTAATTGCAAAACACCAATGAGAACGAGATCCGACCAAAAATATATGATAATAAATAAATATTGTGACTTGTGCTTTGAGCTTTAATATAGTTTTTTTGTGACTTGTAGGAGGCATCTACGGCTTCACCTGGCCTGAGGTGGTAGGTTGCAGAAGGTGCCTAGCCTAGACTCATATCGAAATTATTAAGTCCATCAAAATATATATGTCGTGTTGCACATAATTTTCAGCGCCATCTGTTCGCATATAAATTTATTACATTTATCCAATCTAGAAAATATGTATAAGAAAACCAAAAAATACATATTATGGATTTGAGTACTACTCGCAGTTCGCAAAAGATGGCATGGATAACACTTTCCTACAACAATCTTGTTGATCAACATGTCATTCTAGTAAATATTTCTATAAATGTTCTTTCTGATTATTTAATTTTCATAGTTTTTCTTTATAGACAATACTGGAAAGCAGCACTTATTTTTCATAGTAATCACCTTATTTTTTTTCTATATGTTTACATTTTTTTAGACAATTCATACTACTTATTCCTTCGTTTACTGAAAAGTTACAGATATTAAGAGAGAGAAGGCAACAAACCTGGTGCTTTTACATTGGCCTTTATTATTCTTTAACTTCCGTAAACAATCAAATTATCATAACCAATAGAGAGGGACTTTTAGACTAAAAAAAACAATGTTCTACAATTACAAGCAATTTATTAAATAAATATTTACATTTGGTTTAAGGGCCTAATACCTAAAATTTCGAGACTAGTTTTAACAACTTTTCGGGCAGTGTGGAATACTAATAATCTTTGAGCTGCAACATCACTAGACTCATTTTTAACATTTAATTCATTAAACATTCTGTTGACATGTCTAGCCAGGCGGAACAAATAATTAACTATGACACTTGCTTCGCTCTCAATTAATGCTCTATGTAAGACATCTTCAAATCTTGCCAATTCAACCACAACATCACCAACAACTTCCTCCCTAAGGTATTCAGGGGCACAGACATCTGGAATGTTAACGCCGCAACTTTGTTCTAGACTGAACAGTCTACAGTGGAGATACTGGAGCTTTATTCCACTATCTCCTTCACTCTGAAGAACTTTATCCCAATCAAAGACGTAATCTCTTTGCCTCTTTTGCTTTAAATCATTCATCACAACAGCAGTGATGCCCAGAATATCACATGTCTCGTCAGTCATTGCAGAACTTCTAGTATCTGTAAGTAACAACATATATGAACAGTATTACATTCAACTTGTGTTAAATGAAAAAATCTGGTCAAAGCTGCGGAAGTAAGGAGGATTAGAGCCAAGGGATGTGGCAGGGGACCAATCTTTGTGATGATCAATAGGGAAGGATGATTATTATTATTAGGTATTATGATTACATGCATTTTCATTACATATGTCAATGCAAGAGAAATACAACGAAAATTATCCATAGCATTTAAACTCGAGCAAAATGATACACAGGTATCCCAACAAGATATGTGAACATGATCTCCCAAGTTATTTTAAAGAATAAATAAAGCAAATATATAACCACATGTATGTAGAAAGAAAAAATTACTTTTGGATGCCTTTTGTTTCTCCTGCATTTTATGTTTTGCTTCATCCAATATATCATTAAGAAAAACAACATTCCCAGTTCTAGTGCTCATGCCTTTAATTCTACCAAACTTGATGTGTTCACAAGCATCAGCACATTTACTGTTTATGTGTTTAACTATATCAAAAACTGCAGCAAAATGATCACTCTGTGCATTGTCCACAACATATAACATTTTATCAAACTTATATTCTTTATATCTGTCTAATAGTGCAGCAATATCTCTGGAAAGATATAAAGTTGAATTATCACTCTTCAAAACTGTTACATTTTTTCCCCTGAACTGAGCAACTTTCTTGCCATCTTCAGTTTCACTTATAATTTTATTTTGTTCAAGTAATTGAATAACTTCCCGAATAGCATTTCCATTGTAATCAGATTCCCAGTGGTAGGTATCAAATTGAATTCCTAATCTTTTATATACTCTTTCGAGCTCTTGAACTGTTATTTCTTTAATTCTTCTCCAATTGTCTAAACTTGCTTTCCCTTGTTCTATGTCTGCAAAATATTTTCTTGCTTCTTGTTGTACATTTTCATCATTTGAGGCCATTTTATTAGTCTCCACATATATGTCATATAATTTTCTAATAGGATCAATTTCAAATTTACTTACATCAACTTGTTTTGATCGCAAACCATACTGTAAAATTCCAAACTGGGTTCCCCAATCTCCTAAATAATTTATTTTGACAACATTATTTTTAAAAAATGTATTAATATTTGCTATAAAATTTCCAATAATTGTTGATCTTAAGTGGCCTGCATGGAATGGTTTTGCTATGTTTGGGGAACTGAAATCTAAAACTACTTTTTCGGTGCTGGAATTTAATTTTTGAGTTACACATTTAAAATTGTTTAAAAACTCTTTTATAAATATATCTCTACCTACTTTAAAACTATGTAAAGAACTTGCACCTCTTGTGCTTAATTCAGGAGCAAAATCTTTTTTATCTTTGTCATTGTTAATGTTAACAACAAAACTTTTCTGACTGTGTTCGTAAAAGAGCTTTAAATGTTTAGTGTTATGTGCGATATTTTTGCTAATATTGTTATTTAATATCTGTAAAAAATGTTAATTTATTAAGTTTGTGATATATAATCAAGGCAGGCAATATTACATCTATATAAACATTTCTATACAATTATAAATTACAGAGTTTATGAGTAACTTTGAACAAACCTTGTCAAATATGATAAATTTAGTACTCATCGTGTACACCAAATCTGTATTATTGATAATTAGGATTAGTTTATGGTAAATGTATAGTACATTCAATCATACTGAAAACGAAATAATAACTATAAATTAATTATGTCAAATTTAAAATTTCTAGATTTCTATGAAAGAAATGGGAACAAAGACCATATAAAATATTGGACGAAATATATAATTAATTAAGAAAAGCTGGGAAAAGCAGCATCTGTCAATGTCAAAAAGCAACTACAAAGATTAAGACAAACCAAACATATTACATGCTCTTTGATATTATACCCGTATTCAGATAGGTAGAGATTATAGATTTCTATTATGAACGGTTCTCTCCTGTTTCACTTCGGTCATTGAGATTATTTACCTTACTATGAGGAATTAAAATGTTTCGAAGAATTCCCTTTTTTAAAGTGAGGAATTGCTAACGCATATTATGACGGACTCGCGCCTATTAAAACCTTATAATGTTTATGAGGGCCCTGGCCTGGGGAGCTTGAACCCCATGAATACTGCCTTTTGTCATGGGTGAGGTATTCCTCCCAACCTGCCTCCCGAAGGCCACGAAGGCCCGCCTGTCAGCCTCCAGTGGCGGATCTGGTGTTAGGTTCTACAGCCGACCGGTAAACCTAATAATACAATTTTCGTAATAAGTGCAACGTATAAAAATTTAAATTACTCATAAGTGTAAAATCACATGACTGAAATTAATCACGATACGTTTTTTGAGAATAACAGAGTCATAAGGACAGCAACGCAAGAGAGCGCATGAGGCCTGATCTGGTCATTATTCGGGTTCGTACGCCCTTTCTGGACTTTATTAAATGTTTCACGCGTTTCCTACTCTGTTCAGTTATTCTTCCCCTGTTGGACACAACATGACCATTGCACTCGGCGACACCTTCACAGTCACACACCAAAACTACTTCTGTTAGTATTTTCATATATGTTTCCTTATAAAGAAATATACTAACTATAGTTATAAGTTCATAACCATCTTAATTTCTATTCTTCAAGCGAACGATGATTTATGTCCATTTAATTAGATGTTGTCTTGATCCTTATTGATATCTTATTAAAACTTTTTTGTTTGTATTTTAAATGATTAATTATTTCGCAGGATATAATTTTCTTTTGATAATAACATTTCGTATGTAATGTTCAACTCAGGTTAAGCCTTTGTAGATTTTTAAGCTTATATTTTTACGATAGTGCTATCCGTCACGCGAGTCATAAACGTTATTTTTACTTTAACTTCACCATTAGTAAATGAAAAGTTTACTTACTTTCTTCTATTTTGCAGTTTATCTTTATCAATTAGGATTATTTCAATGTGCATATGCCATACTAATTTAGAATTAAGGCTCTGTTTGGTCGTTGCTTGCATTTAAAATATTATTTTTGTCTCTGGTGACCTAGAGACCATAGATCTAGACACGTCGTATTGATGATTGCCACTCCCGAATAGGAGGGAAAATTTGAAATTTTTATTTTAATTTAAATCATTCATTCCTTTATGATAAAACTAGGTTTCGATAAGTATTTTTATTTATTTTCTGAAAGAAAACCAAGCATCCTTACTATGTATTAATGAGAATTGAGTTTATATAATTTTTTTATTGTCTTCTAAAATTCTTCGGGCAACTTCGGTAACTTTCGAGTTTGAACGTAGTGACGTCAGAAGAATTGTCCCATCCTGCGTCAAAACGGCACTTCCGGTAATCACGTGGTTAAACTTGTCCAATCAGCAATCGCGGTCTCTTTATAGGCCGACATTTTCTGACAAGCGTAGAAAAAGTTTTCATCAACAGCCGCCATTTTGCGCTGGAGAGACCAAGAAGTATTTCGGAATTTGTCGTGTAAATTTGCTGTTTTTTCTTACATCATTTTTTCATAAACTCTACCATTCCGTATATTTTAAAAAGTTAAGTGAAATCGTGTTATTATTTCGGTAAAATAAGTTCTTTAACGCAGCGAAAACCTAGTGATTTGTTTTCATTTATTGTGCTAGTTCCGACGGAAGATGGTGAGAGGGTCTGTGTAGCTCTTCGAATCCGAGCTTTGTAATGGCGAATACTTGAGTGAGAAATTTTAATATGTGCGTTCAATGGTCTGAAGGACATCGAACGATCGGGATGTGGGTGAATTTGATTTTAGTGGATCATAAATCGCTTTAAAATGTTATTTCTTGAAGATATTAGACATAAAAGTGTTATTTGAATCGGCGGGCCGAAATATTCACGACGGCTTACGTTTAGTAAACAGAGCCATGGCCGATCATCATGTTGATGAGCCGCCTAACAAGCGAGCTAAGATGATCCGGGACCCTTTTCAGGGTCCCTCAGACACGGCGGGTGAGTATTTTTGTGTATTTTACAGAACTTTCGAGGTTTTCACGGCACTTCTGTCATATTATCTTGCTGTGATTTTTGACATTTTGCGATCGCTCTTGTTAGCGCCTTGCAAGTTTTGCGTCGTATTATTGTTCTTTGAGTGTAAAACATGGAAAAAGTAATAGAAACATATTAGTATGGATGTTATTGTTTTAAATTATTGAATGGTTCTACAAGAAAGTGTCACTTCAAGTCAAAAGTTGCAATAAAAAGAACCCAGTTAAATGTTTTCCAAATTCGTAGAGTTATATTTTCAATAGATTATTGTCAAATAAACCTTAGAATGAATGCTAAATACAGTTTCTTACGTATTGATATTTTTATTAAGGTAATTTCTATTTAAAATATAACAAATGTTTATTTTTAATGTCATGCTTTGGGACCAAAATATCATATTGTGATTTAAAATACAATATGATACTACAAAATAATGACTAGATAAGATTAAAGTTGTCACGAATTTAAGTAGATTGCTATGCCTAAAATAATGGGTAATGTTTTTATTCTGGGAATGCATGCTTTCATGACTTTGACAAAAGAAAACAACAGATTTAAAACAGTATTTATATTTATAATCTAACTAACAAAATAACTAAATTGTTTTCAATCAAGGTTATATACTAAACTATATTAGCAGATTGTTTTTTACTTTTATTAACTTTTAAACTATAGTGATCTGCAGTAGTTAAATTTGGATGCAATAAAAATTAAATTGAATCATTGTTAAAACCTAAAGAACTTTTTTCATTTTTGATTTTGAATTATTTCTAATAATGCCAATTAACAAAAACCAAACTGTATATATATATACTTTATGTGTGAATTAGTTTTAGTTATGAAATATACACTCATTATATATACATGTTTTTTGTTTAGATTTATACACATTAATACAATTCGGAAATATAGTTAAATAAAGAGATATAGGACTAAAAGTTCTAGGTACATTGTGCTTATGTAAATTATTTTAGTTGTGACTTTACTCATTGCTTTGCTTTTGAAAGTTTATGGCACATTAAACACATAATTTGACTAGTTACCTAAGCATTAATTATATTTAAATATAGTTATTAACTTTAATATGAATTAAAAGCTGTTAAACCTATTTCAACAATCTCAAAAAGTTATACCAAAATTGTGATCAATATCATATTGTGCAGCCTTCTTTAAAAGAAGACTATATACCAGTTATTTTATTTATTAATAAAACAGCCACCTAAGATAGTCTATTTCTATAATTGTTAAAACTATATTTTTCAATTGACAATGATGATATTTGTTAACTTGGTATGTTAAATGAATAATCATTTACTGGCTTTTTTTATCAGCCATCAAAAAAGTTATATTAAAAAGATTTTGCCAAACATTTGTTAAATGTTGATCGGAACTGAATGTGAGATGAAATCCTCTCTCACCCCGTATAAAGTAGGAAAATGTCAGATGATGGTGGTATTGGTGGAATATATAAAGTAAAATAAGAGCTGACACATTAACTGTTCTTCGTCATTCAATTATGACAAATATACCTCAGAAGACAACCTCATATATTAATCTGTAATTATTACTTAGTTAAGAAACAAATTTATCGAATATGAAATGCCTGTTTCAGTAGATGGGTTTTCGAACCTTGACATGTTCGACCTAGAAAAGGACCTCCCAGATGAGTTGATGGCGGGGTCCTGGGGCGAGCAACCTGGCGTCACTGGCCCCAAGCCTCCCGCCCAAGGGCCAGGTCCTGGGGCACAAATGGCCCAACAGCAGCAACTCAATGGTGATGACCCTACCGCAGCTATGCACAGGCATATTAACAGTCATCTAATACAACAAGTAAGTATCTGGGACTGATGATTTGTCTATAAAATTTAGTTTTAAGATAAGTATATTACTCAATTTTTATGGTCATTAATATTAATTTTATTTAATAACTGACCTTAATGTCTGTCTATTCTTGGTCTTTTTGTGCATACTGTAGTGTTTACATCAGTAAAAATATTTACCCTATCAATATTTTGGAACACACATGTGTGTTACTCTAATTATAATAATTTTGCTAAACTTTGTGCTTGATACTGTAAGTAATTTAAAAATAGGATTACAAAATCATAAGTTTTATGTATGATGATTCTAATGTAATCACTAAACTAGAAAACTATTTGTGTACCCCAATCAACATTGTTGGTGGTATGGTTTTATGGCCTAAGAGCTTCCTTAATTTTTCGCTTGATATTTCTTGTTTCAATTTAAATTTTCAAATGTTTTTTTTACAAAATAATACTAATAAATTATTATGTTGTTTCCCGGTCTTTTCACAGGGCAACAAGAGTGGTTTAGTTGGCCACAACAATCCTTTGGGATTGGGTAGCTTAGGGAGTAAGAGTCCGAATCTGCAGTCACCACCCAATGTGTCTGTGTCCAAAGACCTAATGGGTAATCTGCACCCACAGTTAATGCCAAATACAAGCCATCCAAATCAACTGCATTCTAATATGCCCATGAGTTCCATCCAAGGTGAGATTCTATTTCTTTTTATTGATAATTTTTTGTCTTTCATCTGTTTTCTTTTTCTATTAATTGTTATTCTTTGTCATTTAGTTTTACACTTTATCAGTGCTAAGAATTGATATTAATATTATTTGTTAATGTTAAGTTATCTGAATCGGTAGGTAGTATAAACAAAAGAAGCTATATAAAAAGTATGCAGATCTAGTGCTTATTTGTAAATTTTATAAACATGGAAACTTAGGACAATACGTAATAAGATTATGTTCCACAGTAAATATGCGCAATTATTGTAGACAGTGTACACTGGGGCTTAATATTGTATTTGTTGTACTTAACAATTAATAAATTTGTTCCAGGTGGAATGAATGTTACCAATGTTGGAGGCAATATGATAGTGACAAACAGTAATATGACTGGTGCTGGGATGCTTGGCAGTGGGTTAATTAACAATGTAAATAAGCTCTCAACACTTGTCACTAACAATCATCACGCGTCGTCGCCTCACCACCCGCACGCGCAAGTAAGTATGCAATAACTTAATAATTTTTAATAATATCCAAATCTGTAAATAAATAAATCTGGCCAACATATAAGTCAATTATAAAATGTTTTGTTTTCATACTAAATCAATGACCCATCTTGATGTTTATTTTAAATCAGAGAATGTCCTTTGTATAATTGTTCGGGTATCATATTTTATGGTTAAAAATCAGCATTTCTCAATTTCTTGATCCTGTTATCATGCCAGAATAATTTTTTTTGTTGTATAATTTTCCCAAACTTGTTTTTGCCTTAAATTAATATGCCATGATGATGACACATTTCATTTCTGTTCTTGAACTGTTCTATTATATATTTCTAATATGCATCACATAAATTACATACTTTGATGACATTCTACTCTCACTAAAACCTCTGATCTGATGTAAGTTGTCACAGGTCATGCAGAACGGTCCACTCGGCGGTCGGGTGGGTGTTGGCGTGGGCGTGGGTATGCGCGGCGGGCTGCAGCACGTGGGGCGCATGACGGCGCCGGGTGGCGGCGGGCATCCGCTGGCGCCCTACCACCCCCCGTACGGACAATCGCCGCCCGCGCGCTGCCCGCCGCGCTTCGGGCCCCCGGACGCGGGCGCGCCGGCGGGCGGCGCCGCGCCCGCAGTGCCCCCCGCGCCCTCCCCGCAGACTCCCGGCGCACCAGCCGGCGGACAGTCTCAGCCGCAAGCCGCTACACAGGTATATATAAATTAATGTTTAAACTAAATTGAAGGAAATTTTTGAAAATACATTTCTAAACCTTCATTTATTCAAGGCAGTTAGTTATTTAAATTTGTTCTAAGTACAGTACTGGATTGATTTCTATTCATGTTGTATGGTATACCAATCCATAATAATATCCCATAATAATTATTTTCTACATTTAAATAAGGTAATTCCTCAAACCAAATGTTTAACACAAGCTGTTTCCCTTTACTGAATAATACATGTACAAAAAATATAATCTAGTTAAAAAATAACGTTATTCTTTTTTGAACGTTAGTCGGCTGCGCCACCTAGCGGTTCGATCGCGGACCCCGAGAAGCGTAAACTGATCCAGCAACAGTTGGTGCTTCTGCTGCACGCGCACAAGTGCCAGCGACGCGAGTCGCAGTCGCAGAACGGCGAGACGTGGCAGTGCACACTGCCGCACTGCAAGACCATGAAGGGAGTTCTCAACCATATGATGTCTTGTCAGGTGAGTATTTTGTATTCTCATAGTCAAGTGTATTTTGTTTGAGTTGTATCAAATGCTCGCTTTGACTATTTAATCTATATCTGACTTTGGAGAGTATATTATGATAAATACTGAAGAATTGACATAATTTAATTCCGTCATCTCAATCTTCATTTTACCATAGGATTTGGATACAGGGCTAATAGAATACCGTTCTAGACTAGATAGGTCTCCAGCACTGTATACTTTATTATTCTTTGATAGACAATGTGACCAAAAGATAGGCTACTATCCTTTGATCGCATCACCATCCAATATTATGTGGGATTGTGATCAATCAATAGTTGATTTATTGCAAAATAAAAACGGTTACGGTTTAAAAGTAACATTGATGCAACTGAGAAAATGAATAAATGGGAATAAACTTAATGTTCATGACATTTAATTTTTGATGATTGACAATTATATAAATAAAAACTGACATTTCAACATATTTTTATGTTAATGTTTAGCCTTTTAGACTAGACTAGTCAAACTTCATTTTTATATCTTCAATACACTGTTAAATCTCGGCAACCACACTAAAGTAGGTTTTGGAACTTTAGATTCATTTATCAAATGTTAATTGTTTTAAATATCATTTAATTCTTTTCATATCATATCAATTTTATAAATATTTCATTTTGAATCCCATCAATTTTGTTGGCAGGCGGGCAAAAACTGTGCGATTCCTCACTGCTCATCTTCAAGACAAATAATAAATCATTGGAAGCACTGTAACAAGAATGACTGTCCAGTTTGTCTGCCACTGAAACAAGCCGACAGGAGAAACCATAACATGAATCGTAAGTAATTTGTTTCAAAAATCATAACAACGTGTGTCCCACATTGAATATACTAATGGAATATGGCGGTGGATTCCTTCCATTATGATCATTAGCTACTTGTAAGCTGCTCCTTATAATGTCTCAGCACACCGCTATAATAATTCATCTTCTCTTTTATAATATTAGCTAGCTATTTTAATTTAAAAGTTTAAAAATAGTCTTTTCAAAAATTACGTCACTTCAAAAATAAATATACATATATAGCATTATAAAAAACTAGATATACAAAAGGAGTCTACATTAGTAAAACTTTTTTTTTTAATTTATTTGCTATTATAAAACAGCAGGTGGCAGATTTTATTGTACTTATCAATGAGTTATTGTGCATAAAATATCAAAGTACCTTGTTATTACATATAACATAAAAAGATATTGTCAACAGATTTATTTGAGAAAGTAGTCTTATTGTTTGTAAGATAATTAAAATAATGGATTATGTTTAAACTACGCACATTCTCCATAACACAGGAAGACACACTTTATATTAATTTATGCAATTTAGACACCTGGACAATAATAGCTGTTATACATTACTATAACCCACGTTTGACCACCATTTAAATAATTAAATTGCTTTACTAATTAAAAAAATCTAAGATATAGTGGTGTGGTTAAAGTAATAAATGTTAAGTAAATGTGTTTTATATAGCTATAGTGTCGCACGCGACAACGGGCGTCGCGTCAGGCGTGCCGACAGGCGGCGTGGCGGCGGGCGGTGGCGCGGGCGGCGGCGCGGGTCCACTGAACGCGCCGTTGGCGAGCAGCGCCGGCGCGCCGGCGCCGGGCGACATGAAGCGCGCGTACGAGGCGCTCGGCATCACGTGCCCCACGTCCATGGCGGGCGGGTTCCGCGGCGGGGTGCGCATGGCGGCGCCGCGGCCTACGCTGTCCGACTCTACCCAGCCCACGCTGCAGCCCCTCTACGCCCAGCAGAACATGCCGGAACTGCAGCAGCAACAACAGCAACAGGCACAACTTGTGAGCATCTTTTTATTCCAACTTATAATGTTAAATGAATAATTCTTGTAGTTATATCAACCCATAAGACATTCTGAATGGTAATTATCTTATCCGAAACAACACGATCTTATTTTCGGTTAAGACACGTGCCTTGTCTCTTTTACCCGTTTTTTTAAAACCTAAATAGATTTGTCAAAGATAAGAATGTCTTATCGTAAGTCTAACTAAAGTTAAAAAAATAAAACGATTAAAAATGTTGAAAATATAATGAGGCATTGAATTGTTCAGATGACAACGGGCACACTGCAGCTACCCGGCGGCCCGGTCACCGCCAACCCTGCGCCGGGGACTAAGGAATGGCACCAGTCTATAACAGCTGATCTCAGAAACCATCTTGTTCATAAATTGTAAGTTAAGTTTTTTGTGTAAATTAAATCAAAAACCCTAGCCATGAAGAAAACAATAATTCCAATTATAGGACTTACAGCATTGATTTGATAATTGTAAGCGATATAATTTTATCAATTATTTTTTATTTTAGATTGGTCCTTGTCATGGAATTTCAGTCATGTGTAATTAGTAAGTTTTCTTAAGTCTTATCTTGACAATAAGCCATTAACCTACAGGGTGCAAGCTATATTTCCGACGCCGGATCCGACAGCTATGCTGGACAAGAGAATGCACAATTTGGTTGCCTATGCGAGAAAGGTTGAAGGCGACATGTATGAAATGGCGAGCACTAGGTCTGAATACTATCATCTGCTCGCCGAAAAGATATACAAGATACAGAAGGTAGGTGTTGAAAATACATATTCTAGCATTTAACACGGGAAAGACGGGAAAATGCTCTTACCAAGATAGACGGCTAGGGTGAAATGACCCATCACCCCGCCCGTCTTTCTAGTGTTAATTATTATTATTTAGTGGTGATGATATAGTTATTATGTAAAGATACACTTATTAACAAGGTCTTGTGTCACATTACAATGGTTTGATAAAGCAACTACTCGAGACAGCATGAAATGTCTCATTACCTAATTTATTTATTTTATTGTATAAGAAGGTAAACAATGGTACATTTGATGTTTTGTGGACACCGTCGCCAGTTAACATCTAAAACATAATTGAGCTTGAGACGCGGTTCGGATCTGTAAACAAGATAAGTAACACGTTTGGAATAACCGCCACTAACTGGTGATGCAGATTTGGGAGTTGCGAGAAAAGCATACAGAAGTGCAAGCCCAATTATAAAAGTGTTTTAAAATGTCAATTATATAAAGTTTAATCTTATTTGGTTAATCAATACAAAATTATCGTAATTTTGAAAACAGGAGTTAGAAGAAAAGAGGCAAAAACGAAAAGAGCAACAACAACTACAACAGCAGCAACAGCAACAGCAGCAGCAACAACAGCAACAACAACAACAGCAGCAACAACAAATGCAACAATCTAATGTCATGTCTGCCGGGGTTCTTGGGGTCAGAGCACCCGGTGGAATTGTAGGACCTGGATCTGGTGTCGGGCCTAATGTTGGGCCAGGCGTGGGCCCGGGAGTAGGTCTTGCTAGGCCTGGCTTAGGATCTGCGCCTCTCGGACTAAGGATACCTTCTCCTGTGCCGTTGCCAATGTGTGCAAGTCGCATGGCATTCCAGAGTAATCTCGTGGGACCACCAGGACCAAGTCCTAATCAGGTATAATCTACTGTAATGTTTTCCAGAAATTATAAATATTTGTACTTATTTAGACTTGTCTTTCGTTTTTAAAATATCTATCGCTAGTGGCTACGGTTAATCAGATTAACGATTTAACGACGGTTTTAACTCGCGTTAGACAGTCGAGCGTTTTTTTTGATAAATATCAATTTAATGGTAAAAAATGCCACAAATTGCTATGTTTATCTTTGTAAATATTTGTTTAGCAGCTAATAATTGTCATGTTATTTATATAACGATTTCTTAAATTAAAATGCACGGAGGGTGAAACCGCGGGGCATAGCTTTTTTATGATAAATATTAAATCCCATTTGCTTACATTCTTATAACTGCATAAAAAAATTGCTCATGGATAATATTGCACCCAAATTCATAATGCTTTTACAGATGCCACAAACGCCCAACGGAGGTTCAGTAGGTGTGGGGAGTGTGGGCAACCCGGGTATGTCTCCTTTCGGACAGCCGATGACATCCCCGGCGCCGCAGTACCAATCGATGCAAAGTAATGGGCCTGCACCACTGGCGTCACCGAACCACCAACAGGAGACTAAACTCCGTCTTTCCGGAGGCCCCGTCGCGAGTCCCTTCATGAACCACTCATCGTTCCGAAGTGACCAGTCGACGGCGTCGCCTAACCCCGTTAACTCAGCTGGGCCTCCGCCGCCGGGCACGCCTGCCACCCCGCACACGCACCCCAGCCCGGCGCCCGAGCCTCGACCCGCGTCGCGACCAGCATCCGTTTCCGCCCAAAAAGCGGCACTAAACGCCGCCGCCTCCGCGGAAGATAGTCCCGAAGACGCAATCAAACAGGAGCAGGACGACAACAGAATAAAGGAAGAGCCCGACGAGGACAGCGGGGGGAAAGGCATGAGGGCTGAAACGCCCGGCGACAAGGATCACATTGAACGGCCGTACCCAGAATATGTCGTTAAACAAGAAATAAAACAAGAGATCAAAGATGAGCCGAGTGAAGGACCCGCAAGTGTCCCCAGTGGAGAGCCCGACAGAGGTCCCAAGAAAACGTTTGTGTTCAAATCTGAAGATTTGCGGCAGGCATTGATGCCAACATTAGAGAAACTATTCTGTCTAGACCCAGAGTCACTGCCGTTCCGACAGCCGGTCGATGCACAGGCCCTCGGCATTCCTGACTACTTTGACGTTGTGACGAAGCCAATCGATCTGTCCACTATCAAGATGAAGCTGGACAGAGGTGAATACAAAGACCCGTGGGAATATGTGGACGATGTCTGGCTAATGTTTGATAACGCGTGGCTTTACAACAGAAAGAACTCCAGGGTCTACAGGTTTTGTACTAAGGTGAGACATTGTTGACATTTGATTTTGATCATTTTTCAAATATCTTTAACCTTCCGAAATTAGACTTTTTTTTAATACATTAATGATTTTCGTTTCTTTAGTTCTTTTACAAAATATTATGTTTCAGTATATATATAAGCTTTTTGTCCTGATTGAATGTATGATGTGATAATTTGAAATTTCCCCTTGTAGCTGTCGGAGGTGTTTGAGCAAGAAATTGACCCGGTGATGCAAAACCTGGGCTACTGTTGCGGTAGAAAGTATACATTTAACCCTCAAGTGCTTTGCTGTTATGGCAAGCAGTTGTGCACGATACCGCGCGATGCCAAATACTTCAGCTATCAGAACAGGTTGGTGTTCAATTAATTAAGTTTGTACAACTTGGATCTTTAATGTGTCAAACATTAGAGAACTAAATTGTATATAGTTTTAATAAATATACATGGTTTGCTTGACCATGAACAATGAAATGAGGACAAAAGTAGTGAACTTTAATATACTAATTCTTTTACTTCTACTAATCTGAATGTTTTTAGTATGTGAGGTTGATAAATAAGTCAAGTGTGCGGATCATACAGATGCGTACTAAGGTTGTTAATATTTTGGTGTAAAAAAATAGTTCATTGTTTATGGTTTCCATAAAGAGGAAAAGACAATCATGGAGTAAAATATTTTATAAGTAATTTAAAGTTGTGGTATGTTAGTTAAGTGAGCACTGTGCTGCAATACAGACACGTTTTTAAGTGGTAGAGGCAGAAACAACAACATTGGTTGCACAAATGGCCCAGCTCTTCTAGTGAAATACCACAACCTCACAGAAAACAGGTGTGAAGTAGAAGTATTCATTTGATGAGTGAGGTGCCGGAGTCACTAATCTAGTCCTCGGCCCATCCATTTCTAATAAGGAAAGGATGGGAAGTGAAAGAGGGTTTGACAGGTGAAGGTTGGGACAAGAAAAGAAAATATCCTTCTTCATGTCTGTCCCCTCCTTTGTCCATTAAAGGCAACACATCTGCAACTCATTAGCTTGTTGCAGATGCCTATGGGTAGCGGTCTTTTAATATCAGGTGATCCGCTTGCTCGATTGCCACCTTCTGCCATAAAAAACGTAAGAAATTATTATACTCATATACTTTAAATTGATAGCTACCTCAAGTAATTACAAAATTGTTCTAGACTCGATGATATATAAACTTGTCACATAGTTTTGAAGATAAAATAATATCTGCTTCTCAATTAATTGATAAATAAATATATCAGATCCTAAATGATATGTCATTCAAAATGTCTGTTTTAGCTGGGAGTTTGTTAAGAATATACTTGCCGTAACACAAATCTGCACCTTTATTTTTTGTTTTTCTTCTTAACTGACTTGTAATGTTTTAATGTGATTATTTGTAATTCGAACATAGTTATTTTTCGTTATTCCATTTTTCGTTACATTAATATACATATTGTTCGAGTCTGATATTGTTTCAATGTGCATGAGCAGCTTAAATTGAAATACCACAATGTACCAGGCCAATGTAAAAATCAGGAATTGTCTCAGATTGTCTTCTCCACTTTTTATTGTTTATCCATATGAATAAAGTTTATATTAATTTAGTCAAAATTGTAATACATTTGGGAAATGGTTGGACGGTGTTAGACTTAATTGGCTAAAAGGCAGGCAGGTTAATAAGATTATTATAATATTTTGGGCATAGAGGAATAGATTTTAATTCAAGTCAGATATCAGTTTTTAAGATTCTCTCAATGTT
Organism: Papilio elwesi; assembly: GCA_029849275.1. NCBI lineage: Eukaryota > Metazoa > Arthropoda > Insecta > Lepidoptera > Papilionidae > Papilio > Papilio elwesi. The sequence continues at coordinate 12,771,235 of CM056691.1, read as the reverse complement.
TACACAGAACATAAATTTATAATTACGTTATCAATTAGCCTTGAATTAAAGTCTTTAAAAATGGCTATCAGATTACCACATAAATATAGATGAGAAGGTCATATGATTTGATAAATAAACTATTAGTTTTAGAAACAAAGTAAATATGATAACTAATGAAGTTACACTTATAAATCTTACGAGAAAAATATTTAAGCTCCCACATTTCAATCTAAAGGGGTCGACAGAAAAAGACAATTTAGAATATTTCCGACATTTGTATTTCTATCAGTTTGTTTGTCTATGTTTTTTATTGACACTATTGTCTATGGCTACACGCCATTTCAAATGCTCGTTTATAGAGTAAAGCTCATCAAAGTCTTGCACCTATAACAATGCACTATAAGGTTAAAATAACATTACTTAATATCATAATAGTAATATTGTTGCATTGTCTGTGTCTCAAGTTTAACATTACGAATCAATTCTAGAATAACATATTACAAGAGGCTAATTTCATCTATAAGTTAATTCATAGAGACAATGCACCCTTCAATTTTGAACTTATAATATAGTTTAATGTTTTTATTTACTTGAATGGAAACTAAATTGAACTGATTTTGGATTTTGAATTTCAGTATGTTGGATTTTGAAAAACAAACTGAGCAATTTATGGTGTAAGAGTAAAAAGAAACTACCTTGTTTGAAGTGTAATAGGCTCAGAGAAAGACGGGTGTCGATCATCTCTGTCAACTCCGATTGGGACAAAGGCGCGAGGGCATATATTTAGCCATCACCCAAACATTGCATAATGATCTTTTAACTTTGTTTCTAAAATTATATGTAAAAACTGTTGATAGTTATAAGTAATTTCAAGTTATACAACTTGAACATAGAATCATATTTGTATCGAGGTTGTTTGTTTTCCTTACTGCATCATTAACGTAGTGCTGGTATGACATGTAGTACATGCATCTACCTTTGCTTTTGTATTATATCTGTCAAACGAGACCTGTGTCGAACAGTGTTCTGTGGTGTTGTGCTCGAGTTCAATAGATGTCGCTACTGATCGTCCCGCGCTGTATGCGTTTGGTATTTTTAGAAATACTGTCGCCTTATTATATATTTGTGAACTGTCTAACAACTAATCCCTTTTATTTTGTCATTGCTTACTAATTTTTTTTTCGCCCTCTCCACGCACCTCCTTGTCTGCACTCAAAAACGTTCCTGTCACGCTTCACACCACTACCATCGCTACGCGGATCGACCTTGTGAAAATAAAGTCTAAAAGCGTATGGGGTTGTGTCCGATAGATACACTTTCTGCCAGAAGTGCTTCAATGACATCCAGGGCGACACCGTCACGCTCGGCGACGACCCCCTACAGTCGCAGACGTAAGTTTTATCAATATATTTTATATCTATATCAAATAATCATACTTGTTTTAGATTTCAAGATTCCAATCCAATTGTTATGTAATTCATTTTATTTTCAATTAATTAAATTTGACAAATAAATTATTTCATATAAGAATCAAAGGAAACTAAAGTTCTTCTCAAACTGGTAGTTGTATTTTTTATTCAATAATAAGCATTATTGAATACAGACAAAAACGGGTAATATTTTAAGGCAAATGATTCGACTTTTGCATGTTTCAGGGCAATCAAGAAGGATCAATTTAAAGAAATGAAAAATGATCATTTGGAGCAAGAACCGTTTGTCGTATGTATGGATTGTGGTCGGAAGCAGCACCAGATATGCGTGCTCCACCACGACCAGATCTGGCCCCAAGGCTACTGCTGTGATAATTGTTTCAAGAAGAAAGGGGCGAAGCGAAAAGATAACAAGTTTTGTGCAAAGAAGTTGCCCACTTCGAAGCTCGGCATTTATATTGAGACTAGAGTCAATAATTTTCTTAAGAAGAAGGAGGCCAGTGCGGGCGAGGTGCATATCAGGGTGGTCGCATCTTCCGATAAGGTATTAATATATAATACAATTCAATCAACTAATTTTTATTAGAGTATTTTACTAATATGTATTATTTTTTTTTTATTCAGATAGTAGAAGTAAAGCCTGGTATGAGATCGAGATTTGTAGATTCTAAGGAATTACCTTCTGATTTCCCGTATCGGGCAAAAGCGTTATTTGCATTTGAAGAAGTGGATGGAACTGATATTTGTTTCTTTGGGATGCATGTGCAGGTATCTTCGTGCACTGATACAATGAATTATCGAATGTTTTGTGTTTAATTGTTGACTTATTGTTGTTTCATTTTCAGGAATATGGTAGTGAAAGTCCGTCGCCAAACACGAGGCGTGTTTATATAGCATATCTAGATTCTGTACATTTCTTCCAACCTAGGCAGTATAGGACTGCAGTATATCACGAGATTTTATTAGGTTATTTGGATTATGCCAAGCAATTGGGTTACACGATGGCCCATATTTGGGCTTGTCCCCCGTCTGAAGGGGACGACTACATTTTTCACTGCCATCCGCCCGAACAAAAGATACCAAAACCTAAAAGGTTGCAAGAGTGGTATAAAAAGATGTTAGATAAGGGTATTATAGAGAGAATAATATTAGATTACAAAGATATACTTAAGCAAGCGATGGAGGACAATATCTCTTCAGCAGCGGAGCTCCCTTACTTTGAGGGTGACTTCTGGCCGAATGTCTTAGAGGAATCCATTAAGGAGTTGGACCAAGAAGAGGAGGAAAAGAGAAAGCAAGCTGAAGCCGCCGAAGCAGTGGTCAGTAATCATTTCCTTCTTGTATTTACTCTTATGTTATCTCCAACGTATTAGTTAATAAAAGTTTAATGTAAAAAGATTATTACATATTGTTCATGTCAAACACATTTATAAAGGCTATGCTAAATATCGGCTTTTTGATTATTTATAAGATAGCGTCGCATTTCCAAATAGACTACAAGTTCTTTCTCGTTGTTTATCTTATGCATCTTTATTACTCATATTTTGGGGTTATAAAGAATATGTCTAACATTATTTTAGATATTCCAGTCTTCTGAAGAAAATGAACAAGGCCCTGATGGAAAGAAGAAGGGACAAAAGAAGGCGAAGAAGTCGAACAAATCGAAGGCCGCTCAGAGAAAGAACAGCAAAAAGCAGAGTGACCAGCAGCAGGGCAGCGATCTCAGTGCAAAAATATTTGCGACCATGGAGAAACACAAGGAGGTGTTTTTTGTTATAAGGCTACATTCCGCGCAGTCAGCGGCCAGCTTAGCGGTAAGTGGACACCATCTGTTCAATACAGTAAATGTTCCTTATTCGCGGGTCAACGACTCGATCTCTGTATTCGAGGCTAAATATCTATATGCGCGGATTCCTTCGGTAAAACTGACTTGGAGGCAATGTTAAATCCGCCTTATATCAAAGGAGAGCCTTCAATTGAATTGTAATGCTTTGAAAATCCTGAGTCAAGGTATACCGTATGGCAAATATCTTGACAGTGGTAGAGCCAGCAAATACAACATTTGCATGAATGCGCTGAGATTAGTCAGAATTAAAATATCTTTTAAAGCCTAAGGAACTTAGCATTTTTTATTTAAACTTTTGGAATGATATGGCCTTAGTTATAGTTCACGGATATTGGATTATACACGGATTGTAAACCTTGGCCTGCCTAAGTGTTAATATTAATATTGTCTATTTATTATTTATTCCATTGTCTAATAAGAATGATGATTCATTTCTTTTTACTTCCACTTACATCTAGATTAACTAAATGCAAATAAATATTAAAATAATTTATTTGCAGCCAATCCAAGACCCAGACCCGTTAGTAAATTGCGACTTGATGGACGGGCGAGATGCGTTCCTGACGATGGCGCGCGACCGGCACTACGAGTTCTCGTCGACGCGGCGCGCGCGCTTCTCCACGCTGTGCATGCTGTACGAGCTGCATAACCAGGGCCAGGACAAGTTCGTGTACACGTGCAACAGCTGCAAATCGCACGTTGAGACTCGCTTCCACTGCACCGTCTGCGACGATTTCGACCTCTGCGTGCCCTGCTACGAGAAGGAGAGCCACCCGCACAAGATGGAGAGGCTCGGCCTCGACATCGATGTCGACTCCTCGCCGGGCGACATGAAGCAGGCCAATCCGCAGGAGGCGCGCAAGCTCTCCATCCAGAGGTGCATCCAGTCGTTGGTACACGCGTGTCAGTGCCGCGACGCCAACTGCAGGCTGCCCTCGTGCCAGAAGATGAAGCGCGTCGTGGCGCACACGAAGATCTGCAAGCGGAAGACGAAGGGCGACTGCCCGATCTGCAAGCAACTAATAGCACTGTGCTGCTACCATGCGAAGCACTGCACGGAGTCCAAGTGCTCGGTGCCGTTCTGCAGCAGCATCAAGCAGAAGCTGAAGCAGCAGAAGGTGCAACAGCGCGTGCAGCAGCAGCAGCTGTTGCGGCGGCGCGTGGCGGCAATGAACACACGTGGCGGGTGCGCGCCCGCCTCGCCGCCGAACGCCAACGTGCCGCTGGCGTCGCCGCCGCACACCGCAGCACCAGCCAAGCCCACCCCGCACGGGCTGCCGCACAACGTGCAGAAGGTGCTGCAGCAGGTAAATATTTTTCCTCAATATACCCAGAATGTACAGTACCTTTACCAATAAAAATGTTGATAACGTTAAATATTATCCTCCATTTAGTGGTGTCGTCGAATAGCGTGAAGAAAATAAATTTGTTGCGACAAGTATATGTTCTTTCATAGAAAGATATGATTTTTATAAACAAACAAATGTCATTTAAGGTGGCCATAAAACTTATACTTTCATGCGATATGTTTTAATTCTGTGGAACTTGTAAGACAAAATAAAGTGAAATAGTCTATGGATGGTTAATGTTAAAATGTAATGTGAGTTAAAGTTGATTTTCAAAAATATTTTGGAATGAATGAATTTTAGCGCAAAAACTTTTGTTTACAAAAATGCTATCTAACCTTGAAACAACGTGTCTGCTGTGTTGAGGTTAGCAAAAAAGCATTATGTTATGGAAAAAGAATTGTAACGGATGACTTATTCCCCAGACGAAATGCTGTATAATTAAACATTTCATAATGTCTGGGTAAGTTTTGCAGTATCTCGATGCAATAACTATGTAGCATTATAACCCTTGTTGAATTTGTATGCAACGAAAAGTGTTATCGTTGTCAGGTGCAAGAAGAAGCGGCGCGACAGCAGGCGCCGTCGTACGGCAAGCAGGCGGCGATGGGTCCACCGGGGTGTGCGGGCGGCGTGCGAGGCGAGTGGGCGCCACGGTACCGCGCCGCGCCGCCGCCGCTGCACCACGCGCCACACCACGCCCCGCACCACGCGCGTCTGCAGCACCACGCGCCGCAGCAGCAACCGCAACAGCAGCACGCGCCGCAGCAACAGCTGCAACAGGTACGCACCGCACCATACGTATAAGAGACAATTAATACTCGATATTGATAGTTTTGGGCTTAATTTTTATATTTTTCTAATGCATTATATATTACAATATATTTTTCTAATTTACTACTACTATAGACGTTTGAAATAACGTCTATAGTAGTATTTATTATCTTTTTATATCATCTTGATGTAGACGTTATACTATCTCACGTTATTAGCGTGAAGTACGCCACGTGGGACGTGCACATGTATGAAGTAGGTAGTCCAATTTAAAAGTTATTTTTATTTAAGCTATTAAGTTATAATTAATAATGCCGTTATTATTATGTGCTGCTTAGCCAATAAGAGATGAACGTTGACAACAGAGCTAATCATTACTTCGCAATGGTAGTAAAGAACAAAGTGAGCCCGTTTTTTGAATAGAATTTTGTTTGAAGTTACTCTTCTTTGTTTATTTGTTCACTGATTATAAGATAATATATTGTCTGTTTTATGACATAACGCCCAACACTAGTAGTGAGTGATAATAGGAACTTCGAGTGTGAGACGTTATTATTTATTATTACCTAGTTCCGTATTACCGATTTCAGAAAATATTGACTCCCGTATGAAGTTTCTGATGTACTCATAATACTTGCTTATTTTTGTAGTTTGTGGTAAGGTCACAAAAAGTTGTCCATCATAGCCCCACCGTACAAAGTTGTGCTCAGTTTGAAATGTGAGTTTTGTTTGGGCAGAGGGCGCCGCCGCCGCAGCAGCAACAGACTCCGCCGCAGGTGCACCAGAAGGCGCTGCAGCAGCTGATGGCGACGCTGCGCTCGCCCACCAGCCACAACCAGCAGCAGGAAATTCTACAGATCCTCAAGTCCAACCCGCCACTTATGGCAGCCTTCATCAAACAGAGACAACTAGTGGTCAGTACTGTTCTTATACTTATTTATATATGTATATTTTAATAAGATAGCGCAAGAGTAAAAGGATTCAGTCTCCGGCACCTTTCTAGAGAGACAAAATGTAACGTAACAGCATAACTAACTATTAAAACAAACCTTTGTTATATGCAGTAAATGTTTACTTAATGAAGGAAATAGTCGAATCCATGGTATCAACATGCATCCCTGCAGGAAATAATTTATTTACAAACTATAATATATATATCTTGTTTCATACCAAGATGTGATTTTTGTAAACAAAAGTGTTTATGTTTAAATTCCAAAATAGTATCTAAAAACAACTCTGACATTATCTCACGATTTCCACAAATTACAACATTTCTGATGAAAGTATAAAAATTGCAATGGCCTTACATAGGTAAGGTAAATGACGTTTGTTTACAACAAACACATCTTGCAATGAAACGAGGTATACATCTGCTTTAAATAGATTAAGATGACTAGAACACATTGTTATGAAAGTCAAGTCAAAAGGAAATGCACATAACTAAGCAAAATAAAAAATCTACACTTATTTTTCCAAACATTACATTTACATAAATACAAAGAGAAAATAGCACCATAGACCTTGTAATAGTTAGTCCAAAGGAAACAGCGATATTTATAAAACTATCATATTTATATTGCAGAACGCCCAGAGTCAGCAACAACAGGTTGCCACCGGAGTAGGCGGCGTCGGTCCCGTGGGCAACGCGAGCGGCGTGGGCATCGGCGGCGTGGGGCTCGGCGTGGGCGGCGTGCAGCAGCAGCAACAGCAGCAGCTGCAGCACATGATGCAGCCGCAGCAGCAGAGGCTGCAAATGCATCAGATGCTGCCCCAGCAGTCACAGGTGCGAAATCGAAATCCTGAAAGTAAACAGCGTAAAACAGGCAAATTAAAGAAATACTCATATTTCTACTTCGTGTTCCTGCTTGCAAGTAAGGTATTTTGAACCTATGCTTGATCTGATGATGATTCATATATTAATTAAACTGTGTTCATAAGGAGTTGGCTTGCTCTAGTTCTGAGAGAGTCCTGTTACGTGTGTTGCCATGCCTCCTGTCAAACATAATTAAATTAGGAGTATTGCCAATGTTTTAATAATGGCATTAGAGTTTTAAAATGTAAATGTATCGGCAGGTCGGAGGTGCCGTCGGTGGCGTGTCCGGCGTAAACATGGGTGGAGTGGCAACGGCCGGCGTGGGAGGCGTGGGTAGTGTGGGCATGGCGAGTGGCGGCTGGTTCAAACAGGGCGGCGGCGTTGCGGGCGTGGGCGGCGTTGCGGGAGTGGGCGGTGTGGCGGGTGGGATGCTGGGCATGCGAGCGCCGTATGCGACCGGCGGTGCGCCGCGGCTCAGCGCGCGCTACTTCCCCGGCGGCGTGGGCGTGGGCGTGGGCGGCGTGTTGCAGCGCTCGCCGCCCGCGACGCCCTCGCCGCGACCGCCCACGCCCTCGGAGCTGCTACTGCTGCGACAGTCGCCCGCACCACCCGCACCGCACCACGCGCCCGACGACCAGCCGCCGCCCATGACGCCGCAGGACCAACTCACCAAGTTCGTCGAACAGTTGTAGTGTACATAACCGCCGCTCCCCGCGCCCGCCGCACCTGTACAATATAGCGTAACGCGGCGCCGCGCGACCTTCCTTCTCCTCCTCCCCCCCGCACCCGCCACACACAGACACACACGCGCACTATTTATTATCGGTGTAGAGCGATGGACGTATGAGTTACGAGTGAGCGCTCAATGTACAAATTGTAAATACAAGAGAAGAGTACATCGTTGTCCGCTTCTGCGTTTATGATTGTAAGTTGTTTGTAGCGTAGGTATATTATTATACTTATTCTGTTTTAATGTAATTAAATCATTTTATAATATAATTATGTGACCATTATAGACCGTTGTTTTTGTTCCAACTGTACCCCAGAACGTTTACTATTGTATAAAGAATATAGGTTAATAAAGAAAATAAGGATTATTAAAATTTGTATTAATATTTGAGTATCATTACTCCAAATAACCCATTTCCTATCTGTGAGTCGATGTGCAGACGAGAACTAGACCCAGTTACGATACATATTTGCACTTGGTAATTGCATGCGATCGCAGACTGATTGTTCCAATTTATTTGCAAAGTTGAAGACGTTGATTGAATTTTAGTAAAATTATAAACGGAAATTATGAAGTATATACTTATAATGTGGTATTATAAATATATGGTGGTATTCCCAAGCAAACTTATAGAAAATTTTGAAACCACAAGAATACCCTATACTTAATATCTTGAATGTCTAAAAGTTTTATAGAGTTTTTGCCAGAAGTAATAAGTGCTGAGTAGCACACAAATTCCGATAATGTCCAATTGAAATTGTGCAACAGTATGTTTAACACGACAACCGTCTTACGATACTTTCATACGGCGACAACTGTACTTGGTCTCGCAACAAACGGCAAGCCTTGTCGGGGCACGGTGGGTTCCTGCATAGTTTCAAGTTTACTCCTTACGGTGAACCCCTCGTGCATCGATCCAACACAAGGGGAATCCGTGCTGCATATATTGGTAGACTATCCAGTCTTTACGGCGTACAGGACAGATAACGAGGTAGATACATCTTTGAAGCCTTCTAGCGCCCAAACTAAGCAAGTTCTCATATAGTTTAAGTTGGGCTAAAAAAGTACGCTAGTTTATCGATATGGATAAAATATAGAGTGGTTATCGAGCTTCCCATAAAATTTATAATTTAACTAGTGACCCGCCACGGCTTCGCCCGGGTACCACTAATTATGTTTATCCGTTCGCTACCAAACACAGGAACACCCGCTGTGCCAATCTGGACAATAGTACTAGTTCTGTAGGGATACATCGGCTTTTGTATACTATGACATCTAACCTCAAAAATTCAAATAGTTTTATACTATACTGACAGAAAGAAATAAGGATAGATATAGAAAAATCCCAAACAGCTGAAATATAGTCAATTGGATTGGATATTGACGTGACCATCGATAATACAGTGCAACGGTGTTACAGTACTCAGGGTTGGAACTTCATTACTGGCGTTGAAGTAGCTGGTTTTTTGACTTTTTTTTTAGTTTCCGTAAAAAAAATCATAAAAAGTATGTTACTTCTAATACCTCCAAGAATATTGAAGAATGTTGAGTAGTTTTCGCGTGAAAGCGTAACAAACAAACTTACATTCACATTTGTAATATTAGTAGTCATATTAGAAACAACGTAACATTTGAGCTCTACAAGTCATTTATAATTGGGATTTTATTTGACAATATTTATGCAAACGATGTTCGCTCAAAAATTTATCAATAGACAAAAAATTCGATGATAATTTCGAAAAATTAGTCGCCATTTGACAATGATGATACGACTTCATCTGGTTGGCTGGGGAGTAGTTTCCGTCATAGCTGACATTAGTACACTGTCGGCCAAAAATTTAAGACCACTTTGTACACAGGTTATAATTTGCAAAATATTTTAAATCTGCGTATGATAACATAAAAATATGAACACCTGTGTAATCTACTAATCATTTTGAATTCTAAACACCATTTCTCTTATCTTTTACACAAGGACTATGCCATAAATGGGCATTGTTTATTTACCACAGATGAGTGCCGCGTAAGGACCAGGTGTTGCAATTGTCATTATATTATATGGGGGCTCCCTTGTACTTGTTTGGTTATTGTTTTGCGTTGATAAATACTTAGGAATATTTTTAGCTATAAATCCTATTCATAGCATGGCTACTTAAGGAGTTAGTCTTGGTTAAATCTATTCAGTCTGAGCTACTGTTTGTCAAGTGAAGATCTCCAAAAATGGGAAAAGTCCGTGAAACCTCCAGTGAAATTCGTTCCGCCATCGTTACTCTATACGACGAAGGCAAGTCTGAACGAGAAATTGCCACTAAGCTGAAGTTATCGAAGACTTGTGTTCATAACGCAATAACTCGATACAAGACAACCGGCAGTCATTAAGACCTACTGCGCTCGGGGAGGCCGAGTGCAACCACTTCTAGCGAAGACAACTTCATTGTTGTAACAAGCAAGCGTAATAGATGTTTAACAACACCAGAAATTCGAGCTGAACTCAATAAAACTCGACTGGAACCTGTATCATTGACAACAGTAAAGAGAAGACTTCGAGATGCCAATTTGTTTGGTCGCGTAGCTGTTCGTAAACAACTGTTACGGACACAAAACAAAAAGAAACGTCTGCAGTGGGCTCTTACTCATCGATATTGGACTGAAGAAGACTTTAGAAAAGTTCTTTGGACTGATGAATCAAAGTTCGAAATATTAGGTTCGAAAAGAAGAGTTTTTGTACGCCGTAGTGCCGAAGAAAAAATGTTGCCAGACTGTGTAGTGCCAACAGTCAAACATGGTGGAGGCCCTATTGTGGTCTGGGGATGTTTCTCTGGCTATGGGATTTGGAGATTTGGTTAAAATTGAAGGAATAATGAAAAAGGAGCAGTACAAAGAGATACTGCAGCGAAACGTTGTTCCTTCCGGGCTACGTTTGATGGAGATGGATTCATTTTCCAACAAGATAATGATCCAAAACATAGTTCTACACTATGCAGGGGATATTTAGGGGATTTTAGATACAAAGAGACGGAAGAAGTTTTGAAAAACATGGAGTGGCCCTCTCAGAGTCCGGATCTCAATCCGATAGAGCTTCTGTGGGAGGAGATGGACAGAAACGTCCGTAGTCATTGTCCGACGTCAAAAGAAGACCTCTGGAGGACTTTACAAGAGAGTTGGAACAATGTTTCACAAGAAACTATCAATAAACTAATAGCCCGGTTACCAAGATTGGTCAAAAAAGTTATAAGAAGTAAGGGAAGATTTTTCGACGAAAAGTTAATTTAAATAATATATTTTTTTTATTAATAATAATGGCAATTATTGTAGTTTTTAAATTATTTTATGCTACATAAGAAGTTCCCTATTTAATAAGGTAAATAAATAATTTGTAGAGAACCAACTTTTGGAGTTTTATTCAATATTGTAATTTTTCAAGGTGGTCTCAAACTTTTTTCCGATAGTGTAAATAAATAATTTGTAGAGCACTAACTTTTGGAGTCTTATTCAATATTGTAATTTTTTCAAGGTGGTCTCAAACTTTTGTCCGCCAGTGTATGATAAGTAAAGTATTGTATACAACATGTATTCCAATTCCAAAATTGTATGGATGTGACTAGACTTTACTGGTGAATCGGTTTCCGATATATAGTTATTAAGGAACTATATCTATATTGGACAAATACTAAATTGTCCATTTCGAAAGATTTTCGTCAGACTAATACGTAATGATTTAAACCATTTATTTTGATTTTTGGGGGTAAGGCGTTTTTGACACGAGCTTTAGGAAAATAATTTTGGTAGTTGGTAACACTGATCGATCGATACTTCTATCAAAATTGTCACGAACAATAGCTGCAAGTCATCGTCACCGTCTGCGGCACTGCCACTAATAAAACGACCCCCCAAGAACGGACAAGCTTTTCTTCGACATCGACGTAGACTCCTCGTTGGGCGACATGAATAAGGCGCGCAAGCTCTCCGATGAGGAACGCAAGCTCTGCATGCAGAAATACCTTCAGGTGCTGATACACTTGCCGCAGTGCTCCGGCCGCAACTGTGGGCTGCCCTTGTGCAGTAAGATAAGGCCTCTCTTGGGACACTTCCAAGTCTGCGACCAGAAGGAGAATGGCAAATGCGATCTATGCATCCAGATTCAATTGCTGTTTCTCTGCCACGCGAAGCGCTGCACGGAGACCGATTGCTTGTTATTATTCTGCAGCGAGATCAAAGATTTGGAGGTAAATATTTATGTAGCACATTAACACAATATTCCTGGCATGATACTTTTATCGAAATATAAAATTATACTACCCTGTTATGTTGGTGTTCTAGTTGATAAAGGAAAAAACTTGACCACAACAGCTAAAAGACTTATTGGTGTCTTAAGGTTAGGAAAAAAATATATGTTATAGACAAGTGGATTGTAGTAATCTCTCTCTTTTCAATGCTTCTTTTTTCAGGGGATGCATAGAAAAAGGAATGGCCTATGGGTAGCGGTCACTTAATATCTGGTGAAACGAAAAATTATCAGACAAAACATAGTACAATGTAACATAATGTCTTTTGGAGACAGCACATTTTTTTATGTAGTAGAAGGTGGCAAATGAGCAAGCGGTTCGGCATGGACATCTGCAACAGGCTTATGCAGATGCATTGCCTACCAGTAATGGGCAGAAGAGCACATTGTTGATTTTGTAAGCAATGGAAATTAATATTGTTGTTTCAGGCGAAAGGGGAATTGCCGCATCAGCTATTAGCTAAGGAAAGGTCAAGGCGTGCGAACGGCGTGCGCGGGGAGTGAGCGCCAGCGCCGCCGCCGCAGTGGTACAGCTGCAACAGGTACGCGCCGCACACACCATACATACACACGCACACACACAGGAGACAATTTTCTACAAGAGCTTGATTGAACCTTACTTATACTTTTTATAGTTAGTGCTAATAGGGATGTCGAGTCTGAGACAGTGTTATTATTTAAAATTTTATACCTAGTTCAATAACCTACAATTTGAAGGAATATTGACTCGAGTATGAAGTTTATTGGAACAAATACTTGCTGACGTTTGAACAAAAGTTGCTTTACATCTTGAATTATCCAAGAACAAAAACTATTGCAGAGTAAGTTCACAATAATTGGTCCATCATTGCTCAACCTTACAAAGTTGAATGGTTTCTTCCTCAGCTTGACATGTTGTTTTGTTTGGGCACAGCAGCTAACTCAACAATTTCATCGAACAGTTGTAGCTCCTCCTTCTCTCGCAAAGAAACATGTGCAAGACGCAGTATTTATTATCGGTATATATAAGGAATTAGATATCTTTAAGCGCCATCTAAATAAGTTTCATGGAACTAGTTCCAGAATTTACGTAAATGTATATTGTCATGGCCATATTGCAGAATTGATCATTTAGTGATGTGGCCGGCCATTTCATGAAATGGTTGTATTTCATAAAATGGCCATCTGAAACTGACTATATCTTTCAAACGTTTAATGATATGTAAACCGTAAATATTTCTGACTGTGTTTTCTTACAAAACTGACTGTTCCTGTGAAAATTAAATAGAAATTTAGTAAACATAACTCCCTAATTCGATGAATCCAACGGCTTCAGATAGATAGAGGAGGAGACAAACAGAAAATGGTTATTTCCAATTCCTATACATCCCCTCCACCATCAAGTTTTCTTCCCCTTCCCATCCTTTCCTTGTAAGAAAAAGGTGGCAAAGGGGAGAGAACTAGAATTAGGTCTCCAGCACCTCACTCATCAGACGAAACGCAGGTTACTCTACTTCACGCCTGTCTTCTGTGAAGGAAGTTGTGGTATTTCACCGGTCGAGCCGGCCCATTCGTGCAACAGATGTTGCGGACTGTACCACTGTTAACATTAACGTAACGTATGTTTAAAAAATAACCAACAAAAATAAACTTTAATAATTATTGGTTAACTCGATAAATAAATATAACTTTGTATTTGATATACTTTAATATTTAAGATAATCTAATATAATATTTGGTACGAGAAATTGTTATAAGGTCACGCGAACATGCTCAACATGCCGTCATATTTATTTAAATTTGGAACTTTCATTTATTTCTCTTGTTGAATACAATTTTGAATTTTATTGTTAGGACACGAGTGTTCATTTTACTTGATTTTATATTTATTTCTGAACTATGGTCGCTGCTGTTTTGTTTTCACATCTATCGACAGTCTGTGTAACTGCTGTTTTTTGTTTAGATTACTTTCAAATGTTTCGTATTTAATTTTTTATTAATTATATTGATCAATATTATTGTTGGAGGCTCCTGTCGCAGCCCCAGTTAAGACCCACTGATGTAGAGCCATGGACGTACCGAGTTTTACCAGAGAGCGCACATGGAAATTGTAATAAGAGAAGAGTACATTGTTGTCCGCTTCTGCGTTTATATAACTGTTTTAATGTAATTAAATCATTTTATAATATAATTATGCAGCCATTATAGACCATTGTTTTTATTCCAACTGTACCCCAGAACGTTTATTACTGTATAAAGCTCGTATATATTGTACTTGGTTATAATGTACAATTAATATCAAATCTCTTTAGATTTGAAAAGAGCGAGCATGTATTTATGACCATTCTATTGACCTGTAGCCTAAAGCACTTAAAAGAGTGAAATGGAATTAGATCCATATGCGTACTCGGAGTGTCAACGTAAATCGTGCAGTCCGTTGGTTTTGTTAATTGTGGTATTAGGTAATACAAGTCCAAAAATGAAAAGTTGACAAAACAAATTGTTTAATATAATTTTTTTACAGTTATACAATACACAAGCTATAAAAAGGGTTGTTTAATATAAAAAAGATTAAAGTATTGCTTGAATACTTTAATAACTTAAATAAAATGTGAAAATTTAAAATAATGAACAAAACTTAACCCAGTGGCCCTGGCTGCCTTAGCGACTGCTTGAAAATATCAAGATAATAGACATTTCTGTTTGGGCGATTCCTTCTACGAAATAAAAAATGTTATATTTATTTAAATCTGAGTTCTCTAACTTTTTTAGCAAATCACCTGGTTCAAGGCAACTTGAGCTGAAATCATACCCAAGTAAGATATATCTTCCATAACTTATCCTGGATTCGAATCTCCTCATCTGGATGCACTGCCGTACACTGTTCTAATTAAAACATTAGTTTAATTTTTAAAAAAGTTCATTTTTTACAAACACCGCATAAAACATTTTTCAGCAACAGAAATGAAAGTTCAAATGTTATAAATGTATGTAAGTTACATAAATGCCTTTAATATCTTTACACATACATATAGTACTTACAATACATCGGCGTATGCAAAACAAAACGTTTGGGTATTCAATTCAGGGCTGTCTAGATTGCGGCCAGCAAACACTATTATTGTCCTGGATTGCGATATACATGGATTTTTATATTAAAATAGTTGCTTGCGGCTGTACATTTACAATGTTTCTGGAGACACTGTCCTTATTTGAAGTTCCAACGAGCATTCTAAGAACATCATTGGTACTACAAAGCTAGCGAAGAATTGAACATCTGTCAGTTCTTTTGCAATTTGAATGAATTAGTATGTTATGACGTTTCAATTTTGCATACGCCCTTAACTATATTTAACATTAATACAAAAACAAATTGATTACCAATTCACACAACCCACACATGCAATACATCATATTCACACAACCCACACATGCAATACATCATATTCACACAACCCACACATGCAATACATCATATTCACACAACCCACACATGCAATACATCATATTCACACAACCCACACATGCAATACATCATATTCACACAACCCACACATGCAATACATCATATTCACACAACCCACACATGCAATACATCATATTCACACAACCCACACATGCAATACATCATATTCACACAACCCACACATGCAATACATCATATTCACACAACCCACACATGCAATACATCATATTCACACAACCCACACATGCAATACATCATATTCACACAACCCACACATGCAATACATCATATTCACACAACCCACACATGCAATACATCATATTCAAATCTCTAATAATCTTTAATTATTATGCACATTAATTTGCTTAATTTTTTTATTGACGAAAATAAATGAAACGCCTTGACCTAGGCATTAAGTACCAAAAGATAGACAAACATAAACTTATATATTCATAGATTATACAACTGCATTTCTTTAAGCATAAAATATCGACCAATTAAATGCAAAAAAAATATAGACTATAAATATACCACCATTTGTTTTTCACTGATCTAGTTCGGGGAGGGAGTAACGAACAAATAACATATTTCCATACTAGACTTAGTTTATGATAAAAAATTTAAAAGGTTCAATATTTTCATATTTCACTTCAAATTAGTTAGAATTTCTATTCTAAATTTATCTGATTTTTGAATCGATGTACCATATATTACATATATGTCACCTTCCGATTGTGAACTTCGTCAGTTTGTAATCGGACTGGATATATTATAAACTGTCAGCAAATTGAACTGAACGAACCACAACTTGATGTGTCATGTAAAACCCAACAAAGACAACAAAATCAGTTTTTTTTAATATAAATCTATCATGTCCAACTCAACCTATAATTATTTTTCATTCTAACCTAAACTTCAAGGTAATCAGATCGCAATTTGAATATTTCGCTTCGACAGTTTATAAACTGTCGAGAAATGACACGTCAAATTATAAATGGTTAGTTCAATATTTGCTGACAATAATATGGCTGTTCAACACGAGGCGATGACCTAAATAAATCATACTGAATTGACGAACAGTACGGTAAGAAAGCCTTCTCTTAAGAAAGGGCTTTCTTATTCCGTTTGAACCGTGCTAGTTAACCAAACGGTGTACCGAATAATTTCTCATACTAAGCAAGGCGGGCTTTTGTAACTGGGCAACGGTAATTGCTTCAGACTGCGGCTTCAAGACCGCTTTATGTAAGTTCGTATCAACAATATGTTTATATGCTTTAGTGACATGTAATTATTATAGTCTCCCGCAAAATCGGTTATAATTCAATTTATTTCATTGGTTAATTAATTTTTATAGTGACATCTCTGTTATTAATTATTTGAAGTATTAAAAAATTAACCTTTCGGAATTAATATAGTTATCTGTTATGTACCTTTGACGTGATGAAATAATTTTGTGCAATGCCCTTGTAAGTACATAACGCACTTAAACTGCCCTAAATGAAATTTAAAATGTATTTTTGAAACTTTCACCCTCCTAATTGTAAAGATGAATTAAATCCTATGAAACTTAAACGAGAACATCGCTAAAATTATTAACAAAGCTGAAACACGTTGACGTACATAACAAAGCAACAAAGGAAACAATTTCATTGCCTTTTTCCAACCAAATAACAAATGCCTAATATTAGAAAATGTACTGAGCCTAGTGATGTTAGGCATTGCGTAACCGTGGGTTCACAACTGTCGAAAATAATTATACAAACATATTGGCATCAGTTTTTTCAACCAGAAAGATAAAGAAAAAGCTTGTATCGCGATACAATAACGCCAGTGGAAACCCACGTTAACGTCAAGAGAAACTTTTTTCTTTTGAGTAAGCAAATCCTTAACTTTTAGGCGATACATTCGGTTAGTAGTAGAATGAGTTTCGGTCCAATTTTTAGTTTAGGCTTAGCAAAGCTTTTATCAAATTATCAAAAATACAATAATATTTTTTTTCAATCATTTCAATGGGATATTTCATTGTTATTTTAATTATAAAAATCTTGTATATCCGTGAAGCGCGTTCTCTTTATTTCTCTTTCTTCTTCTCGGTAGCGGAGCTGGTGGCAGCGTCTGACTCTTCTATTTCCTCGTCGGAGTAGCTTGTCGGTTCTTCTCCTGGCTTGAGAAGCTTGCCGACGAGTTCATATTTTTCTGGAAAGCGAAATATCTCTAATTAATATTTTTTTCGCTTTTTAAATAATACGAGCCTAATATTCTAATAAAGATACAATACTTTTTACTTTAACAATAGAAGATAAAATATTGTATACTTCGTATAGGAAACATTTCTAACAGGCTTTTATTATTAGTTTGTATTGTATGTATGTCTGTACATAATCGAATGGAAAAAATCTTGGACGTAGGGTCCATATATATATAAAATTTGCTTCTGCCAATCGAATTCCCATACTCTAAATGACGAATTCTAACGAATGTTTTCACTGAGAACCACATTGGTCGACCGGTTAATAACCCAATTGTTATTATTTAAAACTAAAATTATCTTAAGCTGACTTTCAGAACATAAAGACATGAACACAACACAATAATTTCGTGTGTGTATAAACAAAACAGGTAAAATAATAATAAAGATAAATATTAATCTACATTCATGTATATATATATATATATACAACCTTGAACATTAAACGATAAACAACGATCCGTAACATTACTCGAACAAAATAAATTTAGTTTTATTATGTCTCACGGTCGCCATTGGTCAGAACCAGGTCTGGGGCGCCATTATAGTTTCAAATCAATTCAGTAAACAATTATAATCATGCAATGACTCTGATATCAAATTATAGAGGCTCTAAATTAAGAATCAATTAATGACTTTATTGTTAACTCCCACAACCGTTTATTTGACCTGAAGAATGGGATGTTTCACAGTCCACCACCATCTTGTTCATTCTAGTTATGGGCTTTTGGTACTCGGCGTATTTCATTTTGATCGACTACGGTATAAGCATGCTCTACACTGGAAGACTTTGGATTTGGGTACGTTGTGGTATATCTATTGTGAATTTATTAAACTGGTATTTGTATAAGGAAAAGTTGAGGCATTCGAGCAAACCGCCTGATATTAAGTGACCGCTACGCAAAAAGCTAATGAGTTGCAGATGCATTGCCTACTTTTAATGGACTAAGGGGGGGGGGATAAACAGAATAAAGGATATTTCCATTACCAATCCTCATCCGTTAAATCTTGTTCCCCCATCCTTTACTTATTAGAATAGGATGGGAAAGGGAAGAGAACTAAAATTAAGCCTGCGGCACCTCACTCATCAGATAAAACGCAGAATATTTCTACTTCATTCCTGCCTTGTGAGGTTGTGGTATTTCACCGGCCTGGCCGGGCCACTCATTCAACAGATGTTGTTAAGGGATTTACCACTGTTTATTTTTATTTAGGAATTAATTGAACGTATAATAATGATTTTTAGATATGCTTGGATAACTGCACCTGAGTAGTTTAATCGTGTAGTGTCTCTTATGAAAGTTGTATTACAAGTAAACTTTGGAATCAATTATTAATAAAAAAGGACAATTTATAATAAGGAAGGAACATCAACAAAAAGTAAAACAAAAAATGAGGTCAAATGACATGTAATATTAAACCAAACACTATTATAAAGCTATTATATATATATAACTTTTTATGGTAGAATTAACCAATCGAAAAGCGGTACGGTAACCACCGCTGACCGTAAATATATGCCACAGACCTTTGTGAACTTCGTTAATTTATAACCTATCTAGGCAAATTATAAACTGTCACTAAACTGAGAATCGAACGAATCATTGACAAAATCACGTGTCATTTCTCGACGGTTAAACGGACTGAATAAACTGTTGAAGAAAAAATTGTAATTACTTATTTCTGACTTGTTATTTTTAATCCAAACAGTTTTGAAAGTTGTTTATTTCTCAATCAGATCAGATCATCATGAAGTAGCAGACAGATTGTCAGCGGTACAGAAAAGGACATAGGGTACATTTTATTACGAAAAAGAAAATTATCCTCATAAGGATTCAAGGACAAACTAATAAAATTATATTATATTCGATGATCTTTGAGAAGCTGCGAGTAAAAGGTTTCTGAATGTTGTGTGTGTTTCAGCAACTGTCTCATTCGAATTTAAGTATATCTGAATAGATGCATCTCTACAATAATAAAATAAACATCACAGCAACATTTTAAGGCGTCGACGTGATACAAGATAACAGATAAAGCGTGATCACATTTGTTGCAAGCCAAGATAAGTCAACAGATGCATTGATAACAACATGTATTCATGTATTATTTCTGTAAGCTGTATTTTAAATGCTTACAAATACAATAAGAAAAAAATACCAACTAAACTTTCGCCAGTTCAAGTTGTGGTCTCTAAAATATGTTGACAGAATTGACATTTTACGAGATACTTTTACAGGTATATTCTTCAAAGATCTTTTAACGATAGGCAAAAATAGTTTTTTAAAGGTATAATATAAATAATTACACCAAGTAATTAGCACTTACTAAATAATAGATTACAACTCCGCACAAGTATCGATGGATATAGTTGATATTTATTCGAAGCGAAAACTATGCCATTTACAATTGATACCGTCATGATAGTATCCGTTGGGCCTTCGCATGTTGTAGGACATTAAATATGCATAACTAGTACTTGTTAATATCGACCTGGAAAGACTATTTAGCTTTACGTATCATCTTTATCGTCCCAAGGAAATGGTAAAATAATATGATATATTTTTAATTTTATATAGTTGTTGTATATATAAGATTTTTAGAAAGTTATAGATAGTTGAATGAAGAAAGAGTTACAAGAATGTTGTAAAAGTGAGTGGCGCTGCTGGCAGGGGGCATCCCAGAACATATATCGGTCAGATTAGTGACATACTAAAGGCGATAAAAGGAGTACCCGTAACTAACGAGCATGTACGCGTTTGGATGTGGGAGAAGCGAGAGAAGCGTACCAGGATCGCGACAACTGGAAATTCGTAATCTCTGCATACCCATTTGGGATACGGGCGTGAGCGCATATTTATTAATTATTAACAATCCCCTAAAGGTCTAAAGTAGGGAATTGAAAGTTTGTATGTACAAACTAAGACGTGGCGGGTCGTTAGTGTTCTAGTTAAGTAACTTGGAACAGTAAAATTAAAAAACATGAATTGAAAATAAACCGATCTTGTAAATTAAACTTGTTTCCACATATGACCTACTTTCGATATTTTGTCAGTCTGTAAAAAAATATCGATACAGAAGGACACTAGAGAAAAAAACGAGTACAGAATAAATGAGGCCCGTATAAGCAGACCGCACTAAACAAGCGGTGCCCCGCGGTCTCACCTGCCCTGCAATTTGACTTTAACGAAATTATATTACCAACTTAATACTACCGTAACCTCATCATCATCTCCCTGCCCTCTTTCCGCGTTTGTGGGGTCAACACAGTATGGCCGTAGCACAGTTTAACAATCACATATGATTGTTTAAATTTAAATTGTGACCGCAGTCTATACTGTATAGGCTCTGGCTACAGTTTTTACGGCCGGCCGCCTGCCTAACGCCAAGCCTCCTCGGGAATAATTAACTACTAACCTAACAAAACATTTTACATAAGAATAAATATGTAATTTCTAAAATCCTCTACATACGTGTAAATAGCTGTTACCATTACCAGAGAGCGTCGTGCGTCTCCGAAATACGCTATGAATATATCAAACAAGTATGCTATGAATATCTCAATGCACAGTGTATTTAGCTGATGCTTGCAAAATCTCCGACACTATCCTGTTTTGAACTTTATATAAATTTTTAATCAACATCAATTTAAAGATCACAATATAACTAATAACATATTTAACTAAAAGTTCAACCTATTCAACTGAACAGCATGTTAAGCGAACAAATATTTGAAACACTAAATGTTAAGCGAAGCTTACCACAATACATTAGTAAAAACCGCACCCAAATAGGTTAAGCCGTTCCACACAGACAAACAGACAAAAATTGTAATAACCATTATGAAGTAATAATAGTTTTTCTCAAATATTTTGATCTCAATGTATACAGACAGCGATCAGTTACATTTTTATTATATGTATAGATACTTTCAAGTACTCAGAATGCACGAATTAATTATCCAATTTTATCACGAACACCTTTACACAACTAAAACAGCGTAATGCATCCAGTTCCAGAGCCAGACAACGCCTTCTATATTTTTTGTTTATCTTTATAACCTAGACAAATATTGAATGAAGCATTAAGGTCGGTAGTTATTTGCGTACATTCATGGTATTGCTATTTTGATTTTAAATGTGTGTCTGTGGTCAGTTCACAACGGGTGGAGCGACTTGTTTATTAACCTCTATAACCTTGAGAAAAAATATGTATTTCAAAGATCTGAATACTTTCCCCCTTAACCTTAATCTGACAAGCGCGTTCAAGCCAAGGGATTGTCAGCTGTGTGAGCGAGCGTTGCGCAGTTTATTCTATTAATATTTAACTTTTCAAACCGAACAGAATATACGCCATTATATATAGACCATCAGTGGCCGATACTGATCGGCTACGTAGCTGAACGTAATAGCGTAATGGATCCCAGTACCACCGGACTAATTGATTGGAAATTAATTCATATAACGAAGTACGTACGTACATCAATAGGGAAAGTCATGAAAAGTATATTTTTTTCTAATTTTCACCGCGTAAAGGTCTTTGAAATTAAAATTCCCTGAGGTCATTTTAAGCAAACAACGCTGAATAAATGTACATGTATAATACATATAATTACATGGTCGTTTAAGTTAAATATTTGTGTAGATGTGAGAATGTTGTAGGGGCAAAAGAAGGCTAAATTAGTGTAAAATTGAACCCCATAACCAATACCTGCCTCCGTTGATAACAGTAGTGAATGTTTGTACTCTTTATGTAAGATCATTTCACTTCACAATAACCTTGAAGTAAAAATACGCAAAAGTGAAATGTAATCATATATTTAAATAAATTAATATGTAGATGCATAAGACAAATTGCATGGATTAGTTTTTAATTTGTTAGCACCATTCGCACCTTTGTCACATAAAGGGATAGACAGAGGTTATGAATATTTTGCATGACTATATCATAAATTATTTCAGCCACATTCATACTAATATTGTAATCTTTAGTATGCTACATATTGGGTGGATCATTAAATATGTGCAAATACAATTCTTTAATATGCTACTAATTTGGACTTGCTTATTACTTACAACAATAATGTGTAGGAAAGATAATGAAGATTAATTTACCTCTAAATTGTGCCTCCCATTCTTTCACGGAGTCCATTTCCATTGAGTTGAGATCGCTGAGATCATCATACTCTTTGTCTGATGATGTCACGGAGAATGTTGCAAGTCCTCTTGATGCATCTTTACCACCGAAAGCTGAATATGGACCACCTTTAAAAGAACATATAGACTAAATTAAGAAAAAGATCAATTAAAATCTTAACAAATTAGTGATAATATTTATATTTTGTGGTACATTTTACAATTTGAGTGCAGGCACCTGAAGTTTCTTAAACTTTCATTACAGTTTTAGCAATGCCAAACCGTTACGCTGACATTACGTTACGAGTATGGTCTTTTCGTGCTAGGCTTCAAAAATACACTATGAGAAGAGACTTTAAGGGCCTTCAAACACGACGTTTTTTTTTGTTCGCCAACTATGCGATTAGGACGCCTAGCATACGCTTAGCGAACGCAAGACCGTCGACGGCGTTGTGACTTTGTATCGACACAAAAGGGCATAAACAGAATTTTGAGACTTAGATATAGTATGCCTGAGGAGGGTTGGCGTGAGGCAGACGGCCAGCCATTAAAACCGTAGTCAAAACTTTTTATAGCATAGACTACTATCATACTGTGTCAAACCAAATAAATAGGCATGGCAAAAAGGTGTAGTATAGTCACATATATAGTTGACATTTTTATTTATTTAATAATCAACTACAGTTACATATTACCATTGATTTACACTGCTGAAAACATGCATAAAAACATGTTGTCATCTCAGTTTTTTCAGAGAGAAGGATAGAGTGAAAGCTTGTATCGCAACGCAATTTAACACCAATGAAAACCCATGGTTATAGAATGTTGGCAGCTCAATAAATGTTTAGATAATTAAATGTTTGGTGTATGTGTGATAATGGGAAATGTATTTGTACTTATATGGCAATTAAAAAGGTGATGAATAGTCTGTATAACTCATTTTGGATTTTGAGTATTTTTTTATAACAAATAAACTAGTGCTTGACTACAAGCCCACATTTAGATGTGTCAGCCTTGTCTTACCAGACAAACTTTTAATATTTGTATTTTAATAACTATCATATCTGTGTGTAAAGAATTTCAAAGTCCAGTATGTCACTGATCCTATCTCCTCGGCATTTAATATCTTAAATATAAGCTGTTATAAAAAAACAATCAAAAAAATCAAAAGAAGGAAAGGAATCTCAAAAGGTAAATTGTGTATACTAAGTGGAATCTGCTTTATAAATTTCTTATTAGACTTTGTAAGATTTAAGATTTCTTCAATATATTTTTTTAATGAACTTAGAAAATACATGACTATTAATTTGATAGGAAATGAAAAACAAAGAAATAAGATAGAGTTTCTATAAATGCAGTAAAAAATGAAGCTTTTTAATTTCAATAATTTAAAATAAGTGCTATAGCCGGTATATATTCTGTGAGCCTGGTTGTAACTTTTATTTAACATACATAGTTTATAAGCTATATTGTTACACATGACATGGATCTGTTGGTCTGAAAATAAATTATTTTATTTATTATTTATTTATAGCATATATTAATGATTTTTAGTTTTAGTTTAGCATTAATTGAGGATGGTGCCCCATCCTATATTTTATTTATATATCAAAAAATATATTTTTTAATGTAATGTTACCCCTATGACTAAATTGCAAGCATGCAATGCATAACAAAACCGGCAGTGATAAAACACTGACTCACTGTGTCAATTCTATTTATAAATTGTTGCATTGCTGCTTCGTCAAGCTTATTAACATATTTTATAAGGAAACCTGCATTATAGCACATTTATCAACATATATACATACCGGGACCATAGAACCGACGTCCACGGGTGACGTCGAAAATCCAACCATTTACCGCTACGAGCACTCTACCATCGGGCTGTGAACCATCATACTGCCGCAACTCAGCAACAGTCATATCTTTACGAAGTTTTGGAAGTTCCGGCGACTCCACAGTAACTTTATGAGACTTGCCTTTATATATTTTGTATACTAACACTACAATAATCACAGTTAAAAGTAAGTTCACTGGACTGTATATGAGTTCAAAAAAGATATTATAAATAGGCGAAGAACTCTCAGGTTCGAGGCTTTTAATCTCCGGTGTAGACTCCATAATTATTAAATTAAAGTACAGAACTTTCGTAGTTTTCCCCTAAACCGTCTGCAGAGGAACTGTGCGTCTTATTAAAATAAGTAAAATCATTCAAATCACTGACCGACGGTGATTGAACTATTGAACAACTATTGAACGTCACCTTTACAGTCCAATCCAAGTCCAATTCAACCAATGCGGTATCGAATAGTGACGTCATTTGTCATTTATAAGAATCGAAAACTTGAGTCGATTTTCTAAGACAAAACATTTATATGGAATGTATTTAACACATAAAAAACCGAAAGTTTTTTTGGTTTTTACTTTTCTATTTTATTAAAATTAAATAGTTCATTTGTACTCCGATGGTATTTGCAATGGTGGATTACATTCACCTTATGTAATGCTTTGTCCTCAAGAGATTTTCGATTCAATCTGTTCTAGATGGAGGTTTTAAGCGAGTAATAATTGATCTGGTCGGGTCCTCTGAGAGAGGTTTACGCCAAGTACACCATGGGTGCCATTTCCATCTAAAACTAAGACTTTACGTGTTTTGGGATGTAAATAAGAGAACAGTATGCATGTGGCTTTCAGGGACATAGTTTAAATAAGGGAACTTCTTATTCTTCTTATAACCTATAATTTGATAAGTAATTTTTTTGGCGGAGTACATGAAAATCGATGTTGTTTTTCATTTATCGACAGACGAGTAACAAGCGTTAACTTCACAGGTGACAGTTGACATTTGAAACGCTTACAGTTACACAAATGTAACAAAACAAAGCAATTATTAGAATACTATCTAGTCGAATTTCACTTGAATCGGTATTCATTACTATTTACGACCGAATAGATAAGATAACATAGATATGGTCGGCGTGTTTCCCCATGTTGTACTGTACACGCCGAATAATATTTTTAAATTATTGTAATCCATGTAAAAATTGACACACAACCACAGCAGTCTTAACTTTTAGCGACAGTTTAAAACATGAAGGAAAACCAGCGTGATTTATGTTCTAATTATGTAAAAATATTTATTGTGGTTTCTTGTTATTGGTAAGTCTATACAATTTCTATGATTAATGTATGTTCTAACAGTGGTATAGCTGGCAGCAACAGCTGTTGAACAATCGGGCTGGTTCGACCGGTGAAATACTACTACACACAAGACAGGCTTGTTATGTGTGTGAAATGTCAAATTCTTAAATAGCAAGAAATTTTTCTTTCTTTTAATTTATGAAATGATTGTTTTAGGGTAGTATCCATCGCCACAGTATTTGTTAACAAAACACTATTGAGCAGTGATTCAGTATCACTGGATGCCCCTCTGTTTATAACATGGTTTCAATGTGTTGTGTCCTTCACTATATGTTTCACACTAAGCAGAACCGGAGGGGTATCTGGGGTATTTAAGTTTCCAAAAGGTTCACCATGGAATTTGGATGTAATAAAAAAGGTAAGATATGATTTTTATTATAGCAGAAGATTTATTATAGATGAAGCTGTGAATTTACCATCTATTGATTTCTTTGCAACCTGTCCATATTGAATAAGGAATTGTATTAATTGAGTAATTGGAACTTTTGTTAGATATAATATCCACATGCAAAGTGTATGCTAGCCATAAATACACAAATTATGTACAATACCACCACTTATTATATACAATACCAAGATTTTCATGAAAATAGTAAGAAGTGGTGGTATTCCAATTAGAGAATAGAAATGTTAATAAAGATAATTTTTATTTAACAAAATCAATGAAACAAAAATATAGTGTTTGCCAAATGAGATTTGCCCATGATTTCACTCAGCATTAATTAAAAGTAATTGTAATGATGCTTAGTGTTTGTGTTATGGAATGGAATGAACTATCCACTATACACCAAAATCAGAACTATGTTTAGGTTGGGTAATGATTTATTTTTCCTGAAAATTGTCGACTGTAAAAGTGTGACTTAAAAGATGTCGAAAGGATGAATGAAGAGAGAGTAAATAAATAAATGTATGTTGCAAAAGTGACTGGGAGTGTTGGTAGGAGAACAATGTAGTGAAATACTAAACAAAGGCGATATAAGGAATACCGCTGCTCGACTATTAAGTTTGCGTAGATGTGTGAATTCGCCTCGTGGTTGTAGCAAAGCGTCGTGATTGCCTTTGGAGAAGCTACCGCTCCCACGAAATAACCATTTCTGTTCTATCACTGTACTCAGCACCCACTAGGGGCAACATCTCCGTTAACAACTTACGATGTAGAAGAAGCGAGAGCAGTGTGCCAGGATCGCGCCAAATGGAAACCGTCATTTTTACCTACCCTGGTGGGTTACGGACGTGAGCTTATATTAATCTTACAATATTTAACGCGCATTGAGTTTAAACATGAGGATTGATATTTAAATTAATTATTATAAATTTCGATATCTACTTTTCCCAGTGACTTACTACTCCCGCAGAATAACACGGGAGTTAAGTCCGATGACGTCACAATGACGTTCAAAAACTTTTACGTCGTTAAATAATTTTGACGAGATTAACGACCATTGTTATAGTTTTATCGCTCCGTGTAGAAATAAGAGTACATGTGAGACCTGAGCAGAAGTATACGTCGCATTCCCCACGAGTGTCATGTTATTGTGAACGCATAGTAAATATTTGTTACGTTAAAATTCCAGGTGATTCCGTTATCCATAATGTTTACGTTAATGATAGCGACCAACAACATGTGCTTGAAGTACGTCGGCGTGGCGTTCTACTACATCGGACGATCCTTGACCACGGTCTTCAATGTGCTGCTTAGCTGGCTGCTGCTGCGGCAGACCACATCCTTTAGATGTGTCATGTGCTGCGTGTTCATTATATTCGGCTTCTATTTGGGAGTGGACCAGGAGAATCTATTAGGTAAGAAATTTATTGTTAAATTTATAATTTTCAAATGACTCCACCAATCCAATGAGTTTTTTTACTTTTGTTTTTAAAATAATGTTGTTCTTGTCTAGAAAACTTTAATGAAATAGAGCCAAATGTTCCTTATACCGTCTCATTGTTAACCTAAATTTTAATCGTGCGTTTGTTACCGGCAGATAAGATTAAGGAACGATAATGGGCATTAGATATTGCAATTAAAATGTTTTTGACTTTGCATTGTGACGGACAACTGACGTATTGAACTGCTGATTGATAGCAGTTGTACAGAGAGCCGGACTGGCTGAATCTTCGGCCTTGACTGGGCAAGTGCCATGTGCCACCTCACAGAATATAGGCAAGAAGACAGATTATTTATTTATATTTTTGAGGTTTTATCTGATGAGTTAGGCACCTTCTATAATTGGGGGGAGGGGGGTTGGGGGGGGGGAACAATTCTGAGCATACGTCTCTAATGGATCTTAATGCTCGAATCTGAACTCGTTACAATACCGTAAAAGGATAGTGTTTAAATTTAGAACAGTCAATAATTTCATGAGCAAATCCAATTTTCGGCGACATATTTATTTTTAATTTTTTAACTGCCATTATTTTATCTCAAATTATCGATTTTTTTAACCGACGTCCCGACGAACCGATTTCAAGTTAAATGGTCCCTAGTTGTAATATTAAAACGTGTGTACGCAGAATACATTACAATACCGTATATATACTAACCGTTGGTTTCCACTGACGTGTGGAGATACAAGTTTTCTCTTTATCATTTTCTCAGAAAAAAATGAGATACATTATGTTTTATGTGAATGGAAAATTGCAAGTAACTGCATGAGCGGGATATCCCACATAAAATTATGACTCAATAATTATGTATTGTGGAACAATACAAATTACGTCATACGAATAATTTTACATCATGTTGTTTCACCTCATATAAATTTAAAATATTTTTATTGATGCTTAGAATCGGACTCCCAGCCAACCTTTGTGCATTTGAATTGCTTGGCGATAGATTTTATATGAATTGATATTAAAATGTAAAAATATAGGCGGTCAGTTGACCTTGTCTTGTTGCTTATAATGCTGATTATACAATTTCAACGTGTTTTTATCGTATCCACATGTACGTGTGACGAGAAACGTATAAAGATGAACGCGTGTTGACTGATTAAATCAGTGTTGCCGCGGCTCGAATATGAAGTGGTTGTTCCTTGTTATGCTGTACGAGATCTCAGCGCTCGCTCTAATTTACAGGATCGTTGTCCCTACTCGGTACCATATATGGAGTTATCGGATCTTTCATGCTATCACTTTACTCGATATTTACTAAGAAAGTTCTACCGAGCGTCAATCAGGAGATTTGGCTCCTGTCCTACTACAATAATGCGTATTCGATCATATTGTTCCTGCCCCTCATCGTGCTCAACGGGGAAGTTGGTGTGCTGCTGAAGTATACAAGCTTCGATAGCATCTTCTTCTGGGTGCAGATGGTTATTGGTGGTCTTTGCGGATTCGCTATTGGATATGTGACGTCATTGCAAATAAAGGTAAGCTTTTTTCTACTTTTTACTACTAAGTTTATCCCTAGTAAAGTAACACATATTTTTTAATTAGACGCTCGCTTACTTCTGCTTGCAGATATAAGCAACATTCACACATGTCAAATGGTGTAAAAAGGATAGCGTATTTAAAATAATAAGAAAAAAGAGGACAGCTTGTGTTTGTCACTTACGGTAAATGTAAACACATGACGTAAGCTAAAGAAAGAGTCCTAATTAGGACGCTTTCGAGTCAGTACTTTTTGTATTATAATCTCATTGAATGTATTGTTTATGGTACAATTTCTACACTCCTACTTTTATTTTATCGTATATAGCATTCAATCCTCTTCCTCAAATAACGTTCCAACGTCAACTCACTTTCACACAATCTCAGAGATAAATTGTTTTGCGTATTTGTCTATAAAGATAAAAGCAGAAACATTGATAGAAATATTCCACAGCCTGGGCGCCATAGGGCCTAGAGACTTGAAGTTCTGCACAGAGATATCTATTATCACTGAGGCAAACACTAAAAAAGGATTTTTCTAAATTCCCTAAAGGTCTAAAGTAAGGAATGAATGTTTGTATGGAGATTTATTTGTAATTCAATGTAAGTTGACATCAGGTCTATATGATATTAAATAGGGTTCTGCTTAGGCTCGGTAATCGTCGGCTTAAATTGCACGTCGGGCGAAACCACTGGGCACGGCTTGTCTATGGTATATGTGGGGTACACTGATTGGTGTTAAAACAAACCGAACAATGACTATTGGCAGCATCGATTGCGAAATGATAAAGTAATCCGATATGTTTGTATTTATTTCCCTATCTCACTTTAATGGTTCGATATATACATTTTATCAAGTGGTAAAGACCTCGAATTGGTATTTATGTTTGTTTTGTAGCGGTGTAGGGTGAGTATAAGGATCATACAATGAACTCATAGTGATGACTTGCGCGTTGACATATATCGGAATGTTATTTTTTATATGTTGTCTGTCGGAACTTAATATATGATGACGTCACAGCGGATGAGGTTATCGCTATTGTAATTAATCTTTAGATTTTCTTGAATTTCCATAAAAAAAAACTTGACTCGATAATTTTTGCGTAAGGTAAGGCGGTGTTAAATTTATTCCGAAGGAATATTTCTTGGGGAGAGCTGAGTGCTCTGCCAATCTGGGTAGTCAGCAGTAGTAAAACAAATTCGCCATGCCCATATAGAGTTGGTACAAATTGGTAATTTTTTTCTCTTATCAACAAATATAAATGTATATATATAACACGTGGAATATTAACAAAAAAATGAATTCATGGTATTTCACAAGCAGATACAGACTTGTAATTTTTTAGATATATAATAATATTCTGATTTGGATCCTGACTAGGGCTAAATTATATCAAAGGTTTCTGTGTCATATGTGATTTATTTTTTCCAGGTGACGTCACCTTTAACACACAATATCTCCGGGACGGCTAAAGCATGTGCGCAAACAGTGTTAGCGACACAGTGGTACAACGAGTCCAAGAACTACCTCTGGTGGGCGTCGAACCTCATAGTTTTAGGGAGCAGTGCGTTATACGCGAGGTTTAAACAAATAGAAATGGAAGAAAATTCCAGAAGACCAGTGCCTGAAGAGAAAAGAAGTCTTGTATGACGTTGATTTTGATTGTAGATACATTCTGACTAGTTGTATTAATGTTGAAGTGATGAGGCAATACGTATTTATATAATACAATATTATATTATATTCGCAACTTGTATAAGTAATATGTATTTATATAAAATAAGTACATCAAATTGTAATAAGTTGATTTATTATAATTTAATATAAAGGTTTGACCTTGTGCAATATTCATGCTGTTGGCGTAACTATGTTTGTAAATTTTCGTCCCCGCTAGAACACCTAGTGACGAATGGGGATTGGTGTTATAATGAAACCGGCGAAAAATCATGTTTTTTTTATAGTACTTAGTAGGTGGCAAACGGGCAAGCGGTTCACCCGATGTCAAGTGATCGCTACCCATACATCTGCAACTAACTAATGAGTTGCAGATGCGTTGCCTACCTTTAATAGACTTAGAATAGACAAACAGGAAATGGTTATTTCCAATTCCTATACATCCCCTCCACCGTCAAGTTCTCTTCCCCTTCCCATCCTTTCCTTACAAGTAAAGGATGGGAAAGGGGAGATAACTAGAATTAGGCCTCCGGCACCTCACTCATCAGACGTAACGCAGAATATTCTACTTCACGCCTGTTTTCTGTGAGGTCGTGGTATTTCACCGGTCGAGCCGGCGCATTCGTGCGACAGATGTCGTTGCGGGCTCTACCACTGTTAAAATAAAGAAAAAAAAATTACAAAATCTCCATTCCAGCTCTTTACATTTCCTCTACTATAGTAGACATGTTTTTTTTTCAAAAAGCACATTCGTTTGTCACACTTTATGATCTATTGAATAGGATAAATGACCGCTCCAACGACCGATTATTTAATTGCCTGATCTCCAATCTAAAGAGAGGTTCATTACAATTATAAAGTTTACGATGAATGTATAAAAATGGATTTAAATAAAATCAATCGGATTCATTCGTTTCAAATTTTTATAATAAATGCGTATTCAGTTTAAATTAATAAGTGATACTTGTACTAATTAATAATAATATTTTTATAAATTAATTATAAAAATTAAATAATAATATATTGTATGTCATGGTTAATAATGCATTTACTGTAATTGTATTTAATGTCTTTTCACAAACAAAGAGTAAAGGTTAAATTATTTTCGTTTTGATACCCTAAAAAAGTATAAGTTCTTACATGCGTCCATAAGTACCACATTTTTTTAAATCATAAATATAAAAAAGTATTGTGTTTAACTTGGTTTAGGCATAATATTTATATACACTTCAACCAATGCTATTGATATACTATAGATATATTATACTCATACAAAATCACCGGTCAAAAGCGTTCTAAACAGTGTTAGCGACATTCACACATGAATGGTGTAAAAAGGATAGCGTAATTAAAATAATAAGAAAAAAGAGGACAGCTAGTGTTGCGTCACTAAGCGTAAATGTAAACATGTGACGTAAGCTATAGAAAACTCGTCCTAATTAGGACGCTTTTAGAGTCTTCACTTTTTGACTTCTAATGGCATATCTATCGTATTATATCATTGACTTCAATACAAAAAATACTTTATGGATGGCGATAGATTGAAGGCTTGTATGAATTTTATTATTATTTATGGTAAATAAGTTAAAATATATTGTATCGGTAATGAAATAGCCATTTAGGCTACAAGAGGTCACAATGGAACGGACATATATACATATGTCCTCCAGTCTGTTGGATCATTTTTGAATTACCATTTTTCGGGGGAAATGCCCAGTTTTGATTTTTCCCTGGATATACATGATCTAGTAATCCAAATACCATACAATAA
This sequence comes from Papilio elwesi, assembly GCA_029849275.1. Classification (NCBI taxonomy): domain Eukaryota; kingdom Metazoa; phylum Arthropoda; class Insecta; order Lepidoptera; family Papilionidae; genus Papilio; species Papilio elwesi. The sequence continues at coordinate 12,738,185 of CM056691.1, read as the reverse complement.
AATGTATGACAAAATATTTTCAGTATTTTTATTGTGCATAATTTATACAGTTGAGTAGCAAGTATGTAATTCATAAGAGAAATAATTTACTGAGGTTTTGAGGAGGCTTAGCCTCGTGCTACTGGTTCACGACGATAGTTGAATAATTGATTCTGAGAGAGAAATGCCTTGCGCATACTTCTTTCTAAATTTAAGGCAAGTTTCGTGCTTGCACCGAAAACCCCTCACGGTCGTCGCCAGTACCGTTATTTCCTCACCCTACATTTTTACTACATTGGAATAACACGAATAAAACTAATAATTGTTGTACGTTGTTTATCCGCGACGTTTCTAGTACTTTACAGCGCTCACAGGGGGGGGGGGACTTAGTTGATTCACGTCCCCACGTGAAAGTTGCTGTATAAATACCCCCTTTATTTTCAATTGTTCTGCTACGATCTATGCAGTCAGAATAAAATGAAAGGGGAGCAAAAAACGTAAAATAAGCGCAATCGGATCATCTGTAAAATAGTTTTATTACAAAATAAATATTGTTTACATTTGCGTACTGTTGTTTACAACCAAGGTTATATGCGTATAATTCATCAGTCGCCGAATGAAATACCACGACGTCACAGAAGACAGGCGTGAAGTAGAAGTATTCTGCGTTTCGTCTGATGTGTGACGTGCCGGAGGCCTAATAGTAGTCCTCTTCCCCCTCCTACCCTTTTCTAATAAGGAAAGGATGGGAAGAGGAAGAGGATTTGACGGATGAGGAGGGGATGGACAGGGAATGGAAATATCATTTTTTCTGTTTGTCCCCTCCTTCGTCCATGAAGGTAGGCAACGCATCTGCAACTCATTAGCTTGTTGCGGATGCCTATGGGTAGCGGTACTTATTTTCAGGGGCCGCTTGCTCGTTTGCCACTTTGTAATATAAAAAAAAAAAAAAAAAAAGGGCTCACTGTGAGCGGTGTGACCTTCAAATCACACTGCATTTGCAACTACGCCTTGCGTAATCACGTTCGGTGTGAACACAAGTTGAATATTAATAAAAAAAAACAAACTGTGAGCGACTCACAGTTGGCGACTGACAATACGTTTGGTTTGAACTCGGCCTTACAAATACAATAAGTGAGCGGTAAAATGGTAGATACACAAATCTTATTTCTGTTACTTTTACAACGTATCAACTTATTCCACAATAGAATAAAGAAATATAAATATGCGCTCACGCCCGTGACCCAGAGGGGTAGGCAGAGATCATGGAGTTCCATTTTTTATGTTCCTGGCACACCTCTCTCGCGTCTTCCATATTCATACATCTACGCATGCATGCTCGTCGTAGGGGTGCCCCTTATATCGCCCTTTTTTAGTAAGTCATTAATCTGATCGATATGTTTTCCTAGGGCGGCCCCTACCAACACTGCCACTCCTTTTTTCAACATAAATATGTTTTGTTATTCTCTCTTCTTTCATCCTTTCAACATGCCCGAACCACCGAAGCATACCTTTCTCAATTCGAGTCACAACGTCCACTTTTAAGCTACACTTTTCCCTTATAACAATCTTTTTAACCCTATCAACCAAAGTCACGCCTAACATACTTCTTAAGGATCGCATCTCAACGGCATTAACTCTACTAGCATGCCTTACTAAACCCAACTCTCACTTCCATATAAAGTGGGGACAAGTACAGCATTGTATATTGCCAGACGAGCCTTCATAGACACATTCTGTGTCTTAACTACTGTACCTTTAGCCCCATTCATTTTATTTTCCGCATTTACTCGTCGTTCGAAATCTTTAACGTGTCATCACTACTAAATAATAGAATAATATGTAAAAAACATCCATTTTTATTTATTTATTTTTTATATGAGAAGGGGGCAAACGATCGCCGGGAACACCCAGATGATCAACGACGCCCATGGACACCAACACCAGAGGAACTGCAGATGCGTTGCCGGCCTTTAAGAAAAAGTTGTTCTTATCTATGTAATGTTCTATCAATTATTTTCCACTTGTTCTCTCAGCTTCCTTAACAAATCCTTTCTTATATATCTATATTTACCATCTTTGTGTAAGTTATTTGATTCATCGTGGTCAAAGAAGTGATCGTATAACTCAGAACCGTACACTTTGCTCCAGTTCCTTGTAAATGACGTACTGTTAAAAGATATCCATTCCGTGTAACGGTAGCGTTGTGTTCTTATACTATATCCCATTATTTTTATATCTTTTAAACGTGGTGAGTCGGAATTTTTTCGTGGTTTCACTGACGGCCTTGGATACTGGCTTATGGCAAATCCGCCATTTTCATGTTTTCCCGCCATTATCGGAATAAGACTTTTACCCTCGAAACACATGTTCGATTTGTCTCTGGTATTCAAACATTTTGGTATTCCGTGGATGCCAGTTAGCTCAGCTATAGTAGGAAACACGTCAATAAGTTCAACCGGGACATCAATAATGTTTGGTGAAACTCCTGGTATATTAAAAATAAGTGGTGCCCTTAACGCTACATCGAAGTTGCTGTATTTTGCCCAAAGACCATTCTCACCCAGAGACCAACCTGTGAACGTGTATATATATAAATCCTATGTTAATCTTCATTTTTTAAATATTGAATTACAATTATTGGACGTCTTATTCTAAATAGTTGTAAAACGAACAAATGGGCACTCGCGTTGGGGGGCACGCGCGTTAAGAGCCCAATTTCTCTTCGACAGTTATATCTGTAGAAAAATGACATATAAAATTGTTAATGATTCGTTGTCACAATCTGCTAACCATTTATAATATACCTAGTCCGATTATAAACTGACAATGTGCACAATTGGTCGGTGGTATAAACAAAACTGGCCACGCATCCTTAAATCTTTTCAAGTCTCTAAGTCATACATACCATGATCGCTAGTTAATACAACTATTGTATTGGTTGTATTAACGTAATTCATTAATTTCCCAATTAAATCATCAATGTACACAGCGGCGGCGTAATAGCTCTGTTTTATTCGTATAGTCCATTCGGTGGGCATAGTACCCATGGGGTATGATATATTAAGTTTTCGTATGTCGTCTCTTTTACGCACGTCACGCCAAGGATGCCAAGCAACTAACGGCATGTTTTCCGGCATATTGGGAAACATTGGCGGTTTTACTTTGCCTATCGGGATTTTTTCTGTAAAGAGATGTAAAAAGCGTGTGTAAAAAATCTTTCTACGATGATTTTTAGTTTACTTTATTTTGGAACTTGACTTTTTTTTAATGGAAGAAGATGGCAAACGAGCAAGCGGGTCGCCTGATGTTAAGTGAGCGCTACCCATAAATATCCGCAACAAGCAAATGTGTTGCAAATGCGTTGCCTACCTTTAATGGACAGAGGATGGCATAGACAGAAGAAAAGATGTTTCCTTTGCTTATTACAAATGTGCGAAGTGCAAGCCACTGAGCTGTTTTATTAAATAGTCGACAAATATCAATTTTCGTAAAAGCGGTAAGCATTAACGTATTATATTTTTTTATTCAATCTGTTGCAATTGACTCCAAACAAGTTTAATAAAAACCTAATAGCAATTATTATAAAATATTATTATCTCGCACTGCACCAGCGATGTTTTAACGAGTATAGAAAGATAACTAATCTTACCTAGGTAATGTCTTGGGAATTTAATAGGTATGTGTGGCTTGTGAAAGCCAACAGCGAGAAAGAATGGTATATTCCTATTTTCCTTTAAAATATTTATAGCAACCTTCAAAGATTGCAAATCGGGCAAAGTTTTATCTGGTTGTTCGTTCACTTTCACGGGACAAATAAGATTACTTTGTAACTGTTTTGTTATTTTGTCTTTGCATACCGCAGCGTCTTTGTATATTTCAGACGGTGGATGGTAAGGTAATTCTGACCAACTATACGGGTAATCGTCTGAATAGTTGGAACTTGCGCCTGGATGAAAAATTTTACCCACAGAGTGTGTATGGTAACCGTTTTCCTTTAACAGTTGTGGTAGTGTTGTAAAGTTGCTTATGTCATGGCGCCAATAACTATAAAAGTCGTATAGATGTAAGGCGTCTGGCCGCCGACCGGTTAAAAGGGAGTTACGGCTCGGAGCGCATAAAGCTTGCTGGTGAAGGAAAAAAGCATAAATTTAGACATACAGTTAGTTCTTAGGTTTTTATACCGCGAAACCGAGTTCGAATCTCAGTAAAGTTAAAATTTTTGTTGATTATGAAAAACGGGTAATATTTTATCTCATCTGGTTAATACCAACAGATAAACTTTAACATTCGAGGTCAATTTTGACAAATGTGATATATTTGTCCTGTGCAGATTATTTCTTAAAACTTCTGCTTTGTTAATAAATTATGTGAGAGTATGTATATTTTTAAGGAGGTATGCTAAATATATAAATTATTAAGAGAAGTACCAAGTACCTACCTGACAAAATGCATTTTTAAATGTTATTCCATTTGCCCCAATTTTTTTAATATTAGGTAAGTTTACATTCTTACTGTCTAGATGGCGTAAGTCGTCGACGTATATAAATAATACGTTCTTCGGCCGTAAATGTGCTGTTTTTAACTCTACGGCTAATATTAAAATGAACACAAACGATATAAATAATGCTAAATGACTTAGGTAATGCATTTTCTCTTTATGTAGTTGAGCTACAATACTTGTATAATTTTACTGATTTCATATGTGAATGAACAATGAAATGAACATGGTGCACAGATTGTATCAAATATCCCGCGCTAGCTATTTCACATAAGTCATTAGGGCTGCCATCACGTAACTTATTTTTATTGCAATAAGTTTATATCAAATATTATTGCAGCGAGGTATTCCTTTAGTAATATAGAGAATAACAAAAATGTCTAATCATTATTTTTTAATAAGCGAAGTTCAGGCTGAAAGCTGGTGGCTCTTTTTGTGTTAATTTTGACTAATAAAAGTAATTAACGACCCAAGCACCTTGCTTGTACAAATTATATTATTATCAAGAATTGCAGTAGTGAGACACTTAGTTTAAGAATTTCTTAGTCTGAGTAGTCTAAACCAAACAAGAACTTTATTATCTTTAATGAATAAGGCATAAGGCCTTGTATTTTTCATAGTTGGTAGCAATGATATTGGGTCAATTTGTCATTTTCTTATAATGTTGGTACAGTCATACTCCTTACTGCTGCTGAGTCTATTGTTGTATCGTTATGTATAGTTGTATATGTACGATTTAGTTTAGCTTACACTACTACATAGACATATACTCACCGCCAAACCTTTACACACTATACATATACAAATTACAAATACATATCAAATCAATCATATGTTCAGTGTGGGCGTTAGGGATTGTCAAAAACGCTACTGTATTGTGTTTTATAAAATAAAATACAATAATAATTTAGATTTAGTTTGTAAATTTGTACAAAACAAAATCCTCTATTTAGTGTAAGAGATAGTGTATCAGTGTTTTTGTTTTCTGTGACGTCATTGTTTTCAATTGCCAGTTAAACTACGCAATTACATTGTTTTGTAGAAATGGATCTAAAATGAGATTTATTTTAGTTAAAAAGGTAAGGGGAGTTTAAATTCTCTATAGAAATTATAAAATGCTGTACGATATATTGTGATAAATATTCGATGCCAGAAAATTTGGTTTGACTAAACATTCATCGATTTCCTTTGTCCTATAGTAAAGGGTATAAAGCTTATATACTATTTCTATACCTGTTTTCTTAACAATTCATTTACATTGTCTTCTGTGAATGTGTACTGATGAAGGAAGGGAAGGAATTCTTATTAGTTTATGACGTAAATTAATGTCAGTATATTTTTATTATGTAATTTTGTAAATATTGTTACGCTTTTGTTATCAAATCGTCCGCTCTGTTTTGGTTTTTTAAATGTCTGATAAATCATTTTATTCTGAAGAGAGAATTAACAACAAAATAAACATATGAATGTTAAATCTTACAAGAGGCCTTTTGCATGCACACATATAGGGGAATATTTCATTTATTAAATAAAAATCATAGGTATTTGTCTTATATATTTTAATCCAAGTGGGGTAGGCAGAGATAGATAGGCAAAACTGATATCTACTTTTCACCAAGCTAAATGGAGTGCATGCTTGCTACAAAATTACCACTGCTTTTGATGTTAAAATGTTTATCATATACTAAATTATACAACAAAAATATATATTGTGCAGGTTTTATTGAAGAAAAGTGTACCTAATTAAATAAGTTATTAAGTTTTACGAACAAATACTTTTTTTTACTAATAATTCTAATATTAAATTTAAATTATGACTATCACTATCACACTGAAGTTATTAAATAAATTAATAAACAATTACTACTTTAACATAGTCTACATCTGGTAGATTATAGTGGTGGATCCAGAATTGTTATTTGAAGGGGCTTGACTAACATTTTCGAGGGCCTTGTTATATATTTAGTAGCAAGTTCCCGACTGGCTAAAGCCTCTATTTCCTGTCCAGATCTGCCATTGGTAAATTAATTAATAAAACACTGAGTACTGGCAACTAGGTATTTCTGTCAGCTTCATTGACTGACACTTGCTTGCTTCTCATGCCACAGGTTGTAGGTTCAATTTCCACCCAGCTCAGACATTTGTGTACATGAACATGTCTGTTTGTCCTGAGTGTGGGTGTAATTATCTATTTAAATATTGATATACCATAGGTAGCTAATATTATAAAGTAGAGTAAGAAAACATTTTTCGAAAATATTTAGGAATTTATCGTTTCCATAGTACAAGTTCTGCTTAGTTTGGGACCAGATGACTGTGTGTGAATTAACATACATTATTGTTGGTGGACAGTTCATTTGGGAATAAATAAAATTATTAATATTTTAAGAGATAGAGAGAATAATAAATAAAATCTGCATAAAAGAATTAAATCAAACATTATTTTATGAAGATTTTTTTGTTATTTACACCTTTATGACAATATTGTTTGTACGAAAGTCTTTTTATGTCTTTGAAAAAGCTAAAATAGCCGACAATATTGTTACAATATTATACTGCTTTTTTCTATCAAATTAAAAATATAAAATGATTTACACAAATACGATTTTTTTCTTCTTTTTTCTTATACTGAAATAAGCTATATTGAAATAAGCTAAGTAGTCCGCTTTAAAACTTGCACACCAACACCAAAATGGGTAATGGTCTTACCAACTGTTAAAATATCTTACATTGGCTGTGGTTAATAGGGTATACGGAGATAATAAATTCTCATTATTCCTGCATTCAGGATACAAGTTTATAAGATTTTTTCCCACAAAGGTTCTGGTCCAACATGTCAGCGGATTCGCCGCGGCACGTGCGCTCTGGGGGGCCCCTGACGGTGCCATCACAACCCCCAAGCGACAGGGGTATCATAGACGCCGTGTCTGGGTTCATTAATGATGTCACTCTCTCCTCGTCCTCTAATGTAGACCCCAAAGACGTTATACAATGGGCAAGGTAAGCAAACATTATTCTGATTTTGTCTAATTATATTTTTATTGTAATTTTTTGACAATCGTAAGATAGAGTGAAGTTAAATTGTATACGATTTATAGCTAATCTTATAAGGGGTTGTGAAAAAAAGTTCTTTTTCGAAAATATTTTTTGGAATTTACGAATTTTAACATACAAGGTAAGATGTAACCTATGTTTGAAAACAATCCATCTTGATGTGGAACAAACTACAATGATGTACTTTTGTTCAAAAGAAAAAAAATATTTACACACACACTTACACTAACATTATGATTCTGTTAGATTCGAGACCACTGATATAAACGAGCCGACACCAGAAGGTGACAGTGACAAAGATGTGTCACCATTACTGCTCATCTTGGGCTACGGGTCCGGAGTGCAAGTATGGCTGATACCAAACTCCGGAGAAGCACAGGAGGTGCTCTCGTGGAGGCAAGGCACAGTGAGGGTGCTCCGTATACTGCCGACTCCCCAGCACGGCGACTGCTTCGCATCGAAAAGGCCCCTCATCGCCTTGTGCGATTCGGCAAGCCCCGGTCCCACATTTTGCTCGCTCAGTTTTATCTCAATAAGAGGAGGTGAACAGGTCAGTGGCTTCAGAAACTTAAAAATATTCTATTGTAGTAACTTTTTAAGATATAAGATTAGAAAAAGAAAAGAAGGATATATATTGTAAAAGGTAAAGGGTTTGTTTACCTTTGATTTATGGATATATTACTTAAAACCACTTGCCAACCTTTGGCCTAGATCACAAGCATTGAAAATCGCAATGAACTTAGCTTTATTGCAATAAAAAGTTAGATGGGAGTGATTTGGATAATTTTGTCATGTCAAAATATTAATAAAAATGATTATATAAAACATATCCCTGGATTATATTTTTAAGTTGAGGTATCATGTAGTAAAATTTATAAGGAATTAGATTAGTGAATCATACGATGTTTTTATCAAGTAAAAAAATACCGCGCGATAATCAACATGGCCACTAAAATACGTAAACATGTTTGCGTCAGTGTACATATATGTATGGTCGCTTAATAAATATATACAGTGTAAAGTTTATATAACGATACTTAAGGGACTTTGCATGAAAATAAAATTGATATTATTTAATTCTATTCTAACATTGATTTATTAACATAGTGCAAATTTTACATAAGTTGTTTACTTAATAAAAATTGTGTGCAGACTGTTTTTGGCTGGCTCAGTAGTTTTTTTTTGTATTTTACTCATATCTTGGGATACTGTCGGATCAACTTGATTGTATAAAAATATTTTTGTAATAACTATGTTGCATCAAGTGTTTGTTTAATGGAGTCGCAGGGTCTATTTCATCTTCATAGAGAATGTATTGTTGTATAGATAACAAGGGAAACCAACCAAGTCGATAATTTCGACGTTTTAAGGACTGTGACGTTATAAAGAGTTTACACTACATTAATAAATAAATAAAATAAAAGAAAAAGTTAGCTATTGAAGCCAATTGAAAAAAAGGTATATAATTTAAGATTAAGATTTTAAATAATATATAAATAACGCAGCGCAAATCGACTGGTGTTATTTTATATTGTTTAGTCTACCCCTTATCAGACTTTACGTCTGACTCGTGGCTAATTCATAACGTTACGCTGACGATAAAATATTATTACTTTACAATCACTTTCGGCAACCATAATCTGATAAACCATCGATATTGCATAATTAACAATAACCTTTAACCTCTCCCCAATCTTACTTTATTATTATCCGGTGTTCACTGTGATATATTAGCTCCTAAATGGAATAGAAATTATTACACATAGATACATCGCAAAGATTTGGTGTACGAAACTGGGCGTGGAAAATTCGTTCATTTCTCAATATACTGACAGTTCGATTATAAACTAACGAATTTCGCAATCCCTCGACATATAAGTGGTATTAAATGACGACCGCTAATTTACTTTTATAGTTCAAATTTGAGCTCTATTTCAACAGGTGAAAAGCATAAAATTCAAGAACCCGATCCTCGACGTGCTGGCCAACAAGCGGTCGGTGGTGGTGTCGTTCTCCGAACGGTTTGCGGTGTTCGACGCGGCGTCACTAGAGGACCGGCTGGCGGTCACCACGTGCTACCCCTGCCCCTGCCCGCTCGGTGGCAGCTCGCCGATCAATCCACTGGCGCTGGGAGATCGCTGGCTCGCTTACGCTGACAAGAAATTGAACCCGTCGAAAAGGAGCAGTGGAGGATGTGAAGGTATTAAGCACTTAATTGTTACCCAAGTGCTATAATAATTGCATTTATTTATAACAAGTGTAAAGTCAAGGTGTTTTTGCCTTTAACCACATATGTCATGAGGATTGTATGTGTTTTATAAATATTTTATTATTTATTAGTGATTGATTTGTCACTGTTAGCCAGATTCACCGGGCTTGAGGCGGCAGGGCGCAGAGGGCGCCTAGCCTAAGCCTCATTAAGAGTAACTAAGCTCGAGGGCTCCCTCCGTAGAGGGATTATTAGTATTACCTGATTGAGTGTTTTATAAAAGTAGGTCTTTTCTTTTTATACGTGTGAACGCTGTCTTTCTATTGCACTGTGAACATCTTCGAGCCATGCGCTGACCTCACTGCGTTGTGGTCACAATATCGTACGACCCACTATCAATGTCTTGTTGCCACACATTACGTGCAGTTGTGGGAAACGCGTCTTTATTTATTTACATGGCGTTAACATTCAAGCGCGCGCGTGATATTTGTTAATCACTGCATTGTCTCGTGTTTTATTATGTTCGTAATGTCAAAGGTAATTAAAACAGTCGAATAGACCTTATACTGAATTTACACCAAATAGACCCCAGACGAAACGATCTTCGTTTAATATCGTGATTTAAGTATAAATAAAAAAGGTATGGCATTTATTGTATAAAGAGACAAGGGCAAGAGATAAACCACAGAATTATAATTCATTATTTTTTATCGAGGTGGATATACTAATAAAATAAATAATATATTGTCCTTCACAAAATGAAGTTACGCACAAAGTAATAATAGAAAATTGATAGTGTAGGTACCTGTATTGGTTTATAACAACACGCTAAAGTACGCATCTGTAATATTAAATAAATATTTGTGGTAATTAAAATAATTTTTGTAAATTAAGTTTTTCGAATGCTACGTTGTTTTGATAACGAATAATAATTTGCTAACGTTTTAAAAAAATATTTGTATGTATATTTTTTTTTTTCAAATAATTAAATGTTTTATTCAATAAAATTTTAAGTAATAATTTGTTATGTCGTAAAGAAAATCTAATGTTTTATAAATAGATATAAGATGGCGCCACTGTATAATGTTTTCGCATTGCTACCGATAGATGGCGTTGTAGTTTTGTAACTCAATTTGAATTGCGGTGTTGAGAATCGTTCGTGATGAATGACTTTCAGCTGTTGTTAGATTTTCTGTATCTTCCAGCTCACGATCACCCGGATCGTGAGCCCTGTATCAGATGAAGCTGTAAGAACCGTCAATAAGGTTAGCAGCAACGACATCTCCGAAAACATACTACTTTTCTGTATCGCTTCTCGGCCTTTTGGCTAAGATCAAAGTGTAGTATCTGTTCTTTTCAGCTTAATATCTGAAAGTTCCCGCATTGCGGGACCAGTATATTAAACTGATTTTTGTAAAGCGACGGGATGTTCGGGGCTCGCTCCACTCCCGTCACGGGTCGGCCCGGCATTGCAGTGCCGCCGGGATCGGCCCATATATTCAAGTGGTGATTGATAGTCGGTATGGTGCATTAATTATATATTCAGTACGGTCAACCGTTACTTCTGTACGACAGCTACGACCTTACGACGCTTTATTTGATCCTCGACTCATAACTGTGTTCAATGTGTAATATTCGATTTATGTATAATACAGCCCGTCAATTTTTTCCGTTTCACTTCACATACACTTAAAATAAGAATCATAGATAGAATAGAGTTAGAGATACAGCAGAACACAGACATCTTTAATATGTCACTGAGTTATAGTGAATTTTGTCAGTTTATAATAAAAAGCGGATAAGCTTTTGAGGCGCCTGTAGGCAAAGACATTCTAGGCGCCCTAAGAAGTTCTTAGACTATAAATAAATAAAATAACCCACCGTACTGAAAACAAATATTTTAACATTGTACTTTTCACTCGCCGAGTTTAGCGTTACAATACTAGTTTGTAAATGGAGTTTTCGTTTAAAACCTAAACGGACTTAAACTGCTTTGCTATATTTTTTTTAGAAAGGTACCGGTGTGTTCGACTTGTGCCAAGGTCGAAACAGTGCGGTATACATTTATTCGTCTTTTCCGGGTCTTTAATTAATAGTGTTTAAAAGCGGCTATGACGTAGAAAACTAGAAAATAACGATTAAATTAAAACGTAAAGTTTTAAATATTATTTTAGCGTTGTTATTCGTGTAATTACAAACGAACAAATCTTTCATATCATAGTATACTATTAATTTTAACATTTTAAACCATGTAAATTGATAAACCATACGGTAGTTAAGTGTAAATTTATCATGATCTACGAGTCAGTAGTTTACTAACTTTTAGTTAACCACTTCAACTACGCTTGTGCTAGGAGATGGTTCACAACGATAGTCCAATAACGGATTCGAACCCACAACCTATGTTTGACAGTTTTACCTTTAACTTTCATCCCCTTCTGTAGACCTTTAGGGCATGATTTTAGAAAAATATTGTTCTAGTTTGGCTGTGCGTTGATATATCCAGTCAGTTAATTTATTATTTTATATATTTTTTTATTTGAAGGCGAAGGTGTAACAAGCTACACTGCGACGGTGCTGCACGCGGCGAAATCACTCAGCAAGGGGCTGCGGGGGCTGGGCGAGAGTGTGGCACATAGCCTGGCGGGGCGCAGCGCCTCGCAGTCCCCGTCGCCGCCGCACGCCGATACACAGCAGCCGGGAGTAGTCACTATATTGGACATTGAAGTACGTACGCAATTGCTTTTGTTATGTGCTAGAACCATTCCCATATCTGGTTTAAACTGGATTAACGAAAAGATACGATAGGTCTATTTTTTAGTGGAGTCGAGAACTGGCACAGAAAAACAGATGACCTAGTATACATACCACTAAAATATATTTCCTGATTCCAGGGAAACGAAGATGACGACGGACAGGACACCGAGGAGCCGTGCGACCCGATAGTGGCTCACTTCCTAGCACACTCGGAGGCGATCATAGCCCTCAAGTTCGACGCCAGCGGCATGCTGCTGGTGACGGCCGACCGCCGCGGCCATGACTTCCACGTCTTCCGCATCAACCCGCACCCCTTCGGTCCGACGCTCGCCTCTGTACACCATCTTTATATACTGCACCGTGGTGATACCACTGCTAAAGTTCAGGTAGGCTTTTGTCACTTGTTTTACTAAACGATATGAGGCGAGATGATAAAATCAACTATTAGATTATAAAATGGGACATAATTTTTTTTCAATCGGCGGTTGATATTGCGAGTAGAGTAGAGCAACGCTATTTTTGTCAACGCCGAAGAGCCACCAGTTTTAAAGAATGACATTATGGCATCGTAAAGGTTAAGTGGACTGGTCATTTCGATGCGATTTCTGGATATTGTATAAAGTACCACGTTAAAGGTAGCACATTGTTTTAATAAATTCAAGTAATATAAATTTTGTTTTCCGTGTAGGATATAGCGTTCTCACCGGACTCTCGTTGGACTGCGATATCGACGTTGCGCGGCACGACACACGTGTTCGCGATCAGCCCGTACGGCGGCGCGTGCGGCGTGCGCACCCACACGCAGCCGCGCGTCGTCAACCGCCTGTCGCGCTTCCACCGCTCCGCAGGCCTGCCCATACACTCCGCCACACACGCACACAGTCCCGTACGTACATCTCATTGACCCACACGCGACTACTTAGACATGTTTTAAACCCGAACAGTTTTATGAAAGAAGTAGGCACGAAAGGGAAAGTGGTAACCTGATGTTAGGAAGCACCGTTGTCCACAGACCATCCATCTACAACAAGAGTAATCTGTTTCTTTGAAACATTCATTTAATTTGTTCACATTCATACTGTTTTTTTGATTAATTAGTTTATTTTAATTTTAAATAATAGCAAATTACTCATTGAAAGGTAGTTTATTAAATAGTTTAATCCATTTAAATTAAATATTCCAGGTCTGTGAAACGGGATGGACATCGGCTAGCGGGCAGGGGCCGTGGTTCCCCAACCCGCGGCTGCCACCCTTCCCCGCGCCCACGGTCACTCAGCCACTGGCGCAGCTGCGGCCCACCGCCAATCTGCCAACACATACCATCACCAGGACCAGCTCGGGTCAGTTTACACATATTTATGGATTTGATAGCAATTTAATATAATACTTAAATGGAGTACCGTTTGCTTTTGTAATTCCAGATAATTAACCACCACCATGTTTTGCATGGTCGTTGTTATATCTGGAAGGAATGAATATAGAATAGAGACGTACAATGGTAATGCTTCGTTATCTACTATATCATTTTCTACTACCAAGGAAGTAAAGAGAGAAAATACTACTGGTAAATGTCACAAACTTTGCGTGGGCGTTAGGATATATCAGATCACATCCCAACGAATTGCTATAAAAGTTACTCATCCAGTGAATTGCCAGCAGTTCCCAGAGAGTGGTGATGATATAAATTACATAAAGTAAAGCGTCTGCCTGGGTTCGAACCTGCGACCGATGCTGCACGTAAGTCGATGCCTATATCACTGGGCCACCACTGCTCCTCTATAAGTAAGTGAAGTATATGACAGCTTATTTATAAAAATGCTTATTGCAGGTCGTCAGCGACTGTCATCGCTGTCTGAGGAGAGCAATAGCGCCCCGCTGCTGGCGCGCGCATGCTTCGGCTCAGGCGCGGTGTCTGCTGGCGCGGCGGGGGGTGCGGGCCGCGGTGCCGCCGTTTCGCTCTATCTCATGGCGGCAAGCGGCTCGCTACTGCATCTCATCCTACACCCGCGCCCCGCTCGCAGTATGTATAGTATTTATTTATAATTGTTAGTGTAAAAAGAAAGCGAACTAGCAAGAGGTGCGCGTAATGTTAAGTTAGTATAGGAAACCATAGACATCGGCAACAGTCAGATGTGTTGCCAGCCTTTATGGGCCCATCCATTTAAAGGGGAAACATACATGATGGAGCTTACTTGATTATTAAGTGGACATCACTGCTCAGCAAGCAGAGGAATTACAGACGTAACCTTTATATAAGTGTGTAGTTCTTAATAACTTACTCATCTGATGACGCGTCTTGGTGGAAATACTTCTATTTGACATTGGATTCTGTTAAGTCGTAGCACTGTTATGATGTTGTGTGTTCAGGTGTGCCGAAGGAGAAGGTGTGCGACGAGTCCCCTGTGGAGGTGGAGGTGGAGCCGGCGGCGCAGTGGCCGCTGCAGCGCGCGCCCGCCGCCGCCGACCTGCTCGCGCCGCTGCCAGCCTCTAGCCCGCTGCTGCAGACCCTCAACTGCAGGGTCAGTACACACGACGTTTTTTCTCTTTTTGTGCATGCATTTGTAACCTATATGTATTGATATAGATTCATTAATTTGTGGAGATGAGTCGTCAATCATCTTTGTCGATGATGACACAGACTCAATATTATAATTAATCATAAAATTATATTTATTGAATAATTTGTTTGATAGAGATGCGTGGAGGTGTGCATGAGCGAGGAGGAGCGCTGGCTGTCGCAGGTGGAGATCGTGACGCACGCGGGCCCGCACCGCCGCCTCTGGATGGGCCCGCAGTTCGTCTTCAAGACGTACAACTGCACCGGGTGAGTCCAAACACCAGCGCACATCGAAAAAATCCCTAGCTGTTAAATTGTTACCAACATTTATTGATTTTCTATAAATATCTATACGTTGCTTATATTTGCAGAGGGAATCAATTTATCTTATTTTCAATTTCAGTTCAAACTCGTCTCTGTCGGAGGCAGAGACTGTGGAGGTCGAAGCGGGCGTGCGTGGCGCGGCGCGATCCACGCCCGTAAACATGCCGGGCGCGCGCCCCGCCGTGCCAGTGCTCATCGACTCCGGCTCGGCCAGTCAGTATCAGTTGTAACTACCGCCTACAGACAGTCGCTGTCACCCAAAGCGGGTCTTGGCCTTCGACACACGCCAACTTCTCGCACCGCCTCTTGCCAGCCTCTTTCTTTCTAAAAAATCTAGACCTGTGTTAGCCATTCAAGTACTAAGAAAACTGGTTAACAAAACACTTCCGTTTGTCCATAACGACCCTGATTATTTAGTATCTTTTGCATGGTCGTTTCAGGTTCGTTGGAGCACTCGCCGTCGGACAGTTTTCGGCGCAAATCGCTTCTGGCGGAGGGCGGACGTGCCTCCTGTGACGTGCAGCTGCGCGAGGAACTCGCCGAGGCCATGAAGGAGGACCACGGTATGTTGTACCTTAAGCCACAATACCGCATTGTACAAAAACACACCTTATGTCAATGGCACAAAGTATATTTTCATTTGCGCGTGCACTTGCATTCTCAATTGTACAGACTTAAGTTGAGCTTGGTAAAATATAGTCATCAAGTAGTACTATTATTCCATTAGGCTTATTACCATTTATACACTTATTACATTTAGACATCAATAAGCACTTACGTCCGTTATCCAAAGACGTAAGATTGCGGATGTTCAGTTTGTTAACCTTCATTCTTCACACTTTTCATTCCTACATGCGCGTTTGTTAGACAACTAAACAGTATATACAAATATATACGTTATTGATTCTGAATGTTTCTTAAATGATTCCCGCGAGTCATGTATTTATTTTGATTACGTTTTTAACTTCAACATGCCTAACAATTAAAACAAACGCGTTTAACATTTGTAAATATAAAGTGAGATATTGTGCTTTATAATATGCTACACAGTTGCTGTTGCCTTTCGTCAAAAATATCTTGGCAGATGTGCCAATAGTTCTAACTAAACATTAACATACAAATCATGAAGCATGTTGAACGCACAAGAACGAAGCCTTGATCGGAGGAGACGAAGAAAGCATTAATTTTAAATGATGGAATCGACGAGAAGATACCGAATCGAACTTCCGTCGGAATCCGTTTTGATCTGGGTCCGCTCACACGGCCGCCCTCATACCGAAGCCAAAGGCATCCATAACCTTATGTCGGCTTTAACGTAATGCTTCCTTCCAAATCTCCTCCGTGGCGAGATATTAACGTGGTTGCCTTCGGTTTCGTATAGGGTGGGAGCGGGAGCGTGAGGAGGTTTGCGAGCGCGTGGGGCGCAGCCCGGGGGTGGTGCGTGCCGTGAATCCGCGGGGCACCGTCGCGGTGCCGCTCGCCGAGCCCGCGCCGACGACGCTCGACCCCGACTCGTACACCACTTCCAACACCGACGAGGCCACCTTCCGGCCCGTGGTTCGTGCGCCAGCCTCTTTGTCGCTGCAGCCTGACCTCCCTCTCAGACCTCTTCCTCGAACCACTACCATTCCCGTTCAAAATGTCTCTCCTCTCCCCCATCTCTCTCCCGAAGAAGCGCTCCCACTCAACATGGACGTCATCATTCCGGCCGCTCTCAACGTCGAAAACTGGCTGTCGGACAATTTTTCTACGGATATTTGTAGACTGAAAAATGTCGGTGGGCAGGTCCCACAAAAAGTAGTTAGAGACAATGTAGAAGCTAGTTTAAGTAAGGATCTCGATAGTAAGGAGATCGTATGTAAGCGCGATGTACGTGTGCGTTCTTCGGCAAACGTCGAGTTGGAATGTGAGGTTAAAACGCAATCACTGCCAAAATCGAATAGGTCGTTGGATGATATTCAACCGACGCCTCGAGCTAGATGTATGAAATCTCCCACCAAATTGCCAGTTAGTGAGAAAGCTGCTAGTGACATTAGGATTAAGGATAATAAAAAATCAGATGTAAATATTAAATCGACTAAAGATTGTAAGAGAGACAGGGAAGAAAAGAAAACCATTAATCCTATAAAAAATATGGATGGAAATCCTGTAAAGAAAAATGAGATAATGTCAAGGGAATTAAACGACGAAATCAATGAAAAAGATTCGAAAGAAATCGTGGAAGAAACGGTGCAAGTACCGTGTAAGTCTAATTTGGAACCTGCGAAATATTGTGACAATTTACCAAAACCATTTTCAACGCCCCAGTTGGAGGCAAATAAGGTTCCATCAAATAATGTTGAGAATGAACCACTGATTGCAGTTAGGGAAAAACGTTTTTCAGAAAACATTCAAAATGAAGAAAAAGCTTGGGACATGCTGTCAAACGAATCAAAGGCAATAAAAACTAATGAACCTCCTTTGCTTACAAAAGTAAATGTCGATACCAAACTTAAAACGAAAAAAGGTCGAAAATCGAGGAAGGCTCAAGGAGACAGTAAAACAAAAGATGACGAGGATAGCTTTGTTGAAATTCACAATATAGAAGAAGATAAGCAGCCAGCAGATGCAGGTGACTTAGTTTCTATTTCGTCACCATTCGAAGAGTATGAACCACCGAGCTCCTTCTTGTCTAAAAATAAGAAATCTCGGGCTCCGAAAATTAATTTACATGATAGAAATGGTTACGAGCAAAATTTGGAAGAAGCTTTACGAGAAACTGAGGAAATAAATATATCAAAATCTGATATTAATTCTCATTTAGACAAAACTGATTTTGATTTACTGTCTGATTATAGATCCGCTAATCAAGACAAAACCAGAAAGTTTTCGACAACAGAAATAGTAAACACAGAAACTACCGAAGGTACGTTGCTTAAGGATGAAATAAGTTGCTCAATAACAAGACCAAAGTCGACCAAAACAAAATCACAATTACCAGGTGTTGCGGCTAAATCAGAAGAAATGTCTTCATCCGACTCTAAAGAAGTTTATGTTATAAACACAACGGAAGAAAATTTTCCTGATGTTCAAATTACACGGGGTAACAAATCTCGTAAAAAATCACCCCAGCCCACAATAGAGGTGAAAAATGAGATTAAATCAACAGCTAAATTACCTATTAAATCTTGGAGTACCATAGCCGCATCTAAAAATGTTAAAAACCCTGAAACAGAGAAACATGTAGTTACAATTGAGAGAACTATTACAAAGAATAACTTAGAAGATGAACTGATGCTTAAACGAGAAGTACAAAAATCTTCCAGACCTGATCAAGTATCGCTTCAAGAGAAATTAGCAGAGCTTTGTAAAAGAACAGATATAATAGTAGCCGAATGTGACAAGCCGGAAACATCAGAATTAAATTTTGTAGAAGAACATCATTCTGTAATTCAGGAACTTCCACCATTAGATGGTATGGGATTCGGTTTGGATGAATTTAAATTGGAGGTAATGAAAGATAGCTTACTTGAAGTGGCAGATGTAAAAGTTGAAAGTCCAATTTGTAAAATCAGCCTTGATGATATACTGTCTTCAATGAAACAGACTACACCTAAAGTGATCGAATCTAGCACATTTAATTTGATTGATATCGAAAAGTCACCTGTTAAAAAGGACAAACGGTACAGTGTCATTGAAACTGATAAAATTACATCTCAAGAGGTAAAGATCGATGAAGAAGTGAAATCAGAAAGAGAAAATGAAATAATGGAAAAATCATCTGACGATGATGTGACGTCACCAGTTCTATCCACGGACAGCGATAAGGATGAAAAGAAAAGTGTGGGTACTTCAAGTTTAGGACAGTCTTCATCAAAGCAATCTAAGTCAAAAAAATCCCGTAGGAAGAAAAAGTAACAGAAAATGTGGTTAAATTCAAATGTTCGAGCTTCGATTTTAACCAAGGCAATGACAACGGATCTCTGAACCTGCTGCTATTAGGCAAATAATACTTAGTTAAGTGTGGCAACTTAATAAAACATGCACATGTAAAATTACAAAAAAAAATTAAAACATTAAACTGTGTTTATTGCATAATAATATTCATTATGTAGGACAATTATATCGCCTTTTGTGATTAGTCTTATCACAGTTTTATAATAAAAATCTTATAAAAAATATAAAAATGTAGGAAAATAACAAAAAAGTTAAATGGAAAATAACCAAAAAAAGAGTAACTTGTGAAGGTGATAAATTTACTTCTTTAAAATGTATTCTCGATTCTTAAAGATTTATTAGATAAAAATTATCGTTAATTGTCAAAGTATTTTACTGTCATCTAATATATTATTTTAATTCTGACTACAATTGCCATTGGAAAATGTGTATTGTATTTTTTGACTTGTATGTTTTGGACATTTTGAAGTTTGTTTACATACATCGCGTTGATAAAAATAGTCAGCCAAGTTGTAACTACAGATATATGCAAAGTGGGGTGAATTAAGATGGGTCTTTCCTATAAAATACAAAGAATTTTCACACTCTTGTTACAAGAATTTAAAAAAAACCTGACCATCGCTAGAAAAGCAATTATCATTTCTAATATACCAAACAGAAATGCCTCTATAGAAATATTAATTATGCAAATACAGATAAGAAATGGAACGGCTCGGACTTTTGTGCAAAAACATCTTGTTTAATTCACTTGCATCTTTACAAGCCCGATATAATTATAATTCCTTGCTTCTTATGGTACTTACTTCCCTATATTTATTTAGTTAATAGGTTAAAAACTATTTTACATCAAATTAGAATATAAGGAACCCTGTAAGGTCCATTATCAGTGAACACTGTTCAAATCTATAATTTTGTTGGAATCGGAAAGACGGTTAACTCATTTTGCTGTAGCAACAAAGCGGAATCTCGTAATGCTTCATTACAATTTATTTATTATCTATTTATCCTCTTTTATGTTAGTTCAAGTCTTCATAATTGTAAATAATATATATTTATTTAGAAAAAAATCGTTTTAAAACAAAAAACAATGTTTTTTAACTCGTACACAGGTTATTCAACTTGCTAACAGATCTTTTAGTCTATGAAGCTAGCTCCGTTAATATTGCGCTCATTTAAGAGCCCCAATACACTGAGCGGATGCGGTCGCGGTCGACAGCAGCGATGGCGCGCTGTGTATGTAACGCATTTGATTCGGCGCAGGGCGTAGAGCCGCCGTTGTCAAACTGTCGCGCCGCGCCGCGATATTCCGTGCAGTCGCTAGGGTTCTTATACAATAAGCGAGATGAACGCATGCGTGAAAGCGAGAGATACTACTTAGAAGGAACATGGCGGGGGGTCATCTGTCATTTTTAACGACGCAATAGACTAGCTAACTTCAGAGACTTGTATTTTATTCAGTATTATGCCTTGCTAACTCCAAATTATGTCCCGTTCTTTCGTATACGATACCGATACTATCCCATTGTACGAATAAATCAATAGTTCTGCTCTTATGTGTAAAAATGTGATCAATGTAAAATAATTTAATTATTTAGTTTGTCAAAATCTAAACATAATTATTTTTACTACATTAAGACTACAATGCACAGCTATAGTTCAATTAAGTATTATATACAAAGATTTTTTTTAATTTTATTTACCATGTTGTTGTAACATGACAAATATTTATTTTTTATAAAAATTTACACGATATATTTATTTCATTATTTTTATTGTTTAGTTTTAATAGGACAATTTGATTGGTGCATAATATTTTTAAAATATCGTCAAAATTTTATTCCTTTCTCATATTTAGGTTATAATTTTATTTAATAACAAAATGTGATAATGTAATTTGGCGTTTTGATTTTAAAAATATCGATATTTTTATTTTTAGCTGAATACCATCAAAATGAGATTCTAATGCGCCGTTTCTTTTTGTATTTTCTTTTAACAATTGTGCAAAATATGTTGTCCGTAATTTTTTTATTATGTTCGGTCGACTTTTTACAAGTACAAAATTCATCGGCTCACTTATGTTTCATTCATAGTGTGCTATAGGAACATACACATAATATTTGATGAATATTTAAGGCGTAGAATGAAGTCTTTAAGAAAATCGACCCTCCTGTATAGTATTCAAGTATTAACTTTTAACACTCTTTCGTAACTGCCTTGTAACATACACCTCGTAATCATGGAATGTGTGAATTATTGCAAAATTAATAAAATTAGCATTTTGGAAATTCAAAAACTATCCGAGTGTGTTTTATTTCTACTCTCTGCATATTACACCACAATCGAATACCCTTGAAATGATATTAACGTCACAGTCTTATACTACACGTAAGAAAAAACTTAAATTGAACTCAATTTTTTTATAAATTTTAAAATTTCGAGCATGTAGGCGTTGATATATTAGTGTAGAAGAAGCGAGAGAGGTGTGCAAGGTTCGCGCCAAATGGAAATCCATGATCTCTGCCTACCCCTCTGGGTTACGGATGTGAGCGTATATGTAAATATTATATATATTTATAAACTTATGAAATATCGATAACTGAATGTCATTAAGTATATTGTCACAATTCTTCTCTTAAAGTATTAAAACTTTCGTGAGGCATTAAATAATAAACCGGTCCTGCTCACCCCGTTGAAAGACCTCCGATAGTTCAGCAACTACTACCACCTCAATGTGTGTTTAGCCGTTATTATTTAGCCAATTCTTTTAGTTTTATTTATATAAAGAAAAAGTTCATAGTATGTTAAAATTTGTTATTTTTTTATTATTTTTTTTTCACTTTTGAGTACTAAGCTTCTCGGCTGCTGACGGTGAATTAGTTATATAGAATACGTTTTAACTGACATTGGCCCTTGAAACTAAATGCTCTTCATTTTCGTTTTTCAACCAATATCAATATATTATAGTTGTAAGTAATGGCAGGTTGAGTATTCCGTATTTATTGTCCTGGCAACATTTTCCTTCAAATAAAGGTATGAATATAATTTAACACCTCTTTGTTACACGTATTAATACTCTTATTCCCAATTTCTCGTGTTTTGAAGTACCCCAATTACTGTTCATTTATTAATACCGATTATTGCCGGTACTATATTTTATAAATGTAGAAGTGGGCGGAGCAGACAATATTAAAAATATCTCTTAGTAATTATTTTTTTCTCCCCAATATTTAGCTTATTAATGATTCCCCATTAATTATTTTCTAAGCAAATTATATACTTCCTTATTTCGTGTCATTCTACATTACCAAAACAGTTTTTAACTTGATTTTCAATTATTTATTACTTCATTCATTATTTTATTCGATCATATAATACATTCCTATTTACAAGCGAGAAATTAATGTCTTACTAACGTTTCTAGGTAACCCAAGCGGCGGTCGTTTCGAGGCGGAGCCCGAGGAGTTGAGCTCGAGCAGCTTCAGCTCGGCGTCCCGCGCCTCGCTGGACCCCCCCTCTTCGCCTACGCCCAGCTGCAGCGGTGACAACCTCATGCACTTTCCCGGGGACTCCAGTAGCTCCGTATGAAGCGGAGCTTACACGCGTATACTCTAACCACTGAGCCATCGGGAAAGAAAATTGTGACTTATGGGTTTTGTGATTCGTGAGAACATATAACTAAAGTATCTTCTGATATTTATATATGTTAAGGTAACACTTTATGCTTTATAGTGTACGCAGTACTATACATGATATTGTATGATTTTTTTTTCAGATAGAACAGATATGAGATATTTTTAAAAAGGGTATCTCAATTACTAGATACAAAATGCGTATATTTACTAAATATTTCGTAAAGATAAAATACTTTTTGATATAATTCATTGTGTTAGGTTCGCGTTGATCGTGGAAATGTGAGAGCATACTGTTTTTTTAAGACTGAAATGAGACTTAAGTAAAACCAGTTCTTTAAACATTTTACTACATATTTTTCGATGGACCCTCGGCAATCGTTAAAGTCGGCGTTAAGTATGCATTTCAACTAATTGCCCATTCAGAATACTACACTGAATGCATTCTATCGTTTTATAAGTTTAAACTTTCGTGGTTTTTACTTATATAATGTTTGTGTCCCCGGCTAGCGAGAGTAGCGATACTGGGCGATACTGGCAACACAATTTTATCTAGATGAGGTAACACATAGTCAATGTAAATAATAATGATTGAAAATATTTTTAGGAAACATCGTATTTACGAACCTAAGATCTAAAGAATGTATCTAAAGAAAATACGTATTTTGTATCTTGTAGGTGTATAATTAATGTAAGGGATCCTACGCATTGAGCGGACGTGGACGCGACGCAGAAAGCGGCTTGAGCTGAGCTGGCGCGCTGTGGATGCAATCTCGCGGACAGCCATTGTGAAGCCGCGTCCAACGCGTAGTGCCTATAAAAACAGTTTTTTGATAAATATTTCAGAGTGCGCGGCAAATGTCTGTCCGCATTCGCTCAGTGCGCAGGCTCTAATGCAGTATGTATTCATTTATAATGCATGTACTCTTTATATTACAGTTCTGACATCAAGATCGGTAGTGGTTCAGTGGCTTAAGCCCCGACTCACGTAATGTAGGTCGCGGGTTCGAACCCAGGTAGGCGCTTTACTTTATATATAGAGTTATCTTTTGTTGTAATGTAGTAACTATATTGTATTGTAGTTTTTTCTGCAACACATTATTAGTATAAGTTTAAGTAATTATCTTAAGTAACAATGAACTTCTGCTTAACTAATTTAATATTGTCTTTAATGTAATTGTAGCGTAAGTTAAAAGGTTTTTTTATATTGAAAAATAAGGCAAGATTTTTTAATATGTCCGTTATAATTTAAGATGCATGAACAGAGTAGAATTTTGATAAAATTATAAAAATAATTTTTGATAAAGTTCACTCCCAGAAGTGGTTTCAGAGGATTTTGAACAGCGACAGAAGAAGACATGACTCTTGGATGAGTTGAAGTCACAAGTGCAAATAACAAAATTAATTTCCTTTGTTAATTTTAGTCTCTTTACGGTGAATATGATATTTTAGCATATTGTTTGTATCTGTATTTTTTATTGTCTCTGTTCACTCATCTTTGTTCATAGTGGAAAAATATAGGTTATAATAGTAGTACAAGAAATATTTTTATTAAACCGATGAAATTAAACAAAATAATAATTTTTGTCGTGGAATTTTCTAAAAAAAAAACAATAATTAATAAATAATATCATAAGAAATTAAAGAAATCAAATTTAATATCTTCTGTATTAAAAATAATTAACAATTATTATTAAATAAATAAATGAAAACAAACCGTTTACGTCCGGAGGCCTAATTCTAATCTTCTTCCCCTTCCCATCCTGTGCTAAGAAGGAAGGGGGGGGGAAGAGGACTTAACGGTGGCCCTCCACCGATGAATAGGAAAGGAATAACCATTTTCTGTTTATCCGCATTAGCTTCTTGCAAACGTCTATGGGTAGCGATCACTTGATATTGGCTGAACCGCTTGTTCTTTGCCAACTGCTACTATATAAAAAACTCGCTAAAGAAGGCTAAAAGGTTTCGAGTGGCAATGATGGAAAATACTTAAAAATTATAAATGTAAATATATTTGTGTACCATTTTTAGATAACTTAAAATTACATTCATAATATCAAAACCTTCATAATTCACATTCTCACTACGGGACCCAATAATAATTTCTTCGTTTGTGTACAGTTTTTTTATGGAGATAATTTAAAAAGTAAACTGTGTCTATGGCAAAACCCCGCTGAATGTTGCTATTATGATAAAGTTAAAATAGATTTGTCTATTATTTTATTATAGCATTCGACATTGTTTCATGCATTTTACCGTTACTGTGATATATATGTAGTAGAAGTTATGTTGTAGGTTAGGTCGTGACGTCATCACTTGTGTACACTCCAGATATTTTCTTTCTGGAACATTCCGTTTTATTTCCCTTTGTAATAGTCATGGTATAGTTCTGTCTGTTTCTAAAGTAAATTAGACCACGATAGACCATTTGGTTACATGGATGGTCATTTTTTTAATCTTCAAGATATGTTTTATGACCTAACCTTATGTAAGAATTCGAATATAATACATATTTAATTATTTTTATAGTAAATTAAAAATAAGTAAACATCAATGAAATATATGTACGTCTGTCTGTCTATGGGTTCAAAATATTAATTTAGCTACTTTCAAACTTTGTTTTTAATTATGCGTCAAGTTTTATTTCGTATAGAAGGTCTCATTATGTTTTAAGTGTGATCATATTAGAATGGTGGTTATTAGAAATTAATGAAATCGGATTAAAATTTTTTTTTTACTTTTTGTTTCTTTTTTCAATGCCGCTGCCGCGAACCTAACTGTGGGTTGCCACTGACGTGTGAATTTGTCGCGATACAGGGTTTCTTTACATTTCTCTCTGAAAAAATTGAGACGAAATTTGTTTTGTGTCCTTAGGTTTTAAAATGAACGGATCATGAAACGTTTTTTTTTTAAATTAACAGTACGATGGGCTCATTTTAGCATTTCAGAATTTAAAAAGAAAACGCACAATAGGAAAAAGTGGCCATTAACATAAATTTAAATACATAAATAATAAAGGATTTACACCCGGGTTGTCTCGTAATTTTGGAGATTATCCTAATATGGACGACGTAGTCATGAAGCCTATTCATTTAATCAATTTTTTATTAATAAGTCATTGTGAGAATGTCATTTCGCGCCATAAACTGTGTCAATTTATTTTATAGTCTGTGTAGAAATTTGACAGTAGCGGACGAAATTGTGATGATTGAATGTGATATGAATTTGAGTGTCTTTAGTATGTATTGTCGTTTATATAAAAGCTAGATATATTCTTGTATTTATTATGTATATCATGTAAGCTTAATAATCGTATTTTGTAACCGATGATAAATTAAAATATGAATTCATTCATTACTCTTTTATTTCTAATACCATACAAGCACATAAATGTAATAAATAGCCGTTTCATTTTTTGAATTTGACTTTTGGTCCGATCGTTAAAAAATGTACAAAAGTTAATTATTCTTGTACAGGATAATAAATAAAAATAATTACTTGAAAACTACTTTATTATAAAATAACTCATTACAATAAATAAAAACGCGTAGAACACAGCACCGCTATCCAAAATGTCAATTCTTGTTCATTAAGAGGTTATGGTTATAAAAATTAAATTATTAAAAACATTTTAAATACGAATAGAACAGAATTATGAGTGCCCTTAAACATTATAAATATTATTCTTATATATAAGGACGCAACTTTTGAGACAAGACCACCACATTCACCACAATCCCTTGGATTTGGCTAAACTTGGACTAAAGTAATTGCTAAAAATGGTCAGCATGTTGACTATTTCTTAAGTTTATATGGAAATATGTATGTAACAATATTGTTACATAAAAAACGAAACTATCACTGATTAAATTTAACTGAAAAACTTTTATTAATGAGATTCTTTTATAATTATTTATTTAATTAAAAGAAATCCGTATTCATTTATTTGCCAATGAAGTGCACAAATGAAAACAATTTCACCCATACATTTCTTTTTTCAATTAAAAAACGTAAGTATTAATCTGTAAAAAAAAATATTGTCACATTTTATAACATCAATAACGCAATACCACATTGTATTTTGCATACTCAAGAGATATTTTCATTGTTGGGATGGAATTTTAATACTTATCGAATATTTAAATACGTTTAATTACGAAAATACTAAAAATGAATATAGGACTTAGAAACAATTGTTAATCAATTTTCTCAAGTTTAATACAAATATTGAAAATTGGAGCGGTTTTTATTTGCTCACTAAGTAGCACACTGCCAATAGTTTGACATTTCAATATGGCGCTTTAATTCAAATTTTCACTACTTCACTGATTGGTCGGAGTATAAATATCAAAACCAGTGGCGCCATCTGTTACTCAATAAAAATATCGTAGCATTCAATTAATCATTTATCTAAATTTATTAAAATACATACTATAATAATACCGTAGTATTTATAAGTACTGGAAAATTCTTAAAAAATCACTAACCATGTTCTCACAGTTGTATAAATTATAAGAAGGAATGTTATTTTTAATTGGTTACAATTAAAAACCGTTACGGCGACCGCTTATACACAATATGTTAGACGTCTGATGAATAACTATCTTGTAGTTACGTCAAGTAATTCTTATAACAAGATAACGGTATAACAACATATTTTTATATATTTAACATTGCTGTTACTATACTAATATTGTAAAGAGAAAAGATTTGATTGTTTGTTTGTCTCAGATAAATTAAAAAAATACTGAACCGATTTTTTTATTTATTACGGTATATTTTATATCTCTATCAAGTAAAAATTAAATATTTCTGTGTTAGATGTGGCACAGATTGAGAAAAGATTTGTGTATACATTTCAACTCATTACATTCACACGTGTTACAACTTTAGGGACTTTTTATCGATACAATATTGTAAAATAAGGTTGGTAAAATATTTCTTTCGCATGATAATAGAAGATATTAGCAGTTGCGCAAAAGGTAACGAATCTAAAGGATCTATTAGTAGTATTTTTTATTACTTCTAACCTACAAATGTAGTGAAGCATAACATATTTAACAATACACAATTTTTTTAAAGTCATACCTCTCATATTTATAATACAAGCCTCAGTCAATATATATTCACCTAATTAAAGTGCATACTAGAAATAATAATATAAAAGCAAATTGTAAGTACAAAAAATGAAAATATACATAAATGTATAATTTCAAGGGTCACATATGACAATTAATTCTGTTGCCTTTTTTATACATTAAATAAAACAAAAACTTCGTATCTTGTCTATGGACTGATAGAGACCATGACGAAATAATTATTTAGTTTATTTTACTCACAATGCGATCTATTTATGGTTAAACATTTCATCACAACTTTCAACTTATCGACTGATCAATCTTTTGATTTTTTGAATAACATCCCTTTTGTCAAAGTTGTCAAATAAAAAAGGCTGATGTAACCTTGTCACGATGTTCAGTTATTACTGTTATTTAGAACAAAGGTTGTTTATTGTGTTTAGAATGATTTATTAGTCAAAATAAATCAAAAATTGCTTAGTTTTGTTATTATTACGATAAATATAGATTTTTAACTGGAAAACTTAAGCAATTGTGGTCTTGATTTAAATATATATATATAAATATTGTCCGCCGTTACACGGTGATGTATTAAAATGGCCCAACTATACACTCATGTAGAAAAAACAACGCAGAGATTTAATTTAAAAAAGCGTGCTATTGACTGTACTTACATATTGGTAAGAGGGTTGCGGAACGTTAAGTAAATAAAGTTTAGTCACAGTAACGTCTTTTCTTGTATTTACGCGAATAAAAATAAATTTAGGTTTATTTTATGACTTTGTTTCCGAAGTATCGATTACTCCCCGTATATTCAATTTGTAATTTTTATGAGTGCGATAGTACGAGTATACTTATCGACAAATTACGTTACATTGATAAAGTACAGTCACCGTCATTTATATTTGATATATTTTTCTTTTAACTTTATATTTCAATTTGTAATTTAAAATAAACTACATAACAAAGAATAATACAGTCCCCATTATACATAGCGATAACTTTTCATTTAATTCCTTACATTTAATTTAAATACTTCACTCTAGCATAACACAATTCACACACATTTAATATTGACTTTTATGATGAGCACATCGTTCTTCACAAATCCGTTCCTCACCACGTCATTGACGAGTGCGTACTCCGTGTACCCAAACCCTCGGAGGCATATTTCGGCGCTGGGCTTGCGGAAAGCGACCAAGCTGGAGTTGGACATCATAGTGTCCCTCTGGGTGAGGTCAGGGTCGTGTTGGTTTATCATCGCGAAGGAGATTCTGCCGTTGAAGGGCCATTCCAAGCAATCGTCGTTTTCAGTCTTCATGAGGTGCACGTGCAGTGCGAAGAATAAAGGGTTCTGCGGCGATATGTTGAGACGCACGCAGAATCTGAAAACATAGAAAACATCTTCATATATATATATATACATGATGTCCTGATATAATATATATTAAACAGAAAACCTCAACACACTTAGACATGTATTTGGGGATGTAACCAAACTTACCTATATTGCCCTAGGTAACATATTGGGTACTTTTATTTGTATTGGATTCAAAAGTTATTTTTAAGAACTAATTTTACAAATCTACAAGCCACAAGTTTGTCTCTTTGTTACCATCATCCTTGAAAAAAATAATAATAGGATGCTCAAAAACATTGCTACAATACAGACATATTTTTGTAACTGTCTGTATAAGCACTGCCAACTTTTTAGCTGGTTTAAACATTTATTTAGAAGGTTTTCACTAGTAAAAACTTTTTTTATAGCATAAGGGGCCAAACGATCACCGACGCCCATGAACATCCTCAACACCTCGGAACTGCAGATGCGTTGTTGGTTTTTAAGGAGTACGCTCGCTTCTTAAAGGACCCCAAGTCGTATTACCTACCTGTATCCATTAGGGGAGGTATAGAACCCGGGGCTGTAGAGCATCTTGTAGTTATCTTTCAGCATAGCGTCGAGCCGCTGTTTGAAGTTGTCGATCTTCCAGATGTAGTTGCCGGCGCAGTAGCGCAGCAGCATGTCGCTGTTCTGCTTCACCTTGGCGACCGCCAGCGCCGACAGCTGCTTCGACAGGTTCGCCAGCACTATGTCCTGCTCTCTGTTCCTTTGCTCCAGCACAACAACACGTTCATACAGAGCTCTGGAAATCACAATCATAGTAGCAGTATATAAACTAGATTCGCTGGGTTTTTATCTTCTAATCGTATAATTCTTGATAACACAACCCCCATATGTTTCATAACCCTAAAACCATCCACATGCAATCCACCTATAGTTCACTCATTCGTTTCTCAATTTACACGATGGAAATTTTTGTGAAATGATTACACCTACAATCTCTACGGTTATAGGTTGCAACCGATATCATTTTCGGGATAAAAGTAAAATACCCATTGTCATTATCTGTACTTTTGACGGTGTGTGCAAAATGTCATGATAATCGTTAAAGAGTTACGAACAAACTCACTTTCGCATTTATAATATTATCTAAATAAAGCTTCAGGAACTTTTTAAAGAATATTATGAGTATGGAGTTTTGTGATATTTGTGTGTAAAGTATTACTTTGGTATTTGAGTATACCTTATGAGGGCGCTAGTGTTGGTGAGGGGCGCTGCGGCCGCCTGCGCGCCGTCCTTGTCGGGCTCCCACAGGCACATGGCCTCCTGCTCCTTGGTGTCGATGTTGGCGTTCGATATATCATTGTTTATCTTCATCTCTGAATACGCGTTCATGAGAAACTGTAAGATACCTACATATCACAGCATTGATATTGCACGTTATTTCTGTGTAGTTAGTTCCATGTCAGAACTGGTATTCATAAATCACTCTAATTTAATCATACTCATTTGTGAAGCGGAATAAAAAACATAAGTCAAACAATCGAACGTCGTATATTTTTCAAACTTAGAATGTTCTAGTCGTGTCAAAAAAGTTTCATCTTGGAATCTCACATGCCAGTACTTCAAATGGAAATTTCATATTTAAACTCTTTTTTTAAATTATTAATCATACAGACATACATTAAACATACAGATTTGAAAAAAAAACTACTCACACTCATATGACTCTGTATATCATTATGCAGGTGATTGTTCATGTCCTCTTGTTTGTCAAAGGTTTCTTTACACCCTACGGCGTGGAAGGCGCACGGCACGCGCGTCTCGGGCGCCGTTGAGGCCTCGGGCTGGTTGTGCTCGCACACAGCTATGTGTGCGTCTAAGTCCAGCGGAGTCACCTTTACATTGCAACCTGGAATGTCAAAGGAAACAGTATAAATCACTCAATAATATAAAGAACTCTTGTGTATTTCGGGTAACTCGGAAAAGGCTAAAAAACTCGGAAATATACGGTTTGTATCAGTAAAAACGTGAATTCTCACAACAAAAAAAAACATTTTTTTGGGAATGGTCATAAATAGATGAAAAATCGGTTGTCAACAATTCCAAACCCTCAGGTACATATAAAATTTCTGTGAGATGAACCTAGATATTATTTGAATACTAAATATCTTCTAGAAAATCATGATCTCAGGATAACAGATGATAACACAGAGCTAAGGCCGATCCACACTACTAATTATTTAATACTACTACTTCTTTACTATTTATTTTTATGGAAGAAGACAAGAGATGCAGTCCACCAAAAATTAACTGATCCCTTATGAATAATCTGCAGCAGCCAAATAGGTTAAGTTTTATAAGGTGGATACTTATCCACCTTTTAAAACTTACACGCAAAATACGCGCTAGTCGTGGAGTTGCGGTAAAGTAGCCTCCTACTACTACTAGGATCCAACTCCAACTCTCACGTTTTCCACCTAATATAAATATCAGACAAAACTGGTTGAGCTTTTCTATCTACTTAAAAATGTTGAATTTTAGTTTATAATAGCAAGAACTTGTGAACCTTTTGCTGCAAATGGGCAGGACATCCTTTGCTCCTGGATCTCACGTTTGGTGTAGTTGTCCGGGAAGATGTCCACCTTCATGCTCAGGTTGATGTTGTCAATTGGGCAGTGGCCGCTGGTCCTGCAATACAGAAGCCATTATTCTAATTAAAACTACCTCAAAGACGATTTTTAGAATCACAAAATTGATCCACCTGCATCTTTCTCCATTTGAGTTACAAAATTCTTTTAGGACACATTTTTCTTCAGTATCACTTCTTTCAATCACTTCACACACACAAGGCACACTTCTCAAGGAATGCATCTCAAAATGCACAAAATAAGTATACCAAAACAAACCCTGTATCAGCTTCCGTATGTACATCCACTACATCCACAGCACCCGATAACATCGTCAGCCGTCGGCTCTGTACCACTGCCATTAAAGAGCTCACATGTGAGAAAATCTTTTCCATGTTTGAAAACAACAAGCAAACCAAACACCATGTCATAAAGTTTAATGTAAATTTGAAATTACAACTCAATTTTTTTTTTAATATTTAAACCTCTTATTTTCTATAAAGATTCAGTCCATATCGAGTTTTAAGATGAGAATAAGCATATTGAATTATTCAATTCATCTAAGGTAAAGTATAATTGACGATAACCAAAATTTAAAGTAAATATTTAGTATCCCAAACATAAACAATAAACTACCTTTATTCCCATAATTTACTAAGGCAAACAAGATCAGGGAGACAAACATATGTTATCCATTGTCTAAATTAGACAATAACTGAGTATGAGTGCATTATTATCATAAGTGGACTGTAGTGCCGACGGCAAAAGTGCATCCTAATCCAGGAAAATATTATATGTATATCAAATTCTATTCCATTACCCATGTAGCATGACATAAGAGAAACATTCAAAAACTATACATGTAAAGGATATGAAAGAAATGGCACATAAAAGAAGAAAAAGTAGGAGACCTACGTAATGGTTGACATCAGATGGCAAGGACATCAGTTGCTGGAAGCAGGTGTGTGTGGAAGAGTTTGGAAGAGACCTATGGTATTAAAAACCTTAAAAACCAACAAGGACTAAGCAAATAAATTAATAATATCATGAGGTATAATTA
The DNA here is from genome assembly GCA_029849275.1 of Papilio elwesi. Classification (NCBI taxonomy): domain Eukaryota; kingdom Metazoa; phylum Arthropoda; class Insecta; order Lepidoptera; family Papilionidae; genus Papilio; species Papilio elwesi. Next base: position 12,705,129 of record CM056691.1, on the reverse strand, counting down.
CTGAAGCCATGATGTAATACAGCTCTTGCAGAATTTGTGTCCACAAGTTGTAATGACGGGATCTCTGAGCCAGTTGAGACAGACAGGACACTCATATCTGGACTCTGGCTGGTTGCTGAGCACTGTTTCATTTAGTGCTGTGATTCCCATTGGCTGTAAAACGCATTAAAAAATTTCAGAAAAAGCCTTCAACCTCTTAGGATTAAGATAAGAATACTAATCATTGTTTTAGTACAACATATTTCTCAGTATGAGTTCATAATGACTTAGAAAATGTGGTACAATACAATACATAACAAATATACAAAATAACGTTGAATAATATCGTCATTATTTATGTTAATTTGAGTTTTAACGCTTAAAGGAAAAGTATAATAAGAATATACTTACTGCTATACCTTCAGAAGCACTTTTAGTTTTATTTGGATCCATTACATTAAACAACTGACTTATTGGAATGTATTAACACATTGAGGTAATCAAAATACTATACTATGCTCTACAAAAACTGTACAAATTAAAAGTTAAATACAAATAATGGTGTCAAAAACGCCAACTGCCAAAACAATATGGAAATTATAAATGTCAGTAGTCAGTATGACGTTCCAGTGATACCATCGACAACATTGATATTTCCCCAAATAAATGAAGTAGAGTCTGGCTAATGAAAGGCGATAATGAAAAAGCGCGGCAAATAAAAGAAAAAAGTAAGGCTGCCCCATTTTTAAAAGAATACTTAGAACAACCCGTGTGGCTGAAAAGACGAACTCATGGTTGAAATTGAGAAATGTACCCTTCGGTGGCTCGGCCATGTTGAGAGGATGAATGTAAGAAGATTGCCAAAAGAAATTGGCCTACGCGTACTTATACCGACATTGGTGATATACCAAAGAAAGGCGGTCCTAAGAGCACCCATAACCGATGAGACGTATGAATGCAGAAGCGAGAGAAGCGTGTCAGGACCGTTACAAAAGGAAATCAGTAATCTCTGGTTGGCTTAGAGACGTGTATATATTGTATTGTATATATATTTAAATTTCTTGATGTCAAAATCGGTTAGACATATGGGGGAAAGAGCCTATTTTTTTTAAAACTGTTTTAGGAGGAAAAAAAAAAAATCACTACCTAATGAGATTATTATTTAGTCATATAATGAAAATCTAAAACGCTACTTATCCATTATTTTAGATTTTTCTAGAACTAGAGTCACTTTTGTCTGTGGTATCAGCCAGGCGGCTGGTCATAAAAAACTTTTGCCAAAACCTATTATATTACAGTATGGACTATGGCCGTACTGTGCCGACCCCAAAAAAAAGTGGGAAAAGGGCAGTGATAAGAAGATTGTGCGACTTCAAATTAATAAATTTTTATTTAATATGTTTATGTCGTTTATATATTAGTAAATTACTGAATGAGTCATTTATTTGACTATAATTTAAAACTCATTAAATCAAATCGAAAGATAGGTCTAGAGTTCTACTCATAATCGGGGAACATTTTTTTGATTGAACTTTAATCAAGGGGTTAAGCGAGCTGCCGTTGAACATGACGCATACTATTAAAATACGTTTATACTTCAACATTTACTTCAAGATCTGAAAACATTTAGCCATTAAACGGTTCTACACAGGCAACAAGTAATAACTAGAAGCTACGATCTCGATTAAAAAAGCCGTAATATAATAGAGTATTAACCTTAACTTGACTTTTGAATTTAACTGACGCGAGTCCCGTGTTTCAAGGTGACTACAGTTAAAAAAACTATTTCGTACTTGTTGCTACATTATTATGTTTATTAATTTATATTTACTAGATTATATTAGATTATGAAAATATTGTGTAACATACGCTATGTTTTATTGTTTTTTTTTATCTCTTTAGGAGCGTTATGCAAAACTCGTCGTATAATGATTTCATAGACTTTTTTATACACCAAATTGATTTAATTTATTTCAGATTCATCCATATTAATGTATGTAACTGTGATTTCTTAAAAGTATATTAGTAAAGGACACTGTAACAAAAGAACACAATTCATTACATTTTGTGGACCTCCCAACAATGATTGAGAAAAGGTCCATATAATCTCGTAGCTATCATGACCATAGATGCTGTTGGAGCTAGCCCCTACTATGAGAGCTTCATTATATAATAAAGCTGTTATGCTACCTGTATTTCTTAAAAACACCCTAAAAGTATTCGCTATTGTTTCCTTTGTTATTCTTTTACGTTAGAAGAGGGTTATACTCGATCTATTAATGCCATCTTATTATTAATCACAGCATCTTACAGTGGCACAGTTAATCTTGTGTTAAGCATTTCGATACATTTAGCAAGCTACGAGAAAACGTATTTGAATATATTTGTTAGGTTATAAGTTAGGTCATAGTTATATAATTAAATAATTATATAAATGTTAATATTTAAAACAGTAAAATAATATTATCTCCATTTTAAGCTAGCTGACGTGATAGACGTTTTAAATAATTGTATTGTATGATAATTCGAAAATTTTAATAAATTTAAATTATAAAAAGGCCAGAGTAAATTTTTTGCCAATTTTATAAACTTTTACAAAACTTTTTTTCCATTTTTCTTTTATTAAAGTCTTATTGGACTTATACCCTAAACTGAAAGAAAACAGTGAGGTGCCTGAGCCCCAATTCCAGCCCTATTCTCATTCTTTTCTAATAAGGAAAAGTCGGGTAGAGAAAGAATTTGAGCAGGAAAGGAAATATCCATTTTCCTGTCTAATTTTTACTGTTTCTAAGTTCAAGGTTAATGGTCGCTAATGTAGACCATTTATTGTAAATGAATGTTTAGAGCAGTAGTGGCTCAGCGGTATAGGCCCTGACTCACGCACTGAAGGTTGCGGCTTCGAATCCAGGCAGGCGGCTTTACTTTGTGTGTTATTTATTTCTTCACCATTGCCCTAAAAACGGTGAAAGAAAACATCGTGAGGAAACCGGCATGTTCTTAGAAAACCACCAAATTCGAAGACATGTGACATCCACCGACCCGCACGGTGGTGGATTACGGCTCATGTAATCCACCGCCTGTGTCCCTGCAGTGGGAAACATTGTAAAAAAGGTTGATTTAATATTATGTGTAAGAGGATTGAAATTGGGCCTTTGGCACCTCACTAATCAGACGAAACGTAGCAATATTTCTCCTTCACGCCTGTCTTCTTAAGGTGAGGTCGGCATTTCACCGGACGATTTAATTTAATTTTATAATATAGAAAAAATGTACTCTTACATACAAAGAAATCTACACAAGTGATGTAGTTTAAGCTCTACTGTTATATCACTAAGAATTAATACGAGTTAGGTAATTGACAGTAATAAGTCAACAGAGTATGTAACCTATGGGTCCACACGTTCTGTCCGCATTGTATTGTATGCTAATGCACGAAGCTTGGCTTCGATATATCTTGTATCCGACATCGGCGGACTACTATTCGTGTGGCGGTGATATTGCATTTGAAATTTAAATGACAAAGACGCAAGTATTGGAATTGTTGCGATATTCGATGAAATGTCTACCTACTTCTAGGAATCTTTTACAAAACTGCTTTTAAACTTGTTTATTAAGTTTTTTTGCTATATCTACTAAAATGATCAGATGGGTAATCCAAGTAATTAAAAAATAATTTTATTTAGAACTATATGTAAATATATTATTACGACTTCTGCATAATTCTATTTTCCTCAAGGATTCATTTTAAAAAAAAGTGACAGTCGTTTTATAACGTCATCAATCATGTGTCGTAGAAACTATAATCTATTGGTTAAGATTTGTTCAAATACTATAAGAATAAGCTTTAATTTTTTTACCCAATTATACAAAAAAAAATCGTACAAACTCTAGGGTAAAAGACGAAAAATTATCTATTATAATAAACTTATGGGAGGAATAAAAATAACTGTTTCACTCCGCTTTTACAAGAGTTCATATAAAAATATCTTCGAAGAAAAACATGACATAAAACATTTTTTAAAGAAAGTGATCGCTATTCAAAGCATGAGGTAGGCAAAGGCTGGCTTTATATAAAGCCACGTTACCAAAGGATTTCGTTTATGAATCAACGGTGCTTACGCGAGTTGGCACGGCTTGCACGGGGCCGGAGATGGCGCTTGGAATTATAAAGCGTTATCGGCTTATGTAAGCTGCTTCGCTGATCTTCGTAGGATAGGATTGCTCCATAAATACCCGCTACGAATTTGTATGACTATAACAAAAGAAAAATACTATACCTTTGAAATATTAAGTTGTAGAATGAATATAATAAGGATAAGATTTAATATGTATATGGCAAACATTTTTTACCAAGCTTAATTGTTAATCATCGTCATATCAATCTGTCCTGATCTATTGCTGGATGTAGGCCTCTTCCTTGTCACACCAATCGCTCAAGTTTTGTGCCAATCGAAACCACATCTTGACCTGCACCCTAAAGATATTCACTAAGTTTATTTTTTTATATAGAAGGTGGCAAACTAGCAAGCGGTTCACCTGATATTAAGTGACAGCCACCCATAGGCATCTACAATAAAGTAATGAGTTGCAGTTGCCTATCTATGTATATACAGAAAAAATGATTTTTCCTTTACCTATCTAACACCTTCCTCGTCGAATACCCCCCCTCCCCTTCCCATCCTTTCCTGAAGACCTGACCACCTGCTGAGGGTAGGTTTTAGCCAGAAAAAAAATGAAAAAGCCCATATTGTATATAGTTTAAATCAGAACAAGGCAGTGTAATGTTGGATAGATAAAAATTTTAATTATCAAGTTCACTTTAAATTTTATTACGTAAGAAAATCTGTTATTGGGGGGGGGGGGGGCAGAGGTAGACCAGTAGAGACCGACCTAAGACCAAGTAACAACTTGTGATCCTACTGTTTATCTAGGGTTGTCTTAAGGTTATTATAAAATAATTATTTAAACTTGCAATAAATTTAGAATAAGCACACCGCTAGAAAAAGGAAAATTACATAATAGAATACATTATTGTGTTAATTGAATATTAATATAATGGTTACTGTGTTACTGGAACGGGGCAGAGCAAAGAAATAAAAAATGACACGACGCAATTCATTTGTTATTCTGACGATGTTTCTCTAAGCGTTTCTTTTGTTCTTATTTAGACTAGTATAATGGCTTAGTAAATGAGGCACAGAATTATATTCCAAGTATCATAGGCTGCTGTGTTTAAAAGAAATGCTTATAATAAGCTCACGAATGATTTATATGTTACACTTGTTAATCATAATAGATCAAATAAATAGTAATTAGCCCTCTTTTAGTGCGTTGCCCCACTGCAGGGACACAGGTGTCTTCTCCGAGAGAAAGAAAGGGCCGTCATTACTGGATTGAGATTAGTAATACATTGAATTTTTTGTTTACTGATGTGACCACCGGAACCATAATGGGATCAAAAATTTAAATTTTATCCGTATTCCATAAATGGTTCCAGAGCTATTCCGGATTTTAGCGAATTAAAGTCGGTTTTTTGTAGTACTGGGTTTAAATCTTACTAATATTATAAATGCTACAGTTTGTAAGTATAGATGTATGGATGTTTGGCATTCTTTCACGCAATAACAGCTGAACGGATCTAGATGAAATTTGGCAAAGAGATATATTACAGTCTGGAATAGCATACAGGCTACCTTTTATCCCGAAAAAGTGTACGGTTCCCGTGGGATGATTTTTTTTGTCTACGTATATATTCCGAAACGGCTACCCGGGCGGATCAGTACCTAGTACATCATACATTTTTAACACATCGTGCGGTGCTCATATCATCAATCTGTGTATGTATGTACGACCGATAATCCAAATCCGAATATTTATTTATTTAGTAGCACAACATATTCAGGATTTTTTTTCATAGAAATGCAAGTGTCACAAACATTTTTTCTTCAACACCGGACGGGAGCTGGGCGTAACACGTCGTGGACACTGAGGAGTCGTGGCTGCCTTCCGTCAGATACATTGTACAAAAAATAACATAATAATAATCGTCAGGCCATGTCAGTCCACTGCTGGACATAACCCCGATCCTTTCCACAGTATGCGGTCCTCAGCTTTCGGCATCCAGCGACTTCTTGCCCTCCCCACGAAAAAATAATAAATACGATTAATTACTATTAACATATAATTTAGAAGAACAAGTATACCTTGTTTCACAGCAAGATGTGACTTTTGTAAACAAAGTTTTTTACGTTAAAATTCGTGAATTTCAAAATATTTTCGAAAAATCAACTTATTCTTATTCTGTTTATATATTACCTTATAACATTAGCTATTATATATATATTTATTTCTTCTTTTCAACACAATTTTTCTTCAGTTTATCTTATGATTTCCACAAAACTACAAAATTTCCGATACATTTTTATATAAAAAGTGTAATTTCCATGTATGGTAAATGACATTTGTTTGTTTACAACAATCATATCTTGCTATGAAACAACTATGCATAGGAAACAATTAAACATTTTTATTCGAATCTTGGTATGTGGAATTCTGCATCGTTTGCCTACTTCACTGGATGCTGTATCTTATTATCAAATATCTAATAGTTAGAAGTTGTAATCTTTAATATTTATATGGTATGTAAATTCACATATCTGATAATCATAATAGGTGCAGTTTAGCTATTTGAATTTTGAAAGCATCACGTAACATCGCCTTGTTTGCGCTGTGGTATTTTGTTATTAAATTAACAATTGCGTGGCGAAGACGTTTCACTTATTCCTCGCCGGGTTCAACTCAAATGTTAACACATTTAGATGTAATGTAACAAGACGTATTGAAGCTTTCCTTTTCTTGTTGATTTCTTGTCTATGACTTACAAGTTCTGGCTGGAACTGGTCGTGACCCGTGACATACTTGTGACCTCATGCAGACTAATAAAAATCATTTTTTATCTCTAATAGTTTTTTTTACAAATATATATCTATAATATCTAAAGATTTTAAATAAGTTTAACTTATATTTCAATCGTACGAATGGTGAGGAAGTCGTAAGTTAGTGCGTTGAAGTACCGATAGCATGCATTAAAGGTAGAAGGTAAAAAGTGAATCTTTCTGACATCACTACACAATCCAAGTCTAACCAAAACTTCGCGTTATTTTTATGTTTGTATTATTTATGTCATTACTCCCACAAGATGGGGGACTGGACGGGTCTAAATTGCAGCAGACCACTGGGTGAGAGTGGTAAGAGACCAACCTTTTGTGACCCTAAGAAGAAGAGATTTTTCGGCTGATGGTGTTGGCGATCTACGATCTTGTCATTACTCCATATTTTCTACATTAAGAAATGCAATATGTAAATAAAACGTAATATAGGTCGTCGATTTTTAAACGCCTTAAGGACAATAGATAACGTCACGGTAGTCTCTGGGCGTGGGTTTTTGTGCGCGCTAGGCCGATCAGGGTCGATCAACCTCGTTTAACGGTACAGCCGCGCCGCTTACGACACCGCGTAATGCTTCGTCGTCAGGCCGCCTCCGCGAGCGGCTGCTACAATTTTTTCTCTTTTTTCTAACGGTGCTAGTTATGTTTATGTTTTGAATTTAGAAATACGGACGTTTTGATTTTTAAATCAACGAAGTATTGGCTTGTATAGTACTGGCTGGACCTGTACACTGCAGGCTTGAGGTCGATTTCGTGACAGCCGTATTATGTTTATTGTTTGAAGTTTTGCACAAGTCACAATGTGTGGTGACGGTCCTTCTACTTTCTGTCACGTTGAATAAGATCGATGGCAAGCCAGTAGGAATCTCAATCTCCATATAATATACCACGATTATGTCTTATATATATAAGAACGTACTGATAGGATGCGTAGACATTTAACTCCATCTTGAATAGCTCGGGCGTCGGGCGTTAGGGTAAGGAGAATGACACGTGGCGAAATACATTAGGACATTACAAAATATAATCTTGGATCGATAGTACAATAAGTAGACTGGCTTCATGTATCGACACTCCACATAGCGCGTATCCACTATGCAACCCGATTGCCGTCACTCCTCGTAATGTAATGACCGCTACCAGGGTCGCCGTTACGCTAGAGCTTGGGGTTGTGTCAGAGTGACTGACAGCTGGAACGTTTTACTCGTCAAGTCACTCTGCATTCGGTCCAAATCAAATGCAAATCTCTTGTCACGATGTTTGTCAAGGATAAACCCCGAAACTACTAAGCCGATCAAAATTAAATTTGATAAAATGATTTAGTCCAATTTATAAGACAGAACAGTTTTTAATCTTAATTAATGACCTTAATTTTTTTTTAACATGCTATAATTACTTATAAGTTCCATAAGTTTCTAAGAGATGGTGTTTTAGTTAGTTTATTGACATCGTTACGTCGTCGTGACGTTGTAGTCGTCGCACGTCGTTTGTTTTACTGGCTGTTACTTAGTGCTACCGTACAAAGCAAGAGCGGTCCCCAGTTAGCGATAGATAATAGAAGTGAGTACATAAACTCAATTAAATATTGAAAAGTGAGTGATTCACTTTCTTTGTAGCGTAGCACATGGTACGTGCCCACAAAGTAAACCTAGTGAGTTTATTAAACCTAACATTTCCCAGACATAAAACCGTAGTTTCCTGTTGAACATAGGGATTGCTTAATAAAGCATGTCGACTTAATTGACGTGGTGGTATGTCGGCGCTTGTTAGCTCGTCCGATTGCGGTCCGTCGACCGTAGACCGTCGACCGTCTCTAGATCTTATCGTCCGATTTGAATAAACGGTACAATGCAGTACCTATCAGTTCACGCTTCACCTGTATCATTTACTAGTCAGTCTTTGTTGACGGAACACAAGCCTTTGGTAACATGACATTTTGTCTAATGACTGACAATGATATAATAAATTAATAAATACTAAGTTTGTTTTATTTTATTTAATGGATCGTCAACAATTGTACATACATTAATTTAGAAACGAAAGCACATTAATATAGGATACACAGTCGCCAATGCACAATCATTTATATACGACATTATAGCTTATACAACATAAACCATAAACATTTATTTATTTTTTGTTGACTTTAATTATTGTTCTGATTTGAGCTAGCTAGGTCACCTATGATGAGCTTCAATCATATTAAATAATTAATTGACAATAGAAATATGAACCGGCGAAGGCATTCACTTAGCTAACGTAATTGATCGATTTAAGTTAACTGATTCTACTCTATGTTTTTCAACCACTATTTTATATTATACTAGCGGCCCGCCCCGGCGTCGCACGGGTATTTAACGGAAATTGCAAAAATTATAAATAAAATATCTATCGCCTATGTTAAACAGGGATAATGTACGATTCTAATGGTGAAAGAATTTTTCAAATCGGTCCAGTTGTTTCAGAGCCAAAGAGAATTCAATAGAAACAAACTAACAATCAAATCTCTCCACTTCATAATCTGTCTTTATTTGGTTATCGTTTAATATATTTTATTCTCAGATATTTTAACACGTTTAACAAAAAACACTTCAATTTATTTAAGAACCTGCGACTTAAAAATATTTCTCAACACGTTAATGAACAAAATCAACGTTTATGTCAGTTCGTTTGATATTTGATTTGTCAAGTGTATGTGATGTATTACGTATACGATGCAATCGCTATCTAAATCCAAAGATTTTTCCAATATCTTAATAATGTAATTGCCTTCTACGGATTTTAGTTAAAAATACCGTAGCACTATTTTGAATTCAATGAATACCTAAATAAATCAAAATAATTACAATAATAAAAAAAAATAATACAACTAGTAAGTTTATGAATAAATTAAAAGTAAACAAGTTATTTTTGAAGAAAAATAATATACAACCCAATTCAATTCTCCAAGTTGGATTGAATTAGCCATTGTTAAAAATGATTTCCCACGCATTTTTAAATAAAAATTACTTAAATGTTAATTTTATGCATGTTATATGCATCAGTAAATCAATTACTTAATATAGGATTCTTAAACAATTAATCGCAATTAAAATCTAACTGACTGACAAATGAATTTAAATAATCTTCGTTTTTGGTCATTTTATTTTAATAAATAAGCGTTAAAACTCTAAATGTAATTTGCCTTTCCTTTATGATTTAGTTATTTTTACCTATTAATCATATCTGATCGATATTGATTTTACTATGGCCTAATTTTGCGTACTTTTTATTATATAATACATTACAAATTTTACATAGTAAACTTTGTAATGAGTAGAGTAGAAGATTCGAGGAGCAGAAAATTTATATTATATAGAATATAAATGTTAATTTATGTTATCTTTACGAATTTAAATTTATTAAGATAAACAAAATATAAGCAGTATCTATCACGACACGTAATGATCAACGCTTCACATCACGAAAGCTCAATTCTCGAAGCGCGCGGCGCGCCAGTGTTGGTTGAGTCGGCACGCGCGCCGGCGGCGGGGCCCGTGGCTTCAGTGTTTACACGCGTCATTCTCGTTCGTTTTGCTGGTACAAATATTTATGTTTTCTATAGAGATTTTTTTTAATGAAATAACGTATCGTTATTTTGACTCTTTGATATGGATAGATAATATTTTCATTGGTTTAATTTATAAGCTTCAACAAATCGTAAAAATGTATCGTTTCTTTTTGTATTTGTCCAAGTATTTTGTAGTATAAAAGTTATTTAAAGAAGTTTGATTAATGAATTAGTTTAACATAAATATAAGCGTGCGGGACATGTGACAAAAATCATTCTACTGATAATAACTCCAGGTAGATAACCCTTGTTTAAAATCGGCCTTGTAAAAAATATAACTTTTTGTATAGCCACTGGCGTATACAGTGAAAGAGTTAATAATATATAGTAGATGTAACATACTCATCTTGTTTGGTCGAATGTTACGTATGAATACTATATTTTTATATAAAACTTAATAAACAAGAAACATAAGGCACTGCGCTTGTACTACATAGAACAATAAACAGTACTTGTTGCATATTTTTGTTTTGTTTTTATATTTCAACATTAAAAGTCTCTAATCATATGTTTTTACGCATGTCTTTCTGAACCACACACTTATAAAATTGTAATATTAGTAACGTGCACGAAATTCATTAAACTTTTCGTAGATATTCAGTAGATTGCAGGCTGTATAGGTACCATCTCTACTACGAATTATAACGCGCTTTGAACAGTGTGTTAATAATTATACTAAGTTAACCTTACGTCGAACTTTGCTAGTAAATTTATTAAGCAAACGGGATGCACTAAACAGACGAAAATGAGATATTATCCTGGATTTGAATCGACAAAATCCTGGTTAGAATGTTATTGTCACCGTGGGTTTCCATTGGCGTATGAACTTGTCGCGATACAACGTTTCTCTCTGTCTTTCCGTAAAAAAAACTGAGATGACAATATTTTTTGTGCGTGAATGTTTTCAGCAGTGTAAACCCACGATCATGGCCAGATGTGTCAAGTCAGGTATGGGCCAGTATTTGTCAGAGATTATAATGTTGTATGTATTTCATAGACTAGCGGACATAATCCACAAAAAACATGTAGTGATTTGTATTTCTGTTTACCTCAGTCGGTTTACTTTTACGATTTGTCGTAAGATATTTTTCAGTAAAATTTGACGAACGTGTATTCGACCTCTAAGTTGTATGAATGAGTAATGCTATATATCATTTTAACGTATATAAATCGTTGGTAAGTTCGACCTCTGTCAAATTTGGAAATTAATTAAAAATCAGTAAGCTATTGTCCATTGTCAGCTTATCCCAAAAGAGTTATTGAGGGATTATTGTTTTTTTTTGATGCAGCAGTGAAAGTTCATCTGTTGTGTTATCTGAACATAGAGAATTTGATTCCGGAGTGAGTACAATACAATTTATAAATAAATAAAAAAATATTTCTGTATTTCTCTTGTGCATTTTATTGGCATTGGTGTTACTTAATGATAAAGTGTTTAAGTTTATTTCTTTTATTTTTCGATTAAGTAACATTCTCCTACGTAATATTACACTTTCAGACTAACATTTTAGGAAATTGTTTTTTTTATGACATCATAAATATTGTTACTATATAAAGTGGTATTATTGTTTTATTTATAATTAAATGGTAAGCACTATTGTCAATACCTACAACTTGCAATCCGTACTGACTTCGCTCATGTAGAAAAAAACATAGCCAGAAATAGAAAAGCGAACTATAGAAGATAAGATAGAGTTTTTGAAAACTGTTCAGTAGATTTTGAGCTTACTCGGAAGAAATTAGCAATTAAATCTTTTCTCATTATCAGCTAAAGACTAACTGCTTGACGTAGGCATCCCCCAAGCCATCCTTGCGTTTTTTAACGGGAACTATATCAGTTTATGTAACTACATAGTTATTTTACATATAATAAATTAGATTAGGACAGCACAAAAGTGAACTCGCCTCACAGAAGCAACTCAAAGTCATTACCAGACTCGAATAACAAAAGGTATTATCCAACTGTTCTTTTGTAAGAGCAGAACAATTATTTAACCGTGGCCACTCGAAACAAAATCTTAACACAGTTTTAGTTTGAATTTAAAATGAGGGAAAGAATTGGCTTGTGCAGTCTTGCTAGCCATTTCAGCGGATTAAATTATATTTGAGTCGAGTCTTAGCGATTCAGTTGCATTAAATTACTTAAAGAATTTGTTTTACATTTCTTGGGGTAATAATATTTGTTATAACATCTCTTCAGATGTCCGGTATTACCGTTCAGATGTTTCGATTCGATTCGATTTAGAGATATAGCATTTCGATCGGTCTGCGGGACCTCACAACGAAATACAAATACATACGTCTATTCCAAGCCCGGGTCGAAATTTTAGGGTAGGTCCAAAGAAAAATTGATGTATAACTTAGTAAATCAAAGAGCGTGGGAAGTGAAACACTAGGACATTTTCTAAGACAAAGAGACAGGTTTGATCTATCTCACGACACGTGTGACGTAACAAAGTACTGTATATTGCTCAGTGCGGCGTGCTCGGAGAGTCGGCGATGACGAAATTTAACTTCCGTACCGCACGCTCGCAGTGAACTTGCGCCTGATTTTTTTAGTTACATAACACTTATGTAGCATAGCGAATTCCTTGTATTTAAATTACAAAAAATTAAGCAAAAAGTTTAATAGTGTTTTTAGCTTGTTTTAATTAAAAATGAATTAGGTAAATTTTTATTTTTTGTACATATTTTTCCGTAGATAATGGACAAAAGATGGTTAAAGAATGAATGATGAGTTTGTTATTTAGTTTTTATAATTGTTTTTTTTTATTGTATATTATCGTACGTCATACATTCAATTTCGGCTAAAATTGCTTTTAGGCGACTTGTTTTTAATTATTTAAACTTAAAATACCTTTTGCCACAAAAAAACGATAAAATTCTTAGAATTGTTAATACACACTTCACACTACACTACAACACTTTGAAGTGTGTAATTTACAAATGAACACAGTAATTACTTTTATTATCATTATATTGTGTAAGCGATATGTCAAGAGAGGTATGAGCCTCGGACTCTTGTAACATTAGTGGTAATAATAAGAATTAAAGCTGCCTTTAAGCCTTCGAAAGGAAACTTAAGCTAAGTTGTTCTGATTTTTAGGACCTGTGCTCAACTGATTTATATTGAATGTAAATAGTAAAAATTAAAAAATATTAGATGCAAAAATGTAATTATTTTTATCTATTATTACAAATACGTTGGTTCTTTATTTGCGTGTAATCTTAGCAACTGGGTTAGTAATTATAGTTTCGACATTCTGTCGGTAAGATAGAACGGTAACTGCTGTTCACCGTTAGAGCTCGCGCTGCGGTAATCTGCAGTTAGCCATTACACTGGCATTAGATAAACGTTGGAAAAATGAGTGTTTAATGGGGCGTAATCGGCCGGCGTGTTCGTGTTTTATCGTTCTGTTATTTGTCGCTTATACTTATTGATATATTTCTTCTAAAATAATTCTTTCGAAAATAATTCTTTATTAATCAAAAATAAGAAAATTTAAATGAAATTGTTTTCGGGTTTTTTTCCTCGTGTCCACATTTTTGAAGTAAAACTTTTTTAGCCGTATCAAACGACATTTGGTAGGGGAAAATGCGTTAGCAACATGCTTATTTCAATTTAGTTACGACGATTGTTTTTTCATTTTTTCTCTTTATTCAATTTTGCATCCGTGCATTTCTATATAAGCTCCCTCAACAATTAAGTCTACTATTAACACCGACTACTTACGTGTAGGTAACTCTGACAGACTCAAAATAACAATTAAAAACAATATTATTAATCTATAGTCACTTAAAATGCACAATGTGGTGATAATTTGTCAGTTTGACTTAATATGTTGTAATATTCGACAATTTATAGTTTATTAAATTATTAGTGGCAAAGCAAAGCAGTGATATGGATTAAAGACAAAAGTGGCCAGTGTTATTGTTTCACCGTACTAAATGACTGACAAAAAGTTCTTAATCTGTCGATATTTTAATTCGGATACAAAACGATGGCTAAGTGATTTTAAGCTGTGATAATATTTGGCGCGCAAAATACCGTCAAAGACAATATTAAAATGGCGGCGTGGCTATGGTTTGCTGCGTTAATCTGTGGCTCGCAGGCAGCGGTCCTGCCACCGCCGTGGGCAGATGCGAGGCGGAATCCTTGCGCTACTCATCCCCGAGGGTGGTTGATGCTGTACTGGCCTGCTGATGGAAAATGTTACACTATTTATAAGGTATATTTTTTGATATATACACTCTAAATTAAAAAAAAAACTATTCTGATTGTTGCGGTGACTACCCGTGATCACTTAAAAATAGCTAGGCTCCTTTCTCGTCTACCTTACAAGATAAGTAAAGTATAATTTGACGAAAAATGCTGTTTAGCTTTTCGAATTAGCCTATTCTATTAAATTCTTGATACACAATTATATATGCTACATTGACCACAGCATATCTGAACAAATTCAAACATACGTAATATGTAAAAACCTAAAGACACACAATTCGTGTATACGGCCAAAAGAAGTATCATAACTTACCTGAAATATCACTGACCTCTAACATTATCAAAATAACCATCTAACTAATTTTAGAAACATATTTTGAAGTTTTAAATATATTTCGAAGTTTTGATAGTGGTAGAGTCCGCAACAACAACATCTGTTGCACGAATTGGCAGGCTCGACCGGTGAAATACAACGACCTCACAGAAAACAGGCGTGAAGTAGAAGTACTCTGCGTTTCGTCGCATGAGTGAGGTGCCGGAGGCCTAATTTCAGTCCTCTTCCCCTTGCCATCCGTTCTTCATACGGGCGATACGATGGGAAAGGGAAAAGGATTGGACGGGGAGGGGGTTAACGGGGAAAAGGAAAGGTATTAAAGTAGGCAACGCATCTGCAACACATTTGCTTGTTGCGGATGTCTATGGGTAGCGCATTCAGGTGATCCGCTTGCTCGTTTGCCACCTTGTCACATAAAAAAAAGAGTTAGGAGTATATTTATACCTTGTTTCTACCTAGGTACATACATGACATTACATTTTTTATGCTTTTATCGGAAATTTTGTAATTTTTCGTAAATTTGATTTCGTGATATAAAGTGATGTGAAATTGTGTAATACGAACAGCTAATGTTGTAAAGTAATACGAGAAAAAGTTGGTTTTTCGAAAATATTTTGG
Organism: Papilio elwesi; assembly: GCA_029849275.1. Classification (NCBI taxonomy): domain Eukaryota; kingdom Metazoa; phylum Arthropoda; class Insecta; order Lepidoptera; family Papilionidae; genus Papilio; species Papilio elwesi. The sequence goes on along the minus strand of CM056691.1, from coordinate 12,689,419 downwards.
AATCCACCAATTTTAAAACGTAAAAACCTTTATTTACAAAAATCACATCTTGCTGTGAAACCAGGTAAAGATTGAAATTCAAAACCTTAACTAAAACAATCTAATGATTTGATAAAAAGTAATTTTTAAGATCAATATGGTAAACACAAAATGGCTCATCTCGTGAGCCCATCCTTGAATTCGGTATTCCTTACGTAATTTCGTCATTGGACGCCCTTCACGTCAGCGCGCATAAAAATTCCCGGTACGTGATGCTTATTAACAAAATCTTACACTAACCTAACAGATCCTATTTCTACGCAGAAACAAAATCTTTCCACAACATCCTTGTTAAATTATTTTGAAATATTGTCAACTAATCCGCTTTCATTTATATTAACATATTAAACGTTTAATTTAACAAATTAAATGGAAACGTTCGCACAGTAGGTATTATTGTTGTTGCGAAAAACATTTCAAGAAGAACAGCAGTGGGTCAGGAAGGCGTGTCATAACTCCGGTCAGGGTCTTTCACAAGTCCGCCATACGGAACGTTGTCAAACTGGATATACTGGTATTTAATACAATCGAAATAATCGTAAAGAATCACAACAGTGACGTGCACTAAACTAAAACGTTACTCATTATAGTTCCACTTTATCGTCAATGTCAAAGAACTTAAATGGAATATCCTGTTACTAGTTGTGTGCTTACTATTTGTATGTTAAAGCGACAAGACTGATCTGATTGTAAGTGAAAGGATATGTGCATGTTGTGCAGGATTTTGAAACTTTTAATCCGTTTTTTATAGAAGAAGCTTGCCACCTTCTTGTTCTTGTTGTTGACACAAGCAAGCTGTTTACCTGGTATTAAGAGACCGTTATCCGTAGTTAACGTTAACGCAAATGCGCGTTCCCTGATCTTTAATGGACAGAGAATGGGATAAGCAGAAATGATATTTCATTTTCCTCTCTACCGTCACTGCCGTCAAATCTTTTCCCCTCTTCCCATTCTTACCTAAAGGAAAGGAAGCGAAAAGGTCTACTATTAGGTCTCTGGTACCGCACTCATCAGACGAAACGCAGAATACTTCTGCTTTACGCCTGTCTTTTGAAATATAGTATTTTACCGGTCGAGCCGGCCCATTCGTGCAACAAATGTTGTTGAGGGCTCTACTACTGTCTAATGGAAAATGAGATTATTCAATAAAATATGTTTAAATAAAAAAATTGTTTTAAAACGTTAGTTTATGAACTTTTAAATTATTTTTGCATCAAAATTAAAGACGTATGGCGATTTCATAATTAAAATAAAATACATACTTCATGCGACATTTGACGTAATTAAAATAATTGTAGCATCTGTGAACTAAATGTGTCTAATCAAGACGTATGAACAAAATCAAGCCAGTTCGCTTGTTTTTATTCAATTTCAACAGTTGTATTGTCATGCATCACGTTATTTAAGGCCTCAAGTAATCGTCGATGTATTGCATGAGATATTTTGAGGTTAGCAATCACTTGCAACGATGAAACGAAACCAAAATCACTGTTAGCAACATACGGGTAAGTAGGACAATACTTTCCAATTAAATACCAATGTGTCTTCGAATGTGTAATCCTGAATCCTGTTATTAACAACGTGAGAAATTTATTAAAATTACATTGCTTTGTTATGAAATGTTTGATAATATATTAGTTAGTCTTCTATGGTTAAATTCAGATTGTTTGTGCTCCCACTAATATGCGGTTGGTTGCATCTAGAGGTATGACCTATCATTACGCGCTCCTGTCGGGTTCATGGGTCAGGTTGTGTAATACCAAACCGTGAGCTTTATTGCACTGTACAGGATGTTTCTAAACAAATTTGTCTTAAAAATACTTAATATGATTTTATAGAAACGTATCACGTACCAGTTGCAATGCTCCAGCAAGTAATAGGAATCTTTAGTGGAGAATCAAAGGAGTCCCATGAAATCTAGAAGTATAGTAGGAGTAAAGTCTTAATATTCACCTGGTATATACCGGGTACACGGAGTGGATTTGACTTTGACTGAATATAGGAAATAATAAATCGAATGAAAGTAACAAATTTTAATGTCTTCTATTGTCTTGATGTATTAAACTTGCTGCAACAAGATAACAGATTGCAATGGATTGATGGATTAATATGGATACCATTGTATATAACCATATACTGTAACCAACAAAGGCATCGATTTCAAATGTTCAGATCATAATGCTATCGAATGCAATGACAGTTGTATCTAATGAGTGACAATTAAAGCTGAGGTCCCCTCTCTGGAGCCCTTAAGCCAAGTCACTCCACGGAGCGTTTGTCGGAACCTAAAAAGAATAGGTCGATTTTTCCACATCACTTTTCATTTATAATAATGCTTCGATTGTTTCCAAAAGAGATCGTTACGTTATAAGTTTACGTGAATAACAAAATACTATTCGTAGACGTTTACAGCGGGACTTCAAAGGTATAGAAGTTTTTTTAACAGACTAAATATATTCTTCTTGTTTCTGCTGATTGTTTATTTATTATAGGTCTACCAACAGCTTAGTTATCATAACATTCACAATTATATGTTAAAATTAATACAATGCTGATAACTTAGCCAATGAGAGGTATACACAGCATTCATCATTGTTGGTGGTAGACCACATGAATCGCCACATAGATCCGTTCCGTTACCGCCTTTATCCGACTTCCCATTCCCACATCTTTGACTAGACTGTCGCACCATCTTGTGGGAGGCACCTCCTCGCGCTTTGTCGATCTGTATGTGGCCAAAATTCCGGAACAGTTAATCGAGTAGACTATTTTTATTTTTCGTCGTATTGTAAATATGCTACCAAAATTTAGAGTAAGTTCAAACTTAGATAATAACTTCCACAAGCGGTGTATAAGAGCTAACATCAAGATACAAATTCAGGTATCAAACGCGGTTGTGCAATATCGCAAATTCAACAGAGAGATCGAATACGGAATAGGAAACGAAATCTGGCTCGGATTTAGGTTAGAGAGTGTAGCGACTTTGCATACAAGGGACGGCTGTGTCACAAATTGTCAAACCGGAAGCTACTGTTAGAAATCTATAACAAACCACTTGGAAGTAAGCTTATAGTGTACGTATAATTATAACCTAAAATTAAAACTTATCCCATCCCCCCATTTTATAATACAGAATTAACGTCAACTCAGATAAATAATCCTACAAATGTCAAAAATCGTTGGAGTTACACGTATATAATGGAAATATTTAAATTAAATAGTCCTATAACCAAGCCCAGTGAATATATTTTTTATGTTTAAGCCATTATCGCCAAAATAGTGAACCATCTATAAATTATGGGGGGAGTGAAGTTTGCCGAGCCAGATAGTTTTAATATTAAACGGAAATCACGTTCAGAGGCGCGCTCGCGCCTTATTTGCGTAGCAAAGAAAAATAAACTGTAAAACTTGAACCATAAAGATAAAAAAGGTTTGTTAGTTTATATGCACATTTTATTTAACCAACTCGATACGCCACAAACACGTTGAATTAAAGTATGTTAGTAAGTTGCCCGCGAGCACAATGCAGTATTACGTATTTACTGTTTATATCGCTAAGTTGAAATAAACTGCAGCGATTAAGTCAAAACTTTACTGTAAACTTGTATATTTTTGTTATGAGCATATTGTTAGTTCTACTAATATAATAAATGCGAACGTTTGTAAGTATGGATGTTTGTTATTATTTCACGCAAAAACTACTGAATGGAATTTAATAAAACTTTACAATAATATATCTTATAACATAAAGGCTATAATTTATTAGGACATTCAAAATCCGCCATATGCGAGCTATTCTGGTGCTACACGTATATAATGATAATGAAGTGTTTACCTTAAATAGTCCTACAAAATAGCCCGCGACAGCATATATCTATATTTTATGTGTTAGCCATTATCTCCAAAATAGTGAACCAATGATTAATTTTAGTGCGGAGCGAAGTTTGCTGGGCCAGCTAGTGATGTATAAAAAGTAATCAACATACAGTCTTACATTTACCGTTTTATACTTTTAATATGCACGTAAAACGAGAGAGGGCGTGAAGTAAAGGTATCTTTTTCCTGCGTTTCGTATAACGACTTAACATCTAGCGAACTATAAAAACGTATTCGTTTGACAACTTCCATAAACCAATATTGGCTGTTTCTTATAACATACGTGTCATTAATAATCCAACTGTCTCCCGTTCCAGAAAGGTTATCCGTGTTCAGACACGCAGGAGTTAAGCCCCGGTCGCTGGGGCGGGCGGACAGTGGCGGAGTGCAAGTGTCCACCGGGCACTGCGCAGCTGCCTCTCTCCAATAATTGCCATAAGCTGTTCGAGCGCGGACCCTGCAGACCAGGGGAATACTTCGCCCCAGTCGAGGAGTCCTTCAACAAGAGAGGGTAGGTAAGCATCAGAGTACTATCGCTTTACGCTTTTAGTTTAAAACGTTGACAGAAGACATTTTCGTTATCTAAATGTCTCGCAGATACAAGCTTTGATAGGAGTGGCTGTGCGTCCGAATAGAATTGAAGATAAGATCTTCATTTTGTGTCTAATCTATTGCTCTGACTCTTCAGTCCCGAAAACAAAAAGAATTAAAAACATTTGGAATTTATCTTTGAATGAGTAAACTAGAGTTTTTTAACAACCTATAATCTAGCGCTTGACAACAATCTCACCTAATGTTAAGTAATGACGTGGTCTAAAGATGGTACGCACTAGTATCACTCTTCTCGTACCCACGTCGTAATCGGACGGAAATACTGACGCTGGCAACTTATTAGCTTGACCAAAATTCCGTCTTATGGTTAAGTACACTGTATGAATTAGGTATGCTTAGCATTAACATAATTCTTAATCTGTCAGGACTCTTAGCTTCGTTAGAACGCTTTGTTTACACAGAACTAAAACTACAACAAAAGGAATGGCTTCTAAATATTTGATTTCACCGAAAACATTTTAATCCTTAATGTTTTGATATTTGCCGTTAACTGTTTTCCAGTTTTCTCGCATCACTTTTAAGAAATGTACCTTATTAAAATCAAATTTGCTTTCTAAATATAGATGTAAAAATTGTATGCTGATAGTATTGAATTAAGTGTACGTTTTTCAAACGTGCCGCCGTGAGAATGACAAACAGTTGCGAGTGTTTGAAAATCGAAGGGCTTATAAAAACGTAACCGCAACTTGTGTAATTCGAATGGCAACATGGATCGTGCGAACCGCATGGCGTTACAGATTGGGTGAACGAAATCCCCATATTGAGTAAGGCGTGTGTCGCGGTGTGTGGTAACGTGACGTAACGTCATTTCAGCCAATAGACATATATCTCTCGACTAAGGCCTCCCTATGAATCGGCACAAAAATCGGTCCCTTGCCGTCCTCATGCAGTGGATACTAGATCATCGGTAATCGGTACACAACAAACGCACGATGTTCCGTGTCGTGTCGTGCCGTAATGCGACGTGACGTGACGTGCCGTTACTAATCATATTTCCTCGGTGGTTGGTATTGCAGGGTGCGGCAAGGTATGTGCGTGAGGCCGCAGCAGTGTGCAGACTCGACGTTGCTCTACTGGCCTGCGGACGGCCGCTGCTACCACAGACTCACGCAGGGCCCCTGCTACCCTGGTACTATACTCAACCTCGGCGCTGATGGATTAGCTAATTGTACTGTAAGTTTAACTTTTAAAGGTCGTTAATATAATGGGGTAAGTAAACGAACCGAGAAAAAAAGTAAGAAATATATTCACATATTATGTTGTTGAATTACTTACTAATTTACTGCTTATTAATTACTACGCATAGCTCCTACGTCCGTGTACTAATACTTAGTGATATGAGTACTGAGTCCCTGAGTACACAATGAAAATGAGTACCTGAGTACACGATGACAATGAGTACCTGAGTACACGAGTCAAGGTGATTCTAATAAATCCCATGGAAATATGAGTTCAGCAGACCATTTAAATTAACTAAATATGAATATGCTTTTGTGATATGATATGTATATTCTAGTTTATTTTAATCTTTACTTCATTGGATTTATTTAATTAAAACTAATCTACATTTTGTACAAATTTCTCATTTCTAGTGTGAGTCGGACGGTCCAAACTACTGGACGGCTGATGGCGGCTGCTACGCGCACTACACCAGAGGCCCGTGCGAGAAGGGGCAGCTGTTCCTGCCCGGCAGTAGGTGTGGCTGCGAGAATTATCTTCCTCACTACCACAACGAAACTGCATCTTGTTATGAGCTAGGTTAGTTATTTATCGCTTTGGTCGTTGTGTTTTGTTCTCCTACGGCGCCCCCTACTAACACTGCCACTCACTTTCGCTACATAAATTTGTTTCGTTATTCTCTCTTCATTCATCCTTTCAACATGCTCGAAGTACGGAAGCATACTTTTCTCAATTCTAGTCTTAGTATTGATTTAACCCATTTAAATTTTATCGGGTAACTCGAAAACCGACTATTTATTCTTCCACTCTACTAGTAGAGTAGTGGGCTATCATCTCTTGACGACAATGCAAGTACCATAAAAATTTACAAAAGAGAAAAATTGCCGTTTACACGTTGGACGAAAAATTGCTCTTTACAATTCCAGATACGCTGGGTCCCTGCACGAAGGGTCACGTGTTCACGATATCTGAAGTATCGGAGCGGGGCTCACGCGCGGAGTGCCGCTGTAAATCGTTCCACGCTCGCGCTTTCGACGGCTCCTGCTACCGGCTCTACACACGCGGTCCCTGCCAGCCCGACGAGATGATCGCTAGAGGAGGACGTTGCACCAAGGTATACTTCTTTAATCTTACGGAAGAAGGAGATAAGTGGAAAACAGGTTCGTTTTCAAGTGATCACCCGTGGACATGGTGGCAAAAACCAGTAGCAGAAGTTGTGTTGAACAGAAATCAGACATACTTGTCTGATTTCTGTTCAACTGGAGGAAAGGATAGGAGCTGAAAGCTTTGAATATCTCTATTTCAAGCCTTCTGTGAGATTGTGTACTTTTTCGGTCAAGTCTCCCCATTCGTGCTACAGATGTTGTTGTTGGCTCTACCACTGATATCACACACGCCACATTATGACAAACGTAACGTCAAAATTGAAAGCGAATTGTGGGCTGGAGGATAGGATATTTTGGCTTCAAAACTATGGAAGTGGTTTCGCAAGAACACATGGCCCCAGTTTAAAGACGTGTTATCTATTATTCAGACGATAGCTAACGATCCAGCCGAGGCTCAACCCTCTCGGGCACCTTCGAATCGGAATGCATAACGCGTAATGAGTAACAGCCCGAGCCGAGGTCCCCTCTCGGGGACCTTTGATCCAAGTCACTCCATGGAGTGTCCGCCGAAGCGACCTAAGACCTCGACGGCCTCCCAATCCGGTTATAATTCTAAAATAACGGCCCGTGCATAGGCTCCTCTACGGAGGGAGCACTTGAGCTAAGTTACTCTTAAAGAGGCTTAGGATAGGTGCCCTCTGCGCCCTGCCGCCTCGAGCCCAGTGTAGGTGTAAATGCCTCCTCAAGGCAAACAGTGACCTTTCAGTCACAAAAAAACGTGTTATCTACTACATGAAATTTTTTTTGCAGGTGCCCTGTGGCCGAGGGAGACTATATGTACCGGAGCGGCGTCGCTGCTACCGGCCGGGCGCGGGCGAACCGTGTGCGCCGGGTGAGGTGCTCGCCTTCGACTTTGAGGCGCGCCCGGCGCTCGACGGTCTCAGCCACAACGGCGTGTGCGTTTGCGGCGGCGGGATTTGTGCCAGCCGAGAGGTATCAACATAAGACAATACAACCTTGTGAATGCATGAATGAAGAGAGAATAAAGAAACAAATTTATGTTGTGAAATTGAATGGCAGTGTTGGTAGGGGACGCACTTAGAGAAGTTATATCGATCAGATTAGTGGCTTACTAAAAAAGGGCGATATAAGGAACACCCATAACCGATGAGCATGTATGCGTAGATGTATGGATGTAGAAGAAGCGAGTGGTGTGCCAGAATCGCGCAAATGGAAATTCATAATCTCTGCCTACCCCTATGGGTTACGGGCGTGAGCGCATATTTATTTATTTACGCTCTGCTTTGTCTATTGAAGGTAGGCAACGTATCTGCAACAGATTTGGTTGCTGTGGATAGACCCCAAAAATATTAATTACTAATGGTATACTATAATAATAATAATTAATGGTTTTGTTCCCTTAGAGGGAAAACATTTTAATACACGTATCAGTTTCACTTGTATTTGTATAGTCATCAAGGACTAATGAGAATTCAGGTTTCAAAACAGGGCCATTGCCAAATAATTTATTTTAAGATTGAGGACAACGCCACCTAGTTACAAATAACAATACATAAGAATTTTGCTTTTTTCGCTTTTTATGCTATTGATTATATATACTGATTATATTTAAGCTATATGTAATATTTTGCTTGCAGGTGGCAGCTTGTTCGTCTCGCAAAGGCGCCGTGACGTATAACAACGCGTGCCACTTGCTGCACACGCAGGGCCCCTGCTCTGCAGACTCTTGGCTGGTGTGGAGAGATGACCAGCCCAAGTGTGAATGTAGACCCGATCAGATAAACTGCAACAGTATTCACACGAAGCTGGACAGCTGACATATGACTTTAAAAAGCAATAAATGATCTCGTCGAATTATATTACCTGAGGAAAATTTATTTATAACGAAATATTGACTTTTAATTTCTAAATTACCTCCTTTTATTTTTAGAATGATCGACATTGGTGTTATCAAATATTAAGGTAACACGATTTAGTAAACATGGATGTAGGAAAAAACGAAATTGGGTTGCAAACCCAAATACGTGGGTAAATCGGTCTTTATTTCGATTATTCATTGCTAGTACATTTAAATCGACTAATAACGAATAAATTTATCTAGAAAAATTGCACGTTTAGCAAAATTATAGCCAAAAGTCATAATTGAATTAAAATATTATATAGTTCAATAGTCGCTCATACATTGAACCTTTTTGTATAAAACACAATATGCTGGAAGCTCATCTGAAGGTAACACATCTATCTATAAACGTGCTTTTGGTTTTACCACATAGAGTCAAAATACCAAAAGAAGGTATGTTCCTTTTACGCTCTTTCGAATGAAACCATGTAATGTTAATTGTTACCGTGTGTTTACACTGCCGAAAACATTCACACAAACATATTGTTATCTCAGTTTTTCAGAGGGAAAAATAGAGAGGAACCTTATCGCGATAAGTTTATATGCCAGTGGACACACACGGTTATTACTTGACGGTAGTTATAGGTGTGTCGAAACACTCTCCTGAACACACTACGGCGAGGTTACCCCGGTGCTGAAATAACTTCAATACACAAATTTATAATAATAATTATGGGAACTCAGTATTTTTGTTAATTATATTTTTATATTTCAGTTAATGTCATGAATCACGAAAGAAATAAAAGTGATACAATTTTAATTTATTCTATACAGCAGCCATGTTCTACGTAAATGCGGCTTATGCAAGAATTTACAGCCGACGTAAAATACTTGCATTTATCGATTTATGTTTATATTGCAAAACACAATAGTAAATAGTATCAAAATGGGTAAGCTAAGAATCTTCAATAATTCAGGTAATCAATGCAAAGCTGCGTCTCGTCGGACGGATCGTCAAATTTATTGATGTACTGAACGATTTTAAGATTTCTTATGTATACGGAATTTGATACAATAGCAGCAAGTAATGGAATCAGCAAATGTATGAGGGCCTCTTAAATTATCTATAATCTCTGCCTACTCAACTCATGGCGAGGAGTCTATTAGAAACTTTACATTTCTTTAAGTAATTAGAAACACATTTAAAAACCTTGGTCTGAATGAGATGACAATGGTGGAAGACAATGGAAGACAATTATTTTTATTACCCAATTTATATCTGTCTTACGTACTTTTGCTAGTTTTTTTCATAAATTCTCATCCTAAACATGAGAAGAGCTTAGCCTGCAATCATATCATCCACAACCTATATTAAGGCTGCTTTTCCACCAGAGATGTGCGGCGGTTTCAACAGAGTCTCGCTTGGCGCAACTCCTCTGGAAATGGCTAAGCGGTGCGAGGCTAGGTAGGTGAAGCTATTCTATTGGTTCTTACCAAGCACATCCCTCGCTACATCTTCGCATCTCTTTGGTGGAAACGCAGCCTTACCCCGGGTACTAACATATTAAAATTGCGTTTTTTTTGGTAAAACCTAGACAATACGCTAGCCAGTACGTCGGATCCGTCCGGATCTTTTAACGATTTTGTAGTTTATGTAACGTCTGTTTTGACTATTTATTTTTCATTTAAAACTTCAAAATACAAGCCAATTTGTAGTAAAATGCAATTTGGGTAGTGATAGTTAAATAAAGATGCATGGAGTGTATCAATTTTCCCGAAGCCGCCCATTTTTCAAGGCTTTTTATTGCGACGTCAATACAATAACGGCGAGCTGGAAATATCGTTTTTTTCGATGTCGGCCAAAGCTTTTAGAGGGTTATTTTTACTTTTTTTTTGGATGTAAACGCTTCACATGTGTCCGAATAAGTGCCGGCTCGAAATGTATTTTATCGTTGCGGCAAGCTTCCGACGCGAGACGAGCTTAAAATTTAACTTTATGCTTATTTTACGCAATAACAATTTCGAACCGAAGAATGGAATGGTATGTAAGGTGTCAGGATCTTTATCCCTGATACTATACCAAGAAGTACAACATGCTCTGACTATTTGATTAAGATTAACGAAGTTCCTCTGAGCTGGTTTCAATGCAATGGTGGCGAATATTCTTTTTAGTTCATCGATTTCAATAGAAAATGTTATAAGATTTATGGTCGGTTTTTGTTGAATATTTTTATACCAATTAAAATCTTTTGTTAAAACTATAACTGTATGAATATTCATTTTGATGCACAGAATTTATACATATGTCTATTATATGTTTTAGAAAACAAGCAAAATAATTTTAAAACACAAATAAACCCGACTTACATAACAAAGTGTCAGTCGGGCTTATTTAATTTTAAAAACTCAGAGGAAGAATACGAATGACACTATCTCTTCACAATCGGTCTAGCTGTGTAAGCTACAGTAGGTCACAATGAAACGGACAAACATATATATATACATACCTACATCTGAAGCGCTAGAGGGACTGGAGGTTGGTATCAATGTAAACAACGAAATCGTGAATAAGCTACGTTAGGCCAACCATTTCTTCTTGACGGTCTGCAGCGATAAGACAAAACGTAAGTATGTACTCTTGCAACACGGTAATATGAGCTCCTCCAACTCATAATGATTGGTAAAATCGCAAGGAGGATACCCAATGGAAGTAGAAAGAAATCTTGGTTGCGAAACATCAGGGAGTGGACTAGTATTGCATGCGTGGAGGAACTACTTCGCTTTGTACAAGGCAGGAATAAGTTGAAGGCTAACCCCCTGTAGTTGTAGTAGTTGTAGAGGCACTGCCGAAGGATACATACAAAACATGACTACATGATATGACAGGCTAGTCATTTTCAACGAGAGTATTTTCACGATGGCAACTTTCACAACACGCATACAATTTTCAACGTTCGCAATTCAATAAACGTGAATAAAGTCACCGGGAGACATGTCCGTCCATGCAATAACGACCGGTGCGATTTTTAGTTTTTGTTTTTGTTTTCAGGTAAAGCTTTTAGTCTATTTCTGATTGCATTTCAAATGTAAACGCAAAACAGTTTCCATATTTTGACAAATAGCACTTTACCGTTGCGCCAAATAAATACAAAAACAATAGTTTTGAAAGCATATCAATGATGAAAAACGTTATTTGTACTTAAATATTGTACCGTGTTTAGAAATACATAACAGTGAATTGAACTGATTAACTTAATTGGGCCGAGAAGCCGAGGACCGAGTTTATTGGATAGTCGATGATTCTTGAGCCTTCTAGAATGACGGCAACGTACATGTTGACCCAGCTTGGGTGGGCCTTTACGGACTGTGGGAAGCGAGTGAAGACAAAATCAAAGAGAGAATTGAGATAGGAAATAATAGTAATTTAGTAAGAAATAGTCCTACCAAAGACAGATTTACCTCAAGAACTCCGCCATAAGCTTCAGTTCTTGCCGCTTACAGTCATACAAAACCTACTTAGATAGTATAGAATTTACAAGTAAGAGAAATGCAAAGATAAATACAGTTTATTGTATAAGTATTGACACATTCTATCGGAACATGAAAAATTAAATATTTATTAGGAACTGAACAGTATAAACTTACTTATGGCAATTTAAGGAAGACAGCTCGGAAAGTTCGAGGAACGAAGTATTTAGTAGTAGAAGGAACCAGGTATTTAGTGGCACGGATACTTAATGCCTACTTACCAAACGAAGAACATCTCACCAAAAATATATTTTTTAATCATTTGATAATTGTTAAACTAGATTAAGTTTAGTTTAGTCCTTTAGGTTACTCGTAACTATACCTATATTATATTTAAAGCTATTTTACATAGATTTAATTTAATTGAGTGCAATTTTTGATAGATTTTTTATTTCTGTTTAAATTAAATTAAGTTAAAGATCAAGGATTGGAAATAGGGAAGAAGTTAAACAGAGAAATAAACAAAAAAGTTTGATAAATTGAAGATTGACAACGACTCCAAAAGTACTATTGGAATATGTCAGTCAGTGGTAAGTTCTATATATAGGTATTTAAATATTTATGCAAACGTAAGATGTATTAAAGATAAAAGAAAATAAATGGAACAACGACATGTTATAGGTAGCGGGAGACCGCTGTATGAGGCGCATGGTGCTGATCTGTGTAGCTATTTATAGCGCCTATCGCCCAGCAGTCGAGGTCTTTTGGCTGATGAAAGATCCCGTAAAGTTAATAGTAAAGTCAACAATATAATTAGGCTCCCTGAAAATCGCATCCTATCACTACTAATTATTTGGTTAAAATATCAGATATTTTTTTAAATTATCTAAAATGGACCTAAAATGGACGGTAGTTATAGGTGTGTCGAAACATACTCTCCTGAACACACTACGGCGAGGTTACCCCGGTGCTGAAATAACTTCAATACACAAATTTATAATAATAATTATGGGAACTCAGTATTTTTGTTAATTATATTTTTATATTTCAGTTAATGTCATGAATCACGAAAGAAATAAAAGTGATACAATTTTAATTTATTCTATACAGCAGCCATGTTCTACGTAAATGCGGCTTATGCAAGAATTTACAGCCGACGTAAAATACTTGCATTTATCGATTTATGTTTATATTGCAAAACACAATAGTAAATAGTATCAAAATGGTCAAGCTAAGAATCTTCAATAATTCAGGTAATCAATGCAAAGCTGCGTCTCGTCGGACGGATCGTCAAATTTATTGATGTACTGAACGATTTTAAGATTTCTTATGTATACGGAATTTGATACAATAGCAGCAAGTAATGGAATCAGCAAATGTATGAGGGCCTCTTAAATTATCTATAATCTCTGCCTACTCAACTCATGGCGAGGAGTCTATTAGAAACTTTACATTTCTTTAAGTAATTAGAAACACATTTAAAAACCTTGGTCTGAATGAGATGACAATGGTGGAAGACAATGGAAGACAATTATTTTTATTACCCAATTTATATCTGTCTTACGTACTTTTGCTAGTTTTTTTCATAAATCCTCATCCTAAACATGAGAAGAGCTTAGCCTGCAATCATATCATCCACAACCTATATTAAGGCGGCTTTTCCACCAGAGATGTGCGGCGGTTTCAACAGAGTCTCGCTTGGCGCAACTCCTCTGGAAATGGCTAAGCGGTGCGAGGCTAGGTAGGTGAAGCTATTCTATTGGTTCTTACCAAGCACATCCCTCGCTACATCTTCGCATCTCTTTGGTGGAAACGCAGCCTTACCCCGGGTATTAACATATTAAAATTACGTTTCTTTTTGGTAAAAACCAAGACAATACGCTAGCCAGTACGTCGGATCCCTAATCTTTTAACTATTTTGTAGTTTATGTAACGTCTGTTTTGACTATTTATTTTTCATTTAAAACTTCAAAATACAAGCCAATTTGTAGTAAAATGCAATTTGGGTAGTGATAGTTAAATAAAGATGCATGGAGTGTATCAATTTTCCCGAAGCCGCCCATTTTTCAAGGCTTTTTATTGCGACGTCAATACAATAACGGCGAGCTGGAAATTTCGTTTTTTTCGATGTCGGCCAAAGCTTTTAGAGGGTTATTTTTACTTTTTTTTGGATGTAAACGCTTCACATGTGTCCGAATAAGTGCCGGCTCGAAATGTATTTTATCGTTGCGGCAAGCTTCCGACGCGAGACGAGCTTAAAATTTAACTTTATGCTTATTTTACGCAATAACAATTTCGAACCGAAGAATGGAATGGTATGTAAGGTGTCAGGATCTTTATCCCTGATACTATACCAAGAAGTACAACATGCTCTGACTATTTGATTAAGATTAACGAAGTTCCTCTGAGCTGGTTTCAATGCAATGGTGGCGAATATTTTTTTTAGTTCATCGATTTCAATAGAAAATGTTATAAGATTTATGGTCGGTTTTTGTTGAATATTTTTATACCAATTAAAATCTTTTGTTAAAACTATAACTGTATGAATATTCATTTTGATGCACAGAATTTATACATATGTCTATTATATGTTTTAGAAAACAAGCAAAATAATTTTAAAACACAAATAAACCCGACTTACATAACAAAGTGTCAGTCGGGCTTATTTAATTTTAAAAACTCAGAGGAAGAATACGAATGACACTATCTCTTCACAATCGGTCTAGCTGTGTAAGCTACAGTAGGTCAGAATGAAACGGACAAACATATATATATACATACCTACATCTGAAGCGCTAGAGGGACTGGAGGTTGGTATCAATGTAAACAACGAAATCGTGAATAAGCTACGTTAGGCCAACCATCTCTTCTTGACGGTCTGCAGCGATAAGACAAAACGTAAGTATGTACTCTTGCAACACGGTAATATGAGCTCCTCCAACTCATAATGATTGGTAAAATCGCAAGGAGGATACCCAATGGAAGTAGAAAGAAATCTTGGTTGCGAAACATCAGGGAGTGGACTAGTATTGCATGCGTGGAGGAACTACTTCGCTTGGTACAAGGCAGGAATAAGTTGAAGGCTAACCCCCTGTAGTTGTAGTAGTTGGCACTGCCGAAGGATACATACAAAACATGACTACATGATATGACAGGCTAGTCATTTTCAACGAGAGTATTTTCACGACGGCAACTTTCACAACACGCATACAATTTTCAACGCGGTTTCAACGTTCGCAATTCAATAAACGTGAATAAAGTCACCGGGAGACATGTCCGTCCATGCAATAACGACCGGTGCGATTTTTAGTTTTTGTTTTTGTTTTCAGGTAAAGCTTTTAGTCTATTTCTGATTGCATTTCAAATGTAAACGCAAAACGGTTTCCATATTTTGACAAATAGCACTTTACCGTTGCGCCAAATAAATACAAAAACAATAGTTTTGAAAGCAGTATCAATGATGAAAAACGTTATTTGTACTTAAATATTGTACCGTGTTTAGAAATACATAACAGTGAATTGAACTGATTAACTTAATTGGGCCGAGGACCGAGTATATTGGATAGTCGATGATTCTTGAGCCTTCTAGAATGTCGGCAACGTACATGTTGACCCAGCTTGGGTGGGCCTTTACGGACTGTGGGAAGCGAGTGAAGACAAAATCAAAGAGAGAATTGAGATAGGAAATAATAGTAATTTAGTAAGAAATAGTCCTACCAAAGACAGATTTACCTCAAGAACTCCGCCATAAGCTTCAGTTCTTGCCGCTTACAGTCATACAAAACCTACTTAGATAGTATAGAATTTACAAGTAAGAGAAATGCAAAGATAAATACAGTTTATTGTATAAGTATTGACACATTCTATCGGAACATGAAAAATTAAATATTTATTAGGAACTGAACAGTATAAACTTACTTATGGCAATTTAAGGAAGACAGCTCGGAAAGTTCGAGGAACGAAGTATTTAGTAGTAGAAGGAACCAGGTATTTAGTGGCACGGATACTTAATGCCTACTTACCAAACGAAGAACATCTCACCAAAAATATATTTTTTAATCATTTGATAATTGTTAAACTAGATTAAGTTTAGTTTAGTCCTTTAGGTTACTCGTAACTATACCTATATTATATTTAAAGCTATTTTACATAGATTTAATTTAATTGAGTGCAATTTTTGATAGATTTTTTATTTCTGTTTAAATTAAATTAAGTTAAAGATCAAGGATTGGAAATAGGGAAGAAGTTAAACAGAGAAATAAACAAAAAAGTTTGATAAATTGAAGATTGACAACGACTCCAAAAGTACTATTGGAATATGTCAGTCAGTGGTAAGTTCTATATATAGGTATTTAAATATTTATGCAAACGTAAGATGTATTAAAGATAAAAGAAAATAAATGGAACAACGACATGTTATAGGTAGCGGGAGACCGCTGTATGAGGCGCATGGTGCTGATCTGTGTAGCTATTTATAGCGCCTATCGCCCAGCAGTCGAGGTCTTTTGGCTGATGAAAGATCCCGTAAAGTTAATAGTAAAGTGAACAATATAATTAGGCTCCCTGAAAATCGCATCCTATCACTACTAATTTGGTTAAAATATCAGATATTTTTTTAAATTATCTAAAATGGACCGGTAAAATGTGCGTGATTTATTATATCTTTTTAGACGTTTCAACTCATAAGTTACGTTAATTGTTGTTTATAACGAATCAATCTTTTAAAGTAACTTTATTTCTGAGTAAATGTATGCCTTATTACCGCCCAAACTCGCTGAAAGAATTTTCCTTTGAATTTATTGCGAAGTTTCTTAACAACTCGCAGTCCATTCACTGTCCGTTTTGCTTTAAGAACTTTAAATATAATTTAATAAATAAATAAGGCACCTACCTACCTGACTCAGAAAGTTCGTCAGAATTTGTTTTTTTATTTTGTACCGCCCCGGCTTCGCCCTGGTACCACTAATTATGTTGATCCGATCGCTACCAAACACAGAAATTTGCCAATCTGGACAATCCCTGTAAATTTCATCTAAATCGGTCTAGCCGTAAACACAAGCGGTCCTAAGGACGACAGAAGTGTAAACTATAGACAGGTACAGGCAAAGATCAACAAAAACATACTCTTGTACCTTAACAATTAAATTCAAAATTGAATACAAGCAAAATAAATGAAAAAAAAAAATCGTCGAAACTGTTCCAAATCCATATAAGCATGTTGTTCACGCAAATTTTTCCCTTCCAAATATCGTCTGAGGCGGTTTAATATAAAAAATAAAAAGTAGATTATGTAGTAAGTAGTAGTATCTAGTCATGGATAATTTAGTCATCCCCTCTAGTGGCATGTTAACACGCTCCCTTACCGAGCGTCCTCCTCTAAGGCCGCGCTGCCACTGAAACTAACATTAATGTGGGGGGTGCAGCAATTTTCCTGCAAGCATTCAGGGGATTATAGGCACTTGATATTAATACAATTACTCCTTGTAGAAAATCTCAAAGTGATTGCAAATAACTTTGAATTAAAATTGTTCATTTGTTTCTTTAAAGAAAATTAATTACTAGCCTGATTCCTATTGCAGATTATTATGATTGAATGTTGGCTGCAAGATTGAGAAATCAATTTTATTCTCGGTTATTTTTAAATTTTAGTCTTCGGACGACAAGAAATAGGACAGTTAATAAAAAAAATTATAAGCACTATTTACTGTGATACTTTAACAGTGTTAGAGCCCGCAACAACAACATCTGCTGCACGAATGGGCTCGACCCGTGAAGTACCACGACCTCACAGAAAACAGCCGTGAAGTAGAAGTACTCTGCGTTGCGACTGATGAGTGTGGTGCCGGAGGCCTAATTTCAGTCCTCTTCCCCGCCCTTTATACGGATAGGATGGGAACGGGAAGAGGATTAGACGGGGAGGGGGTTGGCGGGGAAAACGAAATATCCTTTTTCCTGTCTATGCCCTCCTCTGTCCTCTGTCCATTAAAGTAGGCAATTTGCAACACATTTTCTTGTTGCGGATGTCTATGGGTAGCGGACCCCTAAAATCAGGTGATCTGCTTGCTCATTTGCTACCTTCTTCCATTAAAAATACTCCTGTGAAAAATATGAATCTATGACAACCTGACCCCGAATGAAATTGACGGCTATAAATTGTATCCTGTTTTTTATAGGAATACAACCTCCAGACGAGGCTCTAGTTTAGCTAAAAGTCATGTCATAGGCACTTTACATGTTAATAGGTAAATTGCTCAAACTTCTATGTACGGAATGTGCATGTTAAGACACCCACAGAAGTTTTACATAACAAGATTGAATGTATTCGACATCTACAAGTAAAGAACAAAGGAAACTTATGTTTGTTGATTTGTTTCAAACTAACTTGTGAGCTGAGCGGTAAATGTATTAAAACTTGACTCATTAACATTGACGTTCCGACTTACTGTTATCAGATCACGTTCAAGACTACCCCAAATCAGGTGAACAAACTTATAGCTCGTAATATGCAACCCAGTACTGAAATAAGTATTAATATCTGAACTCTAACTACTTGCGGCTAGTTTCTGAAAAGCTGACCAAAGGAAAAATTTGCGACATACCTGTCAAATTAACGATTAACTTGACAGAAGTGTTAATTGAATAAAATTACGACAAACCTTTCAGGAACCGGGCGCACGTCTCTCTCTTTTACGTGTCATGACGGTATAATGGTTTGTTAAACTTTTAACTGTCTTAACATATAAATAAAACATTAGAGAATTATTAATTGTATACATTTTCACTATTTTACAAAATAAATACTTTATCAAACTTTTTGTCATCTAAAAACAGAGTTTCGTGTCAACATTGATGTCATATTGCATGCTTTAAAATTAACCTCTCAAGGTTGAACGTGACGATTTTATTTTAACGTAACTCCTCGTACCAAGTCAGTGCATTGCGTTTCTGTCTGTAATAAACTACCAAAACTGAATTTAAAAGTAACTTACTCCTCCATGTATATTATTTAAAGTATGGTGCTAAATATTAATTTGTTTGTTATTTTTTATATATTAAAATATGAAAAATAAAGAGAAAACTGATACCAAAATGTAATGAAATATGTTGACTGCTGAACATTGTATATAATCGGACGATTGTAAACTGTCAGCAACTTGTGAATTGTATGGTATGCGAGATGAAGTGGGGATTTCTGTACGACCTCGTCTCGGGGGCGTCTTGGACCCTATTGACCTACACTACAATCAGTCGTATGTAGAGCCGTGCGCTTAGGATAGCCTAAAAAAATTGTAAAAATAATTTGATCATCGGCCATACTCGAACGCGTCAGATTATTACCTGGATATCCTCGATAGCTCTATAAGTAGACTTATCTTTCTTTAAGGCTTATCACGACTTCATAGCAGAAATCGTCATTTTATGAATTACAAACACGAAGGTTTTGTATTCGCGCTTACGGCGCAAAACGAATGACTATGCGGGATTTTACGAAGTAGCCAATTGGCGGTATATAACATTGACCATAGTCGTATTCTATTCTAACTTAAACTTAAGCTTAATAATGCAAGCACAACATCAGTTTATAATTTGACGATTTGACTTTTCGCTACATAAACTGTCGAGAATTGACAAGTCAAATTGTGAATTATTCGTTCAGTGCATAATTTGCTAAGAGGCATTGCACCTAGACAGATTATAAACCGACAGTTAGTTGTTAATTATAAATTAGTTGCTATGTCGCAGTCTTGTCTGTCTGTCATTGTAATCTGTCATGTTCAGTCATGTCAAGTCTAAAAAAACTGAGACAGTTGTAGGGACTTCCGGCAGAAGTGAAAACTCAAAACAGGTGCGACGGCGCTATAATAGTATAAATAAATAATCAACAAAAATAAACTCTAGTGTCTTAAAAATAAAATTCAAAATTTAATATAAGAAAAATTAATGAAAAAAGTAAGCCGAAACTATTCCAAATTCGACTAAACATGTTGCTGACACATGTTACATGTCGTTCAAGCGAACCTATAAGATTATCTCCTGCCAAATATTGTCTAACACCACTAAAGAAGTTTTCACTTCAATAAGCCCTGTTTATTTAGAAAGTTTTAAATTGTATTTCCTTCATATTATAGTAATTAGGCCTTGAGGACTTGTTTGTACATTTATAATCTTTAATTTGTTGAAGCTTAAAGCTCGGAGTGTAGTATTTTCCCGCACTATCGGGCGAGCTTTCGTACCACTTTCAGGATTAGCTGTGTAACTGATATTAATGTCGCCAGGTGCCGCAATTTCCGTGCTTTAATTTTTCAGAGAATTTATTGCACGTGCCTCTAATACGACAGCGGGGTGCTATGTTCACTTATAACTTTATTTAAAGTTTAATAAATATGCGCAGTTATTTAGAGGCTGTTACTCGCCTAAACATGCGTAATCTCTCTCGTGTGTAATTACTCATTTTGGGGTCGACAGAGAAAGAAATGGTTACTATGAAGTTCTTAGCATCGTCAGTATAGTCAAGTTAGTTTACGGATATAAATACGTCTGTTGTCATTAAATTTGAAGACCTATTCTAATCTGACTTGTCCTTTAACTTAAACTTATTATTCAAGTTCACATTAGGCCCAAGTAACTGAAGTGGTATACTTAAGGGAAATAAGTCGAATAAATCTATACTTTCTTTAGTGTCCAATAATTTCACAAACACTCAAACATTTGCCTCTTCATCCATACAAAGACCTAAAATATATATCCATTTGTATGGATGTTCAATGCCACAGCGCTTGCAAAGTGTATCGGACTCTAATATAGTAAATAGTTCCAAGTATTAAGTACTCGGGCGCGCAAACACTCGAGCGAGAAAATGTTTAACGTAAGGCGTTTGCTAATGGACCAAGCCCGTATTTTATGGCTTCACTTTTGTATAGAAATTGTTATCTTTTCGCTTTTCTACGATGTTATTCTTGATGCGACTATTGTAATGGAACAATTTAATAAATATTAACGGATTTCGTTAAAGCAATAAGCCGTAAGGTTGAACCGTTATGGTTGGAAAATAAATATTATATATGTCATTAATTTGTATACTTTCACGACTGCATACATAAAAAGAGTGTGTAGAAATGTACTTGATATAGTGAGAAATTATTTTCCTTCGAGAAAACTCGGATCTTTATCGGAACACGATGACATCCGAACTGTATGTATTATTGTATTAAATTAATGACATTTTAATATCCATTAATATGGAACTTTATTGTTTAGTGTCAAATGTCAAAAGATTGGCACTGAAGCAATTTGAGAGAGCACGATTAATACGAACTTTTCTCACTATATCTGTACATGTTTTATAAGCGCCAAGGTCCATAAAATGTTAATAATGTGCATAAAAGGAGATTTCTAACTATTTGAAGTAAACAAATTTACGAGCGAAGACCGTCAATACAGGTTAATAAGCTATTTTGGGAGACTTGTGACAGAAGTAGTTTAAACGTCGTCTGTTCAGAGCTAATTAATAGCATACATCATGAATGTATGTCATGAATGAAGGTGATCACGACCCTAAAAGAGAGCACGAGAGAATTAAGAGGAGGATAGCATAGTTAGCTTAGTAATGAATCTTACTAGAACTAGTGAGATCTATACCGGGGTTGTACAACATAACATAAATAATATCTGGTATGAAATGGATTTGGCTCCGTGTGTAATGATGGAGCCCTTATCTTGCGCATTTTAAAAAAGAAAAACGGAATTATTATTTTCTATTTTTGCCACGGCATATTTCCGTTGGCTATGCGAATCTGCGTAAAAAGTCTTTTGAAAATAATTATGCATTAAATCGGGAGTTTGCCTTCGACCCTATTCCATTAAAAAGGGGAGTTTCCAATCTGCTATTGTCAGCGGAGTCAGTATTACGATACGCGATAATTTAACTAATTTAACGAATAAAAAGCACGATCCTGTCGAATTATATTATTATTAAGAGTTAATTTTGTAATTCTAGATCTCAATACTTTTTCACGATCGAAGCACAATCTATTGATAGGTCAAATATTTCCAAATAAAAAAGGTTATTATATTTCAATCTCCATAAAGAACAAAAATATGTTAGTATATGTCAATTTTTATCTATTAGTGTAACATTTTTTAATTACAGTTGAAACGTCTTACTACTCTATGTAACAAAAATGGTAATAAATGAGTTTCATTTTTTATTAAGTAGTAATATAAAAGAATATTTTAGTTTCGAGTAATATAATATAATTGTATTTATCAGTTTATTGTTACGGAACTAGCTATTTCAAGTAAATTAACAGTGGTAGAGCCCGCAACAACAACATCTGTTGCACGAATTGGCCGGCTCGACCGGTGAAATACCACGACCTCACAGAAAACAGGCGTGAAGAAGAAGTACTCTGCGTTTCGTCTGATGAGTGAGGTGCCGGAGGCATAATTTTAGTCCTCTTCTCCTTCCCACCCTTTCCTCATAAGGATAGAACGGGAAGGGGAAGAGGATAGGATGGGGACGGGGGTTAACGGGGGAAAGGAAATATCCTTTTTCCTTTAAAGGTAGGCAACGCATCTGCAACGCATTTGTCTGTTGCGGATGTTCATGGGCGGCGCTCACTTGACATCAGGTGATCCGCTTTCTCGTTGGCCACCTTCTCACATAAAAAAAATCCGATGGTCATGTGTATCAACATATTTATTACCCTAAGGTAGTTTTTTTTTATCTAAGAAGGTAGCAAACGAGCAAGCGGTTCATTTGATGTTAAGTGACCGCTACCCATAGACATCCGCAACAACAGACGTGTAGCCTAACTTTAATGGACAGACGTGGGGATAGACTGGAAAAAAGATATTTCCTTCTCCTTTTCATCCCCTCACCAGTCCAATCCTTCCTCCCCTTCCCATGCTAGCAGGCAACGATGGGGGAGAGAACTGACACCTGGCCTCTGGCACCTCAGTCATCAGACGAAACGCAGAGTACCCTACTTCACGCCTGTCTTCTGTGACTCGGGGGCCGCTGCCGCGACATGCTCGCTTAACTCACTCGGCTTCTTGCTAAATTATTGTGAGCGCGTCCATTTGGCGGGCCGGTTGGAGTTGTTTGTAAGATACTTGCTTTTCACACCGCAGTGCGGGTTGGTGGATATTACGTCTTCGAATTTGGTGGTTCTAAGAACACACGATGTTTTCCTTCGCCGTTTTTGGAGCAGTGGTTATGAAATAAATTACACAAAGTAAAGCGCCTGCCCGGGGTCGAACCCGCAACCTACAGTACGTATCTCGGGGCCTAAACCGCTGAGCCACCACTGCTCCTTCTATGAATATGGTTTACAAACACTTTGCATTATATAGAGGTGTTATTTATTCCTTATGCAACATAGTAGTCCTAAGGGACAGGAGACAGTATTGTGCTGGCACTGCCGGCCTCCTTAGAGGACTGTATTTTAGTAGCACGCTTTGTGCATGCCGTAACAGAGTAGCAACGCCAACGGAGATATGCTGATTGTATGCAAACGAACCGGTGGCACGTGTTACCGGGCTTGCATAAATGTATGTCGTTCAATTTACATTAATAAAACAAAATATAAAATAAGCGCTAATACCTGAATATAACTTAAATTATAAGGGAACTCGTAAAGGTAATACATACAAGGATAGCGAGGGAACTCGAAGAGCTAGTAGCAATATTTTGAGGATTTATTTCAAGGTACAAGAGATGTGTGTGAGATTTCATTCATTCATTCATTCAGATAGTCAAAGGCAATTTTTACCCCAGCTTATTTGGACTATCTTCAATGATTGTGAGCTCACATAAAATTGTTTAGGCATTTAAGTATGTAAAGAAAAAGCGAATAAAGTCGTCAGTTGTGTTTTTAATAAAATATTAAAAATGATATGATGAACAAATAAACGTAATATTGAGACATTTCAATCAACGGATTCCTGAAATACTCAGGAAAATAATAAAAAAGTAACAGCGAAAAAAGGTTTCTGAATTGAAGTACGTCTAAGTGGCTAAGCGCCATTTGTTAGTAGAATAATCACATCAAATAGTACAAATATTACATACAATATATTACAAAACGATGCGCAGTAAGTTAATCTGGGGGTTAATCTGAAAGATCATACGGTTTTGATTCTAAATAGCTCTATCGTTGATGATTCGAAACGCTCTCGGTTGAATGCGGTCGAATGGAAAATATTAGGGAGCTAAAGCAAACAGATACGAGCAGTATTCTATGTGAGACTGAACTTGCGCTGTACACAACTTGACCCAATCAAATCTTTTGTATTTATAATATTATTGGTATAGATGCTGGATGCACGAAATAAACGGATAAAAATGTTAAAAGGGTTGTTACGCCCAGGTAAAATGTCGTCGGTAAAGATTTGTGCTTATGTTGTAGTGGTATACAGGTGTTACGTTGTCCCTGGAAAAAAACATTTTTCAATGGCTTTATAGCAAGTACCGTCAACACAATAACACCTTTCCATTTTTTGTTAGGCAGATCGTTTACGACGTCATTCCTTTGTTAAATTTGGACAGGCTAACGCGAGCGGCCGGAAAAATAACAAATATTGCAAGGGGTACTCGTAGCTTTATGTAGCCTTTTACGTAAACGAATATATATTGTTACGACAAATATCAGAAACTATTGTAGTATGTATTTCGAGAAGTTTTCATGTAGTTTCATTTATTTAAAGCTATTTGAATTCAACTTAATTCTCCGCACGAGTGGCACTTAAACTAAATGAAAATTCTAACATCGGAATTTAAATTAACCTATCTTGCAAGAGTTTTTTATATCTTAATAGTCGATTCACTGAAATTTAAGTATCTTATAATCTACTCTACATTATTGAGCTCGCTCTCTTAAATGGTAGAAGTACTACGCGTGTCCAATAACATGACACTCACGTGGGATGTCTCACCTCGCCGCATGCGCACTTTTCTGCATCTAGCGACAAAGCTATGTATATGGTATGATGATTAGCCCCGTTAGATTATTAGATATTTTTTGTACGTGTTGTTGCGACGTTATCGGGAACAGGTCTGATGTTATCTTTAAAAATTATTCGAGTCGGGATTATTTAAAATAAGTTTAAAAAGAGTTTTGTTTAGTTGCATAACAATTACATAGAAGGCACCAGGGCACGAGAAAGATGACCCATGAGGTGACCGACCAGGTCAGAGCGGCAGTGCATGTCCCCTTGCACGAATGCGCGCAAAAAACTACAGTTAGGGAGGAGTGGAGGTGTCTAGTGAAGCAGGTCACTGCAATTTAAAAGTGGCTGAGGCCGTAACAATAACATCTGGTGCACGAATGGGTCGGCTCGACCGGTAAAATGCCGCGACCTCAAAGAAGACAAGGAAGCAGTTGTGTGTGATCCTGTACTAATAACAAAAGGATGGGAAGAGGAAGAGGACTTAAAGGATGAGGGGATGAATAGGAAAGGAAATAATTTTCTGTTTATCCCCTTCTCTATCCATTAAAGGTAGGCAACACATCTCCGACTTATCAGCTCGTTGCAGATGCCGATGGTAGCGGTCACTTGTTAGGGGGTGTATAGGTTTGCCACCTTCTACTATAAAAAAATCTTGATGACCACGAGTAGTCTGTAAAGACTTTAATGATAGAAAAAAAAAACATTTACAGATGTTAATTCGTATAAGTATTTAATTTCCACGACTTAAATACTAACTATTTACAAAAAAGTACCAGGCAAATGGAGTACCTTCGTTTTGAAGAACTCTAGTGCAGAAATGGTCTTAAAGGCTGACGAATGAACGCCTGTATGTCAAACTTGAAACGTCAAGATGTCTGCGTGCCCCCAGTGACATGAATCAAGATTCTTTATCCCAATTGCCATATTTTAAGTCTTAATAAAGGTTAACTCGAATACTAAATACAAAATTTGGCCTGTCCCTAACCATAGTGTTATAAGTAACATACACATAAGAACAGTATAAAATAAAATAACTGCATTTGACTATCAAGCTATTCGTTTATGAATATAGAGCAATGCCGACTGGCTTCAACATTTTTTTTTCGAGACCAAAACGAGATGTCGTTTCGTGAATTTCATCGCGTAAAAATTCTAGAAAAGTTTCATTACTTTTGGAAAGCATTGTGTTGTGACGTTTTTTAGACAAGGTAGTCGGAGCTGTCGTGCCTTTGCCTCTCATCTGTTTTTTTTTAATCATTTTACTTAATCAAAGGTACAATATGATCGTTGATTTTAAATACCTTTATCGCCTCACCATCACATTGTTTTATAGAAGATTGAAAACCAACAAGCCGTTCACCTCATTTTAAGTGAACGCTACCCATAGGCATCTGCAACAAGCTAATGAGTTGCAGATGGCTCGCCTACATTTAAATGGGCACGAGAATTTATAAAGAGAAAAAATGATATATAACTTAAAACTTTCGTAGTTTTTACTAATATAAGGTTTGTAAGAGACGGGATTCTTACCACGATTAGCCTCAGTCAGCCCGTGACCATGCACATGCAACTGTGCCGAAATAACGGAGGCTCAAAAAGGCTAATTCCTATCTATCCCCTCCTCGTCAAATTCTCTTCCTGTGGAAGAGGACTGTAATTGGGCCTCCTGCACCTCACTCATCAGACGAAACGCAGAATACCTTCGATATTTATGTACGATATGATAAATATTCTACCAGAATTCTTATCAAACGCATATTAATGGAACGTAAAGTCGATTTATTAGTTATATACAAGTGAAAATAAACATACACAACGAATCTTGTATTGTTTTGTCAAATCTCTATTTTTATTACGTAACGCTACCGACTCCGAAACAAACAATACCGTTAAAATTATATGTTTCATAAGATGAAATCAAATGACGCGTGTTATTATAATGTTTTATTTTCGAAACTTAATAATTATGTCTTTCTTATTTCTATGGTATAAAAATGTCAAAATATACTAATTGTTTAAGCGATCATTGCCTTATCCTAATAATACATGTCTAGTCTTTGATTTTCTTCTCACTTGTCCTTTAACTTTGTCTGTGATTTACCTGAAAATATTGAAAATAAAATTAGTCCGCAATAACATATGTTGAACGAACGGGCTGATTGGACTCGTGAAATATGTGAAATATTACCTCACAGAAGAAAGGCCTGAGGTTGAAGTATCCTACGTTTCATCTGTTGACCAAGGTGCCGAAGGCCTAATTCTAGTCTTCTTTTTTTATAGTACGAGGTGGCAAACGCGCAAGTGGTTCACCCGATGTCAAGTGCTCGCTACCCATGGACATCTGCAACTAACTAATAGAGTTGCAGATGCGTTGCCCACCTTGAGACAGAGGAGGGAACAAACAGAAAATGGTAATTTTCAATTCCTATTCATCCCCTCCACCGTCAGGTTTTCTTTCCCTTTCCATCCTTTCCTTATAAGAAAAGAGTGTGAATTAGGCCTCCGGCACCTAACTCATCGGACGAAACGCAGAATACTCTACTTCACACCTGTCTTCTTTGAGTGGCATTTCACCGGTCGAGCCGGCCCATTGGTGCAACGTCATAAAGATCGTCGGTCTTATTGTATGGGGGCTGCCTACCCCTTATGATCTATCACTTGATGGTCGATGGAGCCAAAAGTTATACCGGCATTATGTTACTTACCAAAATATATCCTATAGACCTGGTTGAAGGGCATTTCAATTGTGACGGTCGCGAGTATAGACACCACCAGGATGGCCAGCATCTCTGGTGCGGGCATCTGAAATGTGAATTGATTGTATTAAGCAAGTTGTAAGTATTTAATAAGACTTCGGCGTTTCGTGTGGTGAGTGAGATTTTTCCCTTAAATTTTTTCTTTCACATTTAAAAACCTGTGTGTGTGCTATTTTTTGGACTCTGGACATCAGAATTTTGAATATCGAAATCATCTATTCATGAGCTTCTATTCAAGCTAGGATAGTGTTTGAAACAAATAAATAAAATAATTGGGCTTATCGAACATTTATGAGTACTCAGAAAAATCTTTAGCTCGTATTTATATCTAAAGCATTGTCTAAATAGCATTGCGCGTTGAATGAAGAACAAATTCTAAGAAAGCGACCGCAAAATACTTGTACTTTTAAGAATAAAGGGAGAGTTCAATGGTAAGGTACAAATTTATAAAGTTTCAAAAGTACAATGTACTGTCGAGTACCTATTAAGTAAATATTCGTATTCTAAACATAATCCAACATACAAATGTTGAAAATAATGAAGTTCTTCAAATGCTGTTCCACAGAATGATCTTTTGAACATTTCGTTATAAAAGGACAGCTACAGACTCCACAGTCTGGCTCTTTTTTCTACAATATACTGATTATTTTTCCGTAATATTTTGGAAGCTTTTCATAAATAGTGGTAATATTTTCGATCTATTGCCACGCTATTTTTTACCAGTTCTAGCTATCTTGACCTAAGTGGGTTATATTTTTTAACCGAAAACTTCTTTGTACGTACGTATGAACATCATGCGTCAGCAACAGATTTGAATTTTAAACACTTCTTCATTTAGTTTTCTTGTATTGAATTTTGAATTTAATTGTTTTGAAATAAGTGTTATTTATTTTTGAACTATCGTCGCGCCTTTCCACCTGATTTAAGTTTTCACTTCTGTAGGCTGTCTTTATGACTGGGTTTTTTATTTATGATCCTTATTTTTCCCGTGAAGCTGTAGCGTTCGAGCATTACAGCTCTTTGGTTACAAAATCATTGTATTCTTAAGACGACAAGTCGGTGAAAAGAAAAAGACCAGACTTGTTCTGAATTCATGGTAGCATCATGATAAGGCGGTGCCGGAAGTGTGCGAAAGCGTTCCCGTAGACCCGACAACATGCACCGGAGGAACAGTTTTAGTCGGTTCGAGTCCGCGACATAATCCGCTCTTAAACAGGTTGATATTCTTAGGCATTACCTCAAATTACACGAAACATCATAATGGATCTGTTTCTAATGTTAAAGTGAAAGTCTTGAATGACTAAATGCATAGTGATTTAAAAGAATGTGTTGAGATATTTAACTTACAAGTAACAATGGTGTGTAGAACTCAGCGTGCCGCTGTACGCCCACGTTGTAGAAGAATATTGGGAATTGAGTTAGGTAGACCGCGTACGCGATCTTATTAAAGAATTTGAACGCGCGGGATTCCACGAACGCTGTGCCGACGCCTGAGGGAATTTGCATAATACAATTCAACATTTTTAAACAGGTTTTTAACAATGCCGCATAATAATTTTATTCCAGAAATTCTTCCTTTGAAATAATTATATGTATTTTTAAAAGGATGAATTTAATGTGCAAATAGGAATTTGTTTTGCAAAATGATGAAATTAATTAGTAAAAGTCCTTTTAAATTTTTGGCAATGGCCGAGCCCGCTAGATACATCTGCTGCACTTTTGGGCTACGACCTCACAGATGACAGGCGTGAAGTAAAAGCATTCTGCGTTTCGTCTGATGAGTGTCTGAGTTTCAAATCCAGTTATTTTCCTTCCTTTCTTTTGTATGGATGGGAGATGAGGATTTAACGGGGGTGGGAATGGATAGGAAAAGGTAATATCCTTTTCCTGTCCATCGCTTGTCCATTTAAAGTAGGCAACGCATCTCCAACTCATTAGTTCGTTTCGGACGCCTATGAGTAGTGATAGTGGTCACTTAATATCAGTGTGACCCGCTTGCTCGTTTGTCATTTTCCATAAAAAGAAAATAACAAAAAAAATGATGCTTACAAATCATTGACATGACCAAATAGGTTATGTATGTAAATTTTCCCTTAGACACATTTAAATGGGTAGAAATTTGTCTTATATTTATAAGAAACATTTGAGGCGAACAAAACAACAGATTAAAATGAAATCTCATTAATATTCCGTTCTTTCATCTTTTAAAATTGACAAATGTTGAAATAAATTCAGCAGTGGTTTTATTGAAAATCACTTAAAAAAACAATAACGATATTTTCGTAAAAGGTAAAAGCCGATTTGATTTAAGAAAATCATAGCGAACGATATTAAATGAAAAATGCTTCATTTGATCAACAACGAAAGTGGAATATCCAGCCAGCCGATACAGCGATACAGGCCGAGTATCGCCGGGACGCGCCATAAAGCCTCTAAAAAATGGAACGTTCCAGAATAAACGCTACAACTTTCGACACCAATACTAAATAGTTATAGACGGGGTTGCCACTTTATAAAAGAAAAATATAAATAAATAACAATAATAATAGTTGGTTAGACAGCAAAGAGTAGTTGGAAAGTATGCATCTAAAAATAATTGAGTAAGATGGCCTAATTCTCTTCCACGTTGATACAAATACGATTTAGTTAAAAGTGGACTCTCTCTGAAGTTATCTCTTTTAGATGATCTAGATTACTGATAAGTAACAGTAACTTGATATGACGTCAGATAACGATGACGTCTTCGTATTCTCAAGTCCAGTTGGGGGCAGGACTAAGAAGACTAAAGAAATGGCATACGATCGTCGATGACGAGTTGAGGAAGACGTATTTGAAGCATACAAGTGAGAAGCACTGCCCCGTCCTATTAGATGACACGTTATATTTACACATACACAATTTATAATTCAAAAGCAAATTCTGACAGAGTTGACAACCCTAGAGACTCGTCCCAATAGAGATGAGCCACTTCCATCGTGGACATGTACAAATTTTGACTATTTCACCTTTTTACGATTATTGTGATTTCTAAGAGGCCGAGATAACATGATCACCAGTTTAACATATATATATTATTAACAATTTACTGGTGCTTAAGATTGAACATTGGAAACTATTAATAGAGCTAGCTTTTTAGAGGTTACCAACCTGTGTAGTCATTGCATATCGCCCAATGTGACAGGCACATGAACAATCCCCATAATATCGGTGAGAAGGCGGCGAACATGGCCGCCGGGAAGTGCTCGTACTGATAGCCCTCTAGTCCCATGCGGTACGGACTCGCTATCGTGAACGCCGCTACGCCGAAAGACGTCGCCCATAACAGCCGTGCTTGGGTCTGGAACGAAGAAAAATTTGGTAAGGAAGAGAGAGACAAAGAGATGTTTTGTGACGACTGACAAATGACATCCGTAGAGAGGAGCCGACGATATTGATTACATCTAAGATCCGCTTAAATGAAGGGAATTGCAACCTATACAAGCATTTAAGGATTATATCGGGGAAGTGATATGGAGCGGAGAAACGGAGAACTAAACTGTCTGCACGCTTTGAACGATTCATCGCGTGCTCTCTGACTAGAGCCAAGCTGTCCGCAGCTCCGCTGCGCTTTACTCTCTAGGTCAGCTCCGCTTCGTCGCCACGCGTCCATAGACAGGCAGAGGTATTCTGTGAGTTCGTGGCAACTTTTCTAGTTTTAAACAATCCGTATGAGTTGGAGTTGCTAGACTATTAAATGCATCGTATAAAAAACTTCATCATGTTAACGTACAACGAATTTTTCATACAGATATGTAGCAATAATAATATAAAAGATAACACGAGAAGTTGTCTCGATCGATGTGATTTATTTCACATACAGCGGCAAAGTTCAAAGTACTTACATCACTGAGGTTGAAGCTGAACTTTTTCGTTCTCATAACGTATGCCATCACGACTCCAATAAGATATATGGTGGCGCGGTGGGTCGGCAATATATACGAGTACCTCGCCGCGTCCAGCAGTTTTTGCACTCTGAAAGTAAATCGCATAAAATAATATGGACATGCGATATCTTTTTTATCTTAAATATATTTCAATAAAATTGCTCTGATTTATTCAGATATCATGACATGATGTAGTATTCTGGTCTGTTCATGAAAGTTTTAAATAAAAAGACGGATTTAAAACCTTCTATTTGTGTTTTGTGCCAATAAACTTTGTTATACCGAGAAAACAAAAAGGCAGAGAGATAAAATTGGTTAAAAACAATAAAAATTTGAAGAAAATTACAAAAGATATATATTAAGACTTAGATAAATAGAATTTACATTAATACGATATGTATTACATAATATCTATGTGTAATCATCATAGGGTGTTACTTATATATATTTTGTAGAAATTACATCAACTTATACATTAATTACAAATTAAAAGAGATATCCTTTCACGCCCGTAATCCAGAGGAGTAGACAGATATTATGGATTTCCTGTTGGCGCGATCCTGGCATACCTCTCTCGCTTCTTCTACATTCATACATCTATGCATACAAGCTAATCGGTTTCGAGACATACTAAAGAAGGATAGAAATAAGGAGCGTTATTGTTATCCTTCTTTAGTATGTAATCTGATCTATATAAGTTCGCCTTGGACGTCCCCTACCAACGCTGCCACTCACTCATTACATAATATTAATTATTGGAATTATTGCGTTAGGACCAAACTAGTGTACATAGATTGCAAGATAACTGATATTCACACATAGCTTTAGTATTCTTCAGTGATAATGGGCGGTGAACATTATAAGCTATACGTGGACGTGGGTAATCTTGCCACAATATTGACTGATGATCTCGTGGATGCAGGAGGGTTGTGTGCAACCAATCTCTCACTTGGAAGTTCAAGGTTCAATCTTGGGAGGGGATAAGTTAGTCGCTTAGCTGTATTGCATCATTTGTTTTAAGAAGTGAAGAGGAGTCGGACTAAGGTGGAACGTACGATAAATGGTGATTCTTATTAAAGGCATCTCTCAAGTAATTAGGTTAGTACAATTTATCGACACGCCGTCCGTTAATACCACGTGAATCCCGTTGAAAATTAGCTTAATTACTTAGAAGTGGACGCGCCGATCACTTATCTACGAGTAAATGTCGTTTGAACTGGCGCTAATTTATCGGGTAATTGTTTAATAGATTAGTTTCACATTCCCTTAATGTCTATGTTTTATACGTGCCGGTGTTAAGGTACACTTATATTGATACAGTGCGGAGGAAAATGGAAATTCATTTACGAGTAGATTTAACTGAAATTAAATTGCAAGGAGTTTTTTAAGTGATTGTCATATCGTCACGTATTTTCTCGGTCTCATTGACTCATTCATGTAATATCATCATCAGATTACAGCTGAACAGGCCTTCCTCAACACCTACCATAGTATGCAGTCCTCCGTTTTCAGTATCCAGCGACTTCCTAACATCCTACGAGGTCATCGATTCATCTGGAAGGAGGCCATTTCTAATCCCTATGAGGTTTCCATTTCAAGGTTTTTCTATCCCATTTGACTCTACAAATGTGATTGGGTCATTGCCAATTCAGCTTCTAACTTTAAAAACTATGTTGTCTACATTAGATGTCATATTTAAGTACCGGCTACAATTTAAATAGTGTATAATGCGATCATCATAAGTTTGCTAGTTAGACAATATTTCTTAGTCTCTGCTTTCAATGTGTTTACTAAATGTATACAGAATACTTACGATATTCCGGAGTACACGAACATGCTGATGTCGTACCAGTGAATGGCGAGGTATCTGAGCACGGTGGAGGCGGCGGCGATGCTGGCCAGCAGCAGCCATCCCAGGGTCCTGAACCGCCACAGCACCAGCATGAGGGGTAAGGTCGCCACGTACAGTTGCATGTCCATGCCGATCTGATGGGTGTGGGTTAAGCACTGGAAATGTGTTTGATTTACGTTAATTTTACAATTTTGGACGTTTTTTACACAGGTACTTCGATGCTAAATATATGTAGTTATTACTATATCATGATTTCTCATATTTACGCGAATACTATAAATTATAAATAAATATGCGCTCACGCCCGTAACCCAGAGGGGTAGGCAGAGATCATGGATTTCCATTTGGCGCGATCCTGGCGCACGTCACGTCGTTCAAAGTCACGCCTAACATACTTCTTAAGGATCGCATCTCAACGGCATTAACTCTACTAGCATGCTTTTCCTGCCAAACCCAGCTCTCACTTCCATACATTAAAGTGGGGACTAGTACAGCATTGTCTATTGCCAGACGAGCCTTCATAGACACATTCTGACTCCTCACTACTGTACCTATAGCCCCATTCATTTTATTTCCCGCACTCACTCGTCGTTCAAAATCTTTAACATGCCTACCATCTCTACTAAACATACACCCCAAATACACGAACTCTTCCACCTGTTCCACTACATTTCCGTTAACCTTTATTTCAATTACTGTCTTACTTTGTTCTCTTTCAAACACCATTACTTTCGTCTTATCCACATTCATCTTCATACCTTTACCATCTAGTGAATCATTCACTACATTCAGCATAAGTTGTAAGTCCTCCGCTGATGACGCAAACACAACCTGGTCATCAGCGTACAAGAGACATTTTACAACTAACTCACCCATTCTTAATCCACAATACTACATTTGAATAAAACTGATTTTACGGATTTTATCGCGTTTATTTTACGTTTTTTGATTCCCGACGTTTCGAGTACTTGAGAGCACTTGGTCACGGGGTGGACCGAGGTGTCAGACGTCCCAATGTCATAAGTTGCTCGCAAAGTACCCACTTATTTTGAATTAATTACTTCTGCTCCGATCTATGCATAATGAGTTCACTGTATCTTGCGGTCTCGCAGTTGTATGCTTGGTTTGAGATTTACTTTTATCCCAAGCCGGTGGTAGTACGCAGCCATCTTCTCTATTGAAATTCGGATGTTTTTTATTTTCAATATTCTCGGGTATCATCCTGGGTAGGAAGCGGTGTTCTTCTGCGAGGACTTGTGGTTTATCAAAACGTATATAATCGCGGGGGGTTTAAAACATGATCACAGACTGCAGACTTCTTCTACTATAGCTAAGCGTCTTCGAAAGATTGTACTAAGTAGTTTCCATTTATTGACGTTTATCCCACAAACACATAGCTCGCTTTTTCGTGAATTTACTCCCTTTTTAGTTTTTTTTACTTTTTTCTTCTTACATACCTTTTGAAGTCTATTTATAACAGAGAATAATTGTATGGGATGGAATGCTTGAAGATTATTTTCATTGATTTTTGCGACTCAGACTGCTGTTTTAAAGAATAAAATTATATTTATATTATACGCATAAAATGTAACAGCAAGGATATGTATGGAAAGACATTTGCCTACTACTTATTTAATTTAGTAAGTTAAACTTTGTTCTGGCATGTTCAATTACTTATCTCGATAACAATTTGTTCACTTCATTAACAATAATTGCGAGATAAAAATGCGCGTTGTCGCTCAATACGGACACGCAAAACATCGCCTTTAATATGTAGGTGACACGGGAAATGAGTTATACAAGCACCTTGAGAACAAGTCGACTTATCTCGAGCACCATTGTCGCAGCCTCCGGGGGCCCGTACCACGGTATCCATTGTTACAACTAACCCGATATTCAAACGTCTTACGTGTCGAGAAATTCCCGTCTTATTTTCGTTTGAATTATTAAAGGAAGATAGATGGAAAGCGGAAACAAAGACTTTAATTTCGTAATCGTTCCGCGATTTTCGCTTGAAATTTTGCGAGGATATTTCGGTCGCAATTCATCATCGCTATCTTTGAAGTTAGAAATCATGGTAATTTCATTAGTATATAACCTCTTTAGTGAAAACCGAAGCGGTATTTTAATTCGCAGGGTAGTCCGTTGTCAAACTTAGAGACTTCTGTATCAAATCAACGCGTTCAGCAATAACTTAAATAAAAAGATTTGTAATATTTTATCTATACATAAAACTTATATTTGTATTTTCTAAGTTGTAGTTAAAAGACTAAAACAAACCTAAATAAACTAAAGTTTGTTAATCCGTAACTAGATGGTGATTAAAATTAAAGATAAACCTGCCAAGTGCGAGTCGGACTCGTGCACTACGGGTTCCGTACCATTGTCTATAAAAACGGCAAAAAAATCAAGTTTCTTGTCTAGGAGCCCCACTTAAATACTTGTTCTAAATATTCTTTGAACATTTCAAGCGCCTTGCCGTTATCAATATCGAGCAAAAAAACACGTTAGTTGTATGGTTCCCTTAAATATTTATTGTTTAGTATTTGTTGTAGCGGCAACAGAACTACATCATCTGAAAATTTTAACTAAACATCACGGTTCATGAGAACCTGGTGACAAGCAGACAGACAGACAGACAGACGGACAGCAGAGTCTTAGTAATAGGGGCCTGTTTTACCCATTGGGTACGGAACCCTAAAAAGGATAAAATTATCGAAACGCTTACATACCATTTCCTCAAAGCCGAAGTAATTATGAATGAACAGGAAACTCTTCCACATATTTTTTTCACAGACTCGGCTGTGCTCCTCCACGACGAGGTTCCACTGGGGCCCGTTATTAATGTCGGGTAGGATGTATGTACAGAATAACATTAAGCTCAGGAACAACGGGAATAATCTGGAAAAAGTCGTTTGCATTATTACAAATTAAACGGTTAAGAATGGGAGAATTTTACATTCTGTTATGAAGCCTGGCGAAGTCGTTGACGTCCTGTTTTTAAATACATTTAATGTTTAGGAGGGTTAGCGGCCGGCCGTAAAAACTGTAGCCAAAACCTATACTGTGTGGACCATTGTGCCGACCTCACATGAATGGGAAAGGACAGGGAGATGAAAACTTACACAGTATCTAAGAGGCAAGTAAGTTATGAATAACTATTTATATATAACTTAAATACTGACATTATTTAGCATCATTTCAAGATCTGTACCGACTGTACGGATTATAATTCTAGTATAAACACTATACGACAAATGTCTAGTTAAGACTAATGGTCTTACCAGAAATCTGTACTGTCGTTTTTTTTAAACAAAAATGGAATCTATACTTAAAAACTTGTGAACCGATTTTCTTTTTGCAATAGAGTGCTTTATTATCAGGATGATCTACGCTATATTCTATGTATCCAAGCGAAGTCCTGGGGTGGATTGTTAGTAGTAGATAAACTCTAAAACTAGTAAATACATTTTAATAGCTTTGTTATACTTATAAACCTGCGATAATTATAAATCTAAAAGACTTTAACGTAGATTGAACATTATTCAGCGACACCGGGCATTGAAAGCCATACCTAAATAGCTTTTTCTAGACTTTAGATTGTTAATCTAAACTTTACTAAGATTTTCGTAATGAAATCATTGTGTGTCCGTCGAAAAATATGAGGAAGTTATAAGGCCAATATTTTACAGTGCGCGTAGTTTAGGATTATCTCATTATGTATTAACACATTAGTGTTAGATGTTTTATTTATTACGTCTTTGCTGGATGTAATATTACTTTTTATTATTTCGCGGAACAGGTGTTCACATTTTAGGCAGTGAATTCAACTTCGTTAAACTTCTATCTATCTATCTATAATATTATAAATGTGAATGTAAGTTTGTTTGTTACGCTTCCCCGCGAAAACTACTCAACGGATCATAATGGAACTTTGTACACATATTCTTGGAGGTACTAAAAGTAACATAGGATAATTTTTATGAAAAAATATATATATAAAAAGCGAAATATGTATGTTCTCTATAGACTCCGAAACGGCTGGACCGATTTCGATGAAATTTACAGGGATTGTCCTGTGTTTGGTAGCAATCGGATCAACATTAGTGGTACCCGGGCGAAACCGGGGCGGGTCACTTGTTATTATACAATTCAGTTTAACAATCGGACAATATATTTGAAAAATATAATGAAATATTTAAAAGTAAAACATTATCTCACCTGTACAGAACGATAGTCTTGTTTAAAAAGCAATATTTCGAAATCAATGACGATGGAGAATTGGGATGATTGTGCGACGAAAAATGTTTGTTTTCTATCAATACACAACAGTGAAATATTTGTGTATTGCTTTATGAACGATGCTTGTAATCCTTATTATATATCCACAGAAGTAAATCCCACCGGGAATAATTCCTTCGTCAAGCAGTAGTTTGCAAATATCGCTACTGCGGTCTGCCTTGAATAATCCTAGTGTAAATACCGAGGGGTGGGAAAAGCTCAAAAGCTTGCCTGGGTGAGTAAAGGTTTGAATAATATATATGTATGAGATGTATGAGTAAAATTTTAGACATTTTTTATAGAATACTATCGTCCCTCCCCAGCTTCGTATAACAATTAACGTAATATTATTCTTATATATGAAGTTGGCAAACCAGCAAACTTTTCACCTGGTATTAAGTGATCGCAACGCATAGACATCTGTAACCAGCTAACGAGTTGCAGATGGGTTGCCTAACTTTAATGAACAGAGGATGGGATGAAGAGGAACAGAATATTTCCTTTTTCTATTCATCCCCTTCTCTGTCTTCTTCCCTTTCCCACCCCTTTGTTATTAGAAAAGGATGGGAAGGGGAAGAGGAATGTATTTGGGCCTTGGGCACTACAATCATCAAATGAACCGCAGAATACTTCGAAATCATGGAATCATCTTAAAATGGAAAAATATCAGAAATATGGTGAAAACTGTTTCAAAATCAGGTGCGTGGTTTAGAAGGAGGTAGCGGATAAACAGAGACGAACGAGAGAAAGAATGGAGGTCACTCTGACTTCCATTCCTGCTATGTAACTGTAAAGATAAGCAAAGAATAGGCTCTTTTAGGAATACTTTGATAAAAAAAATCTTAAAACGATGATATTTGTGCTTGTATTGTATTACAGCGACCGCTTTGTGCGACTGTTAATTTAATATGTTTTGTTTTATACAAAAAAATTGGACGAAACCAAAGTATTTAGTAGGTTCATCCATTTGTGAGGTTGGAAGTAATAAGATAACATTTTTATTAATAATTGAGTCGTATTGAATTATTACTCACACGTGCCAAATGCACCGGCACGTTCAATTTCAAATTAACGATTTTTAAATCGATTTAAATATATTAATTAAATAAGTAACAATCGAATTCAATGAAACAGATATACAAAATACGAATCTCTGTTTCCAATTAAGCAAAATAATAAAAGTGGATACAAAAAAACAAATAAATTCGAAAACCGAATTGAAACGAAAGTGTAAAGTGGTCCGGCGGCTGTGTATTGATGACGATTTCATTAATTTGTTATATTTGTATTTATAACGGATAGTCCACGCGCTCACGGCTATTATTTTGATTCAGTGAGAATTGAAGCGTTATTTCTTTGACGATCTGTTTTAACGTTGTATCGGCTTCCGGAGAACGTAGTTAGGTTTTAGTGAACATAGATAAGTACATTGATTATTGAATAATAATATAATAATATTCTGGGATATTATTCAAACACGGCCATCTGATCCAGCAACAACATGACGGGCCGGTTGGCGTGATTTGTAAGATACTCCAGATTCGATATCCACCCAGAACAGACATTTGTGTGCATAACATGTCTGTTTGTCCTGAGTCTTGGTGTTATTATCGATTTAAGTATGTATTTACAAAAGAAAAGTAGTACATGTAGTATATCAGTTATCTGGTTGATATAGCACAAGCTCTGCTTAGTTTGGGATCAGATGGCCGTGTGTGTATAAAAAAAATCTGTTGGATGAATGGGCCGGCTCGACCGGTGAAATATCACGACTTCACACGACGACGACAGGCGTGAAGTAGAAGAGTTTCTGCGTTTCGTCTGATGAGTTAGGTGCAGGAGGTCCAATTTCAGTTCTCTTCCTTTCCCCATTCTTTCCTAATAAGGATAGGATGGGAAAAGTAGAGTATGAGACTGGGAAGGTGACGAATGTGGAAATATCCTTTTTCCTCCTCTGTCCATTAAAAGTAGGTAACGCATCTGCGACCTTGGATTACTTCTGGGTCGAGATAACTACAAGGGTGCTATATGAGTTCACTACTTCCTACTACGCATCGTGCCTATATAAAGGTCCGGTATATATAATAATATGTCTTTCTTACACATATTTCTTCGGTAGATCTATCGTTGCGTATACTTTTGTCAAGTTATAAAGCCAAAAACTTTAGACGGTCCAAAACACACATTTTTGTCCAGTATAAATGCAATAATGAAATTAAAAACGTGACGGAACCCGCCAACGCCGAATATTCATGATTGATATTTAAAACCATAATTATTCTGGGATCACATAAGATAAAACAATTAAATTTACCTGAACCATCTCGCGAGCAGTCTGCCTTTCACATCAATAGTCCCTTTTCTCTCCAGCTCTTGGAACAGGTTGTGAGCGTTCAAAAAGCCGCTCAAGTAGAGGAAGCTGTCAGTGTAGACAATTGCCGACCGACCGATCACCGCCCACGGCATCCCGAACACCTGGAAGTTGAATATTTTGTATAGTAAAATGACGGGCAGGGCATAGACAACAACCCTTGATATACTCGTCTATACTAGCTAGCTCAAGACTCAAGTTTTATGCACAAAAGGCCTAATTCTGGTCCTATTCCCCTACCCACCCTTTTCTAATAAGCAAATAATGGGAAGGGGAAGAGGATTTCGGGGTGGGGAATGGATAGGAAAAGGAAATATCCTTTATTTTGTCTATCCCTTCCTCTGTCTATAAAAGGTAGGCAACTTGCAACCCATTAGCCCGTTGGAGATGCTTATGGGTAGCGATTTACTTAACTAGATGCTTGATCTTTTGCCATCTTTTTCTACATAAAAAAACACATAAAGTAAACATAAAAAATGATACTGACGTATTATTATTATGTTATAGAATGTATCCTGCAGAGATGACGCCATCTAGTGCCAAGCAGTAGCCCTGTTCGAAATCGACCTTGACATTGACTTTCAACACCGTCATCGCAAATAATATTAATATTATGCACTAAATATTTGAACAATAAATTCAATATGACTTTAACATAAAATATTAACGGCAAACGGACACTTCGAATTTATACACGTACAGTATAAATGTTTGTACAGACGTCGTAAAGTTTTGGCATCACGTAAACTTCGATCGAAGTTACGCCGTAATCCGCTTGTTGATTGCCGAAGTTTGCCACACTTAACTTTTAATAACTTCTATATAGGAGAGTGGATAAATGCATTAAAGTAATAAAAGTGGTGGGTATTTCTACTAACGGCTTTTAGGCGCTTCAACTAACTTGGAAGTTGTGAGGAAGTGATTTATGTAGCGCTTTTGACGCTATTTTTTAAGAAGTTGCTTTAAGAAGAAATTATTGAATTCATTAACACTCCCTAAGGATTAATATAAAAACACTGCTGTCATAAGGACTGCACACAAAAGTGAAAAAACACAATGTAGGTGGGCAGGCACGACGATAGTTTAAATTATTAACATAAATAAACTCTTGCATCTTTACGATAAAATTCAAAATCTAATACAAAAAAAAATAAAAAAAAGTTCGTCGTTCCAAATTCAAATAAGAATGTTGACGCGTGTTACTAACGCACGTTGCTGACGCGTGTTGAGCGTGTTATTCACGCGAACCTATAATATTTTCAAATATAGTCTAATCCGGATAGAGAAGTTGTCACTTCAAAACATCGAGACATAAAGATAGGTTCTGCTGATGTTAATTTGGGAACACAAGTAAATAAAATACAAACGTTATGCACATAAGTCTTCACAATTACATGTCATTAGTATTGCAATGTCCCACTTATCTCCTTACACTAGATGTATAATAATTATGCTATTGTATTGTATAATAATAATTATTGAATATGGAGATCTAAAGTCATGTCGATGTAACACATTTGAACGTCCAAAATCAATTTTGTTTTACTTCAGAAAGCAATCAAATAGTAAAGTTTTAATACTCACCGCTGCCAAGCTGGTTTTGTTTACGTAAGGGGTGTGCGCCAAAGCCATAGACTTATGAG
Source organism: Papilio elwesi (assembly GCA_029849275.1). Taxonomy (NCBI): domain Eukaryota; kingdom Metazoa; phylum Arthropoda; class Insecta; order Lepidoptera; family Papilionidae; genus Papilio; species Papilio elwesi. The sequence continues at coordinate 12,647,501 of CM056691.1, read as the reverse complement.
CTATGAGGAGTGCTAACGCGTTCATCCCTCTGAAGGCGTCCACCCCTTTCACCCGGGTCGGCGCGTCAGACAAGTCAAACACTTTCCTCAAATTACGTTTTAGGGAAAACGCGTTGAGAAGCTTCTCGAAGTTAGTTGTGCCTTCCTTGCCGTCATCTAATATCGTACCCATGCTCAATAGCAGGACGACAGCAAGAAAAAATGTACTGTAACCAACAGAGATAAAGTTTAAATTTCCTTGATATGTTACTTGAGGTGTTTCAGTGTCGTTATGTTGTTATTAAATTTACATAATACGCTGGTACGTGGTACGTTCGTAGTTACGAGGACCGCGCAAAAAGTAATGTTGATGATACTTTAAAGAAATGTTGTCAACATATTTATAATCAAGTACTTGATGGTAATAATGAAGAAATTATAACTTCTAGCAGAATATACGACTAACGACTTCACAGTTGCGACATCGAATCGTATTAGATAAGTTTACTTGTTCGACATTTTGTTTCTAACACCTAAGATGTTAATAACTCTATATGTCACCGTTGGTGACTTCGTAAAATCCTTGAATAATCAATTAACGGATATATTTTATTTCATCATACGTTTTTCCTTCCAAACAATCGAATTACATACTTATACCGTACTTTTTACATTTTGACAATTTAAAGTTCAAACTTTCATTGAATTGCTGTCAAATGAGAAAAAGAATACTGTATTTTTTTAATTTTCCCTGCTATTACAAATGGCTTTATGACGTAGTATATATATTTTCGGCCAGTGATATCAATACATGTAGAAAAAAGGTACTTATCCAACAGCCATTGTATATACAAATAGTTCCTCAGTATATACAGATCTATGTATATAGTACGGAATGAGATCTTACAGGCTTAGATTAATCGAGATCTGAATTGTAATTCTAGTTGGAACAATGGTCGGACTCTAAGGCGTTTGGTTTGAATAGCAGTGGTGAACAGATGCACTAAATGTGTCCCAGTGTCTCAGTGTTCCGGCTGGGGCATCTGGAGTGTTGACAGCTGCACGACGCCTCTCAAACGTGCGTCTCATCTCAGGTTTATACAGCTTATGTATGCACATAAATTACAATGACATTACTTGGTGTCGCTTTTCTAAATTAATTTTATATTTTATTTTTAGTTTGAGCTACGTCTGATGTTTATTTTTTTTAATCACTAGGGTGTAGCTTTAGAAGTTTGCTTAAAACTATTTCGGAGAAGAGTTGAGCTGAACAATTTAATCTGTAGCCGCCTTTACGTTTCAAATAACATTCTTAGGTATTCTTGTAAGCATACCTCACACATTGAAATAATTAAATTTAAAATATATTCTTATATCGCTTTTGGTTTTTGAAATTATTAAAATTTGCCTTTTAGATTCAACATTTTGGACGTATAGTTTCAAAGAAATGACTATGAGAGCACGAACTAGGTTAGTAATAAATATTTTAGCTAAAAATGCATAACTAAATTCTAAATAGCTAACAAGTATAAAAACAAATGGGAGTTTTCCAATATTTTTCTCATCTCAAACGATAACAATAGGTAACAATTTCATATGATCCAACGCGAAACTGGAGGAGGGTAATGCTGAAAAGTAAGCAAGTCGCGTCATGGTGGAACAGAATCTAATAATATCAAATAAAATCGCTCTAGATTATAAAATATTATTATAGGGGATTGTGGCAAAGGGTAAAGAAATTAAAAAATTACTCGTATGTCTGTCTCCTCCAAATCAATTCATATTTTAAAAATCCCAACAGATTTACATTTACCTATATGCAATAACTAAGCGCCTTATGGCGGAGTATTCGTGTGTTATCATAGATAATATATATACAACACAATAACAAACAAAGTACAGATAAAAAAGAAACCAAGAAAGGAAAAAAAGATAAAAAAACATATTTAACAAAGGCGATAAAACCCATCGTTTACAATTATTATAAATCGCCTAGATTGGTGATGTACTTTTAGTACGCATAAAGGCGGTTAAAGATTAACCGTAATCGAAGAAAGGTGTACACATGTAATAAATGTATGGATGTATGTTGTATGGATTGTGCTAAATGGAAATTCTTAATCTCTACCCACCTCTCTGGGTAACAGGCATGAGAGTTTATTTATGTATTTATCATTTATATAGTGTTCTTATAGAGGGCGCCTTAAAAAATCATTTTAAGTGCTTTTTTGCGCTTGTGGTAAACAAATGTCTAATGCTGATAATGCACTGATTAAGAGAACAGAATAAATCTTTGAATTGAGTTTTTGTTGTACATTTATCTGCGCCTTGTAATGTGTAGTGTGAAAATGCACACATGTTCTCTTAAAATGTAGATTTAGGCTGAACAATGTTACGAAACGGGGTCGAAAACATGACAAAGTGGGACAAGAGTAAGTATTACAGCAAACCACTTGTGTAAAAATAACATAACACACGATCGATCAATTTCCAATAAGCCAAAGTTAAGGTAATTTTTTTCAGCGCTTTTCTTTTTTTATTCAAGCATTACACGAAAGGTGTTTTACATTACCCGCAACATGTAAGGTCGTGTAATCTCACGATCGATTGCGACGCCTTAACGTAAAGGGATAACACGATTCTTATTGAGGGTACGGATTATTTTAACCTCATTCCATGTTACAAATAGATGTGATAAAGTTTCTATAAACGCAAAGTGTAATGCATAAACTATGTTGTTTTAATTGTAATTGTAAGTAACAAATCACGGACTTTTCTCATTGAAGAGTGCTTCTGATTTTTGAGGGCGGTAAGACGTCAATTTCTACTGCGGTTTATGGGTTGAAAATAATGATAATGCCAGATGTTTATTTAGCATGATCTTTGGACACGTTCCTTTTTTTCAAATATGTATTGGTTATACCTTTAATTTAATTGCTTTCCTATACGTGGTATATTTTAACATTAAGCTGTTAGTTTGTAACGCACCGCAATCATTCGATTGATGACACAGACAAATGCGTCAGAGCTAAGTCTATCTCCGTACAAAACACTCATTTCAGCAATAATCGAGTCTAGCCTATCATAACTAAGAAATAAAATAAATAAATATGCGCTCACGCCCGTAACCCTAGAGGGGTAGGCAGAGATCATGGATTTCCATTTGGCGCGATCCTGGCACACCTCTCTCGCTTCTTCTACATTCATACATCTACCTATACATGCTCGTCGGTTATGGGTGCTTCTTATATCGCCCTTTTTTAGTAAGTCACTAATCTAATCGATATAAGTTCTCCTAGGGCGTCCCCTACCAACACTGCTACTCACTTTCGCTACATAAATTTGCTTAAGAAACTAAACTAACGCAACACACGTATTAGTCATATATCGCGAAAAACAGATAAAATAATACACATGCAAACTAAGAATATAAAATCAAAAGAACTTACACGTGACATTCATAAATCAATATAAATCATTTTCAATTTTATAAGAATTATTTTAAAACTTATTCTGACTGTTAGATATAAGAAAAATACAGTTCCTTATGCTAACGGCAATTTATTACAATCAATTTTAACAAGGTACCAATATCCTTATTAACGTAATTTATACTAGTCAAGTCCTTAAGGTCAGTCATTTTGTTGTTTTTTTTTTTGAAAAATGTGCAAATAGTTTATGGTTAGTATACTGTGAGGTCTATCTTTGAGGACTGAAGTTTTGAGCATGATAATATTAATATAGCGAGTATTATGAAATACATGTTGGAGCAGTGTTGGCTCAGCGGTTTAGGCCCCGACTAACGTAATGTACGATGCGGGTTCGAACCCAGGCAGGCGCTTTACTTTGTGTAATTTATTTCGTGACCACTGCTCCGGTGAAGGAAAACATTGTGAGGAAACCGGCATGTTCTTAGAACCATCAAATTCGAAGACATGTGACATCCACCAACCCGCACTGGGCCAGCGTGGTGGATTACGGCTCATTCCCTCTTTCGGAGAGGAGGCCTGTGTCCCTGCAGTGGGAAACATTGTAGAAAAGGCCGATTTATTATATATATTTTACCTGTTGCAGTTATTATTTAATAATATAAAATCCTAGGACACATTCACACACTGTCATCTGATCCCAAACTAAGCAGAGCTTGTACTATGGAAACCAGATAACTGATATACTACATATACTACTTTTCTTTTGTAAATACATACTTAAATATATAATTACATTCAGAAACAAGAAAAACAATTAATGCACACAAATGTCTCTCCTGGGTGGGAATCGAACCCACGACCTGCGGCGTGTAAAACAAGTATCTTACCAACCACGCCAACCGACCTGTATATAGATTTAGATTATGTTTCATGATCACGTAAAGCTAGGCTGCGAGCCCCAAATTTTAACTAAGTAGTCCACGCATGATTTCAAATTGTTATTCAGAAAAAAAATGCTGACAAATGTTTTTAATATCTTCTACAATTCTCATATAAGTAATACTTTAATGTATTACTTTACGATGACGTCATCGGTAGAACTTAGTTTTTTTTTAAATTTTAAGCACTTAGATATTATGAAATTACCTCCTGTATTATGTTTAATCTGCTAAGACTGTACTGATATGACTTGAGATTATCAATATATATATTGTCTGTTTAAGGAAAATATATAAATGAATGACACTTACATAGATAATGTTTTTCCCAAAGAATAGGGCCTGCTGAAATTCTTGACCGTGCACATTGTGTTGTACACTCGCACGGAGATGTCCAGCTCGGCAAGTTTCTGGGACAGTTCGTCCTCTAAGTCGTAGCTGCTGCATGAGCTCGGTATGCAAACGCCCCACAGTATACTGGAGTATCGCGGGACCCGGTGACCCATCTGGAACAGAATGAGTAATACTATCAGGAATAGCTACGAAGAGCATTTACATTTAGACGGGTACATATTTTACGGTGATATTGTGGTATTTGTACACATATTTAATCAATTATACATTCCCGTTTTGTCTTAACTATAATTAATAAGTTGGAGAACGAAATCCTTTTTTTAATAGGAGTAGGGGCAAAGGGGGTAACAGACGCACAGCCGGTCTTGGAGTACGTTGTTGCTATATAAATAACAATCTAACTGCTATCTCTTGAGTGTGCGTTCATGGTTTAATAGAGCAAGAGTGGGCGACGACGTGACTTTCGTCATTTAATAAAACTTAAAACTTGTCTCTGTGTTTTTATCTGTATTAGGAGACAACAATTAAAGACGCTCCCCAAGTATGAAGCTTGGGTCACTAAGCTTTGAGTAGGTTCATTTCAAGTTTTAATCCTCGAGATATTTTTAATGTATCTGTAGTAATTCTTGCTGTCGGATATGTTAAAGGTGACAATTGATCGACACTTCAGGTTCTAGAGGCGCTTATTCACCTATTGGTTTACATTTTGGACTATACTATTTAGTCTTGAAACTTGTAGTATTCCAGCTAGAAGCTTCAATACGAAATGGAATGGTCTTATTTTATTGAAATCCGTAGTTTGCACTGAGACCGAGTTGTATTTTACTTTCAAAGATTTGAATTTAGATTTGATGCTGGGATGCATTCAAAGATAGATATCGAGCGGCAACCAATTCCATTACTACCGCACAGACTTGCATTGACAGCGCCGTACAACGAAAATGTATATACATACGAGTCCCTCAAATTTGTTCTCGTTCCGATGATATTAACTTCATGTAATTTATTATATTACCCTATCTAGGTAACCTAACGTCTAATTCTTATTTAGAATTCTATCAAACGATATCTAGTCGAGATTTATTTAAGTTTTCTTTTGGTGCGTTTTGTTGAAGTTACCTTCCTTTATTACCTTATTTTACAATAGAGAAATTGTATATTAATTAATGCCGATCAGCTAACGACAAACCTGACGAGAATGGAAGCGCCCGACGAATAACAGTCCTCGCGACATTTGATGGATAGTCAACGGAAGTGTTTTTGATCACACTGATAAAACGAGACTTAAGTACAACCAATTATTCCCAGGGTTGGCAGACAGAGGCCCACCCGTGGAAACTATAGCCGAAACCTACACAGTATGGACTACAAGCATATTGTGCCGACCCCCATGAGTGGGAAAAGGGCAAGGAGTTGAGGATGATGAACTGACTGACATACAGACTAAAGCCAAACTATCCGACGAAACATATATTTCTCTCTAAATTAAAATAAATATTTTAATATATGTTACTTTTTAATATTTCTTCGGTCATTTAGACTACCTTTTTTCTTAGTAAGGAAGTATGACATCTACAGCATCATATGTGTATATAGAAATTCCAACAAGAAATTAAAAAGAATGTAAATGTTAAACAAGAGTAAGAAATGACTGAGCATTTGGAGTCTATTGCTATGAACAATCTCTTTCAGGTGACCATTGAAGAGAAACTTGCTGAAGAAATAAAAATAAATAATATTAGCTCAGTCACAGTATAAATATTAAGGTAGATTTCTTATACTTTGTGTATTCCATATTCTATGTGTATTCGGTACTGTGTGTACTCCATATATTGTGTGTATTCCATATTTATACTGTGGTACAGTAATTACATTAACAACATTAATTATCATTCTCAGAGCTTCGCAATAATGTGTATGTGGTCTAAAGAAGTGATAAAATACTGCATGCCTAGAGTCTATATCAAACGTATTGTGACCAACAATATTACATGAAATTTGAGTATTATGTCAATAACAAGCTAAAACTTTCAAAGTCTACAACTTAGGCGTATTAAAACAGCATGAAAACGTCGTTGGAAGTGGAGAGAACCAGTGCAAAGTTGCAATTTATCTTACAACTAGACCTAGTCATAATTTAGTCCCAGTGCGCGGTGAAATTAGCCTGATAAATTGTGCTCGTAATCTTCGCTGCACACGACGCCGCTTAAGTCCCGGATTAATATCTCTTCTCTCCCTCTCCCGCGGTGTATAACTTTAGTTTCACTACGCCCACGTAAAACAAGCTTACTTTCATAGTTTCATGCTCGCCTAGTACCTGCATCGAGTTTCGCGAAGTACGCTAAGCACTCGCTTTGCGGGGGTAGACTGCTTAAAATGTAAAATATGTAAAAATTTATGCAAACGTTTGTTTCCAAGCAAAGAAAATAATTTTATAACCATTACAGTTTTCGAAATGTTTGCATATTAACTAGGTGGACATACAGACGTAAAGGGAATGTAAATTTAGCTGATCTTTTTACCTCAGAATTAATTGCATTTACGCCTGAAACCACTTCCAAGACCGAGACATTGATAGACATTCTATTGAAAGGATGAATGAAGGGAGAGTAACGAAACTAATTCATGTTGTAAAAGTGAGTGGCAGCGTTGGCAGGGGACGTCCTAGGAGAAATTATATCGATCAGATTAGTAACATACTAAAGAAGGACGATATAAGGAGTACCCGTAACCGACGATACATGTATGTGTAGATGGATGAATGTAGAAAAAGCGCGAGAGGTGTGCCAGGATCTGAATGGAAATTCATAATCTCTGCCTAGCCCTCTGGGTAACGGGCTTGAGCGTATATACATTTATTTATTTAAGATAAATAATCTGGTACAGCTTGTGGAATTCTACTGAGGGTCCTCTGACAAGTAGTGGACATTCTTTGTCTGGCCATGATGAATTGGAAATTAAAAGTTGAATACACACAGCAGAAGTCTAACAGCAGTGCGATCAAAACCTGTGAGATGATGAGTTTTCCGTGCCTTAGCTAATATCAGAACATTTAGTATTCCTTAAGCTCCTACCTTTCATATAACATTAACCTTGGACCAGTTGCCGTGCACTAAGCGACTCTCAGATCGATGTGATTCATTTTCAGCGATCAGTATGCGAGGAGGACGCTACTTGCACACTTAACGTATAAAAATTACTAGACTTAAGCAATTTCTTTAAAATAATGCTTCTTAATCAGATCGTCGCTCGTTGCTCGCGTGCTCACGAGGTATAAAGGGAATGCAATCTAGCGAATTCAGAATTTTAAACGATGCTACTTCGAAAGAAAAGGTTTTTTTTGGCACAATATATAGATATCTTTTAAGATTACTTTACAGTGGTAGAGCCCGCAACAATAGTGTATGGAGGAAGAGGAAACGGCGTCACACGTCATGCTACACTTTCCTGCAGTGTCCCAGTACAGGGTTAAGTATCTTGGTTCGCTGGGATCGCTCCCGGAGATCATCGGCAACATTAAGGGGTTTCTGGGATTCTTCGGGGAGTTGGGCTGGCTGGACTGATCCATGTCCCGCCCACACGCAAAATACGCGCTAGTCGTGGAGTTGCGGTAAAGTAGCCCCCTACTACTACTACTACTACATGGGCTGGCTTGACCGGTGAAATACCACGACGTCACAGAAGACAGGCCTGAAGTAGAAGCTTTCTGCGTTTCGCTTGATGAGTGAGGCGTCGCAGGCTTAGACAACGCGTCTCCAACTCATTACCTTGTTGAATATACCTATGGGTAGCGATCATCAGGTGAAACGCTTGCTGGTTAAGTTATAACATAACAACTGCTGACAGAAGTGGAAATTCAACTACTAATGTTAAATATTATAAAGTAACAGTCTGGCGTCTGTTATCTAGCAAATGCCTAAAGACATCGTGTAATCCATACCTCTAATGGTTTACGTAGTGCACGTCAATATTTCTCTCAGATAACAATATCAATATTTTGTTCAATTTATATGTTATCCTAATAATCTAGCTATATTAAAGTTTGATCAAAGTCCGTTAGTACTTTTTGTGTTAAGGAGGAGATTGTCTATACTGTTCATCCATTCATCAGTCTTTTCTTGCTTATAATATTTTTAGGATTTACGGAAACTTTCATACGTTTCATAAATTATGTTTTAGTTTTATTCTTACATTATAGCTTAATCTCGATCGATTGTAGTCCATAAAGAATACAAAGTAACCGCCGTTCAAAGCCACGGATCCACAGCTTTATATCTTTCCTGCTACTGATATAAAATCTCCGGCTTGCTAGAGGTAAATAAATCACTACGTTTGCTCTTAAATTAACGTCAAGTAAAATAAAATTGCTCCTGGCAACTTTGTGTTGAGCCCGAAAACTTTAGTATCGCCGCCAAATCTAGATTCAGTATTCGCCCGGTACGCTTGTACCTATGTCGTTTCACTTGAATACGCTTATTTGCAACAAAGCCGAAATTGGTTTCTTTACAGCATTGTCACTTCTAAGGAACGCTACAGTAAAAATTCTTTGTATTTGTTTACACCGTCTTGGTCAAGGGCCATTGTATTACACAATAACAATTGTCATTCGAAACAAACATGGCGGCCAAATAAGCTGACAATGTAGACGGCCAGTGTCGACTCGCAGAATATTAACTAAGGAAGCGAACCTTGGATGCCATTTGCGTGATCTCGATCCGAATGATACGAAGTCAGTTTGTAATTTGTTATTATGCTCATTATAAATCAACTATGTCCGCTGGTATAATAATGTTAAATTATTTTTATTCTTAACTCATTCGAGATCGTCTACAGATACGCTGTGTTGTCTGCGTGCTAACATTATCTTTATACGATCGGCGCAGGTGCGGTGCTTTTTCACGTAACTACTTATACCAGGCGCGCAGATTTGTAACGAAGGGCGTAAATTATCGCGGTGGCGAAACTTCTGTGGCGGATCACAACTTGTTTGCGCGGTGCGTGATTCATTGTCATTTAGTAACATATGACAACTTACCATTTTTCTTTTGTTTTGCATTTTTTGCCGAGAGACGAAAATAATCGTAGTGTGCGCCCAGCCTTACGCGGCAATTACGACAATAATTAGATGACAAACGCTACGTATCTCGATGGGTATCATTTCATTCATTTTTTGTATGTAACCGTGTTGTAGGTGTCCGTTTCAGACGCTATAATCGAAGAGACCCAAACAAAGATAATAAAAATATTAACCGTTTTTTTTAAGTGAAAATTTCTTTAGGCACACTTGACTTGGGGAGAGAGCTGGTGAACGCGCGACGAGAGCATTACGAAAAGTGTGATCGGGCGAGGAAGTTGTTTGAATTCGGAACGGTTTCGACGAACTTTTTTTCATTTATTTTTCTTGAATTCAATTTTGAGTTTTATTGTTAAGACGCAAGAGTGTTTTTGTTGATTTTTTATTATTAAACTATTATCTAGTCTCTTTTTGAGTTTTCACTTCTGTCGACAGTGCTTATGACTGGGTTTTTTTGCGTAATTTAGGTCTTTCAAGTAATGTCTATGAAATTGCTTAGTCATAACATCTATGCGTATAACATGATAGTTCAGTGATAGAAGTTTCTAATAACTCAATAGAACTTGATTTTACGTGAGCTTACGGAATACTATCCCGAACGAAGACCTCCCGAATCAGATGTGTAAGCCTGATGGACTTAATGAACAGAGATAAGTGGCCGGGGAGGATTAAGTCACGTAACTCCGGCAACGTAACATCTCTCCCGCAGTTCGGGTAAATAGCTGAAGGCGAGACTTGGTATTAAGTTGTCAAAATTATTAACCTTATTCAGACATATGTTAAAACTATAATTTGATCGGTCTCTTCTTTTCATTGAAATTAAATTTAATTAAATATCTTTTATAATGTAAGTAGACGTATTTAATAGATTTTACTTGAAAGCACTCTACGAGGATTCTAAATCACCTTGAAATATATAGGCAAAGTCGAATGCAGAACTAGTTTTATGGTTTTATTTGGAGTTACCAACTAAAACGTGTACTTTAAAACATTTTAAAATTGAGTTTGTGAAGCGTGTTTCGTGGTGAACTCTAGTTTCTGCCGCGAATGTACCGGGTTCGGATTTATCGTTGAAAATGTAAATTTTAATTAAAAGGAAAACCTTGCATGAACACGTTTTAATTTTCAAAGGAGCAGCCGACAAGTAACGGGGGCTTCGAGTCCTTCCTAACGAGCAACGCCATCTCTGTGTGTGTATTTTAATTTTTACTGCTTCGCCCTTGTTTTTAAAAGTTAAATTGCAAACTTTTTTAAATTTGCATTCGTAGTATTCACGTTGTTCTACGTAAATTAGCGTAACACCATGTAGCAACTATCCAATCCTAAGTACTGTTGACACTAGCACTCTGGTATATTAAATATTCTCATCTACATTTCCTTATCTATAACTTTCTAGATACTAACTGACTAGTAACACCTTTGAATGCATTCAATTCAAAATCAAAATAACCAGTCGATGTTATCGTTGAATCCATTTTTGGCGCTTAGAAGCCTTAAGCAAAAGGTTACGTCCTTAATTGAAAAGCGTCGTAATCTTATAAGTTAATTCGTAATACCATGTTATGCGTCATCGAAATGGACAAGTACATCGTATAATGTACAATGAATAAGTAAGTTAAGTACATGCAATATTCAATCATAAATTCACCTTTCAATACGCAATAGTTAGTTTAACAAATCAAACTACCTGACTGACTGTATGATTATTATTTATTGCATATATACTTTAAGTAAGAGAATTAATAATTAAGAATATACTTTCACTATATGGATTTTATCTTAAGACTCTACTACTACTACTACTACTAATATATGTAAGATGTTATATCTGAAGTGAATAAATTAAAGTGTATGTGTGTGTTGCCAGCGATATTTTACGGTACTGAGACGTGGCACCTCACCGCGAGCACCATTAGGCGGCTCAAGTTCATTCAAAGGCAACGGAGAGGGCAATGCTCTAAGTCTGTGTGACCGCATCAGAAATAATGTGATCCGCAGTAGAACCAAGATAATCGACATTGCCTGAAGAATTGCAAGGCTTAATTGGCAATGAGCCGAACACATTGCTCGTAGAACGGATGGCCGATGGGGCTGGAAAGTCCTTGAATAGCGGCCACGTACAGGTCGACGCAGCGTCGTTGGGTCTCCCACACGATGGACTGATGATGTCGCCAAGGTTGCGGAAGCCCACTAGATGATGGCAGAGGACCGACCTTTGTAGCGATCAGAAGATACATCCAGCAGTGGACGAATATCGACTGAAACAACGACCACGATATGGATTCTGCGCTGACGTCGTATGTGCTTTGAAACTTCGGGGAAGAGTACAAATCTAAAATACTACAGAAAGTCATAGTACAACGGTCGTTAATAAATAAATACAAACAAAAAACATTACTGTCAAACAAACTATCAGTTGGGCAAAAATTTAGTATTAAATTCTTAGGAGCGATTGCACCGTTTGCATTCGAAACCAAGTTTAACACAACTAAGTTATACTTAATCGAATTTATAGTCCGAATCTAAGCTCGGTTTTCGATCGATCGCGTTTAGTGACGTAAAGCGTAAACACCGCCTCAATCTAAGCACAGCTGTCATGTCATGCCATATCATGTCATCAGTTTGTCAATGTCAAAACTGTCTCAAATGTAGCTGTCAAATTGAAAACGCGTTTACATAGTTCAAAATTTAGAGCATAACTGCGTTTAGTTTATGTTGGTGACATTAAATTTGGCGCTCTAAACTCCGTTAAACGGAAAATCCGAGTTAAGGTCGAACTAATGGCGTTTATTTTCAACGGTGAAATGTCCCCTTAGTATTAAGTGTTGAGTTGATTTGTTGTACGTGTTGTATCATAATGTAACTGTTGTTTTTTTGCAAGGATTTATTATAATATTACATTAAGCGATTGAAACGAACATGACAAATATATTGTTTCGGAAATAAAAAAAAACTCTTGAATAATATTACCTCTAATGACTTCCATAGATCTCATCTAAAACTAAAGTCTTTTTATTATTGAAAAAAAACAAAAATGAATAATATCGTGTCTCTTATTTCATTTTAAGTAATATAAATAAGACTTAAAAACATAAGTTTTCCGTTTGAGAAATTTTCCTTGTTTGTTGGAGTTGGTTTGCTTATTTTTAGTCAAATTAACTATAATTTAGCTTGCGAAGAAAACATACATGTCATTTTTTGTGACTTTATTTTGTTGTGTGTCAATGAATTAAGTAGGGTGTTTCATTTACCAGGAGCACACGCCATTACGCCTCGGTTCACATGCCCATGTTTATGATAGACTAAATGCCTACCCAGTTACACCATCGAGCGTCTACCGAAACGACCTAAGACATAAACGTCCTCCCGGCCTGGTTATAATAAGAAAGAAACGGCCCGAGCTGAGGCTCACGAGGGAGCAACCAAGCTTAGTTTCTCTAAAAGAGGCTTAGGTTAGACACCTTCTGTGTCCTGTCCTCAAGCCCGGTGTAGCTATAGATGCCTCCTCCAGACAAACAGTGACAAATCAGTCACAAAAAATGCCTGCCATATTTTTAACCTCGGTATAGAGTTGTAATGAATCTATTTAATGTCCGGGAACAACAACAACCGTCATATAATTCTATCGATACATTTATACGGGGTCCAAGTGAATTGAACTGTGTATGTTAACAGGACGTATCGCTGACTTATGTAAGTGAACAAAACTCCGACATTCGCGTCAAGTGTTAGTGGCCTTCCAATTTATCCTTTTATATTCGGAAGCGTCTCACGTTTCTATTGGATTACGTCTAGAGGTGTGCGCGCTGGATGCTCCGTGAGGTCAGCCACCCTGCACGATCCTGTCAGCGGTATGTGGCGAATCTTTTTTCGAGCGCTTCGGCTTTTTATCCCTGTAGGGTACCGCAGTAGTGACATAAAAACGTCGTCATAAAGCATACGGTTATGTATAGGTACCTAGATGTTTTTACTTACTGGAAATGGAGCATCTGGGAACCACGGTATAAGCGAATCGTAAATACAATATTGTAAGTTTGGAGTTAGTAAAAAACAAAACAAATACTAAACAAATAATAACAAAAATAAGCCCTTGTATATTATATATATATATATATATATATATATATATATATATATATATATATATATAAATTAGCCTTTTTCTAGAAAGTTTTCCACTGCAGGGAACAGGCCTCCTCTCCGAGAGAGGGAATTGTATCTTGTATCTTACCAAAAATTAATCTAAATTATTGAAAAAATAAATAAAGAAAACGATTGTCAAAACTGTTCCAAATTCAATTAAGCATGTTGCTGGCGTATATTGCATTTTTCCCTACCAAATATCGTCTAACGCGCCTAAAGAAGTTTTCACTTTAAAAAAAAACAGATATTGAATGATATCATGTATATTTAGGAAAATTATTATTGTTTAATTATTCATCCGATCGGTTGTCAATAAGTCCTTGAGTTGACCTCTCGAAATTATTAAATATCTCTGTTCTCCGACACTAAAATGATACGATCACTACAAATGAACACTAACGGATTAAGTTATCAATGTTTTAGCTGTAATCAATCTGAAAATAAATGTACCTCCAGACAATATGAAGTTGTGACTTCATGTGAATCACTGTGCTGTGTTGTTTCGTTCACTTACTATGGCTAATAGTAATCGAAGTGGCAAATCATTTTTAATCTATGTACACTAATATTACAAAAGAAAGTTTTTTATTGTTTGTTTGTCCTGTATAAACTAAAAACTACTGAACCGATTAAAAAAAACTTTCACCACTTGAAAGCACTTCTACGGAGGACACATAACCGTAGCTATTTTTATTTATTTATCTACCCGAGCAAAACTGGGGCTAGTTGCTAGTCTTAAATGAATATTAAAAATATATGCGGAACCGTGCACAGTTTTTTAATTTAAAACTATTTCTCAGCAGCCCCTAACAGTGTGTAGATAAAATCGAGCACACGTCGCCGCGCCGGAGTGGTTCGTACTTCGTACGCTTTTACTGCGTGTAACCGTCGACCCATCTTGATAACTATGGAGGGACCCCTCGGGATCGGTGATGACTTAACGTCTAAGTACTTACTCAACCGCAAAAACTACTGAGACATATTGTTTTAATAAGACTATAGCTATATTTATTATTTATTTTTCGATTGTTAAGAAAGAAGGGTATATTTTTATTGATTATTTATTTATGTTTAAACTATTGTCGCGTCTTATTTTGAGTTATCACTTTGCTCTGCAGTACTTATGACTGCCTGTTTTTTATTTACGGCACATAAGCTGCTATTACAGGTATGGCCAACTATTTTTCTTCGGCGTTTTGATAGAAAAATGAATGGGGAGCAGTCCGCTATAACAAAATTAATAATATTTGTAAAATGCACTCATTTTTTTCTGTAAATAAAATAACATTATGATATTTGTTAATGACACTTTATTCGAAGTAAATCAATGCCTTGAAACATAATAGTTTTAGCGACATGCTAAGACTATTCGCATGTGTTGACGCGCTTGTCTATTGTGTTGTTAATCTGATAACTTCTGTTAGAAAAGGTAATAATAATCGCCCCGCTAGAGGTCGCTCTCTTCATTAAATTATCAAACAAGAAAACCTTCTGCTGTATATTGCGCTTAAAACTATAATTGAAGTTATAATACATATAATTTTGTGGTAAAAAACGTAGTTTATTATGCCACCGAATGCCCTCCAAAGTCACCATGACAAATTATTTTTTAAATATCTGGTTCTTTAGTTGTTGAACGCGTTGCATGAAATACTTTCTCACCATAATTTTATTAATCTTTGCCTACCCCTCTGGGTTACAGGCGTGAGCGTCTATTAATTTTAATATCTATCTGTACATATAATAAAAATATAACTGAATATAACACTCTCTGTATGGAAGATAAATAAGAAAATCTATTATTGGCGGCCTTTACCTGAACCTGAAACAACTATTCGTTATAATATTTGTCTGTTTGTCTTTATGTCTGTACGCGCTAATCTTAGAAACGGTTAAGCCAATTAGGGTACGGTTTCAACTAATTGTACTGGTAAGTTTCACTTACACTTTAGTGTGTGTTTTATCTCAATTAACTTAGAAATAAAAAAGTTATATCAATTTAATGGAACCCTTCGAACATTTGTTTGATAAAAATGTTATAAGATAACTGTTCAGTTGAAACTTCAGTTAACTATTTATTATTGTCTGTAAAACGATGATGATTGATAGTTTAAAGTATAAACTGATCAGTTTCGGAGGTTTTATGATTTTAAATGTAACTTGACCTGAGATCTATATCTATAATCATATTAAATAGAGTTCAGCTTAGGCTGGACATGTATCAGACACGGCTAACTCTTGTGGCTAAAGCGTGCCATTCTACGACGAACGACCGCACATGCACGCACACGTACACGCACACGGCGCTCCCTTGCTACATTTGGTGACGCATTGCTTACACGTAGACAGTACTAATTAATGCATAATGATGACCGGATTATTTTGTAATATTTATTTTCTTAGGTTATCACCAAGCAGAAGCAATCAACATTTCGGTCAATTAAAATTGCTTGGCGGTTCGCGGGGTGATTCATATAATTAGATCTAAAAGACTTTGACGAAGCAATCTTAAAATTAAGTAAACCGGCCAACCTGTTATACTGCAGGATAAAAAGGTCCAAGACCTAACTGTCTGGGTTATAAATAAAATTGATCAAAGAAAATCAAAGAGAACTCTAATCGGCCTTGACTTTAAAATTTGAAGATTGAATTGCGCGTACATCTTTTCACATAGCAAAAGGTTATGGCAAAGTCATAAGAAGGTGAAGACTGACTTATTTAAATTTTCGTTTATTATTACTTTATTACAAAACACGATATTAAAATAGTTGCACTGTATATTTATCATTTTTATTTTCAAATCCATTCCGCACAAAGATCTCTGTTACGTAAGCGAGCACTAAGAAAGGTTTTTTATTTTATTCTAAAGTATATCATTAACGTTTTTGTCTTTATTATAGACAAACAATTGTAATCATTACAATATTAAGGCTTAGTTTAAGCTGGACAATCGTTGGTTAAATTTAATTGCACGGCGGGTGAAACGACCGACCACCGATTCGACCATCAAGCCGAAATTTTCATCCAAAAACCAAGATTTTTCTGCCGCACATGGTACATTACCAGTGTAAAACAGGCGCAATTGAGCTACTATTTTACAGTGACTTCAATAAATCATCTGGCAACAAAGAATCTTTCACTGCTCTCAAAATCCGTTTATGTTCGAATCTGTATCCAGGTTGGTGGAAATGACGAAGTTCACAATGTGGACAGTGGTTGTCCTCTTCTTCGTCATTTTATAATCGGCCTAGGCATATTATAAAATGTCAGCAAATTGGGAACAATGAATCAGACAATTTCACCTATGGTTTCAAACGGAACAAACCCATTTTTTGTTTGAAAAACGTGTTTTGAAGATTTAATTTGTATGTACCTACAACTATCATGTCCTATCCCGTTAGCACATAAAATAATCCATTCTCACTTTAATTTGAAGGTACTTTGCAAGCAAAATACCAATTCCCGGCTTTGACAGGTTATAAAAAATTAAGAAATGATGCTTCAAATTGCGAATGCAGTTCACAATCTGCTAACGATTCATAATGTATTCCTAGTCCAATTAAGATCTGACGAAATTCACATTCGGCCGGCGACATATAGTCGTATAATCAATGATGATATGAAATCATACGCCGTCGGCATTTCCTTTGACATCAAAGCCGACAGTTCTTACTCTGTGGCATCCGAGCGTGTTGCGTGATCGACCTAACAAGCATCTAATAAGCAAAAAGTATACGACATAACATTTACTGTTCGTATTGCTATTGTGTATGTGAGAGAAAAGTTGTACTACCACGGAACTATCTCATTCTGTATGCTGAGTAACATCAGACAATTATGTATCGCGTTCAATCCTTATAGCAACAGCAAATTAAATGAATAAAATTCAGTCACAATTATGACGTAACTTGCTGTGCCTCGCGGTTTCATCCGCCGTACATTTTGGTTTAAATGGAATCCTTTAACGTGGAAATTTTCCAAAAACTGTTTTCATTTCCTTTCTAACAATTAAATTAATATTTATCTAAAAAAACTGTCAAACACATAATTTAATAAAGTTTTCTAATTTTCGCGGAAAAAAAGAAAAGAAAAGAATTGGCGAAATAGGTGCAGCCGTGGCCAAAAGAAACATGGATTCATTTATATATATATATATTTTAACGACATTTTAACAACTTTAGGATACTTAAGGGTAAAGAAAGAACGGTTGAGTATAATAATAAGAATCGACCAACGGTACGATATAACGTATACACACATCTTTATATATAGTGCAGAGGAAGAGCGGCGCAGAGCCAACAACCAAATGGACTAAAAATGAGCAATAAATATGAGAAAAATCAAAGACTGCTGAGACCACCCCACGAAGTAATACCTGACGGTGGTACCGTGGGGTTTAAGAAAGTCCAGAAGAAAGAGGGTTTTTTAGTCGTTATGGGTCTCATGTAGGTAGCAATGAGCCTGAGCCCGACACACCAGACGCGTGGCTCCAACGTCTGAAGGTGTGGTAACACATTTTTTCCTCTATAAAAAAGAAACAACACAACTTTATATATATAATTCTTCTGTACGTGTGTTGACAGCGAACTGCTCCTAAACGGCTGAACCGATTTGATTGCTGAACCGAGCTGATGGTTTAGATTCACAAATAAGCCCAGCAGATGGCGCTGCAATCTATGTTTGTATGTTCCATATAGACTCCGAAACGGGTGCACCGATTTCGATCTAATATTCTGGAAATTGTCAGATTGCCCTAGAGGGTGATCCTGTGAATTTTCGTAGCGATTGGATCAACATAATTACCCCGAGCGAAGGCGGGGCGGGTCTCTAGTATGTATATAGTTTGTATAAAATCAAGAACGTCACTTATCATATATGGCGGCCATGACACTTTTTATACTTTCGTCAGAAATGTTTCGATTGAAACCATGAGATAAAGTGAATTGATTGAAAATTTCATGTTTATGGACCAACTATGCACTTATATATCATACCTTTGGCATCTACCACTATTTTACTATTATATTCGAAGAGCTTGGATTGGTTCTGTGCACAACAGACATAATATATGCTGTTAAGTTTATCATATTAGTGATACACATCGTTTGACACGCTGTGTTCTAGAGGTATATAAAACGTGTTAAATGAGGCGCATCCCTATTATAAAGTCAATTGAGCAGGGAAAAAATCCGCTCCTCCCCTTTTTAGTATCTATTCTCTCCGTCAAGACTGATACATCAACAATAGCATTCTCGTTTTGGCTTCTGGCATTGAAAAAAAAACATAATTTAGTAGTGGGTTTTTTTACAGACATATTTAAATAACTTGCAGACTATATTTGCAAGAATGTTAAGCATGTTTGCTTGATATGAACATAAAAATCGCTATTTCAAAAAGCAATATGAGCTCCAGCGTACGTTAGTGTATACCGGAGTACGCCACCGCCGAAGTAAATCAGAAACTATTCCTACTGCCTCATATAAATTCTGTTTCACATTCCCCCTCGCAAACATCGCCCTCCAGCGTTATTCCACTAAGCTTCATGCTGAAATGTGTTATTGGTTCGCAAAAAATACATATATAACTACAAACCTCCGTGTCTTTTATCATTTAAAAATACACGTATAAGATATATCAGTCGTTTATGTTGTAATGTCCTCCTGCTATTAATATTATATGTCAAATTGTGAAGCGAAATTGTAGGGATTGAAACCCAAAACCTCACAATGTAACCTACACAAGTCCCCGTGAAACATTCGTGTTAACAACAATAAAAAAATTAAAGTCAACGGCCGTTTGCCCGTCCTGAGCGGAATTACTAAATAGTTTTTGTACCCACATTTTAACCTTGAGTATTGTAATCAATTTATACTTACTACATAAGTCCTGTGACGTCATTCAATAGCTTAAAAATCAAAGATTGCCTTGTAGGGTGTATCATAAAGTGCTGCACGTCATAGATGAGAATTTGAATGGCTGCAGTCAGATGAGAAGATCATTTAAAAAGTTAGTACGTAGGCATATTGTTTAGTAGACCTAATTGCTATTCTCTGCCAAAACTCTTCTACGGTTATCTTAAAAGGACGACGATATCTGGATTAAAGCCAGTGTTGCGTCATACTAACGGATCTATTGTAATCTTTTAAGGTCTTCTTATTCTATGGATTAGGTAACATTCATGTTTTATACTGTAACAGAAGTACTTCAGAAGGAAAAATTTCAGTCTTGATTTAAAGTGCATTACTATGACCAGTTACTTTAAGGTCAATTTTAACCAATCCCTCACCGGCTCTTACTTTTAAAGATACGAAATAATAATTTGGACTTTAATTGAAATAAAAAATATCACATTCACAGATACGTGACATTAAAAAAAAAATGTACTCACGCCCGTAACACACTCTTCTGGGTTACGGGTGTGAGCGCAGGCAGATATCGTGGTCTCTGCCTACCCCTCAGGGTTACGGGCATGAGTGCATATTTATTTTGAACATTTGGATACAACTACTATGGAAATGGTATAAATATGATACTCAATTGTGGTGTGAGTCTCTGTAAATTTAACAATAGAAGGCATGTCCCACATGACAGGGGTCAATGTTCATTGCGTAATTACGCAATACATCGACAATATGCATATTATTGTCTGTTAAAATTCACATAACATCTACTTAGGATCAGTTAAGTAAAGAATGCACTCCTCACTCAAGGCTGGCAACGCGACTGTAGCTTTTTAAATGTCCAAGGACTGCGTTAAACACTTAATTATGTTCATTTCTACTCGTTTGTCACTTAAAGAGAACATATTTAAGGCACTTTTCGTTATGTTAAATACAGTATGGCGTAAGCGATGATAATAAATAGACTTATTCATGACGGTGCGGTTCCCAAAGTTCACTGGACTCCAACACATCTAAAATAAATTTCCATTCCATAAGAGCTGTATTATAAGAATAGGTAGCTGTAACCACACACTATAATATTATAATAGCAACGCTTCATTTTAGGGCTCGCTCACGACCCACAGTTGATCCCACAGCCGGGAACCATAGTTTGGGAACCTCTGGCCCACACTGTCTAGGTCTCGTATCATAATTACATCTTTAACAAGTGATTTCATTTTTTTTCAAGAGGTCAATCAACCTTGGGTTTTTTGTGTCACGAAAAAAGATAACATTTTCTCTATTGATATATTTGATATATTTTCTCGTTTACCACTAATACAATATAAATTAAAAGTCTTACAAGCATTAAAATGTTAGCCTAGTTTGGTAAGGTGGTATGAAATTTAAAATTAAGCGGTCATGTCCTTGACCCACGACTCGTCTATTTACAAAAGCGATTATTTTAACAGTGGTAGAGCCCGCAATAACAACATCTTTTGCACAAATGGGCCGGCTCGACCGGTCAAATACCACGACCCCACATAAGACAGGCGTGAAGTAGAAGTACTCTGCGTTTCGTCTGACGAGTGAGGTTCCGGAGGCCTAATTTTAGTCCTCTTCCCCTTCCCACCCTTTCCCCATAAGGATAGGACGGGAAGGAGAAGAGGATAGGACGGGGAGGGGGTTAACGGGGAAAGGAAATATCCTATTTCCTGTCTATGCCCTCCTTTGTCCTTTAAAGGTAGGCAACGCATCTGCAACACATTTGCCTGTTGCGGATGTCTATGGGCAGCGCTCACTTAACATCAGGTCATCCGCTTGCTCGTTTGCCACCTTTTTCATGTAAAAAAAAAGCGAATTCATAAATGCAAAAAATCAGAATATATTTAATATTCAATACGAAAGAGTAATAAAATATTTTCAACAGATAATACTTTTTCTTGATCACTTTAATGAGTTTTGTGGTAATAGGTCCCTTAACAAGCCGATATTGCATCTCTAAGTGGGTTTTACTAACTAGAGTCAACATAAGCTCTATATATATATATATATATATATATATATATACACACATATATATATATATATATATATATATATATATATATATATAGGATTGTTAGTTGCTACCAACGAAATTATATACGTAAGTTAAATTATTGGCCAATATTAATGTTCTTCAAAATAATTTTGTGCAAAAACACCTATGATAAGGACCTCTTGGCTCAAATTATATTTGTGTTTAATAAGCACTTATAATCATGACAATAAATAGATAGATAAATATGCGCTCAGGCCCGTAACCCTGAGGGGTAGGCAGAGATCATGGATTTCCATTTGGCGTGATACTGGCACATATCTCGCTTCTTCTACATTGTTGTCACCAGTTATGGGTGCTCCTTATATCGCCCTTTTTATTAAATGACGTTGCATAAATATACATGTGTTAGCTTTTATTATCCGATAAAAGCACATCAATACATTTGAGCATTGCATTAAATATTTGAATATAAAGAACGTAAATATTCACACGATATGTGTTGTGTTTCTGTCGATCATGCAATTTTTTGATTGTAATAGATAATGTAATCGTAGCTTATGTGTTTCATCCAGTTACAAAGTATATTTATTCAGAAATAACCGCTGCGAGTTGATAATGTGCTGGGACCTTGTCAAATTTACACCCACGTGACGTTAGTCGTAACTAAGAAGTATCGTTGATAAAATAATTCTAATACGCAGTGAATTTAATATTTTAATAATTATGAAATTATTATTGTCATTAATATAGTTATATAATAATTCAAATTCCAAAATAAAGGCTAATTATTAATCTGTTTTCTTCCAAAAGTCTGTCAGTTAAATTGGTAAGTGTATTTTTAACATCCGATGTAAATTGCCAGGCTGTGATGAACAATTTATACTATCTTGGTAATTACGGTAATATTTTTGATATCATCATTAATGTTTTTGTTAATATTATTTTAATCTCATTCTTAAATTTTAAATATCCATGATCTATTGTGACATTGACTGGTTTTTCATATTTAAATAATAATTTCACGATCATAACTGTAAACTATTTTCTTACCCATTTTAAAATAAAGATGACAACAATAACAAGAATAGCAGCAAAAAAGACAATGTTCGTACTGACTGTTCAATGTCACGAAACTACGGCACCAAAATGGACGCTAGGCGCATTATCAATTTGTCGGGATTATACCATATATTGTGTAGTTATTTAGCTATGCTTAAGCTTTACATCTTATGATATTGTTAATAACAGAATTTTTTTGTATTGTTAATATAATAAAGTTTAGATTGAAAGTAAAAAAAAAATGATTTTTAAATGATTCTTGCAGTTGTTACCGCAACTGATTACGATAGATCCATTATCAAGTAGCTTAACGTAATGTAATATCATAGTTGCCTGTCGTATGTTGTGGTTAAGCTGTGACCTGATAAGCAGTTGCAGTGACAAGACAATCTATGCAATTTATCGTTCTGATGTCCAACTTTATCAAAGTAGAATAAGTTTTATATCATAAAAAATATTAATTTGTCACTTTGGCGTCGCACCGTGTTGAACCTCCCTACCCTCATATGCGTTTCTCTCGTATTCTGTTGTTTTGGTGCACCGTGGGGTATATTGTTTTGATATGCTACACTATAACTACACAGCGCCACCGCTCCGTCGTCGCTGCAGAAGATGCAACGCCGACGCAAAGCCCGCGTGGCATCGCTCTTACCCACATTGTTGTAATTATTTATTTATTTCAATTCCGAAGTATTCTTTTAGTATTCCGTAGCGGCACTCTATTGTCGGGCCCGCTCGTGGTCACCGAGCGAAATCAGTCAAAAAAAAGAACCGAATGAACTGAGTCAGACGAGTCCGACCGACAGGCCACCATCAATTCAGTTCTTTCGAATCGGACTGCTGATAAATCTCGGATGACAAATCGAGGCTCTGGTGAAAAGTGCAATCATACCTTTACTCGTCTTACCTCGGGCTACTTTTATTAAGGTAATTCGGTCAGGAGAATTATTAAATTTAATACAAATTTTGGCATTGATTATTTTTTAACCAATCTCAGGGTCAGCCAATGTAAAGGTGTCTTAATATGTGGGATACGCGTCACTCGTAGGTCACGGCCGCGTCGGAGAGTCGAGATCGGATCGATGCCGGTTTTCGCGCATTTCGTAATACTCCCGTAGTTACGTTTTTATTATGCATGCTCAGACAGACCGAATGCGCTTAGTCTGTAAACACAATTAAATGTGCAGCTGAAAGCAAACTTAGTTGTACAATGAGTTTTATGTACGCTTGTCTTTGTTTACATTGTGCGCGGCTTTATATGATATAATATTGAATGTATAGTATTTTAATCAAGTTACATTTTAAACCGTCTAAGTTATGTTCATCTCCTGACCTCCACTTCTTTACCAACCTCCTTTTCTTTTACAACATTGACTGATAACTCTATAAGCTCTACTTCTGCTGGATGTGTAATTCAACATCGAGTGATTCAGTAGTGGTACAATTTGTACGTTGTATTGATTTTGGTGTAAGTCCCGAAATGTTAGGGACCCAATTAATCGCACAAGCAATAGAAAGCAATATAAACTTCTATACATTACTCTTATACATATATGCTTAGATAATGGGGGGGGGGGGAGTTGAGCATTTCGATGTCTGTATATAAACATAAAATCCAAAAAAATAAGTTAGTTTCAACGTATCGGCATTGATCTAAATTTTGTTTATATTTTACGCACTTTTATGCGATTCTTGAGAAGTATGTTAGGAGTGACGTTGAATGATAGGATTAAAAATAGCTTTATAAAGGAAAAGTGTGGCTTAAAAGTGGATGTTGTGACTAGAATTAAGAAAGGTTTGCTACGGTGGTTCGGGCATGTTGAAAGGATGAATGAAGAGAGAATAACGAAACAGATTTATGTTGCGAAAGTGAGTGGTAGTGTTGGTAGGGGACGCTCTAGGAGAACTTGTATCGTATCGTATATGTATAGGAGCACTCATAACCGACGAGCATGTATGCGTGGATGTATGAATGTAGAAGAAGCGAGAGAGGTGTGCCAGGATCGCGCCAAATGGAAATCCATGATCTTTGCTTACCCCTCTGGGTTAGAGCGTGAGCGCGTATTTATTTTATTTATTTATTTACGCACTAGCTCTCATTACACTGAACGGGTTGTTGTATATGCAGCACAGTGCTTTAATCACCGTTTAACTGAGCGTTTAGCGCTAGAAAATTCATCGGATAGCAGATTACAGCTGACGACTTTAGTTTTCAACTAATTACTGTTGCTCCCGGCTCTGTAAGTCTACTTCAAAACTAGACTCTTAAAAACGACTTATATCGTTAATAGCTAAGATAAAGACTTGACTAAGTTGTCTGTGTTCAGCATAAACTGCTATGAAGTTTCAAAATTGCAATTCTATTGCTATACTTCAAATAAGAAATTAAGATTATTTGGTTTTAAAGTTGTTTTATAGTTATTTAAACTAAAAAGTTCCAATGTCGTTACTTTATTAGGATTATATTAAAATCCATATTTCAACGTTATCACCAGGTGTTTGATTGTGTGGCTGTTTCGAGCTGGACACAAATCCTTACGCCTTATATATAATACTAGCTGTTTCCTGCGACTTCGTCCGCATGGAAATAAATTCGTTAAAACAATTTCGAGGGTTTTTCACTTTTTGCGCGGAACCCTAAATATTTTGCTTAAATAAGGTTAGCCTATTTGAATCCCGACAATATTAGCTATCTTCCAGTAAAAGTCCCATCCGAATCTGTTCAGTCGTTTCGCAGATTACCCGGAATAAACAAACATTTTAAAAATTGTATTTTCGTTATATGTAAGTACCGTATATACATCATGTGTATTGAGTATGGAAATGTTATTTTGATATTAAATACAGACACTTCAATTTTATTTATCAGTATAGATATATACATATGTATAAATACTGGATTTCGTGAAATGTTAATTGAGAGTGCGTCTACTAGTTGACCGGGCAAACTTCTTTTCGCCTTAGAATTAATTTATTTTTTGTTAGTTTATTTATTTTGAGGTTATTGCTAGATTTATTATTCAAGTCGATGCATTGAAACACTTTGAGTGTTTTGTTGTATAAGTCAGGATGTATAAAGATTTGTGCTATTTGTAGTTTCTGTCATTTTAACAGATATAATATCGCCTACGAAAAATGTTGATACATTTTTTTTGTGAATTTTCTATATTTTTTATTTATCAAGAAAAATCTGTGCAGCCGTTCATGCATTATAAACTAACACGACTTTGTTTTTAACGACGACTTAATTCAGTAATCTAATTGATTTAATGTTTGACCATATACTTATCCATTAGGTTATTGGCGATTGAACTTAATTTAATTAAATAAATGTTGGTTTTACTCACATCAGTAACATTGCTTCGCAAATAATGTCCGCTGTGTATCAAAGTGTCCAAATATTGGAGTTTCTCATCGCCCTTGAGGGTTACTTGCAAGGAAGCCAAGCAGTATTTGCCTCGCACTGCACCATCGATGTCCAAACATTCGTCGAAGTCGCCGTATTGGTTGCCATTACCGCTGAGTATGCCTGATGGTGGTTTCGCTGTAGCGTCAAACACTAGAACAAATATAAGAACGATTAAGTTTTCGAACGAGCAAGCGGTACACTCGATGTAAGGTGACCCATTGCCTTGCAAATATTTAGGTTGCTTTACCTGAAACAAGCAAATAAGTTGCGATCGCATTGCCTGACCTTAATGGACAAAGTAGGACATAAACAGAAAAAAACCCTTTTGCTATACATCTCCTCCCCCGTCAAGTCATCCTCCCCTTCCAATAATTTCCTAAATAAGCAAGGAAGGCTAGGAAAGGGACAAGGACTGCAAATAGGCCGCTGGATCCTCATTCATTCGAGAAACGTAGAAATACTTCAACTTCACACATCTCTTCTGTGATTTCGTGGTATTTCACTGGTCGTGACGGTCCATTCGTGCAACAGATGTTGCGGTTGTCCCTGTCAAAATATAGTAATTGTACCTTACTCTATGACATTTTACCTCATTAGGTAATTTATGGATAAAACGATTACTTTCAAACCCAAGAGACCTTGCAAAGAACTCTCGCAAAGGATCAAAGACGCTTATGGAGAAGCTTGCTGACTGAATAGGCAATGAATAGGAACGACATACGATATAAGGTAGGACTGTAAGTGGAGCACCTGAAACCCTTAGGAAAAGAGGACTGAAGACCTCTTTTCCTTTTCCAATAATTATACAAGTCTTTTATAAGCAGTGGACTACTGACAACTGGATATCAAACGATATTGTGTTCAAGTGTATAGGTATATAGCTAGTCAAATCCTACAGTTAAGGACATTTAATAGCTGATTGTCATCCTGCGTTTTTTATACAAACTCTAACTGTCGCTCCCTCCACCGTTCGCTGTGCAACTTTTCTCCCAAAGGTCGTCCACATTATCTATTTTACTATGTCATATATTGTAAACAATTATTTATAACAGTTTTGTGAAAATAAAAACAGTTTAAGATCGTATGTCAACGATGAACTTTAGCTTATTTCTACATAATTTGGCTTTGTCAAGTTTTGTATATTTTAGCCTAGTAAATCATCATTATATTGTTATTATTTAACATCGTTGTATATTATATAAATAGTGACGTAATATATACATATATAATGATAATGATCATTATATATATGTATATATTACGTATTCTTTGAGTTTAGCATAACAAGCATAAACCAGTTGTAGAACCACTTAGCTAATTATAATATACTATGTTTTTAGTTGACTGGACTCGTACTCATAAGCCTAGGTCAAGATATACATAATTTGTTATACTAGTGAGTCAGTGACGTCATCCGTCATGTTACTGGATTTTTTATTTGAAGTACAGTTTATTCGATAAGAGATTACGTTTTCCGAAACATGTTTTTTTTATTTTCGAGCAATGTAATACATGTTTTAATAATTACTAAGTGTTTCTTTTGAGCAACAACAAAGGTGGAAGACGTACAAGAAAATAAGGTAGTTAAAATGGCGATGGACCGGATACAAGACAATTGTAATGTGACAATTGATAACAGGATATTGGACAAAGATCATAACGGAATGGCAGCCATGTGAAGGAAAGAGAAAAATGGACAGACAAATGAAAAGATGTACGGATGATGTTAAAGAAGAAGGTTACCATACCAGTTACTTCAATAAGGTAATGAGCGACGACATAAACAAAAATACACTTTGTATAAAATAACGTAAATTTAGTATGTAAGTTATCAGTAATAAAGGCTTAATAATAGAGTGGTTTTGCATATTCTTAAATAAATTAGAACATATAATTACATTATTTGTATTAAGGTCCTTGCACATCAAACATGAAAAGCTATTAAGTGAGATGTGGTTAAAGCAAAGAAAAAGGAAGAGGTTGTTAATAATTAAGTAAAAATCATTGTAAAACAACTGTTTTTATGTTATAATTAACTGTCTACTTAATTTTAACTTGATAAATAACAATAAAAACAATTAATCATGGCCTGATTTTAATGCATTTTATAAGTAACTAAATACGCGCGCACGCCCGCAACCCAGAGGGGTAGGTAAAGCTCATGGATTTCCATTTGGCGCGGTTCTGGCACACCTCTCTCGCTTCGTCCACATTCATCTACGCATGCATGCTTGTCGGTTATGGGTGCTCCTTATATCGCCCTTTTTTTAGTAAGTTACATATGTATGTAATGTGATATCTAATACCTTTAAATGAGCAATTTTTATGAATATATCTGAGTCTTAGAAACAGCTTCAACGGGTTCATGAAAGTTAGTCATGAATCATCATGAAAGTTAGTCCGAGTCTAGATGTCACCAGTTCAAAAAACTTTTTCCCTTATTTTTAATTGCCTTCTTTTGTGACAAAAACTATGATTGAGATATTCGTATCTAAATATAAAATACCGGTCATCCAGATACTTTAAAGAAATATACGTAATTAGTTACTTAACTACCATCACTTGATGCAGAGCAAACTTGCGAGAGATTCGTACAAACGTTATTGTACACCGGAATGCCTTTGATCAACGCCGGAAGGTTGTTGTATGAAATGTAATACGCGTACCTGCCGCACCCGAGACAAATTATTTCCAACTTGAACTTCCGAAAGATGTCGTGAAAGAGACATCTTTGATCTCACAAATTACATTTATTAAAGGTTGAACCTCCCTCTAAATAAAGATGTGAATGATGAAGGACTTTTAGATTAATAAAATCATATAGAAGTGCGTTTATGAAATAAGGTTCTAATAATGTCGGTAAAAACGGATGGCTGCTGCTAGCAGTCTGTTCCAGTAAGATAAAATATATGTACATGTGCGTATATTTATTTTAAGGGTTGAAAATTTCGAAATTTAGCTGATATTGTTCTCGTATTCTTAAGCTTATTTATGAATGGAAGACTGTGCCGCGTTAAGTTACGTGACGGGAAAATAGTATAATAATAGGTTCGCGGAAACAACATGCTTAACATGCCTCAGCAACATGCTTCTTTGTATTTGGAACAGTTTCGACGAGGTTATTATTTATTTATTTTTCTTGTATAATTTTTTTCATTTTACTGCTAAGGTACATGAGTTAATTATTTATTTACTTTTGAACCGTTGTCGCGCATTCCGATCTGTTTTCAGTTTTCACTTCTGTCGGCAGTCCTTACGACTGTTTGTGTTTTTCCAAATCAAATTAATTCAAAACCATTTTATATGAAGTGAACATGATATAATAGTCACAGTACACGATAAAAGGTAGGGAACCACCCCATGCGTCTAGACTTCCGACGGCACGACGAGCAAGGGGTAATTCAATTACGAAATGCCGCCGCACGTTTTCCGAAACGCAGCCCGTAAAACTCCGACAGACTACCTCCTAAATTCTATCTAATTGTATTAACACAATGACACTGTAAATCAATCCTTTTTCAACTTTATTGCGTGTACTTTAAGGTTCTATTTTCAATCAAATAAGATATGATGGGAGGAGGCTAGATGTCCTGAAATAAATTAGATTATTTGAAAATCACATCGAAATTCCGCCTTAGTGTCAACAGTTTTAAAAGAGGTGAATCGTGCTGCCTTTTAATAATTGCGTGACAATCTTTAAGAGTAAATAGGTAGAGATATGACAACTTTAGGGACTCTGCCTTTATCTTTTATGGAGTGCAGCATATAGCTTATAGCTTACTAACAATATCTACTAAAAATATTAATCTCTTAATCAAAATTAATATATATATATTTGTATATATATATATATATTTGTTATTTTAACGGAACGCGCATGTTCCGTTAAAATAAATGTATTACTCATACAACAAAATTGCAGTTTTTGTGCAAACACTAACTTTAAGTACGTCATTTTGAAATTTACACATTGCATATATCCTGTCGCAGGGCAGATGGCTATAAGGTCTAGTCTAGAATCTTAAGCACACTGACCCAGATAAAACCTCTTTCATTCATGCCTTCAAGACACCATAGTTATATGGGTCGGGAAACAAAGCCTCGTCGGTAGAATCCAGCCCGCAACTATGCGGATTAAAAAGGAGGCAGGGAAAGTGCTTTGAGAGTGCATCAGCTACTGAGAATTGGAAGTGTTTGCATTATTTAAATTTCTTTTTAATAGAATAAAAGTGTAATTGACAGTGGCTTTAACTGATACAAGAATAATTTTATTCCTAACCTGTGCCCTTCGGTTTCACCCACCGTACTATTTAATTTCACCGACAATATCCAGTCTAAGCTGAACCCTATTTAATATGATTGATCATATGGATTGGAGGTGAAGTTATGAGTGATGTTAAATATTTCTCTATACAAACTTTCGTCCCCTACTTTAGGCCTTTAAGGGATAAATTTATAAAAAATCTTTTTTAGCGCTCGCCTATGTAATTAAAAAAAAGTAAAAATTTCACGTCTCTAGGCTCAATCATGCGCAAAAAAAAACTTTATTTATTTTCACCTAAACATTGACAAACTTATTCTGTTAATACGCTAAGGACATTGTCAACAAAACTGCTAGAGGAAAATTCATTGCAAAAAAGCCTTTCACTGGAACACGTCCATCGAGTTCTAACGCCGGATTTGACAAATGCGTACATTCTAGTCACGACATTGACACGCCAGTCACTCACTGCGCCCGCATTTCGAATTCACCACTCACAATCATTTCACCACCTCACGACAAGGTTCAATGCTGGACTGACGTCCGAAGGATTCCTCTCTAAGGTCGGCATTGCGAAATTTGAACGCACTAAAGGATGCGTTTTAGATTATCAAAACAAATATATAAGGAAATTCGCACTTTTTATAGAAAAACATGTATTCAATGAATATTTTATATACATATCTCTAGTATAATATTACAAATGTGAATGTAAGTTTGTTTGTTACGCTTTCACGCGAAAACTACTCAACCGATCATCATGAAACTTTGTACACATATTGATGGAGGTATTAGAAATAACATAGGATACTTTTTATGTAAAAAAGTATAAAAAGTGAAGTATGTATGTTCCCTATAGACCTATAGACTCCGGAACGGCTGGACCGATTTTGATGAAATTTACAGGGATTGTCCAGATTGGCACATTCCTGTGTTTGGTAGCGATCGGATCAACATAATTAATGGGACCCGGGCGAAGCTTGGGCGGTTCACTAGTATTGTATAAAAAGAACGTTCAAATGCAAGCGGCAAAAAACGCTTACAAATGATTAGGTACCAAATGTAAAGGACTCTAAGTCTAATGCTGTTACCACAAATTCTGATGAATGGAAGTATATTTGTATACACCAACGTGGGTTGTGTGTGTTTTTTATAGAGGTAATAATGTGTTTCCACACTCAGACGTTGGAGCCACACGTCTGGTGTATCGGATCGAACTCAACCTCTTTCTTCTGGACTTTCTTAAACTTAGTGTGCGAGTGTGGCACTGCACTTTTGAAATTTATTTAGAATTCATTAATTTTAAGATTTCCGTCATGGAAATGAGTCATACAAAACCTATAGATTATTTTATTAAATTAGATATTCTACGAGAGATCAATACCAACCGAAATATTCGCACGGGTCAATTAGTCATACAAAGTAAAATAATTTCTTTAAATTAGAACTGATAATCGATACGATGTTCAAATCAGATCTGGTGATAGAGGTATCACTTGAAACTGTCCACTCACTAATACTGATTAGCTCACTAAAATGATTTTGAAAGCTTTTCGTGGTAAATGCTTAAAATTTATTAAGCACATTTTGAACTCTAGCTGTCATAGTGGTTAATTTTAAATAAATATTTTACATAACCCCATTAAATATCTAGTAAAGTAAGACTTGGGTATATCGCTGGCATTTCGCTGGATCCAGGAAGGACGAAAGGGTATAAGCATACAAAATCACTGGCTACAAGTATTCTAAATGCAGTGACAGCAAAATTCGAAATCAAATGGTGTAAAAAGGATAGTGTAATTAAAATAATATGAAAAAGAGGTCAGCTAGTGTTTGTCCCTTAAGCGTAAAAGGTAACACATGACATGCTATAGAGAAAAACGTTTCAATTGGGATGTTTTTAAGTCTTCACTTATAGACCGCTAGTGACATATATGCTATATTTTTGTATTATAATATGTAGTGAAAACGTAGTTGAATCGTATTATTTGGCACATCCGTAGATTGTAGTCTGGAATAGCACATAGGGAACTTTTACCTGGTAAAAATGCAAGAGTCCCGTGGGTTATCTCTTTTTTACAGGTGCACATCTACGAGTATAAAAGGCGATGTTCCCTATAGATTCTGAAACGAGTAACCGGGCGAAGCCGGGGAGGATTTCTGGTTTATAATAAGCGCTAATAGTCTTACTGAGGGGTGAACTGCGATACATCTTCATGGTTTCGAAGACAACATTCCAACCATTTTCAACCAAGTTTTAACTTGGTTGGGAAAATTTAGATTATAAATAATATAATGTTTAGAGTATAATAGTACTTAATCACTCATATACTTGTAAACTAATAATAAATAGTGAAAGCTTTGTACATATGGGTCCAGCAGTTTCAAAGCCTATTAAATGCAAACAAACAATCAAGACTTTCATTTTTATAATATTTTTTAGACATGTGTTTTAATCTTTAAAGTATTTTCGAGTTCTATTTCCCGTCAGGCAATTAAAAAATAATTAAAAACTTTGAGTGCAGTCCAATTCTTTTTAAAATCAAAACTAAATATCCTTTCACAAAAATGTTTGTATGAGCAGTGTTTAATGAAGTTTTTGTCAGTGTGGCATCGCTGTGGGACTGCCCTGTATATCACCGAATTTATATTGTATACACCTAGAAGTACCAGGCAACGCGTTACCATGGATACGGTATTTAATTTGTTAACACTTACAAGTGTTTTACATGGGGATTGTCACATAGTCATTACAGCATTGAAAAATGTTTCAAAATATGATGTATAAATAATGAAAGTTGTTTCTGTTCACTCTTCTAAATTGTAAATGTTTAGTGTTCATGTATGTATGCTTTGAAGTCTTTCGTTTCATGACACGCATACACATGGTTAAACAAAAATTAATATACTAGTTTAACTCGGGTAGCGTTGCATGGATACGTGAGAAATGTAGGTTATAAATATAATTGGATTATACTTTAAGGTTCAATGGACTGTATAGAGGTCACAATGGCGCAGCTTAGTGCAGGTGTCTGTAAATAGTTTAACTTTTTTTTATAATGTCAAAGTTTGTTTTCTACCAAGAAAATGTAAATCTCGTTTGTATGTTTTATTGTTTTAAATTTTCGCTTTTTATTTTATTGACATTTGTAAACTTCGTAATGTTATTTTGTTTTGTATTTGTGTGTTACTATCACGCGTATTTTATGTAAAATATATGTATATATACAATGATTCATTAATAGTACTTCACCGGTAATCTTTACTTTGAATTTTAAATGACAGATAAACATATTTTTATTGAGTTTATTTATCAAACAATATATATTTAATCTGACAGATCTAAAACATTGAAAACCATCAATGAATTGGTCCTAACCTATAAAATATTAGATTTTTTATATTTACGCGAAAACTAAACATTGGTATAAAACTAATTTGACTGAGTTTATTTTTGTATTTTGGTTCCAGACGTTTTGAGTACCTTACAATTTTTGATATTGTCACGTCTGACACCTCAATCCTCTCCGTAACCAGGAGCGCTGTAAAGTACTTGAAACATCAGGAAACAAAAAATGTAAAATAAGCGCTATAAAATCCGTAAAATTTGTTTTATTCTGATATAAAATATTCATTAATAAATATCTCTGGATTTAGGGTATAACGTTGATGTTTCACATGTTAGTGAAGTTATACATCGTTTAGAGAATTATTTATT
Source organism: Papilio elwesi (assembly GCA_029849275.1). Classification (NCBI taxonomy): domain Eukaryota; kingdom Metazoa; phylum Arthropoda; class Insecta; order Lepidoptera; family Papilionidae; genus Papilio; species Papilio elwesi. The sequence goes on along the minus strand of CM056691.1, from coordinate 12,613,209 downwards.
GTTAAAAGTAGCTTAAAAAGTGCAGCGACGCCATTATCACACCACATCTGGTTCCAGGAATAGAAGAATTTATGACATGCAATCATTTACATTTGCAACACTAATTTCGTTTACAAACTGACTTGATTTGAACAAAATATTATTTAATAGTAAATAATAACGTTCCAACGAAATTATTCCAATCTTCGGTCATCTATACTGACAATTAAAATTTAAGTGTCTGTATGTAATATCAAAATAACATTTCCATACTCAATACACAAGATGTATACGGTACTTATAACAAATAAACAATTTTTAAAACTTTTGTCTGTCTGTCTGTCTGTTTATTCCGGGTAATCTCCGAAACGACTGAACCGATTCGGATGGGACTTTTACTGGAAGATAGCTAATATTGTCGGGATTCAAATAGGCTAATTTAATTTAAGCAAAATAATATTTAAGGTTCCACGCAAAAAGTGGAAAACCGTTTAAATTGTTTTCTCGAATTTATTTCCACGCGGACGAAGTCGCAGGAAACAGCTAGTAAAATATAAAGTACTAATTGGAATTGTCGAAATATTAGATACTGTGCAATGGTTTTTAAGAGCGTATTGGAATTATTGGTTTTATTAAATAGTTTCTTGCTTTCAAAGAATCGTTTGAGATTGGATCTCAACAAGTATTTCACGATGTGTCTTGTCTCAAGGTTCTGAAACATTTTGCTTCTCTCGTCATTGAATTACATAAAAGTATAACATCATAAGGGATGAAATGAACTCGAGAAATATCAGTATTTCGTGAAGCCATTTCTGTAGCAAAGAATAACATTTTATACAAGGTTAAGTGGGTCTCGTATTCTGTAGTAATTGCTATCGAAGGCCCTCAGAGATTGTTGAAAGGGGTCTTTATTAGAATTTGATTAAGATCGGTTTAGTCTACCATGGTTGGATAAATCTTCGATACGATATTTACTTCAGGTATTTTCAATGTCACAGTATTAATTGAATGTACAAAAATCAATTTGATATGTTATACTTTTATTCCTATCGTATCTCTGACCTTTTGCACTAGCTATGTGGGGTCGACGCAGTATGACCATAGTGTATACTGTACTCAGTATATTACAGTTTTACTTGACGCAAACTCTCTTTAAGATATTTGTACTCAAATGCGAAAGATTTGAAGAGAATAAGGGTCGGGCTAGGGAGGATTTTTCATCCATCTTCATCCTTGTAACAAGCAAACGAAACGTAGATGCATACTTTTAACGGACTGAGGAGGAGATAGGGGGGGTAAAAGGATATTTTCTTTTCCTATTCATCCCATCTCAATCCAATCCTTTTCACCTTCCCATCCTATCAATATTAGAAAAGGATGGGAAGGGGTAGAATACTAAAATTAGGCTTCCGGCACCTCACTCATCTGACGAAACGCAGAATATTTTCACTTCACGTCTGTCTTCTGCGAGATCGTGGTATTTCACAGGTCGAGCCATCGAGCCAGCGAGTATATAACAATGAATTTATAGTTGTCATGCGCACGTTTTTTTCTATAATTATAAATCAACTCATCGTTTAATGATTGCTTGTATTTATAAATCTTCGTAGATTGACTTATAATTTAAATATTTTTTGTACCCTGATTATTATACAGTAAGCCACTTAAAGTATTTTCTCTCGATTCTTTTCCTTCACCATTTTTGGAGCAGTAGTGAGGAAATAAATTACACAAAATATAGTGCCGGCCTGATTGGAACCCGTGACCTACGTGTAGTGCGTAAGTTTGGGCCTATACCACTGGCCACCACAACTCACATTGGGCCACCACAGCTCAAAGTTTTAAAATTAGGACCTACTGAAGTATATGTTACAAGTCAGTGATATTTTTTTAAATTGTACATATTGTTGTTCCAAAGCCTAGGGTAGCTTGACTAGCTTCAAATGTTTAAAATATATATTTAAGTATATTAACTAAAACGGGGTCAATGTGAACATTATTAACGCGAACGACAAATGCCCGGTCTTGGAGTACAAATAGTCTTTATAGTTAGGGATTTAGGTATCTGGTCTGGTTTGTAATAACATGTATACATTTAGCTATTCAACTATTGTATATATATATATATATATATATATATATATATATATATATATATATATTCGTTAAAAGGATTTTTGTTTGTCCTTAACATTTCATTGAGATATTGAAAAAAATTTTTGTATGTAAACGTTTTAAACAATCATTTCTTTTGTAATCACGATTCCCTTCCAATAATATCGCCCGAAACTCCCTAATATTCAGTAATTTTAATCCATATCTGTAAATTATGAAAGTTATTTTTTATTACGTCTACCCGCAATATACGATGTAAATATTTTTTTATCTGAAATGAGTGACAAATTTTGATCAAATGTGGAGATAGCTTAAAAATAAGTTATACCATAAGTTGATTAAATGAAATGAAATACAGACTACCAGCGGTATATTGAAAAGGAAGGAAGAAGTTTTGTTTAAACTACAAATATAAGACAAAATAATAATTACTTTTCAAAGCCCACAGCTCCAACCTCTCCAGGCTGTCCCTGAACACACGGCTCTCCCTCCGGCATTGCTCGGTGGTCCCGTTCATAGGCACCACGATCCTAGGGAACCGATCCCATATCTCTAGGACGTTCGTTCTAGCACTGTCAACATTGCTCTCGTTTTTCGCGAAATTTAATATACTCCCATTGAATAGGCTATCGGCTAGGCTCCTTTCTGATAGGGTAAGTTCAATACACTCGCGGGCTGCGCAGGCGCCGGTTAGCAAGAGCAGGAGGCAAGCGCGCGCCGCCATGTTAATACACGCAATGAAGTCGCGATCTCCCGCCCCGAGTATAAACCTATCTCGCGAGTCTGCTTGCACTTGAACAATAACCCTACGACACACGCGCCGACAATTGAATTTGGTAACAGATATTCGACCTTCGCCGGTTCTAATTGTTTTTACAATTTATGTGCATAATCTCAATCGATTAGGTATCGATACGATTGCGTTATTTATTTAAAGCTTCATTTATTCAATGCATTATTTTATTGTTTAATAATATAAATACACGAATGTTGAATATTCAACGTTGAAAAATACTAATAGAAACAAACATGATAAAAAATATGACGAAAATAAATTCTTATAATTTAAAGATTGATTTTTGATTCTTTTTCAATTTAAATATAACTTAAATATGTTATTTAGGATGTCGATGTACACATTTTATTAATTTCACGTGTTTCAGAACGTAAAATTAAAAACAAGTACATAAAAAAGTTTTTATTTTATTTTATTTCATTAATAAAATTTTAAAATTTACAAGTACAAATTCCGAAGGAGACAAAATTTGAGTGTCGTTTTGCTAAGAGGGAATATTTCGTTTCAATTGTAAAACTTTGGGTGCACTTTATGATATAGTCTATTCTGTATACTATAGGTTTAGGAATAACGTAAAACAAAGAAATATTTCCAAACGGAATAATTCTATGCCATACTCAAAACTTGATGATTAGGTTAAAATCAGGCTTTTAATAATAATTAATCAGCCTTTTCTAGAATGTTTCCCACTGCAGGGACAGCCGTAATCCACCACGCTGGCCCAGTGCGGGTTAGTGGATGCCACATAACTTTGAATTTGGTGGTTCTAAGAACATGCCGATTACCTTACGATGTTTTCCTTCACCGTTTTTGGAACAGTGGTGATGAAAAAAATTACACAAATTAAAGCGCCTGCCTGGGTTCGAACCGGCAATCCACAGTACGTACGTAAGTCGGAGATAAAACCGCTGAGCCACAACTGCTCGGCTTTTAATAATTTGATATTAATTAGTAACGATTAATATATCTGAGTCATATACTAAATACTTGAAGTGTCATTTTAAAACTATATATAACATAGTTTCTAAGCTTACACGACTTTTACTTAATAGGAGAAGACAGAAATATGAAAAGAATTGAATCTGAACAGATATTTGATATAAAAATCATGACAAATTTTACGTTGTTGCTTTTAATCGAACCCGAAGTCCCTTGAATTTAACGGATCGTTAGATTTAGTAGGGTTAGAGTGTATTCAATTAAGCAACACAAGAGTCTTATCATACAAAATTGTTTCCATCAGAAAACCTTTAAGTGGCAAAAAATATACTTAAATAACAAAGGTCTTATTTTAGATTTATTGCCGAAACACACAGGCGATAATAGGTTCGTTTGTTTCAGTCGGCATTCGTCCACTGCTAGACGTCGGCCTCCGCCATTCATTGCCGGTCTCCTGTCCCCTGCCGCTGTCAGCCAGGGGGCTCCCGCAGCCATGACAAGATATAAATGTCATAAATATACACAAATAATATGAACATTACATAATTTTACAATGGACAAGGAGATATTTGTCGCGTAAATCCAATACTCATTAGATTTTGTTTAAGCTAAGGACGTGTTCAAACCAAAAGTATTGTCAGCCGCCGGTTGTGAGCGAGCGTAACGGAGCGATATTTCTATTCATGTTCAACTTTAGATCACACGAACCAACGATACGATTTTATTTATTTTATATCGAATTACCTGGATGGGGACCACAGGGGAACGAGGGAGACCTACGTACTATATTAGTATATATTTATATTATATATATATATATATATATATATATATATACCTTTTTAGAATAAGGACCTTCACAGATAGAAGTTTTAGACAAGATCTTGTACGAACTTGATTTCAAAAATACGTTATATAACCAACCGAAATAAATAGAAAATAAATAAAGGATCACATACCATGTATATTATATGGTAGTTGTCCAACTATACGTTTCTGACGTCTCAATATAATATTAAGAAAGGCAGCCATTTTGGATATCAACCATGAAATTTCTTAGTCATTAAATTAATACACTTCATCCGATAAAATGATTTCTATCTGAATTCATCCGAGATTTATGTGCGAAAAAATCATTCTCAAGAGCTATCCAAGGCTATTAACAAGGAAACAGTTACTTATATTTTATCAAATTGGCGATAATAAATAACTCGGATATAACTCCTAATGGAGGGGATTGTAAAAAATATTGTAATTTGTCTCGCATTGTCTCGTCTAAGACAAAAAAGTTAATATATCAACGAATTAAGAGATTCGACGACACTGTTTAGTGTTAACAGATAAATAATAAAGTGTGTTTGGTTGTACTAATCAATAGAAAAAAAAACAATAATAAAATGTCACGCTTGTGTATATATTTTTTTATTTATTTTACTCCTTAGTTTTGGCTTAAAGGCCTCGTTAACAGGCCACAAAATCTTTAAATAATTAAATAAATGAAATAAATTACTCTAAGTACGTGCATAGATCCGTTGTATGGATGTAGAAGAAGCGAGTGAGGTATGCTGGGATTCCCGCCCAGTCACTATGGAGCGTCCGCCGAAGCGACCTACGTGCTCGGCGACCTTCCAATCCCTGATAATAAAAATAATAAATGCATTTTCCTATTAACCATTTCAATCTATTGTAATCTTTGTTCATTACTCAACATATGCATGTGTTCGCATTAAGTTTGTAAAATTTTCATGTATCACATATCGATAACAAACTTTTTGGTCTATGGTTTTTCATCTGCGACGTAATGATTGTTTGTATTAATATTTTATGTTAGTATATGAACTTTACTTGCTCTTATAATGTTGCTCTGCTTCAAATCGTGTGTCTTTCGGGTGTTAATGGACAGTCTTTAATGATGATTGACAATATACTGACGTTTATCGATTGATAAACGTTTTAATTATACTTCGGTCATAAATTATACCTTTGGTAATTTCGGTAATTTAACCAGTAGTTGATCGATATACAGTAAGCGCTTTTAAAGGCAAAATGTCATTAAAATGTATTAATATATTTAACCTAAAATGTGTACAGTTAACTCACAAAGTGTATTCTATTGACTTGTTTGGATCTCTGAGTTTAAATTGCATTGCAGAAATGTCTATAGGTGTATGTGAATATGTGTATAGTGAAGGATTATTCACTAGACTAGACACTATCTTCTCGCATGGGAGTAGGAAAGGTGAGTAATTTTATGACCAACAACATGAAGCATTGTGAATGTGGCCAATCATGATCTAGCCCACTCCGTCTAAAGAAGGTGAAATGTTTACTCTTCCTCAGGGATCTTGTTCGAGCCGTGAGATCATAAGAAATTATTTTGCAATCTATTTAGGCGTATTTAAGTGAATTTAAAATAAATATGCGTTCACGCCTGAAGGGTAGGCAGAGATCATGGATTGCCATTTGGCGCGATTCTAGCACACCTCTCTCGCTTCTTCTACATTCATACATCTACGCATACATGCTCGTCGGTTATAGGTGCTCCTCATATCGCCCTTTTTTAGTAAGCCACTAATCTGTTCGATATAAGTTCTCCTAGGGCGTCCCTTACCAATACTGCCACTCACTTTCGCCACATAAAATTGTTTCGTTTAACAAGGTGTGCCAGGTATAAAATCTCTGCTTATCACTTTGATTTCGAGGTTGGATATTTTTATTAAAGTATTATTTTCATTGACATATTGCTTTTCTAATAAGTAAAAGAAACAAAAAAAAATCCTTAAAAGTTTACAGAATACGAACTAATGACTCCATAATCTGGTTATAGTTACTAGGTCTATGTATGAAGGTTCTGGAATCGACATATAGACAAGGTAAATGTTATGCGATCAGATGTTCGTGTATAGCGATATGGTGCGCTAGACGGTATCAACACCATCTTTATTAAAGTATCATCTCCTTGTCCTCTTCCCACTCATTTGGGGTCGGCACAGTATAACCGTAGTCCATACTGTATAGGTTTTCGCTACGGTTTTTACGGCCGGCCTGCATGACCGTGGATGGCGTGACACAAAACATTCACATTCAACATATTGTCATGTCAATTTTTTTCAGAGGGAAACCTTGAATCGCACACGATTTTACATCAATGGAATCCAATAGCGAAACCAATCCTCCCAAAGAATATTAATAATTATCTCGATCAATACATACAGACAGAAATAATAAATCAATGTAACTTTAATTTGAAGGAAATGGTTTCTGAAATATGAACTAATTAAATATAGGCACTCAGAGGTTTTGTTTTTGTACGCAATCGAGCCCAAGAGCTTTAAACGTCAAACCCAAATGGTGTGCCTTACATTTTAATTCTTATATTCTTAGGCGTTGGCTTGATTTGTAGTTCTAAAGAAAATTGTATTTTTCGCAGATACGCTACCCCTTGAATAGCAAGAATGAAAGGAAGATAAGAAACAGGGGGTGACAGACAAATTAGGTAGGATTATCCAGGCCCTATTGCTAGGCTAACCGTACCTTATTTCGGGATACCCTGGGTATTGCTCTGCTTTAAAATAATTGTAGATATATTTTTATTAGTAAATAACATATATAGGTATCAATTCCTCTAATAAATCATAATTTATTACTCAATGTATTTTTTTGATAAGCGTATAACTATTTAGTGAGTACAGTATATTGATCTTAGCGTTATTTTTCTTTCTGCTTGGCTTCTAAGCGTCGTAGCGTGATATTAAATAGCATATGATCTTCCGGAATAATTGGGCCTCCAAAAGTATTAAGAATTATTCAAATCCGAACAGTAGTTTCTGAAATAAGCGCGTTCAAACAAACAAACTCCTTAGATATATACTTGTACAAACATTGTAATACTGGAACTAGTAAGTTGACATGCCAACGAAAGTTCGCTAAACCTTGGCCTGCGTCCTTGGTTCCTACCTGGTTTTATAACTAGACCTACCGGATCGTGTAAAGTGTGTTATATTTTTAACTTTAAATTTTACTTCGTTGTTCGTCTTGTATTTGTAAATAAGTGCGATGGTATGATAGTATTCTATCTGACTAGCTGACCCGGCTTGGTTCCGTTATAGAATTAATGTAAGTTATTTTTTGTTGACTTACTTGTTACTATTTGCCTTGAGGAGGCGAGGCATCTACAGCTATACCGGGCTCGAGGCGTCAGGGCGCAGGAGCCTCTTTAAGAGTAACTAAGCTCGAGGGCTCCCTCGGCGGGGAAAGCCTCGGCTCGGGCCGTTATTTTATTATTATAATAGGATTGAGAGGTAGCCGACCTCTTAGGTCGCATAGGTAGACGTTCAATGGAGTGAAATGGCTGAGGGGACCTCGGCTTGGGCTGTCACTAATTACGCGTTTAGCATTCCGATTCGAGGGTGCCCAAGAGGGCCGAGCCTTGACTCGATCGGTAGCTGTTATCGGATTACATGTATTAAGGTTGTTGCCCTATTGGCTGTATTCATTGACGAATCAAGGGGAGTGGGCTAAGGGAATTAAAAACATAAGTCAAGCAAACCAAAAAACTTTTTTTGTATATTCTACTCATAGTAGATTTTTTTATAAAAAATAACATCTTCTCCGCTACAATTGTCAATTTAATTTAATTTTATCGCATTGTATATATATATATATATATATATATATATATATATATGAGTACATCTATTGTTATGCTGTGTATTTAAGTATTGTGTCTTAATTGTGTAATTGAATGTAAAACTTTTCAGTGTAACATAATAAAATAAATACAATGTAAACAAAAAAAAGTATTTATATCATCTGAATTTGCATTGTCTTTTTATATATAATAGAATGTTGAAAATTATTACCTTCAAAAATGTCACATGGTCTTTTGTCAGTTGTTCTCCATTGAAAAATGACTGAAGTACTAATATAGGTCAATGCTCTTTCCCGTTATTTAAACGAAAATCCGATACGCAATTAGTAAAAGGACCTTCGGTACATTGACCTCCACCATGTGGTGACGAAATAATCGATTCATAGAAAGTAAATCATGCATTTTGCTGTTCGCAGCACACTCATAATGAGATTCGCTTAATTTAATAATTATTCGTTTGCACCTTCACGACGATAAATCTGCGAGGGAAGCAGTGACCTACATTAGAACATCCGATTTAAATTCAGTTACAAAATGTCATGAACGTCATGAGTCAGTTGTTGGAAACTTATAAGACAGCGGATGGTCGAGACCTCTCAGTGATGTACAACACACTGACAAACTCCTATCAAAAGTGGTCAAATAATTTGTCTTATATCTTTGGTCAAGTTATAGTTAATTAAAAAACACGGCTGACTAAAAGTTCCCCAGTTTTTAACAGTTTACGTCCTTTTTATAAATTTCGTGCTGAAATTATTTTAGCTACATTGCTCCGGGAAATACATCTATAATATATCGAATTAAATAAGGCAGCACTCTTCAAAATTGGTCAAACTATATAGGCTACAGGGGGTTACGGTAATGGTACGAACATACATACACGCTAAAAACATTACCCTCTTTATGTAAAGAAATAAAAATTGTTAGATTGTCACTGTAAAGATTACGCGTTATGAGAATGAATTTAATTAAAAACATATTAAAATTCAGAATTCTCTGTATACATAATATCTATTTCTCATTCAATATTACAACTACGTGTGACCAATCTTTAATAGACATAAAATCGAGTAAACATGACTTCTTTACTTACTTATCACTTTTATTATCTATTCGTGAAATAATTGTTTAAATAATATCCTGGTATCAGCGCAGGCTTATTGTTAATTATTATATTATATTATCTCACACATCAAACCTGTAACTGTTATATAAACGTTACGATCACTTGCTTATTTAAAATATTATCCATATACTAAACAAGTTTATGCGTAAGTGAAGGTCAGGACAAGCCTCCGAAAAATTCAAAGGTTGGGATCTGCGTGGAAGTGGAACACGCTTTGATGTAATAATCAATATTATCATCTCTATGGCTTAAACAAGCTTTTTTATTTTTTCACGATTAGACGCAGCTTTCTTTCTTACACACTTTCTCTGTCTTTCTCCTCTCTTTCTCTGTGTAATTGACAGAGATAGAGAAAGTGTGTGTAAAAAAGAAAGCTGCGTTAGAATCGTGAAAAAAAGCTTGTTTAAACTATAAAATTATTTAATAATAAACGTTACCATAAGATTAAAGCAAGCATGTTCCACTTTTACGCTGATCCCGACCTTCGACTTTGGAGCATCTACGGCCGATTAGAATATTAATTGTTATTTACCTTTTATATAAGTGGTAGTGAACGAAGAGAAATAACTAAGTCTGTAGGATTTTAGGAAAATTAGCATTCGTTTTAATTTCTCGAATGAAAGTATGAAAAAAAGGAACAGAAGATCATTTTGTGAACCAGATTCAGTTCAAGTTTCAGTAAGAATTCTTACTGAAACGTTATTTATTTAAATATATTTTTATAATATTTTAAATAGTAAATTACTGATGACTAATTATATTCTTGTATACAGTTAGAGAGATAATTAAACCGAATCTTGTTGTATTGTTGTTATTAATAATTTAATAATACGAACAATTTATACAATATAATATTTCATATTGTCTAATTTTGTAGAAGTCTGTGAAAAGTTTACGAGCTTACCCATTAAGCGCTTTGTTTCTTCACGATAAGTTTAATCGAGGGTCTTGTAGTCAACAGCACCAAACTACCTAATTTACCAATTAACAGTTTAAAGACATTAATTATTGTCAGGTAAACGTTGTGCTATTGTGTATGCATTATAAAAAATAGAATTTTAAACTGTATAGTGATAGCCTAGTTTGAAAATGGCTCGGTCGTAAAGTTTGAATATTTCAGAAGCGGCGCGCCTCGCAGGTTTACTTAGCCACACTAAGTCGACACACATAAAATATTAAGTACTAGCTTTTCTTCAGAAAGCACATAACTTGGTATAAACTATGAAGTAATTGGTATAGCTTGGAACCTTGTTTTGTTACAAAATATAGGATTATATACTAATATTACAAAGAGAATAGATTAACTGAAAAACTCCCAATTCCATTTAATAAATCCTTTCATCAGCGAGTTACCTTGGCTATATTTTAGTTTTCATTTAATCCAGACGCTTTACTTTTACACTGCTCCAAGAACGGTTAAGGAAAACATCGCGAGGAAACCGGCATGTCTTAGATTCAGCTTATTTGAATACATGTGACATCCACTAACGACCACTGAGCCAGCGTGGTGGATTACGGTCCCTTCTCTGAGAGAAGGCCTGTGTCCCTGTAGTTGGGAAACATACTAAAAACGCTGATTTATTATAATCATTAATTATTTTACGTATTTTATTATAAATATACTTTCATACTATAAAAATAACCTACCGAAACTAACCTACGGAACGTAAAATAAGTGAACAAGAATTTTCTACTTATTTTCCGCCTTGTCGTGTCCAGTGTACGGAAATAGGTCCACGCCCTTAGGGTATTATGCTTATGAATACTCTTGTGTACTTTATTTAGGCTTTAAAAAGAGATGAAATGACATGTTTGTGGAAGTTGTAGATTTAATGAAACATAAAATACCATATGGCGTATAAAATTTAAATGTCAATACATTTATATTTTATATTTATATGAAGGCAATCCTTCGTGTATATAAATAAAATCACTTGAGTATTAACGAAAAGGACTAGCATGCTCAATAATAACAGGTCTAAATAAATAAATATGGGTGGGCAGAGAACACATATTTTCATTTGACGCGATCCTGGCACATCTCTCTCGCTTCTGCTACATCCATATATGTACACATTTATGCTCGTCGGTTACGGGTACTTACATTTATACCGTCCTTCATCAGTATGTCAACAATCTGAACGATATAAGTTCTCCTTGGATGTCCTCTGCCAACACAGCCACTCACTTAAGCAAACAAAAATTTGGCTTGTTACTCTCTCTTCATTCTAGTAAGTAAAGTAAATCATGTGTAAGCACTAAGAATACTGATTTGTATTTTAAACTAGTATATAAAAGTATAAAACATTTTTTTATAGTAGAAGGTGGCAAACGAGCACGCGGTTCACCTGATATCAAGTGATCGCTACCCATACAAACCCATACAAACGCATCTGCAACAAGAGTTGCAGATGCGTTTCCTACCTTTAATGGACAGAGGAAGGGATAAACAAAAAATAGTTATATCCGTTTCCTATTCACCCCCTCCACCGTCAAGTCCTCTTCCCCTTCCCATCCTTACCTTATTATCAAATGATGAGAAGGGGAAGAGAACTAGAATTAGGCCTCCGGCACCTCACTCAGACGAAACACAGAATATTCTACTTCACGCCTGTCTTCTGTGAGGTCGTGGTATTTCACCAGTCGAGCCGGCCCATTCGTGCAACAGATGTTGTTGTTGCGGGCTCTATTATTTACTACTGTTAAGTTGTCTACACATGTTTCGGGAGTTCACTGAATGAGGGCAACACACAATGGGGATGTCTGCGTCTGCAGTAGTCGACCGCCTGAAAAGGAGATATTATAAAATCAAAAATGATATGCACTTTTGAACCGTAAAAAACAATGCCAAAAAAATGTGCGTTTAGTGGAAGAATTTACGATCACAGGAACAAAATATAACACCAAAAAATATTTGGTACCAAACAAATAAATAGCTGAGAGCCATACTCAATAACGAATGTTTGATTAAATGTACTTTCAAAATATAAATACTATCATTTAATACCCCTGAAATAATGTATTATACTTTTATTCAAGTATTAAATTAACATGCAGCACTGAGATTGCAACAGTGGGCAAGGGCACCAAACGACGAACATCTCGCAACAACCGTGATGGCTGTTCACCTTTGCCGATGTTAAAATGTCTTAGCTCATTACAAATTCAACAAAAAGTATTATTAGTAATGTCATAATATTTGTTAATAAGTAATATCATATTATTTATAATATCTATATATGTAGGAGATAGGACTCGATCCAAACACCTTCTAATCTTCTTTTAACTTCTTTTATGTTATTTGTTTTACTCTGTTACAATACCGTCGTATTTTTACATCGTTATTCATCTTTTTTCTGTCATAGACTAACCTCAATTTATTTAAAAAAAACTAATGTCAAAGAGTAATAATTCTACATATATATAAGAGAAGAAACAGACTGACTGATATATCAAAGCAAACAGCTTAGAACATATTTTTGGTATTACGTAGGCGTGCACTAAAAAGGATTTTTTCTAAATTCTTCCATCAAAGGTCTAAGGTAGGGATGAAAGTTTGTATGGAGAAATAGTTATTCAGCAGAATTACTTAAAAATTGACATAAACACTTTTAAATACAATTACTTATGTACCTATTTCAAGTTTTTTGGAAATTCAGCCTCAAAAGGTGTAAAGTAGTGGATTAAAGTTTGTATAGAGTAATCTGCGCGACATGTGAAACCGAGAGTCAATACTTATGTTAAAGATTCTTTAAAAAAACTTTAGGCAGAACACAAAATAACAAGTGAAGCGATTCGATCATAAAGTATTACCTTACCTTTTATTATTTTATTATTATGTCATTAGTACCTTTGTGTATCATTTATTTTTGAGGACACCTATTTCGAATCTCTTTATACCGAGGACAATAAATGGAGGAGGTATTGAATGACACAAATAATAAGCAACTAAAATACAAACGTACAAACAATTACATCGTTATTTAATAACAAAATTTATAATAATTGTATGTGAATGAATAGAGTTGAAGTTTATATTTAAATAACTTTATTTTTAATTATTATTTACGTTTAAAATAATAACTTATTGATAATTATTAACTAAAGATATATTTTAATAATATTAGCGTTCAGGTTTTAGAATTACTATTTATTATATTACTATTACGGTAAATCGAAAAATAAACGCAAACAAAACAAAACAAAAAAATTATTGTGTATAATTTCACTCTGTTGTGAGTCGTGAATATCGTCGTCACCAAACGTGTCGCAAATCGTAATTTCAGTGACATTAATTCGAAATCAGCGCAGTGGACAAGATTGATGAACTGGAGTAAACATTTGACATATTCATTGTACAGACCACGGCTGAATTATGTCTTACATAATGCAGCAAAATTCAATGCTATATCTTATCAAATTTTATCACATTTTGTATGATTTTCAAGTAGATAGATTGATGATGATTTTGATACGCCATTTATTGTTATAAAACTAACAAGGAAAAGAATCCAGCTCACATCAGATATTCCACCTAATAATAGCAGCAGCAACAGTGAGAAATCGAAGAGTAGTGGTCGCAGAATTAGAAAGAAGGTAGATCGATATGGCTATCTATAACATTTATTCGCACTACCGCATAACTCCAGTCAGCCCGTGATCATGGGCATGCAACCGTGCCGAAATATCGGGAGCTCAAATAGGCTAATCGTGGTAGAATCCCGTCTTTTACAAACCTTATATTAGGAAAGAAAAAAGTTCGTTATAGAAAAAAATTATGCGGTAACAAGACGTACGGTCTTCTGTGTCTCGTTGTTATATTTACAAATATTCAGGATATAATATACCCAATAGGTACTTAATCTAATACACATCGCCGTTGTCATAGATTGGGAATGTCCTGCTCATTTTGCGGTTTAGTGGAATAAACACTTTGACATACTTACTTGGACATTTTATTGAACATTCAATAGATCCATTACATTTAAAAAGAAATATTTTTATTTTTTGTATTACATCATTCTAAAATCTGGCCAGTACATCCGCAATGTTGAGATAAAGTTACCGTTTTCATGAGACAACTCAATGCACTTTTCAAACTATTGTTAATTTATTTCAGTTGATTTCAGTAATTGAAATACGTTTGTTTGATTACTATCTCAAGAACGACAAGAAGGTCTCTTGAAACTTGAAGAAAACAGAATATAACATGTCAATAAACAGTTTTTTTCAACCCATCAATTGGCAAACTTAATGGTAATTAATTATTTTATATCTCCGTTTGAGCACACGTCCCTAAATAAGTTAAGAAGATTTCCTTAATACAATACTAAAACGACAGAACGCTTTCAATCAAAAGAACGACATTGCTGAAGACGTAAGATGCAATCAAACCAGTCGTCATCAAATCACCTCGTGCTCCGGACATCGCCTCGGCTACACTATTTTTACGCTAATCTTGGACGCCTGCCACGGAGCTTGCCCTCGTGCCCGTACATTAGAATTAACTTCAGCCGGGATACTGTTATTTTACCGCCAAATATCTTTTATAAACCGAAAACTAAACAACACGTTTGTTTTAATACAAAACCAATGGAGTACAAACATCTGAATGGGATAAGTTCACACCGTGCGACACAAATAAATTTCAGAGTGCGAAGCTGAAAAACTTATTAGTCGGTTCTATGATGGCGCCGTGAGCGCCTCGCGTCGGCCATGGTACGACTCAGATGGACGTTTACTCTTATTATAATACTTGTTATTCTCTTCGCTACAGTGATAACCGCATTCCGCATTCGTGATCTTCAAAAAAGTCCCCATGAAAGTGTTTCGGAGTTCAAAAAGAAACAAAAATGTGAAGAATGTGAAGTGAATAAACTTGACCTTGATCATACATTACATATTTACAAAACTGAGAGTGTTAAACGTTCTTATGAAGATCTTAGTGAACCTATACAAGAAAAGAAAAAAAATATTGATGAAAAGTCACTTGAAAAAATTGAGTCGGTACTTGAAGAAAAGGGGGATGAAAGTGATGAGGATGAAGGCGATGAAAATTTAATCTATCTCCGTGATTTGGCTTCTAAGTGGGAAGAGAAACAAAAATCTTCCAACGTTATAAGTGGGAAGGAATCTATACAAAGAACTAATAAGAAAAAAGTAACAATTAGTGACGATAACAGGGTTAAAAATATTATTAAGTTAGATAGCATAAAGAATAGCGAAAACGACGACGACAACGAATATAACATTGATGATGTGAAAGATGGCTATGATGATACAAACAATGACGTTTCTACACAAAAGGCGACGATTGGCGGATTAAAAAAGAAAAACACTGAAGCGAGTCACCAACATTTAAAAGATAAACATTCACAATTGGCTTTACCAGGGGGTGGAAACATCGTTAACAAAAAATATAAGAGCCATGGATATGATGAAAATGATGACAACGATGAGGAAGATGATGACGACAATAGATTAATTTATAGTAAAGAAAAGCCAAAAATAGAACGGACTAAAAATGGTTTAAGTTCTCAAGAGGCAGAAACACCTTCGAAGCATATAAAAATGGACAGAACAGGTATAAAAGATAGATCAATGCCAAGAGAACTAAAAATTACGGATAAATTTAAGACAGTGGACATTGAAACAAAAGGAGAAGCGGGACGTAAATTAGACCACAGTAATATTGTTGAAAAGAAAGAAAAGGGAAAACTTAAAGGAAAATTCAAAGGAGACGATCAATCTTTAGTACGAGAACAGTTACATAAAGATGTTGAAGTAAAGGACCTTATTCCAGAAAAAGTTGTTGACAAGCAAACTGTGAGAAAAAAAGAAATTCGGGAAACTTCACACAGCGATAAAATAAAAAATAAAGATGGAAAAGAAACTTTTAAAGATGTAAAACCAAAGATTGATGTCGTAAATAAACAATTTAAAGATCAAGTGAATGCTGATGCTACAGCAAAAGAATTACATTTTGAAGATTTAAAAAACGATAGTCGAGAAGATAGTCGGTTAAAGCATATTACAGAGGCTTTAAACAGACGTAATTTATTAAAAAGTGAATTTCAAGATTTCTATGCCTTTCTGCCGACATTTGCTCCAAATTTTACTCGCGTTCAAAATCCCGAGTGCAGGCGTCACGGACAGATACTTCTTAGACAACTGCGCGGTGCAAAATTATGGGCATTAAGCAGTAAGTCAACTATCAAATATTAAGATGTCTTCATATAAATTTAAGCTAGTGTCTCTCATTAATGTATAGATAAGTTATTCTTACTTTTGGATTGCTTTCCTTTGGCACTAATTCAGAGAATTCGGCAACAGACCTGACGTATAAAAAATAATCACATTTCAATTTTCCATATGAGTCTGAATAAATTGCTCAATTTTTAATCGAATAACTTGTTTATAGGGAGTAAATTTAAAGGTTACATCTTAAATAAAATGTAATTTCAAAGTACAATAAGAAAATTCAAGTGTAATGTACTACTAAAAGGTAAAACAGGAACAGTCATTTAGATTGCTGCCTAAACCTTGTGGTTTTAATATAACAAACTCGTAGATACACAAGACAGAAATATGCAGTTACACAAATATTTAAACCCAAAACAGAGTGTTTTTTGTGAGAGATTGACATAACAAGTATATAACACAACGATATGATAGAAATTCAGATGTATAAATTATAATAGTACTAAAAGTTATATTACCACTTATGACAATTGCAATATTTGAGTCTTGGATTGTTTACTAGTCTCGCTTAGTTTTAATTTTAAACTAATAAATAACTAGTCATAAAAAAAAGAGCAAATAAAAATAAAGAATTATAAAACCACCCCAAACCTTTGTTTTGTTTATAGTTCAACATGCTTGATTAGTCTCGAAGGGCCGTAGTAACATTGTATGGTGTATTTTTTCAGTGCTCGACGCCACAGCCAAAATTCCCTCGGGTATACTTCAAGGCAATGGTATTCAACTGGGTAGCTTCGACCAGTGCTTGGGGAGCCGTGCACGAGTTCAACTGGACACTGGGAGCATAGTAAAGGTTCACGGGAAGTACTGCTTAGCTCGTGTCGACCTGAAATCGGAGCATCCAGAAATGGAGGTACCCGTTCATTTGGCGCAAGCTAAGAGCTTAATCAAGAGTCGAGTTGATGATGTGAGTATGTTTCTTGTAATTATCTTGCTTTTATAATTTTTATTGGTATTTTGGTGAATGGGCAAGTGTTTAATCACAGTCCCAATCACGATACTAGAAATTTGGTTACTTCAAATAAACAGACTGTGTTTTAATGGCTAAATTACTCCAAACTAACTGTTGACACCCGGCGTCTTCTGCTTGAATCTCATTATTACACGTAAACTTAGAGTCAGTAAAAATAAATCTTTTTTCTTAGTCATCCCTTCTATCTATAATATTATAAATGTGAATGTAAGTTTGTTTGTTACGCTTTCACGCGAAAACAACTCAACCGATCATCGTTACATACTTTTTACGAATACTTTATATGAAAAAAAAAAAAAACGTTTGTCAAAAAATCTAAAAATCTATCTATCTAGCAGTCCAGTAATGAAGTTCCAACTCTGAGTACTGTAATACCGTTGCACTGTTTTATCGACGGTCACGTCACAGTATAAAGGCGGTGTATGTATGTTCTCTATACACCTATAGACTCCGAAACTCCGGACGCCGGTTGGACTGATGAAATGGATTCGATGAAATTTACAGGGATTGTCCATATTGGCACAGCGGGTTTTCCTGTTTTTGAGTAGCGATTGGATTAACATAATTAGTGGTACCCGGGCGAAGCCGGGGCGGGTCACTAGTATTTAATATAAATTTAATTAAAATTGTGTATAAAAATGAATACCCTCCCCCCCGGGAGGGTGTACTCCTTAGTGGAAAAACTTAAAAAGAAAACTATCCTAACCTAACTGCCCATTGCATCATTTTTACTCGCCGTTAATTTATTATTCTGCTAACGTATTTTTGGTGCTGACTTTGTAAGACGAAATAACCGGCCAATTGTTGTTTTATTATTGTCTATGTTTAACAGTCGCACAAATTTAACAAACGCCGAATAAAAGACAGCCCATTATGTTCAAAAATTAGTTCCCTATTGGAATGTTGGAATATTGGAACGTTGTAGTATTGGAATGTTGGAAGGGTGGAATATTGGAACGTTGGAGTATTGGAATATTGAAATGTTGGAATGTTGGAAGGTTGGAAATTTGGAACGTTGGAGTATTGGAATGTTGGAAGGTTGGAAGGTTGGAATATTGGAGCGTTGGAGTATTGGTATGTTGGCAGGTTGGAGTATTGGAAGGTTGGAACATCGGAAGATTGAAACGTTGGTTTATTGGAAGATTGGAATATTGTAATGTTGGAGTATTGGTAGGTTGGAACGTTGGTATATTGGAAGATTGAAACGTTGGTATCTTGGAATATTGGAATTTTTGAAGGTTGGAATGTTGGAAAATTAAAAGAACGTTGGTATATTGGAACGTTAGAGTATTGGAATATTGGAATGTTGAAAGGTTGGAGTATTGGACGGTTGGAATATACGTTGGTATAGTGGAAGGTCGCTATATTAGATTGTTGGAGTATTGGAATTTTGGAGCATTGGAATGCTGGAATATTACAACGTTGGTATATGGGAAAGTTGGAGCATTGGAATATTAAAACGTTGGTGTATTTGAATGTTGGTATATTGGAATGTTGGAATGTTGGTATATTGGAATGTTGGAGTATTGGAATTTTGGAGTATTGGAATTTTGGAGTATTGGAATGTTGATATATTGGAAGGTTGAGAGGCTTGAGTATTGGAATGTTGGAACGTTTGTATATTGGAGTGGCAACCATTTAAAGCGGCAGTTGTATGAATTATTTTTTGTAAGTTAAAAATTACAAATTGCTCATTTAAAACAGGCAGTTAAAACTTAGCTGTAAAGTAACCAAAAATGAGCCGGAAAAAATAATAAAATGTACCATTGTATAAATACTGTGCATTAAAATAACGTAATGGGCGGTTTCGAGTAGGCACTTGACAAATCGGAATTTGTCGGAAAGAATTTCATTCTTAGCAGTTCTATTAAGAGAGGTGATAAAAATTTCATCAGCATAGATTTACCTATCCTCGTCACTCAGTAGTATCAAATGGCAACTGAGTGGCGCGCTCGCTACAATGTGCTACACATTGTGAATATATATAATATTAATTAAATTAAAATTGTAGATAAAAATGAATAGACTCCCCCTCGGGACGGTGTACTCCTGGCTGGAAAAACTAACAAAAATACCTTACCTAACCTAACTTAACTGCGCGCCCGGCCGACTCACCATCGGCCTATCGTCCCATCGTGTTGCTCGACGGTCCACCGTCGACGCCATCACCCGACTCAGGGACAGGGTCAAGGAGGTTGTCGGCCAGGGGGGAGTGTTGTTGGCTGTGTCGCTCGACATTGCGAACGCCTTCAACACGATCCCCTGGACGACAATCGCGGAGGCGCTGAGGTACCACCGCGTCCCGTGGTACCTCAGGCGAGTCCTCGCGGACTACTTCGTCGACCGGACCATCTTTTATCCGGCCCGGGGCCCGGTATTCCGCCGGGACATGACGTGTGGTGTTCCACAGGGGTCGGTCCTCGGGCCGCTCCTGTGCCCGAGCACACGCTCGGCGTGTGCACGGGCTGGGACGCCCAACGTGCCACGCTCACTGGCGCGATTGGGCGAGATTTGTCGCTGCCGGCCGTCATACGATCGATGGTCGGCAGCGAACAGAGCTGGGCCGCCGTCGCCTCATTTGCACACGAGGTGATGGCGGCCAAAAGAGAGGCCCTGCGGGAAAGCGAACGCGCAAGCGAAACCTTGCCTCCCCGCAGGGCCCCAACGAGGGGCCGCAGGCGTGCGAGATACGCCGCGGCCCTACAGCCGTAGCGCGACGGGTCGGGGGATCTGTCGCGCTGAACGTGGCGGATGGCCCCCTTCGTGTGTTCCGAGGGGGGCAGCATCATAGGGTGATGGGAGGGGCTTAACATCTGACCCCTCCCTACACGAGTCGAGCCCCTACCAAGGGGCCCCTAGCAGGGTCGTGGATAAACTTACGTAGATGCCACGGCCCGGTCGGGCGAAGGAGAACACCGCGGGGTTTAGTGGGTAGTCCGGCCCAAATTTAAGGCCGGGAGTCCCACACGAAGCCGTCCCTGTTGGCCCTGCAGCACGGACGGCGAAGTGCGTAAATGCATTCCCCGCGTAAACAAAAAAAAACGTAACTTAACTGCCCATGCCATCATTTTCACTGGCCATTTAATTACTAGTAATATTATAAATACATATGTGTTTATAAAGCCGAATAAGTAGTCCGAGGATGTTAGTACCTTACTGTGCGCTTTCTGGTTACAATTCTAGACAAAAGTTTTGTATAAATGTTTAAAAAAAACAACAAATGTCCTCGAAGGTGAACATGAATAGCAAAAGATACTTCCTATCAATAACAGGACTTCTCAAGGTCGGTGAATAGTTTTCATAGCAGCTGCCATTTCTCTGCAAGAGTATGAGATAAAAGAGCATATTTTTATATGCCAATGATATGTCAATGGCTGTCCTGTCCGGCTGTAACTGCCCATAGCACTGAGATATATTAAATTTTTTCTACAGTTAGTTCTACTAGATCCTTGCTTATTAATATTTCTATGCTTAATAATATTATTACTAGTAGAGTCTAATAAATATTTTACACCACGCTGACCTTTCCGATATTCGTTTGTTAATTCGGAATTTAAAATATATCTTTGTAATGGTCATAATAATTCGGTTGATATTTTTTATTAATAAAATCCAATGACGGTAGTGGAGGAAAAGAAGAAACATAACTTGAAGACCACAAATACACGGCTTGAAGGATTTATTTGCTTCCAAAACAAAGTAGACGAAATGCTTCGAATACAATTGGCAAAGTTTTTTTCCACCTAGTCAGTGGTAGAGTCCGGAACAACATCAGTTGCACGAATGGGCCGGCTCGACCGGTGAAATACCACGACCTCACAGAAGGCAGGCGCAAAGTAGAGTATTCTGCATTTCGTCTGATGAGTGAAGTGCCGGAGTCCTAATTCTAGTTCTCTTCCCCTTCCCATCCTTTTCTTATAAGGAAAGGACGGGAAGGGGAAGAAAAATTGACGGTGGAGGGGATGTATAGAATTTGGAAATAATCATTTTCTGTTTGTCCCCTCCTCTGTTCATTAAAGGGGGGCAATGCATCTGCAACTCATTAGTTAGTTGCAGATGTCTATGGGTAGCGATCACTTGATATCGGGTGAACCGCTTGCTCGTTAGCTTAATTGCAATATTGAAAGTAAACAAAAACAGTTGAGTACCATGATATATTTTGTTAAAGCGGTTATATATTTTTTTTATATAGAAGCTAAATACCACGAAGCAGATTTTATCAGTGACCACCAAATATTACATATGTATCTATTTCTCATGAAATTGTTTACACCAAATCACATATTTCGAAGTACTTGTAAAATAGCTTAATTCTTATAATTACTTGTTCAGCCAGGTCACTTCGTACCTCGATTTTCGACGTTGAGTTGGGGCGTCTGCGTTCCGTCGCCCTGCAGTCCAGAAGACGTCGAGAATATAGTGAGAGATGCTATCAAACACTACCAGTATACAAGTGGAGTATCGATCAGAGTTAGGGTCGATACTCAGGATTGTCATGTCCAGAAGAAACAGGCTTGGTGGGAAAAATGGCTCGGAATACCAACCCTTGTCACTTTGTAAGTACACCAAAGTTTTGTGATTTTTAAAAGGAATATTAACATAACTCGTATTTATATTTATAACGTGTTTTGTTCCAAAATTCAAGTGTCAGTAGCCTGAAAGCTTTACATTACATTTCGGGAACCATACTTTCAACTACCGCTTAGATCATAACGGGCTTATTATTATTAGTAATTATAAGCAACAGTTTAAACGGAAGTTATGCAGAATTCCGCCTTATATAGACATTAGATAGATTATCAGTTGGACGACTTATGGAGCCTGGAGGAGGAATTTGTAAACAACTTGTTTACAACATACGATACCAATGTAATAAAAATACTGTTTGCAGGTCTTTGTATGGTGTGGTCATTTTATTGGTTCTGGTAGCTACTGCTCAAGATTTTGTTACTAGAAGAAAGGATGAGGAAACCGCAGCCGATGCAAAAAATGAAAGTGACCGAAAAAGAACCAAAGATGATAAGAACACAACAGTTAAACAGCCTGAAGGTTAGTTTTTCTATACCCTTTTTTGTTATCGGGGGAAAATCTTATAAAGATGTCTGTCATCTGGGGTAAGATGGGATTATGTGGGATTCTACACACTAAACCCTCTTGTTGACCATCTTAGAGTGCTACGTCTGTCTTCAAAAGATCTTCAAAAGACTCCGAAGAGAACCGGAACCCTCTGCACTGAGACAAACCAAACGTGACAATAACTCCCCTTTGTGCCAGCTTCCCGAGATAGTCTTGGTAGACGAGCAGGTTCCCCCCACCTTAACCGTCCCGAGCGGGCTTTTTCTGTACCTAACAAACTCTTAATGTAGATACGTAATTTATGTTTTTTTTTGTTTGATGCATTCATGAAGTGTGTTCGAAGAAGCTTCCAATTTTTTTTATTCTCAGCCATACAGATTTCATGTATATTTGTAAATTCGTATTTCTATCGTTTCCAAGCTGAACTGAATTAAAAACAAATTAAATGTGAAACACGCTTCAAACTAGCTAGTCCTATTTCGCATTTAAGTGAAAAAAAATGTATTAAAGTTCAATAGAACACGAAATATCCAAACTTTACGAGTAGTACGTCTTAACACTGACGCGTCATATTATAGTGTACATTGTGTCAAGATCGATATATAATACAATGTATATTCAGTTACTAGTAAAAGATTATAGAAGACTTAATGCGCGGGTCACAACTAAGTACTAGCATTTAATAATAATAATATAATATAATAAATAATAATGTCACCTACAGCCAATATTTTTTCTATCTCAAGGTACTAAAGGAGTTTCTAATAAAAGGCTTTTAAGCATATGCAACACAAATTCAAAGTATACGATATCTTTTCAGTAAGCGTATAGTAACTAATTTAAGAGCACATGAGTATGCAGTTTATGGTTCCAGTTCAAGGTGGACTGTGAGTCATCGCCAACTATTGATAGAACTCACACGAAGTGAAATTATCAACTTATAAGTCGACGTATGTATTTATAAATAAATAGGCACTCACGACCGTAACTCAGAGGGATAGGAAGATATTACGGATTTCCATTTAGCACACATCTCTTGCGTCTTCTACGCCCATATATACATACACAAGCTCGTAAGATGCGGGTACTCCTTACTTATTATATTAAAAATATAAAATGAGCAATAATCTATTCGTTTTCGCGAAATCATTAAAAGAAATTAAATAGAAAACTATTGTGACATATGATACGGGCCGGTTGGCGTGGTTTGTAAGGTACTTGCTTTCACGCCGTAGGTCGTGGGTTCGATTCCCACCCAGGACAGATTATTATAGTATATTATAAATACGCCAGATTTCGAAAAAAAAAATATTGTAAATAAAAAATCCCAACGTAGGGCACGTTGTAATATTTTTTTTTAAATTACATTATGTAGCTCTTGAATATTGAATAATGGGTAAATGCTGAAACTGAACCTGTTCCAATAATACTTTCAGGAATTGAAAGCTATGTTATTCAGAAGTAATACAGAAATTTATCCGAGTAAAGCCGTGGACGATCTGAACAAAGTGTATACAGAGTTGTGTATTCCGTTACTATATTTATTATATAATTCTCCAAAATTAAATGCAGAACCAACCTTCCTTTATATATTGTGAATTATTATTCTTTAGTCTTACCAATTAAATAAGGAAACGTAGTCTTAGAACAAAAAATTAACTTAGTGTCATATTCTTAAAATAATAATTAGCCTTTTTAGTTCAGTTCCACTACAGGAACACATGCCTCCGTGAAACCGAGAGGCCGTAATCCATCATGCTAGCGCAGTGCTGGTTGGTGAATGTCACATGTATTCGAATTTGTTCAATTCGTTCGTTGGATGTTTTCCTTCGCGGTTTTTAGAGCAGTGGTGATGAATTAAATTACTCAAAGAAAAGCGCTGCCCGGGTTCGATCCTGCGACCTAAAATACGTAAGACGGGGCTTCTACCACTGAGTCACAGCTGCTTTGCATATTTTTTACGTACATGCTCATAATGTTTTCGGTTTTTTCCTAGCATCAATTTTTGCTCAATATTATTTTTATTTCGCGTAATGTCAATGACGTAGTTCAGTGTGTTTTGAACTTTCGTAACTACTGTGGTATATTATTAATTAAAATTTAAATTTTTAATTATGTACACGTAATTTATTTATAAACACTATGAGACACCGCTAAGATGGCGTAGCTCTAAAGCCATATCAAATGTATCATTAAAAGTAAATAATGTATGAAACGTGATCGTTTCAATGAACCCAACATTGTTTATTGTTTCTTAATTACATCAATCCGTTCGGGCAGTAAATCAAATGATCACGGGTCACGAACGCCGTATCTAAAATGATGTCGCATGTCCATTGATTTCGAACGATTAGTTTACGTGACCGAGCCCAGTGCAATATTGCCTGGACCAGACTTGTATACGTAATTTATGTTAATTAACGTGTCATCGGTATTCGGAGTCGATTTGAATCGCAAACGGACCGGAGCGCCGCGGCTCGTTGCCGAAACAAAGTGGGTTAAGGTCGAACGGATGTTTGGGGATCGGCGATCATTTATGAAAATACCTCGATATGTCAATAAAAATCATAAATAAATTGATGAGAAATGCAATCAAGTTAAACGCATAGGAATTAAAATTAATATATCAGATATGTCATCAACGTTGTCATGATGGTCTTCTGAGCGGATGAACTGCACTTACTTTAATCAGTAAACGATGGAACAAACATACAAAAAGACCGACTGCTTTCAAATTTACGCGAACGCATTATTTCTTAAGTACACATTTTATTTCACCAAATTAAAAGAATGTTTGCTAAGAATTTATATTGTATGCATTTCAGAAAATCCAAGCATATTTCGGTAAATTTACTGTAACTATTGTAACTGGTGTTTATTTATATGCGTCCGTATTTTCATATGTTCTTCTTTCATTCTTAGTTTTGCTCTAAACAAATAATTAAATATTCCCGAACTGCCACGGCTTCCTACGGATGGCAGAGCATAAATACAATCTTTTTTGTTCTTGTTATGTCGTTCTAGCCCATCTTCCCCTTAGCCATCAATCTTCTTCATCAATCATCGATATATTTCTGATAAATCATAAAAAATATGAATAAATAATACATCAAAACATTTCTCATGAAATACTCCGTTTATTCATAAAACTGTATGAATATCTGTTTCGTAGTTTTTTATGTAAGAAGGTGGGAAACTAGCCAGCGTGTCACCTGAAGTTAAGTGAGCGCGATTTATTTATACTATTTCATAATACATAGCTTAGTGACTTATGAAACAAACCGTCCGCGCGTCCAACTTGGAGGGACAAAGAAAAACAAAAAATTAATTCATTTTACACTTGCGTTTGTATTAAGTTTATGTTTTCATAAGCAAATTTGGTCGTTAGAAAACGACTAAGTTTCGAAGTCGATTTCTTTTCTAAATCAACCAGCGCCGTAATTTGTTATGCAAATTGCCTTCGTCGACACTTCTGCCTCACGTCAAATTTAAGCATGACTTATTTCTTGATTTATTCTTGTTTATTTATGAGCTTTTTTCATCCAGAGCTTTTGAATCGAGTTCTCTCGAATTCTATATAATGGAATAACAAGGACCGAATCTGCGCGCTGTGTGCTTAAAGAAAAAGATAAATATTTAAATTCTACCATTATGTTGATGTGGTTTATCCGACTTATAATTCGTCGTTTCTAATTCTTTGTGCGTATTCAAAATAATTGACCAGCTTTTAACTGGTTAGGTTTAAGTTAAAAGCTTACGTTTCTACTTTAAAAACTTATCTAATTAAATCTAAATTGTATGTGAGATGATTAGTAATCATGACTTAAAATTTCGATCTTCGTTTCAGGTGAGAGCGTAATCAGTGTGTTCTCACTCTACCGCACTGTGGGGAAGCTGATGGCCCCTGCGTCTTCTGATGAGATCTCCTGTATACATGGCGTCCGGGCAATCGCCACCATGGCCCTGCTGGTCGGTCACAAGTTCTTGCCTGTCGCTTCTATGCCTTACACCAACAGGCTGAAGATAACTGAGGTACGTACGAGCAATGGCCATAATATAATAGCTGGTTAGAAAAAAAACACCTTATTAATAGCCAATTAGTCAGCCTCCAGTGCAAGTGGTAAGGACATCTACTTCTGTTGGTAAACAATTCTAATTCTTGGTTTTAAATAAATAAATTATTTCACTGTTAATAAATGAATACATAATCTCTATTAGTAACTAGTAATCTTGAAGTTAATTCTAACTCTCCTACCCTTTTCCCATTACTAAAATTATTATTATTTCTTTCCCTTACTAACTAATAGTTATATTGAAGAAATAATTACGAATGTTACTGTGAAAAAAACGTTTCAAATATAATTAAATGCAAATGTAATATTCCATTATGCCAGGCGCTAGAATTAAGATAAATCTACGACACGTACTTGGTTTTTATTTATTGCTCATTTAATTACATTTGTCCCGGGATTTGAACGAAACTATTTCGTAATTGTTTCGGAAAGGTTTAGAGGTCCTGCTAGCACACGTGCTGCTCATACTAAATTGACTAATTACTGGTCAGCTTATACGCTGGGTTCGTTGTAAAATAAACGTACACCTTTATTCATAAGTGAATCACCGCTTGTTTAAATTCATCGCACAAATGAATATTAAGGTCATTTTTGATAACTAC
The DNA here is from genome assembly GCA_029849275.1 of Papilio elwesi. Lineage (NCBI taxonomy): Eukaryota > Metazoa > Arthropoda > Insecta > Lepidoptera > Papilionidae > Papilio > Papilio elwesi. Next base: position 12,585,619 of record CM056691.1, on the reverse strand, counting down.
GTATTTAGGTATATCTATTTCTGTCTTTTTAATGTGACAACATTTATTTATTTTAGTATATTAAATAAAATATCATGTTCTAAAGTACCGAAGCGAAGGCCTTAATAGTAAAATATAGTTTCGGTCGGTTTTAAATATTCTATACTTAAGTGCGTCATTATTTAAGGACATTTTTTCTCCACGGATTATTTAGTTGTTAAGAAGGCATGTCGTCAACAGGCTTATTGTATATTTGTGAATAAACATTTTTAGTTGTAACCCAGTGGTGAATTATAACTAAAAATTAGAATTATTAGCTGGAGGTTCAGATTAGAATTGAAAAATGGAGAGACAAGCTGGAGAGGCTGGAAGATTAGCAGAACAAAAACAGAACACCTGTTCTGCGACTTCGGTGGTCCATCCAGGTATGCCCCGTTGCCTTAGACAGTGTATCTCTTCAAGTCTGCTTCGACTTCTGGTACCTTCGCCTATTCATCCAAAACGATGGTGATATTGTGACGTAAAAAATAGAAGAAATGTGGGATAGATGAAATGGCGATAGGTCACGGGTTTGACATGGGATCTACAAGTTTCCCTTAAAAAAAGGGGAAAATTTACAAGACCATCATAAGACCTGTCATAATGTATGGATCGGAGTGTTGGACCGGTAAAGGAACGGATGGCATGTGACAAAGAGGGTCTTAGATATGAATGTAGGGGTAGGCCTGAGAAAAGATAGATGGATTGTGTGAAAGGTGTCATGATTAAGAAGGGAGTGACGACTAAAATGACGGATAGTAGGTCAATGTGGAAGTCAAAAACCTGTAATGCTGACCCCACATAAGGCGGGAAAAGGGCAGGGAAATGACGATGATGACAGAGGTGGATTGATACATTCTTTCAATTTACTCTGGTGTTATTTGTAATGTTTTGACATACATTTACCACATTCTGTACCCCAAATCTATCGTAATCGTCCGTCTGGTCATTGGAACTTGTTACACACAGCACAAAATAAATCAAGATACCAATGTCTCATAAATAAGACTAAAACGATGGATTACAACGAAAGACATCGCGCTTATGCTCTGAAACCTTGGATGAACGCCAGATTGTTATTTGCCGTATCTGGCCCGTGCAACAAAATTGTGTTTGGCAACGCGAAAACTTTGTTTATCTGTGAAACTTCTAGTTTTTTGTTTACGTTAAACTGTACGGGTGACCGGGAAAAAGTTTCGATCTTACTCGTTAATCTGAAATCTGTATTTATCGTAAAATACGGTGTCGTACTGGTCGTCTGCTATCAAAGTCTGTTGTAACAATGAATCCTCGGCGATCATTATTCGATACAGATAAAACATTTATAGTTAATCTGGACTTAGACAATAGACAATAAACTTTTAGTTGGCTTTTATACGACTACTTTCAGATATTTATCTTGATTCCTTCTGTTAGCGAAATATATGTACCGCATATTTACCCTTAGTAATTAATTACAAAAATAGACTAGAATTTCTTCATTGTTTTGTCGTTAATTTATTTTTATTCACAGCCATTATTTTTATCATTAACATTTCTCCTGTTTCATCGCTATTTCTTGTAATTTTGATTGACTTATTTTATCTCGTATATAACATTTTTTAATTTGTACCTTTCATGGAGCTGGTGGCAAATTAACAGTTTAAGAAAAATAAGGGAATAAGAACTGTGAAATCAAGCATGATCATGAGTTTTTTTCACCTTAGGTGTTTTGATATCTATTTAATCTTAAAATATTACTCACCTCGACGTTATCACGTTCTAAACTAGGGGGGATGTTACGGATATATTTCGGATACGGAAGTGGATATAAGAATAATAGTGTATCGGATTCGGATCTACGAAATTTTCCGGATTATTGGATAGTTTCGGATACAGATATTACATTTTTGAAGAACTATAAAAGTAAAATTCGAATCTATACTAATCTAAAGAGGTAAAGTATGTGAGATTGTTGAGGATAAACGTACGTAACTTACCTCATCAAGACCCGTCGTCAATTATCCGAAACGTTTATTTCCTGCGTACGGCAAAGGATTGGAATAAGTTTCCGTCAGTGCTTCTGTCCGATTACGACGTGGGTACCTTCAAGAGAAGAGTGAGTAGGCTGTTTCTAAACTAGTGCGTACCATCTTTAGACCACATCACCACCTAACATTAGATGGGATTGTTGTCCAGCGCTAGTTTATACGTTAAAAAAAATCGGATTCGGATATTTTATTTTTTGTATATCCGATAAATTCAGATTCCGATACGGAGCTCCGAAAGTTCCTGTCGTGAACTCAATTTTATCCTCGCTCATGCTTGGTTTTGTTCCATAATCAAAACACTGACCCGGTGTACGTAGTAATTTTATTAAAATAATGGCCCGTAATTTCGATGCGAATATTGTGTGTGAATATGTAATTATATAGCTTGTAATAACTTTCCTACTCACTGGTAACGTTCGCGAATTAGCATGAGCAAATATACTGAAACACGATATGTCATGGATATTTTATTTTTTAAATTAACATATCTTGTTTTGGCATTAGCTGATAATGGTAAAATTAACATACAAATTAAATTAATTTTGATACAATATGTTACTGAATTTTTTTTATCGTTATCGTTAAATTTTTACTTTAGCACTATTGGTTGTTTTTACTCAAAATCCGCTTCTTTACGCTTAAAGGTGATTCTAGACCTACAGAATGCGTTGTTAGACTTGTTTTCCAGACAAAATTGTCAGTGTTTCAAAGTTGTCTCTAATATGAAATAGGCTTTATAGCAGTCGTCGACGAATTTGAATGTTATGGATAGATAGCCACAGATTTGATATTCCCGTTCCAGCAGAGCTCGGGACGTGATAAGCATTCCGCCACTTGGTTGCCACAAATGTCACTAAGCGATGGCTTCCTAATTGTGAATACTAATAGTTGAGTTTGAATCATTTAAGAATAAAACAGGATACTGTATATAAGCCACCAAGATAAGCTCTGAACAAACAGTAGCTGAGGGCTTATAAATTATTGTGATGTTATTATTAGAGCATAGTTTGTCAAGTATCAAGTACAATTTCTGCTAGCCATTTTTCATTTTTCCAAATACCTTTCAGGTTCACCTACAAGATGAACTTATGATCTCTTGAAGGTCGGATTGCTTTAGTACTATTAAGTGCTGTATAAAGGAGACAAATGTTCGAATTTTGTAGCAATCCTTCGGGCTGTGACAATGACTAAGATTTTATGTATAACTATTTCAATTAGTTCAAATATATGAATTCACTGATGCATCGTACAAAGGCTTTAGTTATTAAAGTTTTGTATTTATAACAATAATTAAGTAGCCGTCTACGAATCCATTTCTAATCTGCCTACCAATCATCATCATTGACAGCCACATGATATCTACTGCTGGACGAATGCCTCCAACAAAGAATGGTCCTGTAGCACCTCCATTGTCGGTGTAGCTTCCGGGAGGTCTACACAGTCTATGTCGTGTCCAAAAAACAAAAATAAAGTACCTGCTTTCTGACATATTAAATTTTGGCGAATACAGATGGTGAGCTCGCCGCTGTGGTCATGGTGCCGCGCGGGCTGGATGTACACCGACTGCTTCCTGTTGCTGAGCGGGACGCTCACAGCGCATCGTATATCTAGTGACAACGAATCTGGAACCTTTAAAAGAATCCTCTTCAGATATTTAAGGTGATATATGAGTTATTTCATATAAGTTAATGTCACAGATTGACAAGACATTTTTCAATCTAGAGTAACTAGCTCCAACCCGGGACAATGCCTTTATAGAGACCTGTATCGAAAGTTAAAGTAAAGCATATATAACTTTAAGCTTTCGTCGTTATTATTAATATAACGTTTGTAAGAGACGGGATTCTTATCAGGATTAGTCTTTTTGAGCTCCCGATATTTCGGCACTGTTACATGTGCCATGGTCAGCTGTCAGTCACTGTCACACGGACTTATCGGACCAGTACCTGAGATAACGTTACTATCAGAAGATTATTGTTTACTTGTGACTTCTACCTAATTATTTTGTATTATTTAAGCAAGATATTGCATACTTGCAATGGAACCATTTATTTAGACTATTACCTGTCCTTTTTTATGGGACAAATTTTAAATGGGAATAGCTTGCTATTTAATTTTTTCAGGCGCTTAATGTCTCGATTTTGAGATTGTTAATTGCTGGTTGGTAACAGATGACGTTAACTGCGTACGATATTTAATTATAGTCTCTGAATCGACGGAAGCTTCTGATATAGTGTATTCATAGTACAAGATACAAGTACACAACATCAAATGTGCATATCCTAGTACCATTAAAACTATATAACAACTAACAAAATGTTTGATTCGCACAATCTTTAATTCAATTTTGATTTGACATTTATGGTACAAAGTTATCAAAAAGAACCCTTGACCGAGCGAGGGTCTCTTTAAACTATACTGTGGTAGACAGGAATATCACTAGCTATCCGATTTTCACCAACCAGAGTAATACTATGATAGCCTGTGAACCGCACGACTTAAACTAAATAGACCCCAAAAACATTATTTGAGTTTTGTAACAGTAAAACATCACATATTTTGCTATGATTGGTAAATGATACGAGGAGCGGAGGAAGCTTGCTGCTGTATTAGGGTCACCTGCAATATACTCTTAAAAAAAAGGAGTGAGACAAAGTGACAATATGCGCGCGTGCGCCTGTGTTTATGTGTGTGTGTGTGAGAGAGAATTGTAAATCGAATTTACTTAATTTATTTCCTTTTACACAATCATATATTTTTTAAAACGAACATTAATTACGACTAGGATACAAGCCTGTCACGACTTAATACCTTTTCACAGCTTGATTACACTGTTTTATTATTTTTAATTTTAATTAAAAAAAACAAACTTAAAAATTATGTTATGCATATAAGGTGCCAAATTAGTTAAATTATTTCCTAAATATTCTACGCATTCGATTTTTTCCCTGAATGCTTAGATGTTTTATTTATTTTTATAAGGTTATTTTAATTAAATACAATTAATATTTTTAACTATTAGATTATAATCTGTGGGGTTGAAACTCTACAAAATATATCACCTTCAACGAACCTCCAATTAAGGAATCTCCTTAAAAACATTACGTAAAGGACTAAGCTTAATATTGATGAAAAAGACTTCGAAATCAAGTACTGTGCTCTAACTAGTAGTATTTTAAGGCAAATAGTTTTTTCTAGACTGACTCCTGCGCTGCTCGCTGTGATACTGTTCTACGCGTACATCTGGGATAATATCTCCGTCGGCCCCATGTGGGGCTCCCTCGTCACCAAGAACGCGGAGGTCTGCCAACAAGGGTGGTGGTGGAACATCTTCTATCTACAGAACTACTTTGGATTTGAGAATATGGTTCGTATTTTTAACCGACTTCAAGTAGGAGGAGGTTAGTTTATATTATTTGTAAGTATTTTCTTCCTAATCTTTTCTATAGGAGAAGGTGGAAAACGAGCTAGCGGTCATTTAAAGGACAGAAGATGGGAAAACAGAAAAAAGCATATTCCCTTTTACTCTCCACTCCAGTCCCCGTCAAATCCTCTTCCCCTTCCATTACACATTAGAAAGAGATAGGAAAGAAAAGAGGAGTAGAATTAGGCCTACGGCACCTCACTCATCAAACGTGACTCGGAATACTTCTACTTCACGCTTGTCTTCTGTAAGGTTTCTGGAAGATTATTATTAACCTTACAGAAGTAAGGAGTGAAGTAGAAATATTCTAAGTTGCGTATTTCCGTGGTGTTGTAATGGTCTTACATTTTTTTAGAATTGATAAAAGTAGTATTGAAAATAACCCAAAACATATCACTGCATCACGGGTATGAGTGCTTATAAGTTTTTTTATATCTCAGACAGCATAACCTTGAGACATCAATTGTAAAAAAGTGTATCCTGTTCGATCTTCAATAGACCAAGAACCATGCATATGTACAAAATTAATAATAAATATTAATTTACGCAAATTCGTTATAGTGTCTAGTTATTAAGATTATAATTTATGAAAAAAAAGATATATCCTACGAAAAACACGTAAAAAGTACGGATTGGCTGTTGCGTGATTCTCGCATTACGCGTTCCATTTGAATTCAAATGTTATATCCCATTACAGGAACATAAATTGCCAAGTCAATCTGTTAGCTAAACGGCGGTTGCAAAATCTATATATTTTAGTTGTCAATAAATCAGCAGTCTAGCACCATCAGGCTTGAAACTTTAATATGCAGACTGTACAAATATAATAAGGGGTTCGAAGATTTGTGTTTCCGTTTTCAATACGCTATTCCTACACTACGTACCAAGCTTTAGCCTTCTAGAGCTACCCTACAGTTTTGACGATCATCAGTATAAATAACTTACTTATGTGTATTTCTGTTACTCCTTGTATAGTATATCTGTAGCTTCATTATTGTACTTTGTTTTAGTGCACCTATGCTGTGTACCTTTTGGGGTGGACACTGGCTCATGAGATACGGCTAACGCTTATGAGCCACCAGCCAGATAGTACTCGCCTTGTATTTTATTTGTTTTTTTTGTATTATAAAACGTTTTTATTTTTTTAATAATTTTATCAAGGTTATTTCTGTATAAAAATTTGACGTAGCGCTTCGAGATAAACTAAGTAGCGCCTTTTCTTTGGCAAGTCTTTGCGGGAGCGCTACCGTGCCCTTAGATAAGAACTTGGAAAGCTAAGCGTTACAAACGCTGTTTGTAATGATACTGGTCTCGTCTTTTCATCATTTAATGAAACAAAATAAAAAGGTCTTCTTACTAATCTAAACGTATTAAGATTAGTCGATACGTGGAAGACACCAATGAAGACATGTTTTGTTAACCTGATGCCTTGCATTAAGAACTAACCCGGCAAACTTTGAACCGCCCTATAATTAATAGATGGTTCAATATTTTGGTGATAGTGGCTTACACATAAAAGATAGATATGTATATGCTGTCGTGGGCGTTTTAGGTCTATTTAAGGTAAGCATTTCAAATAAACTCTAACAGTTTTTGCAGGGTACACCAGAATAGCTCGCGTAGATTTATTTATTTTATTTTATTGTCCTTAGTTGACCCTTATCGTTATTGAGGAACGTAGCAACGACTGGTGAATGAATTCAAACATTGTTTAGCGACTGTTGGAATAAATTAAGCAATTACCTAAATAATCTATTGCAGAAAAAAAATGTGTATATGTCGTGTTCCGTAATGGCACCGTTTGCATTCGTGTGATGATCGCGACAGAACTGGCGCAAGTAGTTGTTGGGATTATTCCGATGACGCTCTCAGAATAATGAAAGGATTACTCAACGTAATGATAGTGAGTAAGCTACGTTTACGAAAAAAAATACAAAACAATAGGTAACTCAAGTTCGGTCTGCGTTTAAATGTACAAGGGATAAAGTTACAGACCATAAAAATATAGTATGCATAACTTTTGTTACATATGCAACCTTAGGTGCCTTCCCCGTAATGAACGTACGTAGTGAAGTGTGAAGAGGTTCATAAGATGGGCTTGGAACCACCGCGAATAATTCTACCTCTTAACTAGTAAAGTAGTATGTATGTGCGTCTTTACTTACTTTAGCCATTTTATGCTCGTCTCTGCTGACGCGTTGTTGGGGGAAAATTTTAACTCCTGAGATTTGAAGGACATACGGATACGTTACAGAAATCAGAGCCATAGAATTGTCGGTATTAAAATATGCATCTGCACGTTTATTAAGAAACAAAGCCAAGATCGTCTTTGATTGTATTTAATACTTTAGACACACAGAACTCGGTTATCAAATCATTAGGATTTTAGTTTGGGACCGGTTTGGCAACGTCGTAACATACCCGCCGGGATTGTTGGTATATTAAAAACCATGAAAAAATGTATAAAACCAAAGCGGCAAGGCAACGCTGGTTAATTGTAGCTTCAAGGGTTATCGTTCACATTTTCGAGTGTTGACCTGTGGATGAGATCAATGCTGCATTTGAACTTTCAACAAAGACTGGATTGAACATACAAACAGAGTAAATAGAGATTGTTTTGTATCTACTTTAAATTTTTCTAGAGATTAAGGTTAGTGTGTAGATAACCTTAAAATGTAAACTGGTTATTTATGTAGGTACAAACGTAAAATTTCGATTGCAAGTTGGGTGATAAACTTACAAGATTGTCACCATCTAAGGTAAATATCATGCTGAGTTAATATCAAAATGGTACCTTCGGCGTGATTTCAGCCGATATTCGTCCACTGCTGTTGGTCTCTCCCGCCACAAAGTTCGGTCCTATTCCGTCCTCATCCATTGGGCTACCGCAACTTTGACCAGATCATTGGTCCATCGTGCAGGAGGCCTACCTTCGCTAAGCCGTCGGTTGTCGGCTCGTATGTTATGTAAATATTCTTGTTTCAGTGTGCCCCACAAACCCACCAGCTGGCGTTGGATATGCAGCTATCGATCCTGGGCGGGGTGGTCGTGTGGTCGATGCAGTCCGACCTGCCGGTGCTGCGTGCGCTGCTGCCGACCCTGCATGTGTGGACCGCCTTCTCCAGGTACAGGACGACGAGGGAACACCGGCTCACGCTACTAGCTTACCACGGCGTCAGGTAAGTTGGCTTAGTTAGGACTTGACATAGACTTGTTTTATTTTTCAGGTCTAGTGGACTTATCGTCAATATGTTGCGATAATTTTTGTGTATTTTTTACACGATAGCATTCGTTCATCTGAGATTCGTTTGGCCAACAGTCAAATAAGCTATAGATTGATCTACGGGTTCCACTGTAACTATAAAAATTATGTTCAATCACCAAATCAAGAGATTGTAGCATACACCTGAATTTCTTAACATCGCAATTATTATAAAAAGTCTCAGACAAATTAAAGAAACCTTACAGCATAGAAAAATCTTAAAAGTTGTTTTTTTTACATTACATTACGTAAAACACAATATCAATTACACTTACAAAATAATAGGATTCAAATATAAATAGCTTTGACGACCTTGTAGCGTAGTGATTGAAGTGTTTTGCGTGTAGTATGGGATTCGCATTCGATTCCCAACCAATTTATATGTGGACCTGTAAAACGTTCGGATTTTGCAAGACAAAACGAATACGAAATGGCAATGGGTGTCTCATTCTAGTGTCGAGATACTAGTGACCCCAGATACGGCTATCGAGGCAATAGAAGTTGTTGCAAGTAATTAGATTTTTATCAGGTCTGTTGCGGGTACGGTTGGGAATTAGAGGTGAAAGAAATGTCCTAGGACCGTGTTAAATGGGATTCTTTTACTAGTGACTATCGGAACTTTTATTCATGTATGAATCTCCAGAGGATGTGTTCGAACTTCGTACAAAGCGAATGTGATCACATAAATTGATTTATATTCAAAGTGGACGGCAACGAGCCTTGCCGCCGGCTACCGGAAGCTGCGGCGAGCGACGACGCGACGAAATCACGCGGAGAGCCTTAGTCATATCACGCACAGATGCCTTACCTTACTACTTTGAAAATATATAGAAATAAATGTCACGACCCTTTATACTGTCTTAAGTATGTATATAAAAAGTATGGTCTTCCTTACATTGTTACTGCCCTTCATAGATTACTTACATTATTAGTCATATCGTCGTAATTTATGTATATTTTCATACGGTACAAAACAGTAGATGTCTTAATACCACACAGTTTACACATTTACTAATCTCATAAAGCGAGCAATTTTTTTTATAGTGGAAGTTGAAAAACGATCAAGCGGTTCACACGATACCAAGTGATCGCTATCCATAGGTATCTGCTGCAAGCTAATCAGTTGCAGATGCGTTGCCTATCTTTGATGGATGGAGGAGGGTAGAGATAGAAAATGGTTATTTCCCTATCCTAATCATCCCCTCCACCGCCAAGTTCAGTTCAAAGGTCTGGAATTAGGCCTACGACACTTCACATATTAGTTGAAACTTAGAATACTGTACTATACGCCTGGTCTTGGTATTGAGATACGGTTTTTATTTTTAATTCTATCTATATAGGTGGTATTGGCATACATAATAATACGATTATTTACAAAAAAATTGTATCTTACCAGCACACAGCGAAGTACTAATGTATTTAATATTACCGTAACAATAAAGATTATATGATTCTAAACATATATTAAGTGTTTAAAACATATATAAATATGTACATCGATTTGAATGATAACGACATAAATTAAATGTATACCTGGGAAATCCTGTTTCGTTGACTATTTTTAAATGTTAAAATTCGTTTTATTTAAATGATAAATGTAAGTAAAAATAGTCAACATAATATGATAAAAATCTTTTAAATTATATAGCGTAGGAAATAATTCTTACTTCAAATACAATTTCAAATATAACAATGACTTTATATCTTCCTTTTCGTTTTCAGCGTAAGCCAATTGTACCGGACGGCCCGGCTGAGCTATACGTCCGTGATCCACCGCTCCACTCCATACATGCTCGGGCTAAGCCTGGGGCTCGCTCTCAGGAACAATACACGTCATAGCAAAGTACGCCGTTCAGTTTCACTCGAACTATTATAGAATCAACGTTATTTACAGTTCACTAAACAAACACTTCGATGAACCTCAATCGCTTCTTTGAAATGTTGCAGCGAAGTATACCTACTTTGGTCGCTTAAAACAAGTATTACGGAATTATTGCTTTATGTCATGTTAAAGTGTTTTATTTCCGTGATTACAGAACAGGGTTAAAGAATCTTATATCTTTTATATACCTACAACAAGGCCTAACAATCAATGATGTTGACACCAGTCAGTTGGATTTCAAAAATACAGAAGGCAGGGTAGTCAGTGCAAGTCAATCTGGGTGGCAGGAGCCTTGTAGTTCTTTTTCTTTCTTGTAGTTTAATACAAAGAACCGGAGAAAGTTGTATAGGTTTGCTTCCCTAGTCAGAGTGATCGGCTGTTTATATATAAAGTTGTATCTGGTATAGATAGCTAAGACACATAATGAATGGAATATTAGTATGAAGTTTCTCGTGATTCGCAGACTGAGTGAATGATTAGCGGAAATTGGTTTAATGTGAAATTAGGAATAAAGGATACAAATGCCACGAAATTACTTTATTCCGGTTATTATTCATTCTATTTTCTTTTAAATATTCGCTCATGTTCCATCTCTCGGAGAAGAGGCCTGTCTCACTGCAGAGGCTGATTAATATTAGTGTTATACAGGTTGGAATAGGTCAAGGAGATGGTTTAGTCTTGTATCTACGTGTGTCTACGCCAATACGTTGACCACTAAGCTTGTGGTCGTTAGAGACAGACATTAACCAGATTTCGGCTCCAGTATCTTAATCTCGTACGTGTTGAGTTAAATGACGTATGCACTAATGTATTTCTCGGAAAACCGCAAGCTCAGGGAGTGTGGGCAAGCCGCCAGCTGTGAAATATTGTCGCGATACCGGCTCAAGAGCGGCTCGGCGCGGCAGAGCCGAGATTGCGGAAGCCAAACATTGTATTTGTATTTGGTTTTATTTGATTTTGATCTATTACAATGGTAAGTGCCAAGTGTTGGCTGATGAAATGAAAACTTCGCGAAGCGAATAGGATTTTATAGGATTGTAGTTGTGGTTTATTTCTAAAAGCAATGCATTAATATAAATACATTATTCAGAAATCGAAAACTTAGAGAACAATATTTGCTTTTGTCCATATAAAAGTGAAAATTGACTTTAAAACTTTCTAAAAATGTTGTTTATAATACTATTTTGTTTTTTAATTCCTGTTCATGTTTTAAATGTTATTTTAGATACTCATAGCATTCGGGTGGTTAATCAGCGGTACGCTTTGGACGTTGGTGTGGTGGGCCGGCTTCGATTCTGGCTCGACTCAGTACCGATACAGCTCAACATTCGCCGCGCAGTACGCCGCGTTGGCACCAATCGCGTCCGCTTTGGCAATCGCCTGGCTGATATACGCAGTGCACAGCGGTCATTGTGGTGAGTGTAACAACCGATCGGAACTAAATCTGGTTAGACCATTCGCGGAAATCCTTTCCAATGAATATAAACATCGGTTTCATCTAATTGTTCCCAGCATTGGCAAATTTATTTAATTGGCATGATCCTACTTCAAATTCTGGTATAAAGACACCAAAATGTTATTATCATTTACAACATTGTTACCCAGAAACATACTTGCTAGTATTACATCCGATCACATACATTAAGGGAAGTAATATTTACAATGTAAGAAACAGTTCGTCTATAAATTAATATAATGGGTCATTTGAATTCTTGTTATAATATTTCAATTATTTCTATTACTTTGTAAGTGTAAATGCATGCTGCTACGAAGTCGAACTAATTACCCTCCCCTAAATTCTCGGTAATCGAGTTATCGGGTCGAAGAAAAGCGTACAAATATATGATTCTGAACATCAAATTGGTTCATAAATGATATTTTTTGTGCACGAAATTGGGATATCCAAGACTACAGTTTCCATCCGATAAGCTGTCGGTATTTGATAATTAAAATTTGATAAGTAGCTGACAAAATAAATTAGATAAAGTAGCTTAATATACAAAAACCAACTGTATTCAACTGTATACGAGTTAAGAATTGTGGTTTACTATACAATTTTCAGCATTATGAACAACTTACTATCAAACTTGAAGTGAAAACCTCAAAAGAATAACTTTGTGTATCGAATTAAAACAATTTTAGATTTCACGATTTTACTTTAGTTTAATTTACTATATTTGCTTGAGATATTTGATCCTTATGATAGACAATATTGATGGGTACCATACAAATATAGGACGTTTATTCTGGAGCATTTAGCCAGGTTGGTTATCGGATCTGGTAGGTGTATTTCCAAAAATTAAGGAATATTTACTGTTTTACAATTGTCTATCTCCAGTATTTTTTCTAGATGTGCGGTTAAAAAAACCACCTGTGTACTAAAAGATTAACAGTTAATACACAAGCACAAGAAAAGTAGCAACGAAATAAAATTATTCTGAGTATGAAACATATACTTCCTTCTTCTCATAATCAGAATTTGTTGAATCGAATGAAGTTTATTTTAGGTAAGCTTACATATGAAACTGTCATACTCAAGTAACAAATATTGGAAAAGTAAGCAGTGTGAAGATTTAAGCAAATAAACTATCATGCCAAAGATAAACTAATCCAACGAACATATTCAGCCAATTATATTTTTAATAAAAAACCCTTACATAAACAGAAAGCACTCAAGCACATACTTGAACCGTCAAATTACAGCGGATCACAGTGTTGTCATTTTACCAAGTTTGAATATTTTTTCTACGATATTCGTGGTCGTGACTGACGCTTAGCTAAAGACGGTAATGGATTTCAAATTGATGTTTTAAATTCGCTTTAAAAATGTCACGTAATTACTATAGCCAAGGTTACTAAGTGCCTTCAGCTCATGTTACCAAAGTCAAACCATAAAACTGAGATAAAACTTTGCTTGGACTTACTATTGCTTGTTAAAAATCCATTAGATATGTAATGGATTTCCAACAAGCAATGCTTGATTTAAAGAAAATCAATAAATAATACTGTTCTCATATGACATTCCGGGGAAGAATACGAAATCGGAAATTATTTTATGTATTTTGAGGAAGTGTTAGTAAATACATACCCGCGAAAAACAGTCCTGTCAGTCTGGCAAAAAATTATGAATAAAAAAGAGGTATATTTTTCAAGGGACCTATTATATGCATATTTATTGCCACAAAAAATACCAATGTTGACTTGCAATGTAAATTATAAAATTTGGATTATGTTTGGTTATTTACAGAGTTCCTGCACAACCTACTATGCAGTCGTCCATTAACCCTTATCAGTCGTCTTTCGTATGCCCTCTATCTCTGCCAGTTCGTTGTATTTCTGACTAATGCGGCTACAGTTAGGACCGCTAGCGAATTTAGCTTAATGTCCCTGGTGAGTATGAGTTGAATAATCTATTGCAATTTAATTCGTCTACATTACAATGTCTCTAGAAATATAAGAAGACCTAGATACATTTAGTAAAGTTTCTGGTAAGATTAACAACAAAATTATTCTTCTCTGTTGCCTATTGTCTATTTCTGTGCCATAATTGCTTTGTTTAATATTCTTAGACACCATACGGAGAGAATACAATAATAAAGCTATCATCCATGTTATATAAAGTTTTATATGCTGTGTCTCTGAGGATTTGCTAGGGTAGTATCATGCAACACTCTCACTTGCTCTGTGATCTGGATTTAGAGAAAAACCTTTGTATTTACTTTGGCCATGGCTATTTCTTTGTCCATTCAGTCAGCAGTGGCCTCTACTGCGGTATTAATATGCACTACTTATTTTCTCTTCCAGAAATCCTATTAGACCCTAGATTTCTAACTAGACAGTTACGAACTTTCTAAGGCCTGTGGATAAAAGTATCCACGAAATTTCTGAATTGTGTGGATAAGTTACAATTTTTTTTATTAACCATATTTGACATAATTAAGATTATTAAAATGAAACCGTTTGTTTTAGATTGATGTTCAAGAAATATCATCAATATTTTTATCATCAACTTTTCTGACTTTAACATTCGTTATCCCAATGCAGTCTTTACCAAAGATTCTTTTCTTAGTATCGAAAACCAATGATAGTAAAAATGAAAAGACAGAATACGCAGAATCAGAAAAGACTCAAGGACAAACGGACAGTCCAAGAAAGAATGAAAAGGTAATGGAACCACCAATAATTAAAAATAGGCAAACTCTTATAGCTCATCGAGAGGTGTTAGAAGAAATTCCAGAAGTTGAAATGGAATATGAACATCAAAGAATAACAAATGATGGCTTAGAGGAAATTCTAGAAGAAGAAGAAGATGAAGAAGGTATAGATGAGGAACATAAATGTATAGTTGAAGAAGAACTAGAAGTAATAGAGGAGGAACAGGGTGGCGATGAAGACTTCTGGATAAATAGAGATGCTCAAAGAAGATCTTTTTCTAGAAATAGCGATGATAGGGATCTCGACGACTGGGAGGTAACTGGTAATGAAAATGAACGAAGCGGGGCTCAATATTACCGATACTCCAGAGAACGATGAACATATTATTATAATAAAATTTTATTCAAGCTGAAATTTCGATTTCATTTTATTTTATACTAAAAAAAGACAGCAGCTGAAGGTAAAACACATTAATCTCATGGTTTGGTTAGTTTTCATACGAAATACTCCAAAAAGTAAGATAAAGACTTTGAAACGATAGTTGCTTTATTTTTATGTATATAGGTGATATGTAGGGTAGAAGAGATCTTAGACAACAAAAATATACAGAAATACTTTGTCATAATCTATCGTATCGTAAAAATAATATATTATAACAACTTTTATATTAATCGATACAAAATGTATGACTTTGGTCAAACTAGTTGCTGGTAAGACAAGTGCTATTTTAAAGCCGAAGCGTAAATAGATGCAACGTAGCTAGGTCTCCCCCCTCCCACAGGATAGACTGATAATCTGGTCAAGAATGCGGGAGCCCATTTTAAGGGAATGGTAAGAAATCATTCTTTGTGTTGATGGGGTACTGCTGGACAGTGGACGACAGTCAAAAACGGCCTAATTCTAGTCATTATCCCGTTGCTATCCTTTTTAGATAAGAAAAGGATGGGAAGAAGAGAATTTAACCAGGGAGGGGGAAAGGAGATATCTTTTTTTATGTTTATCCTCTCTTCTGTTCATTAAAGGTAGGCAACGTATCTGGAACACATTAACTGGTTGCAGATGCCTGATGTACTGGACACTCAATATCAGGTTCCTCGTTTTTCACCAAAAAATCAGGAAGTGAACCTGATCATCATCATGACGGCAAAGATTAGTCATGATTTTCGTAATAAAAATGAATGGTTTTGGAGCCCTGCTGATTGTTGTGTCACGAATTGTGATCGTGAGATTTAAAAAGCTATTAACGGTTATAACTTCTTGGTTGATGTAGTGGCTAGCCTTAGCTATGCCCTCTACCTACCTACCTACCCGTAACACAAAATGCAATTTAATTATTAATTGTTTAACGTGAACCACGATTCCATTTATAGTAAAACGTGATTGATAAAATAAATCTATAAAATAACTGCGTAATCTAGAAACACTCGTACAAATTTTATTACAACTTTTATAAGTTACGACGTGGGTTTGTCATGCTGCGTTTGTTGGAATACACCTGCATCCTATTTTTCTACAGCTTCATTTTCTAAATATTATAATGAGATGATAATCATTATATATCCATTAAAAATATATTTTGTTATTGAAATGTGTCACATAAGCGTTTCCTTCCTAACGGAGAAAGGTATAGACAGGAAAAAGATGTTTCATTCTCGTATTGCCTTCCCCGTACAATAATCTTCACTTTCTTATCCTTTCCTAATGTGTAAGACGACTGATATTGAGTCTCCGACACCTCACTCATCAGATGACACGCGGAAGCATACGTCTACTTCACGCTTATCTTCTGTCAGGTCGTGGTAATTCTCGTTGAGTTTTGAAAAGTTGAGTCGGCTTCTTCGGGCATGAGCTGTTGTTGCTGCGGACTCTACCACTGTTGATAGGTGTTACGGTTTATGTTTATGAATACATAATTTCATATCTGGTAACAATAATGTAGGTATCGTCGAGTTAAAAAGATACAAAAAAATCGGTAAAGTGCTTTTTGCTGTCATTTCTTAGTGATATTATCGTAATAAGAAAATATAAATATAAAACTTTTTATAAAGATGATTTAATCAATTGGTTTTTATGTTATGGGTTATAGCGATGTCATAAAATTTTATATCCAATTTGGATGATATAATATCGAAAATAGCACATTATATTTTTAACTCCTTAATTTAATTTCATCTTTTTTTTATAGTACTAGGTGGCAAACGAGTAAGCGGTTCATCCGATGTCAAGTGACCGCTACCCATAGACATCTGCAACTAAATAATGAGTTACAGATGCGTTGCCCACCTTTAATGGACAGAGGAGGGGACAAACAGAAAATGGTTATTTCCAATTCCTATACAACCCCTCCACCGTCAAGTTTTCTTCCTCTTCCCATACATTTCTTATAAGAAAAGGGTGGGAAGGGGGAGAGAACTAGAATTAGGCCTCCGGCACCTCACTCATCATACGAAACGCAGAATACTCTACTTCACGCCTGTCTTCTGTGTGGTCGTGGTATTTCATCGGTCGAGCCGGCCAATTCGTGCAACAGATGTTGTTGTTGCGGGCTCTACTACTGTTAAATTTAATTTCAGATGTAATATCCACATTTGTTAGTAAAATACTTAAAACTTGGTTCGTAGATAATTATAATTTATGTACCAACCCAGCGTTGGTACAGTGGACTATCCACATGACTCGCTATTACCTTCAGAAGAGAATTGCAGCTGCCGAGCACCCGTCGCATGACGGACGCTATGCGCTTGCGTCTTATGGCGGTGAAGCCATCTACCTGTGCGACCATGGTATATGGCATAGCTTTCACATATATCCAGTAATTTCTTGAGAGCGCTGATCGATGGGCACCACGCATAGCAAGCACCATGTCATCTGCGTAATAAATGTTATTTATAAAAGTTCCATCGACCGAGCACCCGACTAAGGCGCTGTTGAGCCCATCGATCAAGCGATTTACGTACCAGCTAAAGAGCTACTTGACGTCAACCCACCTTGTCTCACCCCGCACTTCATTCCGTAAGGATCAGATAGTGAGCCTATCCATCGCGAAGTTCAATTAATTCACCGGGCAACGTGGTGTCCTCGAACAGCTTCTTTCACAAACGCTATAGGATACCAAATCGAAAGCCTTAGAAAGATCGAGGAAATTAGAAAAAAAAGGCGTCTTTCTCTCCGCTTATTACCTTACAGTATGCTTGACGCAAAGGATCGCAGTCGTTGCTCTAAAAGCGAACTGGGCATCATTAAGCGAGAGATGTTTACTCAGTTGCTTATCAAGCACACTGTCCAATACTTTCGACACAACGGTGGCTAACGAAATAAGTCTATAATAATATAATATTAAATTTTTCAATATTCACAATCTCAAGAAATACAATAATTGTATTTCATAAACAGCGAACGCAGATGAAAGAAATAAAACAGATAGCCAGTTTTCTCGTTTTATTCACATCTAGGTATGCATTTCACATGCTTCGAGGCCTGGCTACGTTTGCAAGGCGATGCGTACGTCACCTGTCGGCTGACGCAGGTGCTCACCGGGCATTGCTGTTTCAGTGAGTACCTAAATCGGATTATAAGCGAACCAACGACGCAATGCCACCACTGTGACGGGGACTGTGATTCCGCACAGCACACGCTCGCCGAGTGTCTTCCGTGGGAATCCGAGCGGCGGATTTTGGTCCAGGAGATCGGGCAGAACGTGACCCTACCAGCAGTAGTAGCAGCTGCTCTGGCAGGGAAATCAAAAGGGATTGCGCTGATCTCCTTCTGTGAGGTCGTCATGGTCCAGAAAGAGGCAGCGGAGCGGGATCGGGAGACGACGTCAGGGCGTTTCAAGCAGACGCTCTGGCCCATCTGCCTTGTAGTGCCGGGCCAAAATAGGGCTTCTATTGTCCCCCCTTTTTGTTGTAGTGGAAACTTAAAGGGAACCTCGGGGTCGTCGGCGGTTAGGGTGGGGGCCTTGATCGCCTTGCAAAACGATCCCGGGAAGACCCCAACATGGTGTGGTCCTGTGTTGCCGTAGCACTAGAAAGTGCAAGGGGTGTAAAAGGAGAGCGCTAGCTCCCCAGGGCCGTGCGCAAAGCTCAGTGCCGGGGGCACCGAAACGTTCCACTGGAGATCCCCTAGCCCCAAAAAATGCACTCGAGGATGGCCACCGAGGGGAATTTAGTGAGCTAACCTCACATAACCCTGTCTTTTTCCCAGTAGCAGGGTCTTCTTGCATAAGAATAGGGCATCTTGAATAAGATTTCCCACCCGAAACCAAAACAAAAGCTATGCATTTCACATATATTGGAGCGCTATAAAATTGTTAGAAGAAAAGTACAACTTTCTTTAAATGATCTGCAGGCTAAAATGTATATTCTTCTAAATTTTACAAAAGAAAGTTCTTAGTTTTTAATCAACATCTCCATTTAGTCATACGTTACTAGAAGGAGCACACAACCATGAACAGACAATGAAGCAATTTTAATAGCGAAATGGTCCGTGAGTTATGCAGACGGCGTATCGAGTCACTTTGTTTCATTGATCATTTCTCGAAGGCTTGCGCTCACCTCAGTCGTAGTTGGGGACCGGCGCAGGCGCACGCGCACGCCACGCTCCGCGATGCTCTCTGTAGGACTGCTGCTCACGATCGTGTGCGCGATCACCGCTGACAATGTCAACGAAACGAAACTCACTGAGAAAATACTGCGACGGATCAGCCCTTTAGCTGACACGGCTACAAAGACATTAGAACTGATCAGTCCTTTTGGTCTAGATAAGGAACTAATCGATAAACTTTCAACTACGGCGAAAACTGCCGCTAAAATCGCAGATGACTTCTCGTATGTCGCTAATGTGGATAGTGCTAGTGGTGGACAGAACCCTGTATTGAAGTCGATCGAGGAGTCACCGGATTACGCGTCGTCGGTTGTGCTTGCAAGCGATCTTTTGTCGCTAACTACTGCTGTCGCAAATGTTAAGGAAAAAACATGCAGGGAACAGGGATATAAATTCCTAGATGGATTGCTTCAAAATAAGAGATGGGCGCTCAAAAGTAAGTAGTTACACAAATACTTCTATTACTACGTAAGGGTCCTCCCGTCCTCTAAAGGTCTTAAGCAGGGGATGAAAGTTATAATGAATAAATAACATAAATCCAATTTAAGTTAACCTCAGATGTATAGGATATTAAAAAGGGTTCAGCTTAGGCTGGTTTTTATAATATTAATTGTCGGTAATTACCGACAATTGTCGGTTAAATTAAATTATATGGCGGATGAAGCCGCGGGGTTCAGCTTGATATGTACAAAAAAATAAGAT
Source organism: Papilio elwesi (assembly GCA_029849275.1). Lineage (NCBI taxonomy): Eukaryota > Metazoa > Arthropoda > Insecta > Lepidoptera > Papilionidae > Papilio > Papilio elwesi. Next base: position 12,565,544 of record CM056691.1, on the reverse strand, counting down.
AGTAAAATTAATTTTGAAAAATCAGGTTAGGTGTGTTTTTATTAAAGTCAAAATGACTTCATATTTCATTATAATAAACTGAAAGAAAGGCTTGTTAGCAATGGAAGTTAGTTACATTCCGATCGGTTTTGGGAAAAAGGCTCGTCACTAGAATCGACACCTATATTATGTTTCTACAGAATTGAAAAAGATAATTAATACTTCATAATTAAAATGCATACATTATACACCTTAACCTTCTTACATTGAGTTTGTGCATTAAATTATTCTACAATATTTTATGTCATTCAGTATCTTTCTGCCCTTTTCTCACAAATGTGGGGTCAGCACAGTATGTTTGTAGTCTATACTGTATGGGTTTTGGCTACAGTTTTTACGGCCGGCCGCCTGACTTTAATTTTAATGTGTTGTACATATATTTATCTAGAACCTAAATGAATAATACTAGTTCACTACTGGTTGTGTGATTATTTCAATAGGTTGGGGAAGAAGTTTCATTGCATTTTGTTTCTTTGAAATTTTGGGACTTTTGAGCAAAAAACGCGATAAGTAGTCCTCTGAAGATTCGTAAATAGGTGGAAATCTGAACTTGCAAGGTCAGGGCTATATGGTGGAGGCATTAACGCCTCCCAGCCAAACTCTCTTAATTTTTGGTGAGTGAAATGTTTGTGGTCTAGCGTTGTCGTGTTGAAAGACCAAACCCTTTCTACTGATCAATGCCGGCAGCTCTCTTTCAACTTCTTGTTTTAATCTCATCAGTTTTTCCCAGTCGAACCGAATCGATGGTGCTGTCGTGAAGCTAATAATGAACAAACTCTTCCAACCTCACCATACACACATCACTTTATAACGAGGTGACCAGGCATTGGTACAGTCTGTGAAGCCTGACCGAGCTTTGACTGCGTCCTTATTTGCAAGTTCTATCGTACGTGATCCACTTTTAATCACTAGTTATCAATTTCTTCAAAAATTGTTCTGTTTCATTACGTCGCAATAAAGAATCGCAAATGGTCAACTCACTTAGATTCGTTAGGTTTCTTTTTACGAGCTCGTGCGGCAACCAAATATCGAGCTTTTCTGTGTACCTAGTTTTTCAAATGGATCAAAACTCTTTAGTAATGAATTTCCAGTTCATCACCCATGTCTTTACTGATTTGTCGATCTTGTTCCACTTTTTCAAAAATGGCGTCCATTTTATCCGCAATAGGGCGAACAGAGCGCATCTTTGACATCGAAATTCCCGAATTGAAAGCGATTAAAACAACTTTGTGCTACTCGTACTGACACTGCATTAGGTCCATGAACGTCACAATTCTTTTTCGCCGCTTGCGTTACACTTTTTCGTTTATGGAATAAAATTTTAAAATGTATGGAATTTCTCCATTAATTTCAGTCGTTTTCAGTACCTGGAATCAAGATTTTATTAATTTGAGTCTTTGTTTAAATGTAACCTTTTTCATGTCATTAAAACCAGCCGGATACAAATGGTACCGCCAATAAGATTTTATCTCAAGTTTGTACCATACTATATGCGAAAAGAGTTTTTCCCCGAACTCATAAATTAATGGACATGGGCATTAGTTCATTGGGCATCTTGAAAGGATGAATGAAGAGAGAACAACAAAACAAATTTATTTTGCATAAGTAAGTGGCAGTGTTGGTAGGGGACGCCCTAGGAAAACTTGTATCGATCAGATCAGTGAATTACTAAAAAACGGCGATATAAGGAGCACTCATAACCGACGATATATGACTGTAGAAGAAGCGAGAGAGTTGTGCCAGGATCGCGCCAAATGGAAATCCATGATCTCTGCCATTTATAAATTAATTCTCTAAGATATATAATTCTATATAGGATGTCTTAAAATGTTTTATTCCCATTAAATTATTTAATTACACCTAGGTATAAAATTATATCATCGTTCTGCGTCTGTCCGACATTTGTGTACGGACATAAAGATAATAATAACAACACCATATAAGCACATAAAGGAAGTTATCAATTCATTATATTATTATTAAATTTAATCGTTACGTGTTATTAAGACAAGAATAATTGCAATGACCCAGTTTCATTGAACGGATTAAATTAACTTATATAATTTAATTGTTTATATGGACAGAATTAACTTTCTTTTGGAAGGAGGTGGCAAACGAGTAAGCGGGTCACTTGGTATTAAGTGAATAAACTTTACCTATCCATTTTCACCTGCGTCAAATACTCATGCCCTTTCCTTTCTTTTCTTATTATAAAAGGGTGGGAAGTTGAAGAGGACCAGAATTAGGCCTCCAGTACCTCACGCATCAGAAGAAACGCAGAAATACGTCTACTTCACGCCTGTCTTCTGTGAGGTTGTGGTATTTTACCAGTCGAGCCGACCCATTCGTGCAACATATACATATATATGTAGAAAATACGCGATCACTCGTCACCCGTTGCTAAGTGTACCTTGCAATTACGCCGCGAGCTGGAGTTCAATTTTCAACAAAGGCAAAAGAAACTTAATTTTACGAAAAATCACAATAATTTGTTTTCGGGTGTAATGAGACATTATAATCTACGGTGTGAGGTTTATTACGATAGGTGCTGTAAGCTTTCAATGTGTCTATAAAAGTTTTATTTAGCGCATTTAATTGTTACATGAGTCTAGAATAATACAGTACAGATTAAGAATTTAATTCAACAATTTATATTAACAATAATACAAGTTTTTCACTAATCAGTTCCTTAGCGAACTCAGACCGAAAAGAAGCGAAAAGACAATACAACTATTTATCACCTTTATGTATTTTTTACAATCATGATTTTTATTTTTTTCACCTAATGTATAAATTTACTTTGACAATGTGTCGTTTATTTAAAATAATTTACAAAATATATCATCATACAAGATAACTGATGTAGCATTAGCTCAAAAAAAACTATACTTATGAGGCTTACAACGTAGTCGAGTGGTACATCCATCATTAGACACTATCAGGAAATGCCGAGTATCGCACTTATGCCTATTATAATAAAGTGGATGTTAGTGAAGAGTTAAGTCACGTTTCATTATTAAGAACCATCCAAACCAAGCACTTAAAAAATGCCATTAATATAATTAAGAGGTGGGCCAACTGTAGCGGTGCGTTCAAAACATTGGTATAAAAATAATTTTTCGGATTTCATCGGCGTTTCAAGTACTTTACAGAGCTGATGGTCACGGGAGAAACTGAGGTCTTTGACTTCCCAAGTATCTTCCTTATTTTATTTTATTTTATTAGGAAAACTTACAGCTATTATTTTTAATAACACAGCATAATAATAAATTAAATACAGCCAATTATAAGTTTCCACATTTAAATTATGTAGAATAAGCGACCAAGCAATGCCAATGTTTACAATCATAAATAGTATAAGGTTTAGGCAATGTTATTAAAGTATTTTTTGCTTAATATGTTCCTTGATGCATTCGGTGCAAAAAGGATCTATATACGTGCCAAGCGAATTTATATAATTGGCAGTCCTAAACATAAAATAGCTACCTCTATAGTTCGTACGAGTGGCAGGCACGGAAAGCAGTTTCCTTCTACGCATTTTCGCTGCGGGAACGTTTAAAGTTACATTAGACAGTAATTCAGGGGAGTCTATTGAGCCGTTGCAATTCTTGAGATAGAATCATACGTCGTTAATATCTCGTCGTACAGAAAGAGGAAGAAAATGATAGCGTTTGCATCTTTCGTTATAGTCGTGAGATCTCTTATGCGTTCTATAATCAAGGTAGGTTAAGAATTTTCTCTGGATTGCCTCAATTCGATATTTATAAATCTCATATTTAGGGAGAACAACAGCTTGAGACCTATTTTCAATATAAGAGGAGAACCAACGCAATAGGTCTTCATGTATACCTGCCATGGCCAATTTGCTCAAAAGATGGTCTATTCTGTCATTTGCTGTAATCAGTGTAAGCACAGTCAACTTGTGACCCACTATCCATGCCTTTAGTGATGTAGTTCTTTGTTAGACTTATCATCAATAATTGCAGCCGTCTTCCCTATTAGATTTTGGGAGTTTTTTTTATTTTATTTAAATAGCCTCGCATATCCTGGGCAAGAGCGATGTTCTTCTGCGAGGACTTACGGTTTATGAAATCTTATATAATGGCGGGGGCTGTTTAAAACATACAAGTCAGCTATGTATTTTCTAACCCGGAATTCGGCTTGTCCGCTGTTAATTATTCGAAACTTCGGCAACAAAAACTTAAAATAAACGCAATAAAATCCGTAAAATTAGATTTATTTCAATGTGGTATTCGCGTAAATATAAGCAAGCATTATTTACAAGACATTTTTACCAATCACAATACGAGATCAGTTTCAAATAATTGCTGTCCAATGATTTGTGATACAGTGAGATAAAATGATCCATGTGTTTTTATACAAGCGTTTCCATTAAGGTAAAGTCTCAAATGTGACAAGCCGTACCATCATAAATCCTGTTTTTAAAAAACGATGAACATTTAAAATTCCGATAGGGATTTGACAGCCCACGTTAAGGTAAATTTACGCATTATCAATATGAGCGATTTGTTGCATAAATAGGTTTTTGTCGTTTATTTCTCTCGCCCTACATAGATCGTATATATATAGATATTACAATATAGTATGGAAAAATAGTAGGTTGGTAATCTAATTTCCTGTTTATCCACTTTTAATAGATACAAAATAAATATCGTATTAAATATATATATACTAATGAATATTCATTTTAACCTTTTCTTTGTAGCAAACTAAGGGAAAACCTCTCACAGGCCAGTAACGGAATAAAGTCTCTTAATCAGTAGGCATTGGTATGTAAAAAACCTTAAAACGTATTTATCAATGTGAAAATCTTTTTAAATAAATGGTAAATGTAAATGTTATACACTTTTATGCTTTGTGTGTAAAGCCCATAATTATAAAATAATTGCACATTGAGTTACGCCTACATAGAGTGGTTTAGACGCGCTGTAAGGTTGAATGGAGAAATTATGGCAGTTCTATTGAAAAAGTGTCAGTGTTAATAAGGGAAGTAAGAGTTATAGGAGAATGGAGGGAGGTGGGTCAGGACCAAGTCAAATCGAAATGATTTAGGTAGGTAGGATAGGTCATAAACTAGTCGGTAGCTGTAGCGGTTGGACTTGAGTCTGACTGTTTTATCTGTTTAGTGAAATGTTCCTCTGTTCAATGATATTTAAAGTTATTAAATCACTACACTTTTTCCCGCGACTAGGAAATCAATAATAATCATTTAACACATTACTCACAATTTTTCGTCGAGCACTTACCTCCATAATGACATATTCTGGTTTTGAATTCGTGCTACGGGAGCTTAAAAAAATATACGCAATAATATCACTGCAGAAGTCATTCATTTGATTGACCCATCTGTATTATTTAACGTTGTATTTAAAATTGTAATAATAAATATACGTGACGATAATATAAACATGTCATTTGCAAGAGGAAGCGTGTGTGGGATTTTGCTATAGTCATATATTTACGTTGGCGCGGTGGCATTGACGTAGCGTTATACTGAGAAACCAACAAAGAAATACTATTCTGCTAAAATAATTCGTACGAACTCACTTGCTTTCTTTTTTAAATTATCATCAGCAACTTTAATATCTTTTGATCGCATACATCTAATAGTAAATATCATTACAATTGTCAGAACTTAGGTAGGTAAATTGTAATGCCTCTATAACAACAATATCATCATAGTAGTAAGAGTGGTAGAGCCCTCAACAACGTACGTTGCACGTATGGGCTGACTTGATTGGTGAAATACCACGACCATAGAATACAGGCGTCAAATAGAAGTCAAATCAAATACAGAATATCATTAACTAATTAAAATAATTATCCAGTCCTCTTTCCCTTCCCATCCTTTCAAACTAAGTCTAGAAAGGGAAAGAGGATTGAACGTGGAGGGTATGAGTATATATGTATAAATGTATACATATTATTACTTCTTCTTCAGCATTCACCGTCACATTTCACCCAATGTAGCTCCACAACATTTAATGAATTATGTGCCTATTCCTTCCCTATTCATTAATTCTTTTGATGACCTTATAAAGCTCCGTCCAGTAGTTTTAAGCTGTATCGTGTGCTGACAGACTGATACCTAGATGTCTGAGTTTGTAATGAATATGGCTATTAAATGTATGTTGTAATTGTTTAAATGCATTGCGTTTAATTCCGCACCGTGTGAAAGTAAGCATACATAATAATTATAAGACTATTAATTTATCACTTCGTTGTCGAATTAACGCTTTAATTGCAGAAGCCGTTTCATTATGAATCAATGTAATAAGTGTTATTAATGGATATTTATATTATGTAAATCAAGCTGGTATAGCTCATCATTTAACAGTGGTAGAGTCCGCAACAACAACATCTGTTGCACGAATGGGCCGGCTGGACCGGTGAAATACCACGATCTCACAGAAATAAGGCGTGAAGGAGGTGCCAGAAACGTAATTCTGGTTCTTTTGGATGGATCGAAAAGAAATAACTATTTTCTGTTTATCTTGTATCCATCAAAAGTTGGCAACGCATCTGCAAGTCATTAGTTCGTTACAGCTGCATCTGGTCACTCAATATTAGGTGAACCGCTTTCTGCTTCGCCGCCTTCTTACATAAAAGAATTAATGTAATATAATTTTTCTATTTTATCAGACTTTAATTTGGGAGACATCATGGACTAAGATAATAGAGTACTTAACTTCTTAACAACTTGAGTGCGATTTAAAGTACAGACAAAGGGGAACAAAGTCGCGCTTTTCGCGCACTGCATTAATACTATTATGTAATACAAATATTATAAAAGCGAAAATTTGTAAGTATGGATGTTTGTTATTCTTTCACGCAAAAACGGCTGAACGGATCCGGATGAAATTTGGCAGAGAGAAAGATAACAAGCTGGGATAGAATATAGGCAACTTATTATCACGGAAAAATGTACGGTTCTCGTGGGATAATTTTTTGGTTTTTTAACTACATATATAAAAGGCGGTGCTAGTATTCCTAAACAGCTGCCCGGGTGAAGCCGGTTCTAAATAATTTGAGCCACCTATAACCAATTGCGTGTAATCCTTCTCTGTAAGCGTAGGTTTTGGCCCAGCGATGAGATAGTAAGATAGTTAATGTTTCCAGGTTTCGAAGTGACTACGCAATTCAATTTAACAGTTACGAGAATATTATGAAATGTGTTTACTCTAATACCGTAATTTGTATCTATATCATAAACTAAGCCCGGCACGGTTTAGCACGAGTAGCTACGCCATATAAATATTCATTCGTGCAACATTAAAAGTATCTAGGCCCTGTAGCTTGGGTTGTGCCTTGATATATGAGTTTATTCTGTTTTAAAAATATGAAGACAATAGGTTTATACTACCCCCTGTTATATATATTTTGAGACATGATTGCCATACAATTCGCATACTTATTACTACATCTAAGATTCTGAAATATAAATCTTCTCTGACGAACATTTTATGAAAGAACGGAATTGTAAATAAAAATCGTTCGAGAATACACGAATAAATACGTAGTATTATGTTAAGCAGAAATGTTTGAAAAGGAAATTTGTATTGGATTAAATACTAAGTTGTTTGCGTTCGCGAACGTTTCGCTTAATCTGTTTTAACGTTGAATGCTTTTAACACAATATACTTAATGTAATACTTTGTTATCACAAAGTTGGTGAGAGTAATTTAAATATGTTTCATTCTACTAATTAATAATATTTAATTTACTAGGAGGAGCATTGGTGACGCTGTGGATTAGGCCCCGACTTAAGTACTGTAGGTGGCGGGTTCGAACCGGGAGCTTTACTTTGTAAAAGTTATTTCATAACCACTGCTCCAAGCGGTGAAGGAAAACCGGCATGTCTTAGAACCACCATATTCGAAGACATTTGACATCCGAATTATTGGGCTAGCGTGGATTACGGCCCCTTTCCTCTCTTGTAGAGGAGACCTGTGTCCAGTGTGCAGTATAACATTTAAGTTCGCAGTTCTAATTTCTAATAGACTCACTAACTACTTCACACATAGTTAGTATTTAATACTACGGCCTATTCCTACATAGTGAAGGTAATTATATCCTTTATTGCGCTGAATCATTTACCTTATAAGCTTATCACTTACCATTAATTCAATTTACTATATACAGTTGGATATTAAGTCAGTGTGGAGTGGAAAAGTTGAAAAGGATGGAAACCCTATTCCATCCTCATCCATATAAGAGCTGCATGACCTCTAATTAAAGTAAAATAAAATGTAGAAACAAGTTTTGAAAGTTAAGCCATAATAGTATTATTTTATCTGAAAGCATATACGAGACATACATAGATTAGCTTAAAAGCATAACGGAAATATCACTAATGTTAACACCATTGCTGGCAATATATAAAAAAATGGCATCCAACAAGTCAAACACAGCGGTCTATGGAAGTGAATCGACCGGTTTCTTCCATCTGCAAATTGCATCGCAGTTATACACCTAATAATGAGTGCGTTGACCGATAATATAATAAGAAACCAGTCTTACTTTTTTAATTAAATATCAAATATTGACTTGACATCAACATAACCAAAACAAATACTTACGTCTTTTACGAATAGTACCTCCTTCTGTCAAAGAACCATTTTTTTTAATTAGCTTGTTATTGACTAAAAAGTTTGTATGACAGACAATATGTGAGCGGCCTTATGGCAGGTGCATCAAGAGGTCTAAAAATCTGTATACCAACATCCCTAATTCGAACGAATTCCATTAAAATATTTATTTAGTCACAAAGACTTTTGCTATATAAATTTATTTTTCTCAATTCTAGTCACAAAATCCACTTTCAAACTACACTCTTCGCTTATAATGCAATTTTAATCCTGTCAAACTTACATACTTAAAAATGTATTTAACTTTACTTCTATAAAAAGTAAAAGGAGATAAAATACCCAAGCTTATTTGAAGTTAAATGACCATACTTATCCAATAAGAATCTTCAACTATTAAAAGAGTTAGGGTTTGTGTAGTAAAGAAGAAAATGTGCTGGAGCGTCTGTTATTATTATAAAGGTATTTGCTTGACTTTCATATTCCGGAGCTCTAGGTGCTTCTGCCCTTGAGTCTACCATTTAGTGTCTTACAGCTGGTTTAAGGCTTACCCGTGTCAGAAATCCATACGGCCCTCAGCGGTTCGAAGTTGTTATTTCCAGATTTAAAGTATACGTTTTATTGTCTTAACATGTAAGTTGCAAGGGCCGGTCAAGGCGGGCGTTAGTCAAAATGATTAATCTTGTATAATAACATTATCAGTGTGTAATCGCATTACTCATATTGATTAAGTTAAAAACATGTCGAAGGTATTTTTAGATAACAGATCTGAGATGAAACAGTCAGATAATTATAGAATAAAAACACTTTATCGAGTTAGTTGTAAATTCCGAAAGCGCTGCAATAAAGATAAATAAATACTAATAAAGTGTAAATTAAGTTTACGTGACCCTGATTACTCCTTAACGAATATGAGGCCGTGAGAGTTTGTATTATTTTTGCAGGCAACCTGCACAAAGTATAAACGTATATTCGATTGACCATGACTTGGAACTTACGCATTACTTGTTTACTTGGTTATATTTGCGTTTGCTTTAACGACGTATCCGAGGCATCGTATAATTCGTTATTAGTCGTCTCATTGATGTAATACGATAAATGATTAAGGCCCACTCACAATAAAACCGCAAGTGCGACTCGACGGTTGCGTATTCCTGCAACTACTCTTAACTTTTAAACTTTATCTTTCCTTCTTATTAACTTTACTACTACTTTGTTTCTTTTTCTTTTCTTTCTTTTAGTGTAATATAGTTTTAAGTCCTCAGTTAAAAAAATTTAAGTCTGAAACATATAGATTTAGAGTAGGAAATATTAGAAATTATTTTAATATCTTACGTACCCCTATCTATTTTTTATCTTTTGTTTATGTATGTCTCCTTAAATAAATAAATAAACCATTGTTCCAAATTATTAACAGACAAACTATATCTACTTTAAATTACAAATTTGATTCGAAGTATTTAGCATTTATTTCGTTAAGATTTGTTCTAACAGTTTAAAATGCGTATTATAAGTTGAGTATCAAATTTAAATGAAATTATAATTGACCGATGCTACAAATAGGGATGTTTTCAATTACAAATCTGAGCTACAGACTTATATAATGTCGCCTCACATTAATATTATATCGATAAAGCTCGCAGATGAAGTATGCTGGCCAATTTGACCATTATCGCTGAATTAACTGATTAGCATAGGCGACCCTAGCAGGTCATGTTGGAGCTTTACGTGTCTGAGGTGGTCAATAAAATATTATTCTAGTTAATTTGCTTTAACACTGACTTTTTCTTAATTTTGTGCGTATATCGTCTCTCAATCTGTGTTGAATGCCTCTGTAGAATTATTTACATTCTTTTATCGAACTTCGTTTCATTTCTTATCACATTTAATCTAGAATTTTTATGTAAAATTTTGTTTTTAGTTTTGTATTCTTATTTCTTTTTTGTTTTTCAGTTTACTAAAATTGCATGTGATCTTTTTCTAAGGATGGACAAAGTGTATTGAAAATTTACAGTTTGTATTTAAGTATGTTATTTTTTATCCGTATAGTTCAGCTTGTGAACATCCCTACTAAGATTATAAATGCGAATGTAAGTTTGTTTGTTAAGCTTCACGCAAAAACTACTCAACCGGTCATGAAACTTTGTACACATATTATTGGAGGTATTAGAAGTAACATAGGATACTTTTTATGAAAAAAAATAGTATATAAAAAGCGAAGTATGTATGTTCCCTATAGACTCCGAAACGGGTCGACCGATTTTGATGAAATTTACAGGGATTGTCCAGATGGCACATTTCTGTGTTTGGTAGCGATCGGATCAACATAATTAGTGGTACAAGGACGAAGCCAAGACGGGTCACTAGTAAATAAGTAAAGTTATTACTTTAACTTTCATTTTCGTACATTTATAAGTTTTGTCTACCTTACGAATATTGTTTTATTGCTAAATTAATTAAAATTAAATTAATCATGTAATTCATCTAATTAACATATTCACTTAACGCGCGCTCACACAATTATTGTGAAGGGACCTTAAGGACAATAAACATGAATTGTGTGTTTATATTGGTTGTTGTTAGCACAAAGTTGTTAGGTTCATATGAAACCTCATTTGTTTAACGAGTTTAATGATATTTATATTTTCTTTTTAAATTTAAATTGAACCTGAATGCAGTTGTGGTCTTACTTTGAAATTAATTTATAATACGTATTTTTACAGAAATTAATTATAAAAATAAAAATTTATAACAAGTTTGGCTTGAGAATCTGTAAAAAAAACATTTTTAAATACAAAAAATATGACAATATGAATATGACTGTTCTTCTAAATTTGTTAACCGGATCTAAGTTTTGCCGACGTTGAAACAGTCATTTCGTATCTAAGATATTGTTTCCGTATGAAAGACGAAACATTTTGAATGTGCTTACAAAATCTGAGCGACCCTTGTTATATATCTTGACATGTTTTATAAATATTGCTCGGGCGGCTGCCACTGTAATAAGGGTTCAGGCATCTTCACTGCGAGCATGATTTAGCCTCGCGATAACGTAATAAGTGACGCATGTTTATGCGGAAGTGTTGCCAAAGTGACGCTTTATCTTTCCTTGTGTAACTTAGAAATGCCTCAAAGGACCTCAAGTTACTGTCCCTGCGATAGGAATCTCGGTAAAGCTCGATTCTGTAGCAAAATTACTCCAGCGAATTATCACTACTATTAAGTAGCGCTATTGAAAAATCGTATGAGGTATGACGTAGATTGCGTGGATTTAGAAAATCTTGAATGAATTATAAATACCCTCATATTTTGCATATACATAGATAGCGTGTCTTCTTAAAACAAGTCTTTAACTTTAACTGGTCTTACCTAAGCGTTGCTAAGTTAACTAACCTAATTTTAGAAAGTTAAATGTCCTTTTTTACTTCAAGCTTACCTTACTCCGTTATTTAAAAAAATATAAATTGAATACTTAAAAATGTTTTATCTGAAAACGTTCTGCGTTTGTTGTGGTACATATTTGCACATCACTTGACAAGCCTTAGCGTAATATGTGAAGGTACGAACTTCTATAAAAAAGGTTAAATTGCAATTTAAAAAAAAACTTAATTTCTTTAACTTTAAGCAAAGCTTGCTTGTGTTAGAAAGTTCCGCTTTTCCTTACTAATATGAAATGTAAGTATCTTGACAAATTAAAACTATTGTAATAGTAAATTTATATGGAATTTACAAAAAAATAAATCAATAACATGAAAAGGTTCAAACCGGTCATCGGTTATATTTTATTTTATCACGCATAGCAAAAAAGAAGTTTAGATATTTAGGATCATAAACAAACCATCGATTACTACGTATTTGTAATATTCACAACACTAATGCGTGCTTTAAAGTACTTATAACGTCAGAAACAAACATTAAATGAATTCGATAAAATCCGTAAAATTATATATCAACGTAAACAATTCGTGTAAATATAAGAAATTATTATTTATAATCATATTATTAAAAAAATATTTTTGTCATTTTATTGACCTCCGAGTATTTGACCTCGTCGGTAATTTCTATGCATAAATATCGATAAGGTAAACTGGTATCAGTTATTTGGGTGCGCTTATTAACTCGACTGGGTGTTAAAGTCAAGCTATTATAAGCGCCGATATTTTAATGAACCTTTCAAGGTTCCGTCCCGTGTTCGGTCATTCTGTAGCGATGAATGAAACATGATTTCACTATTATAATTTTATATAAACATTGTTAAAATTTATAACTTTGAACTGATTTGAACGCATGTAAAGATTTATGCAGCGCAAATATTGTTATTAATTCTATCAAAAGTATATAAACAATGAATTCTGTACATAAATAAGATTATGACAAGTTTAGTACGACAACCTCGTATTCGATTACGTATACCAGTTGACACATAAATGTATATACAATTCCTACTGCTGCTTTAGGTTCGGAGAAATGCGACAGGTTTCATTCTTGCAATCTATAAAGTAATCGGTAAGTTGGATCTCGCAATATTTGTGGTCAGTACCTTAATAGTGTAGTATCAGAATTTTATATATTGGGTAATATGATTAGATTTATCACTGCGTCCAACTATATCATGTATGTAAAAGGCGATGTGTGTATTGTATGTTCCCATTAGACTCCAAAACGACTCGACCAATTTCGATGTTATCTTCAGATTACGAGATTCGAGAAAATGCTCACATTGGCCTAGCGGTGTTCCTGTTAAGTTTGGTAGCTATCGGATAAAAATAATGAGTGCTACTCGTGTGAATGCGGGTCACTAATTAAACGTCTTTCAGATGACATCTACGTACGTGACTATTCTAAAAGAGATCGGCGTTATACAAGGAGTATCGTGTTGCAAACATTTCATTTTATATATATTCATAGATAGATGCCAAGAAAACGCAAAATTATTAATTTTATCCCTTAGTGTAACAACCATTTTTGTAACCCAAACTTCTAAGGTCCTCCAAGCATTCCTAAAACCGAATCTATCTCTTTTTCCAAGTTTATCTACATTGATTTATGCATGATTACAGACAGACATCATTCATTGGCATTTATATTATCGATATGAATTTCAATATACAAAACAATTTGCGGTGGTTGGTTACAGTATAATACAATTTGATACAGATTGTTTTTAATTATCTTGTACTATCGGACATAGCGGTTGTAATGGCTGTGTGAGCCACACTATGCCGCATTCCAGGCCGCTAGCATAGTGTGTTTACCGCTTATGCAAGTGCCGACAGCCTACATAATCTTTTAAAGTTTTCTATCATGCCGGTAACATTATGCCACTTTCTGTGTTGCAAACTCGGCTGCACCATAAAACTTCTTCTTTTTTGTGTTTTGACAATTAAAATGAATACAGCTTGTTCCTAGAAGGCTAGTCGGCTGTCACAATTAGAATGGCGCTCTGCGGCCGCCTGCGGTAATTTTCGGCGGCCTGATTATAGCGCAGGTACACACTATGTGCTGGAGCCATAAAACAACAAAACATTATAATCTATGTCCTCGTTTTTTTTAAAGTGTAAAGTAGTAGGAAAAATTGTCAACAACACGCGTCTACGATATGCTTATTTAAATTTGGAACAGTTCCTACGAACTTTATTCATTTATTTTTCTTGTATTCAATTTTGAATTTGATTAAGAACTGTGGGTGTATTTTTGTTGATTATTTTTGAACTATTGGACTTCCTACCCCGTTAGAGTTTTCACTTCTGTAGGCAGTCCAGTTACTTTCTTTGTAGAGTGATGAATTAATGTTGAAATTTTTTTAGGACCAAAAATACTAAGGTAGTTTTGCCATAGAATTGTAATGGTTAAATTAAGTTTTCATTAAGCACAATTCGTTTATATTTTATCCGTCATTATCTTCGAGGTTGTACAAAGTTATAAATTATAATTATCTACATGAATGTCATTATTAAATTTTGATAATATCAATTATTGAAAATTTGAACCTTCTTTATTCAATTGGGTGGTAATTAATTTGAAATAATTGCTGTAATAAAAAATAATTGCATTTTATTTTTGGTAGTTAAGGTACAAGGTACGATTTAGGAGTTTTAGTTTATTTAGATTTACATAATTAGGAGCGAATTTTCGATCGGCGTGTCCGGATTGATCGGTGGATAGAAACATATATCAACAACCTTGCCCTATTGCTGTATAAAATTTTAATTTATTCTTGTAAATCTTAATAATAAATTAGAGACAGGTTATCAAATTATTTTAGTTTATTGTCCAACTTTTTATGTTTTTATTATTATATTTTAAAAAACAACATTTGTATGCCAGTAAATTAGTGGTTTGTTTAGACGCTGCACAATCGCCTTTGTATTTTTCTTCCATACATGTTAGATGATAGTAGATAGGTAGATAGTCCTGTTGTATATAGTGTCAATAGCCTAATGGTTAAGGTACTGACTGCTGATCGTGTGGAAACTCATTCCAACAATCTTTTAAGTTTAGTTGGAATGATGATGAGAATGGTTAAATTATAATTAAATTATTTCAATAATCTTCTGATATTTTTAAAAGAAAAAATAATTCTAGCAACCATATAATATGATGCCTTAAGAACCTCCAAAACTGGGAATATCACGTGCCAAATGCTACCTTTTGACTTATCTGAAGATATTAAACCATGGTAGTGATGCGTGAGTTCATTCCTTACACCTGGAAAGTCTACGCCTTCCTCAAACTCGTTCAAGAAACAAAGGCACGATGCAATCAAGTATACAAATATGGCTACAAATAACTCGTTCTGCGTACTACTGAATGTGCTATTGAATTTGTAACGAGTTTAATAATTATACTAAGAAATGTACTGATACTACATAAAAGAAAAGTATATTCTTCAAATAAAGTTTTAAAACTTACAGAACATGCAAAACTCAAGTTAACTAAATTAAGCTCTCAATTTTGTATCTGGAGGGAGATAGAGTATACTTTTTAATTTTATAATAAAATAAAACACGTAATTTTTTAACATGTTGGGTACTTTATAAACGTATTGTATTGTAAACATATATCCTCCGATTAAGTGTGGAATAAAATATCCGGTAAAAATAACCCCCATCGGTCTGATCTAAGCTTGAGGTCCTAAGTAAGCTGAATCTTGTAGGGTGACGGTAGAGTAAGGTAAGGTAGAGTAGAGATCATTAAATTTAGTATTACTGTACTAATAAAACTCCGCTGTCCGCTCGTCTGTCTGTCTGTCCGGCTGTCAGCTGTCACCGGTAGACTGTATCTTATGAACCGTGAAAGTCAGACAGTCTCACAGATTGCTAATGCCGCTATAACAACAAATATGAAGTGATCGCAAAAGAAGTGGGGTTCCCAGACATGATTGTTTTTCCGCCTTCATAGATAATGGCTCGGAACCCTTCTTGCGCGAGTCCGGCTCGCATTTGGCGGGTTTTTTTAAATGTGTTGCACTCATGATAACGGGTATCGTTACACTTTTAATAATCGAAACAATCATGTAAAATATCGTAAATATCAGAGTTGCCAATTAAATAATGCATACTTATTGTGACACCTATATAATTGCATGTATGTCGTCTATGCAAATGTTGCTTAGTAATAAAAATGGAAAAGTTTTTGCTGAGTAACGTGATATAGCATCTAATACGCTTGTGCCGTTATATTAATAATATAATTTATCATAAAATAATTATTTTAGTCATCAAAAGCATTTTCAATGGCGGTGTAATAGCTCTGTTATTCCAAACGATACGTGTTTTATTTAATTTGACTTCTTGATAACTTAATGGAAAAGATTTGTATGCACAGTACTGTTCGGTGGCATAAATAGCCGTTTTGTTTTGTCGTTGTAACAAAAGTTGATAGTAAAAAACACCTTAAAACAAGATTATGACAACTCGTAATAGTTTTTAGTATACCCAGTCGCATGTACTGGTCATAGTTAGTCAATAAATATGGCAATACGAAATAGTTCAATTGATGTCGTAATAACACTGTTTAACAGTGGCAGAGCCCGCAACAACATCTGTTGCACGAATGGACCGGCTCGACCGGTGAAATACCACGACCTCACAGAAGACAGGCGTGAAGTAGAATATTCTGCGTTTTGTCTGATGTGTGAGGTGCCGGAGGCCTAATTTCAGTCTTCTTCCCCTTCCCACCCTTTCCTCATACGGATAGGATGGTAACGGGAAGACGATTGGAGGTGGTTGGCGGGGAAAAGGAAATATCCTGTTTCTTGCCTTTACCCTCCTCTGTCCATTAAAGATAGGCAACACATTTGCTTGTTGCGGATGTCTATGGGTAGCGCTCACTTAACATCAGGTGATCCGCTAGCTCGATTGCCACCTTGTACCTTAAATAAAAAAATATTTCAGGATTTACCCATAATTCTTTAAAATATCTCTTTTTTTCATATAACTTTATAATTTTATGACAAAAAACATATTTTTTTCATAAGAGTAGATCTTACCTTCAGGTAAGTCTTTTGCGAACAAAATGCAAATTAACATGGAATCCATTAAGAGTTTCACTCGGCGCTGCACTCCGCTAGATGGATTACACCAAGAAAAACAGACTGCTTTTAACGGATTGTTAATAATTGCTTTTCTATTTGAGAAAAAAAGAAAGGAATCATGCTGAAAGGCGCCCCTTTAGTAAGGTTACACACCATATTTCAAATGACAGCAAGACAATGGCTCTTTGTAATTGAAACAGTGGTCTGTCAGTTTTTCTTAGGTTTAGTTTTTCTTTTTAAATTGAAACTTCCAAGCGAGCTCTGTGGATTTTTCTTATTTAATGAATTATTTAAAATGCCGAAGTATTCCTGTATGTAATACATTTTTCCTCAGCCACACTCACACAATATAAGGGCCCCACCCTTAGAGTGACGAGTTCAGCGATAGTATCAATATTTAAATATAAATAAACGAAAAAAACAAAAGCCCTACGTGTTTTAAGCCCTGATGGGATGGGATACACAGATGGATGCACAGATAGCAGCCGCTTAATTCAGGCACAATCGAATAAATAAATGGGCATCCAAGAATTGCCTCACCAGTTTTTTTAGTTGGTGGCAAATGAGCATGCGGTTCACACGATATCAAGTCATTGCTACCCATAAGCATCGGCAACGAGTTACTGATTTGCAGATTCGTTGCCTACCTTTAATAGAGTGAGGATAAACAGAAAATGTTTATTTCCCTTACTTATTCGTCCCAACCACCGTCCTTATTAGCACCTCACTCGCCTGTCTTCTGTGAGGCTGTATTTCACCGATCGGGCTGGCCCATTCGTGCAACACATGTTGTAACGGGCTCTACTACTTTTGTTATCGATTAATTAAAATTTGTGAGCCCAAGATTGGCGGCGTGAAACTAAAATGTACAGGCTTATAAGCCTAAGCTCTAGGTTACATAGTAATGATGTCGGCCGAAGCCATGGCTTTTACTATGTTATTATTAAAAGGTTTAGACTATGTGAACTTAGTAATTGACTACTTCAAAACCTGGTGTAGTTTAAATTGCATCTCATATTTATTTATTTATTTTATAATGCAAATAGATTATAGAAATTAGCTATGAAACAATTAAATTTAAATGTAATAGCTTCTTCTTCTTTCTTTTTCTCTGTCGATAAAGTTTTAACAGACTGGTCGTTGTCATCAAGTAATTGTGGTGACCCGGTTCACTAGGCCTCCACTCCTTAAAAACGGTTGCCTTTTTTACACATTCGTCAGCAGGTGGACGACCACAGTTGCTCTGTTTGATTGCTTCACCTCATGGGTTATCTGCCCTGCGCTTTTTCCTGCACTACTATCGTTCAATAGATGCATCATTCCGTCCACACACGTGACGGCTGAGTCTGAACCATCGAGAACAGGCAGACAGAATTGACACGTTTGATCGGAACGCAATTCAGGGTATTCCTAACATATTTCTCCAGCACAAATCTCAAACGCGTCTATTCTCTGCTCCTCACTCCCTTTCAAAGTCCATGTTTCTGATGCGTAGAAAATCACCTTTAACTAAAAAATCAATAAGCTTATGGTGCACTTCAAAGCCGACGACTTCCCTATCTATATATATGTATTTTTATAATTTATTGTATCCTGTCTAATCTTTACCTTTTGTTTCTATATGTCTCTTTAAATAAATAAATCTATCAGGATCTATCTTTGCGCACCAGCTAAGCAGTAAAAATATGCTACATAATATACTCTTATAGACGATCTTGCTGAAAAACGATTCTTATAAATCTTTCTAGAAATAAAATATTTATATACGCTCACGCCCGTAACCCAGGTACGTAGTTATCATTGACTTCTTATATTGCCCTTTTTAGTAAGGCACTAATCTGATCGATATATATATATATATATATATATATATCCTTGGATGTCCCCTGCCAACGCTGCCACTCACTTTCACAGCATGAGTATGTTTAGTTACTCTCTCCTCATTCCTCTTTTCAACATGCCCGAACCACCTGAGCATTCCTCTCTCAATTCTAATCACAACCTCGTTTTTAAGCCACGTCATATTATGTCTTCCAAGATGTAGTTGAGTTGATTTCTAATTTTTACGTTCATTGTTATTAAATTCCCATATTTATTTCTTAAGTGGATTTATTCGTTTTATTGTATGTAATTATGCATCTGGGTTTTGCCACTATATAAAGAGTCGTATAAAATCAAGGGCAATAATTATTTTAGCACAAAACTAATTATGTAAATTTCGTTGAGAGGTATCTTAAGTAATGTTGAAAACTTAACAAGTGATTTTTGTACACGATTAAACAAGGTTTAGGATATTAAATTAAGCCAAAGGTTTATACAAAACATGTGTTTATGCCGACCGAGGCCAATTTTGTTACATTTCAATCAACGAAATCGTTCCGAATCCTCTTTTTAAACAGAACAAATACATTTTTAAATTTACACAATTATGTAGGGTAGTACTTAAATTAAAATGAAGGATATTTTATATGGATACCTACACACAATGACCTTCAATCTCGCTTTAAATTCTTTCTCGAACTCTACATAACAAAACGGCGACTTACAATTATTGTTTTAAAATCTAGTTAGTTTCTGTAAAATTATCTGTATTAGTATTTAGAATACCACCTAAAACAGCAAGATCAAAATATCTTTTCCATGTTTCGGCAACCGGAATCAACATTGGTAAGCGCGAACCGATACAACGAATGTGCACCCTCCACGATACCAGACTTTTTGACATAGATTTATTCTCAAACTCCCGCTCCACCTATAAAGCCAATTTAATTAAATGGTTTTGTAAATAAGAAACTTCCCTGCTGCTCCCTTCCCTTCAGTTTCGTACCTTAATAATTTTTATAGTTTTGATCTGTATTCCTCCTTACTTACTTTACTACTACTTTGTTTTTTTTTCTTTCTTTATTTTAGTGTAATATAGTTTTAAGTAATTTAATTTTAATTTAGACAATATTAACGCTGTTAAAACAAATAATTTTGACCATAATTGTTCTCAGTGAGACAATCATTAGGAAACAGAACTTATTATTATAATTTACGTACCCCTATCTATATTTTTTTATCTTTTGTTTCTGTATGTCTCCTTAAATAAATAAATATAATTTTGCAGTGAACGTGACATTACTTAACGTGCATGAATATTCAGGATACAATATAAAATTAATTACTTACGTGTAAAATGTGATGCTTGTACGCTTGTCTTTATCATCGCAACCGTCATTATTTTTATTTAAATAAATATAAAATAATAAAGTTATAAAGTCTCATAGATTGTTGTTTTAAAAAAACATACTGCCAAACACAGAGTATTAAGCATTAATTTAAAGAGATCAATAGCCGGTTCAGCGTGTACCGCCATGCTATAAACCATGTCATGCTGATTTTCAGCCTACCACCAGTAGCCTTGTCCCTGTTTAGAAGAGCCTTTTAATTTAATAATAATAATAATATCGGCCTTTTTTCACAATATTCCCCACTGCGGGGACACAGGCCTCCTCTCCTAGGAAGAGGGAATGAGCCGTAATCCACCACGCCAGTGCGGGTTGGTGAATGTCACAAGTCTTCGAATTTGTGGTTCTAAGACATGTCGGTTTCCTTACGATGTTTTCCTTCACCGTTTTTGGAGCAGTGGTGATGAAATAAGCCGCCTTCCTGGGTTCGAGCCACCATTGCGTTTAAAGACAAAGAAATTACAAGCAGGAAGACTTTTGATTCGTAACACGGGAAACGCCTGACTTTCACGATTTACCTGGGTCACTTCACTATAGGTAAATTACTGCACGCCGTTTAGTGTGATGCAAACTTGATGACTGCTCGGAGGTTAGATATAAGCCCTATCGCCGAGGTAAAATAATTTGACAGGAACGCGTGTTACAGTATACGGATGTAACTCACCCACAAAGCCAAGTACCCGTAAGCCAATTGCCTGTGAAGGAAAAACGTGCGCAGGAGTTTGCCTCGACGACGCCCTTCACGTTCCGCTGATACCAAAAATTGTGTATAATGCAGCGACCCGTGTGATGTTCCGAGCCGCCATTAAGTTTGGTCCAGAGAATATCTCCTCCGGATATTTATGTTATTATGTAAGGATACTAATGAAGAATAATATACCTGCTTTGTTTAGAACTTAAAACGCTCCGTAGACTATGGAGAACTCTATTCCAACGCTTTCTATCCAAGGAGACTTAAAACAGAAATCAAATTATTACTAGAGATTTACACGGGATTCGTAAACTTTTTATAACACGGATAAATAAATTTAAATAATAAAATATCTCTTATTGATTTACGACGCAACGAACATCATGTTCCAGAACCATCCACGCCAGACAATGCCGCACGCGTTTAGCATATCAACTATTAAATGCACATACCAAAAACGTTCCCAGCTAAAGACCATAACGTGCATATCGGCGAGGCGCGCATAAGTGCTAACTAACATGGACACAGCTATGACGATAGTCACTGCCTTGTACACACGGACGAACCAAAAATAATGTACGTCATATCGTTTAAGGAGCTATGCAAATACGGTGTGTCTAATCTGATGGAAATCAGTTTCTTCAGTACAATTACTCAGTATGATTAACAAGGTCTAAGACTTTAAAGTACAAAGTACAGTAACAGTATACTGGGCCGATTTTGATAGCTAAGACAGAAGGTACTCCGAATGAATTTTCAATGCCTTAACTAGAACTTGAAAATAAACAATTACAAATATAAATTGTGTTTGAAATGGGATTCTTACCACGATTAGCTTTACTTATTAGGCTGACGGTCAGCCTGTGACCATGGTGCGTGCAACTGTGCTGAAATATCGGTAGCTCAAAAAGGCTTAATCCCGTCTCTTAAATAAATAAATAAATATGCGCTCACGCCCGTAACCCAGAGGGGTAGGCAGAGATCATGGATTTCCATTTGGCGCGATCCTGGCACACCTCTCTCACTTCTTCCACATTCATACATCTACGCATGCATGCTCGTCGGTTATAGGTGCCCCTTATATCGCCCTTTTTTAGTAAGTCATTAATCTGATCGATATAAGTTTTCCTAGGGCGTTCCCTACCAACACTGCCGCTCACTTTTGCAACATAAATTTGTTTTGTTATTCTCTCTTCATTCATCCTTTCAACATGCCGGAACCACCGAAGCATACCTTTCTCAATTCTAGTCACAACGTCCACTTTTAAGCCACACTTTTCCCTTACAACGCTATTTTTAACCCTATCATTTAAAGTCACGCCTAACATACTTCTTAAGGATCGCATCTCAACGGCATTAACTCTACTAGCATGCTTTTCCTGCCAAACCCAGCTCTCACTTCCATACATTAAAGTGGGGACTAGTACAGCATTGTGTACCTATAGTCCCATTAATTTTATTTCCCGCACTCACTCGTCGTTCAAAATCTTTAACATGCCTACCATCTCTACTAAACACACACCCCAAATACACGAACTCTTCCACCTGTTCCACTACATTTCCTTTAACCTTTATTTCAATTACTGTCTTACTTTGTTCTCTTTCAAACACTATTACGAAAGTAAGTAAAAAACAAACCCGTCTCTTACAAACCTTATATTAGCAAAAACCACCAAAATTTAAAATTACACATAATTTTTCTTAATCCGTACTGAGTTTAATTACACGAGCCAATGAAATAAATTGGTATAATTCAAAGTATTTAGTTCCACGAATAAATATAAAAAGAATTGGAATCACCCGACGGAACATCTCTTTCTTTCCTTACACAATTCTGTTTCATGCTTGCTTCAAAGCTTTCCAAATTGTACCGGTTGCAGCATCTCCTAGCAATACAAAGAATTTCATTATAAGCTCAGTACTATCTTGTAGCTACGAGACAACTGCTTTAGGGAAAATAAAGTTTAACAATTTTGTTTATATTATAACTTACATACTTACAACTACTAATAAACGATGGTTTACTAGTCCTTGGAGTCTGGGCACACCGCTTAGAATATCATGAGAATACCAGCCAAATTTGCGAAAAGTTGTTAACAATGTTATTTGTTAAATATTTTTGTAACATTTTTTCAATGTGTGTTCTTTTTTAATATTATATTATTTATCTTAAGCTACTCAACTAACGATTTTAAAAGTTCATAAGAACCTTTTATATTCCAGCAATACGTCGTGTATCCAAAAGTAGATCTCCAACGTACCGGTCAGGTACTGAACAGTGATCATGAAACATTTAGTGGAGTTGAAAAATACTTCATTGTAAGTGATCGTCCTATCAAACTTCTTAATAAGAATTCAAATACAAAACTGGTGATTTCAAATCAAGTAAAATACATCGCTTCCCAACCGTCCGTAGGCGTCGTAAAACACGTATGAATAATGTTTGGGCTATTTATTTTGGTATATATTAGCATAAACATTCCTTTTAACCCTTGTTACATTTAATATAGTCGTCGGCGTCTGCATATCCCTTAACATTTGGGAGAGTAGCGCCATTTTGAGAAAAAAGATACTTTATATTTTTTAAATTCCCTATACGAACATTTGCCTTACTTGGCTGTGAGTGTATATCTATTTGTGTGAATCTTTTGATGAGCTTTTTCCAACAAATGGCATTCAATCATGGACCGGGAGAGATCAGTTAGAAAAATTCGAATTGTTCGTGCGACGGATGGCTGACGGGGCCAATAGATTTCAAGATGACGGCCACGTAAGGGCGATGCAGCAAACGTAGATCAAACGAAAGCCAATGGTTAAAATTGCAGGAGTCCACCGGATAAGAGTGTCTAGGTCCGGTTTTCGTGGCACAAGCTTACGTCCAACGGTAGACATCTTTTTAGACGATGATACTTCGATTCTAGGAACGAAGCTTGTAAGAACATACATAGATAAGTGTAAATAAATATTAAAATATTGCAGCGTATTAAGATTGTTTCGACTCTTTAAGGATGCGAATACGGAACAGACTGTATAATTAATTTACCTAATTAACAAAACTGATTTAATAAGCTAATCAAACAAAATTTTCCGCTTCCTTAAAGAATCAATATGTTAAAAATGATGTGTGTTACATAATTTAGGTCAATACCACCGCCGGCAACGAACTCGATGCTTGCACATTACTCTCCGAAGCGACACAATTGTGACTCACGTTATAGTGTTGCCAGATGTATTGACATTTACCTAATATTCACATACATCGTTTATTTCAATTAGTTTTTGAGTGGATAGTATGTTTAGTTTAAGTATTGTTTTTTTGGATATTATTGTAGATTAACTTGATATTGAGCAAACAATATTATTTGTTTAGTCGTAGGCGACTTGTACCGAGACGTTAATTTTCTGTAGTAGATGGTTTAACCGGTTTCTTGTGCTGGCACGGTATTTACTTACAAATCGTAAAATTTAGGTGACCCTAAAGCAATATGGTATCCTAAATACAAGATGGTCTGCTAAATTTGATATTAGTGTCAATGCTAATCGAATAAATGTATTTATTCGATAAAAAGGACAAAAAATTGTATCCCTTTGTGATTGTGGGTCAAACATATTCGTCACTCGGAGTTTGTTACAAGCTCCATTAAGTTTGAACTCGAGAACTTATGGTAATATATCCCAAATTTTATGATTTTTAAGAACACAAAATATGAACCAGTTTGGGTTATATCATAATAATAAAAATACTAATGTTTAGACTAGCAAAAAGAGATATTTTCGAATAAAACCTGTATTTTGGTCTGTATAAGTAGTGACCGGTTTCACATCTGGCAGTAAATTGACCCTCATTTGACCTTGGCTACGTCATAAACGGGAAGTCCACTATGCATTCGTATCGTGTTCTTTGGTGAAAAATAATGCCTACACGCTTATCAAAAATATTAAAAAAATATATTTACAAGGAAACGAAATATTTTAAATTCTTTATCAGTATATAAATATGATGGTCTAGAATCCAGCTACGTATCGTTATAAAAATATAACATGTTCATAGTACAAAACTAGACCTAAACAAAAACCTGTAATATTTCTCGCGTTTGTTTCTAGCCAATAGCCTAATGGTTAAGGGTACGGACTTCAGTTTTTACCATTTAGTATGTCACTATTTATTCGATCTTCCAGCATTCGATTTTATTTTACTTTCGGGAATGTGAGGCCTTTTAATGGTAGTTTTTGCGTGCTCACATGGCCAACTTTTCTATATGGCATAGCTCCCAAATGTCTACTTAGGCATTCACGTCGAAACTGAAGGCCGATCAGGTCGGGACTACTAATGCGCTCGCGACGCCTGCGGGTTGGGAAACAATAGAATCGCGAATCGCTCCGCCTATTAATTAAATGTGAATAGGCTTAGGCAAGCGCTGCCGACAGAATTGTCCTAATTGTGTTTAATTATAAATACATGTCTTAATTATTTAACTAATTTAAAAAAGTCTCGTATCATTAATAATTTACACAGATGCTGAATTTAGAACAAAACAAATGCAATACGGATAATGCCTGTACCTATTCCAATAGGCTCAAAGAATCTGAAAATTACATTATTTATACATAAATGTATGGATATAATATATATGCGACAGAGGTGTGCCAAGATCGCGCCAAATGTAAATCTGGAATCTCTGCCCACCCGTCTAGTTTACGGGAGTGAGTGCATATTTATTTATTTAATGTACGGCTACGTTTTATATTTAAGTAGTATAGTATATAACATGCAATATTAGTCTGTATTAGTCACATGAAACAAAAAAAGGAATCGTGTATGGCTCCAATTAAAAAATAATAGTGAAAAGTGAGTGGCAGTGTTGGTAGGGGACGCCCTAGGAGAACTTATATCGATCAGATTAGCGGTTTACTAAAAAAGGGCGATATAAGGAGCACTCATATCCGACGCGTACATGTATGAATGTAGAAGAATCAAGGGAAGTGTGCCAGGATCGCGTCAAATGGAAATACATGAACTCTGCCTGCCCCTCTGGGTTACGGGCTTGAGCGCATATTTATTTTATAAAAAATAATAATCTTTCTCCACGCAATGACTTACTTAACTCATTTCATAACATTACTCAGACTGCTCACAAAATAAACACGCTCGGCACGGTCAAGGTCGCTCACAGCGAAATTTTTACATCAGCAAACCGAACACGTTGCGTGTAGTAATTCTAGTGGCTGGAGTCGAATGAGGTCACTTAGAAATATTCATGTTACGGAAAGAAACAAGAACACGTTTTGACGATCATACAGCCGTAATGAGGTGGTCAGTAATAGAAACAATTCAAGCGGCAGAATTCACTTTTCATCTGAACTTTATTTTTATCGATCGATTTATTTAAGTGAAGCCAGTTCAGTTTCTATTCTAGTAATCATGTTATATGTTTCTTTTTTCAAACTTCAGTGCATTTTTTATACATTTTTTTAATTATTATTAGCTAACTAATAAATGTTTGTTACGCTTTAACGCGTCAACGGCTCGACTGATCATCATGAAAGTTTGACAGTGGTACAGAAAATATCATCTAGTTCTTCCTTCTTTATTCCTAAAAAACTTCCAAAGGGAAAGGAAAATAAAACCTAATATATATTGCCATGGTTACGCATGACACGATAATGACATCTTTTTGACATTTTGTTATTTTCATACCCATGGCGATCAATAACAATTGACAATTACATATAATTTTAAGCTATAATTAAGTAATGAAGTAAAAAATAAGAAAAATATGCGTACAACGCCGCGGCAACAGCTAGTATACTAATATTTCCTTACATATTCCAACTAAACTTGAGTTTGTGGTAGGCAATGTTATGTTATACTATAGTTATGTTATATTCATACTGTAAATCATCGACTAAAAGTGTTCCAAAGCAGTGACAGCAATATTCACACATGTCGAATGGCGTATAAAGAATAGAGTAATTAAAATAATAATAAAAGAGATGACAGTTTGTGTTTGTCACTTAAGCGTAAATGTAAACAAGTGACATAAGCTAAAGAAAAAGCGTACCAATTAGGACGTTTTCGAATCTTCACTTTAAATATCTGCTAGTTTTTGTCTTATCATATTGCGCTCACGCCCGTAATGTCTGCCTCAAACGCCTTTTCTAAGTCTAACAAGGCCAGAATTTTTATTGGTTTACAGTCAACCATTCCTTTCCTAAAACCTGCCTTCACCTCCCACCTTCTTTCTGTTTCTTTCATGATTATGCTAAGGTACTGATTTAAAGAGTTTTCCCACAATATTGAGAAAACTGTTTCCTCGACATTTTTTACAATCATGCTGTGAACCTTTTCCTTTATATACAGGCTTTACACCAATCTTGCGGTACTAGGCCTTGTCTCCAACATAATATTGCATGTTCTTATCTTTCAGTATAGGAATACAAACTCTTTTAACATTAACGGCTATTCGTGCTTCAAATGTACCGATGATAGCTTGATAAAAATATAACGCAATATTTACGTACAACGTTTTAGTAATGTACAATGAGTTAGGCCGTTACTGACTTTAGGTTCATTCTTCTTTTTGAACATAGTAAAGTGGAAGAAAATAGAAACATATCTTTTAGGTAATTCTCCATATTATTGGAACACAATAAAGCAAATCCATGAAATACTTTACTTTACTTTTTAACTTTCAGTGAGATCGTCGTAGAATTCTAGTTACAAGTTCCCAAGTCTAACAAAATGTATACATACAAATATTTCAGTTTAATAAGTTTCAAAATGAAACCGAAGTAATATCCAAAGTTTAAATTTAGCCCGTGCTAGCGAAAACATTTATTGGGCCATTTATAAAGTCATTTAATAAAGTTTCCAAACTGGAAGTGATTGTTCAATGTGATTTTAAGAGAGGACGTAACTTGATAAAGAACATTTTAGAATCGCCTGTAGCCCAATGTTCGTGCGTCCATTATACTTGCTGTGTTCAGTTGTCTTATAAATACGTTAGTGGCTATAAATTCGTCTTACCTGTGTATGTTATCGATAGATTTCGCGTCAGCCCAATCCAAATATATTTATCAGTATCATCTGATAATTAGAAACCGTTTAATCTGGGATCCTAACATGAATAATAGTTAGTAGTTAAGGTAATCGATAGCTTGAATTAAGATAGTTTAACAATGAAAAAAAAACATGTGAAAAGGTTGAGTGTTATAAGGACATTGGAAATATTGCAAAGCATAAGTAATAATCAAAAATTGTACGTCGTAACATATTTATTTGTTTTCCTTATTGAAAGTATAGGCTATTCTGTAATACTGAGTCCGCTACGAACGCGGATAAACTAAAAATACGAGAGTTTATTAGCAATTCTCCATACAAATGTTTTGTTGACATTTCAAGCTTTGTGATTTGGAAATTGACAGCAGTTCGCTCTAGTGGTTATAGCATTCGGATTCTTAACATAAGTCATGAATTGGATTCTATATGGCGACAAATATTTGCATCGAGTTCAAATAGCAGGTGTATCGGAAAGTCTGTACCGGTTTTATCTGTTCCATCCTAGCAATTTTAGTCTTTTTCGTCGGTTTTGCTCGGTATGACGTGTGTGGACGTATAGTTCAATATTTATGGTCTTCCTGAACGTTTATTGTATTTTAATCAATAATTACAACTTTCAAAATTTCTAAACCACGTTTCAATTTTTTTCTTTTGCTGAAATGACATGTTGAAAGGATGAATAACGAGAGAGTAACGAAACAAATTTGTTCCAAAAGTTAATGGAAGCATACATGACATAACATACTAAAGAAGGGCGATATAAGGAGTACAAGTAACCGATGACCGTGTATACGTAGATGTATGGATGTAGAAGAAGCGAGAGAGGTGTTCTAGGATCGCATGCAATGGAAATCCATAATCTTTGTCCACACCTTTGTGTTACGGGTGTTACCGCACATTTATTTATTTATTTACGTAGTAAGAAAAGCAGTGCGCATTCGCAGCATGCCTAATTTTAGTCCTCTTCCCCTTCCCACCCTTTCCCAATAAGGATAGGACGGGAAGGGGAAGAGGATAGGACGGGGAGGGGGTTAACGGGGAAAAGGAAATAACCTTTTTCCTGTCTATGCCCTCTCTTGTCCTTTAAAGGTAGGCAACGCATTTGCCTGTTGCGGATGTCTATGGGCAGCGCTCACTTAGCATCAGGTGATCCGCTTGCTCGTTTGCCACCTTCTCATATAAAAAAAATGAATCCTGTATTAAGGCACTAGATATGGGAGATATTCACAGAGATTACACTATGACGCCATCATTAGATAGCAGAATAAAAAAATATATTTATCAAAACATTTTATTTCATCCTTCGGCTACATACATGTTAAAAAAAACCGGTAACGATTTTCCGGTAAACCTATATGTGTGTATGATTTGTATTATATATTCATGAATGACGCGTATTAAACGCTAAGAATTTTGTACCAAGTAGAATAATTACATGTCTACTGCTTGCTAGCATTTTTTTAACGTTTCAACCATGAATACACCTCCGCTTGCTTATATCAGCATCGTATGTTTAACTTATTTCTAAAGTTTAAATTTATAAGTCGCACTCGGCAAGTTTCTATGAGAGTAGTGCTATATAAATTAAGTTTAATGCGAGATAAAGTCGAGATTAAAATGAGAAATAGCCCCTTGAATTTATTACTGACCAACAGTTTCTCGAAAGTTTTGGATTTTTCTTAAAGTACTATATACAACTTATTTAGCCACCTTTCAGGTAATAAAGCGATTTCTACTCATTCCTTCCGTTCTTCGATTACTTTTTCATTAACAAGAGAACATTGTAGTTATACGCATGTATACCACATTGTCTCTGTATCGGGATTTTTATTATATAATATAGGTGGCAAACGAGCAACCGGGTAACCTCATGTTAAGTACCTACATTTAATGGGCAGAGGAGGTGCTAGACAGGTTAGAGAATATATTTCTTTATCCCATCCAACCCCTTCCCGATCCTCTTCCGTTACTATACTATCCTTATAAGATAATAATAGGAAAGGGAAGACGACTGAAATTGGTCCTCCGGCACCTCACTCATCAGACAAAACGCAGAATATACTTCTACTTGACGCCTGTCATTTATGAGGTCGTGGTATTTCACCGGTCGAGTCAGCCCATTCGTGCAACAGATGTTGTTGTTGCAGGATCTACCACTGTAAGAAGTACAAAAGCATCTGAAACAGTACTGTTGTAAAACAAAATCGTAAAAGTTCATTGTGTGCAATACCGTTATATTAATGTAATGATGTTATCGCCGAACTAACGTAGAAATTGTACCAAAAAAAAACATTCCGTGTATTTTTAAAACGGATAAAATTAATCAGAATTTTAAATAAAATTTACATATTAAATTACTCACGCAAAAATTAAGCGCAACTAGCGCTTTGAAAGTTTTACACTCAAATTCTATAGAAACTATTTAGCTTGTATAAAGCTCTTTCAGTTTTATTTTATAAAGTATTTTTTGCATAAATTGCTTTTTTTTTACGTCATCGTAGTAAATAACGTACATTCATCTGCATATATTTAATATAATACGTGGAAATGGACCGGAAACATTGCTCGCAGAACTAACGGCCGATGGGGCTGAAAGGTTCTGGAATGGAGGTCAAGTATAGTTCGACGCATAGTGGGTAGGCTTCCCACAGGATGGACCGATGATCTGCATAATTTTATTTATTCAATTGTATTGGAATCCAAAAAGTTATATAGTTTTCAATGCACAAATGCACTAAAACAATATGCGTTTTTGTTGTACAAACATTTATCTCAATATAACATGTAACACAAGATAACAAAACATTGTACTCGTGTAAGGAACCTCTAAAGGCCAATTTACAGAACATCAGACGCTACATATATTAAATAAAGTAAATTACTAATTAAATTCATTTAAAGTTTTTTTTTAAACTTTTATCTTTAACAATAAGATCATTCAAATCATTTAGGAGCACATAATTGTAATTAGAAGGGTTTTCGAGTAAATGAAGACTAAAATGCGTCACGGGACCTTATCAGGGGGTCTATTCAGTCAGTAGATCCCCTTAAGCCCGCCGGTAAATCTTATAAAAGCTAATTTAGCACAAGAAAAGAAATTATCGTTCTCATCTGCTACGTCAATGTCAGGAGGAAGCCATTACGCGCGAGGACGGTCGCAAGGACTGAACCGTTTTCCGTAACTACGGACGCAGAGAGGATTCTTTGTACATTGTCTAACAAAGAGATTTGGAAGATTGATCGACAACTATGTGGTTTCAAAGTAAATTATGTATCGAATTCTCATATATTTTCTTCTATACTGAATGCTAAACATATATACATATAACAGGGCTATACTTTATCATAAAGCTATTCTTTTTCATTCGTAATTTATTCGTTCTTAAAACTTTAGTGGGAACTGAAGAGTTCAAAACTACGATTAACTTATTTAAGGCACGTAATTTTTTTTTAAATCCTCAGAGTTATAATTTTACGGTATTGTATGTGGACTTCTACTTCCTTCCTTTTTTATCTTACAAGGATAATATAATAAAGGTATAGGATATAGGAGCTGTGGTGGCTCAGCGGTTAAGGCCCCGACTTACGTACCGTAGGTTGCGGATTCGAACCCAGGCAGGTACTTTGTGTAATTTATTTCATCACCACTGCTCCAAAAACCGAAAGGAAAACATCGTGAGGAAACCGGCATGTTCTTAGAACCACCAAATTCAGAAGACATGTGACATCCTCCAACCCGCACCGGGCAAGCGCGGTGGGTGGATTACGGCTCATTTCCTCGCTCGGAGAGGGAGGCTTGTGTCCCTGCAGTGGGTCATTCTAAAATAGGATGATTTATTATTATATATTATTATTTATAACATAGGTATACCCATAACGACAAAAAAGTATTTTACCTTAAATGAAATGTAAGTATTTTCTTTTGTTTCAGTGTTCGATGCTTCAGCGAAATCACCACAAGGACTTTTGTTCGGTTCCTCCTACCACCTCGGCAACTTCGACGAGTGCGTCGCTATCGACGACCGTGGTGAGAAAGGTGGTGTAGTTGAAGGCGAGTATTGCCTCGCGACGATAAAATGGCGCCGCGGTGAGGAAGCTAACAAGGTAATGACTTGAGATTACAATCGGTCGAAGAATTCCAAATTGCTCTTTAGTTGCTTATCTGTAGGTTTATTGCGATTGGAGGATGTGTAAATTGCGGTTCTACCTTGGATTTAATTAAGAGGATGAATCGCTACAAATTTATAATATAAACAGATGAGAGACGTAGCGTACATATAACTTTACATTTTTTTTAATATGTTGACAGATTATTGAAATAATTTACTAATCATTATTTTACACATTCCAATTAAGCTTAAAAGCTACCAAATCCTACCACAAGGTTCACGACAACACTATTGACGTTTCATTACAGTACATTATGATTTATTTTGTTTGAAGATTGACAAAAGCAGTGCGGTATTGAAGCAATATTTTTAAGACAATGTTCATATCAACGATTCGCAAAAAAAATATTTAACAATTTTTTTTAATATAATCTTTTAAGTATTAAGCCCGAGGCTTTAGTTGCTCAAAATGGTGCACCCACACCACAGTTTTGGTGAAACGATGTTTCCAAGTGTGAGAAAGCACCACTCGTAATCATATTTTTCCTGGTTTTGATGTAATGTTGCCGTATTACATAACATTGCCATTTCTTCTGATTACAGTTAAAATTTACTAAAACATGGTAACATTTGTTCGAACAAATTTTATTCTTAGTAAAATGTTGTTACAATAATCACTTATACGCTGCCATGTTATAAATACTAAGGTATTTATCTATAGGTAGGAGATACATGTCCTTTGCCTACAGAAGTTTGTGACTATGTCCCGTGCAAAGCTTGTAGATAAAAGTTGTTATTCTTTATTACATTGTGTTCATGTATGTTATTGGAGGTATGGATGCAGTTCAACACAAATCAACAAAATTTCGCAAGATTTCTTAAGTTTCTTCATTATGTTTCTAGACAAATATAACTGCTATGTCTAAGTGAAACTCTATTGGTGCGGTTGCACCAATAGAGTTTCGGGAGGATCGCAAGTGGAAGATTTTTGTATCTTTTTGTAGGTACGATTCGGTCGCGGTGAGTCGCTCCGCTGGGCGGTGTGCGTGCCCAGCTCCTGCAGCGCTCGCGCT
The DNA here is from genome assembly GCA_029849275.1 of Papilio elwesi. NCBI lineage: Eukaryota > Metazoa > Arthropoda > Insecta > Lepidoptera > Papilionidae > Papilio > Papilio elwesi. The sequence goes on along the minus strand of CM056691.1, from coordinate 12,532,200 downwards.
GTGGCCAGGTTCGTCGGCGATGTGCTGACGCACACCGTCGGCAATGGCACCGCGGTGATTGTCACCGAGCGGGATTGCTACGCGCGTCGACCCATCGCTGTTGATACTATGGATATTACTTACTTGTGAATATTATTTCATTTTATTTATTTGGACTACACAAATTTATGAAGCACAAGTGAGTGGCAGCGTTGATAGGGGACGTCTCAAAAGAACTTGTTGATCAGAATAGTAACATACTAGCGAAGATCAATGTAAGGAGTATCTATAACTGACGAGCATGCATGTGTAGGTGTATGGATATAGAAGAAGCTAGAAAGGCGTGCCGGGATCGCATCAATTTGAAGTCTGTGATCTTTGCCTACCCCTCTGGGAATGAACGTATCATTATTTTATTCGGACTCTGACCCTCGGTATCACTACGATAGGAATCCCGAGACTCTAAATAGTCAATTGATTTATCAGTTAGCCATTATAAATACGTTAATGACTGCTTCAAGCGATTAACCAAACTATTCGTGCCTTGTTTTTTAGATTCATTATCTTAAATTTCTTAAACAGAATATTACTGTTAAAAAATTCTCTTCTCCTTACAAATAAGATCCCACGTAACTTTTACACGTCCAGAGACATTACTAGAGAGATACACTAATTATTCAAAATCTTAATTTGAGTATACAGGATGTTCATATTTTTATTTCAGATCGTTCATGATGGGTTTTATTGCGTTACTTGTTCTGTGCACCCTCTACGAGATTTACACGTTAGCTGTCGGCAAAGAGAAGCGGACAGTCACGCACGAACTCGTCGTATCATTTTCACTAATCAATAACATGAAGAAGATTATTTCAACGAAACAAAATAATGATCTTGGACTGGAATGTATTTCTGGTATCAAGTCCCTGGCGATGATTTTCATTGTGGCCGGTCACGCCTGCATGTTTATCGGCAGTGGGCCTGTCATGGATGCTGAAGCCTGGGACAGGGTGAGCTTAAATGTTTTTATTCAAGGGGAGTAGAGTGTACATACAGTACCGACCCCAAATAGATGGAAAAAGAAAACAGATATGATGATATTGTTTGCACAAGTAGCTTAAATAGTGTAGGGGATGTTCATGGGCGACGGTGATCAGCTATGCTTAGGTGAGTTAGCCATGATGTAAGAGAACCGTCAGGGAATAAACTCAGTGAAACTTGGACAGAAGTACAGAAGCATATACGTACAACTACTGAAATATGTAAGTTAAATTAAGATTATTTTACTTAAATTAAAATACGTATAAAAGGAGCCCTAAGGTCAAGGTAACATATTTAATGTGTAAAGAGGTTGATTTAATTTTAATTTTTAAACAATTATTTCCTAATTAATATGACCTTTATTGTGACCTTAAAATCGGAAAAAATATTCAAAGGACGATGAACGAAACCGTAAAAGGAAAGGGAAATATCTTAAAGAGAATATCTGAAAATAATATGTAAAATAAATAATGTTGTCTGTGCCCCTTGCTTTCCTTGTACACAAAAAACCTTTAAATTGACTTCTCGCCAACAATAAATAAGAATAATTTATTATATTCTCTGTTATTACCAAGAGTGATAATAAATTTATAGCGATTTTTTTTTATTTTTTTTTTATAAGAGAAGGGGGCAAACGAGCGGCGGGAACACCCAGGTGATCAACGACGCCCATGGACACCCGCAACACCAGAGGAACTACAGATGCGTTGCCGGCCTTTTAGAAAAAGAAAGGCTCGCTTCTTGAAGGACCCCAAGTCGTACTGGTTTGGAAATACCGCCGAGGATAGACCATTCCACAACGCGGCTGTGCGTGGCAGGAAATGTCGAGAGAACCGCACTGTTGAGGAATGCCAGCCATCCAGATGGTGTGGATGGTACCTGGCGGTCTGTCGTGTCGTACGATGACGAAACTCGGCGGCAGGAATCGTTCCAAACAGTTCTTCGGAACACTCCCCGTGGTATATACGGTAAAAAATGCAGAGGGAGCTGACGTCCCTCCGCAAGGCCAGAGTATCAAGCTGATCGGTAAGAGCTCGGTCGTTGACGATTCGAGTCGCTCTCCGTTGTATGCGGTCAAATGGAAGAAGCTGGTATTGGGGTGCTCCCGCCCAGAGATGCGAGCAGTATTCCATGTGGGGCCGAACTTGCGCCTTGTATATCTGAAGGCGGTGGCCTGGCTGGAAATACTGCTTCGCTCTACTGAGTACACCCAGCTTTTTAGAGGCCAATTTGGCCTTGTCTTCCAAGTGACCACGAAACTGAACGTCACTCGATATGTCAACGCCGAGAATACCGATGCTGGCTGTGGCAACCAGAGGAGTGCCCTCAAAACATACATTCGCGACAAAGGGTTCTTTTTTAGCGGTAATGGCGCAGACTTGTGTCTTTTTGGGATTGAAATCAACAAGATTTTGTCGACCCCAATCCGAGACTTCACCTAATAGGATCTCCATTTCAGACACAAGTTTGGTCCGGTTCTCAGCGGCAGTAGCCCGAGAAACGTTAGCGCGGGCCGTGTACAGTGCATCACACGTGCTATCATCTGCATAACAATGGATGTTGCTAATTTGCAGTATGTCATTGATATGCAGAAGAAACAGGGTGGGCGACAGTACACAGCCCTGTGGGACACCAGCATTAATTGGTTTCGGGTCAGAGCATGCACCGTCGACAACGACCTTGATGCTCCGACCCTCCAAAAAGCTGGAAATCCAGGCGCATAGTTTCTCGGGCAGCCCGTAGGAAGGCAACTTCGAAAGAAGTGCTTTGTGCCACACCCGATCAAAGGCCTTGGCCACGTCCAAACTAACCGCCAGGGCCTCCCCCTTGCCCTCGATTGCCACCGACCATCGATGCGTGAGGTACGCAAGAAGGTCACCAGCTGAGCGACGCTGACGAAAGCCGTACTGACGATCGCTAATCAGCTGGTGCTCCTCAAGATACCTCATGAGCTGGCAATTGATGATCGTTTCCATGACTTTCGAGAACAAGGTGGTAATGGCAATCGGCCTGTAGTTGGACGGATCCGAGCTATCACCTTTCTTTGGGATCGGGTGGATTGTGGCAGTCTTCCATGACTTCGGCACAATGCCTAAGGAGTAGGAGAACCGGAACAAGCGCGTTACAACCGGTGCCAACTCAGGAGCGCATGTCCTAAGCACGATGGGAGGAATACCGTCAGGCCCACTCGACTTGTGAACGTCCAGAGATTGCAGCACTTTACGCACTGATCTCTGGCGAAACTGGATCTCGGACATGAAGGTGTCACCGCACTGGATATTCGGCGGTGAACTACCATTATCCTCCAGAGTCGAGTTGGCCGCAAAAAGAGAGCCTAGAAGATCGGCCTTCTCATTTGCGGTGTGGGCTAACGTGTCATCTCCCCTGCGCAAAGATGGTAAAGACGGCTTACAGAAATTCCCCTGGACAGCCTTGGCGAGAGACCAGAACGCACGAGTTCCCGAAGGAAGGTGAACCAGTCTCTCGCCAATGCTGGCCACGTGTTCCGACTTTGCCTTAGCAATAATTCTTTTGAAGGACCTGGAGGCAGAGTTGTACTTCTTTTTGAGCAGGCTGGTATTTACATCCCTAGCCGCTGACGCCTCAGCCCAAGCTCGGTAACAATCCTGCTTGTAGCGCGCTGCTAATTTGCAGGATTGACCAAACCAGGGCCGAGAACTGCCTCCGATGGGCACGACAGAGGATGGAATAAATAGTTCCATCCCCTGAATCACCACATCGGCGATAGAATCGGCAACGGCATCGGGATCGTCCAGCTTGAAGCAAACTTGCTCCCATGGGTAGGATGCAAAAAAGGACCGCATCTCATCCCAGTCTGCCGACCTGTAGTGCCACACTCGGCGGTGGCCATTCGGTTTGAACCGTGGGCGACGCGAGATAGGCACTTTTGTCCGGATCAAGCAGTGGTCCGACGAGCCCAGGGGGGCGTCGACGGAAACCAAGTAGCTGTCCGGATGTGAGGTCAGCAGAAGGTCCAACACGGAAGGTGTATGATCTTCCACATCTGGAATTCGCGTGGGCGATGTAACCAGTTGCGTCAGATCATAGGACAAGGCAAAGTCATGGACAGATCTCCCCGCGTGATCGGTGGTACGTGAGCCAAGCCAATCGGCGTGGTGGGCGTTGAAATCGCCAAGTACCACGATCTCGGCGGATGTAATCTGCTCCAGAACGGAATCTGTAGCCGTTTGGACTTGCTCCATGAGTCGGTCTGTTTCGGCATTACCGCTATGGGACCTATAGAGGCACGCGTAGACTCGCGGATGGTCGTCGCTATCTACGCGCAGCCACAAAGTAGATAGGTCCCTACCTTCAAGAAGGCTGAGGCGACGAGAGCAGACATCCTCCCTGACGTACATGCACACCCCGGCCCGGGGCAAAAAGGAATGCTCCAATTTGTAACCCGGGCAGGATAGATACGATGTGTCTGCTGGGGAGGATATCTGCGTCTCAGTGAGGAAAAGCAGGGCCGGGTTAGCCGTCCGTAGGTGGAAGTGGACGGCCTCCAAGTTAGAGTGGAGTCCCCTGATGTTACAGAAGTCCACGGCGAACATGGTAGGGGATGCCGCGAGGTGCTGCCTGCGTTTGCCCCGAGCTCCAGCACCGAGTGGGATGGTGCCCCCCCCCAGAATACGCGGGGCAGCCCGCGCGCCCACGCCCGGACTCCAAGCGGGAGTTCAGGCGTAAACGCGCGGAGGGGGATTCTCCAATACCAGTGGTATCGGTACCCCCCTGGGGTAGTTTGTTTATAGATCCCACTTCCATGCTGTTAAGGGGGTGGGGGGTTGGCCTCCGGCACACACACTTATCAGACGAAACGCGGAATTGCTTCCACTTCACGCCTGTCTTTCGTGTGGTTGTGGTATTTCACCGGGCGAGCGGGCCATTCGTGCTCCAGCAAAAGCTAGATGCGGACTCTACCACTATTAAATTAATGATTTGAATTAATACTTTTATAAATTTAGGCAATTGCCTCGGTCCTCAGTTTTAATTAAAAAAAATATTAAGAAATATTCTATCAACACAAAATATTGCTATAGAATTCCAGTCGTGTCTCTAATAAAAATTACTTCATTACTCTGAAACTAGAGTATTGTAATTAAGGTAATACGAACGCTGAGACTAGTAATAAGCAGTATCTAACATAGTAGACATATTATTAACTTGTTAATATTATATTACTACGTCACGGTAACGAGACTATTTCTTAACTATTTAATAGTAGACATCGTTAAATAAATACGATAAAAAGAGCAGCCTTAATAGACGAGTCTGTGTATAGATGTATGGTTATAGAAGATGCGAGAAAAGTGTGTCAAGATCGCGCGAAATCCCTAATCCCTCTAAATTACGGGAGTGAGTGCTTTTAGTTATAATTTATGGAGAGAGGCAAACGAGCACGCACGTAACCTGATGTTAAGATATCACCAATAGTCATACGGAAAGGACGGGGAGGGGATTAACGGGGAAAAAGAAACATAGTTTTTCTGTCTATCCTCTGTCCAGGTAGGCAACGCATCTCCTACACATTTGCTTGTTGCGGATGTCTATGGCCAGCGCTCATTTAACATCAAGTGATCCGCTTGATCGCTTGCCTCCTTCTCACATTAAAAATACAGCTGGCTGAGGACAGCTCAGCTGTATTTCGTAACAAGTACAAAAGAGAGCATACTTATTCCTTAAAAGCCATAAATACATTTTAATATCTATTTTCTGTACTTCAATGTTCCAGTTAATCCGAAGCCCGGCGAACTCGTTCATGTTGAGCAACACGCTGCTCGTGGACACGTTCCTCATGCTGAGCGCCTTCCTCTTCTGCCGTCTGTTACTCATAGAGTTTGACAAACGACGCGGCAAACTCAACGTTATACCAATACTCATATTCCGTTATATAAGGTAACTTTGTAATATTTTTTTCTATTTGACTAGCTGATCCGGCAAAGTTCGTTCCACCGTATAACAGTGGTAGAGTCCGCAACAACAACATCTGTTGCACGAATGGGCCGGCTCGACCGGTGACATACCACGACCTCACAGAAAACAGGCGTGAAATAGATGTACACTGCGGATGTCTATGGGTAGCGCTCACGTGATGTAACATCAGGTGACCCGCTGGCTCGTTTGCCACCTTCTTCCATGAAAAAATGAAGAATTAATATATGTTGTGTTTCTTTATTAGCTATAATAAATGCTCTTGAGATATATAAGGTATTTTTTGGATTTAAATACTCTTCGTAGTTTCTGACATTTCATTAGAAATAAGTTCGCATACTATCCGCATTTTCTGGACATTTTTTGTCGTGAGTTTTTCATATTGTTATTAGTTAATCTGCTATTCGGACCGACAACGAATCCAACAAATAAAAGAATAAAAAATCTTGTGCAACAAACGAGATTTGTGTGATGACGCCCGTCGCGTTATGCAATCTTCAATTAAACAAAAACCAACAATAGTGTACATCTACCTTTTGTGTAATTAAAAATCCAAATCAGTGAACTAAAATAAATATTTGTACTGCTTATGATATTAAAAGCAAACTTTTCTTTGATAATTTGTTATTTGTCGGCTGCAAAGACTAGACAAGATGTCTGAGGAACTAAGATTGAAACAAAATGTAACGCATGAAGAACAAACTTGCGAGTTTCTCCTTGTGTAATATGCAATTTAAAGAGTCTAGTTTACCCGGTGTTGTATTTTCGTTCTGACGGCTAGATCGATCTTGTAATCCATTTAGTTTGATAGAGTTCTATTTGCATTTTGGGGTCTTAATAAATTGTTCGAATTTCAATTAACAATCGGAATAATTTCGAAAGGGAAGAACAGAACAGACTCTACCAATATATAGGATTTAACTACACTGACTTCGAAACATTGGCGGGTTGATTAATTCAGATTTAGTGAGGAATTAATTCGATTAGTTACGCCTTAGGGGCCGCTGATTGGGGCTTTCTGTTCAAAGGATCGTGTTAATTGCATTTAACAATAATTAGGTTATTTATTTCGGATACGGAATTGGCTTTATCTATTTTCGTTGTTCCTTTATAGTCTTCGATTTCTAACCCATTAATGGTAGCTTAAATCATATATGCATTTCATGGCAAGATAGAATTTTTGTAAGCAAACAAACGTCATTTACCATACATGGCGGTCTTTACACTTTTTATAAACTATTAACGGTGATCTTGTAGTCTTTTGGAATATATGCTGTCGCGGTCTTTTTTGTAGGACTATTTAAGATAAACATTTCCATTATACGTACATGTAACTCTAACGATTTTTACAGCGCACACCGTTTACAGTGGTAGAGCCCGCAACAACAACATCTGTTGCCGAATTGGCCGGCTCGACCGGTGAAATACCACGACCTCACAGAAAACAGGCGTGAAGTAGAAGTACTCTGCGTTTCGTCTGATGAGTGAGGTGCCGGAGGCCTAATTTCAGTCCTCTTCCCCTTCCCACCCTTTCCTCATAAGGATAGGACGGGAAAGTGAAGGGGATTAGACGAGGAGGGGGTTAGCAGGGAAAGGGAAATGTCCTTTTTCCTGTCTGTGTCCTACTTTGTCCATTAAAGGTAGGCAACGCATCTGCAATACATTTGCCTGTTGCGGATGTCTATGGGCAGCGCTCACTTAACATCAAGTGATCCGTTTGTTCGTTTTCCACCTTACCATATAAAAAAAAAACAGAATAGCTCGCATATGGCGGAATTGTCATCCTTACTTGACACTTATCGTTATATTTTGGACAATTTACATATATTTATTATATATAGCCTATGTGTTGTTCTGCTATAAGCTATATTATTGTAAATTTTCATTAAAATGCATTCAGTAGTTTTTGCATGAAAGAGTAACATATAAACTTTCGCTTTTATAATATTAGGCAGGAAGTAAGATTATCAGGATGCGTGATACAATAATGCTCAGACATCGTTAATGTTTTTCTTAATTTCATGCCTTGACCTCTGAATGAACAATATAATGAACAAAACGTTTGAACTTGTAAAACAAGGTTTGAAATTTTAATGAACACAACGTGTGAATTAAAGAAATAATTTATGAAACAAATGCCGTTACTATTTAAGTATTTAAAACTAAATTTTTAACTTCTTTAAACCAAACTGAACCTTAAAATTATGGCAAATCAATAACGGTTTATTTATTTGGTGTCTTAATGTACGTTTATGTTAAGTCTTAATTCCTTTTTTGAGTTATTTGTTTGAGTTGATTTTAATTATGGTAGTCAAAGGATAATCTATTTCTCATTGCAGGGTAACACCGGCGTACGCAGTTGTTATCTTGTTTTATATGACTTGGCTGCCCAAATTGGGGGAAGGACCGCTATGGAAAAATAGAATGGTATTGGAACAGGAACGTTGTATGTCTTCTTGGTGGGCTAATATACTGTACATAAACAATTATATCAAGACGGATGAAATTGTAAGATTTTCTTTGTCATATTGTATGATTAGGTCTTTTGGATGTTAACGCATGCTCATTTGTCTAGTAACATTTCTTCGTCTCGTATATAAATTATGTGTCCTAATTTGAAAAACACTGTACCTAGGTACTGAAACATTGTGTTATTTATGATGTTAATTTAAATTTTCTGAGACGTTGGACAATCATCTTTGTGGATGGATATAAATAATAATTTATTGAAGAAGCTACAAGAAGCTTAACATAAATGACTAACTTTAACTTATTATTTAAATTAAACTAACTACTTTACAGTTACGGGTTAAATTCGTTTATTTTCAATGTGAAATAAAGAGTTTTTGGTAATTAAACAATAACTGGTCAACGCCTTATAATTTTAAAATGTGTTAATTAGTATAAGATTTATTTCTTTTCAGTGTATGTTCCAATCTTGGTACCTATCTGTGGATACACAGCTGTTTTTCGTAGCACCAATATTTATCTACAGTTTGTGGAGGTGGCGCAGGATAGGCAGTGTGTTCCTGGCGCTGGCCACCTTTATATCTCTTGCCATACCTTCATATATAACTTATAGAGACAAACTGGATCCAACATTGCTGTTTTACGCCAAGTAAGTTGAACTCAAATCGTAAGGTACGAAACTGCTTCAAGCTTTTTTATAAAATAAATCTTAATTGGTACTGATAATTTAGTTATTGGGTAGTGACTGTTTTTTCCTTTTCTCGATACATCATAAATGAAATTTAATATTAAATGTTTTTTTAGAGAGTTCACGGACTTTGCCACCAACTTCTATTTTAAAGAGGCTTACATTAAAACTCATATGAAAACGACGCCGTACTTTATGGGATTAATTACAGGCTATATATTGCATCGAATCCAATCAGAGAAGTATGTTTATCTATCTTACAATAACTATTATGCATCCTGAGACATCATAAAAAACCTAAATTATCGTTGCACAATTACTGCACAAAATCTAAGGCGTACGAGAACTTATGGTCTGAGATACGGCATAAGAAGTCTATACCCGCATCTGTTATAAGATCAGATTTAGGTTATACCATGCCATATGTTAAATAATATTTACTTTGATAAATCAAAACTTGCCGAGCTAAATTTGCTTGAACCCTTGCGTTATTAGCCGTTGACGATTCTAAGGGTCAAGCTTATGTGGACGTTAAATTGAACTCCAGATTAACATTTTGTACGTCAGGATAATATTGACTCCTATAATATAACATATAAGAAATTTATACCACCAGATAAGAGTATAAGTTTCTACTATTAGGAACTATGTGATGAGTGAAAATACGATATAATCCATTATTGACATTCAACCTCTTTCGTATTAAAAGTATGTCAATTTTGAATTGAACAACGGTTTCTTTGCAAATCAACTGTCTCCTTTAGTTAACACTAGCTGGCCCGGAAAACTTCCTTCCGCCTTATAATTAATAGATGATTCACTATTTTGGCTGTATTGGCTTACTCATAAAAGATAGATATATGCTGTAGCGGACTTTTTGTAGGACTATTTAAGGTAAACATTTGCACTACACATTATGTACGTGTAACCCTAATGATTTTTTGCACCGCACAGCAGAATAGCTCGCCTATGGCGGAATTTTTTCCTCCTTACTTGACACTTATTTATATATTTTGGACAATTCATACAATATCTTTATAAATTATAGCTTGTAGGTTATTCTGATATATCAGCTATTTATTGTAAAGTTTAATTAAAATCCATTCAGTAGTTTCTGCATGTAAGAATAACAAACATCCATACATGTATACTTACAAACTTTGACATTTATAATATTAGTAGGATGAACCATGTCACCGTTCTAGATTTCTTTATTTTATTCCAGTTACAAGATGTCTCGACTAATGAAAGTATTCGGGTGGCTCACGAGTATAGTTTTGGGCTCGGTGGCCGTGTTCTCGGTCAGCGTGTTCTATCAGGAATGGTACACATACAACAAGATAGAGGCGGCTGCTTATGTGTCTCTTCACAAACTGGCTTGGTGTATAGCGAACAGCTGGCTCATAATAGCCTGCTGTACGGGAAATGGAGGTGAAGCTCACAAGTTTGTTCTAATAAGTTAACTTTCATTCAATAACATGCACAAAAACCCAAAGGTACAAACATTGAGTAGTGCCAACTTGCCCCAAAAACTTATTGTGTGCATATTAAAGGAATAGTAATATTATCATTTTGATAGGTTTATCATAAGATTTTTAATTTGTCTAATACCTAAACATGTTTCTTGCTTCTACCTTATTGAACATGGTTCTTTTTTATGTGAGAAGGTGGCAAACGAGCAAGCGGATCACCCAATGTTAAGTGAGCGCTGCCAATAGACATCCGCAACTGGCAAATGTGTTGCAAATGCGTTACCCACCTTCAAAGGACAATGGCATAGGCAGGAAAGGAAAGGATCTTTACTTCCCCCTCCCCGTCCAATTCTCTTCCCCTTCCCGTCACATCCTCATGAGGAATGGGTGGGAAGGGGAAGAAGACTGAAATTAGGCCTCCGGACTATTTGGGCGAAACGCAGAGTACTTCTACTTCACGCCTGTTTTCTGTGAGGTCGTGGTATTTCACCGGTCGAGCCGGCCAATTCGTGCAACAGATGTTGTTGTTGCGGTTGATGGAACAGCAATCTTACGTGTGCATTTTTTTTATTTATCCCTTGAACGTTACGCAATGTAACTTTGAGTTGGTTTCCTTCCAGGCATATTGAATAAATTATTAACATGGAAAGTGTTCGTGCCGATATCGCGGCTGACGTTCTGCGCTTATCTAGTCAACGGTATTGTGGAATTATATTACGTCAGTCAGTTAAGGCATCCTTTGCACGTCACATTTTTCACTATGGTAAGTTTGTTTGCACTTACATACTTTATCGAAAGAAAATTCTAGTATTAGCCTAACTAATAACCCAATAAATTAAATCACAGTCATGATCACGGACACTTTGATATAAAACGAACGAAATATTTGTGGTGTGAGGTTCGGATGAAAGAAGTTTGTATGCGATCGATACGCGCATGTTAAGATGGTTGTATGGAGTGACGAGACTACATACGATTAAGAATTAATATGTTAGAGGACGCGCGAAAGTGGTGTCAATGACAAAGAAATTGAGGAGCAAGAGGTCATCGTGGCATGGGCATGTTATGCGGAGAGATCAAGGGAAGGGCGTGGCTGGTTACAAGGGTAGAAGAAGGAAAACCAGATATAGCTTGGATTCGTGACGTGTAAGAGAATTTCAAGGAAGAGAAGTAATTACTGTGCCCACCCCACAAAGGTAAAAGGGCAGGGAGATGATGATACCGTGTGATTTACGTATGTCCACTGATAAGTTACATCGTTTCGCAGTTATCTTGATTCCTTTTAACACGCTTTTATAAGCTTAGTGTGTACGCATGTTTGTTTGTATGCAAAGATCCTTTGTACGTGATTTTCAACCCCTTCTAAACTTCAGATTAATTTGAAGCGTTGCACGATTATCAAGGAATGATGACAATGCAATAACTAAAATAGTTTGTCCCATTTTTTTTACCCGGATAAGCTTTGCGATTTTCGAAGGTGACAAAATTTAAATAGGAATGGTTACTATATGTAATGGCATTTACCGTGTTTTTTATAATTATTAATTATCAGTGGAAATTTTAATTTACATTCCTTAACTCATTATGTTTCAGGTAGCGAACAGTATTGCACACTTAGTACTAACGTTTAATCTAGCAGTAATATTGTGTGTGATCTTCGAATCTCCAATCCATGGCATCGAGAGGATCCTACTACGGATATTTGGTGAATATGTCTTGAAATAAAACTTACATACAAATGTTAAAACATTTCTACACATGCATAAAATAATAATGTGAATGACGTCAACAAAAAACGAACTAAATTGTGTATTACTTTAATGTCTAAGTCACCATCTGACCATGCCTGTTTCACTTCTTTATGGTTTACTAGCTATTGCCCGCGGCTTCCCATGTCACCCCTTGCAGTGTGTGTGCAAAAATTCGTTATGATCAGAGAGAGAGAGACGTCATGAGACGTGGAGTTAAAGCGTTACAAGCGAACAATCTCACTCTCAATTTAAGTACTAGCTTGCCCGCTAGAGTTCGCTCCGACCTACAATTAATAGATGGTTTACTATTTTGGCGATAATGGCTTACACATAAAAGATATATCGCTGTCGCTGTCGTGGGATTTTTTGTAGGACTATACATTTCCATGATACATTATATACATGTAACTCGAATACCAGAATAGCTCGCATATGGCAACTGTTTCCTGTTTACTTGACTTATCGTTATATTTTGGACAATTCATACAATATCTTTACAAATTATAGCCTATATATTATATGTTATTCTGATGCATACGCTATATTATTGTAAAGCTTAATTAAAATCCATTCAGTAGGTTTTGCGTGACAGAGTAACAAACATTTATAACATTAGTAGGAGTAGTTAGGATTATTTGTTAATAATTATTATTTAATAAATCAAATTTCTCTTACAATTACTACTTAACAATAAAAAATGCATAGGGATATTTGTGATTTGGTTACGTTTTTTATTTGTAAATATGTATTTTGATAGATGCAAAAGAGGTTAATTTAGTTGCTTTTTTCTATTTCAGCGAGACCAGTCCTCAGTGATAATGCAAGAAGAGATACGTCTGCGGAGTCTTCGCGGAACACTAGTCAATCTAAGTTAGAGTCGTAACGTTAGGTATTTTTAGGGCTATATTATACGAATTAAGATTTTAATAGTGTGTCTGTATGAAAATATTTTTAGTGCGTAATTTTGGTTAAGTTAGAATCCGAAGAATAAGGCTTTTATGATGGGGTAATTGTCTTTTTCATACATTAGGCCAACTTGTCTACATCTTTCTATAACCTTAAATAATACGGGTTAGAAATAGACGATAAACTTTATATCACGCTATATTAGTGTGCGTACAGATCTGGCGAATGCGCCGCGAATGTGCAGTCCGCGAACCGCTCGCGAGCTATTCGCAAACTGCGCGCGCGCCTCACGGGGGCAGTTGCTGCATTTGTTTGGTGCACCTCATTAGCCCGGCTCACGATCTGCGATTCTCGGCAGGCTCGCCAGCTGCACATTCGCCACATCTGAACGCACCCTTAAACTACACATTATTGTGCTTGTCGATTTAAATGGGATTTACTTGTCACGAGGTATTTTCTACCTCTTCTTTCATATTTATTCTCATAGGTATAAATGTAGTGGTGATACTTAACTTTGCGAACAATCGTAGAAAAAAATAATTGTTTATCACTTCTTCTTAAGAATTGGATGTACAGTTAAATGTTATATCGAGTTTGGATTTTTTTAAAAGATTAGCGTTTGACTACAATCCCAACTGATGTTAGGAGGTAATGTTATTTTAAGATGGAATAACAAATATCTTCTTTTAAAATATAACAATAGAAGCGTGATTTATAGTATTAAAGGAAGTGTAAGTTAAGTTGAAGCCAAGTTGCTAAATGGGCTTGTGTGCAGCGACCTTAATTGTATACTGTCAACAAATTTCGAACAGAACGAATCTTATATAATCTGTCGTATTTTTTTTACAGTTTACAAATTGTCAAAGTGTACAGTTACAACTACCGAAATCATGTTAGCGTCAATCAAATGTTTTTGTATAGAAAAGTCAAACTTGGTGAAGAAATTCACAGTCGCCATGCCATGTAATCATCACCATTTGTAAATACTCATTACCATTATCGGGGATGTGCTTGTATTTTTAATTTGGTTTTCTAATGTTTAATATGATTGTTACCAACGAAAACTTTCTAGAATTAATTTCCTAATATTTTTACTATGTTCATATGTAAATTCAAGTCCTCACTTATGTTTGAATATCTGGCTATATCGAAATAACTTAACAGCCATAATAAGAATGTAAAATATATTTTCGAGACAGAAATAACATTCAGGAAAAAATAAACAATAATATCTGTATTGTGTACGTACATAAGTGTGTGAAAATTATATTAGAGTCGAAAATTATTCATAAAAAGAAATTATTAGGCTAAGTTCACATGAACGCAAGAAAGAACCATTTACAAAATAGAGACGCAGTTCTTTTAACGTTTACTAAGAGTTTTGTTTTTCAAGATAAGGTTGTATTCGAATATTTTTCAAAGCTTATATTCCGAACAATATCACTTATTCGGTTCCGTCATTTCTACTTGTATATCGTTTACATCGCCAGCGGCGCGATTTAATTGCCATGCCTCAATTTATGCGTACATTCCGTCATTACTTATTATTACTTACGCCATAAGAGCACTTATAGACAGTAGATACTTTTTTTCACCGGACGACGGACGATATCCGGTGCATGTACACAAATTCCTTACACGATACACCATTGCAAATCAGACAAAAAACACGAACGTCTACAAGCGCTCCTTATTTGTCAGCATAGGCCATAAGGCCTTTAAGGGATTTTGTAACGCAGTCCAATGATCGGTGTAAGCGTCAATGCGCAGGAATACGAGTGTCGCGCGGTCATGTGAACCTAGCCTTATTCTACCTCGATTTTTTTCTAATTCCAGACTAGTTGTGGGTATATTAGTATTAGGGTTACTAGCCTTATACTATTCAACGTGTTGGTATTGTATGTAAAAGTGTTAAATTGTAACTTTGTGTGATATCACAAAACATATCACGGAGGCCTTGCGATTTTGTTGTAGCGATAAAAATATAGATTTGGAAATTTTTTATTTTGTATTTTAACAATAAAATGTATATTACCAATTTTTTATTTTGTATTTTAACAATAAAATGTTTATTACCAATTTTTTATTTTGCTTGTATATTGAAGGCGCCTTAAGTAGATTCATCTGGCCCATTGACACGGTTTGTGACCTCAAAGACCTCATATTATTCTACATAACTTTCCAAATAGTTTTAATTCAACCCTGACTGACATTGGAATTATGTTTATTTTCAATTTATGTTATGAGAAATATGTTGTAAAGATTTACTATATGTTGTCAAGTACATATATTTATGTCTTAACTCTAAAATAATAACTTAGCCGCCTTACGAACGTAATTTAACCTTTTCAAGTAAAGTAGCATAATTTAAGAATTGCGGAAAAAATATAGCTGTAGGGTACAAGCTCGTACCCCGCGCTTTTTAAAATACTGAGAGAGAAGCTCGAGATTTATTACCTCAATCCGGTGCTCGTTTGGGATACACAAAGAAAGTCTGGGAAGCATCTCCATTCTTTAGTATTTTTTAAAAGTTAGTCCGGTTACTTTAAAAGATCTTAGAAGAATTACCTTTTTTTAGAGAATTTTCTAACTGTTGAATTTAAAAAATAGTTCTCATGCAAATCAAATTAAAAGTCCATTCTCTATAGAACTCATTTTCGGTCTCTCTTTTTCGATCTATTTAACTCTAGTACGATTATTCTTTTTTACTTTTAATAGAAGTTACTATATTTTGTAAGAGAGTGAAAATCAATTAAGGGTTTATTTAATTTATGCCATTTATAACTCAAGAATGTCTGCCCAGATTTATTTATCTTTGATATTATAAATTTGGTTGGCCCAGAAAATACATTTTCTTATATATATCTCGTATATGACTACATCTATGACAAAATGACAGACACTACAAAGAGTATATTTATATGTTTAGACTTACAACAAAACGAAAAATTAATACATTGTGGGGCTGTAATGAAAGGAGTTTACCCGAGTACAAGCCATCCGGCTATTTACATTTTTTATGGAAGTATGTGGCAAACGAGCAAGCCGGTCACCGGAATTAAGTGAACGCTACCCATAGATATCCGCAACAAGCAAATGTGTTGCAGATGGGTTGCCTACCTTTAAAGGACAGAAGAAGACATCGACAGGAAAAATGTTATTTCCGTTTCCCTGTTAACCTCTTCCCCGTCCAATCCTATTCCCGTTTCCATCCTATACTTACAAAGAAAGTGTGGGAGGGGAAAGAGAACTGAATTTAGGCCTCCGGCACTTCACTTATCAGACGAAGCGCAGAGTACTTCACGCCTGTTTTCTGTGAGGTCGTGGTATTTCACCGGTCGAGCCGGCACATTCGTACAACAGTTGTTGTTGCGGGATTTACCACTGTTAAAAGTTATCTATCTATCTATAATATTATAAATGTCAATGTAAGTTTGTTTGTTAAGCTTTCACGCGAAAACTACTCAATCGATCATCATGGAACTTTGTACACATATTCTTGGAGGTATTAGAAGTAACATAGGATACTTTTTATGAAAAAAAAATATAAAAAGCGAAGTATGTATGTTCCTTATAGACTCGGCTATAGACCCTATAGAAACGGCTGGACCGATTTCAATGAAATTTACAGGGATTGACCAGATTGGCACAGCGGGTGATCCTGTGTTTGGTAGCGACCTGATCAACATAATTAGTGGTACCCGGGCGAAGCCGGGCGGGTCACTAATGTAAAATAAAACAGCTAATGAAGTAACACAACATAAATTGTGGAATAATATAAATGGAGCAACAAAGTTTACAAGGGTCAGCTAGTTAGTATACAAGAAAGGTAATGTCACAATCCCACGTGACGTGATGTAAATATATTGTATCGTTGTGTGTATTGCTGCAGCAGAGTATTTATGAAGTCTATTATTCTCACTTGAGTTATTTATACATTCGAGATTATTGCTGAACAGTACAATAACGCGAAGTCCTTATTTTTAAACGTATAAATCAAGCCTTCTATTTTTAACAAAAGGAAAGCCTTCAGAGCTGCTTGCGTAAAATTTATTATCCATGGTGGCAACGCGCCTGGTATGTACATAAAATAAAAAAGCTTCACGATTTTTTAAGCATTCTTTTAACTTAACAAAGCTTTTGCTTTGAACTTTAAAAAAATAAAAGAAAATACCAAAGCGATAGATAAATAAAAAAATAAGCCCGAATGAATGTAGTGTTACCAATTTCAGTCCTCATCCCTTTCCTAATAAGGATAGGATGGAAAGGGAAAGAGGACTGGACGGACAGGGGCAAAAGGAAACATCTTGTTTCTTGTCTATTACCTCCTCGATCCACTGAAGGTAGACAACGCATCTGTGACTCATTTGTTTGTTGCAGATGTCTATGGGTAGCGGTCACTTAACATCAGGTGACTGTTTGCCACCTCTTACCATAAAAAAATATAATGACAATCACTCAACTAGATGTATTTTTCCCATAACTATTTAACTTTTATTTTAGAAAAATTCCATGTTAAAAAAGGGAACTAATTGTATCGCTACACATATATACCCTAATGAGCTCAGTAGTAACGAATGCCATTAAGCTTTCTCTGTCTACCAGGATGATTTAAAGAGTCTCCAATTCTCATTTAATTTGGCAATCAAAAGATATCGCCGAAGTTGCTCTGAACTTAAGCGACATGTCTAAAGTTAGACTCATCTCACTTTTGCTCGTTTTACGTCATTTAAGGAGTATGAAGACGCTGAGAAATTTTTGAGCGAAACGACAAAAAACCTTCACCGTCTCCTATTTAACTGCGCTCTTGTTCAATTTAAATGGGAGGGATATTTGCGACTCGTGGAAAGAAGCGAAGCTGTTCATGAAGATAAATTTTAGAGTTGCAATGTTTCACTTGCACATCTATTATTCTTGGTTTCAATGTGCAATTGAGACGTCGCTTACATTTTTTAGTTTTTTTGATATGAGTACTTAATAGATATGTCATATTATTTTTTATAAAATATTGTAACATCAGAAATGTATCATAAGAGAATTAGATGGCGCCATCAAGTGCTTAGTGTGTTATAAGTGGACAAGATGGCGCCACTAGTGTTTTAGAACGCGGTATAGAAGTGCTATGTAAATTAGGATAAGTTCTCAGATAAGTCACTGTTCCCAATCCAGTAATAAAGTTACGGCCCGAGCCGAGGTTCCCTCTACGGAGGGAGCCCTCGAGCTTAGTTACTCTTAAAGAGGCTTAGGTTAGGCGCCCTCTGCGCCCTGCTGCCTCGTACCCGGTGTAGCTCTAAATGCCTCCTCAAGGCATACAATAACATTTCAATCACACAGTCACAAAAAAAAATTGTCACTGTGTCAATAATGTATTAGGCTCATTGTTTAATAGGAGTTTTCTTAGCTACCCAGTTACTGCTTTCACCTTTGTGGGACTGTTCCGCGATATCAAAAAAATACTTATAGTTGACGGCCAACTACTTGCTTCCACCTTTGTGGGACGGGTCAGTTGCACGTCTCTCGTTAGTTATTAGCTTCATAGGTTGCTAACTTGTAATCTGTTCTGTGTATGATATAAAACTTTGACGTTTTAGAAATCTGTCTCATTTCACACGCCGCGTCCTAAGGATACCCGCCCGTTACAATATTAATTTATTTGTTTCGGTCTGTATTTTTATTGCATTGCTTCGACTGTAGAATGAATAAGATCTGTTATGTTTTTAGAATTAAAAAGGCCTCGTCGTTGGCATCGTGAGAAAGAGAATAAGTGGAAACACAATACAAAGTTTGCACATCATACTTCTGTTTATTGAGTATTTGTACTCATTGTTGAAAAACGATATAAACGATGTGATGAACACAACCAGTTTTATTTCTATACCATTTATCTGTCACCGACCGATTGTGAATTTCGTCAATTTATAATCGGTATATTATAAACTGTCAGCAATTATATACAGAAAGAATCATTAACAATTTGCCGTGCCACTTCTCGATAGTTTTTATAATGCCTAATTAAAGTCGTTAAAATTGGTACTAATATTTGGCTTTAGAAATTATTACAATAAAGTTTAAGTTACAAGGAAAGATAATCCTGACCTATAAGGTTCGTTAGGTTAAACGTGATAGATAAAATAATATAATATCATAATAATACGCTTACATACGAAAATATAGGTGTAATTGTCAATGATTTCAGTTCATAATTTGCTGACATTTTATATAGCGAATAGTACGATTGTGAAATGATGGAGTTTGTAATCGGTCAGTGACATATCTATTCAGTGTTATGGTATGTGAGTAAAAGTTTTTGACAATTTATAACATGTTTAATATTACTTTAATGTGTTTCAGAACATGTTGTGACTCGAATTCATAAATATGTAAAAGAGTTTTCGACCTCCATCGTACATCCGAAATCTGTCAATAGATATCATTCTAACTGGGAGAGTATCACAATAAACTTCTAGCGGTGGTAAGTTATTCATAAACTTAAATATTGACGTAATAAGGTCAGAGTAACATGTCAAGAATGTAATATTTTTTAAAAATAAAATGCTGTGTAAAGTACGTATACTTTACACTAAATTAAAAATACTGTTGTAATTATACAAGATAATGTGTATAGATTATTATTTTTATAATTTAAATTTAAATTATTTAAATTAGAAAAGAAACTCAAGTACATGTATTAGTTTATTCAACACGTGATACAATAGATATTTGTGCTCAATACTGGGCCGGTGTGTCCCAATGCTTACTACTTACTACTACTTCTACTTACCCCAACTATGAATATCTAATTCCGCTGACACTAAAATGTCTCAACAAGGTAAAAGCATATAGCGTGCAGTAGGTTAGTTCCTACCAACTACCAATTTGCTTTGCGGAGCCATTTGCAGCTATACCGGGCTCGAGGCGGCAACGTCTATTCGCCACGGATACGAGAGTCCCGCTGGATGAAAATTTCAGGAACGCGCGTGTGGCTTGCGTGTACTTACGTGCGTAAATCATTTCATCTAATAGGTTCAAAAGAAGGTCTTTACCCGAGCCTACCTAATGTTACAAGTGACAGGTGAGTCTATGGAATTTTTATTGCTTAAGCCAATGCGGGTGGAGCATAGCAATTTCATGAGGGCCATGCGAGTTTTAATTTTACATAGAATATTTCAATACAAGGTAAACAATTTGCTACAAGTATGACTATAATGTATCGCTTATCATTTCCAGTCTATTTAAAAAGTAGTAAGGTGTTCTCTAATGTACATTAAAAAAATGACCATTTAAAAAAATGATGACCGTTAATTTAACAAGTTAAATTAACTTTGAAAGTCACTTTTGTTTCTTTTTGCTGGTACATGTATGCATATGACACAGTATCCCAGATGCGAAAGAACAATGAGAGCCTTTGTATTCTTCTCAAGTCCCAGCCTCAAACATTCCCAATACCAAATGATAAATTGTTTTACTTCCTCGTCAAAAAATGATTAATCATGCAGATAATGCGACAAAACGTGGAAACTTTTGTAAGTGTAAACTTCGTGGGAACCATCATGAACATCCGTGCATTGTTATTTATACTGTGACATGACCTTCTCAAAGTTAAAAGGATTTTATATCGTTGAAGATGACGGCAAACGAGTAAACGGTTCACCCGATATTAAGTATCCGCTACGCATCTGGTAATAAGTAATTGCAGACACGTCGCCTACCTTTAATGAACAGAGGACAGGTACACAAAAAAAAGGATGTTTCCTATTCCCTTTCATCCCCTGCCCCATCAAATCCTGCTCCCCTTCCCATTCTTTTCCAATTACAAAAGTGTTAGGTATGTGTTAATGAAACAACGGCTTGACTTCGACTGTTCATTGGTCACGACAGATGGCGGTGTGCACAATTGTTAATTTATAATGTGGGTACATAACAAAAAGAATGGGAATGGGAAGAGGACCATAGGTAGGCGCTCGGCACTTCAATATTCAAGCAAAATGGCGAATACTTCTACTTTCTACTTCTCGCCTGTTTGTGAGGTCGTAGAAAAGAAGAACATTGAGGTCCAATTGGTGTGAATAAATAAATACAACCTGCATATAACAAGACATTTTAAGGCCCTCTTTTAATGTATCGCTAACATTACATAAATCGATTTTCAAAAAATTTCAGGAAATCCTTGCAAGTGCTTCTGTGAAGTTATAAGTAGCATCATATTATCATGTGCACGGATAATATTTCATCAATAAACGCCTTACTTTTATTATCACTTAAGACTCATTACAACTATGCAGGTCGGTGTAGTTTTAATACTATTTTCGTGTCTATTTCATTTTGTGGCACTTTTATGAAAATACCTTCCTTGCTTACCAAGATGCCGTCTCAAGAATGTAGACAAAATTTTATTCGAATGTACAAAGCTTGAATATAAATGTGTTGTTTTGCGGTACAGGTACCATTTGTGCCGAATTGAATATCCCACTACGAAAATGTCTACATCTTTTAAGACCGTATATTATTGTTTATAATATTAATTTGTTTACCCACTTAAAAAAAATTACAAGATGGTTTAGTATTTTACTACAGGCATCTATTTTTATCGTTATGTTACATCGTGTTTCTTTAACGTCTGGAAAATGCGACCGACCTTATGCACGCCCCTGTTCGGGGCAGCAGGGGACTTTCCACCGAGGTGGGCGCACCCACTAAGACCACGCGTTCCCTCATGACCATTGTGTGGACGCTGCGGGAGCATGACAAGTACGTGACATCGGGACGCCCACTGTGGAGCCCCGCTCAGCGCCCTTAAAAGGGCGCCGCGCCCCAGGATGGGCTGGGGCGCTTCTAGCTTAGTTATTCATTTTTCATTACGCGAAATGCAGCTGTAAGGAGAAAAGACTATTCCCCTCGCAGCCCCACCGGCGCCGCATCAGCGGTGCGACCCCGCTGAGTCGCGGAGGGTAGGGCGAGTGGCACACCGCATTACCTCACACTAGGGGGACTCGTCCCAGCAGCCCTCCAGCACGCTCGAAGGTGGACTCCAATGAGCCCACCCCGAGCGGCCCTGGCCGGTCCTACCTCACGGACCGGCCTTCGGATGTTACATCGTGTTTGAACTAACTTATCGTAGTATGTAATTAATCTTTAAACCAAAAGTATAATCGTGACATTCGTTTTTTTGCATTCTAGCTAACAATATTAAAACAATATTTGAAGTAAACTAAAAATATTATTGCTAGTAAAGCTTATGGCACAAAATTTACACAAAAAAAAGCAATTGCAAATTTATATTTAAAATTCGAAATCGATTTATTATTAATTTTATTAATTATTAATTTAATTTAATCATTTAATTTCAGATATATTAGATTATAACATCCATATTGGTTAGTATATAGGGTAGTTAGTATATAGTATATAGTGTATAGATTTATGTAGTTCCACTTAACACTATTAGTATTTGCGAATTTAATTTCCATTGATAATTGCATATTATATAATATGTATTTCAAACAATAGATGTGCAAATAACGAAATAAAAACCAATTGTGTTGCTCTCAAAAGATATATTTATAAAAATTAACGTAGAAAATTCCAAACGTACAAAAACTATCTGTATCACTTCGCCCCTGTCACCGCACCGCAGCAACGACTCGCGTCTTGTCTTGCGTAGACCAGATTTTTATCTTGGGCAGCCCCAACGCTGTATACTCAGGTCGTATATAGCAACTACTCGAATTCCTGCATAGGCCCATTGACTTTTCTTGGCGTGTACAACGGCCCTTACGCTTCCACTATGTTCGTTAAATGTATTACGCTTCTAATACATTTGTTAAATTTTCATTTAATAAGGGAATATAGATATATTTTTTAAGTGACTCATCCTCCCATAAGGCATATTTGATCTCTCCATTTAAATAAACTATGTGCACCGGTTTGCATTGTCAGTTTGAAATAGTTAAATGTTGCGGTTTGCACGTTATATTATAATCCGACCGCTTTACGATTGAGACATAACACAGTAGGTGAAACCAGGATAGGCTTTACAGTCTTTGGCTATCTTCATTTTTATTATTTTGAATAACAATTTATATTTCCTAATTATTAAATACATATTCATGGATAATGTTCAGTTTTTAATGAAAATACATTTGCGATCTAATAACATGTATCCTTTACTTCCTTTCTTTCTTTCTATCACCACTTCATCAGTGAAGATCTCAGATCTTATATTTATATCGAACTGAAATTTTTATGACACATTATTATTCACCCTGATATCAGATTGCATCAACGAAAGAACAGATTTGGCGCGAAGCCCATTCCAGTTAATTGTATAACGTTATGCAACATTTTCAGTTTCCGAATGGACACATTAATCTACAGAATTTTACGCGCGCTCCGGACGCTTAGACTTAGTCATATTTCATTCTACTCTTTGTCCATTTGTCACATATTTTTTATAAAATGATATGAATAAATGAATAAACTAGCTCGCTCGAAATGTTCGTAATATTTGTTAACTTTGAATTATATGTAACATATGTTAAAAAGTCATTACCGTTAAAACATAAAGACAAATAATTACATAGATTATTGAATAAGCCAGTAACACTTAAATAGGACTTTGAGATTTATAGCATGGATTGGAGATTTCCATTTGAATGGTCCTAATTTACTGTTTCAATTTTATTAACTAACTCTTGATTTATTAAATTATATGTCAACAAATTTAAACAATAATATTTAAAATACCTTCACTTCAAATATAGTATGATTTAAGTTCAAACATCAACTTTTAAAAATAAGAACTGGTTAAGTTTAGTTAAGTGAAACTAGCCACCTACTTTTCCTGGACAATGCATACACTAAATTAACTTTTATATCCCAAGAACGGCAAGATTAAAAGCATAACCCAATTTCACTTGGACTAAAATTGATAACAGGACCGGTAGTATAATATCTACGTGCTTCTCTCATAAGCATTTAGTGGTTTTATTTTCATATCTACCTGTAGTACGACATTAATCAAAATAAAAAATGTTGTATCGCATAGAAATAGATTTTAAAAATATCGTAAGCCTTTCTAGTGCAGGTCTTCGCAAAATGTAATAAAACACCGGTCGAATGAACAGAATTTGGCTGAACGCCAGCTGTATAAAATTACTAAATCTTTTTTGTATTTCATAGAACTTTCTCGGTTCGCACGCGATTCAGTAGGCAATTTAATTAAAAATCTTTTTCGGTTGCAAAAGCTTTGAAGTAATTAAGCTATCAAATTCATCGGACCACGGATGAGCAGGGTGTGTTGGTGTTGTGAAATTAATGTGCTAAATTCCACATTGATTGACAAAGATATTCCTACTAAATCATCTTTACTACAGACAGAACTTAGTAACAACTTAAGACATGTACTATAATTTTTTTTTACGGAAGTAGAAGTTTTCCTTGGTTTATAAGCGCGGAGTCGTATAAAGAGTATCGTGAACTCGATCTCTACTCCTATACGACATTTTAGTGCATTTGAAAACTGAAATACGCGGCGGCCGTTGACGAAGCTTTGTGTACAATTACGCGTATGATACGTTACTTGTTCCATGCGACTTGATTTTAACCTGTAGAATTATTTTAGTGTTGGTACTTATTTAAGTCATTTGACTGAGATATGACCTAATCAATGACGGTGACCAAAGAGAGACTTTCAGCTTAAGGTGATGAATTAATTAATCCTTAGTTAAATATCTATCAGCAACGTTTAAATTATTACACAAAAAATTTAAAGATTGTGTCACTCTATTTGTTA
Organism: Papilio elwesi; assembly: GCA_029849275.1. Taxonomy (NCBI): domain Eukaryota; kingdom Metazoa; phylum Arthropoda; class Insecta; order Lepidoptera; family Papilionidae; genus Papilio; species Papilio elwesi. The sequence continues at coordinate 12,507,153 of CM056691.1, read as the reverse complement.
GATAATTTTAGTATTACTAGACAGTTCCGCTCACACAGTTTACCAGGACATGTTGAAAATATTGAAAATGAAAGCTGAACGAAAGGAAATGCTGAAAACTGGTCAAATATCGGCTTGAATCATCTAAGAATACTGTCCAATTTAGAACCATGTAATTCGCTGACGAAGCTCTAAAACATGAAACACGACGACGTCGGAATCCTAGTCTACAATGGGATTTGAACTGTCAAATATTTCCAGTTCAATTCTGACGTTGAAAGTTGATATTATTCAATTTCCCATAAAAGGAAGCATGAAATTATGTGGAACGGAAAAGTGTTTTAGAATATATGTAATAATTATCATCCATATGAACCGTGACGTAGACAAATCATATTATCCACATTGGAAACAATTTCAAATCCCTGTCTATCTAAGAATAATAATAATAATAATAATCTACTGGGACCGGCCCATCATCACGGGCAGGACTATTCTCGCGAATAAGCCTGACATCGTGCTGATGGACCGGGCACAGTCCAGGGTGTTTTTGGTCGACATAACCATCCCATATGACGAGAACCTCGTGAACGCCGAAACAGAGAAAAAGAGGAAGTACCTGGACCTGGCACACGAGGTGACCGACATGTGGGGTGGTTTGCCGACTGAAATAATCCCGATAGTTGTCTGCGAACGGGTTAATCCCAGTCACCCTCTCTGAACATCTGAGGCGACTGGGACTCCGGGACGGTGTGCTCCGAGCTCAAATGCAGAAAGCGGTGCTTCTCGACACCGCCCGAATTGTCCGCCGGTTTCTCGCCCTTTCCCCCTAACCCTCGGCCGTTTGGTCTCCCCTGCCGAGGGAATCCCGTCTGGTTGGTATTTATTTATCTGTGTATTTATATATTTTATATATTATATGTATTTATTACTTTTATATATTATTACTTTTAATTATGTATTTGTTTTATGTTATGTATTGTATATATTTATACTCAACCAGACGGAGAAAAAATTTTAACTACCGCATAATAATAAATCAGCCTTATTTAGAATGTTTCCCACTGCAGGGATACAGGCCTCCTCTTTCTTACGACAAGTGTAAGGGTGAAATGAAATGAATAGGGCTATAAGTATAGTAGTGAAGAATCAACATGTGTCCATGAAGGCTTGTCTGGCAATACACAATGTTTGACTGACAGGAAAAGCGTGGGAGTAGAGTTGAATACGTTGAAATGCGATCCTTAAGAAATATGTTAGGCGTGATGTTGAATGATAGGCAACTGCGTTAGACATACCTGTTATCAAGATTCATTGATATAATCTCAAGACTAATTGTAACAGGTTTCTAATATAATGGATGTTTTATACCATTGAAACGTCAAATAGCTGTTTGTGAAAGGAACCTTTCCATATTTTAAAGGCTTAAAGTACGTCGAGAGAGGAACATATTCATGCGAAAATGAAAGACTGGAATGACAACTGAAAAATCCGCTCTTTTCCTTCGTATGGAATTCGAATCGGAAGGATGTTTGCATTTTATTGAAATGCCTGCAGCTGTTACTGAAGATAAATTTTGATAGTGAAATGTGGGAACAGTTCAGAAAGTATTATTCTTATTTGAATAAATTAAATTAGATTTAAAGCATAGTTTGGTCAGCATAATTTTAATAAAATGCCTGGGTTCTCTCCCCTTCCCATCCTGTTCTTATTAAGATGATTTGACAGTGGAGCGGATGGATATGAATAGGAGATATCCTTTTTCTGTTTATCTTGTTGTTTTCTTGCAGATGCCAATGGCGGTTGCTTGATATTAGGTGAACCGCTTGCTCGTTTGCCAAGTTTTTCTTTATAAAAACATACCATTACAATGGTTACTTGACCAGGATTATCGAAATAAATAATCTTTAGTTATCTTCAGTAATTATTTAAGTTATTTACGTTTAAAGATTGAGAATAACGCCACCTAGTTGAAAATTGTAGCTTTAATGAACTAGAGCATTATAAAATAGTGATATTTTAAAACATTGATTTGACTTAGTTTAATTCTGCATATATTATTCATTGTAGATACGTATAAACAGTATTTATGATAATGTTATTAATATGGCCTCGCTGTTCACCACCGAGTGAACAATACTTATGGTTCAACGTGACGGTTCAACATTGATAAGATTTGGCCAGCTATTTTTAAGTGCAAATATATCGTTGACCAGCTGTTTAAAATAATTTAATAGTTGCTAACTTTGTCCTTTAGTTATTGACTCTCCCAACTCCTAAATGCTTCGATACAACCATAAAACAAAAATAACAAGGTAAAGTTAAGAATCAAGATTTTATAAATTTATGAATATACAGTCGAATCTTAGATATTTTGGATGGTGTCTTCATTACAAATTGTACTGAAAACGTGAAAAACCTTTAGAAAAGGACAAAAAATACAAGTAAGACTTACAGCAATAGGTAGGCGGTCGGATACGACGTTATTAAATTTTAATAAAAGATAAACAAGTCTTGTTTATATTTTACTTCCATTACACTATATTTATTTTCTATCAAACTCTTTAACTTTTTAAAGGGTTTGATAGAAAATTTAAATAAAGATAAGTTTTTTCTCGGTAAAATCAACGCTAAAGAAATCAATTGAAGCTAAATTTCAAAAAAATCTCCAAAACGGTTACTGAAAAATCCGCTGTAGACGATTTGTTTCCTTAGTCTTATATAATTCAAATTGGAAGGATGTTTGCATTTTATTGAAATGGATGCAGCTGTTACTCGAGATAAATTTTGATAGCGTATCTCACTTTAAATGTGTCGAAATTTCTTTTATTATTATTTCAAGTAATAAATAAATAATGATAAAATGAATAATGACTATAGATCACAGTAATAAAAAAAACAATAGCTTCGACTGACTGTATAACATATCCACCACAAAGACTGGCAATTCGCTCTTCAAAACTTTATAGATAACAAGTTATCGTTTTGAATTGGCAACGTCTTATAAATTGTTAAATAGTAGGTGGATTCGCTAGAAATGTAGCGTTACGTTCGGGTCCCGCTGCGCTTGCGCCGAAAGTAACTGATCAGGCACGATCGATGTGCCGCGTGAATGTGTGTGAGCGAGAGCGCGAAACGTTGTCACTAATTGAACGCCCGAGCGTCTTGCGCCCAAACACCTGGGATTTTTTAATGAAACTTTTTGGACAATGCTTTGAAATTATAACAGACTCAACCAACAGTTTTTTTATACTTTAATGGCTTTCTTCTATAAATCCAATGACATTTTATACCATAGAGATATTACATGCACACAAAGTAACCGGTTAAAAGAGTTCATAGGAGTGACGGCAACATTTACATGTCAGATGGTGTAAAAAGGTAACATAAATCAAATATTAAGAAAAAAGAGGACAGCTAATATCTTACGCGTAAATGTGAACACGTGACGTGAACTAGAGAAATTGTCCCAATTGGCTTCCTGCTAATTTTATTTTAATCAGGTTATTATAACATACTTAAGAACTTAAAGGGAAAACAAAATATTCTTTAAATTACAAAACAAAAATGTATCAAGCTGAAAAATATAAACACGAAAATTTTAAATTTCACATGTGAAAACGTAGATATATGACTAAGATCAAAATGAAAAATACCTTGACTGAATTTATTGCCATGCCGCGTTTTGATGTAAGTTTTCTTCGTGTGTCGCGAAACTTGTACAGTCAATTTATTTGATAACTTATATTCAAAATTACTGTGCTAGACTTATTCAGTAATTTAGTTCTCGGGATGCAAAATATTTTTAAGGATTGTTAATAAATTTAGATGGTTGCTTCGCGATACTGTCCGACTTGTCCACCTTTTTCTTTTACCGACACTTGTCCGACTGTCTCTGACTGTCTCCCGTGGCGTAAGAATCCTGTCCGGTCCTATTAGTTTCACATTTTACTAGCGGATCTGGCAAACTTCGTTCCGAAATGTAATCAATTCACTGTTGTGTTACCTTATTAGGTGTATTAATTGCTGGATGGCTTGCACTCGGGTCGATTCATTGATCGCCGATAAAATATGCGACATTTCTCGTTTTTTTATTACATAAGTCAGGACTTATAATAATTTGGATTTTACCATTTCATCAAACATACCATCAAATATAAGAGAAAACTATTTCTTGCTTCTTTTTCTTTAATTTTCCATATTTTTTATTAGTTATTCTGCTATTCGGGGCGGACAAATCTAAAAGCTCAAACACAAAAAATCTGTGCAGCCATTTTTAAGTAATAAATGTCGTAACTAACACTTTGTCTCGTATAAATAATTCTTATTTATTTATTTCATAAGATTATAGTATTATATATTTGGATTATATATTAAAATGCACTATATCATAATGATGAATATAAAAAAATAAAAATAATCATTGTCCAGATGTAAAGCAACAAAATCAAAAGGATCCCATTCTGCTTTGTTCTTATACAATTCAAATTGGAAGGATATTTGCATTTCGTGAAGGTAGCAGTTGTTTCTGAAGAGAAATTTTAATATTGAACCTCTCCCAAATATATCTATTCATAACATAAAACATAATGCTTTGATTTATAAATAATATATTTGAAGGAGAAATGATTTTGTGGATAGTTTGCTTTTTAAATAAATAAATAAATAATTATGCGCTCACGCCCGTAACCCAGAGGGGTAGGCAGAGATCATGGATTTCCATTTTACGCGATCCTGGCACACCTCTCTCGCTTCTTCCACATTCATACATCTACGCATGCATGCTCGTCGGTTATGGGTGCTCCTTATATCGCCCTTTTTTAGTAAGTCATTAATCTGATCGATATAAGTTTTCCTAGGGCGTCCCCTACCAACACACGTGAAATACCACAGAAAACAGACGTGAAGTAGAAATACTGCGTTTCGTCTGATGAGTGAGGTGCCGGCGGCCTAATTTGAGTCCTCCTCCCTTTCCCACCCTTTTCTTGTAAAGATTGGAAAGAAGAAGAACGGGAAGAGGATTGGACGGGCAGGGGGTTGACGGGAAAAGGGAAATATCCTTTTTCCTGTCTATACCCTCCTCGGTCCATTAAAGGTACGCAACGCATCTGCAACATAATTTCTTGATGCGGATGTCTATGGGTAGCGTACACTTATGTGATCCGCTTGCTCGTTTCGACACCTTATTCCATAAAAAAAAGCATACCTTTCTCAATTATAGTCACAACGTCCACTTTTCAGCCACACTTTTCCCCTATAACGCTATTTTTAACCCTATAATTCAAAGTCACGCCTATCATACTTCTTAAGGATCGCATCTCATCGGCATTAACTCTACTAGCATGCTTTTCCTGCCAAACCCAGCTATCACTTCCATACATTAAAGTGGGGACAAGTACAGCATTGTGTATTGCCAGTATTGTGTAGAGCCTTCATAGACACATTCTGGCTCCTCACTACTGTACCTATAGCCCCATTCATTTTATTTCCCGCACTCACTCGTCGTTCAAAATCTTTAACATGCCTACCATCTCTACTAAACATACACCCCAAATACACGAGCTCTTCCACCTGTTCCACTACATTTCCGTTAACCTTTATATCAATTACTCTCTTACTTTGTTCTCTTTCAATCACCATTACTTTCATCTTATCCACATTCACCTTCATACCTTTACCATCTAGTGAATCATTCACTACATTCAGCATAAGTTGTAAGTCCTCCGCTGATGAAGTAAACACAACCTGGTCATCAGCGTACAAGAGACATTTTACAACTAACACACCCATCACCCATTCCTTATCCACAATCTTCGTCTTTCAAAGATTTCAAACAATCATCCATAAAGAGATTGAACAGCCACGGGGATGCTACACAGCCCTGTCTTATACCTTTATAGATGCTAAACCAGTCTGAGTAGGCCCCGTTTATCCTAACACAAGCAGTAGAATCTTTATAAAAAGACTTTAACGCTTGTATTAGATCACTGTTCAATCCAAACTCAACCAAGGTTGACCACAGATCATCTCTTTTAACTTTATCATAGGCCTTTTCTAGATCTACGGATGTGCAGAATTTTTTTTGGCTTAGAGCCAAAAACTTTTCTATGATCATACGTAAAGAAAAGATCTGATCCATGCAACCCATTCCTTTCCTAAAACCAGCTTGCACATCCCACATTCCTTCTTCTGTTTCTTTCATGACTCTTTCAATTAGTACTTTAGCATACAGTTTTCCCACAATGCTGAGAAGGCTGATTCCTCGATAATTCTTACAGTCATGCTGTGAACCTTTCCCTTTATATAAAGGGACCAATCTTCCGGTACTAGGCCATGTCTCCAACATATATTCAAAATGACCCACAGCAGGCTTGCAACTAAACCTTCACCAGCTCTTAGCATTTCAAGAGAAATGCTAAATGCTTTGCTTCTTAACTTAATTACTAATTAGATCATCTTCTGGTTCCCTTACTTTCCTTATAAGGAAGAAAGTGGGAGAGAGATTTGGGCCTCCAGCACCTCACTCATCAGACGAAATGCAGAATACTCCTACTTCATGCCTGTTTTCTGTGAAGTCGTGGAATTTCACCGGTCGAGCCGGTTCATACGTGCAACAAATGTTATTGCAGGCTCTAAAACTGTTTTTTTTTCCAATGATGTCATACCTCACCCTATTTCTACACGGAAATGTCCTTCTAAATTATTAATATGAGGAAAATATAGGTAAGTAAATGTTATATCAACGTCATTGGGATCGCAATCTTCCAGATGAAGTCATATTATTTCACCTCTAGTACACAGTTATGCTATTTCATATAACCGCTTGTTGGTATCCTTTCGTGAGGTATTTCATAAAAAATACATATTCAAACTTGAACTTGGGACAAGAGTGGATTATGTGGGTCTCGATACGACTAAAACTTCACAGTACTTGTTAGGTTAGGTGGTTCCCTTCAAACACAAGGAGGAGTCGCAGAGGAGATGAAAGGTCGACATCGCGCGCCCGTACGAATCGAGTAGATAGGCCTGCGCAACCTTCGGCTTGCGCTTCGTCCTATCACCCGTCCGAGGAAACAATGGAGATTGGTCATGGCTAAGTCTCTATACAGGATGGTACAGAGTAACCTGAACCACTGCCGGACAGCACAAGATCTGCTCTTGCAGAGTCTGCCCGAGTGTTCTGCGTCGCTAGCAGTGGTGGCGGAACCCTATTCCATCCCAAACCATCCACGATGGTTCGGTGACGAAGTTGGGTTGGTCGCTGTCTACTGGGGAGGAAGTAGTGGATACCCTCCGTGCTCCAAAATTTGGAAAATGGAATGGAATGGAAACCATATATGATATGGCAATGCCACGAAGCAAAACATGTAAAAAGGGCCCGGCATATTGGTGGACACAAGAAATCTCCGATCTTCGCACGGTCTGCCTGAGATTACGACACAGATATGCGCGAGCCCGGCGACGTAGAAACTCCACGATAGAGGAAAGAGAGGGCAAATACAAAGAGTACCGTACTGCGACCAAGGCGTTGCAAGATCCCATCGCTGAAAGCAAAACCAGGCGCTGGAGGGACCTGCTTGAGGAGCTAAACAAAGACCCATGGGGTCGTCTCTATAAAATGGTGCTCGGCAAGTTGCGCCCTTGGGTTCCACTCCTCACGGAAACCCTGGATCCTGGTTTTGTGTCCACCGTGCTGGATACGCTTTTCCCGGGACCTTGGGATGAAAAGGAAATACGACCGGCACAGATGGTTTCCTTGGAATGGTCGGAGGAGCTCTCCGGAGTTCGGAACACCGCCCCAGGGCCAGACGGAGTCCCAGGAAAGGCCTGGAAAATCCTAACGCCGATTCTTGGCACGAGATTGCGGCGTCTGTTCACCGACTGCTTTCGAGACGGTTACTATCCGGCAGATTGGAAACGAGCGAAGCTAGTGCTCCTCCACAAGTGGGGCAAACCAGTGAATGAACCAGCAGCCTACCGACCAATCTGTCTTTTAGACGATGTAGGTAAATTATTCGAACGGATAATAACCACTCGAATAAACACACATCTCGGGAATAGAGGCCCGGACTTGGCGGACCATCAATACGGATTTCGACGGGGACGTTCCACGCTGGATGCCATCCTCCACGTGAGAACCTTGACACACCAGGCGATATCCAAAGGGAGAGTTGTCTTGGCAGTCAGCCTCGACGTCATCAACGCCTTAAATTCCCTTCCCTGGTGTGTCATACATGAGGCTCTGGTCTACCATAGAGTTCCGGCGTACCTGAGGAAAGTATTGAAGGCGTACCTCTCAAACAGAAGCGTCTGTTACCCCGGTAGATACGGAAGCTTACAAGAGAGGGCCGTAGTGCGTGGGGTTCCGCAGGGATCAGTTTTAGGACCGCTCTTGTGGAACTTCGGGTACGATACGGTACTACGGACGGTGCTTCCACCGGGCGAGAGCATGGTGTGTAACGCAGATGACACGCTAATACTGGCTGAAGGGGACTCTTTCCCAAGGACTGCAAGGCTAGCCGAGTTCGGGGTTGGCATTATTATCGGCAGAATACGGAGACTCGGACTGGAAGTGGCACCACAAAAGACCAGAGCGATGTGGTTTCACGGCCCGAGACTGAAGGAGAAACTTCCATTGAGAAACAACACTTTTATGTGTCGGGGACGTACGTATCCAAATTGGCGACCACCTCAAGTACCTGGGACTGGAGCTAGGTAGCCGATGGAACTTTGTCGAGCACTTCGATCGTCTTGTACCCGGATTCAAAAGATAACGGGTGCTATGCACCGACTGCTACCGAATCTAGGAGGGCCGAGGGAAGAAGTACGCCGTCTCTACGCAGGCGTGGTGCGCTCTGTCGCACTCTACGGATCTCCTGTATGGGCCGACATACTCTCGCGTAGACCACGTCGGGCGGCGAAGCTTAACGCTACGCAACGCACTATTGCGATTAGAGTCGCCGAGGATACCGGACGATTTCGTATGAGGCGACAACACTCTTGGCGCGGTTCCCACCGCTGGACATCCTGGCGGATATGGACGCAGAGATCTTTCATAAGATCCGCATCCTCCGCCAAACCGATGATCCAGAAGAGACGGAAGAAGAGCTTCGACAAAGAGCCAGGAGGCGGGCACTGGGGCGCTGGCGAGAAAGGTTAATGGAACCTCGCAATACTTGTCAGCGCGCCGTTAGTGCGATTCTGCCCAGCTTAATGGCTTGGCTGAAGGATAGTGGACGGGTAACCTACCATTTAACGCAAATACTCACCGGACATGGCTGCTTGGGGGAGTATCTGCACAGGATAGGCAGGGAGGAGTCAGCGCAATGCCATCATTGTGGGGCGGCCGAGGATTCCGCGCAGCACACGCTCGAACACTGCCCTGCTTGGGAGTCGGAGCGACGGATCCTCGTCCAAAACATCGGACAAGACCTTTCCCCGGCGTCCGTAGTAGCGGCGATGACGAGAAGCCGGGAAGCGTGGTTCAGTGTCCTTTCCTTTTGCGACATAGTAATGCTCGCAAAGGAAGATGCTGAGAGAGCCAGGGAACGCGCAGATCCCGCTCGTCGGAGGAGCCGTAGAGGCAGACGAAGATAGATGGCCTGTTATGGGCGCCGCGCTGGAGGGCACTGGTGCGTTCTATTAGAGATCCCATAGTTCTTCACAAGCGCTGAGGACGGGAGTCGATGTGGTTTTAGTGGGTATTCCGGCAGCGGACCAGCGAGTCCCACATACCCGCCCGTTACGCGGCGAGATGCGTAAATACATTTCCCATAGTAAAAAAAAAGGTGCCTACGACACGGCCTACATGAATGGAAATATTGGAAATATTAATTGCGTCTCAAATGACGTTGAGAAGTGGCATGTAATGTATTTCAATATTACTATTATGTTTTTCATAAATCTGCGATAGTAAGTCTTCAATTAATTGTGAACGCCCATTGTATACGCAGTGAAGAAAGGCTTTGTGGACGAGAGAGTAGAAACTAAGAAAGTATAAGAAAATACGAATTAATTCGCACAGCGTTCAAGGATCATTGCTATGTCAGTGTTCTAGTGACCTCATTAACCTGGTTTCTTTATTTCTTTCTATTGTTCGTCGATTGTGAACAAATATTCAACTATCTGATTTTATTTCTTAAGGTTTCGATGAAACTTTTAATTAAGAAGTCACTGGTACAAGTATTAAAGATTAAATACTAACTTTAACTTTAAATACTACTTTAATTTATTTGTCTTTAATCAATCAATAAAAAGACTTAACTAACGCTCGAGCACTTCGTTGTAGGTACCGACAAGTTTCGGTCCTGTCCGAGGTCTTTCCGGGTAAGTGGGCTTAGTTCGCATCACGCCCTGAATATTTTGCAGCGCGGTCCGATCTTCGACGGGTCCGAAACTTGTTGGTACCTACACTGAAGTACGTGAGTGAAGGAAATGAGTTTTGCCGATTCTGATTATAGTGTCTCAAGAATGTTGTAATAGTTTTATGACATTTGTGCATATTTATTAATAAAAACGTTATAGGAATGAGTAATAGGGATTTATGAACACGACTGCATTGTACAGTTTAGGAATAGAGTGAGACGCTTAAGTAATGTTAGCAAAAGTTGGCTGATGCTCAATTATTCTAGCCTTAGTTGTGTGATGCATTAGCGCTGGAGGCAGCCGCTTGCTAGTTAACGTCGAACTTGCGACATTATGCTCGTGTATTAACATAAAATAAAATAAATGTTTTATTAATAGAATTATGAAATTTAATGCTGGTTTTATGTTTTCGATTCAATTAGCTGCACAGATATTTTATAAGCTGTACTTATTTGTACAAATTTTACCAATATTTGTACCAACAATTCGACCTTAGATAAGCTGGGAGATTATTTATGTGAATAGACCAAAAGTGAAATTCGTTTCGCACATTGACAATAAAATAATGTATGATTTTATCTGCATTAGTGATCAACGCACTATATGAAGTAATTATATCACTAATTTCACACAGTAATTTTCTTCAAACCTTAGTTTGTTAATTTAAAATGTTTTAATGTATTTGTGGCCGCCATTACAGAGCTTTTCGACTCCATCGGCCATTCGTTCTGCGAGCAATGTGTCCGTCTTTGTCTCACATGGAATACTTCTCGCATATCTGGGCTGGAGTTCCAAAATACCAGCTTCTTCCATTTGACCACATACAACGGATAGCAATTCGAATGGTCAACGACTGAGTTCTCGACTGATCGCCTTGTTCCTCTGGCATTGCGCAGAGTATAGCGTCTCTTTGCATTTATCACCGCATGTATTCGGATACCGCATGGAAAGCGTTCCGAAGAACTGTTTGGAACAATTCCTACTGCTGAGTTTGCCATCCACACGATCTTGATGGTTGGCATTCAACTGCCATTCGGTTTTTGCGCAACTTCTTGCCTCGGGCAGCCATGTTGTGGAATGATCTGTCGCCAGTGGTATTTCCAAGCCAATACGATTAAGGGTCCTTCAAGAACCGATCGTACTCCTTCCTTAAATATTGGCAACGCACCTGCAATTCATCTGGTGTTGTGGGGGTTCATGGGCGTCTGTGATCTCTTAACATTAGGTGACCCGCTGCTCGTTTGCCCCTTTGTGCTTTAATAGAAAATATATTATCTGTTCACATTGATGTTTCATCAGCCGTCAATCGACATTGAAATGGCATTTGAAGCAGTAGACCACATAAGGCAACTCAAATTTGTGGGGAAATACTGTTTATGTTTGTTCGAAGCTGCTTAAAGCATTTACGAATTTAGGCGCTCGGTTGTGAAGTTGGGCTCCACGAACTATTCCAAACTTACTCTCAATGAATTTATTGCCATAATCTATTTCTAAACTTATAATAACACTAGCCTAAGTTCCGCACGTACCGGCCTTTGTGGCAGTTTGCTGTACTCAATTATATGAAGTTTTCCCATGAGTTTCAATTATATAATAACGTAACTAATATATTCATAAAACTTGTGTAATAAAGTTCGTATTGACATAATTTTACTAAGAATTTTTGCTAAAGGAATTTAGATTTGCCTTTTTCTATCTGCTTCTGTGCACATGACGTGAGGGCGTTGTCAAACCTTTTCTATTCAATGGGACTGATTAAAGTGTATTTATAATAATAAATTTGCTTAAGCCCTTATGCATAATGCGGTTAGCCGAAACATGGTCAGCTGTCCGGTTGATTCGCACTCAAAAATATGGATGAAAAAACACTTTTTATCCGTACTACGATGCGGTGCGTAGTACTGTGGATGGCTCAGACGGCCAGCCGGAATAGTTGCTATGGGTTAGTGGTGGGTTGCCATTGACATCACACGTTTCGTTACACGGTTAGCGGCCGACCGGACGGTTGACCTGGTCCAACTAGCCGCTTAAAACATACTTGGCCAATATAATTTTAGGTTAAACGTTAAGAAATCATATACGTTTTAAATATTTCAAAAAGAAATATTGGTATAAAAATAAATTCACTATTATGAACGCGCACTATTAAATATCACAAGAGGCGTGTCTTATAATAAAAATGTCTGCTGCAGACAGCGCTCAAATTAAATCTCTGAGAATGTGTGAAATGGTCAGTAAAACGTATACGACATTTTCATTAAAAGTCGAGGCTAGCTGTTCTCCAACCTAACTGTCCCTCCGGCCATACATCCCTGGCATGCATATTAATTTAAGTTTTTTCAAAAACACACAAATGTTTATAAAACGGCTTTACTCACTTTCACGTACATCGGTATTGTCTTGTCTTGTCTCATGAAAGTTCAAATGCTTGTGAAAAATATGAGGTATAGTATTAATTTCTTGGTTATAGTGATGAGCCTTCTGACAGTGTTTTGTAACTGCTTTTTATTGCGGATGTTGTTGCATGGTATCGTGAGATTCCTTTGCCTCCTAAAACTATAAAGAATAGTGTCACAGTAAAAACTATAATCGTAATAATTAAAAATAAACAATTCCTTTTATCGTGGGAAAGAATTGAAAGTTGAAAGACAAAGTCTTGAAAGTTATGTCAAGCAACGTTGAAGTGTATGCAAGCTTAGGAATAGTTGGCGACGACACTTAAGCTTCCTGTAACTAACTTCAGAGTAATTGAAAACTGGCCGCCTTCGACTGAGACTTATGGTGCAAGTTCCTCCCTTCGAAAACATTTCGAAGCAAGTTTAAGCTTTGAATTCAATACCAGTCTGTATCATTATCAGAAGTATCAACAATATATATATATATATATATATATATATATATATATATATATAAATTATTTCTACGTAGTAGTAAATTCATTTTTAAAGGCTTAAAAGGGGGGTTGAAAGCTTGAATACAGAAATAATAATAATCCAAGTAGAGGTTGACCTCAGATGTATAATATACAATCAATCATATTAAACAGGGGTCATCCTATGCAGTAAATACGTAGATTGAGTTAAATTGCACGGCAGGTGAAACCGTGAGGCACAGCTTGTTGGGTATATATTTATCACTACTTCAACTGTACTACAGAAGTTTATTTGTTTATAATTCAAAATTAAGTAACACATGATTAATATAAGGTCTGAATATCAGAAAATACAGAATGATGTTGTACATCAAAGATGCGTAGTCGAGAAATTGAGATAATAAATCACGACCCACCTGTCCGCAAAGGGTCCGTCTTATCTTTTAAGAAACAAAAGTTGCTGAAAATACACCATCGTATTTCATACTCAATTTAAGAATGGGACACATAAATCTTTTCCTTTTACTAGAATGTACTTGAGCGGTTAGCACTCTCAAAGGTGTTATAGTGTATAACAACACCTCTTCCTGTCGACCATTGCACTATAGACGCATTTCCGATTACGTTGTACAAGTTATTACCTGGGGCGTCACCTCAATTCCTTTCTGGTGAATACCTATTAGTTTAGCATTTTACGCTGAACATTTGTGTAACTTGATTCCGATCATAGTAATTTGGGATTTTTCTTATTTTATCTTTTAGTTGAGCATTAGTCAAGTCATCATCGACGTTTTCCCACGCTATGTGGGGTCGGAACAGTATGACCCCATTCTATACTGTTTAGGTTTCGGCTATAGTTTTCAGGGCCGATCGCCTGCCTTACGCCAACCCCCTAGGGAATAATTGGTTGTACTCAAGTCTCATTCTTACATTGTGTCAAAAACAATTCCATTGCTGTGAGTGAAATATTGCGAGGACCTGGCGTAGCCTTTCTCGTGGGGCTCGCCATTAGTGTCTACGTACCGCTGATCGGCATTCTGGTGTTCCTCTTCCGACAATGGAATTCCCGTGTCGTATTGCATCACCTGTTACATTATTTAAGCATTATAGAACCTAATCTAAATTAATCATAGTAAATATTAACTTCCTTCCACTGGAATAGTGATTTACTGAATAATTATATCATATTTTTGGATTTTAAATAAAGAAAAGTTATGTTGTGAAAAACAGGTTTTTTAAGATTTAATATTACGCCTCGTAGAATGTATTGTAGACTTTTCAGCTCTTTTCAATCCCTCAAAAATATATTAAAATGTTGAACACGAGACGGGGATTTGGCATTTTGCCAAACACCATTAATATTACAAAAATTTAATAATGTGCATTACACAAATGCACGTGGACTCCTTTGAAAATGTCTCACAATGGTTCATTAATTACGGGTTCATTATCTTAAGAGTATTTTGTAATGTAATTATCCCGAATCAAAACGGAACAATATAAATTTCTAATATAATTGATACAATTCCTTGTAGCTTAAATGTTTATACCTAAATGTTACGTCCTACGGACTAGGTTCGATTTAAAGCCAAGCGATTATAATACTTTAGTGAAGGTTTTGAAAAAAGAAAATTAAGTGTTGCTATGAAAAACAAGCGTGTAGAGCGTTTTGTCTAAGGCACTATTTCCAAGCCAATACGACCAATATGGCCCTTCGGGTAGAAACGTACTCTGTCCTTAAGGGAAAGTAACACAACTGTTCCTGCTCCTATTTTTAGAATGTCAGTTATTACTGTACATCAAGTCACTGTTTTGTTTGCTGCTTTCCCTATAAAACAGATAGATTCAAAATTATTTTTTTGGCTTAATTATTTTATTAAAAAATATATTTGTGTCTTTTGATGGAACCAAATGGAAAACTAGCAAGGGGTACATATTTAAGTGACCACTCATACTCATAGATATCGTCATATCCTTTCACATGTTTGAGATTTATTAGTTTCAGTAGAAATTGAATAGTGATTTTATATTTACACCTTCGAGTTGAAACTCGTAAGAGGTTTTCTTAAGTCAATACGCTTGAGAAAATTACCTTTGTTACGATTCTGTTAAGTGTGAAAGTATTCTTTGTGAGTGATAAACATTCACTGCATCAATTTATTTACACAAATCAATGGGCAAATAAAATGTCTAATAAATATTTGCCATATAATATTAGAAGTAACCATTCAAACTAAGTTTTTCATTTTATTAAGTAAGGGCCTGTGTTACAAGTCTGTAAAGTTAATATGTAATTGACAAATAAACTAACTGATAAACTTCCCGTTAAAATAGTTTGTAAATTCGAGATGGCAGGTTGCATTTTTATGTTTCGAGTTACGGAACATTTGAGGCAAATGCATCTTTTTTTTTATGGAATAAGGTGGCAAACGAAAAGCGGATCACATAAGTGTACGCTACCCATAGACATCCGCAACAAGAAATTATGTTGCAGATGCGTTGCCTACCTTTAATGGACCGAGGAGGGTATAGACAGGAAAAGGATATTTCCCTTTTCCCGTCAACCCCCTCCCCATCCAATCCTCTTCCCGTTCCCTTCCTATCCTTACAAGAAAAGGGTGGGAAAGGGAGGAGGACTCAAATTAGGCCTCCGGCACCTCACTCATCAGACGAAACGCAGAGTATTTCTACTTCACGCCTGATTTCTGTGAGGTTGTGGTATTCCACCGGTCGAGCCGGCCCATTCGGCAACAGATGTTGTTGTTGCGGGCTCTACCACTGTTAAAACACATCTGCAACACATTTGCTTGTTGAGGATGTAAGACAAATCACACACCGTCTTCGCCGGCGAGGATGGCTGTGAATCTGTAAAAGCCTCCTCCAGGCTAACAGAGGCATGTCAGGCACAAAAAAAATTGTTGAGGATGTCTATGGGTAGCGTTCACTTGACGTCAAGTGACCCGCTTGATCGTTTGCCATCTTATTCCATAAGAAAGCGTTTTTTAGAAATCGATTATTTTTATTTGAAACGAAACGTAAGGCAAATGTAATGAAAAAAAACAACATTACTTTCTCCCCAGTCTATTTATTTGGAATATTTTGCAGCGATGCATAAGCTTAATCAAACTTAATGAACTCAGAACTACGCTTTCGGAATATTGATGTCCAAAATTATTGATTATTGTATTAGCTTTGTATAGAAGTGTAACAAAAACGAAACAAAATAAATTTGAGCTGTGCCGTTGGCGCCGAGCCCAGCTCTTATGAACGAGAATGTGCACTCGATTCCAAGCACGTATCATTGTGTTTGGAATTTATGAATTCAGGTGCAGTTGTACACAGGTTTACGTAATAGCCGCCGAACCGTTTTCCTCTTTCAAATCATATTTCACAATAAAGTTTCAATTACAAATGTTTCTCTCCAGATTAGAAGCAACATCGAATTGATAATACGCTTTATCTTATGGTATTGACTGCGATTAGCCAAGAGCTTTCGCATTCTAAGCTTCCTATTTATATAAAAAGGTGATATGTGTATGTGTTTACAACTGACTGATTTCGATGACATTTTCAGGAAGAGGAGATTGGCCTAGCAATTGCTACCAAACTTACACAGGATCGTGTTAGTTTGGTAGCGATTGGATCAACATAACTAGCGCCCCCCGACAGGGTTCCCGTGTTGTCGTGGCGGTGGGGCTCAGTAACCGTGGGTATGGGCCACCCACGGTGAAGCTAAGAGGAACCCAAGGCCGGTCCGTGAGGTAGGGCCGGCCAGAGAGGGCCGCTCGGGGTGGGCTCATTAGAGCCCACCTTCGAGCGCGCTGGAGGGCTGCGGGGACTCGTCTCCCCCGCAGTGAGGGTGAGTCGCGGAGGGAGAGGAGTGCTGGTATTGCGGTGCGCCACTCGCCCTGCCCTCCGCGACTCTGCGGGGTCGCACCGCAGATGCGGTGGCGGTGGGGCTGCGAGGGGAAGGGCAACTTTCCCCTTGCAGCTGCATTTCGCGTAATCCCGGCGCCGACGCTGGGACCGCGGGCCTCTGTCTTTTTCAAGACGGAGATCGCGAGGAGTGAACCTCTATAAAAACTCAAGGCGGCGCCGGCGGGGGAGGGCAGGGATTCCCGAACCTGCATTGCACACGGTGCCGTCTCCTAGGAGCGCCCTTTTAAGGGCGCAGAGAGGGGCCCCATCCCGGGGCGGCCAGTGGGCGTCGCGGTGTCACGTGCTAGTCATGCTCCCGTGGCGCCCACACCATGGCTATGAGGGAACTCGTGTGGTTTTAGTGGGTAGGCCCACTTCGGTGGGAGAGCCCCACAGACCCATAAGGTGTGTGTGACCCCGTGCATAAGGTCGCATTACCACACCTAAAAAAAAAAAAACATAACTAGCGCTATTCGGGCGAAGCCGTTAAGAGCTTCGTGTACAAATTTAAAATATTTGTGTTAAAAAATATCGATTTTAGGCACGTTATTACTGGTTTTCGGAACATTTACAAATTCATTACATTGTTTAGGGGTCTGATTAACATTAGAATTAGTCATTAATATGTTAAGAGAAGAATATAACGCCAGGTTTGTTTGCGTTGCCTTAGTGAAGAATGCGAGAGCCTTTTTACATCTAGGTAAACTTGAAGGTACAGAGATAGTTAATTTTAATACTAACTTAGTAGAATCAATATAAGCATTGACTATTTTGTACGGAAACATGGCGTCTAACTGATTCTTTCAGTGGTATACATTTCAAGTTTTTAATCAAAATGAAAAAATAAATTTATTTTAAATTTATTTTTTGAAATTTATTTTATTTTTATTTATTAAATTATTGAAATTATTTTCAATTTTAAATATTTTACGGAAACCTTTAATTCCTGTTCCCATACAAACATGCAAAATTCGCTTATCTCAGAACTATTTCGCCAAACTGTTTATTTGCCTCCTGTTTTATGGCTGACCTCTATGACCAGGCTTTTATAGCGGGAAAATAGTTTCGAAGCTTTTATATAGAGGAGCTTTCATTAAAAGGTATTTTAATTAAAGCTTTTTAAAGGACACGTTGTTTTAATGAAAAAAAGAATTGTTTATTGTACAAGCTTAGACTACAGATATCTACAGATACTATCGGTTATTAGTATTTTTTTTCTACGCTCCAAATGAATTTATGTATGGGGTAGTTCAAGAAAGCACAAAATACATGTACAAATTACATCTCGATCGCGAACTTTGCACTTTAAAAACGTTGCCTATTTATTTTACATTCCCCCATTACAAACGTCGTGATCGCCATTCGATTATCGAAAATCGAGCAGTGGCTTTCTACTACCGTAGCGCTATTACTGCCATGCGATAGCCGAATTTAGTAAGGTACCCCCAGACAGAGGATGAGCAGGTGGCGAATCATGGATTGGCAGCGCATGTTACAATACGATCGAACGAAAATTATATGCTATGCTTTTAACGCAAAGAAGGCTTTGGTCCAGTGTTACAGGTAAATAATAAAAATAATGATTTCAATATCGTACGTTTGGTTATATATTATTATTATTGCAATTGGTGTGAATGCAAATAAGTACGAGGTAAATTAGAATAGTCCTACACTGAATGAAAATGATAGTGAAGAGTTCGCCACAGACTTGTGTGTAGTTGGAGAAACCAGTTGCGAAACTCAGTACTAGAGAAAAATACTTCTAGAACACACATTATTAAGTTATTTTTTTGTACTCATGTCGGTAATATATTGAAATTTCTTTGTATTATAACACGCGTATATTAGTTTCACCTATATAAAGGTAACAGAATCTTTGAATGTGATTTTGCCCCACTTTGAACTATTAGATATGAATAAAAAAAATAGTTTTGTTAAAAACAATATTTAGTTTAATAGTTAATACAATTACAAAATGATTCCAATTGGCTTGTGTTATTTGTAGTTTTATTATTGTAATTGTTTTATTTTTTACAAAATAATTTATTTTTTATTAATAATTTATTTCTGCAACATCAGTTTTGTTAAGTAAGCTAACTTTATAATGCATTACAGATCTTACTAAAATACATAAAATGTCCAGGGACGATATATCTATAGATATATATAAAGCGATGTTTGAATGTATGTTCCCTATAGATTCCAAAGCGATGGATCGAATTTGATGAAATTTTCAGTAAAGTAATTGGACTAGCAGGTGATGCTGTGAAGTGTGGTAATGACCGGATCTACATAGTGCTAAGCCGGGACAAATTACCGCTAGAAGATATTTGTATAACATATCAGTATTCAATTTCGCAGTATAAAAAAATACATTTCCTTGTTATTCTTGTCACGTCGAAAACAAACAAATGAAGCTTAACGGGATCTCATATGAACTGAGCGCACGTTTACTTTGGATTTACGTCACATTTACGAGATTCACGTCGCCGTACGTCGCGGTTTCCGCGGAAATGATGACTCCGAACAAGTTCCTTTACTATCATGTTATACAATGCCACGATCTGAATTTAGATACCTTGTAACGCTGTATGTAACATAGCTTTATGGGTTATATTCAATTACCATAAACTTTAGAAAGAGTACCGTCTTACATAGTTTGCTAGTTTCATACTTTTTGAAAATATTTTTTTAATATTTTATAGCGCTTGTATTGCATTTTCTCCATAAAAAAATACAGAACAGTAGAAGAGCTAATACGACGTATTTTATCGTAATATTTAAACCAATTTACATAAAACCTGTATGAATTATAAGCCTAAATTTTTCTCTTGAATCACACTGAACGTTTCTGAAAATCCATTTTGAATTTTTTCAATTTATCGCTTTCAGATAGACAGACAGATGCAGGAATGGGTGGGGGACTTTTTATTAAAATATATAGTAATAAAATAAAACAACCTTATAATTAATGTAACATGTACTGTACAAAGTCAACACTGTTAGATTTTTGTTTAAAAATATTTAATTTGTACACTCTGAAATTTCCGTCCGTCTAAATCCATTTCAATTTATCTAGTCTATTCATCAATTTAATGAGAACTTCGTTATCAGTACACCGATTGGATTTTCTTGTAATCGGATTCAACGTAAGTGTATATTGTATCTGACATTTTGTATGAATGAATGTTCATTCATGGTTGATATGTATCAACCTTTAAATTGAAATTCCAATGCAGTGTATGGGCTTACGGTTCATCATAAAAGAGTTTACTTGAAAAGCGTTCACACTTTTGGTACCATAAAGGTAGGCAGAGCTTATGGATAACCAAAAAAGGTTCTCGCTTTTTCCACACGTTATTCTTTGTTAGTTAACTCTACTCTTAATATGAAGGCAATATTTCTGCTCTAGTTATGTCAGGATTTCAATAATATCTTATATTTACTAAAATTATAGAAAGTAATACAGTATCTTTCAACCGTCAAAGATAGCATTTTCAATAATTGAACATGTCTCATAACTACTAAGAGATAAAGTTCTATAGAGCACTCGTTGTAGAGAGTCCAAATACCTTGTAATACAAAAAAGATTATTAAAAATTGTAATAGTTTGTCACTGAACTGCCTCGAAAGCAATAACTTAGGTATTAAGGTTTACGTAATATTTTTAATATTGAGGCTCGAGTATGACATTATTATTAAGCAGTATTCTTTTATATTGTACTCATTTCTCGAAAGCTGTAAACTGTTAATAAAATTTCAACAACTCCTCGAGTTTGAAAATGAAATAAACTATACGTGTTCAAGGGGAAACGATGTAGCTACATTAATATTTTATTAAATTTACTATATTTTTGAATTAGTTTTACATTTAAAAAAAAAAAACTTTCGTAGATTTAGTTTCGGCCTTTTGCAAATTTGAGTTCAGACATTTCCATGACAATTTGATAGGTATGTAATTTGATTTGCAAATTCCAAATGACAAATTAAAAACCTATAGTATGTATTGACTATCACGGTTCTATTCATCGAATGAATGGGAATTTCGTAATGAGAGTAGCGAAAGGGTTCCCTGAAAATTGCTTTCAAGCACAAGTGGTAACCAACATTTTGCGTACAAAATAAACAAAAAAATGGATTGAATTTGTGTCAGTAGCCAGCTTTTATTTCCAATTACAATTAATCCAGTCTCAATGGCTTTTATATTTGAAACATAAAACATTTATTATACGTAAATAAATTAAATGTTTCTTTTTAATGATACAGATAGCGCTGTGATATCATTATAAAATTTTGGCTATTGACAAAAAGTATTTTTAGAAATTTTAAGTAGGGCAAAATTATTTCACTCCTTCCGTAGTCTATACAAAAAATACAAAATAATATTTTTAGCGGGGTTGGGGCGGGGCGGGGCACTGGTCAACTACTAATTAACTAACCAACTAAAATGATTACAACTAGGGAGCTTTAGTTTGAAATCGCCAATCAAAAATACTGTCAGCATATAACAAATACATTTTCCACACTTATTTGCGTAAATATAAGTGTTTCTACTTATGATACTGACGTAGGCCTGTTGTTTCGTACAAGTATGTTGCTTCCTGCTATTTCCGTTAGCAGCTTCTACGTATGTACTTTGTTATTTTTTTAACACAACAGTCCCAATCAGAACAAAATATTAAGCTTCAAGATTAATATTTATTAGATACTTAAAATATATATTTCCAATTTAATGCTGTAAATTCAGAATAGAAGTTAATAAGCAGAGAATATTACGCAACATAATACTGTCCAACTAGCTGCCAATAGAAACTTAATTTTTCATTACTGACTATTATAACCCTTTCGTGTAGCTCAAATCTGTTATTCGTCCTGAATAATGACTATGAAACTACAAACAGGATAACATACGAGTACATTAGAACGCTTATTTTCGAAGGAAATATAGTATTTGGAGTTAATGTACTATTTATTAGTAGTAATCTTTGATAATGGAAGAGACACTAAACGAAGTAGGATCACTTGGAAGTCAACGGCTACCATGTTATTTAGGAACTAACTAGCGAGGTAGAATTTTATAACATTACCATTTACAATGTTTTTAGTGTTTTATTTCACTTTATGTTTGCCTCTTAAAAAACTATGTAGCGTATAGTTAAAGCATTCCTCCATGAAACAAACGGAGGTCGAGTGCTTGTTAAGCAAAGTAATACTGCGGTCAAATTCACACCTAGTAAAAGACTTTATTAAAATAAACTAACTTTAGTTTATTTTAATAACGTCTTAAGTTATTATATTGTCAACAATCTGCCCCAGCTTTGCTTGTGTAGACAAATAAAAAGATAGCCAAGGTTCTCGCAGAACTGATCACCGATGGGGATGAAGAGCATAGAATTGCAGCTACGTACAGGTCGATGCAGTGTAGGTACTCCCACAAGATGGGATGATCTGGTCATGGCTTCGGTTTAACCTACTGGATGAGGTAAGAGACTGATTTGACGACTCTCACTGATAAAAGAGCTTTCTATTGGTGAAAGAACTTTTAAAATCAGTCAAGTATTTTTTAAGTCTATCCGGAACAAACAAATAGTCAAATATTTTTTCCTATTAATATTATTATAGACGAGTCATTTTTCATTTTCTCAGTAAGTTAGTTCTTGGGAAATTTTATATTTCACAAAGGCTCTATGTAATTATTCGAATAAAAATTTGTAACCATAAAACTTTTATAAAGTTAAGACATGCAACGTGAATCATTCGTTAACTTAATACGTCTTAAAATGTTGGTATCAAGTTTTGCAACATAGTTAAAAGTTGCATAGCGCAAGTAATTATGCTTTGATAACTTTAAATTCACAAAGAATAATAGGCAATTCATTATTTATGAACATAAGGCTTTGTAATATCACATAGTCTCAACCAACATTTTTTCTCATCTTTTTCTACAAATCGTCTTCAAGTATTTACAAGCTGCAGACTTGTATAGATATGCATAGATACGACGGTCACTCAACATGGTGGAGCCGTTTATTTCTTTGTTTCATATAAATAACAAGAAATAGTTATTTAAAAAACACAATCAGTTCGACCCGAAATGTCATAAGGATAATCCTTATGACATTTCGGGTAAAAAACACTCTTCAAAGTCGTCAAGCCGTTTAGGCTATATGAAGTCACAATGGAATGGCATACATACATTCATACCCTGAAAAATCATTACTCAGTTCTCAGTCTGGCAAAAAGAACTATCCTATCAAACAGAACTGAATAAATAATATTACACTGCGGAGAAGAATAATGAATAATATAACAGTGGTAGAGCCCGCAACAACAACATCTGTTGCGCCAATGGGCCGGCTCGACCGGTGAAGTACCACGAACTTACAGAAGACAGGCGTGAAGTAGAGTATTCTGCGTTTCGTCTGATGAGTGCGGTACCGGAGACCTAATTCTAGTTCTCTACCGCTTCTCACCCTTTTCTTATAAAGAAAGGATGGGAAGGGGAAGAGAACTTGATGGTGGAGGGGATGTATAGGAGCTGGGAATAACCATTTTCTGTTTGTCCCCTCCTCTGAAAGGTGGGCAACGCATCTTCAACTTATTATTTAGGTGCAGATGTCTATGGGTAGCGATCACTTGACGTCGGGTAAGCCGCTTGCTCGTTTGTCACATTCTTGTATAAACAGCCATTTAGGCTACAGGTTACAATGGAACGGGCATACTAACATACATTCTCATAAACAACTCCTTCTGGTTTAGTCGTATATTACAGAGCAATGAAAACTGATACATGATAGTCTATAGCTCTGTATATAACAATACATTGAGCTATTCTATACATATCCCTGCCTAGTGAAGTTTTGAGATAATACACAAGAGAATGTGCAGCTGAGAGAAATGAATTTAATAATCGGTTTTAAATTTTTTAGACAGTAACCTTAAGATGATGACTCAGTCTCTAGCACAGACTAAAACACTTGTTTCTTAATCTTGTGCCACACATACAGATGTGCCTGCTAACATTTTCATGAGTAGAAAATAATTTCAACTGAAATTACAATATAAGAGATTAAAAAAATAAACTGAAGAATGGAGAGAAGTAACCAGAGATGCTTGCAATGAGTAAAAAAATAAAAGTATTTAAAACTATTTCATTTTATTAGTTTCATTCTGTTACAGTTGATTGGATTCGATTCCACATAATATAATAAAACTTAGTTAGAGACATTATGTGGACTATGATTTCAAAACTATTATTGTAATACTCTCAAAACTAGTTAAAACAGAAAGTTATTCAGCAGATGCTCTTGTATGTTAAATCCGCAATTCCGAACGAAAGTTGAGTTTAAAATGTAACTTTGTTCACAAAATTTAGTTACAGAATTAAGGCTTATGCTAGATTTAAAATATCTTTCAGTAGCGTAGTTAATGTGATTTAAGCTTAGGTTTTATGCACGTCCGATGAGATTTCTGCTCTCGCATCGCGCAGACTTCATTTATTAATTACATCTCAATCTTTTTTAACTAAAAAGTATCTGTCATATCAAGAAAAGGGTGTTTTATTACGTGTCTAAATTCAAAATAAAATAAAACGCATAAAATTACTGCTAGTTTCCATGACATTCGTTTTATTTCAAAGAAAATTTTATTCCATTAGTGTTTAAATATGATTTGAAGCATATAAACGCCGCGGTCAGCTCGAAGTATGCTCAGTTATAAAGTCCAACGTTCGACCACTTTTTCGAGTGATTGGGGCTGTATATCAGTGATAACACGGCAAATATAGACATCCAAATAGTCTAACTTCTTCCCTAAAAAAAGTTGTGAGATCGTGGCGGCCAGTTTTGCGTTGAAAAAGACGATCGAATTGAAGACTATTTCCATTCCTGAAGGATTGAACTCTTGCACAAACTGGATGTTTTAAGCTTCCAAGATCTTTCCATAGAATTTTCCACAAAGTGGACGGGAGCAATTCCAAAATCTGTTCACGATGGCGAATCGAGTCTTTCAAGTTCTGCTAAACGCGACGCTTCACTGCAGTACAATAACTTCTGCTGTACACACAGTTTGTCGTCTTTGTGGATGCATATTATCAATAAGAGTGTGCATGGTGTGAAAACAATGCCGTGTTTCAAATGACTTGTGCGGATGGACGATTACGTCGACCGTAAAATGTCGATGTAATGTACCAAAGTTTGTAGAACTGTTCGATGATTTTCAAAATAAATTTGCGGAATTTGCAGGCGTTGTTCTGGAGTCAGTCTGATTGTGCCAAGTTTCATTGCATGATATTATTGTTGTAAATAAACAAACATTAGTATACATGGCGGCCATTATACATTTTTAAACTTTCATCGGAAATGTTGTAATTTTGTGGTTATCTTGAGATAAAGTGAAAAGAAATTGTGTAAGATGGATAGCTAATGTTCTAAGGTAATGTGAGAAAATATTGATTTACGAAAATATTTTGGAATTTACAAATTTAGGCGTAAAATTAATTTACAAAAATCATATCTTGTTGTGAAACACGGTCAAACAACTTAACTGTAAACTATGAAATCGACAATCTTTAGAAACAATGGTGCCGGTTTATAATCGAACCTCTAAAAAGGGACACCTTTATAAGTATAACGTTCTATTAAAAAATAACCTTTCGAAATGGTAGTGAATTCAATCTTTATTCTAGATCCATTAGTATACTGGTTAGCAATTAAATCGATGTTTCTAAATTTGAAACCTTTCAAATGCATTACTCGATATAAAATTTAACCTTTGTTCTAAAAACGTTGACGAGAAGTCGTTGCATTCCTTTTAGCTGTTTTATCAATCCACTAACGTGATATTTAAGCGGTTTTTTATTTTATAGCCCCCCTTCGCGTCTGTTGAACGATCATTACCAAAACTATTTTCTTTTATGCAGACAACGTTCAAAAGTAATAAAATTTCAAGCTATAAAGAGTTAAATTTTAGATTCGAATCTATAAAATATTTAAAACTCAAATTATGATAGTTTTAGTAATGATTAATATCAAATCTGTTTTTGTGCTATGTATTTTTTCATACAAAGATTCATATGGTAGGGATCTCAGTCAACCAGTGGACAACAGCCTTGTAAAATAAATATTATTTAAAAATATAAATATTATTACAGTCTCCAAAGGAAAGGTGAAAGGTAATGTCTGATATGTGGATGAGATACCTAACAATCACCTTAGTAGCCCAAACTTTATAGCTCTTAGATAATTGCTCATCTTTAAAAAAAACTTTATCTGTGTTTCCTTAAAATTATGTTTGCAATCAATTTTATGGTGAGATTTCTTTGAGTATCATTTTATTTGAGTTTGTGAACCACTTTATAATGTAATTATTGTTTAACAGCCTTCTAAGAAAATGGTCTCACCTAATTCTAATTAATAGAAGTCGTGTGACGTGTCAGAACGTTAATCCTCCTTGCTACCTAATATGTTTGCGTCATTGTATTAATGTGTTAATTAAGATTAATTTTATTGAGTAAATTTACACAAGATTGTGAATTATGAATTCCGTACTGCACGGAATGAACCATCTGCGTGGAATGATGAATGTGAAACTGGGATACGTTTAGTTGTGCTGACAAAAACCGGCCCAGTGCGAATCGAGCCCGCGCACGGTGGGTTCCGTACGATTATTTGTAAAAACAGCAAAAAATCCGTTTGTTGTATGGGAGTCTCCCTTTAAATATTTATATTATTTTAATTTAATTATTTATTTTTAAGTTGATTATATAACTAAATATTTTGGGAGTATTAATATATTTGTAAGTATCAATGTCGAGCAAAAATATCACGTTTGTTGTACGGGAGCCCTTTTAAATATATTTTTTTAGTATTTGTTATTATAGCGGCGACAGAAATACAAATCAATAAAAAATGAACTGTCACGATTCATGAGACACAGCCTGGTGACAGACGGGCAGACAGACGACAGAGGAGTCTTAGTAATAGGGTCTCGTTTTACCCTTTGGGTACGGAACCCTACAAACTAGTTTGTTAGCCTTACTAGATATAAATAAAAGATTAATATGACTAGAGTTTAATTTGACTAGACTAAATAAAAGATTAATTAACTAGTTAAAAGTTGACTAATACCAGTAACTCTATAGTGTCTAACGATCGAGCCGTGCTTAGGTCATCATCAAGCACCCTCGACTTGGAACGCTAGACGCACAATTAGTAGTACCCCAAGTCGAGACCTGGATCCTTTCGGGCCCTTGCTTCAGGTTACTATATGAGAGTCAGATACAGCTACCTAAAGCTAGTTTGCCTCTAAATCCGGTAATATAATAAAGTAACAGCTTGAGCCGTGGGATCCCCCTAGCCTCTCCATTTTAAAGGTTTATTCTGGCGTCCACTGTGCTGCCTCCCGCTGAAGGTGCCTTCTCAAGGCAAATATCTAGTAGCTATCAGTCAACCAAAGTAATGTCAATGTATTATTTCAAATTATTGGTTTACAATATCGATAATTTCATACTTTGACTGAAAGTACAGACGAGCGTGTCAATAAAATCGAAGAAAAGAGCAGGTGCGGTTTATTTGTTTTTATGAAATCACGGAGCTGTAAACATTTTATAGACAGTTCAGAGACTACATTTACTGCCTCAAGCTTTATTACTTTAAAGCAGTGAGCAGTGTACACAAAATACTGATTTGATTATTCGTTATGCTACAGACTCGGGTTAGTCATAAAATTAAAAGGGTTTCTAGATTTTGGTATCAGTTTATTGCTTACAGTCTTTTCATTTGATCGTATGCACCAGAGTATTATTGTATGGAAAAGTGTAAACACATATATTTAAGGATACTAAAATAAATACGTAAGTAAGGTAAGTTGAGATCATGATACTTCCATTAAGCACAGTTCTGGCACACCTCTGTCACTCCTTCCACATTTCTAAATGCATGCTCTTCGATTAAGGGTAATCTCTTAATATCATCATCCTGTGGTATATCACCAATCTGGTCAATTATTGCTCATCAACGACAACCGCTATCACCATTTATTTTGTTATTTGAGCTTCACCGGGTTTGAGGTCGCAGAGTGCAGACGGAGTTCAGCCAAATCCACCTTTCAGGGTGACTAAGCTTGAGTGCTCCCTTGGGAATATTTATTGATACCAAGGTCTTAAGCCGCTTATGAGGACGGTCCATCGAATGACTGGGCTCAAGGGTCCCCGAGAGGGGACCTGGGCTTAGATTTTCAATCATTACGCGTTTAGCATTCCGATTCGAGGGTACCCGGGAGGGCCTGACTTCGGTTATTATTGGATTATGGACGCATCATTATTATACGAAGTTAATACCATTGTTCCTGTCTAATCTATTGCATGATAACACGAGTATACTGAACTGTTACTGGTATTATGTAACATGACAAATATTATCTATTATGTGAATATTCCTTCAAATTTCGTACAAGTATAAGCTCGCACAAGTTCTGGTTAACAAGAGTAAGCCAATGTTTATTCATGATATGTGTAGGTGAACGGTTGTGGAAAATATAGGTTTTGGCGTACAATGGATATGCATGATAATGTAAACAGCCTGTTGGATCGTCGTAGGTGGAACAAAACAAGACGTTTGGGTCACATCGGTGTGTTTACATTTTAGACATTAAAATGAAACTTAATAATATTAATTTAGTGTAAAGATATCTTAGTTTTCGGGCAGAGTTTCAAGACTTGGAATCAATTCTAAGACAAGATTATGGTTCATTATTTTTTTACCCGACGCTTAACGAAGAAAGTGCCTTCGTACGCTTGGTTTAAAAGTTATCTTTTTGGTTTACCTATAAATTAGAAGATATGGATTGAATTTTGGAAAGCAAGTCCAAGAGGCACCAATTTTCCCTAATATTTTTTTATCTTATGAACAGATAAGCTTGTGTATATGTTAGCATTACATAATGCTATGATTCAGATAGCTGTTATTAATGGAATACACAAAATAGAGGTTAATACGAAAATCAAGTCGCTTATCTGAGCCTACCGTTTGATACGACGAGCCATTCAACCCGGCGTATGGGCTTTCTTAAGATGCGCATAAAATCTTTAGGCTGCCAACGAAATTGTTGTTCATCGTCTTAAATTACTAACCGAATCCTTTAGCCCATTAAGATACTTTGTTGAACAAGGACACACTTACGATATTACACACAATAATTATATATAGCAGTTGCAATCTTATACGCGTTTTTTACATAATTTTTCCATTAAGATATTAAAATGTATCTCAATGCTAGTTAAGTTTAAGCAGTAATAATCTTACGACCGCCGTCCCAATCTGTAAATCAGTTAAATTAACTTTTATGTCGTTTTAAGTGCACTGGGACGAATAGAAGTTTCATTTACCTCTTTAGCCATTGTTATTGTCGAAGTTTAATTGATTTGGTACATACAAAAGTTGTTTATATATGTTGGTTTTATAGAAGAAAGTTGCAAACGAGCAAGCATCTGATATTAAGTAAGGTAATATGCTTCTGCAACAAGCTAATGAGATGCAAATGCGTTGAACTTTAAATAATAAAACAGTCAATAAACGTCCACGCACTCTTTCCATTCCTATCCTTTCCCTTTGAGAAAAGGATGGGAAAGGGAAGAAGGCGCTTAGCACAATACATCAACTTCACGCCTGTCTTCTGAGAGGTCATGGTATTTCCCCGGTTCATTCTTGCAACAGATGTTGTCGTTGCAGGCTCCACCACCTTAAACAGTATTCGATAGCTTCGTATATATTTTTAAAAGATTTACATACCGACGGCAATTTTAAGAACATTTTTAATATAAAAAATCTAATCTGAACATTGCGTCCTGGACTGATCACTAATTTAACTATTTTTCTACGGCGCTCTCCGGAACTTTATGCGGAAATGTTTGGATTTTAACACTCGACTTGGTGTTCTTGGTGGGTTAGAGCCAGGTCCTGCTTACTCTGTATAAATTGATAAAAAACCTTTTTCTTAAATTATTTTCGTTTGATACATTATAGGGATGCCGTGGACTATTTTCCTTCTTTACTTATAATGTAAACATTGCTGTCACGGAATAATATTAAGTCGCGTGTAAGAGGTAGATTAAGGTTTTCCGCATTGTAATTTTCGTGACTGGTAATTAGGCCACTAATGAAAACTGAAAAACATGAAGTCTTATCTGATAATTATTATATTCTAAAAATAATACAATATTGTTTTACAACTTCATTATAATTGGTGTTTTTTCACTACTATAACTCGCTGGCTTTTACTCTTGAATCTTTTCTGATGATCTCACCCGATCTCCCTGCCCTTTCCCACTTATGAGGTTAGGTATCTCATTCGGTGCTCATTATAATGTTAAATATGTTGTCATACTTTTAATATTTAATAATTTTATATAATGTTGATGGTAAATTACATGCATTTACCGTCAACTACAAATCCGACTCAAACCGATCCTAACGATGTTAATAATAAAGTAGAAATGTGGCGTATTTTATTGAAGTTATAAAGTCCATTAAAAGAAATTTGCACAATAACATTAAAATAATAATGAATAATTCGCTAGTAAGTTCGTTAAAAGGTTTAAATGGGCCGTTTTGTTTTATCGCTATGCGAATTATTTGTTGTGACAGTTCGAAACACGCGAGCCTTCCAACGCGCCTGTCGCCTTATCTATATTCAGGCAATGGCTTAATTTATATTAACTGTACCAATAGTTATATTGTTGGCACTATTGCTACTTAATTGTAATATTGTGAATGAATAAAAATAACGTGTTATAACTTAGAAAGAACTATAAGTACGCTAAGAAGACGAAAGGAAATGGTTGGATGGGAATATCTATAGTTATGTGATTGCTAAATAAACATTGAAAGCGAAAATTAAGAAAGATGGAGGCAGACGATCAACCGACTTTAAAACAATCTACATATGCAGATGCGTTGCCGACCTTTGTCTAGGTAAGAAGGGAATAGAAAAAAATAGACAAAAAAGAAAGGAGAGGAGATTGACCCACCGGCATAATAGTTTTCAGACAAAACGTAAACATATAAATACTACGTAGTGTTAGGTTTTCTTAATATACACGCATATGGATCAATAAAATTATTAAGACTATCATGAGATATTGTTAATAAACTATTTATAAAACGGCTTTACTCACGTTCGCGTCTCTCCTCGGTATTTTGTACCGACAAGTTATAAAGTGGCAAACGGGCAAGCGGCACCTGACAATAAGTACCGCTACCCATAGGCATCCGCATCGTGCGGATGCGTTGCCTACCTTTAATGGACAGAGGAGGGCATAGGCAGGAAAAAGGATATTTTCTGTTCCCCGTTAACCCCCTCCCCGTTCCCATCCCATCTTTACAAGGAAAGGGCGGAAAAGGGAAGAGGACTCAAATTAGGCATCCGGCACCTCACTCATCGGACGAAACGCAGAGTACTTCTACTTCACGCCTGTTTTCTGTGAGGTCGTGGTATTTCACCGGTCGAGCCGGCCCATTCGGCAACAGATGTTGTTGTTGCGGGCTCCACCACTCGTAATGCGCGTTCGTAACGTACGTACGTACCCCATGATGATTCTAATTATCAAAAATACTAATAAGAATAATAAGTTGTTGCGTTGATTCCGTTTGTGGCGCCTCTATCCGGCGACCTTGTCGATGGCACCACCATTCGATGGTGGTGGGGGGACAATCTAGCGATGTACTAGTGGCAGCCTGCAGTCTTGAGGAGGAACGAAGGGAAAGCACCAAATGGAGTAGAAATAAAATAAAATAAAAATACTGTGAAGTGACTGTGTGTGAGTCCCCTGGCCTAAAGCTCTAATAGTCGAAATATAAATCTAATTAACGCCAGCATTTTGTGCGATTTATACACGGCTTCTGGAAGGTTTGTCATTTTTTTCACACTCCTGTCAAATTGAATGTTATGTCAAATTACAAGTTTTTGGAAGTAAATAATAAAATATTAATGATTCTTCTTGCAACTCAAACGACAGTCGCAGTTTTGATAGCTACCCAAAAAATAAACTAAAATAAACCAGAGTAAACAATGTATACTCACAGAAGTATCATATTAGCAAAACCGATACCTGTGTTGAAAGTTTAGCTTACAATGTAAACACAAATATACTCGTATTTAGTTAGTTACGTATAGTTCGCACTAGGATCGGACGAGTTGGGAATTGCTAACTTATTATTTGGGGCCAAACTTAATCAAACATTACGTTACACTAACTGTTTCACTTAATATATGTCTATGATTTAATTTACTACTAATTTCTTTAAATAAACTTACCTAAAAATTAATTG
The DNA here is from genome assembly GCA_029849275.1 of Papilio elwesi. NCBI lineage: Eukaryota > Metazoa > Arthropoda > Insecta > Lepidoptera > Papilionidae > Papilio > Papilio elwesi. The sequence goes on along the minus strand of CM056691.1, from coordinate 12,474,693 downwards.
GAGCTCGCAATAACTACTAACCAGAAAGACTATGTTAATTTTAATGACCTTTATAATATTTCTTTTTAAATCTCTGCAGAATTTTTCGTTTTTTTTTGGAATATTCTAGGTTTATATTATTTACTAATCACAATAACTTTCCCACAGTCACTGAAATTCAGCAAGCGATGGGCAACCCATTGGATAAGACAACGACTTGTATCAAAACTGCCTGATTTATCCAAACTGGTATTGCAATCTTAATGTAAATATTCACCGCTCGCTTAATCTTTCGATACTTGCAAGTTTTAAGCGAAACCGAAGCATGAAAGTGGAAAGTTGTGCGTTCGGTTGAAGTAAATCCTTTTTAACTTTGCGTGATTAATTAAAGTTGCAAGCCTTACAGAGCGCTTAAAGAATTCGAGCGAATAACAACGACTTAGATGCGGAAGAAAACTTGCAATAAGTAGCAAAGAGGATTGTGTGTAATCTTATCTTGGCGAAATAAGTTCTGGAAACTTTTATACGAAAATATTTACCTTTAGCGATAGTGTATCGTATTTGATCACTCAAAAACTATATTTTTATGACAGACAAGAAAACAAATCCAAATAAAATGTTTATTGTTTGTGTCAAATGTTACAAGTCGAAGAAAGTTTATTCTAATCTACTCGTAATATCATCGTATCAGATTGTCACAAGCAAACCTGCTATACAGAAATCTTAATTGAAATACTGTGTATATTAGATTTCCTTTCTGCGATTTATAAATAGTTAAAAGTTGACGTAGAAAAATATATTTAGTTCACTGATACACTACTCAGTTAAAATAAAAACGTCGTCGAAACATTTTGTCAAGATTCCACAAAGAACACTCATATCAAGTTAAAGTGTTCGAGATTAATTATATACAGGTTGTTTGGAGATGGCGTAAACAGCGGACCACGAGATCTTTGACCGAAAATATATATATATTTATGTGAGAAGGTGGCTAACGAACAAGCGGATCACCTGATGTTAAGTGAGCGCTATCCATTGACATCCGCAACAAGCAAATGTGTTGCAGATGCGTTGCCTACCTTTAATGGACAGTGGAGGGCATAGACAAGAAAAAGGGTATTTCCTTTTCAATCCTCTTCCCTTTCCCATCCTATCCCCCTTATGACGAACGGGCGAGAGGAGGAAGAGGGCTGAAATTGGGCTTCCGGCACCTCACTCATCGGTCGAAATGTTGTAACTTGTTTTCTGTAAGGTCGTGGTATTTCTCCGGTCGAGCCGGCCAATTCGTGCATCAGATGTTGTTGTTGCGGACTCTACCACTGTCACTTTATAATTATTACACCTTGTTTCATTGCAATATATGATTATTGTAAACAAACAAACGTCATTTACAATACATAGCGAACATTACACTTTCTATACTTTAATCGGAAATGTGGTAATTCTGTAATAATCGAGACATAAAATGAAGTGACGCTTTATTATATGGACAGTGGTATAAGGTAATATGCGAATAAGTTGTTTTTGGATAATATTTTGGACTTTTGTAGCCTGTTTTGTTTTGTTTTTGATTTGATAACTAATTTTATTTACTTGTTGTTAATCTTCTATGATATCTCCAGGAACAGCGTAATCTACTGCTTATAATAAAACAATATTAAGTTAAAGTTACAGTAACTGATCCCATCGTAGAGGAATTTCGAAAATATTCTCTAGTGGTCCTTTGCCAAATTATCAGTAATCGTTTTCACAGATATTGAGCGAGGGCGGTTAAGCTGTTGTTCACGCGATGAGTAGATGTATATAGTCACACCCTTGTACTTTTGTGAGATCATATTGATAAATAATTAGAATTTTTCCAATTGTAAAGGCTTACATTTGAAAGTACGTGAAACAAAACATTAAGCGGCCAATTTCTGATTGCCAAACGGGGGTATAATCAAGTTAATTAAGCACGTTAACAAACAATTGGAAACAACAACGAGTTCGAAGCCACTATCGATGTTTTCCAATAAACATAAATTTAATTTCCAATTGTGGCCGCGACATGATTGCGCGGGTTAGCAACGGAACGGTTCACGTGTTGTTTTGTGTATAGATCTTGGTATTGATTATTAAAGCTCTGAAAACAAGCATTAAGTATTTTATAGACAATCCCAACACAAATATACTTTAAGTTTTATTAAAGGTATCATTTCAAATACTCTTTGATTTATCTGACTTCGACTGGGACTACGGCCCTGCTGCTCACTGCTGCAGGGGGAATATAAATGCTAAAATATAAATGGACGCCGCGTTGACATCTATACAGAAATTCCACTGTATCCTGTCTTTTACACCCGTAATCGATTTGCATCTTTGATAATAATATTCGTTAGAATTTTGGAAATAAAGCATAAGATATTTGGTAAAATCTTATAGGATAAGTTGACAGTACGTAGGTAGTACTCCAGTAAGATAGAACGATGACCTGGTCAAAGTTGCGGGGCCGACAAAGGTCGATATTATATTATTATGGTATAGACAGATTCAATAATAATTCAAATGTATCCGCATTGCATCTAAATCCGTGTACAAACAGTTAAGGGTTGTAGATGCAGTGTTATCAATGGATGAATTTACCTGATCTCATGAATATTCAATCGGATTCTACAGCATAGTAATATCGAGCTTGCTTTTGTGCGAGCTTTTGTGAAATTTACAGCACGTGGCTGCTATAAATTGTATCAAAACTTATTTTATTGTTATTAGTTTTACATTAAAATATCATTACCTTTTTTATAAGTTGAGTGCTTTAATAATTACGCTACTAAATTTTGAGCACGCATGAAATCCCGGTCATCGCATGTTGTGGCTATTCTCATGTCACCGATTGATTGTGAATGTCTTCAGTTTATAGTCTCACTAGGCTTATTGTAAACAGACAGCAAAATTTGAACTGAATGAAGTAAACTGTCCAATTCAAATCGTTAAATTGTAATCTGATATTTTACTTATGGATTATTACATGTTAATTTTTAAATTTTTAAATAGAATAAAATATAATATGATATATATATATTTATATATATAGAGTTGTAAATATATAAAAATAACAACATAAAAAGATGTATATCCAAAGATGAGTTAGGTTTGTTGTGTTTGACATAAAACGTCAAATTGTCAATTTTCCGTCAATTTATAATATGTCTACGGAGATTATAAACTAAGTTTATGTATATATTACGAGATTATATGTTATGCATGTTCAGTATTTCGACATGGGTCTCCCCATGGGTTCTGTATAGTTATAACTATACTTGTTCTATTGTCTATTCCGACCCTCTTCTTTTTTAAATGTTTTTCTCTCAACGTTTTGTTTGTCGTCCCTTGTCCCTTTTTCTATCCCGTGGGCAACGTTTGAGTTTATACAATTCTTCAATAAGACTTTAAATACAAAACTGAAAGTTGTTTACTTCACAATTTATTACACCTAACTCAAGTTATAAACTAAATATTGTAAGGAATAATAATAATGTCCTAGGACATATTCACACCCGGCCATCTGATCCCAAACTAAGCAGAGCTTGTGCTATGGTGACCAGATAACTGATATACTACATATACTACTACTATTTTCTTTTGTAAATGCTTACTTAAATAGATAATTACACCCAGACTGCGGACAAATATGTTCATGCGCACAACTATCTGTCCTGGGTGGGAATCGAACCCACGACCTGCAGCGTGAAAAGCAAGTATCTTACAAACCACGCCAACTGGCCCGTCATGATAACATTAAGTATTAAATAAGCCTATGCAGATTAAAGCACCTAAGCCTTTACATATCAGGTACTTTCTATTAAAAATCTCATGAAAATCGGTACAATCGCTTTGAAAAACATTTTAAAAATTGGCTTTTTGTTATATGCCGTACTTACGTTATGTGTACTAAGCATGGAAATTTCATTATGACATTACAAGGAGATAATTCAATTTCATAAAATTGTCCTGTTACTACGGATTTGTATGTCTTAGCACGGCACAAGTTCCCTGAGATGATGTTAGTACTATTACTACTAGTAGAATATACAATATCGATATATATTTTTTAAATTAACTTGTGTATTTTTTTTTATAAAATGTGTCAGTCGAAGTATGAAATTACTTTTCTATGGCGTTGTGACACATTTATTTTCAAACAGATAAAGACGGTAGGAAAAGTTTTAATTGAAATCGCCAACAGATAAATTCCAATCGGAAGCGATAGCGAACCGAACTGTGAAATAGTTTTATAAGTAAATCAAAGTAATAAAATGTTCAGCTTAACTTGTGTCATTTAAAATACTTTTAATTGCTCGAAGCAAACTGGGTTAAGATCGTTTAAGTCTTAAGCATCGTAAAAAGGTTTTTACACTTAACATGGTTAAAACTTTTCTGTGATATTAACAATAAAAAATTAACATTAACTTTTATAACTGGAAATATAAAAATGCAATAAATGGAAGTGCAAATAATTGCGGCACTCGCTCTTTATAATTTTGCATTATATTTTTATCAAAACAATCCTTGTACCTGACGGCATTGGAGATCAATTTAGATTTATTATGAACTTAACAAGTAATAATTACTTTAAATAAAAACAGTTTGTCTGTTTGATTATCATCACTCACTCTTCAAAATCGGTTCAGCCATTTAGAGTACAGGAGGTCACAATGGAACGAACATGAATACGAGTACATACGCGTGAAATACACTACCTGTCTTCTGGGTTTGTCAGGTAAAAAGAATCTTAGAAAGGTATTAAAAATTTATATCATTGCTATATGCAATCCTACTAATAATATAACTGCGAAAGTTTGTTTGTTTGTTAGTTTTTCCACACAAAAACTGCTGAATGTATTTTAATGAAACTTTACAATAATATAGCTTGTACGTCAGAATAACATATAGGCTATAATTTATAAAGCTATTTTATGAATTGTCCAAAATATAACGATAACTGTCAAGTAAAGAGGAAAAACATGCGAGCTAATCTCGTGTGCACTGCAAAAACCGTTAGAGTTACACGTACGTATAAATAATGTGCAATGGAAATGCTTACCTTAAATAGTCCTACAAAAAATCCAGCGAAAGCATATATCTATATTTTATGTGTAAGCCATTATCGCCTAAATAGTAAGTCTATTAATTATAGGGCGGAACGAAGCTTATGGGGCCAGCTGGTAGTACATACATATGTTTAAGTAAGTTCAATATATGTGTACCCATATATTGAAGTAGTTACATATAGACTAAATATAAATTTGTTTGTGAAGGAATCATCATTCTTTCATGCAAAAATCGGTACAAATTTGTTTCAAATAGGTGTATCTTGTTTTTATTTTAATCATATGGTAGTGCATTTCAGGTATATTGTACATTTAAATTAATTACAAATTGTTTTTGTTTTATAAGTATTTATCTAGGATTGTTTGGTGACATCACGTTTACTATTGGGTCTCTATATACTATGTTGAGTAAAAGGTATAACGAGTGGAATCCATCTTGAAAACGTATACGTAACTGAAGGTAATTAAAGCTTAAAAAATTCCGAAGCAAACTGAAGCAGTTCGTGTGTTGGTTTCTCCGAGCTCGCTGGTAATTATCGTTACTTTGGCATGCATTCAACATGTAAGTGGTGCGCAAACAACCGTGAAAACCTTTTTATATATCCTTTTTTATGTACCCCAGTTTACTAAGCATTTTACAACATGAATACGTTTAATTGTATTGTAATTGTTTTATACATTTTATTATAGTAATATTGTTACTTCACAATTATTTCATTATAAATGTGAGTTCGTACATCCGAAACATTGACATAAAACATGTTGTCTCCTCAGTTTTTCAGAGACAACAGCATGTTTTATATGAGTTTCGGCGAACCTATTATACAAAAACATTCATTGATGGTAGACACACCAAATTTGTTATTCTAAGACTTATTTTATTAAGTTAAAGTCGTTACACGTGCAAAGCATCACCAAGTATTATTTATGACGTTTTTAAATTTTTATTTAAATGACAATTCCATATTATAAAATAGTTCACTAACAAATCGATTTTTATTTTCTCAACTTGTAATAAATGTCGGTATATCTTTAATTTATTTTAGCCTTTACCTGTTATTTTACATCGACCGCGAGGGTGAGGGGTGGAGTTGATAACAAGGTACAGCGGCGTCGCTTGATTTATGAAGCTCTAAATAAAGTGCCTTAATCTATTTTGAAATTTATTTAACCAACGTGACAAAATAACATCACAAATATTAACCTAGATGGAATTTATTTTCTGAAATATTAAAAACATCCGAAAATAGAGCATATGACAATTACAAAGCAAATTTAAAACTATACATTATTAGTGGTCACTGACACACGGAAGAACAGCGATATGAAGAGTACCCGCAACCGGCTAACAAGCATGCTAAGTTTTAGTAATGTAGAAGAAAGGCGAGAAGCGTTCCAGGACATACAGAAATCCGTACTCTCTGGCTACCCCACTAGATTGCGGCGTGCTTATTTAGTTATTGATTATAATTTAATTGGTACTGAGAAGTCACCCATACTTTGGGCACCATTTGACAGCTCAAGGTTACTCATAGGGCAATGGAGAGGGGAAAGCTTGGAGTTACTCTGCGAGATCATATCGATGTGACCCGCAGTATAATTGACTGACATTGCCCGATGAGTTCCAAACCTTCAGTGGTAATGGGCCGGACTTGCTTGCAGACGGAAATGTAATAGGATGGCGGCCACGTACAGGTGGACGCAGCGGACGTAAGCCTCCCACAAGATGGTCGAGGTTGCAGATGTCGGAGTCCACTGGATGAGAACGGCAGGGGAACCTATCTTTGTGGCGATCAATGGGGGAGGCCTACGTCCACCAGTGTACGATATTGGGTAGAAAATTAGAGAAACGAAGAGAATTTAATTTAAACATCACTTTATTTGCAACATTAATATTTTTCTAACTTGATATAATTATCAAACGCCACAGATTATTATTAAAGAAGTTTGTAGAAGTGATCTTATAAATATAGATTATAAGTCACAGAGATGTTTTAACAAGTGGCTAAGTTTTGATAAAAGTTGGATGAACTTAATATATATAAATCAAGTTGTGCAGTGTCTTGTCAAGTTAATTAATCTTTTCATTAAAGTTGTGTATTATTTAAAGCTAAAGTTTTATATTGTTTTGATACAAATCTAATCATCTATAGAAGTAATTAAATTTAAATTTAAAGTATCCAAAGTGCCTTGTTAAAGTTTTCATGTATTCTCCGTCAATATTAACCTTATAACGTATATTATATTAAGTTAAATATTACACTAGAAGCTTACAAATTTACTTTAGCCTTGAATTGAGTTGCCATAATGGACACTGTTGCAAAATAACTATAAGTTGTCCTTCTAGTTCATTTGTAAACTTCACTGACCGCAGGAAAACAACGATGAATACCTTCACAACACAGTCGGTAATGTGACTCATTACCGAGTAAGCAAAACCCACACTACTACGTAAGATACCGCTTGGTTTGGCTCAATGAGCTGATTATTTCAGGGTGTCTGGGTCGTTGAGTTTGGTTTTAAGTTCGAATCGGTATCCGCGTGTGTCCGAAGCTCCATTCTGTGTGTAGGTTATAAATTTTGTTTAATCCATAGTCATATGGTTTATCATGTTCATTGCCTTTTGTTTATTCTAAATCCAATTTTTATTATAATTTAATCTATCTGTTACCTTTACATAATATATACTTAACCTATTTAACCCCATAAAATCTTCTCACACAAAATCTTAATGAGCTAATTTCTGAATAAATAAAAAATTACTTTTACCCAATCATATAATTACGAATATCTAGGTTATCAAATCATCGAATTCATACCAATCTTTACTCGTAAATCAGCATTTGGAGCACAAATTTTATTCGTTAGTTAATTTCGAATATCCGGTCCATAAATTTAAAATAATTATCAAATGCGTTATTTATTCGATGAAATTATCTTCGAAATAAAAATTATTTAAACACTACTACGAATTATACTAAAATAATTATGATTGAAAAATTTGTGTAGACGCAATGAAGTGTGAGAATGAATGAAAATGTGAGTGTAGACGCAATGAAGACTTGTAGTATGTGTGTAATGTACACATTGTGTACAACAATAAACCGCAACTTTGCATGGTAATTTGAAACAACCGATAAATATATTCTAGAGCCGTGTAAACGGAAATCCGTAGTTTCTGCTCACATATTGATATAAATGATTTTGTATCTTCAGGTATATGATTCCATTGATACATTACAGATTTGAAAATTACTACAGATTAAAAAAAACTTTTTAGAAATGGATAGAATAACATTACGTTGTAGCCAATTTATACTATAAATAAACTCGAAAACAATTTTTAACAATAAACATGAAGTAAGAACTAGAGGCCTTTAAACACACAAAGGTATAGTTGTTAAAAGCAAACTTAAATATTCTTTGTAGTCGTCAATAGTTTATTTAACAGCGCGTCGAAGTTTGTGCCGGACAGAAAAACTTTTCTTTTGTCACACAGTTTTAAAATAAGAAAGCATCTTAAGTACGTACTGTTCGCTGCCGTCGTATTTCATTTTGTTTTCTACTGATACTGGCGTATTATTATTATTGCTATTTACTATTATATATATATATATATTTATATATATATATATATAAATCTATTATTATTTTTCATATTAACAAATGATGTAATTTGAAGTCTTAAATTTCATCTAATTATAAACCTACAACGATATTATGCGGCAGTTTGCAATCGATATATACAGAGTGTCCAAAAATGACGAGTAAAGGGAAGACCACAGCTTTTATTTGAAAGAACAGTAAATAGAAACCCGCTATCGCCCAAACTAAGACTTTGGATATAGGTAAGATGCATTAAATCGTCTTATTTTTGGATAAGGATAATCTGTGGTCCGCTGTACACGCCATTTATGGACACCCTGTATATATCGATTGCAAACTGCCGCATAATATCGTTGTAGGTTACAAAAGCCATTCGTTAACCAAGTGATTACCTTGTGTAACTATATGTTATAAAGAAACATACCATGTTTCCATGACTGCGTTGTTTGAAAAAGTAGTGCTAATCCTATGCATTATTTTTTGTATTGAAAGTACAATTTATATACAAAACAGGATGTTGTCGCTCACATTTCCGGTTTGCTGGAAATGTATGAGTACGGGACTGAGACGTGAAGTTGCGTAGCTGACTTTAGATAGCAAGAGTTTTTATAAGCCCTCGTTAAAGGAAGGAGACTCAGTTTGTACTCCTGTCAACGCTCGTGACAATACCTCTTGAGGCCCGAGTCTTGACTGATTGTTATACGTAGTCGTATATCGTGTGTACCGTGTGAGATATCAAGTATTACCCAAAATTTATGTGTGAAGGTATGTTTTGTAAGAGTCGATAAATCGTCCTGCTATAGTAGGAACCTTATAAAATGTACACATAATATCTTCAAACTGTGAAATAGTGCCTATGGCATATTCCAGGGGTAAACAAAGAATTGTAAACACACGCTGTATCTTGCATTGCAAGCTTGCAACTACATAAAGAGTAACTCTGTACAAAGAGATTTCAAATACAGCTCAGTGAACAGTATCGTTCAATGTAATATTTATTTTTAAAAAGTCATTTTTTCTATGTGAAGCTACCTTTATATGTAGATGTTATTTATTTCATTGTCATTATAATCGGTTTTTACCAGTTCACTTTGAGTTCGACTCAGTTTTATTTAGTCAGAATTTTATAAACTACAATTGACCCTCCAATGTCAACGTTCATGATATTTTTCGTTTATTCTTTTTATATAACTACTAGTGACTCGCCCTGGCGTGGCCCGGGTACGACTAATTATGTTGATCGCTACCAAACACAGGAATGTGCCAATCTGGACAATCCCTCTAAATTTCATCGAAATTGAACCAGACGTTTCGGAGTCTATAGGTCAATAGAGAACATACATACTTCGTTTTTTATATACCATTAATTTATTTTTCATAAAAAGTATTCTATGTTACTTCTAATACCTCCAAGAATATGTGTACAAGGTTTCATGATGATCGGTTGAGTACTTTTCGCGTGAAAGCGTAACAAACAAACTTACATTCACATTTATAATATTAGTAGGGATGCGACTTCAATAAGAATATGATGACAATATAGTGATATCAAGTCTAAATATAGATCTCGAAACCCTTTAAAAATCATGTAGTTAAGCTATCAAGATACTTATTTGCGACGCAAAAAAAATTAGGCCTCCGGTACCTCGCTCATCAGACGAAACGCAGAGTACTTCTACTTCACGCCTGTTTTCTGTGAGGTCGTGGTATTTCACCGGTCGAGCCGGCCCATTCATCCAACAGATGTTGTTGCGGTTACTACGGTTACACTGTTAAAATTCTATTTCCATCCCCTGCCGCGCACAATACTCTTCTGAAGAAGACCGTCTTTTGTGTCTTTAACCGGTAGAGCCGTGCAAAACTAAATAAGTAAATTGAACGTTTGAATTACTCATTGGAAATATTTATCTAAATATTAAGCATGTAAAACTCATTTTGTATACATATATGTAAAAGCAAACTCGTATATGGTATTCTTAGAAATTTTTTCGACCCCTTAAGGTGTACACAGAGTGAAATGTACACAAAAGAAATTTAGCTGAGTAATATACTTACGTATAAAAATAATTTATAACATTAAAAATGTCCAGCGAGCGAACTACGGCGATCGAGATTGGAACAATATGGAAATTAAGCCATGGGAACAGTCAATAAATTATGTTTTTTTTAGTAATTATAATGTTATTATAGATCAGTGCTTAAAATAACGACCGTCATAATTTATTTGGTTTTCATAACGTAACTTTGCGCATTCGATATATTATTCGTATCACGTAAGCGAACGACTTATTCAAAAGCACGTTCTTGACTTATCAGCTATCGCTGAACGAAATGGCGGTCCCTGTATCTGCTCACGAAATTAGGTAAAATGTTAAAGGCTCCTTTACTTATATTCGACGTACTTACTCGATAGTGTAATATTTTATTTATTTTTTCTTCAGTTATTTTTATGATGAACAAGTACATCTGTACATTAACAATCATACAAGAATCAAATCTTTATATACCTATGTAATGTATATTATATAGCTAACGAAATAAAAAAGACGAAATATGTTAGCAATTTATAAAACGATGGAGTCAGCGTTAAATGAGCTGCACCCACAACGACACGAAGTCATTACCTAATTTCAAGATACTGCTGTTTCGGGCCAGAAACCCAATTTTCCAGCTGGATCAGCGCCAACAATGACAATTGTCGGTGCTCGATATGAAGTCTGTGATTGTTTTTACACAAGCTTAAGCTAAATTGTTTCATCGCAATTATACCTACGGCGGTAGTAGAAAACTAATTTAATCTTATCATTTTAGGTGGAGACAAAATTATAATTCGTTCCTTCTAGTCTATAATAAAGTGATAAATCGGCCTTTTTTAGAATTTTCCCACTGCAGGGACACAGGCCTCCTCTCTGAGAGAGAGAATGGGACGTAATCCACCACGCTGGTCCGGTCCGGGTTGGTGGAGGTCACATGTCTTCGAATTTAGTGGTTCTAAGACATGCCCGTTTCCTCACGGTATTTGCCTTCACCGGTCTTGGAGCAGTGGTGATGAAATAAATAGCACAAAGTAAAGCGCCTGAAGGGGTTTGAACCCGCAACCTACATACGTATGACGGGGCCTAAACTGCTGAGGCACTACTGCTTCTAGTCTAAATTGTATCAAATACTGAAGTATTGAGTACTTAGTTTTTAATTAAGTTATCTGTGTTTTTGTGATTGACGTATTTGCTTTAAAGATGTCTCTACATTAGTCTTGAAGTGGCAGAGCGCAGGAGTTCAGCTTATTTATTTAAAAGGCTCTCGTACTGGATGATATAACCATAAATAGAAACAAACATAAATAACCCAAACAAAAGTATATCCAATTAAAGTGAACACAGGTTGCAATTAACAGAATAAAGAACGGCAATACCAGAATAAATATTACATTACTTGGAAAAAGTAAAGAAAACTTATTTATTTATTGAATTTCAATATTTTATACTAAAGATATGTTATACTCATACAAAATCACCGGTCATAAATGTTCCAAAGACAGTGACAGCAACATTCACACATGACAAATGGTGTAAAAATAATAAGAAAAAAGAGGACAGCTAGTGTTTGTGACTTAAGCGTAAATGTGTGCGTGACGTAAGCATTAAGAAAGCGTCCTAATAAGAACACTTTCTAGTCTTCACTTTTCGACCGCTAATGATATACCTGCTACTTTTTGTATTACAATATCTAATTATAATTTAATCAATTTAATTTCTAATTATAATTTTAGTTGAGCGCGTAGTAAATCAGATTTAATGTCAAAATAAAAGAAAAGAGTATTATTTCTTTCATTTACGCGAATACTAGACATTGGAATAAAACTAATTTGTCGGATTTTATCGCGTTTATTTAACGTTTTTGATTCCCGACGTTTCGAGTACTTTACAGCGCTCTTGGGCGTGGGGGGACTGAAGTATCAGACGTCCCAAAATCAAAAGTATCCACTTATTTTCAATTAATATTACATTTGCTCCGATCTATGCAGAATGAGCTCACTGAATCTTTAGGTTTTGAAATTGTATGCTTGGTTTAAGATTTAATTTTATCAATCACGGGATCCCAAGCCGGTGGTAGTACCCATCCATCTTCCCTATTGAAGTTAGGATGTTTTTTTTTAATTTCAATTGTCGCGCGTGACATCCTGGGTAGACAGCGGTGTTCTTTTTCGAGGACGGAATAAAATCCGTGAAATAAGTTTTATTCCAAGAAAAGAAAAGCTTTAACCCCTTCAAGTAACTATCCCCAAACAGTCCTCCAAGTACCTCGGCTCGGGCTAAACGAATAATCTAAAAATATAGGAATGCATAAATTGAAATGATAAATGTATTCAAGCTTTTATTTCCTCGTGGGTTACTGGTAAATATTGACTTTGTGAATACATTTCAGCCGTAGTGTACATTACGGTTTGTTCTGTGTGTTTCAAAGTCACCAATATTAGTGCAATATTTCAAAATTACATTTTCAGTTGAAATAAAATTATTTATAAAGTCTCAATGGTAAATCATAATATAATATATGAAATATAGGAAAAACTAACCATCCAAGTCCTAAATAGCTTAATTTTGAAGATTCTTGTGTATAGTTTGTAGCTGTGGAAAACGGTGGAATATGCTGGTACATAAAACATTTTACTATAGCCCATTCCTTTTGTATACCTTTCTCAAGTCCTTTTCTGGCACGCTTACAATCTGATACCAGAAAAATAATTCTTCTTCATTCAGTGTACTTCCGGAACATTGACCAGATTATTGATTCATTTAATGGGAGGCCTAACTATGGTGTGTCAACATATATACGGCCACCATTCTTGAACTTTTAGCATTATCGGCCATTTGCTCTTCGAGCAACGGTCCTGTCCAATTTCCACTTAAGAGAAATTCTGAAGACAAATAAAAGTTAGTTATCAACTCTGGTACTCTGACAAAACAAGCAGTTTATAAAGCTTGCATATTCCTAGAATATTGGTTGGCTCACTTTGGTCTCATCGTAAACTTTATGAAACATTTTCAGCTTTCAGACATGAACTAAGTTGTAAAAGAGTAATATGCATTTGGTTCAAAAATTTTACATAAATATTTAGCTACGATGCTACAAAGATGTAAAATTGTTTTAAGAACTTTCATCCTAAGAATATTCTACACTATTTAAGTGACTTTCGTCCAGTTATTACAATCTATGGTAAGTTATTCTATGTGTATGTCTTCAAGCTAAGTCTAGCTGTGTTTCTTCATATTAGTGTAAGCCTGGAGATACAATGTCTCCTGGAGAAGACTTACAAATAATGTGGGGTTTAGAATCCTTCTTTAATCACTTAGAGTGTAAAAAGACTATCTAACCACCATTATATTGAAACATCTTTGCAAATGATTATATATGTAGAAAATTTATAGAGTTTGCGTTTCAAGTGAAAATAATCAAAGTGGAAGACAACTTGTTAAGTCAACACAGTTCTGACATACAATTCTTCGTCATAGTTCTCCTCGGCTACAAATATGTATTTATAATAATTCATTTTGCTATGGCACAAATTTCATCAATGTTATGTAGCGTATTCAATACCTGTCACGGAGTTTTTATATTGAACTTAATTTCTCTACTGAATTAATAATATACCTCAGCATTTAAACTACTTCACCGGCAGTAAGACAACGTTAATGAGTAAATTGCGAAACAAAGGAAACACGAAACTCTTTGACGTCTTTAGTTGTTCAGAGTCTCTAGTTAAAATAAATTCCTTTTAGTTAGCACTAAACAGATATTTTGGTTTTAACAAAGTTCATTACAGTCTAGTGAAATCTTTTTTGTCATTTTAAAAAGTTAGTAGATGGATTAAATAATTTAAAAGCTCGTCCTAATAACGGATTCGATCTTACACCAAAAAAATTGGCTACGTGCATCCAAGAAATAAAAAATGGCAATGAGCCGTGTGTATTGAGTCCTATTTTATTTAATAATTCTACGGAAGTGAGGTTATAAGTTAAGGTGGTCAAAACAAATTGATCAAAAATAAAACAATTTAACATTCACGGAGCATAAATGTCGAGGAGATTGATCTGCCCAGCGGTGGCTGGTAAGCTGTAAGCGAATTGAGAAATAAATCGTATGGCCACACGATCTGAATTATTTATGGAATTATATATTAAGTATGGACAAGAAACATAACGCTAATAATTTATTTTAGTATTTAACTTAGCTTACTTAGTTACTAAGATACTTTATGTGATTTTCTTATTTATTTTGATATAAGTACAGCATACATAAGCATAAATTTAGTTAAAGTTGCCCTTATAACTGTCAGTACTTTGGCGATGTTTATTTCAGTAACTACTTCATTTGAATGACTAGTGTCAAAAAATTACCAGTCTTACGTCTTTACAGCTTCTCAGTTTTGGGCCTCTGGCACCTCAAACATCAGACGAAACGCTATACGAAATACTTCTACTTCAAGCCTGTCTAGTTGTATGTTAGTAGAGTTGATGCTGTTAAGATACGACCCTTAAGAAGTATGCTAGGCGTGACGTTAAATTAAAAGTGGATGTTGCGACTAGAATTGAGAAAGGAATGCTTCGCTGGTTAGGGCATGTTGAAAGGATGAATGAAGAGAAATTTAGAGAATTACGAAAAAAAATTATGTTGCAAAAGTAAGTGGCAGCGTTGGCAGGGGACGTAACGAAAAAAAACTAGAAATTTTCTTTTTAACCACTACTTAACCACTGCTTACTCCAAGTAAGCTTAAAACTTCTGTTAGATGTTGCACATCAAATGTCAATCGGTACATTCGACGAGCCTACGACCTTATTTTCGCAGACCATTCTTTTGTACTTCGTTATCAATTATAGAATAGCTGTATAAAAGCGCCTTTACTTTATTGTTGCTTATAATAAAAGTTTATCAATTCCATCGAAGTTCGTCAATATTTTTGTTCGTGAGTCTGCAAAAACATCCATTTATGTTATCGAGCGAGAAACAAAGTTAATACGCTTCCTGAACACAGGCATATCTTCACTTGGGACTTTTCGATTTCATTTTTGTTAAAATAAAAAAGTTATAAAATATAAGAAAGATTCCCACAACCGACCTTACAACAACAACATTGTGTTGTACGTTGGTTAGTAACATACAACAATCAGTTTACTTGTAGTTAAGCAGTAAAACAGATACACGTGTATATTTTTAAATTAAAGTGCAATAGAGCTGACCTTTGTCGCCTGCAAAACGAATATCAATATTTCGCTGACAACGATCTGGTCTGCTTCAACTACTTGGTTAAAATTGAACAATGTTAAAATTATTTTAAAAGATCTGAATAACAAAAAGAGATTTGCTTATGCATGAATAGCAGATGTCAATCGAGGAAGTAATACTATTTCACGGAACACCTTGACAAGAAGTAGATATATTTATATTGAACTATTGACCCGCCCCGGCTTCGCCCAGGTACCACTAATTATAATGATTCGATCGCTACCAAACACAGGAACACCCGCTGTGCCAATCTGAACAATCCCTGTAAATTTCATCGAAATCGGTCCATCCGTTTCAGAGTCTATAGGATAAGGAACATACATACTTCGCTTTTTATATACCATTTTTATATAAAAAGTATCCTATGTTACTTCTAGTACCTCCAAGAATATGTGTACAAAGTTTCATGATGATCGGTTGAGTAGTTTTCGCGTGAAAGTGAAACACACAAACTTACATTCACATTTATAATATTAGTAGGGATTAAATTAAATTACTGCTACCTATAGGTATCTGCAACAGGTTAATGAGTTTCAGACAGGGATCTTTTATGGATAAAGGGGCAGAAAAAAGATATTTCCTTTTCTTATTTATCTCCTCTCACATAGAATCCTGTTGTGCTTCCCAACCTTATTAGAAGAAGATGGAAAGAACAAGAGAATTTAGAATTAGGACTTCAACGCGTTTACGTAACAGTCATTATTTTATTATCTACGCAGGTGTTTGCAATGAATCTTTCCGCGCGAATGTGGCAATCAATCTTTGTAAGTAATAAAGGCAGAAGTTGAAAACATTGACAAACTTTACTCAATCACGGCTGCTAAATTACATAAAAACTTACATAATAAATTCAATGTAAAAACGGTTCATTACGTCGTGAACGGAAAATTTGGTGAACGAATTTACAACTGCCGTTAAACATGAG
Organism: Papilio elwesi; assembly: GCA_029849275.1. Taxonomy (NCBI): domain Eukaryota; kingdom Metazoa; phylum Arthropoda; class Insecta; order Lepidoptera; family Papilionidae; genus Papilio; species Papilio elwesi. The sequence goes on along the minus strand of CM056691.1, from coordinate 12,457,809 downwards.
GACAAAACCTTCTAAATGTTGTGTTCTCTTTCTCATAATTACAATTTTTTTTAAGATGCATAATCTGATTTAAGTGACTGAGCTTGACATTGCAATCCATATTTCATATAAATTATAAATAATTTATACGAAAGACGCTTTCAAGAAGGTTTTAAATAACAGCTCATTTGGTAGTGCGAATTTCAAACGGAGCGATTTTAATTTCTTGGCTTATTTGGTACAAGTTCTTTTTCCTCTACCCCTTCACTACTTGTACATACAACATCCAACTAGATAATGGTTGTATCATAAATATAGTAACCTCACTCTTTGTTAGCCAATAATTACAATTTGCTCTAAGTCCATACCCTTAAGGAGTTGAGTCACGTAATCCTCCTTAATATTCCCGTCCCATGTTCAGTAACAAGTGTCGTTTATTTTCTTTTTGCTACTTAGGAAACTTTCTCCCAAAATATGTGCATAAAATTGCCATAAAACATTCATGTTTATGTACTTAAATGCGATATTTTCGTAAATGGGCAAGAATACCAATTCTGTTTTTTAATGTCTACCAACATAGCAAAAGTCAAAATTAGCTCACAATTGATCACACTTATTATAATAATATCAATCAGCCTTTTTCTAGAATGTTCCCCACTGCAGGGAACGGGCCTCCTCTCCGAGAGAGGAAATGAGCCGTAATCCACCACGCTAGCCCAGTGCACGTTGGTAGATGTCACAGGTCTTCGAATTTGGTGGTTCAAAGAACATGCCAGTTTCCTCACGATGTTTTCCTTCACCGTTTTTGAGCAGTGGCGATGAAATGAATTACACAAAGTAAACGCCAGCCTGGGTTCGAACCTGCAACCTACAGTACGTAAGTCGGGGCCTATACCGCTGAGCCACCACTGCTCACACACACCACTGCACACTTATTAATACTAGTTAAATATATCTATTATACCTTGTTTCACAGCTAGATGGAATTTTTGTAAACAATGGTTTTTACGTTAAAATCCATAAATTCCCAAATATTTTCGAATAATAACTTTTTCTCACATTACCTCGTAACGTTAGCTATCCATTGTATACAATTTGACTTTATTTTATGTAATGATTTTCACATAATTACGAAATTTCCGTTGAAGGTATAAAATGGCCGCCATGTATGGTAAATTACGTTTGTATGTTTACACAGATTCTATCTTGCTGTGAAACAAGGTGAATTACTGACTTGCTACGAGTAAATTTACTTTACCGAACCACTTTCTTTTATTTTCCCATGACCTCGAAAAGGTACCAATTTATTTTATGAGTCAATATTATTGTCATAAGACGCGACCTAACTACTCGAAATAAAAGTCAAATCTGTCTTTTAGCCAGTTATTATCATCATTAAATAATAGCAGTTTTCGATGTGAGAATAAAGAAATGACAATGTTAGAATTATTCAAAATACGTAGATACCTTGTTTTATGGCAAGATATGATTTACCATAAACCATTCACTTACCATAAACTTTTTATACTTTCATCGGAAATGTTGTAATTTTGTTGAATTCGTGAGATAATGTGAAGAGAAATTGTGTAATTTAGATAGCTAATAATATAAGGTAATGTAAGAAAAAGTTGTTCTTAGAAAATATTTTGGAATTAACGAATTTTAACGTAAAAACTTTGTTTACAAAAATCCCATCTTGCTGTGAAACAAGGTATAATAATAGTTACTTAGAGTATAGGGTTAGGAATAAGAGAGCAAATTCTGTTTTGCACTTAAGTGTCGGTATTTTCTTATTCAAATGCTTGAGTCAGGTAAACTTGTCATTTTGGTTCTAAATCATCTACTTTTATTTATGGACCATCTAAAGACATATATTAAAACAAGACACACGTACAAAATCTTCAAAACTCTACTCATAAGTTTTACAAAGAGATAATAAAAAGTTTTTCAATATTATCTGGTCTTACGCCAAATACCGAAGTTTATTGGTTATACGAACCCGTAATGGGAAAAATAAAAACAAAAAGCATTTTCTAAGCCCTTGTAAAGTCTGCTTGCTTACAAACTTGGGACTAACAAACTTCCTTCATATAGAGACCAGACTCTTGCTTGTTTAGACGACGATATTGTTTGTCATCCCCTAAACTGAAGTCTTATTTATTTTTTCATGATTACCGTAAGTTCATTAGTCTAACCCACTAATAATAAGTAGGATAGCGTTCAAGCAAAACAATGACTGCTGGGTGCTGGGTCTGCATGTTTATTATAAAAAAATAACTACACTACCATAAATTCGAAGAGACAAATTAGACTTTCAATTCGCGGAAAGTACTGCGTTGGCCTGTGATAATGCCCCAGGAGGTTTTGAAATACAATATTTCAATACTCCATGGAGCATCCCCTTACTTCGAGTTTCGTGTTCTTATTGTTTCGATAGCGACGGGTGGCGTTAATTAATAAACTGTGTCAAAGGAAAGAAGAATCTTCAACTCCGCCTACAGTTGTTCCGATTGCATGGCAAATAAGTCTCTAATTAAATTGAAGTAGGCGACGTCCCGGGGCACATGGAAGTCTGTATTTAAAACATCTACAAATAATTATTTACAACTTACATACTACATACAACTTCTAAGTGATACTTAAATTGTTATTAAAAATATAATAATACATATTACACATACTGACTATCAAAGAGAGGCGATGGTTAACATTGGTAATATTTCGCAGCGACAGTATCCCTTCTAGAAAAGTATCATATAAATACAGTGATGAAGAAAGTTCTTATTTCTTCATTTCGTTTGCCGAAATTAATTCCTGTACACACAGGAACTTAATTTTATCACCGTGCATTCTACACCGTTGGGTACCTACAGCCACATTTATTTTGTTTGTTGTCATGATAGTACGCGGGCAAATTGTTTGCAATGAGGTCCGAACACATTTGTAAAAATGTATTGATGTGCGGAAAAGATAACATAAGGGGTTTTACAAATGTATATGTATTAATTATATATTTAACAATAATTGTCGGTTCGAGCTTTGACCTTGTACTTTGAGCTTTGACCTGTTGGCGACTCCTGCTATAGTATCATTAGTTTTCTTGTAAATATCAAAGTCTATGAAAATTAAACACTACACTTATCAACCATGAAATATTTTGCGAATTCCAGTTCATATAGTCCTTGAATATTTTAAATTGTGTTCTTTAGAATACACTCTTATTTTGAAAATGTATAAAGGAAGTGACGTTTCCGTGAAAATAATATTAAAGTTAAATTGTATATTTTGTGTAAATATAGTCCAAGAATTGACTTAGTTTGCAAACATCCGAGTTATGTGAACATATCAAAGGGCGCGGATCCTGTTACCGCGCCGGATGAACTCGCTACTTCCTTTCAATCTGAATTTCATTTTGCTCAAATTTATTTAGGTAAATGGAATTCGAACATTCACGACAACGAATTTCTTGTGATACCTGTTAACATTGTAAATTGCAAATGGTTAGTTTATATCAAGGATAAATGTTTTCGTAAAAAAGGAATAACAGGAAAAGCTCGTAGCAAAACATAATGACAGTTTAATATATTTAAAAGTAAAAAAAACAAGTTTATGTATATTGTATTGACAACAAAAATTGAATAGTGAAACCACGATGACGACGGATACACCATCTGTTACTTAACATAGTAATAACAAATTTATAAATTATCAGACAATAAGTGTATAAAAATAATACAAAAATAAATAAAAAAAATGTACAAAATGAGTACATATGTTAGTAGTACATGTAAAATAAATTATAAATAAAAAAATATATTTATTTTACATGGTACCAAGTGCCGCAAGAATGGTGAGCTCCGTCTACACGCGGCGGTGCTCAGGAGACGATTAGCGTCACTACAAGTTCTTAGGCGGTGCATCATGGATGCTGTACTATTGTGTATGATAGTTTGGAAGCCATCCGTACGTATGTCCATAAACATGCCAGACGCACTACGAACTCGTGGTAACATTAGTTGCGCCCTGAGCCCGAATTACAAATAAAACTAAATGACTAATTCCTCCAGTAGAGTTCGGCGGTTATGAAAATATTTTAATTTTGTAAAACACAATACATTACTAGTACAATAATTTATCCTTCTACAAACACAAGGTTAAGTTTTATTGTTACTAACAAATAGTATGTATTCATCTGAAATAAATATTTATTATTATTAAAGTGGTTTATAATTCTTTCTAAATTGTTTTCATTTATATATTACATCCTTTTTACTTAAAATAAATGATCGCACCTAATAAACAAAACACAAGATCACAGGCGTTTTGTGTTCTCAATGACCTGTCTGACATTTAATTTTCACGCGCACCCCTCCGTTTGACAAAACCTGCCTGCCTCCGCGGAATCTGCTTGTCCAAATAATGGCGGATACGTTGTAAGAATATGGAACAGAATTTCGCTTGCGTGATACATGAGTAAAGTTGTCACATTGTTTCATGGAACCTTTTTGTGACGAGGTAGTACAATTGAGTCTGTCCAATATTCGGTTATTCTCCATTAGAACAAATCCCGTACTAATTATGTGGAGTGCTAGTATACCAGTGTCACTTTCATAGTTTAAGTCTCTGCAATTATTCCATCAGGACATGGTTTTCCTCATTTTGAGACGACTAAGAGCGGTACACGCTATGTAGATATGTCGATAAAACCATTGATATTTGTAATGGGTGTTAACTTTTAAAATTACACAATTTTACATTAAAAAAATGTACAATACAGTTGTAACTGTGTTGGTGAAGTTTCTGTCGAGTGCATTGTACGCACAGTACAAAGCATCGACGGGGACGGCGTCGTATCGCGATAGCGCCCTATGTGTCGCAGCGTAATGCTAAATCACGCGACCATTGTGCTGGGAGATATTGCATGTTCACAATTCACTACACTAAAGAAGCAACCGATTGTAAGCAACTCGCTATTGTCTTATATAAAACGAAATAGGTACATATATACTATCGTTGTAACATACGATTCTGAGTGATATATTTGTATTATATATTATATTGTATTATATTATATATATATATATATATATATATATATATATATATATATATATATATATATATATATATATATATATATATGTATTATATTTAAAAAACTTATTAAGATAAATTAAGTAGTAGATAGATAAAAAGATGTATAAACATAACAGGTTAAGACAGAGGATAGTATCCCATCCGATCTTCTTCCTTTTCCGATACTTTTCTTACCAGGAAAGGATAGGTAAGGGAATAGGATAGGAAATGGGGTTCCGGAACCTCTCTCTCTCTCTCTCTCTGATGAAATTCAGAAGAAAATACTTCTACTTCTCGCCTTTTTTTCTTCACGGCCTCACTTGCGCCAATCGCTGAGGCAGCTCCGTCTCTGAGGAGGACGAGACTCTCCAATTCTTCTCAACTGAGGCGTGCTGAAAACCAAGCGCGTAGTCCTACACCGTCTTTTGCTACTGGTGACGGATACCCGAACCTGTCAGAAAGCCCATACGAGCTTTCGCAATGCTATTTGAGATTTGGTCTTTAAATTACTATTTCAAGTCCGAATGTAATGTTCTCGTATTAAGAGATATTTTTCTATTATTCTCACAGCACATTTCAAAGTAACTAACTTTGTTTTGATTTTACTTTTTCAAGAGTAATGCTCGAACATTGTGCGACACTTAATTTCCAGCTCTCAAGAGGGATTCCGAATGACACTGATAAATTTATTTCGAGCGCTTCTTGTACGTTTGTTATATAGCAACATTTTCATTCGACTCGAGCACTGCACTTCAATCTTATTTTATTAAAGCTGAGTATAGCTATAACCTAACTTTTTATTGGAAATGAAAGCGAACTGCTTATATTTAACTCGAAACCTAATGTTCGTTAGTTTTGTCTAACACACGTGTAACACACAAATAAAAGTATAAGTAAATAGTCAAACGCCAATTGTAGGAATAAACTTAAGTACCAAATGTAAGGGATTTAAAAAGGAAGGGCCTACTGCTGCCAAGTTACTAGCCCGGGAAGGCAAAATCCCTACTTCCCTACTAATATTATAAACGCGAAAGTAACTCTGTCTGTCTGTTACGTTTCGACGCCTAAACTATAAAACCGATTTAAATGAAATTCGGTACAGACATATTTTAAACCCTTAGGAGACAGGACGGAGTCGAGAGTACAGCTAGTCTATATATAAATACGCGAAGTTAATTATATTTTATACTAAAGATGTGTTTTTTTAATGAGCTCGGCTCAAAACGAGCTCGAGCGAATGATTTGGTTAAAGGACTCAGGGTCCAAGGTACCCTCATATGTAAAAAAATCCTGCTCCCACCCCTTGTTATAACGGACATACTTATAAGATTGAAATGTAATGATAATATGCAAATTATTGGAAGAAAACAATTTAGACCGTTGGTTTGGGAAATGGAAAATTTGAATAGAATGATTATATAAATAAAAGTAAGTTACATTAAAAGAGTTCAAGAATCAGAGTCGGCCTTAAGACGAGTCTAAGGTACAATTGCGTCCTTTTAAAAATAACATTTCTACTGAAGTAATAAGCAATCATTTTTTTTCATAGCATAAGGTGGCCATCCGCAACAAACAAATGAATCACAGATGATTTATCTACTTTTAATGGACAGAGGATGTCCATCCCCTCCCCGTCCAGTCCTTTTCCCTTTGCTATCCTATCTTTATTTGGAAAGGATGGGAAAGGGACGAGGACTTAAATTAGGCCTCCGGAACCTTACTCATCAGATCAAACATAGAAGTATACTTCTACTTCACTCCTGTCTTCTGTCCGGTCGTGGTATTTCAACGGTCGAGCCAGCCCATGCGTGCAACAGATGTTGTTGTTCCGGGTTCGAACCCAAGCAGGCGCCTTACTTTGTATAATTTATTTCATCACCACTGCTCCAAGAACGGTGAAGAAAAACATCGTGACGAAACCGGCATGTCTAAGAATCACTAAATTCGAAGAGATGTGATATCCGCCGACCCGCACTGGGCCAGCGTGGTGGATTACGGCCCTCTCTCAGAGAGGAAGCCTGTGTCCCTGCAGTGGGGAAGATTCTAAAAAAGGCCGATTTATGATTGTTTATTTATTAAATAAATATGCGCTCACGCCCGTAACCCAGAAGGGTAGGCTGAGATCATAGATTTCCATTTGGTGCGATCCTGGCACACCTCTCTCGCTTCTTCCACATTCATACATCTACGCATGCATGCTCGTCGTAAGGGTGCTCCTTATATCGCCCTTTTTTAGTAAGTCATTAATCTGATCGACATAAGTTTTCCTAGGGCGTCCCCTACCAACCCTGCCACTCACTTTTGCAACATAAATTTGTTTTGTTATTCTCTCTTCATTCATCTTTTCAACGTGCCCAAACCACGGAAGCATACCTTTCTCAATTCTAGTCACAACGTCCACTTTTAAGCCACTCTTTTCCCTAAAAACGCTTTTTTTAACCCTATCATTCAAAGTCACGCCTAACGTACTTCTTAAGGATCGCATCTCAATGGCATTAACTCTACTAGCATGCGTTTCCTGCCAAACCCAGCTCTCACTTCCATACATTAATGAAGGTGCTAGTACAGCATTGTGTATTGCCTGGCAAGCCTTCGAAGCCACACCCCTCACTACTGTACCTATAGCCCCATTCATTTTATTTCCCTTAAAACTCCCTAAAACTTTTTGGCTTGGAGCCAAAAACTATTCTATAATCATACGTAAAGAAAATATCTGATCTTTGCAACCCCTTCCTTTCCTAAAACTCTGGCATTTTTGTCGTATTTCCAAAACATTTTCCTGTTTACGTAGAAATCGTCAGACAATCTTTTTTCATCCTTCTCCTTCCTTTCTTGCTTCTTTCTATTCACTACCTCTTCCACTCTCTTCCACAAACAACGGAATCGTAACTCAATCCTTTCAATACCTTCATTTGTACAGTCTGATTGCCTGGCTTTTGCTTTTGTTTATTTATTAAAGTCTTAATTATGAAATATATCTTTTCATATTGTTTCAATATAAGTTCGCCGACTGCGATACAAAGTTTGTCAATATTTCCTCTTCTGCCCTTATTACTCACGTCGATTGATTGATCGTTCAACCGGCGCTGCGAATAAACTTTTATAATAAACATTCTCACCTCGACGGATATTTTAACAAGAAACCTAGGTATGATCTCCCGTTACAGGCTTTACTATATAATTGTACTACGAGTATTACCTTATTACAATGTTGATATTTAATATTAAAGATATGAACATATATTACATTTTATACTACAGATATGTTATACGCAGTATCCAGCAACATTCACACATTTTGAATTGTGTAATAAGGATAGCGTAATTAAGATAATAAGAATAAGGAGTACAGCTAGTGTTTGTCAGTTGAGCTTAAATGTAAACACATGACAAAAGCTATAGAAAAAAAGTGTGACGTTTTTGAGTCTTCACTTTTCGACCGCTAGTATAGGCAAACTTGATTACACGCGCTAGACAGATCTAGCTTTGTGAACTGTTCGCCACCGTGAAGCTTATAAAACAACTCGGTGACCGTAGGCAAAGGCGTTCTTTTTTAGGATAGGCACGATAGGCGACGCATAATCTGAATATTCTACAGGCTTTAGTATTCCTAAATCGACCAATCTATCAATCTCTTGAGTTACCTTGTCCTTCAGAGCAAATGCTAAAGGTCGAGCTATAAAGAAAATAGGTTTCGAATTTTCTTTTAAAAATAATCTAATATTATATTTTTTGAACGTACCCAAAGTATCTGAAAAAGTGTTGGAGTATCTAGCCCGGAGCTATTCTATCGTGGGGGATGATCCGCAATATTTATCAGGTGCTAGTTCTAAGTTGAACGTGGAAATAAAATCCCTGCTGAGAAGTGCTGGGCCCCCGCTACGTACTACATATACGTCTATGGCGCGGGTGACCTCACCAAACGACATCTGTGATTGATACATCACCCCTAAACAGTTTATCTTTTCACCAGTGTAACCAATTAAGTTTTTATCTGTCGCAGACAATGACAACTTGCCAAAATGACGCTTAAAAATATTTTCGGGAATTATCGATACGGCAGAACCGCTATCAATTTCAAATTTTAACCTGAGTCCGTTTAATTCAATAAACTCCACCATGGGTTCACCTCTAAAAGATCAGATATGATACAACTCACCGGCGTCCTCCCCGCTCGTCTCGCCCGACGTGGCCTGGTTCGCCTTCTTGCACATTCTTTTTAAGTGACCTTTACGGTTACATTTTTTGCAAGTGTAGTTAGAAAACCGACAATCTAAAGACCTATGATTGGAATAACCGCACACGGTACACTTCACCATTTTTGACCTACTATTACCCGCACTTTGAACACTTTCGCTCGCTTGTCCGATTTTTAACAAAACTTCAGAAGGCGCGGTCGGTCGCGGAGGCTGCGGTGATTGCGCAGGCGGTGATTTCCACAGCCTTAGCCAGGGTCAGGACGTTCGGATCCTGAGCATAGATCTTGAAGATACCTTCGCTGAGCGCACTGAGCAGTATAGATCGTCGCTTATCTCCCGTCGCATCGGTTAAGTGATTTATGTCGTTTGCAATAAACCACTGCGATATACGTATTCCACGTTTGTTCGTTGTAATTAAAACATGATAAAACGCCAAAACTTGTAACTGAAATTTCGAATTATTTTATTTAAAAGAGTGGGTATTTAGTTCACTAGCCACTGTTATGTATAGGTAGTAATGAAACGATAGCTTTCTCAGTGCAGAATGTTTTATTCACGTCACTGTGACGTCGTCGGTGGGAGCAACCGCCTGTTCCTAAATACGCATGTACTATGCGCATACACAACATATCTGTAGCAAATTTTGGCAGATTCAGACCTTGGCTTAGTCTTAAAACTATAACGAGAACTGTGTGGCTCTACCACAAAATAGAAGAACTTGTTGCATAAATAGGCCAATTGGGGATGTATATAGATTTGTTCCTTTGGTCTGATGAGTAAGATATATAAGAATATTCAGCCATATTAATTTACAGCCAGACGTTTATAACGCGCCTGTAATGCTTCCAATTGTTGGGGCAAGGGTGCAGGTGGTCACTGATCATCATTTATCATCATATAAACGCGTGATTATGGCCATAATTTATAGAAGACATAATTTATATAAGAGGAAGAAGATAATGTGGTGTACATTCTTAAAATCGGTTAAGCTGTTTAGAAAACTACCAGTACGTACTACTACCCGCGAAAAATATTAGGCTTTCCTATCTGATGGACCAAAAGAAATTCATTCAAGCGTCGGTGAAAAATCGACCAGTTTGTAGGTAGTCATTCAATTTATCTGAAATTTAAAGCTCCGATATACGTCGAGCAGGGGTCATAAATAAAAGCAATGGCTTTTTTCGCAGGACGGCTTACCGCGTAGCGGATATAATAATTTAAAACCAATAAAATAAATAAAAACAAAAATCTTTGCGAACGAAAACCGAAATACATACTGGATACGTGTACGTAACAAATGAGCGCTCAAGTGCTAACAAATATGATAATCTATCCTATCACCCTTTGGTACAACATTTATTTGAACTTTCTATCCATCGATAGTACATTTTAGTCCACATTTAATCCACGAGTATTACAATCTAGGCAGCGATTGACACCGTGTATTTTCTGTGTCATGAAATTATAATCATAGGTCATTTATGAGGTAAACAAATAAACATTTTGGATTTTACAAGGTAAGGTGTAACCTTTGTTTACAAAAATTCCATCTTGATGTAGAACGAACTTACATACGAGACTTACTACTACTTCTACGAGATGCAGCAGTAAACAATGCTCGCAAAAATACTACCCTCTTTCTGGTTAAGTCAGGTAATAAATCCGTATTTAAGTAATAATTAAAACAGAAGCCTTTAAGCGGTAAGGTACTTGTGATGAGACAATGTCAAGAAATATTATGTACCTCCTTTAACAATACCCATATATGTATTCCATGGGATATAGTTAAAATTGTTAGAATAGCCACTTAGCGTAGCCTTGTGTTGCAAATAGCAATATAGATGCGAATATTGCAAGTAAATATCAGTAACGTCTAGTAACTGGTGCTCGTAATGCGTTCCACGCGGCGGCGCGCCGGCGTGCCCGCATTAGATGTTATGTTTTAATATTCAAATGACGCCATATTTTAATACTATCATTGGAAATTATACATAAGCCTATTTTACTAAAGTTATATTGAAAGAATAATAAGCACTATCCCACGAAATTCAGAGGGTAAGGTATACGAGGAAGAACTACTAGAAAGTCTCGTAATTCAGACAGTCTTCTATAATTAACATCATTAAAAAGTATAATCCTAATATTATATATGATTGAGAAAAGTATGCTTCGAGCATGTCGAAAGGATGAATGAAGAGAGAATAACGAAACACACTTTTGGTAGGGGACGCCCTAGGAGAACTTATATCGATCAGATTAGTGGCTTACTAAAAAGGACGAAATAAGAAGCGCCCATAACCGACGAGCATGTATACGTAGATGTATAAATGTTGAAGAAGCGAGAGAGGTGTGCCAGGATCGCGCCAAATGGAAATCCATGATCTCTACCTACCCCTCTGGGTTACGGGCGTGAGCGCATATTTTATTTTTATTTACTTAATTTATCCCGACAATAATACTGTTCCTATTAACGAAATTGTTTGCTCTGGTGATGTTTCATGTCACAATTACAACTTTTTGACTAATGTTCTTTTTTAATTCGTTTAATTCGAAAATCATTTTATCAATGAATGCGGACGAAGCCGTGAGCAACAGATAGTGAATTTACATTTAGAACTATTTATAAATTTTTGAGCAATTTCTGATTTTACTCTATAAATTATAACTACGATTCAGACAAAGAAACGTGAATTATGAGCAGTTAAACGAACACTGAAGTGATTAATGGTCACGAACAGGTAATTTAACATTCTCCAGGCATACATTTCGATGGGGTTAAGTCTACCGTCGGTAACTTGTAAGTTAGAGGCGAACTCATAAGCAAATCGTGATCCATCTTCATAACCATCAAGTTATATATGATGAAGGTCACATATATATTGTGCGTAAAAAATCCCAGTTGTCTGGGGGCAAGGCGCTTGGACGTTAAATTCGCGACAACGAATCCTAAAACAACGAGCACTCGGCACGGAATAATGTATTACAGAATAACAATAAATACACAATTTATTTCATAAAAATCAAAGTATTTTATTCATTGAATGATAATTACATATATAATATCTAATATCTTATAATTTGTGTATATAAGCCACTCAAACGATGCGTCATACCTCCCAGCCGATCGAAGGAGTGATGAGTCATAGGTAACGGAGAGTTCACGTAACGCGGCAGGCATTGGGAAAAACTTTTTTCCGAATTCCTCCCAGGGTATACCGATTTATACGACGTAGACACGTCAAAAATTAATGCACTCACGCTGTCACTCAGAGAGGTAGGCAGATATTACGGATTTCTATTTGTCCTCTACCTACTGCTTCTCAATAAGCAACATAGATTCGCCTTCTTTAAACATCTTCAAACAACGTTCTATTTTAAGCTACAATTTTCTATTGAAACGCAATTTCGAATCCTATTATTTAAAGTCGAGAGTATACGTTTGAAGGAAACCATCTCATATTACATGATGTGCGTGTTTGCAAACCTTTATAATATTAAAGTTGCTGTACTCAAGTCCTATTCGAAATCCAATAAGTTTAACAACTTTTTTAGCATAGTTGAAAGTATGTGTAATAAGACTTAAAATTTCATCACAGGTTTCCGTGAGTAATCGCTGGACATCATACATAGGGCTCTCGCCAAATCTGGAAAGCTGGCGATGATCCAGCCAGAAAATTAGGTTCCCCGCTGAAACAACGCTATTTTGTAATTAAGTAACGACGTTGTATTCTCGGTCACAAAACTTAACTAACTTAGAGACCAAATCCTGTAGTTTTTAATACTTTTTTAAGCATGTATCAAAATATTTTTTTCTTACTTACTTTTAAGGTTTATAACTAAAATTCGTGTAATATGTTTACCTATTATAATGTTTACAGCAGATAGAATAAAAGAAATAATGTAAAGTATGCATAAAACTATTTTCGTATTCAATACGTGGAGGAGGCCACTTATGTATATGGATTAAGTCACACATAGAAAGACATAAGAAGACAATTGACAGTACATATAAAACTACAGAGTATCAAATTTTATTTAAATAAGTTCTAAACTTTTAGTTGAATCTATGAAGACCTGAATATACCCCTTTATTTAAACATTTAGGCATATATAATTCGGTAAATCGTAACAATCATAATTTTTCTGCAAATGAAATATTATTTTACTAAGTGGAACCTAAATACTAAACGGGTGTTTTGTATAAATTAAACTTTCAGCAGGTCCTTAGATAAGGATGACAGGAATTTAAAACTATGACACATTTCATTTGGTGAGCGAATGTACACGTACGAACATTTGAGCAGAAACATTACCCTAATGAAATGATCCTAACGCTGGCGTTAGTATAGCAGTGGTGGCCAAATGAGGATGTAACTTAGAAATATAAGTTCTTTCATCATACTCGTAGATATGGGATCAACGGAATCTTTTTAGTTAATTACAATTCATTTTCTTATTAATATTAGACATTGAAACAAATATTGCGACTAAAATGTTACGAACTAAATGTAAATGGGCTGGACATACCCAAAAATTGAAAGACGGTGAATGAAGAAGGTAATATCTGGTGGTGATACTCGTATGACGTAACCAGAATTGAGTAGATGTGAGCTACAAGCTAAACCTCTTTACTAGGGCACCGTTGCTGTGGGCTACGGTCTCCCGGTAGGTACCGCCAGTGCGGATGTCGGCTATTGTCCTCCTACGGTGTCGCTGGGCACTGCTCGAGAAAAGACTGACAGAAAGTCTTAACCGTTCAAGCAATCCCTAATAATGAAGAGTATCTTTAAATAGTCTGTACAGAAAATATTAAGTAACAATATACAAAATTAAACTTTTAAATATTCATAGGTTATGTTCGGTGTAATATTTTTTTATTAATCCATCCAATGCCTTATCATTACTACAACGTGCTTGTTCAGAGCCACTGGGGCGTGCAGTCACGCTGCAATGAACGCACTGTTCATGAACTTGCGATATCCTCATAATGGATTAAAAGGTAAAATGTACCTAAGTACTTCCTTGACGTTATGTATCAGATGGTACGGTAATGCCGCCGACAAGTCTAGCATAGCCGTAACCAGTATAAACACTAACTTAAATAACTGACTTGGTTTTTATTGATATAATAAGTATAATGGCTTAACAATCACACGGCACCATAATTTTGAAAGAATAAGATATTATTTCTATTAATAAGTAAATTTAATATGAACAGAATATGGTGGCGTGTAAATGCTAAGTCATTATAATTATTGTAAAAATAATGATGTCTAATGTTGACAAGGTCACTATAAATGTTGATAGGTTAATTATTAGAGTGTAATTTATTTATTTATTTAAGAGTAAGTTGCTCGAGAAATTCTCATATAGATAATTATGGTAGAGTTTCGTTGCTAATTGTAGAAACAAGAGAATAGAGGTGTCATATTCAAAGTGCCCTGTGTTATTGTAGGCTCTTAGTTTTTACTCATTAATAATTATGGTAGAGTTTCGTCGCTAGTTGTAGAAACAAGAGAATAGAGGTGTCATATTCAAAGTGCCCTGTGTTATTGTAGGCTCGTAGTTTTTACTCATTAATATTTATGGTAGAGTTTCGTCGCTAGTTGTAGAAACAAGAGAATAGAGGTGTCATATTCAAAGTGCCCTGTGTTATTGTAGGCTCGTAGTTTTTACTCATTAATAATTATGGTAGAGTTTCGTCGCTAGTTGTAGAAACAAGAGAATAGAGGTGTCATATTCAAAGCGCCCTGTGTTATTGTAGGCTCGTAGTTTTTACTCATTAATAATCTAATTGGAAACAACATTCCATCTTACTTTAAATAGTATCAGGGAAAGCAAATATGTCGGTAAAGATATAGCATAACTAATTAACGGTGGTTATATAAAGTTTATATTCTCTTATGTTAAAGCTAGGATACCTAAATCTGTTACTAACACAAATGGGCTACATATATTTGCGACAAATTGTTTGTATGAATTCTGTTTAAGCATCTACATGTTACCTGTACTCAGCTAAATTAAAAAAGACGTCGTCATATTACGTGAAGCATGAAAAATACGCACTTAAATAAATTAAAATTATTATAACGGAGCTCTGTATAATTATCTCCAATGAAATGTTTTGGTACCTCAGGTAGGTAGGTCTACCTAATCTACCATTAAAAGTGAAGGTCTTGAATTTAAAATGAGCTGTAATGTATTTGTATCCAATTATGTAGATTGCAATCGATTTTCCCCAACTTCTTAGGTTCCAAGTAAAATACTCATCATGCTTCACCACTTATAGTCTGCCTTAAATTTAGGATTCGAACCTTTGGATGTGGTGGATTTCATTGATGGTAATAGAATTTCAGAAGGATTGCGTGTTTCCGTCTGTATTGTCCCTTTTTACCACAAAAGAGATAGTTATTTCGGAAATAAATTAAAAATAACTTAAGGAAAACCGTATCGATTAACATTCTGAACAAATGCTTTAAAAAATCGAGTTAAAATTTCATTATGATCAGTTTAGTAATTTATAAATGTATACCGGACAGACATCGTGAAACGAAATTTTTATATGAGATAGTATAGCACTCAGGGATAATATACCTTTCTAAAAGTGAAATTCTTTCCCACAAAGTCGGTTCAGTAAATCCAGAGATTTCACCCTACAACCTCACAAACTCAGATATTTTACCTATTTATAATAGTATAGATAAAATATGAATCAAATGTGATATGAGCCGGTTTGTTTTCTTATTTCACGATAAATAAAATGTTATTTCACGATAAATAAAATGTTATTTATTACAAACAAAATACGATATGTTACCGGTAAAGATAAATATTTTCATGTGAAAGTTTTCAAGAAACTTATTTTGTCGCTGTAAGATTATATGCCATCCTCTTTGCGACTTATTACAACTTTTCTTCGTATCGAAATTGTTTGTTATTCGCTCAAATTCTTTGGGCCTTATAACTTTAATTAATATTTATAATAAACCACTGAATTTTATAACGGATATATGTACTTCAAATAATCGCTTTCATGCTGTGTTTAAAATTTAATGAATAAACGCATCACACATGTTCTTTATTTTGATGTAGGAATTTATAATTAAAGACAGTACTATTGATATATTCCATGGCAAATTATCAGTATATAGTATTTCAAAATCGTTAGGACAATGAATTCTCGTACCATCGCAAGCGTCTTTTATTTTTACTTCAATATTGCGTCACGTACATAGTGTTGCGGGCTATGTTACTGTTATAGTCGAAGGGTAAATATGAGAATCCTATCCGTAACCCCTAGAAGTATCAGTGATAACATCCTACCATGCTAATTATAGTATCAAGTTAGGGTTACTAACATTTTTGTTATAAGGTCTCCTAGTGCGTCTACTAGCAGATTGGTTCCATTGGAGTGAGGTTCAGCAGTGGTTGAGCTTCCAACAACATGTGCTGCTCGAATGGGCCTGCTCAACAGGTTAACTATCACAACCTTACAGAAGACGAAGAGTAGTAGTTCTGCGTTTCGTCTGGTGTGCGGCGCCGGAAGCCTAATTCTCGTTATCTTCCCTTTCGCAGCCCTGCCTAATAAGAAAAGGATGGGCAGGGAGAGAGGGTTTATTGAGGAGGGGAAATATATCCTTATTCTGTTTACCTCCTACCCTATCCATTAAAGGTAGACAACGCATCCGCAATTCATTACCTTGTAACAGATCTCTATGGGTAATCGACACTTAATACTATGAGAATCTTGGGCTTGTTCGTTTGTCACCTTCTTTAAAAAAATTCGTAGCCCTCTTCTTTAAGTTTCACACCAAGGGCCTTTAGTGGGTAGAATTGTACATCACATTGCATTTCCCACAGAGGATATCTTTAGAAGATTTTCACCCGATACACAACAAAAGGTCATGCCAGGATTAGCTTACTTATAAATCAAGTTTCTTCGCTTCTATTTTATAACTATTGTGCATCATACGCAAACTATACATTTTTTATTTTAACCGACTTCGAAATAAAGTAGGATGACCTTGATTCGCTTATATTTTTTATGTTTTGAACTGAAAACTTCTACATCGATTTTAAAGATTCATTTTGCAATCAATAGTTTTAATTTCCAGTTCGGTCCTGTTTAAACTTTACCCCGACCGGATAAGTGGTTCCAAAGTTATTCAGGATTTTCGCGAATCGAATCGTTTTTGTACGTTTACTGCGCTATAATATGTTTGTTAACTCAGTTTAATTTTTAATTGTTCGATTTCTGTTACATTAGTAATACAAAAAGGTAATATAATACAGAAATTTAACAATCAGCAAAGAGATTTATTTAATATCAGATTGAAAACGGGGGCGAGCTTCGGGTATCTTTTGTTACATTCTACTAATTAACGTTTTGCAACTGGATCGGAAAACAAAACAAAAATACAAGACCACTCACTTGTAAGTTTATTCTTAGAACACTGGCTTTCGGCTATTTATTTAAAATAATTATTTTTAGAAATATTAAGTTTGATTTAATACTAGCACACCCCGGCTTCGCCCGGGATAGAAAAATAAACATATTCCATGTTACTCCCTGATGGATGAGTTCCTATCAATAAAGAAATTTTTGCAATCAGTTCAGTAGTTTTTGTGTTTATTCGTTACAAACATACAAATCTTTCTTCCTTATAATATTATATAGTGTAGAAGATTTAGCATATTTTTTACCGTTGAATATCAGCAAGCTTGCCAAGCAGCCTCTTTGTAAGAATTCATTAAATTTTAAATATGTTTATTTATTTAATTTTATTAAAAAAAACATTATTAATTTTCTTTTTATTTAGGAGAACCTATTGGAGTTTTCACTACTAAATTGTAATATACAATGTATTTTCAATATTGTAACTCATAGCTCCGATGAAATCGAATAGCGATGCCTACTTCTGACTACGAAAGTTGTATTATAGTTTGGGCTTTCTCTCAAACAGTATTATTTCGCTTACTAGAAAGTATCGACTTAGTCTTAGAGCTGACAAAGTTTTAAAATTGTCTCGCCGAAAGACTTGGCGAGTCGCGTCGCGCTATTATCGACATATGGTTGAACTCTTACGTTTAGCTTCGACTTTATCTGGTCTACCATATAAACGACGTAAGAGGTTCTAAAGCTTTTATCGCTTAAGACATCTTGAACGACACTTGCCGTTGATTATTTACTTCCGGTGTAGTTAACAGTTTTTATTTCTTAGGCTTCATATTCGATGTACAGGGTGTACTAAATAAGTAAACATTCCTGGTGCTATTGCTCTTCATAACCCAGAAATTTAACGTTTAAATACGAATACTAATGAGTTTCATACCCTATTTATTATTTGTAACTGGATACATTTTATAATTGTGACCAGAGCAGCGGTAGATTAGTAGAAAGCTCTCAGCGGTAACTGCCGCTTGAAGAAGTGCTGAAGATCCTGGTAAGGTTAATGGGGTGAACTATTTAAATTATTGCTTTGCTGTTGATTATTGTGCAACATTTTTGCAAATTAATCGGACGTTCTGAAGAGCTTCTAAAATCACATACAAAGTTTCCGTTGCATACGAACAAACAAACGTACGTACACTTAGTCCTAATCATGCAAAAAAGAGATCTCACAGTGCACTGTTTACAGACATTTCGTGAAAATATCACTTTATTCATAGCAAACATAAATTCCATAGTACTGGTGGAATTCTATAAAACAACGTAAGATGTGTAAAAACCACAAAGTGTATTCACACGGCTTCTATTTATAAAACTTATCTATAAAATTTCGTTGTCTACTTTGTATGACGGTCGTTAAAAAATATTGGAAGGAAATTTTTAAGGCAAGCGCTTATTGCTTTTTTACGATGTTGTTCATGACTGGAAGTCGAATATATTTTACGACGTATAAGTTGTAAAGCAAGCTAAACGAGTCCGCGTAAAGCAGTTAAATCTACTTAAAGTTGTTAACGTTGTATCTTAATTTTTTTAAATATTTGTTCATAAATAAACGTCTTATGAAATTATTATTTTTTTAGATTTCGTGGAAGAATGTGGCATACCAGCAAGCAGTTCACCTGATGTTAAGTGAGTTCTACCCATAGATTTGTTGCCTTAAATGGCCAGAGGAGATGACAAAAAATGGATATTTCCTTCTCCTATTCATTCCCTCCCCCGTCCAATCCTGTTCTCCTTCCCATCCTATCCTTTGTAGGGAGCAATGGGAAGGGGAAGAGTACTGAGACAGGGCCTCTGGTAATAAACCTCTAACTTCTTAAGTTAATGACGCTCTTTTGGATTTTGAGTAGCGCTGTACAATTAATATCAAAGTGTACTACTATATTTATTTACTTAATTATAACTTATCTGATATTTATGGGGATAAATATATATATTATCTAACTCATTCATTATTTATGATGACCTTTCGTAAGGAAATAACTTAGATGCGTGTAACGTATAAACTGCATGTGCTTATTTAATTTTTGTTATATCACCTCTGAAATATATGTTATACTTCTCATAATATGAAGTATAGAAACCTTTTTCACGAATAATTCGTACAACAATTAATATTATCTCCAATGAAGAAATATATAATTTTAAATTAAACTTCAGATCGAACACTTAGTACGTGTTGGAAATATTGAATGCAATGTTCAATACTGTTCAATTATAAGGATAACATTTAATGAGGCAAACGTGGTAGCAATACGCAGTATCGATAAAAGGTGTCGCAGGGCATTACATGTTTTAGTATAAAATTAAACTTAAGGGTTGTCGCTAGCAATGCTAGCTCCACGTTCGAGTACTTGCTTCTTAACACAAAGAATCTAAGTGCCATGGTTCAACGCTTAAGGCTTTGATTTTTATTGTGTTTATATATATATATATATATATATATATATATATATATATTCTATTATTTATTCATTTAATCAAACCGTTTTTGTTATCGCAGTATTAAATCAGTATTTCAAGCATAAATTTCGTTCGTTACTTTATTTCGTGTATCAAGTCTATAAATTTGAAATAATCGCCACGTGCGTCCATTTGTTGAAGGTAAAATTGCATTCGGAATAAATCCTTTTAAAAACATGCGGTACATTTACGTACATGAAAACGAGAAGATATTTATACGATCACAGTACTCAGTGAACAAAAATTAATAAATTTCAGGTAAAAAAAAATCTAAAACATTACCTAACTTACTGTGTTTTTGTTTTTGTGTTGACGTTTTCAGATTCCCCTATATTGCATAAAAAATACGAAATAGCCTGGTATGATGCCTATGATGATAGTCTATGCTTTGCTACCAGTGCGAAGCTAGGACGCTTTTTTGTAATATTAAGAGACATAAGAGCTGTGGGGGCTCTGCGGCTTAGGCCCTGACTTACGTACTGTATTGGTTGCGGGTTCGAACCCAGGCAGGCGCTTTACTTTGTGTAATTTATTTCATGACCACTGCTCCAAAAACGGTGAAGGAAAACCTCGTGAGGAAACCGGCATGGTCTTAGAACCAACGAATTCGAAGACGTAAACAGGAACATCACTGGACTCTAAGAAAACATCTACTTACGTATTATAAAATAATGCTTCCAAGTCTTTGAATTATAAATTTAAATTACAAACAGGCTGTGCAGTGACTTGACTAGCCTTGTTTTTTTGCATTATTCTGCAAGTATTCATAAAATCTTTGCGTATTTTAAGAATACAAATTCAGTACAGAATAAATTTAAATATAATCCAGGGGCGAGTGTTTGGCGGGTTATAAATCATACGACGACGTGGCTCCTTGCTATCGTCATCGTATCTTGGAAGCGATGTTAAGTAACGTGTACTATGTCAAATTAATTTATTACCGAGGTTAAAATTTAAAAGGAAATATTAATCTATATTAATAGTAATTTTATGATATCAGTAATATTGTCTCGGTATATTTTTAGTTTAAGTTTAGTAGACCTCAAAAAACATAAACTTATATTCCATGTGTGATATTCGTAAATATAAAGTAACTCAAATAATTATCTTTTCTTTTATTGTTCGAAAAAAGTAACTAAAGGAAAAAAGTTTCTTTCTCCTTTCTACTTCTTCTTCTATTTATTTCTTTCTTTTGAAAATGGCAGAGAGCTACTCAATAATGAAAATTACTTATTTTTAATCTCACAGATTAAATAACGACTGCGGGCCATCTTGGCGAGTATTTCTCTTCAGTTCTTTGTCTTTTGTAAGTGCACGTTTATTTCACAGCCACCGTAGCGTAGTGGCACACTGAAATGCACTCATTGTTTGGGTTTTAATAATGTTAATGCATGCGAACTAAATTCATTACTTACGACAATGGTACAAAAATAAATAAATAATCAATAAACAAATTCAAAAGAAAAATAAATGAAAAACAGTTCGTCCAAAGTGTTCCAAATACAAAAAAGGATGTGTTGATGCGTGTCGCTGTCGCATGTTGTTCATGCAAACCTTTTCCCGTCCACGTTTTCCCCTACAAAATATCGTCTAAAGAAGTTTTCACTTCAAAATTTTAATTATATTAATGTGTCCTTTAGAAAACATTGCATGCATGTATAGTGAAGGAACTATACAATCGATTCGTCTGGTGCGAAGCGACGTGGACGCTTCCTCGAGTGACGTCATATACACCAGGTGAATATTTGGTTAAATTACGTAAGTTAAATCATAAAAGTCAGATTTAAAAAATGGTGCCGGTCTCATAAGTACAACACGTTCAAGTTACAAGGACATCGCTTTATGTATGTTACCTATAAACTCCGAAACGTCTGGACAAAAATCTACACATTCTTAATAGAAATAGTTTTACAAGAGCTGAAATCAAATCAATGTAAGTACACTAGTGAGTTTTAATGGAAGCAGCAAATTTGCTCTCGCAATACGGGCAATGGACTACCAATCGGGCGTTGCATCGAGTATTCCCTGTGTAAATGCAACAGGAGCGCAACGAGCTACGTTACTCTAGATTGCGAACACGAATACGCAATAAATATACATAAACATACACAAATGTACTCCTCAAATGTCAACCGTCCTCTTTTCCCATCTTATTGGGTTAGCATAACAGGTTTTCGACTATCGTGTCATTCGTCACTCCCTTCATAACCATAAACATCTTTCACGCAATCCATCCATCTTTTCCTAGGCCAACCGGATATTCCTCATTCATATCTAAAACTCCCCTCGTCACATACCATTCTTCTCCTCATCTCATGCTCGGACCATGCTTACCTTTTGCTCTTTGATTTATCCGCTTTTTATCTATCAAAAAATTTAATCAATAAGTATTAATTATTGCCCATAACGAAAGTGGTGAACGCGAACCTGATAGAGTCCAGGGTGCGCATGTCGACGGAACTGTCAAGAGTATCAGACAACAAAAGAAAAGGAACGCACGAAGCTTACTGTCGTTTCACTCTCGTCATCGCAAACGTGCTTTGGGCTTGCCGTCTATTTACAGTTATAAGGACCTTTAGAAGAAATGGAATGGAAAGGCAGAGATCATAGTAGCTTACGGTCTAAAGTGGCTTGAAAAGAATCAACATTTCCATACATCTAATATCAAGTATCGACGTATTAACTAACGTTGCCAGTTCTGCAGGTACAGAAAAATATAGAAGATTTGATAAAATACCTTTGAAAAAAGAAACTCAGCGGAGCATAGCCGCTACTTAGAGAGCATAGCCGTCAGATATTTCTAATCAAGTAATTCTCTTGTTATTTTATATTTAATAAAATTTAAATAACTTAAATATTTAGCTGGTATTTCACTGCTAATATTTCAAATAGTTGCAATTCCATTGGCTTAACTCAATAAACATAACATAACTGTAACTCTCAATCAAAATGTCAGAATTAATGTTTTGAATTGGCATTCCCTAGTGAGATTAAGCGTAAACAGCTTAAATTGTATATTCACTATTGAAGGTTTGGTATTTTTTATTGTAGAATATGGCAAACAATCAAGCGGTGCGCCTGATGGTAAGTAGCAGCAGCAGTATGGCCCCCTAGCTTTATTTTGGAAAGAGGAAGGGAAATATAGAAAAAAAATATTAGCTTTTTCTATTATACCTTCCCCGTCTAATCCTCTTCCCCTTCCTATCCTTTCCTTATTAAAAAAGAGTGGGAAGTGGAAGAGGAGAATGAAACAATTTTATGCATATGGCAAATATATGTTAAATTATTATTCATAGAACAATGATCATACGATACAAATTGTATACTCTCTTATCATCGACATGACATTACATAGTGTAACTATCAAAAATACAAATATGACTGACGGCCTCTCAAGAAAAGAAAATAGTCCCTCTTTAAAGGCCGGTAGCCCGTCTACTTTTCCTCTGGTGTTGCGGATGTTCATGGTTTCACGTGATTACTTAGCCCTTTTCTCTTATCAAATACAGCAAAAATATTTAAAAGTATAAATGCTAATTGAATACGATATCCCGTGTCAGAAGGTAGGACTTACGTACACTAAGCCCAAAAGCGTAACATACCAAGGCACAGTATTATTTCCTTAATCATTTTGAGAATGTATTTGGACATGAACGTAATAATTAGGGCGCCTTAATTATAAAAGGGTAAAATTAACGCACACATAAATTTAAAGGTGATATGTATCTCATTAATGCTTGGGACCTTTTAAAATGGGCACCGGTTTATTTTAATCATCACTGGAGTAAAATTGGAACCGCGTACCTTTTTTTTTATATATATTACAAAGTGGCAAACGAGCAAGCGGCCCCTGGAAATAAGTACCGCTACCCATAGGCATCCGCAAAAAGCTAATGAGTTGCAGATGCGTTGCCTACCTTCATGGACGAAGGAAGGACAAACAGAATAAAGGATAATTCCATTCCCTGTCCATCCCCTCCTCATCCGTCAAATCCTCTTCCTCTTCCCATCCTTTCCTTATTATAAAAGGGTAGGAGGGGGAAGAGGACTACAATTAGGCCTCCGGCACGTCACTCATCAGACGAAACGCAGAATACTTCTACTTCACGCCTGTCTTCTGTGACGTCGTGGTATTTCACCGGTCGAGCCGGCCCATTCGTGCAAAAGATGTTGTTATTGCGGGCTCTACCACTGTTAAACCTAACCTGGTACCTACTAATTTTAAGGATTATTTTATAGTGTGGAGCAGTGGTGGCTTAGCGGTTAAGGCCCCGTCTTACGTACTGTAGGTTGCGGGTTCCAAACCAGGCAGGCGGTTCCTTGTGTAATTTATTTCATCACAACTGCTCCAAAAAGGGTGAAGGAAAACATCGTGAGGAAACCGGCATATTTGTAGAACCACCAAATTCGATGTGTGACATCCACAAAACAACAAACCAAACCGCAATGGGGCAGCGTGATGTATTACAGCTCATTCCCTCTCTCGGAGAGGAGACCTGTGTTCCTGCAATGGGAAACATTCTAGAAAAGGTTGATTTATTATCATTTTATTATATTTTACAGTGTTATACTTGCCATAGAAGTCAAAATACATTAAAAGACTAAACTTATAAAGTTATTAAGTATTCAAAATCAGAAAACCATAATACGCTTGTGCTATTCTAATGGAAGAAAATCCATTCTACAATTTCAAATAGATCATTTAGAATAAGAACTATAAGACGTTATGTTACCGAAGGTAGTGTTATTTTTTTATGCCTGGGTCTATGATACTAGAACTTTAAAATAAGGGGAAGTGAGTTGGTAACAAGTACACTCTCTTTAATTCTTTTCTTTATCTGCTGCCGACCCTTTTCTTACACAAAAGCCGAGATATTTGTAACTGAACCGTTTGTTGCGGATGTTCATAGCTGACGGTCGCACACACTTTCACTACATACTAACACAAGTATATGGAAATGATAAGTTATTTCATTACTCTGTAACATTGAAATCAACGTTCAATCTTTTTTGAAAATTAATTATTCATTATTTCGAAAGTTAGTAGGAATTAGGCCGCGAGTGGACGACAGATGTTCGGTAATTTTAATTTAATATGAGACGCCTCAGTGAAACTTTTAATATTACATTTATTAAACTTGCTACAGACTAACTTCAGGAAAGATTTTAATAGAGGGCTACTAGCGTACGTGTTAATAAACTTATAGAATTTTAGTACATATTAATAATTCAACCCACCCGGGTTACCGGGTACCTACATAGCAATTATAAGCGACAATATTTTATGTATTCTTAATTTTTATTTATATTATTATTTTATATTCTTTTACTCTGACGTTGTAAGTAGTTTGTAATACTATGTAATTATTTTTGTATATTTTCTTACTCTGTGAAAGCTAGTATAATATTATGTTACCTTATAAGTTAAACTTTTTTTTATTTATAACTTTATTTAATTAAATTATCTAAACTGCAAATGGATATTCCGTAATCTAATATTTATATGTCCGAACATAATATGTGACGTTGTCATTGTGAGGCAAATGTTCAGTTAGCACAAATGTTCGCCACACAATGTGGTTATTGCGAATTGGGTACTATTTGTTTACCACAAAGAGTAGCGTGTAAGGCAAAGTTAATTTCGAAGCCAAGCAGATATTTTTAATTCACCACGTATTTTAATACACATTCGGTGATTGTTTCGTGGGAACATAATCGCTTTGCAAAGACGGTCCTTAGTTTTAATGACAGATTTATGTCAATAATATACTGTTTTTGGGATTCTTACATACATAGAAATCATTTGGTGGGTGGGATACGTATAAAGTAACATTTCGAGTTTCGTTCCACAATATTTTACATCATGGTCGTTCGCATATATCAGTCCATTGTTGGACGTATGGTTGTCTTCCCCGATGTCTTCCACAGTACGCGGTACTTTTGTTACAAATTGCATTTTACACGTAAGAATATTATTTAATAGTAAAAAATGTTGGCATGTTACATTATTATTATATATGCAGTTTATTAATTTTGAATTTAGTTGATCGTAAGCTTGGAACTGAATTACTCGATTGTTCTGCTCAGAATCACAGCTGTAATGTTTCAAATTGTCCCGCAATTTCATTGTAGCGTAGCATATTGCAATGAGCTTATTTTCCACGCAATTTGTACAGGATAATTCATAAAGCATTTCAAATGATCTGTCAAATAACTTTATAATATGATCTTCTATCATCGAACAAAATATATTATAGTAATATCCGTAAATAGAATAAAAAGAATACGTATAAATGCAAAACAGATAATTACACCCAGACTCAGGACAAACAGTTCATGCACACAAATACCTGTCTTGGATGGGATCGTACTCACGACCCGCGGCGTGAACAGAAAGTATCTTACTAACAACGTCAACCCTTCATTGTCAGCAAAGGAAGTGAAGTGTAACTAGAATTGTATCTATCAGAATGTATTGCGTTCATTCCTCAAGTCTACTGATTTTCATAAGACGATTTCACAAGCCGATCTCCCATCCTTTGGGATACTGTCGTCTTATTATATATAACTCTTTTAAAAAAATGAATGATTTACTTGATAAAATTAAAATTGTTCTCACCATACTAATTTTGCGCATAGAATTCTTAAGCCTTAATATGTTTTTACAAACAGGACAGTTTTAAAGAGATTGTACTGGAAAAAACTCAATTGCAAAGTACACTCTTCTAATATACATTCAAAAATTCAAAGAAAACATAACGAACAGAGGGACCGAGAAAAGTAGTCGAGACCGCGTAAATTCAAGCGAAACTATAACGAAAATTGAAATGTATGTACATAAAAATTTAATGTACGTTTGTTCAAAATCGCAAGACTCCTAAAGCTCTTTACCGATCGTTTTCAGATTTATTCACAACTTTGTATTCATACCAACAACACACCCATAAACGTTTATATTTGTATGTACTTTAAACGAGAATTGTTAGTTTGTTACGCTTTAACTCCATAACTACCTATCCGAACATCTTTAAGATTATCGTTATGGTCAAGGGTATATTTTACCTACTTATGAGGGGTCGGTCTTTGCCGACATACTTTCATACTTTTATGATTACTACTACTGTATGACTTGAATAATTTGTAAAATTAAAATAAATCAATTATTGGCACACTAATAGGCTTATGTTTCAATTAAAACCTTTTTTATAGGAGAAGGTGGCATCCGTACTTTCCTTATTAGCAAAGGATGGGAAGGGGAAGACGACTAGAATTAGGCCTCCGGCACCTCACTCATCGGACGAAACGCAGAATACTTGACGCTTATAAATAAAATAAATAGAGTAGAGTAGAGTGGATTGGAGAGGAGTGGAGTGGAGTGAAGTGGAGTGGAGTGTAGTGGAGTGGAGTGGAGTGGGGTGCATGGGGTGCAGTGGAGTGGATTGGAGTGGAGTGAAGTGGAGTGGAGTGGAGTGGAGCGCAGTGGAGTGGAGTGGAGCGGAGTGGAGTGGAGCGGGGCGGAGTGGAGTGGAGTAGAGCGGAGCGGAACGGAACGGAACGGAACAGCATAACACAACATCTTAAAGTCATGGCAATACAACAGTCGAGCCGGACTGTTCGTGCAATAGATGTTGTTGTTGCAGGCTCTACCACTGTTAAAATCTAGTCATTTCCTTTTATAATCTCAACTTCTGGTATTGGAAAGGTTTATTTCAGAATCAATTGAGAGAAAAACATTGACGATTCTCTACTCCAAGTTTACGGGTCGATATTTTCCAGCATTGCTAAGCTCGTTCAAAAGATGGATATGTTTTTTGCCCAATTCCACGCTTTAAATAACAAATACAAGCGTTTGACAGTCCACAATCAGAGGGCTTTATATTGAAACACAGACTATTGCTGTTCGAAACACTGAAGTCATACACAAGACATACACAGATAAACTTTCAGGTTTTGTAAATACGCGAAGTTCAGATCGTTTCTAGCTCCCGTTACTAGCTTCAGAAGATATATTTAATTGTAAACGAACGGTAGGAACTCGTTCTAGTTGCATTTTGAAATTCCGGTTCATTAGAGATAAAAATAGCAATCTTCTGGATGAAGAAGAGGTTAAGCACGAGATTCAGGGACGAGTTTTCATAGTGAAATTACACTGCGCTTCAAAATAAACATCCAAAAAGATACAAAATCTTATATGACGTATAACCTTAACATCCTTTTTACGGGAATAATCAAGGTGCGTATATTCGGTTACCGTTCAAACGAATTTGCTCTCCATTGAATTCGACTTTGAACTCGCTAAGCATATCCAACGGAATGAAAAATAGATTGAATTAGGGCATTGCGAAACTTTTACTAAACTAATTCACAGTCTTTGCTTGGAACAGAAATAGCATTTAAGTCTTTTTAAATTTAAATGGGGGCAGAAATAGCAACCGCTTTTCACAAATGTCATTGACCAAAGAACTTGTATACTATGGACTAATTCTAGTTATCTCCCCCTTCCCACCCTTTTCATGTAAGGAAAGGATGGGAAGGGGAAGAAAACTTGACGGTGGAGGGGATATATAGGAATTGGAAACAACCATTTGCTGTTTGTCCCCTCCGCTGTCCATTAAAGGTGGGCAATGCATCTGCAACTCATTATTTAGTTGCAGATGTCTCATAATTAATTGGTAAAAATTGAGCGGTATGTATACATATATATATATACATATATACGGTATAATGTAAGCACCCACGCTCTTAAAAAAGGTGGTGTAGACAGACGTTAAGGATATCCACTTAGCCCGGTTTGGCACACCTCTCTCTTTTCTTCCACTTTCAAACATCCTGAGCCTACATGCTCGTCGCTTACAGGCTCTTAACATCGCTCTACTCTTATTTCCCCAAGTTTAAGTTCGTCTAGGGCGATCCCTATTTATTATCACTACCACTCACTTTCGCAATATAAATTTCTCTTACCAATCTTCTTTATTTAATCTTTTCAATTTGTCCAAAGCATCGAAGCATACCTTTCCGGAATAAATAAATTATCCATATTTGAATTCCAAATTTTCTAAAACTGTTTTGTATATAAAAAATCTTTTTTATCTTTCAGACCGCACGGCGCTAGCTGTAAGAGGCCCGTTCAATGATACTATTTCGTATATTTCACACAATATGGAATGTTCAGAAAATATGATTAACTATTCATTAAAATCACTCTTACCACACACAATTCCTGATTTAAATATTCAATGTGACCTCGTCTCGGTGCCGTTTGCCATCCATTATTAACGACATTGCACGCACAGTACAATGGACTCACCAGCCAACAGTTCTCAAAGATAGCTTTGTGGTACAACAATATTTAATTACAAATGAAGAAAGTTATATGTGAATTATTTTTTTATTTTAAAGTTATATAAATGATTAGGATGAATGGTCATTGATTATCAATTAACTGTATACTATCGATTTGTAACAATATGGGTTCGGCGGTCCGCGGCACAAGTTCTTAGCTCAATTCAAGCTTATGGAAATGACTTACCAGTCGATGCCCGTTTCAGCGGTTACAGGATCTAGGCAATCTATCCAGGTCTAAGTCGAGTGAGTCAAGTCAATGATCCGTAGCGCGCGAGAGGTGCTCCTGCTGCAACCCAACTATTAACAATGCTCGCCTCCCGGCACGGCACGAACAAAATGTCTCGTAGTACGATACGAAGTCGTTTGAAAGGAATCAATATATCCATTTGTGCGTGGGGAAAAAAATAAAGATTAAATACTTTAAGTAACTACGTCACCCTCATACCTTACATAAAATATGTATGTCGGAAACTATACCGAACATGCAGAGTGACAGCAACATTCACACAAGTCGAATCGTTTAAAAAGTTCAAAGAATAAGAAAAAAGATGTCAGCTACTGTTTGTCACTAAGCTTAAATGTAAACATATGACAAACTAAAAAAAGACGTGGCAAAGAAAAAGAAAAAATGGCACATGTAGATGCTAAGAGCCGCAACCCTATTGGAGTAAGCGAACCTGAACCCTTAACATATATTGATGTTTTAGTCTTTGAAAGTAAAGAAGAAGACTGGATAACCACAGTCCAATCATCTGATGAAGAAGTAAAGAAGATAAAAGAAATTTTATTAGATCCAAATTCGAAACCGGGAGGGTGAATTGCATCCCATAGATAAACCAAGCATTCCCTTCCATACGGTCCACGCTGACCATTTAGGACCATTTGTGAGAAGTAAAAAGGGCAATTGCTAGCTACTCGTAATAATCGATGGTTTTACAAAATTCATTAATCTAAGACCTGTTAAAATACAAAGACGGGGACGACGGTAAGAGTTCTTAAGGAACATATTAGTTATTTTGGGTCTCCAACTCATTTAATCATGGATAAAGGGAAAAGTTTTACAAATGGGGGTTTCAAAGAATTTGTGAACTCATATGGCATCAAGCACATATTAAATGCTGTATCCATCTCTCGCGCAAATTGTCAAGAACTGGAACTTTCTACTGCAACTCATGGAAAGGATGAAAAGTCCTGGGATAAAAAAGTCGCCGATATACAATTAGGCCTTAATACAACCACCCACAAAACAACTCAAAAGAGGCCATCAGAGTTGTTATTCGGAATTAACATAAGATGTAGGAGCGAGGGAGTTCTAAGGGAGGTCTTAGAGGACACCACCAGCATAATACCAGCTGAAAACATAGTAGATATTAGAAAAGAAGTTGAGAAAAGATAGAAAAACAACAAGCAAAAGATAGGGAAAGATTTAATAGATATAGAAAGCCACCGAAACATTATGCTGAAGGAGATTTAGTACGTATAGAGCGACAGGCTCCGCGAGATGGTCAATCACAAAAATTAGTTGTAAAGTTTCAGGGTCCTTACCGAGTATTAAAAGTACTTGCTAACGATAGATATATCATCGAAACACTCCGCTGTCACGTAAAAATAATCGACGCTACGAAGCTGTAGTAGCAGTAGATAAAATGAAGCCGTGGTTAAGTTTTAATAGGGATTTAGAAAATAGTTCCGAGGAAAGTGAATCAGACGAAGACTAAGGGAAATAAACAATTTATAATGGTAATTAAGAGTGAAATAGTCAAAAAAATAAATTAAATAAATTAAAATGTCATTCGATAATATAATAATGAGTATTTTGTAAGACGTTGAAGAATTGACGGTACGATGTAAATATTTTTTTTAATGTGAATCATCTCTAAGTTCATCAATTGTCATGTTACACTAGTTCAAGCGAAGAGACTCGCTAACAACAGGAAGGCCGAGTTGTTAGCTTACTAATTTATTGACATATTATATTGATTAATTCGCCGGTATTGTATTGATTAGGAGTAAAGTTGTGTTTAGAATAAATATTAATTGTATTGTATGTCATTGTTATTTTGTTTTATAAAATGGTAACAATGAAAATGTCATTATGATCCAAGAATCTGTTTAATATTTAGAAAATGTGTTTAAATTCAATAAGTTATCATGAGTGAAATTGTAAAATTTATTAGTAAATCACTTAATACATTATTGAATATGTCCTAGTCACAATGCTTTAAACATTAAGACAGTGTTATGACTAGACCGGAGCACGTCCATGTTGGCCGTGCGGAGGAGACCAGTCAGTCGATCGATGGAAGAGGGCGCGACTGGTGTAACGTAAAAGAAAATGTACTATAGTGATCAACCGGCGTTTCCTTCGAACTCCTTGACCGTTACGGCTGTATCCTTACATATACAACCAGGCAGTTGTTCTTGCGTAGACACCTAGAAGTCAGAAATACTCTATGAAAATCGATCGATATTGGTTTTGCACCTTACCAATCAAGCTAACTCCCGCAGCTTACTTCTTCTTTTGATAGCTTTTCATGCCCTTTTGGCCTTGGCTTGGTGAAGCAATTTATTTACGTCGGTCTATGCGTGGCCACACTCCTCCAGTTTACTACCTCAAATTAATTTGCGTCTCTGTTCACACCATCTAACCAACAAAGCGTCGGTCTCGTACATACGTTATGATATTAATATTGACATAAAAATAATTTACAATATGATCGTTTTACTTCCACCTTCAAAGCGTTTCATCTCAACTAACAATGTGAATCTAATACGAGGTGTTTTGGACGTTTGTTCAAACAATTATCAAATTAAGCAGTTGGAACGTTTCGTAGCGAGAGCGGAACGCGTAGCATCTGGAACAAGAAACTTCGCTAACATTTATCTACCTAGTTAATACCAATACTGTCAATTTGAATGATTTATTCGGAAAACTACGTAAATGTATCAACTAAACTGTCATTAATTAAAATTTTTAAGTTGAGTAAAATCTACCATTATAAAATTGATAACTCTTCTAACTACCATAGATAATCACCGGTCAAAAATATTCCAAAGACAGTGAGAGCAACATGCACATGTCAAATGGTGCAAAAAGTATAGCGTAATTAAAATAAAAAAGAGGATAGCTAGAGCTTGTCACTCAGCGTAAATTTAAACGCCATGACGTAAGCTAGAGAAAAAGCATCACAATTGGGACGCTTTCGAGTCTTCACTTTTGGCCACTAATGGCAGATTTACTACTTTTTGTATTATAATAGCATTGCTTCTATTTAATGAAATAAACCTAAAATAATCAAATGTAAATATTAAATTTATGTTACTTTTATATTTCTACACCATACATAGGCAGGCTAGTGTTAAATAATGGTAATCCTGTTTAGAGTTCAGACATCTTTTTGCAAATTTATCGTTTTTTTACAAGATTAATCTTCGAAAATGAAATTTTAAAACGTACTTTGAACATAACTCATTTAGAGATTTCGATTCCATCTTATAAGGAAAACAAAATTTGAGGTTAACTTGCCGATGGCAGTACACAGAGCAGATTTTGTCTCTGGTTGCAACTGATGCGTAACTTAAGATCACTTCGCCAATTATCTGTCGAACCGCGTTTTATGAATGAAATTGATAGCCTCTTGTCAACTAGGTCATGCGTTCAAAAGTACAAATAGATATGTAGGGTATCTTTAGATTTATTACCCATTAATCGTTGTCAACTGAGTCAAAAATTATAGAAAATTAATTTATCTATAATTTTAGCCTTAATATTGTGCATAAATTAAAGATATAAGAATATAACAGATACACATTGTTGCAAAGAAAGCGCGCCCACCGCAAGCCATTAGCAAAATATAAAAGGTCTGTTGGCGTTTAGAAGTGGCTGCTAAAAAGAATGGCGCTCGCTCCGAGTCGTTAGTTTAGAGTACCTGCTTCATACTCCGCCGACGTGTGAAAGTTTATTTAAATGTGTCATCTTAAATACATACAACAAATTTACATATTTTTAAAAAGTTATTAGAATTTATCTTCTTGTAGTCGTGACGTCTTTATCACTAAAAGTCTAAACTAAAGTAATATACACTTGACACCTTCCGTATTTTCGGACACAGTGGCTGATCTAGGATGGAGTTTGGGGGAGACCCCATTCTGCGAAACTTAGCTTGACTCTAGACTAGTACTAGAGTCTAGAAGGTAGGTTTTAGAAAAGTACGTAAAAATAAAAAAGAACGCAAAATTTCATTTAAATCGTTTAAATAAAAACAAGGGTATTGCAACGCTGGCTAAAAAATTTAAAAAATAATTCGCTCACGCCCGTAACCCAGAAGGGTAGGCAGAGATCATGGCACACCTCTCTCGCTTCTTCCACATTCAAACATCTACACATGCATTCTCGTCGGTTATGGGTGCTCCTTACATCGCCCATTTTTAGTAAGTCACTAATCTGATCGATATAAGTTTTCCTAGGGCGTCCCCTACCAATGCTGCCACTCACTTTCTCTACATAAATTTGTTTCGTTATTCTCTCTTCAGTCATCCTTTCAACATGCCCGAACCACCGAAGCATACCTTTCTCAATTCTAGTCACAACGTCCAAAAATTAATTACAATAATATTTATCACTTTAAAAAGTTTAAAAATTAACAAATATGTCGTATGGTGCGTTTATAACCTATGTCCACTTTATACTTCGTGTACTATGTTTAGAATTGCTTGAGTTATTTTAAAAAAATGTAGTATAACAATACGTATTTAACATACAGACATAATGTGTATACATACGCAAGTATATGTTATATATTATTGACGAGTGTTAATTGTAACGTTTGGTGAATATCGAACTAATAGTAATTCAATATCCTTATTATTCATTCATGATAAGGAAAATTTTGTTTAAATTGTGCCGCAAATGGGCAACAGATGTTCGTAAATTTTAATTTAAAATGATTTCTCACTAAAACTTTTAAATTACATTTATCAAATTCATCAAAGACTTGTTTCCTCGACGAAATGTAATAAAAGATACGAGAACCTGTATTTATTAAAAATTGGGATTACCTTTTATTGGTATAGTATTTTATTAGAAAGTGTTTACCTATTTGTTTTACGATTTGAACATTTGAAATTCAGGAATATTAGTCAATCGTGTGCAGGCCTTCATACGCTGCGTAGACTAAAACGGTAGTAGTTATACGTGGCCGCCATTACAGAGTCATTCTTGTCCGCCGTCGACTAAACCTATAAAGCTATATTCTATACCGATAAAATCACTTTCTATTATGTAATTAAAATCAATGAATTGGATAAATGAAATAAATTTTATTAAAGCGTTTCTGAAAGGTACGCGGTTAACTTTATTGTACTATTTATTTTCTCTACGTGAAGCTAAGCTGCTGTATATTTTCTCAGATCTCAACTTAGTTCGAGTCAGCTCCTATTTCACAGATTGTATTGACAATAGAAATATAATACACGTTAAATTCATTTGTAGATAGCTCGTTTTTGTGTCCGTATTTTAAATTTTAAATCTATAAAAAATGAAGTAACGATACTCTATGACATATTGCCGTAGTTGCTATAGGAATAAGCGGAACTAAGCTAAAGTTAATATTAGCAAGGTAACAAGGTTAAAAATGTAACAACAAAATCGGTACACGAATGGGCCGATTGCGCTGCGTTTCGTTTGATGAGTGAGGTGTCGGAGGTCTGTTGCCAGTCCTTTTCCCCTTACCATCCTTATTCACAAAGGATATAATGGAACGAGGAAGAGGATTGGACGGATGAACGGGAGTAGGAAAAATCACCCGTTTTACTCCTCTTCTGTCTGGTAGGCAACGTATCTGCAACTCATTTGCTTGTTGCGGATGCCTATGGGTGGCGATGACTTAACATCAATATTCCATTTAATTCTTAGAATAACTATCATTTCCTATGCTGCTTATGTCATACCTTCTTGCATATTGGTGCATATGAGTATCTTTGTCTCATACCTTCTATTCCTACCTATGTATTATTATATACTGTAACACCAGAAATGTATCATAAGGGAAATAGATGGTGCCTTGAAGTGTTTAGTGTGTTATAAGTGGACTAGATGGCGCCACTAGTATTTTAGAACGCGGTAAAGAAGTGATATGTGAATTAGGATAAGTTCTTAGATTAGTTTTGTCTCTGTGCGCTAGTCCGGTATTCGCGCACATTCCCCCGAAACAAATACACCGACTTCAGGTGATTCAGAACAGATTTTTGCGCAGGGCCACCGGGGCCCCTTGGTTCGTACGCAACATCGATCTACACGTTGACTTAGAGCTGCCTACCATAGCCCAACACCTGAAGTTGGCGTCGCGCCGCTATTTTGACTCCGTCGCCGATCACCCTAATTCCTTAGTTGTTGGTGCCGCCACCTATAAACCAATCGCACTAGGTAAGTTCCGGCGTGACCATCGAAGACCTAGGCACGTCCTGGACTTCCCTGACGACGAGACATCTATCGCTATAGCGAAGAATAAACAACTTCGCAAACAACTTCGACCACACCGTCCTCGCCGGCGAGGACAGCCAACATACTTCCCCGTTAATGATAGTTGCTGGAGTTTCTTCCGCCACTTCTTCTCCCAGCGCTAACGCTTTCCGAAGTGGTAGTAATATTAGTCAGACAATAGCTACCGATCGAGTCGAGGCTCGGCCCTCTCGGGCACCCTCGAATCGGAAAGCTAAACGCGTATTGAGTGACAGCCCAAGCCGAGGTCCCCTCTCGGGGTCCCTTGAGCCCAGTCACTCCATGGAGCGTCCGCCGAAGCGACCTAAGAGCTCGGCGGCCTCCCAATACGGTAATACTAGTAAGGTAACGGCCCGAGCCGAGGCTCCCCCTACGGAGGGAGCCCTCGAGCTAAGTTACTCTTAAAGAGGCTTAGGCTAGGCGCCCTCTGCGCCCTGCCGCCTCGAGCCCGGTGTAGCTGTAAATGCCTCCTCAAGGCAAACAGTGACCTTTAAGTCAAAAAAAAAAATGTCTCTGTGCACTTTGCTCATTGTGTAATAGGAGTTCTCTGCGCTGTCTAGGTACTGCTTCCACCTTTGTGGGACTGTTCCTCGATAGCAAAGAAATACTCATAGTTGACGGCCACCTAATTGCTTCCACCTTTGTGGGACGGGTCAGTTGCACGTCTCTCGTTGTTCTTAGCTTTATTAGTTGCTAACTTGTAATCTACTCTGTGTGTAAAATAAAACTCTGACGTTTACTAAATCTGTGTCTCACTTCACACGCTACGCCCTGAAGACAGACACCCGTTATAATACATATTTATTTAGGCTAACTAGGAAACGGCTCTATCAATTTAGATCAAATCTTAGATAAAGTTTTTACTTTCAAATATCTCTAAATATGGTACTGTATAAAAACTAATTTTCAGAAGAAAATTTACCAATTTTTAGAGCACCGTCTTTTGTAAATGGATGACAATTTCTTTTCCCTTCTCGATCACTTTTATGCATAAACGCATATAGTGTACATAAAAGTGTGCGTTTATGTATTTTTAAGGATTTATATTGATGAGAAGAGAAGAAAGGATTTATATTGAAGATGAGTCATCAATTGTCTTTGTCATTAATGTGTATATCTATATAGTAGGTTATTATACTAGTAAATGGAATGATTATGGATGTATGTACGTTTGTTATTCTTTCACGCAGAAACGGCTGAACGGATCTGTATTAAGTTTTGGCACAGAGATAGAATACAGTCTGGAATAGCACATGGGCTACTTTTTATCACGGAAAAATGTACCGTACATTCCTCCCCACATCCCTCCTACATCCCATGGGATATTTTTTTTAGTTTTTTGTCTTCGTATAAGGCGATATTCCCTATGGATCCCGAAACGGCTACCTGTACTAAGCCGGTGAGCACGCATATTATGTATTAATAACTGTTGATATACAAAATAAATAAATGATATAAGATCCTAATGGTAACTCATAATTCCTTGAGATGGCGCTATTATTGGAATACTAAATACATTTTCAAAAGAAAAACACGATCGTAAAAAGGCAAGGACGATTTTA
The DNA here is from genome assembly GCA_029849275.1 of Papilio elwesi. Lineage (NCBI taxonomy): Eukaryota > Metazoa > Arthropoda > Insecta > Lepidoptera > Papilionidae > Papilio > Papilio elwesi. The sequence continues at coordinate 12,420,237 of CM056691.1, read as the reverse complement.
AATTAGAGACGTAATGAAATACTTTATAAAATGTTCATATATTCTACATGAAACTGAACCCTGAACTTTGTGATATAGCAAGAGAGCGGATTGTAATTATTTCCCCATTCATCTGTGATATATTTCGAAGAAGTGAAGTTTTATTTATATTTACAAATTTCGTTTTTATTTTTTAAATATAGAACTGGCCTTCAAGACGTCATGATTCAAGACGTCAACAGAAAAAGAAAACAAACAGATTTGACCTTTCTGAACTCGTATTCGCTTTGCTCCGATATCGCTTGCCAGCGTTAATTAATAAACTGTGTCACAGGAAATAAGAATCTCCAACTTCGCTAACTGTTACCGGAGAAGCGTTTCAATTGAATGAATCGTTAAAGTAAATAGTGTTTAAAAAGTAAAATATTTTATTTCACTATCATCTTCCTTTTCCCAATAATGTCAGGCCAGTACTGTACGCCCGTACTCCATACCTTATAGGTTTCGGCTACAGTTTTGACGGCCGACCGCATGCCTGGTGCCAACCGTCCTCTATGATTTATAAAATATTTTAATTATGGAATAGATCAGTAAAATTTGACTACAGATGACTTGCCAGCAGTTGCTAGCTAATCTCTCACTAACATAGACTTGTCCCAATAGGTGCCTATTCGTATAGTGCTGTTCTAAATTAAGCATTTCTCTCCTTTTTGGAACAAATTATTAAGAACCCTTCGAGAATGTTTTTCTCAAACGACTGTAGCCTTTTAAAAGATTTGGTATAGTATATCTTGCTGTATGTTTGTTTATGGAAGAAAACAATGAACCGACTAACACTATAATCGTCTTGCAATAATTAAAGGAATTGAATACGGGTTTGCTAACCCTTAAATAGGAGAAAAGTCAAAAGGTTAACACAATTACTGATCAAAATGCAATAGACAGCTTCATCCGCATAGTTTTCAGTACTTCGTCAGCCAAGTGGGCACAGTCGTGCAAAGGCGCTCGATACTACATTATATTGTCACTAATGAATGAATGAATGAATTCTACATAAAGAAAGAGAGGTTTAGTAACCCGAATGATACTCAAAGATGTTTCTGTTACGTGTATGTTGTACACATCCAGGCTGACATCGTAATATCAGGGGGCGTGGATATAGTTACCGCACCGGATGAACTCCACTACTTCCTTTGAATCTAAATTGGGTTACGAGCAGGCTTATCTATGATTTTATTTATTTGTACACAAAAAATAGTGCATTCTTTTCATTCTCGTTTACAATTTATTTAAACAAGAAAGAGGATTTAAATATACTATTTTCTATATCTATATCATAATGATTTAATTGAAATTTAAGGAATAAATAAATAATAATAAAATAATGTTCTCATTGTTTTCCCACAGTAAACCTTTACTAACGAGCATCGGACTGGTGTCCAAAGTAGGGATGACCCTGTGATGAGGCCTTTGTCTCACAGATCATAACTATATTATTAAATTTAAACATACATAGCTAATATTTTGATTTTAAAAAGTAACAACTTATTTTAATTAATAGTAAAATATTTGAATCATAATAATTGAAATACCATAACATTACTTTATTAAACATGCGGCATTTTAATGCTGCATGACCAGAATAAATTAAGCTCTCTAAATACATTATTCATTGACGTTACTGTTAAGTAACAAGTTCTGCTTTAAAATTTTAATGTAACTTAGTCCGTGCACTGTTCGCTAATACATTATTTGCAGTTTCACAGACTATAGTAGTTGTTTCAGATAAACTTTATGTTACACGGCTGTAACTTATTTAAGTCATTAATTTTAAATTTAAATAAAATATCAATCACATTTAATACAAAAATTATTTGATGTTAGGGAGCAGTGGTGGCTCAGCGATTTAGGCCCCGACTTACGTACTGTAGGTCGCGGGTTCGAACCCAGGCGGAAAAACGGTGAAGGAAAACATCGTGAGGAAACCGGCACGTTCTTAGAACCATCAAATTCAAAAGCATGTGACATCTACCAACCCGCACTGGGCCAGCTTGCTGGATTACGGCTCATTCCCTCTCTCGGAGAGGACGCCTGTGTCCCTTCAGTGGGAAACATTCTAGAAAAAGGCCGATTTATTATTTATGTTAGATTTTTAAATGTTAACACAAACTTAAGAAGAAGCTTTTTAATCAATTAAAACTTTTACTAATCAATCAAAATGAATATTATCTAGTAATTCAATGTAAAAGTCAGGAAAACGAGCAAGCAGCTCGCCTGGTTTGACCAACGCTTAGTATCAATATATTTTTAGCGTTAGTTTGGCAGATTTGAAGAGAAATCGTCTTTAGCCGCGTTAGACGATATTGGTAGGGAAAACTCTGAAAGGAACAGTTTCTACTTGTTTAAATTTATTTTTCTTGTATTCAATTATAAATTTATTTTTGTTGATTATTTATTTTTGAACTATAGTCGCGCCTGTTTTTAATTTTCACTTCTGTCGGCAGTCATAAGGACTGACTTGGGTTTTATTTTTCAAATCTTATGATAAGTCAATACATCACAATTATATGAATCGTATAACAAAACGATTTACATATTGCAATAAATAAAAAATATTTTTTAAGGTTGGCAACGAGTCTGTAACTCGTGTAATCTGTAACTGTAATTTGTTTCTAAGCAAGATATAAGGTATTTGAAAAAACAAACGTCATTTATTATGCATCGAGGCACTCTATACTCTCAACGAAAATGGTGTCATCTTGTAAAAATCGCGAGATAAATTAAGTTAAAATTGTATTTAAATATGTATAGGTAATGTTTTAATGTAATGTGTTAAAAATATTTGTGAAATGACGTTTTGTTGGCAAATATCCCATCTTTATGTTGAACTGAGCATGCACGCTGTCCTGCCAAGTCGTAGTACTTCATTGGTCAATTCATAGAACGGCTGCTATTTCTGTTATACTATTTGGCAATAGGTAAAGACATCATAAGGGCTGAGGGTATCCAATTTCCTGTCGATCGTCGCTCCATACAAATTTTCAGACATTTTAATATAGATAATGGGTAATACGACCGTATGGTACTTAGTTTGAAAATATCTTTTACCAACAAAATTACTTAATTTTATCTGATCACATTTCACTTAACAGAATAAAATGAAACAAGTCTCAAGTAAAAGTTACGATGCGGCATAATAAATTAATTATAACTTTTCGTCTCGCTGCTTAAGTTGATGTTTTGGAATTCCTCATTTCAAAGTTTGATGAAAACGGAAAAATAATCTTAGATGTGTACCACGTTCGCTTGTTAAAAGTTTTATTCGACCAATTTGACATTGACTAATATCCGTCATTTCAACTTCCCTTAGTAATTATTGCTAATTCAATTAAATTAAATGTAGCATATATTTGCCATCAAATTATACAACAATATAATTATTTATAAGGATTACCCGTAACCGACGAGCATGTATGATCAGATGTATGGATGTAGAAGTGAGAGAGGTGTGTCAGGATCGTGCCAAATTTAAATTATTGTCATTATCTCTGCCTACCTCTCCGGCGCGTGAGTGCATTTTTTTTTAATTTGTCTTAATTGTTTTGCCTTTGGTTGGTTTTCGGTGTACAATCAAAAATTTATTGATTTGAGAGCAAAATAACTATTTAAAATTTATATATTCAATTTAATTCCAACAAATTATGCAATACAGTGTTATAGTACTTTACAACTTTGTATAAAGTTTCAGACTACTTTTAGCAATTGCGTTAAATGTCTACGGCTTTTTGTGCCTTCCACTAAACTGCTCGTCGACGCTAACAGAATGAGTAATATTTTCTTTAAAGTAAAGTAAAGTGCTTTATTGTTAATGGCAGCTTGCAGAATAAATAAATATATTATTAATTTACTGTTAAACTCCACGATTACATTTTTAGTATATTTTATCGAGGAGTGTAAAAACTTGGATTATGCTTATTAAGTTTAATTAAACAACGCCGTAAGCCTGCAGAACCGAGTGTAATCCTGGATTTCACTTAGAAGCGGTATTCATCCATAGAATTATTACTTTTTAAGCTACTTTGAGAAACTTTATTAAAAAAAATTGATCCTTCTAAATAAAAGTTTACTACAGGTGTATGCAATTTGGTTTAGAAAGTAGATTAAGAAAATATTTAAAGATTTAATGCATACTGACACTACCTCACTTATTTTTTAATAATTTCTTATCCCGATAACTGTTAAAGGAGGCCTATGCCAAAAGGCAAACTGAGATTAGGGATATATTATAAACTTTTTTATATTAATATTGCGAGTTTTTCGCTAATCTTAGAATAAAGCGCATTATTATTATTATACCGAAATAATGAGGGCTTTTTAATATACACTAATTTTTACACGTAGTATAAAACAAAGTTCCTTCCGCTGTCAGTTCCCTTAGATATATCAAACTTCGCGACGGATCTTAGTGCGGTCTTCATTAATATACAGAGTGGTTCAAGGAAGGCTGATATAATTTTGATGGGATTACATTGCAAACGCTGGCTACCAAAATAATGTACACGAAATTGTACATCTTAAAAATATTAACAAAAATAAGCGATAGCATTATCTATATTTTAAAGAATAGTCTACTACGCCCATTATAACCTAAATAAAGAAATAAGGTGGAAGTTAGTCTGGTCAGCTATAGTATAAGGTTGAAAGGATATATTTTTCTATGTACATATATTATGTATAACACATGCAAAAACTACGGAACTGATTTCGAAAATTCTTTCTCTGGTAGGATTATATATAATTCTTCAAAAATTTAAAGCTATAAAATATCAGTGAGGACAATAGTATTTTAGTTATGAAGAGGAATTTAATTAAGTCCTGTTAAGATCTGAGGTTTTTATGCATAAATTGCATTTTACAATTTTGTCCTAGGTCATGTCGTTTACTGAGTAATTAAGAAAAGAGAAAAAAATTACTGAAACAACCAGCTCTATAATGACGCGAATTTCGAGACAAAGAGACCATGGGTGTTCAAATACGAGTAAACTGTTGGAACACTCGCTTACTAATTTACAACTGTTTACATTTTGTACATAAAAAAATTGCAGCACACTTTTCTGTTATAGCTTACCAGTTTTGTAATGGATCGTAGGTTATTTAACAAACACTTCATTTTCCTACAACAGTTTAAAGTACCAAAATTTTTGTGTTATGAAATTAAATAAAATTACATACTATTATCTTCTTTGTATTCTAAGTCCACTATAATAAATCTTCATTTTTTAGACTCATTTTACATTATAAAAGTCTTTCAATTACATTTATGGACATGCGACGTAATACCTAAGCTCAGCGACATGTACAGAAAAAATCTAATTACTTTTGATTATTCTAAAGAGTAATCATGAGAAATCGAGGCCTGAAATTATTAAGTAATACACTGAATCTATACCGATAAATAAAATTGAAGTGTCTGTATGTAATATAAAAAAATACGAGCCGCCGTATCGAAACCTGCAATGTCACAAAGGTTGACTTAAGAAATAAAATTATATAAACATTTGACTATTTGAAGTGTAAACCTGTTTAGCCACGTTAAGCGATATTTGGTAGGGGTAAATATTATAGGTTCGCGAGATCGACATGCGCGACATGCGTTAGCGACAGCGTCAGCAACTTGCTTACAGAAATCTTCTCTAACCGCGTTAGACGATTTTTGGGTTACGGTGAGGATAGTGGTGTTAATGGTAGTTATGGTAGCGTTGGTAGTGATGTGGTCGTTGTGGTTACGATAGAGCCGTTGGTGATGGTGTTATCGTGGTGATGGCAGCGGTTTCGGTATGTTTTCAGGTGCGGTGTCGTAATTCTTTATTAAACATTTTCTTACGCATTCTAAGAAATCATTACAAATTATAAGCAGTGTGTACAATACAATATAATAAATATTATAACAATTAAAATATCAGTTAGCAATTCTTAATGGTTATTTTTTTGTTGCCGCAGTTTACGAGGTCGTTTCAGCCGTCTTTTTTGTTACTGTTAATTGCCTTGAACACGTGCGTTATTACTTTACCGTTTTTTTACTTTAAAATTGAATAGCAACAATACCGGGTGAAATGTATTAGTAATTAGTAACTTTGATACAGATGTTTTATGTTTAATTTTGTACGTAAAAATACGATTATAAAGTTTTATAATATATATAACAGCTAGTAGTTTATAAAATTGCTTACTTTTATCTAGTACTAGCTGACTTGATCAACTTCATTCCACCTTGGAAATAATTTACGTTATGTTATCTGTCTTAATCACATACGAAAATTGTATGAGAAAGCGCATTTCCTTACTATTGTTATTTTCATGAATATTTAATATGCTTATTCTGTTATTCGGAGCGAGGAAAGATTTGGTGTAACGAACATCACGTTGTTTTAAATATCTAGATTTATTTTGGTTCAAAAAGCGTTATCTAATAGTATGTTATGACAGGCATTCCGTTGTACAATATTATTCACACAATAAAAGCTAGACAATACAAAATGTTCGCACTAGCAAAGCTTTTCTTTTGTAAACCTTACTTTGCGTCGAAATGGGAGAATATTTCCTTGGGGAAAACAAGTGAATTCGAATATATCTGTTTGTTTCTACCCAACTACAGCCAAATGTTACTGGCGATGTAATATGTATTTACCGCATACTAATTTACATATAGATGCGATATTCAAATTAGGAGCGTTTCAATGAAAGTTACTCTGGGTAAGGCGTAATAGAGCAAATTAAATAAATCAAAAATAAAATAAGCAATGCATAATACCCAGTGGTCCAATAAACAGTCCAAGTGAAACAAAAGGATTGAAGATGTGTTCTACAACTTTATCGATAACTCATTTAATAGTAAACTGATACTGATCTATCACGTAAAATTTTAAAAGTGGTAGCCAGCCAGACAGCTAGCAGCAACCATTTCTGTTGAACGAATGGGTTAGCTCGACCCAAATATCACGACCTCACAGAAGACAGACGTCAAGTAGAAGTACTCTGCGTTTCGTCTGATGAGTTTGGTGGTGGAGGCCTTATTCGACTCCTCTTACCATTCCCACCCCTTTCCAATATTTTTTTTATAAGAGAAGGGGGCAAACGAGTGGTGAGAACACGGAGATGATCAACGACGCCAATGGACACCCACAACACTAGAGGAACTAACAGATGCGTTGCCGGCCTTTAAGAAAGAGATAGGCTCGCTTCTTGAAGGACCCTAAGTCGTACTGGTTTGGAAATACCGCCGAGGACAGACCATTCCACATCGTGGCTATGCGTGGCAGGAAATTTCGCGAGAACCGCACTGTTCAGGAATGCCAGCCATCCAGGTGGTGCAGATGGTACCTGGCGGTCTTTCGTGTCATCCGATGACGAAACTCGGCGGCAGGAAACAGAATAAATGGAAAGAGAAGGTACCATATGACATGAGACCCAGATTGTGATTAATGTGGACGGTATGTAAGTTAAACAGGACTTTGAGTTAAGGATACAGGTTCAACAACAAACAAGGTTTGGTTGGCATGTAAAGGATGAGAACGAAGAATCTCTGTAAAAAATAAAATGAATCGCTACACAAGAGCAGGAACTAAAATGTCTATAACGACACATCTGGCAACACATAAAAGCTTATGCTGCCCAACTTATTGTATTGAAGTGGTAGGACGAGCAGTGGTGCAGAAAAAGCGAGAAAGATGTTCCGGACCCCTGTTAAATAGAATTGTATAATTTCCGCCAACTCCCGTGGATTACTGACTCGAGTGTTTATTTATTGAAGTGAAACTTTTATTGGGACAATGTGAATTGGATTTCTGAAACGAAAAAATGTAACCATTGTTTTTATATCAAAACGGAAAAATTCTGAATTAACAAAAATCTTACTTTAGGTGCTTAAATTTATCTCTTTGTATCTCCTTCTCTCGTTCTTTATCTCTTCCTCTCGTTCACTCTTTTTATATTGAATAGATAAAATGACCAACTCTTACGTTCGTTCTTTCCTATTGAATCAATATAGCAATGGATCGACAATTTTTGTCGATCCATTGCTCTCTCTTTCTCTTCCTAAATACCATCTCCGTAGTGTATTTATCTCATTCTAAATTTACCTTTATTATATCTTATTTTTCGTTTCTATAAGAAATTACAGTCGAATTTTAAATTATAATGCAAATAAAACCCACTTTTTAATTTTATTTCGTTTTTATTTATGTCTTTTGTTATTATCTTTTGTAGATCTATCCAGAAGTAAAGTTGAATGCGCCTCAGGTATGTAAATTCAAGGGTAACAATTCCCGTTTCCCCAAAACTTTTGATTAAAAAAGTTAGCGCACTCGCTATCAAGCAAGTACTTTGATGTGGAATAAACATTCGTATTAAAAGTCTATGGGCCTTTTGCAGTTACAACGCGACGATACAACACGTTTGCTAAATTGGTTGAACTCATACTTTAGTGAATTCGTCATTGAAAACATTTTAAAATTGGTAGAGCCTGCAATAACAGTTGAACGTGAACGATGGTTGGGCTCTACCGGTGAAATACCATGACCTCACAGAAGACAGACGTGAAGTGAGGTAACAAAGGCCTAATTTCACTCCCCTTTCCTTTCCCAGCCTGTTCTAATAAGGATAGGATAGGATGATAAAGAGGATTGGACGGGGACGTGATAGACGGGGAAAAGGTATTTCCTGTATTGAATGTCTAAAATGATCTAATGATTGTTTATAAATAAATAATTAATCCACTCCTGCTATCATTAGATTCCAGTTAAACGACAAAGAAATTTATTGTTATTTTATATTTCCTTGAAGAATTCAAGTTAATTAATCAAAATAATTTAGGCTATTCCTTATACCGAGGTAAATAGACTTCTGAAATTACAATTATCACGGAAACGTAAAGCTTCGTATATAACCAAGGAACTCCTGATGTCTCATGAATATTTACGAGTTATTTTATTAACACGTAACTATTCTAGATCAATATAGACAAAATCGATGTAGTGCGGTGTACGTAAATTACTATGCAAATGAAAGTTCATTGCTTTAGCAATTACTCAAATTAAGCCTCGGAGTCGATTACGTCATACCGAAAAGTTTGTACTGTTACGTATATTGTATACGTCCGAAATTATGCAATAATGTGACCATCGGTGTACAAAAATAAATCGTAAAAAAGAAGCTTTTAAGTTACAGCAATTGATTTATAAGTGCATCTGTAGTGTACTCAGCCTGTTACATAATAAATCGTATCATCGTCGATTTCTATCGATGTTCTGTATTATACTAGCATACTGTAGACCTATATTCAAGCCTATTAAACCGCTGTATAACCAACATAAAATTCTATTAACACACATCGTACAGGTTAAAAGATTCACGGAAGCTATTGTGGTACAGAAGCGAAGGCAGGAAAATTAAAAATATTTTCGGCCGTCAAGCGACGTCACTAACGAGCCGGCGTAGCAGCGACCTTTCATTTTAGTCATTTTTATGGCAACATTGTGACTATTGTTAAGAGAATTTGTTGTTTACATTCTTGCTGTTCAAAGATGATTTTATAATTGACATAATATAATCAAAATAATCTTAGAATTTCAGACCGATTCTAGGTAGGTCAGCATGTATAGAAATTCATTTATTAAATTAAACGTTCAATGTACAATAATTAACACAAAAACTTATTGAATGGTTAAACATGAGAATTGTGAACCTAAATATGGAGAAAAACTTAATATTTTATTGCTCAACATAGATTGCGAAGGAGAAAATAAGAGTCCCTCAATAAAAGTACTTACTTCAATTCATGTAGCACCTCTGGTGTTGTGTTTATGCGAAGTTGATCACCTAATATCATTCGACCCGCTCGTTGCTATCCTTGCCTTGAAGAAACGTGTCCTATCAGTTTGCACTCATATTACTTCTCTTATATTAACTTTATTAACAATCTGACTTCTAACCTCAAAATTATGTTTTGTGTTAAAATTATACAGGTTCATATGCTTCAGAAACACACGAATTCAACTAGTAAGAAAATCAATATACAAGTTCACCACAAGTCGGATTGCATAAACCTCACGGACTTGTGGGACGCCGCAAAGATATTGCTTTAGAACTTAATTATCTTCTGTCTTTGACAGACATGAACACCGCATGCTTCGTATCGATGTTGAACTGCTACATTTTGTTTAACATCGACATTTCCCACGACCCTTGTTTACGAGTTCATAAGTTAGAAGACAGTTTAATTGCGAGTCCTGGGTTCATTTAGTTTTTCATATTTGTGACATTTAAAAAACCTAGATGAGCATACCCATTGGTGTCACACCTTTTTATGTGAGAAGGTGGATTACCTGATGTTAAGTGAGCGCTGCTCATGGACATCCGCAACAGGCAATTGTGTTGTAGATACATTGCCTACCTTTATTGGACAGAGGATTTATTGGATAGACAGGAAAAAGGCTATTTCTTTTGCCCCGTTAACCCCTTCCCCGTCCAATTTTCTTCCCTTTCCCGTCCTATCCTAAATCGAGGCCCATCATCCAACCCTAGGCTAGCTAGCAAGTCACCTTCTGCGCCCTGCCGCCTCGAGCCCGATGTCAGAATAGTCAGTCACAAAAAAACACATTATTTTATATCTGTTATAAGCGGAGTAAGGAGCAGTAGGAATACAAACTCTGTTAACCGCAATAAAGGCCTAATGTTACATCTTATGAAAACAAAAATAAAATTACATTATTGTTCCCTCGATTTCATTACACTATATGAGAAAAAATTCCTTACTTTAATCATAACGTACTAAGCTCAGCAATTTTATTGCGGAGCGGGATAATACACAATTGAAGAAAAGAGCTTTTTATTACATCATTTTGTAACATCAAATAAGGCCGTCTTTTGAAATTCCATATAATTTCACAACGACACTTTTGTTCCCAGTAGTGACGTAATAACGTGAATGTACCGTTTGCAACGTATTGTGTTTTCTTTTATTTTTCAGGGCAGCCTTTACTCGATGTTCACAATAAACATGCTACTGCTTTCATTTTATAATTTCATATCCTCTAATATCGATATCTTCAACGAATAAAAAAGATACAACGAATGTTACCGTCGACTGATTGTGAACTTGGCCAGGTTACAATCGGACTAGGCATATTATGAACTATTACCAATTTGTGAATGAATTATTTAAAATTTGACAATTCGTGATTGTCAAAGTTTAGCTAATAAACCATCGATGTCAAATTTGGATTTGATATTTCGCTTGTGTTGTTACGGTAAACTTTAAGTTAAAGTGGTAGATTTTTGAAAGATGCAATTATAGGTTCGGTTAGTTAGGTTGACTATGGTAATTAATAAAAACAATATTTATCAAAGTAAAATAGGTTTTTTGGGTTTGACATTACACTTTCATTGTGAAATTGTAAATGATTCGTTTACAATTTGCTGTCAGCTTATAAAGTCAGTGCTAGTTCGTTTATATCGTGCCGAAATTCACAATCTTTCGGTGACATTCATACATATGTAATCTATAGTTTCGAACGTCATAAAATATAGTTGAACTGACGTACAAAATAATAATTGAACGTCTATAATGCGCCCGTAAAAGTAAACTTCAGATTTAGTGGACTGTACATATGTACTTGTTTATATATTTTTAGACAAAACATTCTAGGTACAGTCTTAAGAATTCTAAACCGACATGATAAACGCGTAGCTTCATAATATCTGCCATATATTCCCAACACATCTTCATATCTTACATATAAATAAAATGTAATCCCTCCATGAAAGTAAATCCCTAGTTAATCTCTTAATACGGTATATTGTATAATCATTAAGAAAAGAAGAAAAAAAACCGTAGATAAGTCAGTAATTCCCTGCACAACGCTCCGCCTTATCCACTGCGTATCCCCAGAAATCCCTAAATACACTTCACCCCGGTAATGATTCCTTTATTGCGTCCCGCGGCTTGAGCCCGGCGTTTCTGATTATATTATCTTTGAGGGAAACATCTTTGTGGCGGTTAAGGAAAATTTATTACATTGTGTAAGATGCGATACAGTAAATGAAATCGACTAATATTTAGGGAACACATGCTATCAAGGGAACATGGTTGTAGCTGCTCCTAGGCGCCCGGAGGAATTTCAGTTTCCACCATCAAACATAAAAATATAGCCTATACTTTGAAATTATTAAGTTTTTAATCGTACAATAATTTTATATCAGTTTACTTTAAGTGTTTGATCATTGCTAATACACATTTAACATGGGTATGGAAAAACAGTTGATTTATTTTTAACATAGTAAAATTTAAAAAAAAAACTATGCCTATAATATATTCCATCCATTATCGTAGCCTAACACCTTAAATACACACCTTAAGCTCACACACGCGCCCACTCCAATATGCATAGCACCCATATACACGCAGATACACACACATTTATAGAGTCCATCCTAATATAAAATTGTAAGCCGTATGTTAGGGAATAAAACATTATTTTTTATTTATTTTATTCTTTTTATCTACTTAACTCTCTGTTTTAAAGGCCTACCTCTCTGCTTTAGGGCTATCATTTGTTTCATTTATTGAAAATGAACTGATTAATTCCATTAGACTAAAAAGTGAAACATTCAGAGACATTGGACAAGAATAATCAGAGTAGTTACTTACCGCAGCAGAAAGATTCCTGCCCAGTTCCGAGTGCCGCCACTTGTCTCATATGGGGGATAATTGGTTCATTATTACGTGCACAGAAGGCGAATGGGGACCGCGACAGAACACCGCAAGAATGCAGTGTATAACAATACAATTGCATCTTTGACGAATCAAGTAGGGGTGTCAAAAAATTCAAATCATTGCTTATATGACATTTAGGGTCATGAAAAGCAAAGATTCATTTTGATAGTATATAAAATAACTGTTAATCGACTTACCGTTTACGAAAGGTTTTGGATCTCCAATTTTTGAGGTAAATTTATATGTATCAACTAACTAAAATTAAATACTCCTTTTTTAACTCTTTAAAAACAAAAGGTAAATTTAAAATAAGCACCAACAATGACGAAAAAACAACGTTTACTTTTTGTTCTTATGTAAATTTGGTTCGGGGAAAATTAACGCTTTAATTTTCACTGCGCTGTATCAAGTTTATGCAGCTTAAGTATATTCATTGGCTTATTATAAAGCTAAAAGACAAAAAGTAATATTTTGTATTAATTATCGAACTTAAGTTTAAGCACAACAGCTACATGAATGGAGTCGGTAAGTAACAATCGGGACCTTAAGCACCGTGGCCCTCAATATACATATAAAATACAAAACAATCAATTTTCAAGTCAACTCCGCTAGTGGTTGTGAACACGTGTTCATAGTCGGTGGTGACAACTTAATATCTGATAAGTATGTTGTCCAAGATAAGTATCCAATAAAGCACTTAGTCATTAAGAAACACACAAACGCATGTTACATATAAACCAAAGACTTATTAACATTAGTAGAACCCGCTACAACAACATCTGTTGCACAAATGTTCCGGCTCGACAGGTGAAATACCACGACCTCACAGAATACAGGCGTGAATTATTCTGCGTTTCGCCTGGCAAGTGAGGTGCCGAAGGCTCAATTTCAGTCCTCGTCCCTTTCCACCTTTTACTAATAAGGATAGAATAGGAAGTGGAAGAAGATTGAACAGACAGGATGGATAGGAATTCAGTCCATTAAAGGCAACTCTCATTGCCCTGTTTCGGATGTCTATGGGTAGCGGCCACTTACTATCAGGTAACCCGCTTGCTCGTTTGCCACCTTCTATCATACAAAAACCCATGTCTGTCCGTCTGTCGGTCTACGCTTTAAACCCAAAATCTACTATCAGGTTTCATATGGTTTTACATTTATACCGTTACACGGAGTAATGAATGAGGAAGGATGAAATATAGGTTTGGTAGGAAAATTAGTTGATGAAGACTCGGCTGGAAGCATCATGGCGGAAAAAAACCGTGGATTTACGCCTATTTTCCTCTGTTACCCGTGTGAAACTGAACCGGGTATAGTATAATTTTAACCTGTACTCGATGGACATATGCAAAATCGATGATATTAGACGTAGATTACTATGCAAATGAAAGCTTATTCCATCGGCTATGTCTGAAATTTATGCATAGGGATAGTAATTGTCCGCTCTGATAAAGCGGAGCAGGAGAAGCGGTCGCCCTTTTAAATAAATCCGAAGTCAGTAAATTTCCACTAGACGTTTATAAATTAGAAAGTGGACAAAAATTATTTCAATATTAGAAATAAATGAATTGATTAGTGGATGGTTTTCTGATGCTTTTACTCGAAAAATTAACTGAATAGACTTTTAAGCACATATACAAATAAATATATAGATATCCTTAACATTTATATTAGAGTTGCAAGGGAGCAATCTTTTGTCTTATGATTTTCAGATCAAATACTTCCTACAGTCTGCTGTGAGTAAACAGAAGTCAAAAGTACTAGGAAAACAGAGCATACGGTGTGATAAAATACTATCGAAACGATGTACGTGACTTGCAGATCGCTACAAAGAGTGTGCATTGCAGCATTGTTGTCCTTGTAGCATTTTTTTATATTACTAGGTGGCAAAAGAGCAAGCGGTTCACCCGAAGTCAAGTGATCGCTACCCATAGACATTTGCAACTAACTAATGAGTTGCAGTTGCGTTGCCCACCTTTAATGGACAGAGGAGGGGACGAACAGAAAATTATTATTTCCAATTCCTATACATCCCCTTCACTGTCAAGTTCGACCTACTCACTCATCAGACGAAACGCAGAATACTCTACTTCACGCCTGTCTTCTGTGAGGTCGTGGTATTTCACCGGTCGAGCCGGCCAATTCGTGCAACAGATGTTGTTGTTGCGGGCTCTACCACTGTAGACCTTGCAGCATTGTTGTTTTTGCAGCATTGTTGACCTTGCAGCATTCACCCAGTGGACTATCGTAACCTTCACTAGATCGTAGATGCCACCATTATAGAATCTCTTGATCCCATCGGCGCCTTATAAATTTAAATAAAGTAAGAAAAAGATAGTACGGCGTTTAAGTTGAATTATTATGAGGTTCTTATAATAAAATTGTCAAAGATAGCATGAATAGACGTGATAGCGAGACTGCAGCTCTCGCTCTGCTCGTGTGCTCTGCCTGCGTTTAAGATGAACTAATTCCGTCATCCATCTGAGATTATTAGCCTACAAGTACAATTAATCAGTCAAGTGTTGTGTTTACACAGTGAAACTAATTACATCTATGATAATACTCGGACTTATAATAGATTAGCATAATAAATAATTTAATTGTGTGTAATAATAATTAACCAAGCATATGCTTTCAACAATAACAATGGATACATTGAACGAAAAATAGAAAATAAACTAAAATGATAGTCGTATCAATAAGACCGTACGAGTGCAAATATAATATCGATCTGATGGGCATTTAAAATTTATACCCTCATAAAGTATACATTTGTAATGCCGTATTGACCATGCATGTTGTTTTTATTTTGTGACCTCGATGTTCTAGTGACATACAAATATTAATATAAGTTACAATTAACTTATATAAATACTACTAGAAGTAAAGCAATTCATATTAAAGTGCTTAAAAACCACTTAAAATAAACTTAATGATTCGACAGCAACCCTTAAATTTTTACTGATAATCCGCCGCACTTCAATTTGTGAATATAAACAAGTTTCAGCGACTCAGTGAACCCTCTACAATATTCATTAATTACGTTCTCCACCGACATATAATTTCAGTGGAAAAACTTGGACATTGGCATGTATTCAGAATGTAAATAAATATAAGTCACGCAACAAATCCACTCTGGAAAATTGAAAAAATCATTTTGTTAGATTGTTTGTTTTACTATATATACAGATGAGATATTGATGTATGTAGGTACATAATTGGTTTTGCGGTTATCCGCCAGCATCATTACATTAGTTCAGTGTTTAGACAATCAAGTAATTAACGGAATACATTCAATATCGTTCAGATTATTTTCACTATACAGAGAAAGGTTCTTTTAAATTCTAACTGCGAAGTAGAACTTGTCTAGCTTTGATCACGTAATGTACGCAGTTCAGAATTGCAGACTATCGTATTACCTTTAATAATAAGCATTACGAGCAAGCTGTTCAGTGTAATTAACCAGCCTCGCTTTCAGGGAAAAAATAAAAATTTAAAGAAACATTATTGTCATTTTAATAATTTTCCTCCAAGAGATGGGTTTTACGCTGACGTCATATTCGCTATGACACCCCAGGGATTAATATGAACCTAAAGATACCAAACTCTTCAAAATCAGTCAAGCTGATTAGGCTACAGGGCGTCACAATGGAAAGCACATACATACACAAGCTACCGTTAGCCAAAGTAGTGTTAGCGAATATAGTTACCCACCTTCTGGGTCAGTCGGCCAAAAATACGTTATAATTTTAAAAACAATTGGGGTAGAAACTGAAAACTCTTTCGGTATTCAGGTACTACAACCGTTAAGCAGGCCCATTCATACAAAAGTGAATACCGAAACCAAAAACGTTAGCAACGTTGCTGGTTTTAACATCGTCACAAAATTACTTTCTTCTCCTTCCAGGTGTACAGCCCCTGGGCCTTGGCTTGGTCAAGCAATTTCTTTCACGTCGGTTTATGCGTGGGCCATAGCTCTGGAGTTCACTATCCCAACATAATAGCAACCTTCTGACTTTTAGAATTAAATATCGAAGTAAGAAAGAAATTAAGAAAATACTACAGTTTTAAGTATGTAAGATTACCATTAGTAAAATATTTCGTGTGTGCATCATTTTTTTAAAACAGAATTAAACCGTTACTGCTACGTGTTTATTTTCGGCAACACCATTGCCTGAGGTGTTTCAGGCCGAGTTTTCCTCAAGCCGCCTCATTTCAAAACGTAACACGCATCGCGGTCTAATTGGGGCCAGGGTGTATCAGGATTGGAGTAGAATTCGTTATAGAATACCTCTAGGTTACTACTGACTTGTTAATTGAATTAAAAGGAATCGGACAATAAACAACATTGCTTGTGGTACTGTATGCTCTCTTATGTACGAAATGTGTTTAAGTATAATTAACGGATTGTTAAAATCTCCCAAGTCGTTTTATCACATTACGGTTCGCTTAGGCAGAGATATCTATCATTTATTATCGAGATATTATTTTTTACAATGTGTATGGCAGTGGTTGATACTGTGAAACCGTCTTAAAACCAATATTTTTTTTCCAATTACTTGTCATATTTTTCCAAAAATTTATACATGATAGAGTTTTCATTTCTCTCCGTTGGTCCTATTCGTGCGAAGCCGGGGCTTGTCACTAGTTCAGTATAAAATTATGATTGTATTCGGTATTATAATATGCTGAATGCAAATCGTCTACTTAAACCAAGGAATACTATTTAATATAAATTCGAATGTAAGGTTTTTGTTTGTTACGTCTTCTACATAACGACTCAGCTGATGATTATGAAATATTGCCCACACATTGTCAGGGATACAGAAAAGATACCGCTATCGGTTGCCATGGTAATTTTATATGATTATTTTTAACAATAATAACTTTTGAGATATTTACATATAAGTTATTACTAAGTTATTATATGCATCATCAAGTTACAAAAGTTTACATATTATCTATATCTAGTAGCTTTACATAACTGGGATTGGTTATATAAACTGTTGCTTAAATTTTTTAAAACAGAGATTCACATGAAGATAGTGCGGTGAGGAAAACATTCTAATGTTACAAAACGCTTACAGTGTGCCAATAGTGAGTTTTATCGCGGCGGTGTTTTATCGCGGCGGCCCATCGGACTGGAATCTAATTACATCCAGCTCTGGTGTCCGTTGACATGGACGTTTTTTTATTCTTGTTTTATTTTCCTACTAAATAACTCGTCTACATTGGAATGACTATTCGATGAATACGGTTTTGGCAAACTTTTATGTGGTCTGAGGATAAAACACGTTTTTATACAATCTATGCGCAAAATATGAATTTTAATAAATTGAACCGCAAAACAAATATATTAAAAATAATTATTTTAAAAAGAATTCCTTGAATAAATTTTTAAAAATAAACACATTTATATTTTAAATGAAAATCTACCCCCTGGTTTTTGGAGCAAAATCATTTTAGTCGGGTTGGCTTTGAGTTGTTGATTGTTTAGTGCTCGTTAAGGCAAGGCAAACAAGAAATATAATGATCTACACTTTTCTGTCCCTTTTATTTGAAAAGAAAAACCAAGGAATGTATAAAAACTGTTTTTAAAGTATTCAAAGTTGAATTTTATGTTTTCTTGGCAAAAAATAAATCTTTTCTTAGGAAAATATATAAAAAGATTATAAAGATTCTTTTCTAATAGCATTTAAGTTTTTGTATAGCTTGTTTTTTAGTATCCTTATTTATTTATATTTTGAAATAACAGTAACAGTGACCCGCAACAACACCCGTCGCACGAATAGGCCGGCTCGACCACACAGAAGACAGGCGTGAAGTAGAGTAATCTGCGTTTCGTCTGATGAGTGCGGTGCTGGAGGCTTAGTTCTAGTCCCCTTCCCACATTTTGCTAATAAGGAAAGGATGAGAAGGGAAAAAGGACTTGACGGTAAAGAGAAACGAGAGATAGGAGGCGGGAATAACCATTTTATATTTATCTTCTCTTCCGTCGATTAAACGTAGGCAACGCATCTGCAAGTCATCAGCTTGTTGCAGTTGCCTACGGAAAGCGATCACTTACCCGCTTACAGGCTTGCTACCTTCTACTATAAAAAAATAACAAATTAGATCAGAGAAATCATTTTTACTTGCATTCTAATTATTCTATGAAACCGTATCACAAGCATTGCCCAGATATTCTAGAATATATAAGCAAGCTATGTAGGACTATTTTATAACGTGAATCCTCATTTACTACACCATCTCTCGGATCTTTTCCCACGTTAAGTGGAGTAAGCACAGTATGACCATAGTCCATACTGTAGTGTGGTGAGGTTTTGGCTACAGCTACGGCCGGCCGCCTGCCTTGCACCAACCCTCCTCAGGAATCAGACTAGGATACCGACCGTATCATTTATCATATCTGTAGTGTTCCTGAGTAATGAGAAATGAGATTATTGACTTATCTTTTGTCTACAAATTTAAATAGGTAATTTTATATTTGAGATTTTTCTTCAGCTTGTCTTTTCGTTGTAATAATAAATTTAAGTACAAACTATACCGACGGTTCATTTTATCCGCTTTCCTCGGTTTTATCCCCTTTTTGCTTCAAACAGAAATGTTCTTAAATATTTAATTTCATTTTCTCTTAGCTCTCGCATCAAAAATTTGTTTCATGGAGTGCCGACTAAGTAGCTCTATAATTGCTCTTAAAAATTGTTCCTCTTCAATTCAAAGCGCCGTAAGAAGAATTACGAAAGAAAGGTTTTTTTTTCTTTTTTAATTGCTCTTTTAGTTTAGCCCTTGTTCAATTGATGTTTTTAAGTAATACTGTAATAATAATTTATTTGATACTCATTCCTTGCTTTGTTATCAGTATTCAGTGCTTAATGGACAAACCATAAATATTAGTTAATTATATATGTAGGTTAGCAAGAGCATACTGGTCCTATACCTAACTAGATTCAGTATATAATATCTAAGGACTGGCGAGCACTGCACAAGTTTTCCAAGGATCATAGTCTTGGTAGCAAATGATTCCTTTTGATTCTCATCCCTTATTTTTTTTTTTATGACTGGTCACTGTTTGCCTAAAAGAGGCATCTACAGCGACACCGGGCTCTAGGCGGGAGGCGCCTTAAGCCTTTTCAGCCGGATTTGGAGGCCGTCGAGATTTTGGTCGCTTTGACATTCTTTGGAGTGAAGGTAACATATAACTTTTTTATTAGGTGCTATCAAAAATCTTAAACCGATTTGTCACTGGCCTTAGTAGGTACTATTTCACAATGTACAATGCGATTGCAAGAATATATAGGTACGTATAGACATACATAAAACAATAGCTTTATGCTATTTCATAGTGTGAAAAATATTTAACTTAAAAAGAGCACTGTATCCTTGTAGGAACATGTAGGAACATGTTGTCGTCATTAATACATCACATAAACGATTCTTAGTATTATTCTCGTCAGATTTACCATATTTTTCAAAGTTTAGTTGGAATTTTATTGGTTAAATCACGTGTTCAAGTTACCGATCAATCGCGAGGTCAGACTCGGAACGTCTTTAAAAAACAAAGGGAGAATCGCAGTATAATACAATATTATTCTATTACTAAGCAAATTATAACTAATAAACCTGGAAGAGAACATTATCACTCGCAGAATTCACGTAAAGAAATCGTCCCTCAGACATTTTTTATGCTATTACTATGAACACACTAATAAACAAAATGACTAACAACAGTATATTGGCATAGCCAAATAACTCAATGCGAACGCTGCAATTCAATTTGAACCATAACTCCATAACGGAGAGATAACGTCGAGTGAAAATGAGAGCCGCGCTGAGCCGCTACATATTCAGTCGCACAGTAAATCACTGGCCACATAATGTATGCTGTCGACAAACCTGACACGAAGACTACTCTATTACTCACGAGGCGCAGAATTTATGGACCGAATAATACCGAGCCTCAAGATATTGGAAACGTGATTGAAATAATATCTCATATACAAAATAACATCAACTTGTTTACGTTCAATTCGCGTCATCTACAAAATTATCACTTCATGTCCTAATTTTCCCTCGGTTATACAAGAATATGCTTAATCTATGAAATACCTTCAAGTCTTATTCGATGGAAAACACAGAAATAAGCTATCACTTCAAAAATGTAACTTTTTTATCTCAACTAGACACAAGTGAGTCACAATTTGCTTTTCGCAGAGCGTATACAACTTAGTAACATTTATTACAAAAAAGTCACTCATGCCCATAGCCCAAGCGAGTAGGTAGCGTTTACGGATTTCAATTTGATACATTCCTGGCATACTTCTCATGACTTCTACTTCCTACGCAAATCGCTCGTAGGGTACAGGAACTCGAGCCTAGAATAATGCATTTCTTGCTTTCAATCTGGTCGATGTAAGTCCCTCTTTTATACCTCCCCTACTAACATTTGCACTAGCTTCTACAACACGCAAATATGTCACACAAGTACATTAAATACAATACATTTATTAAAGATATTGCCCCGATATACAATTAGTTTTTTTTAAAATAAATCTACTACTTCAATACAGATCAATAAAATTTAAATGTCTGTACGTAATATCAAAATAAAATTTCCATACTCAATACACATGATATATATATATATATATATATATATATATATATATATATATATATATATATATATAAGGTACTTATAACCAAATTACAATTTTTAAAAATTTTGTCTGTCTGTTTATTGTAAGTAATCTCCGAAACGACTGAACCGATTTGGATGGGACTTTTACTGGAAGATAGATAATGTAAGGATTCTAATAGGCTAATTCAATTTATAACAAAACAAATAGGGTTCCGCGAAAAACATTTAAAACCGTCGACATTGTGAATAAAATTATGCGTCGCTGTATCGTAGGCGCTCGCTACCTGCGAGTCATAAAGGTTAAAAAACAATTAATGTAAGAAATACGATCATGAACTTTTATTCTGCCAATTGATTAATATGTTTTATTTGGTACCACGCGGACGAAGCCGCGGGCAACAGCTAGTACTAAATAAATTGTTGTATTCTAAAATTGGTTTTGTACCGTTAACAAATATGCTCATGTAGGTCGTTGATAATTGAACAGTAACTGCGCCGTAGCGACCTATGGCTATTGATCTAAAACTTTGCTTCGCATAAATTATTTATTTAGCGATATGGAACATGTTCACTTTTATCTCCGAATCTATTATTATATAGATCAGAATTTCGATATATAATGCATATATTATGACACACACACATAATATCTCGCCTGTTTAACTCACTACTAACTAACTAACTACCTTTAAACTATCTTTAAATTCAGACAAGTTTTTTTTAACAATTAATTTGATATTTTTGCTGCATTCAACTGATTTCAAATTGTTTCTCGGGTGAACATGTACACATCTAACATTTTTCCGAAATTAACCACTAAGACTGAACGTAGTAATTCTGGGAAGGCTACGCTCCGTTAATATTGGTTTGTTATTTTTTGAAGGCATTGAGAAAAAAATATAACTTGGTATAAAGTAAAAGGTTGAAACACAAATCACTTAAAAATATCGACTACTAAAGTTGAAAATACAACATAACCCTTGTGTTGTAACAACTTAGTTAACAGGTTTAACAATGGACTCTAATTTGTATGAGGGTTAGCCGCAGACCCACATTACGTGACCAGTAATAATGGCTTCTGTTTAGGCGAAGGGCAAGAAATCTGTCTCTAATATGTACTTTAAATATTTGCAACAGCATTTTTGAATATCAAAACTTTAGTACTGATTCTTTATAGTTGACAAACATACAACGCCTACAATCTTAAATCGGTCATGTTAAAATGATCAACGAAGATAGTGTATCGATACGTAATGTTTAAAAAGATATCACTTGCAGTTTTAGCTGGGATCACCCTAGGAGAACTTATATCGATCACATTAGTGATATACTAAAGTAGGGCGATGTAAGGGAGTACTCGTAACCAACGAGCATGTATGAGTATCGATGTAGAAGTGAGAGAGGTGTAAGAATAAAAATGTATGATTTGTGATGACCCATCTGGGTTACGGTCGAGAATACATATTTATTTTGGTAGTTCTACACGTAAAAATTGTAGTAAAAATATTATAATACCAATAAGTGAACTGTGCAGTGTCAAGATAAAAAGCCAAAAAAAATATGGCACCAAGCGACCTAATATATAAACATTATAAACTTGAACCTGAAATAAATAACAAAACAAATTATAAGCGAGAAGTTGTATTTTGTTTGCTCATTTAAAAAACGTCTTCCTCCTTAAATACAATGGTTTTGTTAATTATTCATGACTATTTTTCAAAACCAGAATATACCCCATACCCTAACCTAAGTAAAGCTCTTGCGACTTTTAACACAAAATGGAAATATATAATTATCTGTCTTGTCGGTCTCACACCGAGTATCAACTGGATATATTTTCTTTAATGTCTTATAAAATAACTATCTATCTATATATATATATATATATATATATATATATAAAACTCTCCTGTCACAGTGTTAGTAGCCATACTCCTCCGAAACGGCTTAACCGATTTCAATGAAATTTTGCATATACATTCGGTAGGTCTGAGAATAGGTTTTTATCTATCTATAATATTATAAATGTGAATGTAAGTATGTTTGTTACGCTTTCATGCAAAAACTACTCAAACGATCATCATGAAACTTTGTACACATAGTCTTGGAGGTATTAGAAGTAACATAGGATACTTTTTATGAAAAAAAATAGTATATAAAAAGTGAAGTATATATGTTCCGTACAGACTCCGAAACGGCTGTACCGATTTCGATTAAATCTACAGATTGCCCAGATTGGCACAGCGGGTGTTCCTGAGGCTGGTAGCGATCGGATCAACATAATTAGTGGTACCCGGGGCGGGTCACTAGGATGCATATAAAAGTGGACGTGTGCATTCCTATATTTCACTTTTTAGCCAAAACTATTCATCACAAAGTAATTGTGTTGTAGGTGGTTGAAGGCTCAACGTTCTCAAGCGGATCTTTGTAAGGGTGTTAGAGATACGGGAGTTGAAAATGGATTTTTGGATAATATGCATATTGATAACATATTGTATAATTAGAAGAAAATAGAAAAAAACGCATCGAAATAGTTGCTTGCAGCGAGTAAAGACGTGAGAAGGTTAATTAATTATATGACTTAAGTAATCCTATGCAATAAAGCCTACTACTATCGTAATACCCTGACTGCGTGTGATGGATATATAATGTAATCAATGTTACAAGATGATATGTTTATAATTGGAAACTGGGGGATTAGCAAATGTCTCATGTACGATGAAGATGCATTGCACAGGATCGACAGGTGGCTACGAGTAGCTACATGATTGATATCACAGGCGTCGTCTTCCTGCGGGTGTTCCGGCAAAGATTCAACATGGCCAGAAATAAGTTTTTTAATTTATTACAATTTCATTGTTTAGAGGTGAAACGCAGAGTAAACAGCTTAGGTTCCGAATGCATTTTCTTATTATTCAATATTTATTTCAGACCCCATTATCTCGATGAAAAAGCAGATAGGCTTTGATTTCTCTGTAGGATGAGAAGGAAGATCTCATTTCATATTATTATTGTGACGTGTTTTTTTATTATAATTCCATATATAAGTGAAAATACTATCTCTGTTAAGTTTTAAGTATTTCAATCGAACCTGGTTAAAACCTCTCTCTTCTTCTACATTTATACTACGCTCGCTGCTACTCACTTTTCACTCACTTTTGCAACATTTTGGCTTGTCATTTTATTCATTCTTTAAAGTCTTTAGTTACGTAAGAATCAATAATTAAAAAATATAAAATAACATAAATGACCTTTAATGGACGCAGAGCTTGTGCAGTCCACCCATATTCTGACGCGGGTACACGACACTGCCAGCTCGTTCACTAAATTTCTACGTGTATATGTGTTCGAAGTTACGTTACGTACGTTATGGGGTTGCCGTGTCTTAATTTCCGTCCCCTAATTGGAAACCCAAAAAAATGTAGTAAGATAACATAAATGACCTATTTTCGAGTATATTATTCTATGACGGCACGAACAAACGTAACATTAGTACCGATTGTGGCTTAGCTAATCAAGACACCGGAGATCGGATACGTGTCTCGCTCACCTATGGTCATTATTTAGTGAATTAATCGCAAAACACGAAGATTCATTGCCACAATACTAATCTGTTTCAATGATAGCGTCAACGTATTAACGCTTTCAAACTGACATGGGGTATCCAGAGTATCAAAGTCCATTGACATTATAAATTTAAACAACAAATAAATTAAGTCAGTATTTCTGATGAAGTGTGATTCAGCAGACGTTGTGATGGTTTTTCTATATTCATTTCGTTGTTGTGCCACCGATTGTGAATCTACCAAGTCCAATTGTGGATCAAGTACAACAGGATCCACTAAAATACACAAATCATCAAAATCAATCCAGCCGTTTTGAAGGAGTTCAGTCCCACACATACCTACAGAAGAATAAATATGTAATATCGCATACTGGTTGTAGCTTAATATTTCCATTACACAATATACTGAACACATTATATACGACCGTTGACAGGAGTACAAACTGAGTCTCCTTCCTTTGACATGTGCTTATAAAGACTCTTGGTGTCTAAAGTCAGCTACGCAACTTTACGTTTCAGAACCGTACTCATACATTTCTGGCAAACCGGAAATGTGAGCGACAACATATGTATACATAAAGGTTATAAACAATACTGACATATAATAGAAAAATTGTAGTACTTTTAGAAATATCGAGAACTATGAAAGGAAAAAGTATTAATAAATGTATTTATTCATCAAGTCTTTTAATTACCCTAATAAAAAATCTAGTAATCTATAGGGGATATTATCCATTTGAACCATAATTTCTATTTAAATCCATTATACAAGCAATTGAAGTTCAGTTGTAGAGCAGTGATTAAAGCGTATTTAA
Source organism: Papilio elwesi (assembly GCA_029849275.1). Taxonomy (NCBI): domain Eukaryota; kingdom Metazoa; phylum Arthropoda; class Insecta; order Lepidoptera; family Papilionidae; genus Papilio; species Papilio elwesi. Next base: position 12,394,468 of record CM056691.1, on the reverse strand, counting down.
ATTTCAATTGAAATGCCGCTCGCGTTATCTCGAATATCGTTCGTAATTGTGGGGATTCCTGTCATTCGGGCCATATATGAGGTTTGGCGATTGGTTGTAGCTTTCTGTAGTTATTTAACTAAGTCGTCAACTTATTGGCACGTTGAAAGGATAAATGAAAAGAGAATAATGAAAAAAAATTATGTTGAAAAAGTATGAGGCATTGTTGGTAGGGAGACGCGGCAGGAAAACTTATATTAGATTAGTGGCTTACTAAAAAAGAGGCACCTATAACCGACGAGCATGCATGCGTACATGTATGAATGTAGAAGAAGCGAGAAAGAAGTTTGCCAGGATCGCGTCAAATAGAAATCCACGATCTCAGTCTACCCCTCTGGGCTACGAGCGTGAGAGCATGTTTATATTATATAGTCATATAAGAATATGGGCCAGATGAGATTTTTAATTACAGTCGACGTGACCCATGCTCTCTTCTAGTGAAAGTATTATAAAAATAATTTCAGTAGTCTTAACATTAAATCAGGATTTGATCAGTTGCAAATTGATATTCAATTTCGATGGTCAAATTTGCTTACACTAAAGCTAAACTTGTATTATAATTGCATCATAACTATCACACCATACGTTTAAGTTGACTCGAGATGATGAGAAGAAAAATAGCATCATATTTTTAGTTAATACCAAAAGCTATGTACTAAAAAATTAGATACCAGCTGTAACGTGATGATAAGATTTTACCTCTTGGTGTATCGAGCGAAGAACATTACTGTCCATCCACCCTATAGTATATCTATTATTTTTGCTTGACTGTTTACCGAACAAATGGAGAATAATGGAAGCGACACAGAAAGGGATAGATATATTAAAGCAATGAAATATTTTTCTTAAGTGTTGCGTAAGAGGGCGTTTTTAATAATTAATTTTCTTTTGTTGATTTTGCCTCTCTCGATTTCAGCAGAAAAACGAGTTAACATATCTGCATGTTTTATTTAATAATATAAATATTGTATATTACGACGACACATATATATTAAATTATATAATAATGTTTTTATTTTAAGTTGATCTTATAAATAAGCAACACATTTACTATTATTATTTTAAACAGTACTTAATAATATTAGGACGGAAATAGTAAAATAAAACATTCATTTTTAAATTAACAAAAAGATCTATTACAGTTATGTTTATGGGTGTTTAAGTATATACTTTTGTTATTAAAGGCTTGTAGTGAATAAAATAAGAAATATAAATTTGCATTCAATATCATTTAAAAGACTTGAAAACAACAACATTTTGTTCTACAATTTTGTATTATACAAATATGTACATCTCCCATCTCACCCACTCAACCACTCATCTCCACTCCACTCACTCATCCTTCACTTTCGCAATCCCCAACTCAACCACTCACTTACTCACCCAAGATACAAACCATTGTATCTTAATAACATTCAAAATTGAATACAATTTTTTTTATCCTATAACGCGATTTTTTCCTTACCGTGCCGTAAGAAGTGTCACTAATCAACGAACATTAACGGCTCATTATATCTGTGTCTATGTTTATATATCGTCGCGTTAGTTAAGTTTTATTTTAATTAAAGTATTTTAGGGTTAATGCGGTCAGACGGACCTTTATTAGCAGCATTGTGAGGCAACAGCGCGGCAAGTGCAGGCTACAATGAGCGCGGACTGATAGTGCAATTAATGTGAGTACCACACATCTATCGAACGTTACGCAAATGGAACTCTGAGGTACAATGGTGGAGGCGGAATATATCGATCTCTGCTGTTCTATTTCCTATTGATGACCTATGTTTTTACCATTATGAATGATTAGGTTAAAATACCTATTATAGATATGTCGATTGTAATTGATATCAGCTTGGATGTTGGGGTCATTAAAATTAATTAAATAGTCTTTTAAACGTTTCTTAACATTTTAATGTTGTATTATGAACCTAAATCTAACCTAACCTAAATAAAAACTATATATTTTTTTTAATATAACCTATATGTTCCAGTGTAATTCGTCGTAATGAACATAAGGAACATGTCAATGGATTCGCTATTTACAGTTAAAACCACTATAAAAGCGAAGTACTCACTTACTTTTACTAAACCACACACATTTATTATAATTATGTGTGTATAAACTAAGTTATACTAAAAATATGTTAGCAAAAATATTATACATTAAATCGAGTTAATATTTATTACTACAACATACGACTAAGCAGAGGAAATTTAATTTACTATAACATTTTGAAATTTAGTAACATGGCGGTGGGAGCATGACGTCACGTAGCTGCCCGTTGATCAACTGAAGATTGTATGCGTCCGCAGACAGAGGCTTTAGTGCTGAAAATTAAACGCTATTTTCCTTACGTTACGCCCTAGTTGAGATATTATTATTATCACTACACAAACATATATATTATATTGTTTCAATTTACAGTAATAAAATAATATAGGTAAGGGAAGAATTATGTGATCTTGCATAATATTCGCAGCGTCCCAGAACTAAAAGTGCACTCAGGCGAACGATTGTATCATTAGGCAAATGCTTAGAACCTTCAATCTTCATTGCTACATCTATCTATATATAAAAGGCGATGTGTGGATGTATCCTCCCTCTAGACTCCTAAACGGCCTAATTTGGTATATCAACAGTTATTATTACATATACATATATCACAAAAACTAAATAAAGGAAATAGAGAAAAAAAAGTTAGTTTGATTACACACTAAGCAAATTTTACTTGAGGAACAAACAATGCGGTCCTAGTTTACTTGTTAAACTATTTTAAAATTTATAAAATGGTAACTGAAAAATTTTAGTTCACTATTTCAACCGCAAACTTCGTTTGATTCCACAGACATTCTAACAAGTGGAGCATGACGGTACGGATGAGGTAATGCTATGACTAAAGGATGATCTCTCCTCTTGCTACTCTGTTACCAGTCTAAGAACTCGACACGTGCGAGTAACGGTTAGAGTTTGGCCGGTCGGTTCGCTTTGCAATTAATTTTATAGTCTAAGTCTGATGCTACTGAGCAGTCTTCGTCATACGTGACAGGTCACCCGCTCGATTAAAGTTTTAATTCAAGTACGAACACTCCAACTGCTTCGACTCGTGTCCGAGGTAGGTAATAAGTAATACTGATTTTTCATTACTATATTTAATCAAAAAAATATATTTGAAAATTGTCTAAACATAATTTTCAACCAATAAAAATAAAATTAAGTTTGAAACAAAAGTTGGAAATGGTTCACGATAACAGTCGAATTACTAATTAGAACACACCCTTAGTTTTATGTCGCTTTATTATATCAATACTGGTATGGTTAGTTGTCTAGGTATGTAGTATAAAAGGGAGTGGAACTAAAATAAAATATGGAACCGAACTGAATATTAAATTAAAACATTATCCACTCAAATCAGATTCATACTATTCATATCAAGTACATCGAAAAACTTGAATTAAAAACATTTGTATTCAAATATTTGGCACAGCAGTAGTACCAAAACCTTATAGATCGTAACACACATTTCTATTTGCTACTTTGTATGTTATGATGAACCTGTTCAGTTGAAATATGTCAACAATAAAACCATAATTATTGTACAAAGCCCACGCGTCGTCACTCACATTGATTAACTTGTACATGTAATATTTCAAACAAAAATCTATGCAATAACGTTATGGAATTATCATCGATTCGCCAGAAAACATTCAGTGATAAAATACCACCCAAGCTTATGACTTTAAAAAGGTTATACTTCAATTTTAAACAATCCTAGCACACCTTTATGATATCCATAAATCTACACAAATTACAGAGTTGTAACTTTCTTGACTATGTGGCCAATCTAGTCAACATAAGTTCTTACCAAGACTCCCAGCTATGTGGTCCATTAACTTTAAATTTTACAGCATGGTAACGTTGTAATTCTTTTTGGCGCGAATATAAGAGCGGTAGACCAATCACGTCGGACCTATTAGACTCAAGTTCAGGCGAATTAGGTATACATACTAATCACCCCAATACGTAACGGTACGGTACGGTAACTTAGCTTCATAATCATCATTTTATATATCTTCTCGGTATTGAAATTAACAAAGAGGCACAACTAATATTAAACTCACAGAGCAAAGGGAAGCAAAAATATTACATTTACCATTTTTCACTGAACGAAAGGTTAAGCCATGCCATGTGCTGCCTAATTTATTAGGCCTATATTCTTTTTTCAATAAATTTAGAAAATAGTGAATATGTAATATGGGATGAATAGGATAGGGAAATAACCATTTGCTGTTTGTCCCCTCCTTTATCCATAAAGGTAGGCGACGCATTTGCAACTCCTTAGCTTCTTTCAAACGACTATGGGTAGCGATCTCTTGATTTTGGGTGAACCGCTATAAAAAATATCGGTCTTTGGTATATATATTCAGACGACGCTGGCATGTTGTTTTTCGATCTAAAAACCTCTAGGAAAGAGTGACACAAGATCAAGTACCCGGCCTAGTTCGTGTACTTATACGCATGATCACTAAACACGCTCACACTTGCCAAATGGTCAAGATGACCACAAACCTCCGTGATTGTAATACACGCGTGTCAAATACACATGTTACCAATTTAAAGGTGAGGGACAGTGGCTTTATATAATGTAAACACAGTAATAGTCGGTATAATTTGCAATTGACTTATTCCGAAGCAGTCAGCACTCGGTTTGGCGATCGTCTAATGCGATTTGTGGTCGGGCTCCGTAAGCGGAATTTGATTGAACGTTGCCACGCTGACGACGCCTTCACGATGACTGAGCAAAGGTCAATTGCAAGTAAGACAATTACATGACTCGATTGTTTTTACACTTTGATTGAGTTCCGATGTCCTCATTCATAACACCTTTCAGATTGTTAGACATACAAAAATGAACATATTTGTTCACATATTTAGAACTAGTAGATCCGCCCCTGCTTGGCCCGGGTAGCCATTTCAGAATTTATAGGAAACATACATTACCTACACACATCACAACCTTTTATATACGTAGATAAGCACCTGTGAAAAAATAATTAAAATGTATACCGCGGGAACCGTACATTTTTTCGAGATAAAAAGTTAACTATGTACTATTCCAGACTGTAATCTACCTCTGTGCTAAATTTCATCCAGATCCGTTCAGTCGTTTTTGCGTGAAAGAGTAACAAACATCCATACATCCACACATCCATACATACAAAGTTTCGCATTTATAATATAATAATAATATAAATATAAGTATAGGTATAGATTAGACATGGTTTAAATGTTGGAAAGAAAATTCAACAAATGTTTTAGTTGGTACATAAGCACGCTGCATGCAATTTCTTTATTTAGTGTTACCGCATGCATTTTGCAAAACTTATTTTACTTTAAAAGAAGACTTACAAAACTTTGGCTTTGAACAGTGAATCTAAATTGTCTTCAGACGGGATGTGAACTTAAGCGTTCAGAATGAAATTTCCGTTTGCGTACAATTACTCAAGTTCAGCAGGGTTCGACAGCTTAACGTTGTTGCAACACGTTTCAATACTAATTCTTTCCGAGTGGCAGAAACTAGTTCAAATTTAACTTCTTTTTGAACTTTTATAAATGAATGTGTTCAAGTTCACTTAAATTAAACCTTCAAATTATACACAGGGAACATTTATACTTTATACAAGTGCTGAGATTGTTTGTGGCCAAGGCATTCCGTTTAACAAAAATATGTATAAGCTAACTGTTGCACGCGACTTCGTCCACGTGGAATCAAATTAAAACATATTAATTACTTCGCAGTATAAAAGTATATAATCGTATTTTCACATTAATTGCTTATACTGTACAAAATAAAACGTAAAACATCAGTATCAAAATTATGTCTTGACATTACAACAAACGATTATTTTTTTCTATAAGTATATATTACCACCAACCGTAACTAAAATCTAACGCAACTAAAGATGTTTTCAATTCAATAAGCAAGTTGCTGACGCTGTCGCTAACGCATGTTACGCATGTCGATCTCGCGAACCTATAATATTTACCCCTACCAAATATCGTTTAACGTGGCTAAGGAAGTTTACACTTCAAATAGTCAATTGCTTATATTATTTTACTACTTAAGGCAACATTTGTGGCATTGCAGGTAGCGGGCGGCGCTTTCGATACAGCGGCGTGTAACTTTTTTCCCAATGTTGAGGGTTTTTCACTTTTTGCGCGGAACCCACAATATTTTACTTGAATTAAATTACTTTATTTGAATCCATACAATATTAGCTATCTTCCAGTAAAAGTCCCATCCGAATCGGTTCAGTCGTTGCGCAGATTACCCGGAATAAACAGGCAAAATTTTTTAAAATTGCATTTTTGTTATAAATACCGTATATACATCATGTGCATTGAGTTTGGAAATTTTATTTTGGTATTACATACAGACACTTCAGACAGTTGAATTTTTTGACTTCACTTGGAGGAAAAGTATTTGTTAATCAGTCCAGTTTCTCCTTTTTTTTTAGGTGTGGAAATGCGACCTTATGCACGCCCCCTGGTCGGGGCACCAGGGGGGTCTGTGGGGCTCTAAGTGGGCCTACCCACTAAAACCACACGCGTTCCCTCATAGCCATGGTGTGGGCGCCACGGGAGCATGACTAGCACGTGACACCGCAACGCCCACTGGCCGCCCCGGGATGGGGCCCCTCTCTGCGCCCTTAAAAGGGCGCTCCTAGGAGACGGCACCGTGTGCAATGCAGGTTCGGGAATCCCCGCCCTCCCCCGCAGGCGCCGCCTTGAGTTTTTTATAGAGGTTCACTCCTCGCGGCCTCCGTCTTGAAAAAGACAGAGGCCCGCGGTCCCAGCGTCGGCGCCGGGATTACGCGAAATGCAGCTGCAAGGGGAAAGTTGCCCTTCCCCTCGCAGCCCCACCGCCGCCGCATCTGCGGTGCGACCCCGCTGAGTCGCGGAGGGCAGGGCGAGTGGCGCACCGCAATACCAGCAGTCCTCTCCCGCTGTGACTCACCCTCACTGCGGGGGAGTCGAGTCCCCGCAGCCCTCCAGCGCACTCGAAGGTGGGCTCCAATGAGCCCACCCCGAGCGGCCCTCTCTAGCCGGTCCTACCTCACGGACCGGCCTTGGGTTCCTCTTAGCTTCACCGTGGGTGGCCACGGTTACTGAGCCCCACCGCCACGACAAGGCGGGAACCCGGTCGGGGGGTCCAGTTTCTCGTAGCTTTATTGACTTATCTGTTTAAATAACAGCAATAATTGTAAGATGAAAAGTAACAATGAGAACAACTCTTAAATTTAGGATATAATTTCTCAACTCGGACGATAGCGGCCAATTAAAACTTTCCAACAGGAATGAGGGTCGTTCAGGGAAGTTGCAAATCTTGATGTTTCTTATTTAACGTTTTGTTTGCTGATTGCAATTTTGTCACAAACCACTTTAGATTTTTCTTATGTTCCATTGAAATCTATAAATTTATATAAAACTTTAGTTGTATAATCTGCAATCTGATCATTGTTAATCGAGAAATCGTGAATTCTATCCATTATACGTTCTATCCATTATCACCGATTGATAGTAAGCTGCGTCAGCTTATAATTGGACTAGGCATATTATAAACTGTTGGCGAACTGAATGAATCATTGACAATTTTTAGTATCATATCAAGTGCATCAAAGCTTTTTTTTTGATAAACATTTTTCAAAATATTTACATAACGAACCTTACTGTCTTTCATTTTTACTTGTATGCAAAATATCAGTTTACTATTTCACTATTTGACCTCGTCAGTTTATAAACTGACGCGAAATGACATAGCATATGATACGATATTATTAAAAGTACCAGAAAGTTAGAATAATTATGTCTGATGTCTCAATACTCAAGTTAGAATTATAAAAATACACTAGAAAAAAAGCTGTAGTTTCAAACATACCCAACAAAATTAATTCTGTACTTTATCGAATACCGAAAAGGTTCACTTCCCTTGCTCGTCTAAAGCTGTTAGTTGGTCGGTCGTTGATAGCGCTTGCCCGCATGCTCAAAGCTGAGCTTTAAAAGCTGTCCTAGTGTGAAGTACTGCTGCACTTTTACAAGAACTCTTTGCTTTCCTTGCGATTGCCTTTACTCGTTGAACTCTCCGTAAATATTTGACTACATTTCTACCAGCAATACCTGATTTATGTATTAATCTATACTAATATTGTAAAGAGGAAAGTTTGATTGTTTGTTTGCTTGCATTGGTTAGGTTCTGAACTACTGGACCGATTTGAAAAATTATTTCATCATTAGAATCCTACATTATTCCTAACTTAGGCGATATAATTATTTCTAATTTTTGTAATTTTTTTTATATACCCGTGCGACGCCGGGGCGGGCCACTAGTACTATTCGACTTTAACGGAATTTTAGAAATGACCTATATTAGAAATTAAAGTAACCGGTAAAAAGGTGGCATCTGAAAGAAGCTTTAACTTATGTTGGAATAATGATTTAACAAAACCTGTTTTTATTACTTCTGAACTTGTAAAAATTGTTAAGTAACAAAGTGAGGGATTAAAAAATATTTGGTCCAAGTTTCAATCGGTGGAAAATAAAGGTTATAAGAAAACATCAAAATATTAATACATTTAAGAAATATATTTCTCAACGTTTGTACTGGCAATTATTATTGTTAATTTGTACATATATAAAATCATAACTAATAGATTCATTCCTCTAAAGTAGGAAAAAGGATTATAAAATAAATTGTAGCACAAGAATAAACATGAGCTACGGATATGCTACACAAGCTACTTTACAGCAAATTGGAGGAGGGCAATAAATTTTACGACGACTGGTTTTATTATGGCAACGAGGGGTGCAAATCTGAGAAATTGGATGCCTCTACCTCATAATGTATAACGGATACACTATGTTTGTAGTGATGTTACACTTTATACAATGGTAACGATCGAAATGTGTAAATTGCATTGTTTGTAATCGTTGCTTTTTAGTTTTTTAACTTGCTAAAACCTACCGTGAGGAAGGTCTGGCAGGACCTGACTAGACTGTAGGTCTAGCTGAACAAAAGCAAAAGACAATTCTCGATCCTTCAGACGAAGTGAAGATTTATAAATACGACGTATGATGTATTTTTACCATGCCAAATGATTTTTATAATATTGCCACTGTGCGCATTTGCTATTGGTAAAATAGTTCATGAAAAGGTACAGATAAAACAATTCCGTCATTGTATCTCGGAAACCTCATTAAAACACATTTAAATTAAATTTTAAGATGTTATGAAGGATCTGGAATATGCACATATAATTGCTTTCACAGAGCGCTTAAATTCACATTTGTCTAGGAACAAAGGTCCTTATCTTAGGTTGATAGCGCTTCAAGTGGACGTTGTTTAAATGAACGTAACACGACTGATAAACTATGAACGCTTACTTGCTAATTTACTTTGTTTGTTTATATTAATTAATATATTATATGATATTATGTTATTTATTTTCAAAATACTATCAAAGTACTATTATAATTGCAAAAGTTTGTAAGTACGGATGTATGGGTGTTTGTTAATCTTTCACGCAAAAACTACTAAATTTATTTTAATGAAACTTTACAATAATATAGCTTATACACCATAATAACATATAGGCTACAATTTATAAAGATATTGTGTGAATTGTACAAATATAACGATAAGTGTCAAGTAAGGAGGAGAAAATTAAGCCCCATTCGAGCTTTTATGGTGTGCGCTGCCCTAATACCCTTAGTTACACGTATATGATGCATAATGGAATGTTTACCTTAAATAGTCCTACAAAAAAGCCCGCGACAGCATATATCCATCTTTTATGTGTAAGCCATTATAGCCAAAATAGCTAACCATCTATTAATTATAGGGCGGAATAAAGGTTGCCAGCTAGTGTTTAATATTTCTTGACCATTATACCTGGTAGTATTAGTATTTCTCGCAAATTATTTCCATACACATTTTTTTAAGTTTAAAGATCAGTATTTAAATTCACCTTTGCAGGTTTTTGAAAAGTACAATGCGCATATTTCGAACGTATTTCTATCATTGTATGTAACATTATCAAAAAATATTATTTACACCTCTCTTATTACAACTGTACTGTTAATACATATATATGTAGTACTTCTAAACCCGACTTAGGATCCTTCAAGAAGCGAGCGCTTAATGGCTGACAACATAACTGCAGTTCCTCTGATGTTGTGAATGTTCATTGGCGTCGTGACTACCTATATATTAGGCGACAATATATTATTTGTGTATACAGAACTTATACGATTTATACATGTTCGTGTGTACCAGCTTATGTAATATTGACCTACTTCCGCGCGTAGCCAACACATTTGTTGGCGAAGTCACTGGAATATGCACAATTACTGGACATGGCTAGTGTTTGCAGAAAATGTTCGAAGATAACAGTCTCGACTCCAAGTTTCAATTAGCCGTAGTCGGGGCGCTATCGCATCTAACCATGAAATGTCGGAGATTGCTTTAGTAATTACACGAAGCAAACCTTCCAGTAAATTGAACTAAAGCTTTCTGATTTTAGTCGATGCAAATTATCTGAACTCATTTAGAGTTCCATGTGGATATATTTTATCAAAAATGCTTAAATAATTAAAGATTCTTGAAAACGTCCCATTAACTATTAGATGACAAATAACTTTCATGTAATAGATTAGCAGTTACATCTGTAAGACACATGGTTGTTGCGGATATCTGTGGTGGTAATCACGTTATATCTGGTAAAACGCTTGTTAGTTTGTTTTCTTCGTTTATAAGCAAGAAATAATTAATATAAAAAACTATTGAATTCAATGACAATTCACTCTTCAAAATAGCGCATGTCGTGTAGTCTACGGGAGGTCACAATGGAACGGAAAAACATATCAATATTTAAATACATTTATAACATACAAACATTTGGGCCAAAAAAAAATTCAACGGTGGTAGAGCCCGCAACAACATCTGTTTGCACGAATGGGCCGGCTCGACCGTTGAAATACCACGACCTCACAGAAGACAGGCGTGAAGTAGAAGTATTCTCCGTTTCGTCTGACGAGTGAAGGACTGGAGACCCAATTTCAGTCCTCGTCCCTTTCCTATCCTTTCATAATAAGGATAGAATAGGAATGGGAAGAGGATTCGACGGGGAGGGGATGGACAGGAAAAGGGCACAAAGACATTCTTTTTCCTGTCACCATCTCTGCCTTTGCCCATGTAAGGTAGGGCACGCATCTGCGGCTCTCTTGCTTATTGCGGATCTCTATGGGTAGCGGTCACATAACATCAGGTGATCCGCTTGGTCGTCTGCCACCTTCTACCATAAAAAAACGCATGCATGCATGTATGCAGAATTACTTGTTAAAGAATATGTATATGTAGTACAGATAACAATGTTTTTACTCACATCCTGGGTAGAGAGTATAACGTAGGCGTGTAGTCTTAAGGAGACCATTAAAACTGTACAAGTCAAAGCCACAAAGGAAAGCAGCCACTTGGAGACCACTTGTTCTCTTTCTTTTCATTATTTTAGATTCGTTTGATCTCGTGTTGGTTGCGGTTGATGTTTGTACCGTAAATTAGCCGTTGAATCAGATATAATGTTTATTTATGAACGTCTATGAAGAATCTTCAAAGTACATATTACAGCGATACTTTGCTTTTGCTTATGATAAAAAAGTCGACATTTTCTGTCAATTACGATGCTGTAATCAACTTCCAAAATAGGTATCCTGTATTATTCGACTATTCTGCGTACTAAAATACAGTTTAATTCATTACCTTACGAATACATGTACGCATCCATAAAATTATTTTTAGTGTAATAATTATAAAGGTAAAATATATTTTTTAACATGTCCCAAAATATTATAATATAGTCCTTAGTTTTATTCTTTATTTGTATTTCATTATTTGAACATTAAGGTAATCTAATTATATCTTTGGTTTTTCACAATCAACAAACTGAAAAGTGTCATTAATAAGTAACTAACACAAAAACGTTTATAATATTTTCTAAATAAAAGAATCTGAATATGGAAATTGGAAATTATAAAATTTCCAAAATAAAAAACTGATATGTTTTGCATATTTTTTTTTACAAATTTAATTTATTAATGGTTTCATGAAGATATCAAATGTACAGAAAAACTTGCATTACAATTTTTTTTATTGAAAACATACAGTAGTAATATCGATACTGCGTCCAATTATTGAATGTCGTTTACTAGCAGTGCATTCGACTGGATTCGTATTTTCTCATGCTTCTAGCATTGAACAGGGAATTAATTAAAACACGGATCTGAAATTGAAATCTTAATATTGTGAAGTGGTAGATAATTGTATTGAATTTTCTTTATTTATTTTAAATATCTAATAAAAACTCCCAATTAAAAAATTTAAATAATTTTTTCCAATAAATTAACATTTAGTTTAACTATTCAAACTTAGTTTAAGCTTGTGCTAAAAGATAGTTAACGGCAATAGTGTAAGGACGGATTCGAACCCACGATCTTATGCGTGGGAGTGTGTGACTGAAGTCGCTCCCCCCAGAAGTAAATAGTTTCGAGATAGATAGACGAAATTAGGCTTAGTTGGAAATATTTTGTGAAGAATAAACGTCAGTTTTATAAAAAATCACAGCATTGGGCGATTACTTATTATATCACTTTTAAAAATACCAAGTTCAAATTTTAAAATGTTGTTCTTATCGGGACCAATTTTCACCAACACTGATCCCATAACGTCGAAGGAACAATTTAGAAGGAAACATAGACAATGTTAGGAGATTAACAAAATAACAGTGCAGTTTTGTTTTGGCACATGATACCGACGTGAACATTTCTGAATGGCCTAAATTGTTGCATTCGCCTTTATCTGAAATTGTATTGCACGAAGCTCCTATAGTAAAAGCAAGATATGGTCCTATCTGGTCCATTTATCTGGGCTGCGGGTTCAATTGAGCTTGTGGGTATTACAAAAGAATGGGAAGACTTACTTCGACGTTTAGTAAATAGTTGATAACTGCACTCAATTTCATATAAGGAGCGCTATGTTACGATTCACTTATTTTTATGCTGCCATAAGCATATTTCGTATTGCATTCATTGAGGAACTTTGTACTTTTGGTACAGTGACTGTTTTATCTAACTTTTTAATAGAAACCCCTTATAAAAAGGATGACAACACGTCCTTAAAGAATGAGAGAATACATCGCAGTCGGCTCGTGCTCGCGGCTGGAAATTTGCCCTGTTGGTACAAGATCCCGCACGAGGAATTAACTTTAATCAAGGTCCTAATCAAATAACAGATAAGGTATACATTTCTTATGTATTAGACTCTAACGGTGTATACAGCAGACGCCGAAATATCTGTCAAATAGCGGAAGTTTCAGTACCTACTTGACATTTCTCACATTATACCTCGATCAATTTACACTATGTAAGGCGATATTGGGCAAAAATAATATAAGACATTTAAAAATAACTCATTGGCAATTTTAAGTTTATTAACATTAATAAATTACTTGCAACCGGTGTGGTTGTAAGATTTATTTTGGCAATTAGCGTCATGTATTACGTCATTATCGGCGAGGCCCGAATGTTGCTGATATTGCTTTCGGTTCAAGTACTGCAGGCTACTGCACTATTTCTTAACTCTTTAATTTTCATTATATCTATAAATATTTTTTAACAAATACGGAGCATTTTATGGAATTTGTCTGAGTACAAATCTTATGATTTTATCGTCTAATTTTAGTAAGGATTAAATTGTTCACAGTTATTGTAGTATCCAGGGATAATTTATAAATACTAGTAAAATATATATCAAATGTTCACTTCCAGAATAAATTTCTTAAATATTTCATCGAGTAATTACGGTTTATCTGCCAATGTTTAATTGTTTTTGTAGTCTGTACTTGTTTTATTGTAAACATATATTTTAAATGATTAAAAGGGGCACATAGTTGTAACATCGGTACGAGGTAAACTCAGTTCAGACGGTTACAGTTCCTGCCTACCTCCCCACTTCACGTGTAATTGGACAGCTTTGGACGTAGTAATTAACGTGTGCACGCATATTCGCTTCGTGGGTACACTAACAGTAAAGGTTAGTGTACAACCAAAGCGAATAATTAAAAATTATTCGTATTCTATACTACAATGTCTACACTGGATGACGTTTGAATTTAGATTTGATGTTACTTAAAAAGTAATAACAAATATCTATGACAGTTTAAGTGTTTACACGTTAGACATCATTTTTAGGTAAAATTATTATCTACTTATTAAACACTAATTAACCAATTTGATGATTTATTCGAAAATTGTATCAATAATTGGAAATTTATCGATTATAAATGGTACGCTATGTTGCTGGTCAATATAGTTATTAAAAACAAAATATTAATATAACGGGTTTTCCTTTATCTCACATGCTAATTAAAAAAACAATGGCAATGCTTATATTTCATCTTTTCGAAAATATTTATAGTCATTTTTTTTAACTCGGCGAATTAGATTTCTCTTTCAGATTATTAAAAAATCTTTGAAACACACTAAATTATTTTTAAAACATAATCTAAATCTGCTTTTAGTAAAATTTCCTTTCAACAACATTTGGACCTTCCTTGTGGATATACCTTGTATTTAAGTAGTATGGTCCTTTCTGTTAACGCCAGTGTTACGCCAGCCATATCAAAGTAAGGATAGGAGTTAGACCATGTTAGTTAGTAAGGTAAGTTACTTATTGAATTTTCTTGGCTTGAATCTTGTCGCTTAAAATTTTGATCCTTAATGTTAATTAAAGTTATAGTTGTACTAATTTATTTTGGTAACAAAATTGTTATTGTTGAAATTCGACACTAATCTCTGTTGCGGTATAAATAAAGTTGAAACCATTTTAAAGTTTAAACCGATCTACCATTCTTAAATTTCATAAATACTTTGTAATAACATATACTATGTGTAAGCATTTAAAGTAATTTTAAAATCTATTTATAAATTAATAAAGTCTATTGTTACATGTTTTCAGTGAGAAGTTAATTAACTAAAACCACGCCGGTGTTTTATCTACTTAACTTTGAACATCAAGGCCGGACAATTTTGGGAAATTTATAAACAGAGCCTTATACAACATATCATCTTTATATATAAAAGCGATGTGTATATATCTATGTTCCAAATATACATTATATAAAGACTCTGAAACTGCTGGACTGATTTCGATGAAATTTTAAGGAAATGTTCAGATTGGCCTAGAGGCCTTTAGAGGCTGATCCTGTGAAGTACGGTAGCGGTCTTTGCCCGGGTAGCTACAATTATTTATAAATTTATATATTTTATTATATTAAATGAACTAGTAGTTAATCAACAGTATAGTCAGAAGATATACAGATGCATTGCATGTATGCATATGCAAATGTATTCTCTAATCCTATATATTTTTAATCTCGTTACATAATACAAAACCTAAACCCAGGCAAATTTGCTGAAGAAAACTCTCAAGCTTAGTTCTATAGATATAGTATTGTCTTCCGCGCTTTGCCTTCTCAAGGTCTAATGATGCCTACTCACACAAACAGTACCGACCAGGTACAAAGAAACACCATTATTGTATTAAGCTATGTTTTCTTGTCTTCCCTTGACTCATGTGACTCAGGTAAAGTGAGTATTTTTTTGTTTCACAAATCATCGACCAAATGGCCATAAACTCCTGAGATCCCCCGGGAGGAATGCGATTTAACTGACACCTTTCAAAATCGGTTAAACTGTAGGCACTATGGAACGGGCAGACAAAAATACATACATACAAACGTGCTAAAAAATATTACCCCACTATTGGGTCAGACTACTAAGAACTAATATTACTCACACAAACATTTAAAAGTGGTAGAGGCCGCAACAACAACATCTATTGCACGAATTGGCCGGCTTGACCGGTGAAATACTACGATCTCACAGAAAACAGGCGTGAAGTAGAAGTACTCTGCGTTTCGTCTGATGTCTGAGGTGCCGGAGGCCTAAATTCAGTCCTCTTCCCCTTTCCACCCTTTCCTCATAAGGATAGGATGGGAAAAGGAAGAGGATTGGACGGGGAGGGGATCAATGGCGAAAAGGAAATATCCTTTTTCCTGTTTATGCCCTTCTCTGTACATTAATGTACAGTGTGCCTTTAAAGGCAGGCAACGCATTTGCAACACATTTGCCTGTTGCGGTTGTCTATGGGCAGCGTTCACTTAACATCAGGTGATTCGCTTGCTTGTTTGCCGCCTTCTCACATAATAAAAAAAACAAATATTAATTTCCACTGCTCGGCGAGGTCAAGTCCCAGCGCTTAGGTAATCAGGTATTGATTGCTAGTTGGAGCGTTCGACAACTTTTGTGTATCAGGTAAACCATGAGCGATGAATTACGTTTACTTCGAGCAAATATGTTTGAGATTGTTCTTTAAATGGAAAGCTTTATCCGTCAATTCTGAGCCTTTTGACATCGATCGAGGACAAACTATTATTTTATTCCTATTATCATAAAGCCCACAAAGAAAAACGTACTCTGTGAGATTCTGGCACTCCTCTGTCTTATTTTTCGTCCAGCCATTTCCCATATTTGGGGTCGGCTCTATTAATCTCTCTCCAGCGACAGCGGTTGCCGTTTGGTTAAATTTTCATTAGCGGGATCTTCGTCCACCTAAATGGGGGAGGGGGGTTCACGGCTTTTTGGCCCTCATTGTAGATGTTATAGTACTTTCGTGAGACTTGGCCATACTATGGGGGACGCATTTCTGTGATCTTTGGTGATAGCTTTGGTCGATCGGACCTATTCAAGCAACACCCTCAGCTGTTGTATACTCTGCCACTATCGCCTATTTTTATGGCCACCTAACAAATGACTTAAATTAAGTTAAGAAGGTCGCAATATACGTCTTGCTATACGTTGCTTTTTTAAGATGCGGCTGACAAATATGAAAAGCGATGCCGTCAACAATATTATTCAAATGCATGTGAAGTCTGCCACCCTGTAAATGGAGCAACGGAAAACTAAGCTTTTCTCCCGCACGTATTGTGAGGAGCCTGTGCGCGGTGGAGTCAACACAAAGCCCGATTCTCATTTAATATCAACGTTTGTTTTAATCTGCTTTTATACCTTACATTTATACGTATATATTATTAATTTCAAAGTAAATAAATATCCACTTTACAGTACTTAGAATGTGTGGATTTTGACAACTGCTATTTATTTAGAGCAAAATATGTACAAAATGCTATTCGCGACTATTATGGGCGTTCATATATGTTTGTATGCATTAGGAACATTACATACATTTCAATGTAAGCTGCAAAGAACAATATTTTGAGTAAAATTACACTAGTATCTGTACAAATCTAGCAAGAAATCTTGTGGTAATAACTATTAGTTGGTTAATAAAAATACTAGCAACATTTTCATTGCGACGGCGGTCACGCAATATTCTCCTTAAAGTTTCTTGTTTTTTCGTGCTCCACAGTAAAAAAATAACACTGGAGTGTAATTATATAAATATTATTTAAGTGAGTATTATTATTTTATATATTACTAGTGATCCACCCTGGCTTCGCCCGGGTTCCTCTAATGATGTTGATCCGAACGCTACAAAAGACAGGAATCGGTCCAATCCTTTCGGAGTCTATAGGTCTATAGGAAACATATGTATATACATCGCTTTTTATATATTTTTTTTCAATAAAAAGTATCCTATGATACTTCTAATACCTCCAATAATATGTGTACAAAGTTTCATAATGATCGGTTGAGAAGTTTTCGCGTGAAAGCGTAACAAACAAACTTACATTCACATTTATAATGTTTTAAAGCCTATTGGCAGGTTCTGAAAATAGCACGCTCAAACAAGCAATTATATAATTTTAACATACGTACATTATTACATTCTTATAAGGATTTTTATCAAATAAAGAACAGTTTGTTGACATAAGTCTTTAAATCGTAATTGTTCAGTTCTCAATTTTCCGTCAGTTTATATCATCGCTAGTGAGATTACAAAACTTTCAAATTGTTTTTCGTTACGTCATAAATTTCTTATATTTTACAATTACAGTGACTTAATTAATAACGATTTGTTTTCATATATTCTAGACATACATTCGGAAACCTAATGAATAGAATAAAAATAAAAGTCAGTTATTCAATAGAACCAAACTTGCAGTAGCTAATTAAGGAAAAGCAAACGAAAAAAGATACAATGTAAAAGTGCTTGTGAAACCCATCAAGCGTGAGCCCGATCCGTACGTGCTTAGCCTTTTAACAAACTGAAGTACCTTGTAATGAATCTATATGGTAGTACTTTTGAAGGATATTTGTTAACTTAGATAATTGGATGTTAGCTCTTTCGTAAAATTGTTGCTACAAATCAACATAGAATGAACCGTGAAACGTGAACGTAACGAAACTATTGGTACGCTATAGTCGGACCTATTTTTGTTTCACTTGAAACTTGAACAATGAAACATCTTGATCACAAGATAAAGTAACATCATAACGATAGAAATGGTCACATTCCTAAAACATATTCCGACGACGTCACCTGATAAACTCAAAGCAAATCATTTATTTTAGTTAAAATGTTATCTTGTATTACTTAGCTAATATTTTATAGTACTCTTCCTTGTTTCCTTCCTTTGAGCCTATAGTCGTCTACTGCTGGATGTAGATGGATGGCCACCAGTCCTCATCTGGTGGAACCCGCAATTTCGACCAGATCGCCGGTCCATCTTGTTGGAGGTCTTCTACGCTATGTATATTCTACTCACCTACTTTTCCTTCCTTTGAGCCTATAGTCGTCTACTGCTGGATGTAGATGGATGGCCACCAGTCCTCATCTGGTGGAACCCGCAATTTCAACCAGATCGCCGGTCCATCTTGTTGGAGGGCTTCTACGCTATGTATATTCTACTCACCTACTTTTCCTTCCTTTGAGCCTATAGTCGTCTACTGCTGGATGTAGATGGATGGCCACCAGTCCTCATCTGGTGGAACCCGCAATTTCGACCAGATCGCCGGTCCAACTTGTTGGAGGGCTTCTACGCTATGTATATTCTACTCACCTACTTTTCCTTCCTTTGAGCCTATAGTCGTCTACTGCTGGATGTAGATGGATGGCCACCAGTCCTCATCTGGTGGAACCCGCAATTTCGACCAGATCGCCGGTCCATCTTGTTGGAGGGCTTCTACGCTATGTATATTCTACTCACCTACTTTATAATATTTCATTTTCAAAACAACAAGCAGCGATTGTATTCGACCCCCTTAGTGATGACGTAAATAAGGTCATCGATTATTCTTAATTTAGACTTTTATTTCTGTGTATATAGAGAAGCTTTTGTATAAATACTTAGTTGTCGGCGTGACGTTGCCAGTGTTGACGTCGACGTCAAGTTGTTCTGCTAAAATAATTTGTATACATATGTATATCTGCAACAGAATTGTTGACTATTTAATATTAGTATCAAATGATCTATTCGATTGTTTATTTCCTTAATGTCTATAAATGGCGATTTAAAAATGTAATGAACAATTTCTCTGAACACATTGTAAAAAATGCAACCTTAAGTACTGATTTGCGTGACTCAAAATTAGCTCTGCTTGCATTCCAGTTGTAATAGTGTTTGTAGAGCTATCGACAAAAATTACTTGTATGTCCTTTGCGCCATATTACAAGAGATTCATTATTTTAATTGATGTATTGATTTTTTAAAGTAATAAATAAGTTTATTTAGAAACTTTATGAAATACGAAAACTTATTGAATGGATTTAATTATAATAAATGCCGAGCGATTAGGAATAATATTGTTTTAATGAACAAACCATACTTGTATATCAGAATGTAAACCACCTTACAACAGTACCGAACATTGTATTTGGACTAATTGTCCAGAGTCGTAAATGTCGAGAGCAATATCCAAAAAAATTATACAATTAACCTGTGGTGCCTATAAATCGATGAAACAAACGACTGGTGGAAATGCTAAGCGTGGCTTTGCGTGTCGGCCAGATCAATAAATTACGCTCATGGGCTTTGAACACAAGTGCTTTGATTTCCAATTAATCTCTATTATTTTCATTTAACTACTCATTAAAACTAATAGGTATTATACACTTTTCAACAGTGTTGGGTTAATGTATTTTTCTAGTGGTTCACCTATATACTCGTATAAGTGACTGCTACCTTACCGTTACTGGATATAGGAGTAAATAAATAGAAAAAAGGATATTTCCTTTTCCAATCCATCCTCTTCCCATACTTTTCTTATTGGAAAAGAAGGTGAAGGAGAAGAGAGCCAGAATCAGGCCTTCGGCAACTAGCTGATGCTGTTTTTCTGTCTCTACCACTGTTAAATCATTGCACACATACGTACATGTACTATTGCACGTGTCACCACGTAAGAGTAATAAAAATGGAATTGATGATTGATAAAATGTAAGCTTGATACATTTTCTTCAAAATGTATCAAGGATATCGTTACGTTTTCGCGTTTCCATTGTATGGGGTGTATGTGTGTATGTGTTTAGGTACATTATCAATGTCTACATGTGTATGGTAAGGACATTGATTGCTCAAAATATTATCTACCCCTTAAGCCAAATGGGTAAGTAGAAATTGAAAGTTATTTCAAAATCTAAAATTCCTAGTACGCAAAATATGCGAAGTAATTAATTAAATCTTAATTTAAATAACTGACTCTGTACTAATAGAGAGAAGCATGCTTTCATTTTAATTCCGCGAGCGTGACGAGCGTTTATTTTATTTTTATTCATACCACCCACGGCGCAAATGCTAATGTTTTCGTGTAAACAAAACATTTTTGTGTGTATTTCATAATTAATCTTCAAGACACCGTGTAATTGTCAAAGTTATTTATTTGTATATCACGCTAAATGAGAACTAAACCATAAAAAATTAAAACTTAATCGTTGATAGCATATTTTTATTATTTAAAAATCTTTTCTTATTTTTTGTCGTAGAACAGTTGGACGTTTTTTAATTTTTTTTTAAGTAAAATCCAGTATTCGTTATTAACATTGTGTGTGTAAAGGATGAATGAGTAAATAAATGTTTATACCGATAAAGTGAGAAATAGTATGGTCACGCCTTTTTTTTGACAATCATTTGTCAAATCGGTAATACATGTTGCATGTGCAAAAAAGGGCGGGTATAATCGTCATAACAAACATGTTTGTTGGCCAAAATGGGAAACCGTGATTTATCTGAACCTACAATTACACTGATACCGTGGCCGTCATAAATACAGTTTTGACAGTGGGGTAGCCCGCAACAACAGCTGTTGCACGAATTGGCCGGCTTGACCGGTGAAATACCCCGAACCCACAGAAGACAGGCGTGAAGTAGAAGTACTCTGCGTTTCGTCTGATGAGTGAGGTGCCAGAGGCTTAATTTGATTCCGCTTCCCCTTCCGATCCTTTCTTTATAAGGATAGGAAGAGAACGGGAAGAGGATCGGACGTGGAGGGGGTTAACGGGGAAGAGAAAATATAGAGAAAATTAGGCGACGCATCTGCAACACATTTGGTTGTTGCGGATGTCTATGGGTAGCACTCACTTAACATCAGGTACCGTAAGAACGAATTTATCGTACATGAGTCAAAATATATTTAAGATTACATTGCAAATTAGCAGTCATTTTGCTGTGAAAATACTAAAAAGTTACACTATAGTCTAAAATCCAATTACTAGAAACGAAAGTAAACTAAATCCCCAGAGTTGAAAGACCGCTACGGATTGATTGCATATCGATTATAGACAAGTCTACAGCTGACTTTGAAAACTTCTAAAGTAATACGGTTTTGTATAATTTAACGGCTATGTGTTATTCTATGTCAGCCTATGTCATGTCTAAGCATGCGCATATTTTTTTTTATAGGATAAAGTGGCAAACAAATTAGCGGTTCATTAAATATTAAGTGACCGCTACCTTAAATGGACAAAGGAGAGAATAAACAGAAAAAAAGATATTGTATTTTCCTAACCATCCGCTCCTTCGTCAATTTTTTTTATCTGAGGAGGTGGCAAACGAGCAAGCGGATCACCTGATGTAAAATAAGCGCTACCCATAGACATCCGCAACAAGCAAATGAGTTGCAGATGCGTTGCCTACCTTTAATGGACAGAGGATAGACAGGAAAAATGATATTTCCTTTTCCCCGTTAATCCCCGTATAATCCTCTTCCCTTTCCCAACCTATCCTTATGAGGAACGGGTGGGGAGGGGAAAACCTCATCCTTCGTATTATTTTTTATAAGAATAAGGTGGGAAGGGGAAGAGCACCAGCGCTAGGCTTCCGACTCCTCACTCATCAGACTAAACTCAGAAATG
Source organism: Papilio elwesi (assembly GCA_029849275.1). Classification (NCBI taxonomy): domain Eukaryota; kingdom Metazoa; phylum Arthropoda; class Insecta; order Lepidoptera; family Papilionidae; genus Papilio; species Papilio elwesi. The sequence goes on along the minus strand of CM056691.1, from coordinate 12,372,014 downwards.
CTTCTACTTCCCATTCATGCAACAGATATTGTTGTTGGCTGTACCACCGAAAACTTCTAGTTTTTAACTATTCATTTCAAGCACATTATATTCTATGGCGATACTAAAATGGATTTTTTAAAGAAAAAAAGTTTTAAATACAACTGAATAGTAACCAGTATTCAAGAAGGTATAAGAAAATATTTGCGTAAAATTTAAATGAGAGTATTCGTTTACTGCGTCAATTCGAACATGATTTCGGTTGACAGGCAAATGACAAGGGCTAATGTCAAGCGAGGTTTGACAGCCAATACAAAGTGGATTCGACGAGTGGTGTAAACGTCGTTGAAAATTCAACGGATATCATTTATTACATCGTGAGCAAAGTTATAATATAATTTTTTGAGGCTGCGTTAGACCGCTGGTTCGTTTTTCAACTTCTTATGCACACCACCCACAAAAATAAGCAAGTGAGTTTTTTTTGTTACTGAAAGGTGAAGTGAGGCGGAAGGGCGTAGAGGGCGCCTAGCCTAAGCTTCTTTAATAGTAACTTAGCTTAAGGGCTCCCTCCGTAGAGCGAGCCTCGGTTCGGGCCGTTACTTTAGAATTATAACCGGATTGGGGCAAGTGAGTTGATGCACTCCCTTACCTTTAAGGAACAGAGGGCGGATAGCCAGGAGAGTATCAGGATAATTCTTTTTTTTCTTCCTTACCATCGTCACCTCGTTTTACTCTTCTTATTCTTTCTTTTTAAGAAATAGGTGGGTAGGGATTTCCTTAAGGTACTGGAATAGGGTCTTCACACCTGTCTTCTGTGCGCTCGTGGTATTTTACAAGTCGATGTTTAGTTGGAGACTTTGCTTATTTCGTTACATCTCATTTTTAATTCCTTCAACAATGAATATAGATATCCGTTCCACGAGGGATGTGTCACACCCATGCCAAATAAACTTTGTAGCACCATAGGCAATGTCCATAGATTCTTTGCCAGTCAGTCGAGAAGTCCACTATATGAAATAAGGGTAAATTAGACTTCGACGTCCACTGCTATATGTGGACTACATATAGAAAGTGGTTTCGTTCGTTCAATTGTGCCTATTGTGCCCTTTTTCACAAATATCGTTCTTTCACTACCACCGCACAGTTTTATAGGTCTTTTTTGTATCGAAACAAAACAACGCGATGAAAGGCTGGACCATCTACAATGTACCTTCTATAGTTTTGTAGGACGTATATTGTACACCAAGAATGTCATATATTATCTTTGGAATTTCTCTATATTAGCTTTAAAGATTATCTGGGGATGTTATTCTAACAGTGATATAATTGTTGAGCATCAATTATATTAGTTTAATTAATCTTTACCCATTGTGGAACAACTCTTACATAGAATATGACATATGAACAAGTCCCAATGTCGAAAAAATCCCAAAAACTCGCACGCTATAGACCTACTGCACACATCTACATGCACACAGCAACACTTACACATACACCCACGCATCAACACATACATACATAATAATGCAATGCTAACTTTGATTTGTAAGTAATGCGTTACCATGAGAGTAAGCCAAGAGCCTCATAGCACAGGGCAACCTAGTTTGAGCTCCTGTCTTCCTTGAATTATCTCATTAAACGCAAGAATTTTCTGTGAAAAAAAATTGTTACTTTAGTTATTCGAAGGAGAAAAATAGATACATTTATTATTATTATATAGAATATATTTCACGGAACTTTATCAGTTTATAATCGAATTGACTTTTTGCCATGATCAAATCTGCCACCAAATTCTGAACAGAAAGATGAATTCACAATTTGACGTGCCATATTTTGACAGTTCAAAACCCGTCGAAGTTAAATCGTCAAATTGTGCACTGATATGATTATTGCGTTATTAAGTGCAAATTAAAGTTAGTACCTAAGATAATTTTATATTATTTTCCTTAAGTTGGAATTGATAGTTATATATAAAAATGGTATCTTTAAAAATGTATTTCTTGCATTTGACACAATACGTCAAATTGTTAGTGATTCGTTCAGTCCAAAATTTGCTGATAGTTTATAATATGCCTAGTCCCATTATAAGCTGATGAAGTATACAATCGATAAATGACATATAGATCGAAGTGAAACAAAATTCATAGACCTGTTTATAAACTCACACGAACCATGTACAAAAATTTTGGCTGACTTTTTCCTGGATCTACACAGGTCACTCTTTTTAGCGCGGACGAAAATATCTAAAAACTTTATGTCGTTGAATTATAGTTGCACTATCTTACTATTATTTATTTTTAGTAAGCCAACAGACGTAACTTCTAGACGAATCGTGCATCGCCCCAAAGATTGTATTTATTTTGTGGACTTGGGTAACCTCAACCATATCATCGATTCATGTTATAGGGATACTTGAATATGAGAGCCATTATACTGTGAATTACTACGTAATTTCTTCGAACGCAAATATTATGTCAATGTACGTCAATTTTTGCGAAGGTAACATTGAGAGTATGTCACGCAAAGTGACGCTTAAGATTTTATTACCTCCGTCTTCGATTCCAGAACATTCGTATTTACGGGAACAATTTTATGAAATTTCTTTGACATGGCATCAAGCCATTAGATCGGCTGATTGCCACTAAGTTGTAAAGTTGTGCGGCGCTGTACGTGCGTTGAATATAACTGCGTATTGTTTAATGTGTGAAGGTTAGCAAATTTTACGGTTAAGCGGGCTAGGGTATGGATAGGAAAAGGAAATATCCTTTTTCCTGTTCATACCCTCCTCTGTACATTAAAGGTAGGCAACGCATCTGCGATTCATTTGCTTGTTGCGGATGCCTAAGGTAGCGGTCACATAAAATCGGGTGACCCGCTTACTCGGTTACCACCTTCTTAGAAAAAGAGGAACCCATTCATATAACAAATACTGCTACCGCATGTATCTACAACTGATATCATTTTGGACTTCTATAGACCCGTTAGATGATTTTTGGTAGGGAAAAATCTTATGTCAGCAACACGCTCTGCTCCAACTGTTCTTGTGTGCATAATGCTTTAAATAAATAAATAAAGTCTCTAAACATAGTCCAAGGGGAACTTATATCGATCAGATTAGTGACATACTAAAGAAGGAGGATATAAGGATTACCTGTAACAGACCAGCATGTATGCGGAGATGTAGAAGAAGTGAGAGATGTATGCCAGGAACGCGCCAAATGGAAATGCAAAATCTCTGCCTACCCCTGCGGTTTAAGAGCGTCAGCGCTTAATATTAAATTCACTCAATAATAAAATAACGAAATATAAAAGCCGATGTGGGTATGTATGTTCCCTACAGACTTCGGAATGGCTGGACAGATTTAGATGATTTTTTCAGGAAATCATCAGATTGGCCTAGCTGGTGTTCCTGTGTTGCGGTACCCGAGCTAAGAAAAGATGGATGGATTGCGTGAAAGGTGACATGATCAAGAAGGGAGTGACGACTGAATTGACGGATGACAGATCTATGTGGAATTCGAAAACCGGTTATTAAAGCAAGTTAAGTGCAGGGAGATGATGACAAAGAGGATCTATGTGTAATGTAAGCTTTGTAGCTTTTATCAAGTCTGAATATACTTCCATTATTGCACAAGTTATTGTGCGCAAATTTTAAAGAAATATGCAATTTTAAAATTTAAATATTGGCTTGGTAGTGCTTTTATGAGTTTGCTTCAGAACCGCAACCTTTGGCCACGGTCTAAGAGATTAACAGTAAATTACCTCATGTATAAAAATCGAGTTTAACAACAAGCAAATTTATTGTTCGCTTAAGTTTATTTGTAAATTTGTCAAAGCCATACAGTTTTGTTTATTGAAAAAGAAAAGAAAACCATATTGGCAGTCATTGAAGCTTGTCTTTTGAAATTAAAACTTTAGTGTTCATTTCTTATTTAAGATAGTTAAGGCCCAGAAATAAAAAAATATTTTTCGTTGTTAACTATGAGTTTATTTCTCAAATAAGGATACGTTAATAGGCGGTGAGCCCACTGAAATACTACGAGTAGTAGTGAATGCAATTATATCCTACAGTGTGCTACTAAATACATCGTTAGTACGCGCTATGAAGGCTAATGTTGTGTAGAATAAAATTGAACTATTTGACCTCTTCTTAAATTGCGTTACTTTAGACTAAAGGGCTTTATGGAAATACAAAATAATTTCACAAATAATATCTACTTTAATTGAATAATTATATTAAAATAAAGTAGCTATGGCGAGAGCTTAAAACATACAAAAAGACCTCACGAAATTGTAGCTATCACAAATATATATTTAAAATTCGCAAAGCGCGACAATGAATCTTATTGCGGTTGACTTAAGGACTACTAACAGTGCAACCTGACACCATGGGCCGGCTTAATCAAATTATTCAAGTAAAGCAGACTCCACTCGCCGTGCAGGCGCCCGTCGAGTATTCAACAAATACGAGTATTTACTGTGTAGACTACTTGAATTGCAGTCCATTCCACGGGCCGCAGTTTGCTTGGATATCGTGGACTAACTTACTGAAACATTGTGAATCGCACAAGAGGTGGAAACAAAAGGGAGACGTGTTGATGCAACATCCACTAAAGGATGTTTTTTTTTATTTTATATTCGTCGACTGCACAATTTAGTAACAGGGAACAGTTCAGGGTGTTGTTTATTTATTGTAAAAAGTAAATTTACAGTACACAATGAAGATAATTTTAGTATACAATTATTATCCGGTTGCCTACTTACTAATTACTTTTAAATTATAGCACATTTATGTTATTATGATGTCCTATCCAGCTGGATTCCACCGTCTACGATACTATCCGAGCAGCCGGAGATAAGAATAGATGGCTTAACACCGTAACGACGAAATCGAAAGTCGTAGATGGAGATGATAATGAAACTCAGGCGTGAAGGGAGTCACAGAAATAACAAGTATTACTTAATCCGTAAAAACTATTTTTTAAATATTTAAAGCATAATCATATTAACATAAATGCCAATTGTTACCGGCTTTCGAATTAAATTATCTATAAGCGTAAAGCCTTTTAGTTAATATAACGGTGTGTAATAAAAATATAATTAAAGCCTTTAAACCTCTTTCATATGGTGCTCTGAAAACTTAATGAAGCAAAGCTATTTTCAGAGAGTCTCATTAGATTTTATGCTCCACGTAAACGAAATCATACCCGTTGGGGTCATAGTTAAAAGTGCTCAAAAGAGATAATTATTAGTGCGTATTAAAGAACATTTTAATTATGCCCATAATCATTTAATCTTGAAATACTTAATTGAAGCATGAGAAATCATTAACTTGGTTACACTTTTATCAAATTAAATTAAATTTTATATCTAAGAGCTTAGATTTCCACACTCTTAATTTTATTCAGACTCCGATTTATTTTCAGAAAGAACAGAAACTTATTTAGGTTTTATCTGTTGGTGCTAAGTATTATTGACTCGAGTACCTTGTGGTCTTCTCCATGCCCCTTTAATGAATTATATTTACTACAGACGTCGTCCAATGTGAACGTTCCCTTGCAGTCAGCAACTGGTGGATTCCTTTAGCGTATTTTCGTTTTACGCCAAAAAATTCTGGAACTTTTTTTACCGGGCTAACGGGTGGGCTACCTGATGTTGCCTACCTTTGATGGACAGAAGACGAGAGGCAGACAGGAAAAGGATATTTTCTGTTCCCCATTCGTCCCTTCCCCGGCCAACCGTGTTTCCATGCCCATCCTATCGTTATTAGGAAAGGATAGGAAAGAAAGGGAAAGGAACTGAATTGGGCCTCCAGCACCTCATTCGTCAATCGAAACGTGAAAGCGTACTTTCCTTCACGCCATTCTTCTATAAGGTCCTTGGTCTTTCACCGGTCGAACTAGCCCATCCGCGTAACAAATGTTGTTGCTGAACAAGAACGTAATTCTGATTACCCCTCTTGTGTACAGATGCATTTACATACAAAAAATATACAGAAACAAATTAAGGAATCAAAGTATACACATAAATATCCAAAGGCAGCAAAATATTTCCATAGTAATAACTCAGTATCATTAATGAAGAAAAACGATATAAAAAGAAATAAAAGTCAGGAAGTTATTACAAAAAAAGCTTTATTATATCCGGCCACTAACAAATACTAATTAAGGAAAGCAGAATAAAAACAATAAGCGTTCTTGAAAACCATCAGCTCCGTATCCGGAACGTACGTGCCGAGCCTCTCAACAATGCGCAGTAAGTAATAACGGGATCGTTGGTTAGAATTTCTAGAATAAAAGCACAAAAATTATAAATCGTAATAGAATATTGTTTGTGTAGTGGTAGCCAACTTTTCATTTAGGGTTGCTCTGTAGATGAGATGATTTTGCAATCATGAATTACATGATACGAATTTAAAAAAAACAATGTATTTTTTTTTAAATGTGCTCGGGTATCTAGCGGCACAGTAGTGCCACCACCAAGACGAGGTAAGGAAACGGGAAGTCACCTTATTTTTTCCTCAAAGACTTTCGTCGTATTAGAATATAGAACAGTCATAGCTCCAGTCTAGTTGATATCCGAAAGCGAAAATTTTTAGGATAAGGTAGTTACACTGACAAAAATCTCATTCATATCATCTCACCCTGTTTCAGAATTATGTCTACCCATTTGGATTATGGATTATATTTTATGTTGTATCGTTTGAGTTTCGACCAAGTGTTGAAAAAGTGGGTTTGCCTGTCATCCAAGATTTGATTTTAGAACGAAATGATCAGAACAGTTTTGTCAATTACAGGCAAAGAAGTCTATTGTCTCTTGTGATGATAAGACCAAGAAATTAATTTATAAAGGATGATGAATGGACAGTATCTTCCATTGATTATTATTTAGTGTATGTATGTCATGTTATGCATATCAAATTCGGTTACCTTCGTAGGCAAAATGGAAACTATGTCAATATGCTGTGTGTCAAGTCATTCCTCGGATATGAATTGAATTCATCACGTGACCTCCCGCCGTCCGTCTGTCCGCCAAAACTGACAAGCTTTAAGTACCAGATAACATAGAATCCTTCAACTATACAATTATCTTAGAAATACCGGCTGTTTGCAAACCTTGAAATGGTTCAAGTTATGATTGCCACGGCCCCGCTACACGGGAAACGATCCATCTGCCAAAGTAAATAAATTGACAGTTTAATTTGTCAGCCTCGAGCTGAGGGAGTTATATATTGATTATTGTTACAGCCGTGGGCGCTGTTAGACAAACATTTATAACTTATTTGAGTATACATTATTGGCACACAATTATTATTTTAAACTTATGTACCATTAATACTGTCAAAACATTAATTAACTGTGAAATTTCATATTCATTGCAACAGTAAAGGGAGACTCCATATTTTTATATTATTAATTAATAAAAAAACATTATTTTAAAGAGTTCATTTTGATAAATATCTAATAGAATCTGCGTGACAAATCGAATGTCTTTTTAGGTCACGATCGATTCATTGACCGGTCCCTTTAGTCGTATTTCAATATTTGTCAGACAAAGCAAACATTTGTTCTCAAAGTAATAATACTTTCTTGTGGGATAGTAGACCGGATGTATATTTTTGTACGTCACACAGCGGTATGGGAGCGCCAGCGCGAACCGTTCTTACGTCAGCGTCGATATAACCCTGTTTCACTTTTGGTAGTAAATGGCAGAACAAACACAATTGCAATAAAGTGCTCGGGGATCCGATGAAAGCCATACGTTGTTTTTACTCGAAAAGGGTCAACTGATAATTTTTATTCAGATATAATATTTAAAGTAGCATGAATACTTAAAGAGAATAATATCGTGAGGATAGTAAATAAGTTTTGTAGGAATCTATGTTATTTAACTTACATTAAGACAATCTTAAAATTTCCGAATCATCTCAAACCATAACCTTTAATAAAATTATTAAAACTATCGTGAGACATTATCAATAAACTTTTTATGAAACGGCCTTACTCACGATCGCGTTTTTCTCGGTGTTTTGTACCGACAAGTTTCGGACCTCTCGGAGGTCCTTCTTCAGGGTGAGTGGTATTAATTCGCGGTCGCACTCAGTGCGAGGCGGGCCGCGAAAACCGCCACCGAGAAAAACGCGAACGTGAGTAAAGCCGTTTCATAAAAAGTTTATTCACAACCTTTAACTTTCGTTTAATTCGAAGATTCGACGAGTGAATTATAATTAAATTATTGATATAGGGATTTTATCATAATTTTTTTGATGATTGAAGTAATATATTAATTTAAAATTATTTATAGGCCCAATACATTCATTATAAAGCACTAACAACTTCTTTAGCATATATAAGGGTCCATCTTATAAGAGGCCTAAGCTGCATCAGCCTGTACTATGGCCACCACTTTGTAAATCTTTTGGGCCCATTGGCCACCAGTTCGACCAGAAATGTGCCCATTGTCACTGAAGCTTAGCAATTCTATGATCAATGTTGGTTACTTTATCGATGGATCACTAACTCGTTTATCGAATATTTCTCCATGGAAAAAATATTTTCATGGATGTCAGTGACATCTGTATGTACGACATCTTATGATATTTCAATGAAAGAGCAAGGGCCGTTCGGTCGTCTCAAGTTCCTTTCATGAGACGAGAGGTCCTAATATCAGTTTTATACGACTATACCAAACTAGTACTAAAAGAAAAAATAATATATTTATTTGATCTCCCGGGTGCTGTAAAGATGTTTTGACATAATTCAATGAATAAAAACGCGAATGTGATTTCAAAGATCGTGAAAGTAATGTGCCATTACTTTGTGCTCCCTTTATCTGTGGGCTCAAATGGATGCTATTTATTTCAAAGAAAACGGCACTCAAACATAAAGGATGAGATATTTTATTGCTCCGATTCTTTATCACACTAGAAGCAGTTAAACACCTCACACGCAAACACTTGATAGTTAATATTTCAATTGGATTTTAAATATTATAATTATCAAAAAAAATTTTTTTTTCGTTTTCCTGATGGACATATTTTTCAATTTACATTAAAACATAAAATAAAATCGCACTTTTAAGGTAATAAATATTTATCTCATTTATCTGCTATTTTTTTAAAAACTAGAGTGAGTGATTTTTTTTTATTAAATTAAATATAATTATTCATTGTATGTAATTTATATCGTGTTATGGACGCTTTTAAAATTATATATAATATATTTTTTGCTTTTTTCACAATATATTATCTATATATCATTCCTATTAAGCTTAAAAAGATTGTGCTAAGATATATAAGGTGCAATAGTCGTATGGCGGATTTGAATGACCCCTGACCTTATGGTCAAATCACAGACACAGGGCACAGACAGCCGATTATAAGATCGGCTGTCTGTGCCCTTACCCATTAGGCTATTGGCGCTTCAATTAACTAGAATAAATTGTATATTGCAGAGATAATGCCGAGTTAGACGTCAAAACTAGTCGAGAATTTTTGTCACACAAGTAAAATATTTTGGACGGCCAAGTGACCTAGTAATTAGCGTGACCTGGTTTCTGAACAGCGGTCCCATGTTTTTCTTTATACGTCATTAAACGAGATGAACGAGAAGTTTACTACATTGTAACTAAGAAATATGCCAATGTGTTACATTTAACGATTAAATATACATGACATATACATAATATGTCTAACGACGTAACCTCACTAATTTTAAGTGAATTATGTCGATACCTACGGAACTTTTCAAGGCTTCCAATAACTTAATGCTGTAACTTACGACAAATTCAGTCAAAAATATTTAGCTAATTACCAAATGAAACACAGTGATTTAATGTCAGTAAATTTGTGTTCAGTTTGTTTGTTTGAGAAATGAAAATGGCAACGATTAGGTTAAAAGATAAACTTTATCTCAACTCCTTATGTAATGAAGATATATATTTACATATGTAGTCGAATCAGCTTGCTGCGGAGAATGGTCAGCGCAGTGACGGACATCTGGCTGTGAGCCAGATCAGTCAGTAATAAGCCGGCGCAGTTAGCTTTGAAGTTGTGTTATACCGGATTAAACGTTTGTCAGAGATAATTTCGCGTTTGCCGTTTAACTTAATATTTCCACAAACTGCGCAGACATATAACATAAAAAACGTGATTTGTTGCCTTTTTATGAACTTATATAAATAAAATTATTAACTTAATCTTTTAACATGTTAGAGTGAAGTTTAGATTTGACAGCAGTTAATGCAAAAGAACTAGACACGAAATTTTTATTCTCTTTCCTAAGATTTGTGAAGTGAACCTTTATAACAAAATTGTATATGAAATAGGTACAGTACGACAGAAATATAATAACTTCCTCCTTTTTGAAGGCGGTTAAAAAACGAAAATAAGGAATCAGGTTTTTTTATAAGAGAAGGGCGGGAACACCGAGATGATCAACGAAGCCCATGGACACCCGCAACATCAGAGGAACTACAGATGCGCTGCCGGCCTTTAAGAAAAAGATTAGCTCGCTTCAAGAGAAAGGCCCTAAGTCGTACTGGTTTGGAAATAACGCTGAGGACAGTTATATTAGTAGACGTGTTTATGTAGAGATGTGTCAGTTACATAAGGTAATTTCCGCCGAATCCTGTGGTTATATCCCTACTAATATTATAAGTGTGAATGTAAGTTTGTTAAGCTTTCACGCGAAAACTACTCAACCGATCATCATGAAACTTTGCACACATATTATTGGAAGTACTAGAAGTAACATAGGATACTTTTTATAAAAAAATAGTATGTAAAAAGGGAAGACTTATAGACTCCGAAACAGCTGGACTGATTTCGATGAAATTTACTGGGATTATCCAGATTGCCACATTTTTGTTTTTGATAGAGATCGGATCAACATAATTAGTGGTACCCGGCCGAAGCCGGGGTGGGTCAGTAGTTTCACAATTATACTATTTTACTAATTACAGCAGGTGAAAGGCTGAATCAAATTTAATCTTGTCGTTAACATAATTTCGAATCTATAACTACTATGTTTTCTGTGTCATTGCCCTAAGCCTATGAAGTCAGGCAAGTCACGCGGGGCAATTTGGTAAAACGCCGACCGTGCATAAAAGGAAATAGGTGCGTGTAGAACGATCGATTTCGGCGATTACGGCCGACTTTACCTTTACGAGTTAACACGCCAAGTCAGACTTAATAGTGGAAGGTGGTGATTCACACAAATTCGACAGGCCTTCATTATTTTCAATACATTATGAGAGTTGTACAATATTATCAGATATATATACCGTAATATCGTATCAACCTCGTCTTGGTGAACAATCATAGTCTGTGACGTTGAACAGGTGTGTCGGGATCACATCCAGTAGAGACCTATAACTTCTGACTACTCTTGTCTTGTTTACGGCCGACCATAAGTGCTCATTTATTTTATCTATTTTATGTTACTTGTTATTTTTAAGTTTTAACTTATCAAGTTATGTTGTTTTATGACCAACAACTAGTATCACAATAATCAATATAACATATGTATAAATGTAATGCCTTAAATAGTAGAAAAAGTATCCAGTCCCTAGCCATGACTTACGCTTGTCTAATGCAGAGTTTTTGACTCATATTTCGCAGTCGAATGGTTAGTCGTTGATAGACTATACGTACATTTATTTCTGAAATATTAGTTACGTATGCTTATGTATACTTACAGCAGTATAAGAATCTTTTAATTATACGATGAATGATATATCCTTTCATACTTTGACAATAATTTTTTATTAAACAGTTATCGCAGCATGTAAAAGTCTTTGTGAATTAGCGAATACACATTTTATACATTTTCGGTAAGATTAGATATTCATACGACCGGGTTTGGTCCGCCGCTTTTCCGACCCTGTTTTTCCCAACAAATGGATTCTGTTTTTCTTCTCTATATAAACAAAAACTTTCTCTGTTCAGGGCTAATATGAATCTATAATATATTGTTTCTTTTTTCATTTTTCTTCGCCCAAGGGAGTTATCTGCGCTTTATTTTTCCCTTTTGTAAATCGTACCATTTTATATTTATACAAGCGACCCGACCCGGCTTTGTACTGGAAGTTGAGCATATACATAAATATTTTTGATATAAATCATCTAATGCGGTGGAACATACCAACTGATATTATAAGATAGTTGAAAGGATGAATGAAGAGAGAATAACGACACAAATTTGTATTGAAAAGGCAGTGTTATTAGGGGACGCCCTAAGAGAACTTATATCAGATTACTAAAAAAGGGCGATCTAAAAGCACCCATAACCGACGAGCATGCAAGCGTAGATGTATGAATGTTGAAGAAGCGAGAGAGGTGAGCCAGGATCGCGCCAAATGGAAATCCACGATCTCTGCCCACCACTCTGGGTTGAGAGCGTGAGTATAAAACTTTTAAAAGGCCGTGGTGACGCGTCGCCATGCCATTAAACATTCTTGATTTTTATATCAATTTAATATAAATTTTTATTAAATGCATCATCTTTTTTAAAACTACTAAATATTTTATATTTTAATTATGACGTATTACTTTCGTTTCATTCCTTTTGGACTTTCTTCAGTCGTTATGTACGTACATAGAAAACTTTTATAAATTACATACATAAACCCTCGTCATTTTTTAATAAAAATCCGATGGAAAGCCGATCGTCGTTAAGGTTTATGTTTTTCAGATGGATAGACGAGACCGAGGGGATTTTGTTTTATTTATAAAGGTGTGAATTAAAAAAACTTTGATATTTTTTTCAAAACTTTATTATTTCTTAATATTGTTTATTATACATGTAATTTATGTAGTGCTCATTGCACAGTCAAATACCATGGTACATACAACAAATTTAAATACTATTGTTACTTGTATACAATAATAAACTTCTGACACAATAATAACTGGTTATATTAATCAAGTTTTCTATTCGATAGCCTTTTTCAAGGAAACCACTTTAATGGCATAGTTCGTACACGTCATAGATTATGTTACACCGAGATTAATGAGATACTGAAACTACTATTGGACAACATGTAGATGAATATGTACAACCTTGTCTAATCTATGTTTAAAAATAAATATTAAGATTTATTGACAGTTTCTGTCTTTAAAAGCACTTCAATATCTCCTTTTACACAATTTAAGGTAATTTTATAAGACAGGGACGGGGAACGCGACTAGGTTGTTTTTTTTTAATTAAACATTAAGTTTTTTTTTCACAAGGGCTGAAACAAATAATTAAATGGATAAATCTATTAGGAGGGCGAATTAAAATAACATCGCTTAGTATGTCTAACACTGGGAAGTTTACGCTGGAAGGGGAAAAAGGTATTATTTTAAATAGTATGGAATACAAATGAAAGTATCTTAAGATCTGCTTCCTAATTTTAATTTCTTATTTCTACTTTGCTTACTAATTTCATGATTTTAGTTACATGAAAGATAGACTACACAGGTGTTATAAACAGCAATTAAAATAAGACTTTTAAATCGCATTCGAACCAACACATATGTAAAAAATGTAACAAGCATTATTTTTTTTGTGTGATAATTAACATATGTTCGATGTATCTTAGACTTGGTATTACAATAGATGAATTGAAATGAAATAATTCTACAAAAAGTTTATATACAACCTGTGTAGTATCTTTCAATGATATATACAAAAAATAATTTACGAAATATTTTTTTGCAAATTACTTACAATTTACATTACTTAGAATAGAATAAAGCTAGATATAGTGATTCGTATATCTTTGCTCTTCATTATATGTTTATGTACAATCAATGTATTTTCTAAACATTTGTGTTAATATAGTATTGTCAGCTGTTCATGATTCCTGTGCCTTTATCAATATGTCTCTTAATGGGTATTTTAAATATGTTTTCACCTTTCCTTATTATATTTGTCATAAGTGTGTCAACTCTATTCGAAATTTATCTCCGTGTATTATTTACCACTTTAGTTCTTGTAGTAATTCCTTCATTCCTAATAAATACTTATTTCCATTAATAAAATGTGATACTGATACGATCGCTTGAACATCAACGTTCATAGTACAATTAATACAGACACCAGAATATCTTAACCAACAATATTTACAATTCTATATGAGTCAAGCATCCGATCTATTTGCTCAGGGTTTAATTTTTAAAATTTTACATAACACAACCCAACCCTATAAATTAGCGAATAACTTTCAACTGCCGACAACATTTGTGATCAAAGGGCAACATTTTCCAGTTTGCTATTCATTAATGATTTGGTCACAAATATTATTACGAACAGTGAAGTATATTTAAAGTCTATTTACATCGCCACGGTAACTGGTATTTGTCAGGAAAGAGATATCAAAAGACTCACTGCAAGCACAAAGCAGTGAGCCGGCGACGTGGGCGCGAACGCTTGCCCACCACGCTGCATGGCCGCTGGGTACTCACCTGACAAAGGAAAAATGGAATTTGCTTCTTTGGCAAAAATTAAAACCGTTCTCAAATAAACCAATAACATGCTATGGTACAACGAATATAAGAAAATGTGACTCAAATATTTTTTTTTAATCCTAAGTAAATACGAACGAATTAACGTATTTAAAAAGTAATTAAAAAAAGTAATAAGTAAATATATTTAAAAAGTATCTTTACGAAGAATATATACATATTAGACCAACATTAGTCTGTCCACTCTTCTCTTGAAGGTACCCACGTCATAATCAAACGGAAATACTGACACCGGCAATTTGTTTAAATTCTTTGTTGTGCGCTTCAATGAACGATAATTGAAATCGCTTCGTGTTCAACACGAGACATACGAACAAAAGGATGGAACGGATAGTTCGCATAAGCATTCAATAAGAAGAATGGGGTTGACAGTTAAGTTGTGTAATTCCTGCGCTTCACTCTCCTCAAAATGTATCTTGTGAAACACCGAGTCATCCACTTTTCATCGGTGCTCAACGCCTATATCTTCATCACTTCATAACAATGTCTTTACGATTTTTTCTTATTTCAATAACATCTTAAGCTATTCATCAATTTTCTGGCCTGTTTCCACTTTAAGCGGGGTTGGTACTACACTTTGTTCACTGTCAATATATAGAATACTAATTTGTACTGCGTCAGCAATAGGTTAATCGAGTCGTATTATCGCACTGGGGTCGATTCATTGGTGTCGTTGTTGTAATTGCCATATACCAAGAATCTAAAATTGAATTCTTCAGATATTTGATTGAAATAGTGACATTTCTGTCAGACTTTCTTTTCTTAAAGGACATGTATAGTTAGTTAAATAGATTTTTAATAAACTTACTCACCATTTAAAACGTGAACCATAACACTCTTCGATTGTGCGTTGCTAGGATTACATTGATAAGTGCCCGAATCCGACGGCCGAGCTTGTTGTATCAGTAAGAAAGACGTGGTCGTTTCCCCCTTCTCCGTCACAACCGACACGCCGCCTCGGGGGGAATCGTAGCTAATAATCTGTTGGAAAATATAACGATATAAAATAACAACCGTGAAAATAATATAACAGCTTCATGGTTTCAAGTAACGTCTAGGGAATTTATCGCAGTGGTTTCTGATTTACTATCATATAAATTAACTTAATTTTAATGTTTGAGGTTTAATAAATCATTTTCTAATGCATCTAAATTTTGTAAATGGAGTTTTGCATGGAATAATACTTCAGCTTCTAAGGCTTTTACGATTGAAATATTTTTTATCAGTATCTATGCTTTTTGTATGTTATGATCTCCTGTTCTTGTCGAGTTTACATTTTATAAATACGTTTTTACATTCCTCGTAAAAGCAAGATATTCAATACTTATTTAAATTACATTCTAATGCGTTTTGATATAATTTCGAAAATAATAAATAATTAGTTAAAGAGTTTTACCGCATCATTGTGATTCCAGAAAATATAAGCCGGAGGTTCCGGCGAGTAAAGAACCACGCATGTTAGATTTATGGTGCTTCCCCGATCTATGTAAAGGTCTGGACCACCAATTATCTCCGTCGTTGGCTCTGAAAAAATATTGCGTAGTCACTTTGTTGTAATAATTCAACGAACGTAATTATTCCGCCTCTGTAAAATGTTTTTCCTTTATATGGTTTAACGTTCTATCCATTTACTTTGTAATTAAATAAAAGTACGTAAACATCTTCCTTAATTAAATGCGTAGCGAATTAATTATAAGCAAGACGTTATTTGTTATCCAAGCCCGAACGCAACGCCCTACCGAGCTTTAACTGCCGGATAATAAACGCCCCGCTATAAACATTGTTAATTAAACCAAATTGTAAGATATAACCTAAAAAATATGAAATACAAACAATTGTTAAATATTACCCTTCTGTAAAATATTAAAAAATGCGTATTACCTTATAAAAAAAATATGGGGGAGAATCACACAATACACATTCACCATGTAACAAAGCTTAATAATACGTTCCGTTAAGTATAATTTTTTGTTTATTTACTAGGGTCACACTGAAAGGTTTTAATCTGATTGGAAGCACTGGCCGAAAAAAACGTTTTTGAGTCTTGATATCGAACTATTTGGAAGTTCATATACACATTTCTTCAATATTTTTTTAAATTTTGACGGCGTAAGTCTTGGTTCAAGTAAAACCAACCGTTAGTAGGTGCTTTCTAGCCGCATTATTATAATATCTCTGAGGCGATTTATTAAGAGATTATTTGCAAGAAATTGGTCCCCATTCCAACAGACACGTTACAATGTAACTTGAATGTTTATTATATAAGGTATATTGCGGGGGCGTGCTCTTTGCCCGGTCGGATCGACCTGTTCGCCCTGCAGCTAGTTTCATATTATGGCATAGCTCTACCGCATGAATTTATTATGAAAGTGTTTTTGTTCAATCACCATTACTGCCATGGAGTCTCAACGAAGTTAGAATTAGTTATTGTATTGTTTGAATTACCTTATACGTGTGGTATGATCCGATTTTGCTGGTATCGAATTCATCTTTCATAGAAAAGAGTTTTCTATTATTTTGTAACAAAACAATTCAATACTACAGATTTCAATGAAAAAATATCGATGAAGTAATTGTTAAAATACTCACCAACAACGTTCAAATGAATGAAATGACTCATGTGCGGAGTCGTTGAAATCTGGCACTCATAAATACCAGAATCCCGGTGCTGAGGGTACTTTATCTGAAACAATTTGTTACAATTACATTATTATGCTAAATATTTGTACGCTCGAGCGCTTTACAAAGTTTAATTTAACAGTCTACTGAACAATTTCCAACTACTGGTATTTCTCCAGCCACGTATTTCGTGGAAGATTTTTTAAACTATTTCATTTCATATTAATATGACAACTAAAAATAATAATGTGCATCAGATTATTTTACTTTTTTAATTTCATCGAGTCCAACCCCTTCCATTTGCAATTTAAACCCAGCCTTGTGTTCACGACTATGTACGCCTTGCTTTTATATTTTTTTTAAATATGTATTCAAGTGTTGGGATTATTGACTAGTAACTTGTTTGATTCTACTCCTTCGTTTTCAGCCAATAAAAGCCCACTTCTGGACGTAGGCCATCTAGTGGGCTCCCGAAACTGACCAGATCGTTATCGATATATGTAGATGACAGATTGTACGATTACTGTTTGTTATTTGAAAAAAATAAAATAAAAAATCAGAAAAAATAAACATAAGTATTTGTTCATTTGATTGATTTTAAAAATAAAATTCTGATTCACTAACTATATATTACGAAATAAAAAAGACCATGTGTGTTACATTAAAAATTTAATACATACTATAGTACAAAATAAAAACTATTTTTTTCTTAAAATATACAGCTTTTTTATTCTAAGCGGCCAACACGTAAATCCTCTTTAGATGTTTCGACCTAGATGTAAAAACTCCTTAAATAGTTTCAACTGTTTTCTAGTTGAATTCATTCAAAATGGATCACTGTTTGAAAATTTGTTTTAAATCGCTTACCTGTAAAGTCCAATCCTCGGAATGTGGAAGATGGATCGCACGAAATCTCTGGTCGCTAGTGTAGGTGTATCTGCCCACGGTTAACAAATGGATATCCCTGTGTCGAACCCACGAGATTTGCATGTTCAGCTAGATCAGTAGACATAAATGTTATATTAAAATCGATCTCATTATATAATACTCACGCCCTTAACCCAGAAATATAAGCAGAGATTAAAGATTTTCATTTGGTAGGGGCCTGGCACAGCTCTGTCGATTCTACCTTCATACATACGTGTACACTCTAATCGATTATAGCTACTCTAATACCACCTTATTCTAAAGGTTACCTAATTACAATATCGAAGTCCTCTACACATTAAAAGTCTGATCGAGAACAAAAGTATTTGTTCTCGCTCCCTCTTTTGTTATTCCTTTAATAATATAAAGATTAAAATTCGAGGTCAACATTTAGCCTTCAAAGGAGGTCATAGTTATTTTAATAATATTTTTATGTTAAATCTGTCCGATACATTACGGTACCTAGAAATGGTTTGTGTAAATATTAAACTAGTCACGTACGAGCGGTGTTCTTTAAAGTTTCTTCCGTGCTCTTGAATACGTTTCTGTATCAAACTTGAGGTACGTATTTAAAGTTATAATTATATTCCCAACTCACACATTTTACTGACAGTAACACGCTTTACAAAATCCTAACTACCCAACAGTTAATACTAGATTTTAAGTCGAACTCGTAAATGCTTTAGAGTAATTTGTAACAATTTTCAAGACGCCATTAGCGTCCCGCTTGTAGCAGTAATTAGAGTACCTAACAGTGGATGCGGTTAAGTAATTGCAAATTATACGCACTATTTCCTGTGACGCGCGCGGCACGTCATTAAATACGTGGCTAGCTAAGTAATATGATGTTTAAATATTAGACGAAGAGAGAATAGCATACATGCTCGTCGGTTACGGGTACTCGTATCGTCCTTTTTTAATAAGCCACTAATTTGTTCGATATAAGTTCTCCTAGGGCGTCTACCAACCATATATAAAATAACATGAGTACCATTTATCCTGACAACAAAAAAATCCCAAGGGATAGGAAAATAAAAACTAATGTAGGTTGCCATGGTTATATATGATGCGACAGTAACATCTTCTTGACATTTTGTCTCATGACATTACATTTATATTGCAATGGTAAACAACAACCTTTTAACAACGGGCAATAGCTAGTGACAAATAATTGAGCAACAGATGTAATTTATTTAAAAAAACAATGTGTTTTTGTCAATAAAATTTATGTTAGCTAGCTTAGAGCGAAACATGTATCGACCAGATTAAGCGTTTAAGTAATTACTCGCTTAATAACTAGTGCTAATGTCCATAGTTTAAATTATCCGGTTAATTGAATAGATTTTATCCCCTTAACATTTTCAGATATAGCTTAAGTTGCTCCGTCAATAAATTTAACTATGACTACCTTATTGGGATAAAACGACCGTGAGAGCTTGTAACTCCTGTATAATGTATAAGACATTGCTAGTATAAGGCGGCGTGCACAACGACTCAAGTAGCTCGTTATGTTTCTTTATTTATGTGGAAGATGTGGCATCGCCTAATGAGAGTTTTATTTATAAAGTCTGACTCACAATGGCCAGTCTTTAAAGTTGCATTGTGCTATTGTTATATTTCATTCCGAAACGCGCATTACGCGGTGTACCGCTATGTAAATTGGACGTTGGCTTCAGAATAAAAGAAAACTCGTTACTGAGAGAGCGAGTAAATTAAATAGTACGTATTTTCATCATTGTATATACATATGTATTTACTGGCACAATACTAACATGAGAGTAGTAGTTCTCTTCCCCTTCCCACCCTTTTCTTATAAGGAAAGGATGGGAAGGGGAAGAAATAATGACGGTGGAGGGGATGTATAGAATTTGGAAGTAACCATTTTCTGTTTGTCCCCTCCTCTGACCATTAAAGATGGGCAACGCATCTGCAACTCATTAGTTAGTTGCAGATGTCTATGGGTCTAGCGATCACTTGCCATCGGGTGAACCGCTTACTCATTTGCCACCTAGGACTATAAAAAAAAATTAGGAGCTTTTACATTCCCACGATTCATTACATACTATTATTTTATAACAAATAAAAACAATGATTTCTAAATGTCTTTTATAGTAATATATGGCAAACGAGGGTGCGGTTCACCTGATATCAAGTGATCGCTATCCATAAGCATTGCAACAAGCTGATAATGAGTTGCGGAAGCTTTACCCATAGCTAGAGAAAGGCATACCCAAAAAAGATATTTCCTTTTCCTAGCCATCCTCTTCCCGTTTCCATCCTATCCTTATTGGGAAAGGATGGGAAGGGGAAGAGTACTAGAATAAGGCTTCAGGCACCTCACTCATCAGACGAAACGCAGCTTACTCTACTTCACGCCTGTCTTATGCCAGGTCGTGGTGTTTTACCGGCCCATTCGTGCAACAGATGGTGTCG
The DNA here is from genome assembly GCA_029849275.1 of Papilio elwesi. Classification (NCBI taxonomy): domain Eukaryota; kingdom Metazoa; phylum Arthropoda; class Insecta; order Lepidoptera; family Papilionidae; genus Papilio; species Papilio elwesi. The sequence goes on along the minus strand of CM056691.1, from coordinate 12,351,547 downwards.
CGGGCTCTACCACTGTTTAAATGTACTTATACAAATAAAAATAATGTTTCATCTAATATGGCTATGCCACAACTATTAATCAGATTGTGATAAAACTTGGGTACTTTTTTCTGCGTATGCAAAGGTTTTTGCCTTCCTTCATCATAAAAAAATACTCGAGAATATGTACTGAAACCATAAATACACACTTTTTGTACCTTAAATTATGAACTTACAGTCTTATTTCCTAGATTTTTCACCCGGCAATTCAGGTATGCGGTCTTGCCGAGTAGTGCGGTGACGTTTTTGGACATCGCCAAGTCGAAGTAAGGTCCACTGCGAGGTGTAGGCCGCGGCGCGTCGACGGCGGGTCCGGGCCGGATCGCATTCTCGGAACCCGGCGGTGCCGTCGCCGATGAGTTTGCCGGAACGCCCTTGCCTACTTCGCGTTGCGCCGACGATACTGCGTCAGAATTGAAAAGTTCATTAGTATAAAGTATGGTAAATATATATAAGTATATCAATTAATTACTTGTGTTTGATACTTTAAGATATTTTAATGCTTTGAAAAAATTCCGTGGGGACATCAAGCTTAAATACATTCGGAAAACTTTTTAAAATATAATTTTAGAATGTGATTTGGTCACGTGGCTGTGAGGTACATCTCTACTTGTACTGTACAAATGAAAATTGTACTTGCGGAAGAAAATTTCCCATAAAATTTACATCAGTAGTTACCATAATCCAGTCCCGGAAGCAATCAAAAAATGTCTCAGATAGACCTCACGTAGTTAATGCAAAATACACCTTTTATCCAATAAGGCATCTCTTTACATAACTTTCACGCATCCTTTACGTCTGTACGCATACCTTTTAATATTAGTAGACACTTTCGTTGGCTAATTAACAGTGAATTTTTAATACGTCACACATTTTGTGGAAAAAAAACTGCATTGACGTATAATTTAAAATTCCCATCATTTATCATTCACCCATTTCTGAACCCAAATAAGCCTATTGCTCCAAAGTGCCTCAAATATTCCTCATTTATCCAGGGAACATTATTAAGACCTTTCAAGGCGTATACGACATTAAGTGGCTCTTGTCACTGTCAAATGACATGTCATTTCGGCATCCGGCGGCTACGCGGCTTTTATATCATACGGAGTACAACTCATCCCTTTTCATCTCGAAATCATGGCAATTTGACAGTAATTACCATGATCGATTATTGCTTTTCTCCTAAAGAACATGTTGGCATATGTGTATAATCATTGCGAAAAAATAAATAACGTAAAATAGATAAAAGTGAAACATCTCTATACAAAAGCAAATAAGACAAAATGATGTAGCACAAGCGTAAAGTTTTGTACATTAAGACAAGTTTCATTTAATTTTCTTTGTTTCTCTATACACGAAAAAAATTAACTTTGTATTAACTAAAAGTTCAGTACACATTAATCCATTGGACAGGTTACAATCTAAGCGGCACTGAGGCCGACAAACGTTAGAACGCTACCCAACTATACGACGAATTTCTTTTAATTATCAAACCTTATGAAGTAACAAGTACAAGAAGCCGGGTAATTTCAGTTAACAATTTCTTTCTTATTGGTTTACACCCTTACAACTGTAATAGATAATTAAGGCACATTACGAAAGATGTAACACACCTCCAGATGGAATATCCGGGGCCCAAAAGTGAAGCGACTTCGTATAAGCTTAGTCATTAGTTTTTAGATCTTGGATACGCTAGTAAACATTTTCTGCAAAAACCTGCTTCACTTTTTGAATGTAGAGTTTGTATGGAACGCTGTATCTGGATGTATATAAATCTATGCACAGCTTAACTTTGTATTACAATTATTAGTTTTAATTATTTTGTAAGATGTAACTAAAATGTCATAAATAACAACAGTGTGGTGTTAGGTATTTACGTAGAAACTGGCTTTTATATTTATACCTTGATAGAATTTTTAGTATACATTTATTATCACTGTATTAATACTTTAAAAAAATTATGTGATTCATAATGCTACTACTTGCTACCCAAAACCCAAATAACCGACTTCGACAATGACTTTGAACATAATATTTACTATTACAAAGGTTATATAAACCTTTGATTAGATATAATTTAAAAAATATAATCATACAACAAGGAAATCATACCAAAGAATAACTATTGCAAAGTTATTCTGTGGTAATATGAAGATAAGAATGGAATGCGTGGGGCGTTGTTATTATTAACGCTATTGAATAACATAAAGGAACGATACACGGGGACCGAACAATACATGAGTAGGTACCTAAAATAATAAAGCGCAGGCAAAAGGTTAAGGAATTATTGTTTTATTTTTCAATGAATTTACTTACGATTTGATTGTTTATTCATTTAATTTTAAGTTTAGTTTATTAGTTTGAAGGGTAGAATCGATTATGAACATTTTTATTCATGTTGAACTGTTAGAATTTAATCGATAAAAAAACTAATTAACACAGTGAATTAGTGAAAAGTATATAACATTAATAACTTACAAAACACTTATAGCAAATACTTATTCGAGTCACGGAAATACGAACGAATAAAATAGCGCAAAGCATGTTTAAATGGACAGTGAACTCTCAGTTATTGTATAAAAAAATAACTAACATAGTTACTTATGTCATCAACAGCGTATTACGTATTTAAATGAATACATTAGACAATATATTTTTACAATATTTGAAATGGTATACCGCAGTCACATTAAAGGTAAACCATCTTAGCACACCGATGATTTATAGAAATGGCATAGAATAAAATAAAACCTCAGAACGGTTCGTTGTAATAAAACTGACCATTACTAAAGTAAACAATATTAGAGAAGGAGTCATAGTCATAAATCTCAACTCAAATGTCGTGGCAGCGAAAGCGGCCAAGTAGAGGTCGGAGGAAGATTATGTACATCGTATGGTCATAACAAGGTTTTATTAAACTATAGATAACACTTATGCGTTATGAACTACAAGGAAAATAAATAATATATTTTTTTTCATTAGAATTATTTTATTTTAATAATAAGGGGGCGAGCAGAGGGCACTCATAAAAGTGAACACCGACGCCCATGAGCATCCGCAACAGAGCAACTGCCGACGCGTTGCCGTTTGCTCGCTTGTTCAAAGACTGTCCTGTTGGCATTTATATAATGCATCTTCGAAAACACATTATTTTTCAGATACGATTAGTCTCACTCTTTGCAGGTATAAATTAAAGATAAATATAATAAATAATGAAGAAAAACTCACAAACTGTAAATTCATGAAAGAGAACAGAATCAACCACATCATGTAACGCAGCCACGCGCTGTTTGTTTGGATAAACGCTAATCTAACTTCTTAAAGTTAATATAACTTTCCTTGTTTCGTATTCGCATGAACATATTTTAGAATGCCATGAATAATAATATAAGCTTCAGTTATGTACAGTCATTGGTGGTATTTCAACTTCAAAGCGATTACCGTTTTGCCGTTTCGTTTGAGTTGATGACGCTGAAACAATAACCAATAGGATATTTGTACGAAAAAATCGTCTGCCAATGTTGTAACAATAAGGTTATCAGAAATAATGATTTTGTCTGAATGGCAGAGGTTGTAGGAAAACGGAAAAAAAGTCAGTGGTAATAATCAATCAAATCACGAATAATGATAAAGGGAAATATTTTATAGTTGCAGAACCTGACACAGTGGATGCAGTAGTTGCACAAATGCACCTGACATAATAACAGGTAGTACGCCCTTTTATTTATATCGCCACGCGCGTCATTCGTACACACCTTTCCAGCACCACCATACTGAATCAAAAAGCGACCAACAGAAGACTTCAAGGAGTCTTACGTTCTTCAAGCAATGTGCAATGTTATTTACCACTTAAGTATAGAAAGTCCTTACATAAATCTTTTAAATTTTTCCATCACCATAAGTGAAAATAAAATTGGATTCTATACAGCGACGATTTTCGTTAAAATAAACAAAGAATTCAAATAAAGTGTTTAATTTTTAACTACCTTTATAATATTTAATGACACTAAAGTAATAGGAAAGGTTAAATAATGACAAAGACACTTTTGTGGAAATTTCTGAAAAGAGTATACTTACGCAATAGTGAAACGAATGGTTCAATAGGCTTCGCAGAACGCAAGGCTAGCTCCCCAGTGGTTTACAAAGAAAATGAGCACAATCAAGATTGACGGCCTACATAAATTTACTTTTAAATAGCAAAAACTCTTACGATGAAATTTATATATATAAGGAGCGAGACGCCCCGGCTTCGCATGGGTAGTTCTCCATAAAAACTTTAATTCTAATCTATTTTAGAGTTTTAGGGGATGATTTTAGAAAAAAAATAGTCTTCGCCTATGTATTAACAGTATCTCTGTAAGCTACTGGCCACTTGGTAAGAATTTACGATCGATTGATTGGTCTGGTTGGTATTCGCTACAGGCCGTGTATAATTTTTATTCGGATGATAAATTAATACGTGTTTCTAAATTTCTCACTAGGTGGAGTTTTTCTGAATCTTAACGTGATGTTTGCCGCCGATCCCGGTCAGGAGATATGGGGAAAATTTAATAAAAATGTATTTTTATAAGTCCTTAACAAGAAAATACATTGTTAAATTATATATTAAATAAAAAAATCGGTAAAAATTGTGTCAAAAAATTACCGTTCGATTATTGCTTCATAGGGATAAATGTACGTAAATATTTGTTTATCTAATAAAAGTTAGAGATAGTAAAACTACACCTAGAGTGTTAAAAATTAATTCAATTAGACGACAAACTGAGCTCCGCACTCACTGGCTGCTGTACATCGCCGTTTTCGTTTCGTAAATTAAATTTAACCGACGAAAGTCGAGCTTAAGCTCATTAAATATGATTGGCGATACAGATGACGTCAACTTACACTGGATTTTAATTATATATCTATAAAAAAATCCCCTTATTTAGACATTTAAGGGATGAATTCAGAAAATACTTTCTTAGTGATCGCCTACGTAATAACAGAAGTCTCTGTGCAAAATGTCAAGTCTAGTGTGGGCTATGCTATCAGTCAGTTAGTATATATGTATAAATTAATTAATTTTATGGATATACTCCATTGTAACGTGATTAAAAGTTTCTTTTACTGGCTGTACGCCGTAGCGAGTATTCGGATAATAGATATCTGCGGTTAAGTTGTGAAAGTTGCGCAGTCGTAACTACTGCAGGAACAATCGCCTGCAATTTGACTAATCACTGCGCAATTTATAATTAATATTTTATGTTACGTATAGTGACAAAAAGGTTAGGCAAAGATTACATATTTATATTTTCTATCTTCGAATAACTCATCATTTATTGGGAGTCTGGGAATCGATTAGTTTGTCTGTGTTTATCTACAATTTTGATATATAACATAATTTACAAGATTACATTTGCGTCTATCAACTAAAAAAATGGTAATATTTTACTCAACTTTCATGGTCACTTTTGTAACTCATCGAAGTGGAACTTTATCATATTAACTTACTAGATAGCCACTCTAAAATGACCTTTTTACTGTTAAGGATTACATCCTTTTAAGATTGCTTTAAAATTAAAATTTAGAGGTTTTAGTCAGTTAATTGCACTCTATTATGCATTCGAAGAAGACACAATAAAATCCTGGTATGTGTAAAATTAGCCTTCTTTTAACCATCCACCACTATCTCTGCTTACCCCAATAGGATGAACGATGATGGTGATAAAATGTGTAAGCTTTTTATTTATACTTTCCATTTCTTAATCTGACATTCTTCTTCAATATATTTGTATAGAATTTCGTTACAAAGTTAATTGGGTTAGCGAACGTAAGGAATCGTTGGCCTACTTGCCGATCGTGTAGCTAATAAGAAACTCGCGTCGTGTTATTATGTCGGTCTACATAGTTGTTTTGCCGCTGAATGTCGTTATACCAAATAACATAGCGCACACTTTCTTACAATTGTACTTGTTTTATTTTAGAAATACAATTTCTTGGCGAAGTTTGCTTTAAGTGTTGAACCTGCTGTTGGAGTAATTTTAAGTAAGAAACTGTGCACATATTGGTATGTAGCACCTACGATTTAGTTTTACTTGTATATTGAATAATTTAAATAAATGGATGAAATACACGAAGACTTCATAAATATTGTAAATGTGAGGAATATGTAATAGCAAGTAACATTTATGTAGCAAGTAATCCTCGTCAAACAAACAAACGTCGTCTACAGCTTGACGTATGCTCATCCAAAGATCGGTCTTTTGCCACTATACGAGACACAGTCGCAAAGGGTCTGTGCCTTAAACCACTCGTGTATATCAAACAAGTAATAGTGTAGTACATGATATTAGTAAATTAAAATTAAATGGCAACAGCTTCGAAAAATGATTTAAACATTAAACGAACTGCTTAGAGACAAAATAACTATTTCTGACGACAACGTTGCCTACATGGTGACCACACACACATAGGTATGCTGATATATGTTATTCATAAGCTTACATGTTGGCGATATAGACTGGTCTTATTAATGCCTTTCTACTATTGCATACTTATTGCATATTTATCATATTTGAAAACTGGTCTTATTAATGCCTTTCTACTATTGCATACTTATTGCATATTTATCATATTTGAAAACTGGTCTTATTAATGCCTTTCTACTATTGCATACTTATTGCATATTTATCATATTTGAAAAGTTAAACTGGTCTTATTAATGCCTTTCTACTATTGCATACTTATTGCATATTTATCATATTTGAAAAGTTATTAATTTTAATAAGCATTCAACTAAAACAATTTTCTCAAATTATGGTACCATTAATTTTATTTTCATAACTCAATATTTTAAGGTAAGGAAGTAGCTCATAGAAAAGTTATTGGATCAATTTTCACAAGTCGAAATCTTAGTGGCGTCTTTTTGTATTATAAAAGAAATTGTAACTGCTTTAAATCTAACTGCCCATACTCTACTGTATATTTATAATATTATATGTTAAACCTTAGTTTCTTGAACTTTTTTATGGTCACTACATATATATTCAACTGAGTGGTCGGATAATCGCTCGATTGCGTGCGTAGCAAAGAATTCGTATTTTCTGTGGCCTCCATAATTATGTTTATCGAGTTCAGACTAGCTTCGATTTCTGTGGTTCCACCTAAAGTTTATTATAATCTAGAAATTAACTAATAACTAACTTAAGGAACGACTTTTGAACCTAGTCTGAAGAGCTGGAATACCAATCGACTGGTTGGTTTTTCTAATTTTTTAATTCCAAGTAACCATATGGTGTTACATTTTTTGAACCTAGATGAAAGCGGATATCTATCCCTCTCTACGATCAATATCACACAAGACGCAGAATTCCTGTTTTCTGTGAGATAGTAGTATTTCACCGGTCGATCTGCCCCATTCATGCACAATGTGTTGTTGTTGCGGGCTCTACCGCTAAATTTGCATAAGAGTTTCACTGGTTTTCCATAAAAACATAACAAACATCCATTCGTACATTATTTCAAACTTACAAGCTTACAATATTAGTTATAGAAGTTACGTATTTTTGTAATATTTCAACAAAAGCCAAATCTTGTCATAAGACGTAAATAATATGTGATTTTCGTTTCGGGTGTTTCGCTTAGAATTTTCAAAAGGAAATCTCAGTATTTAATTAGAAAACTTTAATACCCTTTAGGCGAAACTTTAATCGAATTAATAATTAATTATAATATAAATAAATTCACTCAGATTGCATCTCATAGTCGTGTACAAACGCAGACACGAACTCCAATCACAAATTTCGTTTCGCTCCGCTTTAACTCAATAATATCGAAGTCTTTGACATTTAAATTTAGCCGCATAATCATTTTTATTTTGGCATTACAAGCGTTTTATTATTGCAGTAAGTTCGCTATTACTCTTTAGAAATTTATTAAACTTTTATAATGTGTCATACTTGAAGGCTTTTTTGAAATGTAGAAGTATTAGCATATACTTTATTCAACACAAGCTGAGTCCCGCGGTTTCACCCGCTGTGCAATTTAATTTAACCGACGGCTTGCCTAAACTTAACTATTTTTTATAATTGATGATACAGCTCTGAGTCAACTTACATTGGATATAAATCATATCTATACAAACCCCTACTTTAGACTTTTAGGGGATAAATTTAGAAGAATCCTTTCTTTGTGCTAGCCTAACAGAAATTTCAAGTCTTTAGGCCCAATAGTTTGGGCTGTGCTGTGATATATCAGTCAGTTTCTTATTTTATACTTATATAGATTTATCCCTTAGTAAAATATAATAGTCAACATTTAACTATTGGCAAATGAATGGGTGTATAAACTATTGCGTACTCCAACTTTTCAATAAGTAAAACAATAAATTGTAAAAATATTTAAATGCCAATAAAATCTTAATTGACAATAAAAACATTTATTAATGTAGGAATTAATTTTTTTTTAATTCCTCATCTGTTATACCTTTTAAAATGTTAGCTTTACAAACAAATTCGTAAAAATATTGATTTGATGGCGTGACGAATCAACTTTTTACTTTTTATTTGGTTTGTGGTGAACACTTTAAAAACCTATTACAATTTTCCAACACAAAATTATTTGAAAATCATTTCACTTTATTATTAAATAAGTTACTAAACTCCCAAACTTTGTGGTACGAACCCGAAAATTTGTTCTCGTCCTAAAATAATTGTGTTTGCAAACAATTTAGGAAGCCGTTTAGTTTTTCGTAACTAAAAAAATCAACTTCAGCAAGCTGTTATGTGTGATCTTTAATAGAAACTTAAACTTTTGGAAGCATTATATACATCGTACATGCGTTTTAAGAAGCTTTTTATTTTTTTACAGTCCATTTTATACAAAACCAACCTGTTGTCAATAAAACCACTATTCCTTACGAATGAATACGTGGCAATCACAACAATTTTGTTACAAAATTTAAATAAAAACATGGGTTGTCTCTTCAAACTGAACTTGCCAGTGTAAAATAGTCGCGCAATATTTTATCTCTTCCTTTTCAGTTACAGTAAATTCATACTTATAAATAATTAAACTTATGAATAAACAGACAAATATAACACAAAAGATACAAGATAGCTTGGAACAAAACGCCCACCATGTATTTTGTCATAACATACATAAAACAAATAACTTTATCGTTCGTAAACTGAGTTGTCCTTTTGTTTCAAACACGGAAACTATTTGAAACGCGACTGTAAATCTTTTGTTAGTTCTGATCTTTTGCTGCACTTTAATAAAAGTTAAAACTTTTACTGCGAAGACAAATAAACCTTTAATGGTCTCTGATCACAGAAATATTTATTGCATCATAACTAGCGTCACGCGATAGCATCAAATGAATATATACAGAGTAGAACTTATATTAGTAGGAAATTTTGTAATAAAATTCATACGTCATGTTTCAAGGGTTTCATTATGTAGAGATTTAATTCTAAAATTGGACTACAATCGAGATGGAAATGAGAAACAAGGCCGCGCTACGCTTATGGACATTTTGTGACATGACGGGAAAACATATTAAATATTTTTATGATATTTATAAAGTATATTGCATAAAAAGTATGCAAGGAATTTTTGTACTGTATTTCTTTTGAGAAGTTTTCTATATATCTCCCCCTCTGTTTCTAACTTTAAATGTCTGTTATTTGGTCTTTTTGAAGCACTTTCATAACGTGTACGCAGTTTTTTGTAGACGCTTCACTTGTTTTTTCTTTCTTTCGTTTGTAGTCCAGTAACATGTTCTCTCTTTTATTTATCATCCATTGCTTTACAGAAACTCTTCTATGATCTGTTCAAGTATTCTAAGACTCTGAAGAAATTATTTTTGGATATATCAATGTTCTACCTCAATACATGGATATTTAGGTGCAACGCTTATCTCTGATTGATTAGTTAAAAGTTAAATTAAAATGCATTAGATCTTTTTTTAAATTGCACAACGATAAGATACTTTTTCGACTTCCGTTTCTGTAGAGTTTTACGAATTCATTTCATTTACTCAAATTATTTTAGCATCTCTTTTGTTTCACACTTTTGCGGATTCCCGGTTTCATTTTGCTTTTTTCGTAACAGTAATTTTTAGGTCGGGGCCGCATTGATTCCGTGAACGTAACATTTGACCTGTTGAATTTATTGCAAGTTGGAGCTTAATTAAAAGTTGCAATTCTTTTTTCGAGGAAACATTGATTCTGATTTCCTAGTAGAATGTGTTGTAAACGTTAATCAATAGCAAGCGATTTGTATACTAACATATAGCTCTACCACACGTCTATTCACTCCTAGTAATTTGTTAATATTAACTCTGTTAAGAATTTTATATACTGACATAATTTTATATGATCATAACTTATAATCTGGTATAAAAAATATTGTATACAAAAAAATACTTACCATGTTCAGGGCGGGTGACACAGATGACGACCGCTAGTACGATGCCTAACACATCGCCGCCAAACAGTTTGCCGGCCATGTTTCCTTTTGCTCATCAACCGACGCTTGCTTTCACGAACATTGTCATTTTCTACGTACAATTGATTTTCTAAAATCCCCGTTGATTTAGTGTTTTTGATATTTCAAAGATAGACCGTTTGTACAGCATTATGAATGCTGAACTTTTGAGTTTTCTATTTGCTCACGTACACAGGTTCGCCTGAAACAAAAACAAAGTAATTTAAAACCTTTAAAATATTATCCTGGTGTTTGGGTGCATTCATCATGTTATGACTGGGATAACTGGCCTTTTTGTTTTTTGCATATTGCCATAGTTAATTAGTAATATGAAAGAAATAACAAAAATAAAGTATAGTAGAGTGGATTGGAATGGAGTTCACCTGATAGAAAAATGAAATATTAAAAAACTCTTGCGTATATTTTTTTTCTTTAAATTCAACCAAAAATATTATAATAACATAAACTTTTTATTAGATAATGCAGATTAAAAAAATCATTACAAATTATATTTTAAAAACCACAGTCGCTTTTTAAATTCCTAAGTTTTTGTGTGAATTCTTCCACTTGTGCTTGTAATGTATATTGGTAAGGAAATATTAGGGTGACATAAATATACGGAGTATCCGTATCCGACGGCCATGTATGCGTAGATGTAGGAAAAGCGGGAAATGTGTACCAGGATCGATCTCTACCAACCCCCCTGGTGTAACGGGCGTGAGCGCATATTTATTAATTTATTAGTAACTCTAAATAAACTTTAAACGCAATTAAATAAGCTAATTCTATTTCTCTTGCAAGAAGAATATAATTGTCAGCTCAGCTGGAAATGACCTGAAAAGAACGACGTGTAATGCACAAAGGCGTCCGTGGCAGGAATCGTATTGTGTGGACGCGGCTTTATGCTCGCCACGAGTGTTGCCCGTGTTTACCGGCTCCTATACACACTTCTCTGTCATGTCACCTAATTAATAGCGCTTCTTGCACAATGTTATTCCACGTCGTTTCTATGGTGAAATGTAGAGCAAATATTTGTGCCGTTTGTTTGGATTATTCCAAGCGTGTCATAAACGATGTTTTTGTTCCGTCAACGAACATGAATCGTAAGCATGATGAAGCTAACGATATTAAGTGGAATATTGAATGAGATAGTGACAACATATTTTAAAAAAATACACGGCCTTTGGTAATAGACAAGAAGTACATAAGAGTTAGTCTGATTGTGAACATTAATAACTTTTTTTATGGACAGATGACAATCAATGCGGTTCATCTGAAGTGACCGCTACACATTACAAATTATATTGCCTTTTTTTTCTTTTATATTACAAAGTGGCAAACGAGCAAGCGGCTCCTGGAAATAAGTACCGCTACCCATAGGCATCCGCAACAAGCTAATGAGTTGCAGATGCGTTGCCTACCTTCATGGACGAAGGAAGGACAAACAGAAAAAAGTATAATTCCATTCCCTGTCCATCCCCTCCCCATCCGTCAAATCCTCTTCCTCTTCCCATCCTTTCATTATTAGAAAAGGGTAGGAGGGGGAAGAGGACTACAATTAGGCCTCCGGCACGTCACTCATCAGACGAAACGCAGAATACTTCTACTTCACGCCTGTCTTCTGTGACGTCGTGGTATTTCACCGGTCGAGCCGGCCCATTCGTGCAAAAGATGTTGTTATTGCCTTTTCGTATTCATGCTCTACACGATCGAAGACTGATCGTGTAGAGCATTTCCTTCCCATCCTATCCTTATAAGTGAAGGATGGGAAGGGGTAGAGAACTGATAAAACGAGCTTAGCTCTGCATTGTATTTTATATGCGAGATCGTATTTTTATTTAAATATAACGCCATCTAACAAAATTATAAGATATCAGTAAGTTAGCCCTTGACAACGCTCCAACAATATATAATGCCAATCAAAAGATGGCGCATTTAATTATTTACATATTTTTTGACTCTTTTTACTGCCACCTTAGTAACCATACTTATAAATATACTGCAAAAATAGTTGGTAACCGAATATATAAGATTCTACCTGTGCAAAATCGTATAAAGTTTGGGTGAAAGTTTTTTATTTAAAAAATAAAATTGTGTAAATAACTTTTGTACATAGTACTTTAAAGTTATTGCCGATTTATATAATTAAATCTAGTGCAGGACTGGGTCAAATCAACTCGCTTTGATTTCTTAACAGGTCACGCCACTATCTACACAGGCGCGGTTTTAATTAATCACCCTACGCTCCTGTTGACATCTTGCTGTATTATTAGCTCTTTTAAAATAATTAAAATTAAATTGAAAATATATTAGCATTGTTTGAATTTTTGTATGTACTGCAACTACCGAAGCACTATAACTATATACGAATTACTTTTTAGAGAATGAGTGCACCAAGGTTCAAAACAAGAATCAAGGCTTGACTTGTTGGTGACCTTCAAAACTTTCGATGACTGAGATAGTGAAATCTCTTTTGGATTGGTACGTAAGGAAAACGCCTGCGAAGTTTTACAACATTGTTATCTTCGGTTATGTCTGGAAGTCCGGATGATCTGATCTTAATATGTGGTGATTTTAACCTCCCTTGCATTCAGTGGACATTAGAGGGACCTTCGTTTATCAAAAAAGGCACCACAGAGTTACAAGACTCTGCAGAAAATCTACTAACTCAGACTTGTATTCTTGATCTCAAACAATATAATAGGCATGTGCACTATCTACAGGAGACTGACTGGTCTACTTTACTTTGTGAAGTATCATTAGAAGAAGCAGTGTCATCTTTCTATAGCATCATATAGGATTCTATCAATAAGTTCGTTCCGTGCGTTTACCAGAAACCCAAACTAAAGTACCCAGTTTGGTATAATCAAGCTCTTTTAAAAATAATTAAAGAAAAAAATAAATTTCACAAATTTTGGAAACTATCGTAATCCATTAGACTACGATGCTTTTGCTCTTTTACGCAATAGAGAAAAGAAACTAATTAAAAATTTACATAAGGAATATATAAAAAGATGTGAACAGAATATAAAAAGAAATCCAAAGGCCTTATGGTCTTATATAAAAAATAAACGACAGAGAAATTTAGGTTACCCTAAATACATGGTATATGGTGAGAAACAACTTCAGAATGGGCAAGATATCAGTGCAGCGTTTGCTGATTTTTTTAGAAATATGTTCAACGAGCCCGCCTCAAAATATCCTGATGTTTTCACGCAACTTGATCTTGCTACTGACATGATCTGTAACGTTCAGATCACTAACGCTGTTGTATGTAAACATCTCCGTAACTTAGATGTAAATAAAGGGCCTGGTTCTGATCGAATACCAGCTATTTTCATAGTTAAATGTGCAGCGACTGTTTTACGTAGCTCCAACAAAGACTAACTACGCGATGAATTCTGTTACAAACAGAGTACTTAACACATATAATAAACATTTTAATTGCATTGACCCGTTTTCGACAACAAAAAAGAAATTCAAAAACTCTGTCGTTGGGGCTTTAACCAATAATTTAACTCAGTTATAACATCATAATAAATATATGTAATATAATCAGTAATTATGTAATATAGTAATGAACGTAGAGACATACAAACATGCGAGCACATACATACCCACGTACACACACACCCACTCACGCAGATACACACACACGGTCTTCCGTGACCGTATACGACCGTTATGACGAAACTTAAAAGAACCACGAAGCAACAACCACAGGACACGGAACTGTTAAGAAATATTGTAACCACCTTGTTTCCACAACAAGACGAATTGGACTATCGAATAACTGGAGACATGGGGGAAATCCCTGCCATCACGAACGAAGAGCTTATGGAAGCGCACAAAACGATAAAGAACAAGAAGGCGCCCGGAATGGATCGTATTCCTCATATAGCACTAAAGATGGCCATAATGGAAAGATCACGAGAATATCATCAAAGAAGAGTTCTTAGATGTCTTTAATAAGGGCCTTCAGGAAGGAACCTTCCCCAAAGTGTGGAAAAGACAGAGACTGGTGCTGATACCCAAGGGTAATAAAAGTCCAGGAGACCCAGCATCTTATCGCCCCTTGTGCATGCTGGACACAGTGGGAAAAATATTCGAACGAATTATCTACAATAGAATGGAGGCTACAATTGGAAGCGCCATCCATAGCAATCAGTATGGTTTCCGAAGAGCCCGATCCACTTTGGATGCAATAGAGCGAGTTGCAAATATCGCCAAAAAAGCCACGAAGGGAGAACGATGGAAAGGCGGAAGCAAGAAATATTGTTTGCTGGTAGCTCTGGACATCCAAAATGCCTTTAATTCGGCCAGATGGGGTAACATACGCAACGCTTTGGATAGGTTGAAAGTGCCCACATATCTCAGGATGATAATACGAAGCTACTTCAGCCATAGAACTCTCCATTATGATACCGAAGAGGGGCCAGAGACATACAAAATCATAGGAGGTGTGCCACAAGGATCAGTTCTAGGACCGCTACTGTGGAACATTATGTAAGACGGACTGCCGGATGGGGCTGAACTGAACACAAGACGGAGGCATTGCTGGTCACAAGTCGAAAGAAAGCAGAGAAGATCGAACTGGCCGTGGGGACCAGCTACATCACAACCCAAACACAGATAAGGTACCTTTGGGTCATTTTAGATTGCAGGTTAAGCTACAACTTACAGGTAGAGAATGCAGCCGTGAAGACTTCGAGAGTGACAGCGGCACTTGCAAGACTCATGCCAAATGTCGGCGGTCCACGACAAAGGAAGAGGAACCTACTAATGACGGTAAGTACTTCTGTCCTACTCTACGGCGTACCTCTATGGGTAGACGCCCTAAACGTCAAGAGGAATAGAAGAAAACTGGAATCAGTGTATCGGGTAAACGCACTCCGAATCACCAGCGCTTTCCGAACGGTATCATTGGACGCAGCGTGCGTAATCGCCGGTGTTATGCCCGTACATATACTAGCGGAAGAAAGAAGAGTCTTGTTTCAAGAAAGAAACAAACCGAAATTTACAGGGAAGAAACCAAAAGATACGAGACGACAGAGTGTCATTAAATGGCAACAAGAGTGGGACCAGTCATCTAAGGGACGTTGGACGTACCGACTGATCGGGCGGGTAGACAGGTGGATAGACCGTAAGCATGGGGAGGTCAACTTCTACCTGACACAGATGTTAACTGGACACGGTTGTTATCGGGCATACCTACATCGCTTTGGACACGATAATTCCCCAGATTGCCCACACGGGTGCGGTGTGCCTGAGGACGCCGAGCACGTGTTCTTTGTATGCCCGGCCTTCTCAACGGAACGTAATGACCTGGAAAACAAGATCGGACCCACTAGAGTAGAAACCATAGTGCACAATATGTACAAAAGTGAAGTAGCCTGGAAAGAAGTAAGCGAGTACGCCGCCATAGTGCTGAAGAAATTACGGCGTGCAGAGGAAGAACGGCGCAGAGCCAACAACTAAATGGACTAAATATGAGCAATTAATATGAGAAAAAGCAAAGACTGCTGAGACCACCCCCACGAAGTAATACCTGACGGTGGTGCCGTGGGGGTTTAAGAAAGTCCAGAAGAAAGAGGGTTTTTTAGTCGGTATGGGTCTCATGTAGGTAGCAATGAGCCTGAGCCCGACACACCAGACGTGTGGCTCCAACGTCTGAAGGTGTGATAACACATTTTGTCCTCTATTAAAAAAAAAGATACACACACACGCACGCAATCACATAAACACTCAACACATGCGCGCAGCACTTCTATTAGCAAGTATTGTATATAAAATAAAAATCTGAACGGCTTTGTATTTAAGTAATTGTTATCTATATACGTGTAATGTAAACAAGCTGTTAGATTTTGTAAGTAATAAAATAAATAAATAAAAACCATAGATTTAAGGACAGGTATCACGTAATATTAGAACCGAAGAATAAATATTATTATTAAGTTTGTATCGATTAGGAATTGTACAAGATAAAAGTAAGTACTTTATTGCACGTCCAACCTTATTCAATATTAAACGCAAATCCTTATAATCCGACTAATTTCAGTTTATTAACAGTAAGTCCCCAATTATTTCCCAGAAACAGCAGGTTCCTATTCACATCTATTACGAAATCTAATAATCTATTCCAATACCTGATGAAATTACGGAACAAAAAATATTTGAAATAATTATCTGTCTTACAAACATGGCTTATTCTATTTATAAACTTCAGTGTATTATTTTTTATAATCTCATTGTAATTGCTTTCCTTACAGATAACGGTATTTATTTTTCAAATGGTAATACATGTTTATTTTTTCCTTAAAAGATGTTTCATTCGTTTAGGCTTTTAAAACTTTATCAACCTTCTTTCAATTTGCGTAATCCAAATGAAGTAATCAAAATTTCTCCGAAAAAGGAATGAAATGGGGGACTAGTGATTATTCAAAGAGACAGCGAAATTCTATGCCGTTCAGACTTTTCCAATCTTAAATGCGGCAAAAAGATTGATTTAATTTCATTTGCTATCCTTAATTCAAATTTTATGAAATACAATATCTTGTAACAAACAAATCAGTGGGTGTCTTAGTCGTGAATGACTGAGCCGGAAACGGTATATAGGACTCCTAAGCAATAAGTAACCCGCCTTGCAATAAGTTGGGCACTCGGTGTGGTTGTAAGAAGAGAGAAAACTTCGAGGGATTATGTGTGTAAATTCCCGCATTATGTATGTAACCTGTTCCCACTTTAGTGGGGTCAGCACAACAGGTTCTCGTCTGCTAAAGTGATCTATCATCCGTCAATTTAGTCGTAACTTCCTTCTCAATCAAACTATTCTTGTCAATATCACTAGAAAATATTATACTGTTAATATTATATATTCCTTTGTTTTAAACGACTGAATCCCCTTTCCTTTTTTACGTACACCCTTTACTTTCCTCTAAAGTTTGGCAACACATCTGACATTCATTTGGTTTTCTCAGATGTTTTTGGGCAGCAGATGAACCGCTTGCTCGTCGCTTTCTAACAAAGTTTGACTATAGAACAGTCAATGATAAATTTAACGCAGACAAGCGACACACTCTCTCAAAAACTATGAAGAATTATCCAAAGTTCAAAGAATCTGCTATTTTAATAATGTTTATCAAAATGCATCTTACGTAAAATTCATAGATCAATTGGTAACAAGTTGGTTACATCGGTTATTCTTTCTAGTAAGAAATGGTGATCGATTTAGTCGTAAGCCGATGATCCACTGGAATTTCACTGCCTCTCTTTACGGAGGTAAAACATCTAGGGCGTGTTGGTGGCCACAATAATAAAAAAACATAGGAAGACAGACGGCAGAAGTGAAAACACAAAGCAGTTGGGGAGGGGCGACGATAGTTTTAACGAATTAACTCTTGTATCTTAACAATAAAATTAAAAATTGTATACAAAAAAAAGTCCGTCAAAACTGTTCCAAATTCAATTAAGCATATTGCATTTTGTTCACGCGAATCTATATGATTTTCCCTTGCCAGATATCGTCTAACGCGGATAAAGAAGTTTCCCTTCAATAGTCAACACGGTAGGACACAATCGCCACATTCCCTGCTTGCTTCTTTTGATCACCTTTTAAATATAGAAAGGAGCAAATTGACACAAAAAATATGTACATATATAAGAGCAGTTATACACGTACTAAGATCTACCACAACAACTAATCAACATCGCTGATAACGAGTTGTTAAGCATTGCTATAAACGGTCGTGTGCTTGTTTGCAATATAACAGCAATAGAAGAAAACAAATAAATAAGAGATCACCGATACCCATCAATAGTAGCTCACCGACACATAAACATGTCGTAAAAGCAAGTTTTGTACAATGCCAACATAAAACCTTTTATCGTTACTCCGCATCGATTCCTAAAAGAACACACGGTGTGTTGTATACCGTAGCCACATTTATCTGAACATGTTTCGATTTTCTTTTTTATGTACAGTCAACTTGAATAGCATAATAAATAAAACTAAAACGGTCTATATGTATGTATATAGAAACGTACCAAGCACTTCAAATATATTTCAATATCTTCAAAGTAATCCTCGATTTGACACTTTACATCTCGAATGGAGGTAACATCGAAAGAGGAAATATGTCACGTATAGTGTACAGTAAGTACAGTCTTGCACGAAAGCGACGAGCCAATTCTTATCCGCGAATCAGGCTGCAAACTCACGTGGAATATCAAATAAATTCAGAGATCGGAAAATCCTGTCGGGTTGGTTGAAAACGTTACAAAATAGTGAAATCGCGAGTATTGGACCTATTCGACGAGATTAGGAAGTTATTTGTAATTACAATTTTGATATTAAATAAAGTAGTAGTAGTATATAGATAGATATAGAGATATAGATATAGCGAATAGAATAAAAGAGTAAGAGTAAATCTAGGAAAACAATCTATGGAATTTTATGTATATCGCTACGCGTCAGTCGTTTCCCTCAATTAGGACATGAACCAGTACAGTAAGATTTTAGTATATAATATACAATTCTCAAATAACTCCATCTTGTTTCCAGGAGATGTCTTACCGCGGTGTCAACAACAATGTGAAAAGCAGATATTACTACGAAACAAGAAAGTTTGCAGATCCGTGAAATGAGTTTTGTTAGTTTGGACATAGATTTCACAAATCATACATTATTAAGCGATCGTGGGTCGCAGTTCCGAGCGCCGACTCCTATGTAAAGGTTGTTCACATATGTATATACTCGTACGTTGAAAGCACAAGCTAGCAGTGTTGTCCTTGGCTGTTTACCAAGTATGAAAAGAGTGGGTTGAATTGGCGCCGAAACTAATGGTATTATCAAGGTCCGCAAAGTCAACTTATGGCGGTAACAAAATGTGATACAATTTTTTACGTTTTTACGAAGAAAAAAAATATTTTGTTCGTATACAATAAATAACCTTAATTTATTTCATGGATTTATACATTTATCATTTTTTCGGGTCACCTGATTTTAAGTGACCGCTACCCCTTGACATCCGCAATGAACAAGTGAGTTGCATTTTTTTTGTGACTGTTTGCCTCGAACCCTAAAAAGTTTAGAAACAATTTAGAGAACTGTAACTACTGAGGCGTGCTAAATAAAGTTTTCTGCATTTAAACTAGCAATTGAGTCTAGCAATTTTAGATTTTGTGCCTACAAAAGAGTTAAACATTTATTATTAAAGGAGATAAACAAGATTTATAAAAAAACTTATCATAATAGTTTCTGCAAGCCAACGAAATTAATGCTTCTACTCTTTTCAGATTTTTTTAAAAATTTCGTTCCTTAGGCCATTTATTTCGCAGACCGTTCTTTAAACAATTAAGCTATTCCCTTGCAAAGTATACGTGCACAGGTTCGTCTGAAACCTTTCCAACTTATCTTTAGGTCTAAGCTTAGCGTCACGTTACAACAACTTGTAGGACTTCTTACGATGGATTGAATATCACGATCGCGCATATCCAATGTATGCGAATGCATCTTAATAGTTTTTCTTACTATAAAGTGAGATTGAAGCGCTAACAATTTCAAATTTATTAAGCTCATAAAACTCGGCTCAGTTTTCCATATTAATTTTGTTTCGCTTCACGCCTAGCGAAGCGCTTTACTTTATTTTCGTAATAAGTTTAGCAAATAACTGATATAATGGATAAGACAGATGATATCCTAGATGAATCTATTTGCCAATTTGAAACAAATGTTTTAAAGTCCAACAGCGAGATTACGTTCGTTGAATTGTCAATAAGAACGAGAAAAATTAAATAATAATTCATGTATTCATTATGGATGTATGGATTTAGTCGATTTCGAGTTGAGTTATCATTACAAATAGTTATATTACATTTGAAAAGAATTATGTTGAGTTCTATTACATAATACTAAAGACTTGCCGTGTCCACGGCTTATTACAATAAACCGTTGCGATGTTTTTATGGCTTACACAATTACCTGTATAAAATTCTCGTACGATGAAACGGCGTCAACGAAATTGTGTCCATTATTTTTTACAGAACATTGCATTTTGTTTTGTGTTTCTAAATATCTAGGAAATGACATTCATCACTGTAATGTAACTCATTTAGTTTGTACATGAAAAGGACAGTATTTATTACTGGCATAAAAGACAAACAAAATTACAAGACATTTAAGTTGTTTTGACATTTAGGTTTTTTTATGGGATTAGGTGGCAAGCATGCGGAGCACCTGATGTTAAGCGAGTGCTACCCATAGACATCCGCAACAAGCAAATATCTTGCAGATGCGTTGCCTACCTTTAATGGGCAGAGGAGGTGATAGACCGGAAAAAGAATATTTCCTTTTCCCTGTCAAGCACCTCTCCGTCCAATTCTCTTTTCGTACCCATCCTAATCGTATGAGGAAAGGGTGGGAAGGGGAAAAGGATCAGTCCTTTTTCCTAATTTCAGAATTAGACCTCCGGCACCTCACTCATCGGACGAAACGCTGAGTACTTCTACTTCACGCTTGTTTTCTGTGAGGTCGTGGTATTTCACCGGTAGAGCCCATTCGTGCAACAGATGTTGTTGTTGCGGACTCTACCACTATTAAAAAGGTTAGGTCAGTTAACGAGATTTTTTATATTTATCTCACATTAATTAATCAGTTCACACAATCAATAAATTGTGTTTTCTACATAGTCACACTTATCTCACAGCATGTAAAACTGAGTAAGATTGAGAAATACGTAGCCCCGTTCCTATCTCTGATATTTACATCTAGTAAAAGAGGTACAAATATTTTCTGAAGCGATTAGTGTGGACTTAAAGGCGACCGCACTTACGTAATACACACTTGTAGTCACAGTCGTTTAGGCTTATTTAAATATTTAGAAAACTTTTACGCAGTGAAGGTGATTGGGCTACAAGGGCAACCGTAACAACCTTTCTGCTTCTACTCCCAGCCTTGACTAAGTCTAAATGTTTTGATAAATAAGTGAAAATATGGTTTAATTCTTAGGCCAATACAAGCTTGCAATACCACTATACTTTGGGCACTCTTGGTCTAAACGTGTAACCTGCTTACGGACAGGAGGAAAATAAATGTACTAAATATAAATAATATAATATTAAGAGATCCTTCGACAAGCCTTCGTCTTCGAACATTGTATTAAAACAGAGAAATTAATTGTTATCATACTGATTGTCATCGATTGAATAGTGGCTAAATCATGGTTGGCGAAGTAATAACCAATAATTGTGTACGGATTATGGCAGTCCAAAACAACGCGATTCATTTTGATTTAGTATCGTCTAGTTAACACCGAAATCGGTCCCCAAGTAGCGACTTATAACAAAACTAACCTAAATTCAGGGCTATTAATATAAATTACATAGATTTACAAGGCCTTTTGGGAGCTAAATTGCTATTATTTCCCTTTACACAATGTGAAAAGGCTTTGTTGTAACGATTACTTTGGACCTCGGTGTATTTCAACATCAATTTTAATTACACATTAACAGCTTCCATCAACTTCGGAATTTCAGTATGACAGTTACAATGTCAACTCAAGAGTCTTAAATCAAAATTAATATTATAATTATACTTCCACAATCGTCTGCAATGCAATCAGTTGTATAAGAACCCATTTCAGAGGCGCGTGGCAGACCAGAGAGCAGATTATCGACTGACGGCCCCGTTAGTGGATACGTGTATTATTCGAAGAATTAGGAATCGGCTGGTGAATTAATGGAAATATAAGTACTAGACCTCATTTCATTTCCTCTTAAATGCGGCGGAATACCCACGCATGTGGCGCGGTCGTGCGTGGCTTGTCGCTTGGAAGTTGAAATGGAGTCAGAGTGTCAAATTATTGGGTATTTCTTATATAATAGTTTTTGTATTATTTCTACACTTTTTATCGTTATGAAAAAAGTAACTGAAACATTTACAAAACGGTCTCATTACGTTATCTAAAATGTCTAATAAAAATAAGCAAAAGGTTTACGAGAATCTGGTTACATAAGAATATGTTTCTTTTCAATATAAAAAAACATTGTTTCAATTGACCCAACGATGTAATGGGCTGGAAGCCAACGATAGGGTGATTTAGATCCATCCCGAATGGCCACTTCTGAAACGTGTAGCCCAGCCCTTACTCCGAAATGTAACTATTTTTAGAATACGAAAGCATGTACAAAAAATAAAAGCTGAACAAGGTTTTGTACTGGGAATCGGGAAATCATTAACGTCTTCTTATTTAGTTAATTAGTAATTTATTTAATTAATTACTTAATTATTAAAATTATAAACACAGAGAATTGTTACTATTTCTACTAATATTATAAATGTGAATGTAAGTTTGTTTGTTACCCTTTCACGCGAAAACTACTCAACCAATCACCATACAACTTTATACATATATTCTTGGAGGTATTAGAAATAACATAGGATACTTTTTATGAAAAAAATGTGTATAAAAAGCGAAGTTTGTATGTTCCCAATAGACTCCGAAACGGCTGGACAGATTTCCTTCAAATTTACACGGATTGTCCAGATCGGCACATTACCTGTGTGTGGTAGCGATCGGATCAACATAAATAACAAGCGGGTCACTAGTTATTTATAATCGTATCAAGATCTCCTAGACTGATGTGCGAGCATCGACATAATGGTGGGCTCTTTGAGAACTACGTACTTATTACATTTTATATACAGTTTAAAACTGTCCTCTATTCTTCGCACAGATAACATAATATCCAAATGTTCCATGTTCTATATTACGTATCTTCAAAATGTTATCTATTTAGTTATCTTGAGCCATAAAGAATTTTTGTTTGTCTCAAATCAGGTAATGTGCAAAGATTGAAGAAGATTATTCTGTTAGAATAAATCAAATGGATATCTTGGAGATTTCCCTTACGTTGCTTAGCTACCGAGGGAGAAAGTTAACGAACTGTGATGGACATAGATAGCTGTTTGTTTTAAGTACAACCCTATGTGTTATTTTTTGTTATCTTAGTTAATCCAATTGAAACATATTTCAAATAATTAAAAAAATAATTAGAAGCTTCAATTGTTTTCAATATAATTATTGGAGAAATATTTATGCATTTTTGGTATAAATGTTTTCAAATCAAATGCAAGGAATGTTTTCTGTGTACTATACACTTTTTTGAATAGCTAAATTTATCAAAATAAACACTATAGATACTGTACCACCTGTATCATCTTATTGGAAATCTAATAAAGTTCCCATATATAGCGTTTATAAAATTAACAGATTTTTTTTAAATTTCCAACGAAATTACGGACATCTACAATTTTGTAAAAATTCTTTTTTGGTTACAAAAAATATTTATATCATATTTTCTTAAGGTCTGTGATAAAATTATTTAATTTTCGAGTAATTAATTTAATCTGACACTTATTAATACATAGGTACTATTTTGACATCCGACAATAAAGTTACAAGAGTGCATTAAATAAATCAATGTTTAAATTATTCCACGTCACGTCCCCGCGATCACCTGCGCCGTATACTCACACGTATGCCATCAAAGCTATAAGCTATCAAATTTTCTCCTCCGAACGTTTCGCGTGTTCAGTGTTCCTTCGAGCAAGGCAATTTCCTTAAGCTAAATTTCATGAGCAATATAATTCGCAAATAATATTGTTTCTCTTAGAAGTGAAACAATTTCGTGATAATTTATCCATTTACCCGAAATAAGGGTAAACGTGTAATCGATTAGAATTTAATAAAGTGGAATAACGTTTATTTTTATATTTCGGCACGACCTTTAAAGGTTTTACGGGCTGGGCTATACGTGTCACATCATATGACATAACGGCCTTTGTTGTAATACGAAAACTGTGTTAAAAATAAAATAAATATAATAACCTGGGGAGAAATAAGTAACAAGTTATCGTATATACGTACATTTGCTTAACGTTGGCTGTAACGTACGGCAACCAATGTTAAGTAGTTAATAAAACATCTTTTGCACGAATGGGCCGGCTTGACCGGTGAAATACCACGACGTCACAGAAGACAGGCGTGAAGAAGAAGTATTCTGCGTTTCGTCTGATGAGTGACGTGCCGGAGGCCTAATTGTAGCCCTCTTCCCCCTCCTACCCTTTTCTAATAAGGAAAGGATGGGAAGAGGAAGAGGATTTGACGGATGAGGAGGGGATGGACAGGGAATGGAATTATCCTTTTTTCTGTTTGTCCCCTCCTTCGTCCATGAAGGTAGGCAACGCATCTGCAACTCATTAGCTTGTTGCGGATGCCTATGGGTAGCGGTACTTATTTCCAGGGGCCGCTTGCTCGTTTGCCACTTTGTAATATAAAAAAAAATGCTTGTACTATTTAAGAAATTACAAAAGTTTTGTATAAGTAGTTACATAAGTAATCCCTTCTTTTGAGGTTACGTTGTTACGAATACTACAAAGAAATGTATCTGGCAACATTCCAATGCATATAGAACACAGTGCACATTTAATATCTTAGGAAAGGTCTAAAAAACGTCCAAGTAAATGTTTTGATTAACTTGAGTACATTTATAAAATATACCCTAATGATGAAACTGTTTTCTACCATTTATACCGTGTGGTGTGTTTCGAAAAACTGTTTGGAACAATTGCTACCGCTTTGTCGCCACGACAGATTTGTAAATACCTAAATTGTGGTCTGCCACTTTAAATGCTTTCCAAAACCTTTTTCCTTATCTTCCTGGCTCGCCCAACTGCATTGGTAAATGATCTCTTTCCCGCAGTATTTCCAAGACGATTTGAACATTTTTTTTTCATAAAGTCGATATCAATTACAACCAGTCAAAGAAGAAATACAAGTTCATCATAATATATAATAAAATAATGACGTCACAATTGATAAATTTTGTTAGACCGATCTTTGTGGTGATCAATGGAGAAGGCCATTCAGCATTGACGACTTAAGGCTGAAGGGAACGAAGATATAGTTACAATAAGAAATAAATATGGCATTAAACTATTAAGCATAGCTTTACATAATCTTATTACTTTTATTATCTAAAATAAGTTTGAAATTGATCCATCGTAAAATCATCTGAGTAACACTGAGAGTACGCGTACGTGGCGCCGTTTAGTTTGCTCCCATTGAGCATAAAATATCAAATTATGGTCGTTATATCCAAGGAAAAAACTGTAAAACGTGCAAAATGTAAGTAAGCCGTGCCGTCAGTGTGTCCCTATCATAAAAATATACGTCGCTGATTCGCCCTTAGCCAGTAGCCTGCTTTCGTAACCGGCACTTAAACAAATGTGTCATTTCACGCGCTTCTATCGCTATTGCTAATGCCACTAAGAGCCTTTATGTTTTGTTGCATATTTTATACCGTGTTTAACAATATTTTACGTCCTTTTTACTGGATTTCCTAAACCATGGCCATTTATCCTCGTAACAACGTTTTTACGAGTAACAAAAGAATAAACAACAAATGGCGTTTATTGTTGTAACAAATGGAAAAAATTAAAATTATATCCTTCTGTTTTCAGATACAACAAAAAGCTCACCAACCTAATGTTATCATTATAAAAGTATTTTTATAATGAAATGTAGGCTTTCATTTAATTTATGTCCGTACAACCTTCGGTGTGTTTCGGTGTGGTGCCATAAATAAAGTATTTTTGGTTTTTTTCATTTTATCGCAGAAGATATGAATAAATAAAATCGCTGAGTCGCGAGAGATTGATCAATGTCTTCGCAAGGCAGGTGCAATGAACCATTAAGGCGTTGCGTGTCTCCCGGCGTTGTCTCCCCTTAAGTAATAAGGCGACGACATTTGCCTTAACGTTGAATTTGGAGTAATCCATTCGATTAACTTGTCACGCTTTGTGTTGATATGTTAAATTTTCTCTTATATTATACAATATACCGAATTTTGTTTATTATTTCAAGATAATTTTTATGTAAGATAAGGAAGCAGAGCATCCGATATCAAGTGACCGCATCTATATATAGGCTTCTGCAACAAGCTGATGAGTTGCGTTGTCTACTTTTAATGACACACAGAGTACGATAACAAAATAAGAACATTTCTTCTTCCTATCCATCCTCTCCCCCGTAAAATCCTCTTCCCCATTCCATATTAGAAAAGGATAGGAAGGGAAAAACACTAGGATTACGCCTCGGGCACATAACTCATGAGACGAGATGCAGAATACTTCAACTTCACGCGTATCTTCTATTTCTGTAAAGGCCGGCCGAAATACCAAGACCGATAAAATACGATCGAGAGGCGATGTCTACTACGACAGATGTGAAGTAGAAGTATTCTGAGTTTCGTCTGATGAGTTAGGTGCTGGAGGATCAATTTCAGTCCTCCTCCCATCGTTTCCTAATAAGGATGGAATGGAAGGGGGACGAGGATTAGAGGGGAAGGATAAGAAAAGGAAACATCATTTTCCTGTCTGATCGCTCCGTTAAAGGTAAAGGCAACGCATCTGCAGCTCGATTGCTTTTTGCGCACATCTGTGGCTAGCGCTCACCTAACATCAGGCGACACGCTTGCTCGTATGCCACTTTCTACAATAAAAAACTGTTGGTTTGGGATCCATCACTATTATTGAAGCATTTTCAGCTGCGTTAGACGATATTTGCTACGGGAAAATTTCATAGGTTAGTGTGAACAACATGTACAACATTGGAAGTGCGTCAGCAACATGCTCATTTGAATTTGAAGTTTTGACGAACTTTTGTTGATTTGTTTTCCTTATATTAAATTTTGAATTTTATCTTTAACTTTCAAGGATTTATTTAATTTCAAACGCTATCGACGCCCCTTCCGACCTGCTTTATGTTTTCACTTCTGTCGGCAGTCCTTATGATCCCTGTGGTTTTTTTACTGTATGTGGTATTGATAAGGAGGATAGGAGACAAAGGGAAGAAGGGAATAAAAGGTCTATGGTAACTCAATAAATATTTGAAACGTTGGTGCATAAATATCTTACTTTTATGAGGTCGTAGTATTTCCCCAGTCGCAACGTTCAAGTTCAACAATTTCCACAGCTGGCTCTACCGCTGTAATGTTTGCGTCAAGATCTTATCTTGGGTTATTAATGATAAATTGATCACACAGGTATAGAGACTTTTTACTTCCTGGTTAAAGTTCTTGGCACTTGGCACTGGTCACGCAGAACCAACCTGTTCAAAAAGCTGCTTTGCTGAAAAGCCTACTTGGAATATTTTTGTTGTCCTCTTGACGTAAAAAGGAAAAGTGGAAGTTTGGCAGTTTGTTTTTAGTTTCTCTTAGTGTTTTACTGATATAAAGGAAAAACAATAACGTGGACATAGACATAAATATTGTCCGTCTGTTATCGTATAAAAGGTATTACAAGGCAAATTTATTACTATTGCGATTGCTAAAGTTGGTGCGGTGTACCGGGAATTAATGTCGGAGAAAAAGATAATCATCGGAACAGATTGGAAGCGGTTCGATGGAAAAAATACTTGTCTTATCCACTATACAAAAAAGGTTCAACAATTTTGAGGTGGTTTACAATTACTTCATGTACTATATTGTAGTATGTTGTATCAGAAATGCGGTTATCGTCAAACAAAAAATCTGGTTAGGTTCTGGGTTATAAATTAAAAGTAACTAACTCCATGTATTATGAACATAAAAAATACAAAAAAAAATTCACATATCTTTTATTTCGTAGTAAGTTAGTTATCAGTTTTTATAGGCTTGTGTCAAACTTTTTTATATTTTTATTATTTTAGAAGGAGGCAAACGAGCAAGAGGATCGCCTGAGGTTAAATGAACGCTGCCCATAGACATCCGAAAGGGCAAATGTGTTGCAGATGCGTTGCCTACCTTTAATGGCCAGATGATAGACAGGAAAAAGGATATTTCCTTTTCCCCGTTAACCCCCTCCCCGTCCAATCCTCTTCCTTTTTCCATCCTATCCTTATGAGGAAAGGGTTGGAAGGGGAAGAGAACGGAGGCCTCCGGCATCTCACTCATCAGACGAAACGCAGAGTACTTCTACTTCACGCCTGTCCTCTGTGAGGTCGTGGTATTTCACCGGTCGAGCCGGCCCATTCGTGCAACAGATGTTGTTGTTGCCGGCTCTACCACTGTTAAAACTTATAAGTTCAAAATAATGACAAGATTATGAGTCTATGAGTTCGGCTGTCTCAAACCCAACTGTCTTGAACTAAAGACTCGTAACGTAACAATATATTGAAAAGGTTGCCGCAGAATTGATAAGATATTATTTTGTTAAACATTATGGCAAAATAATGTATTCTGTTGAACAAGCAGCAAACGGTAAACATTTGTTGATAAAACTATTGTGTTAGTAAATAAACTGTTGAAAGGATTTAATTGCTAGGCTTTATACGAATAGATAGCACATTTAAATAATAACAGGTTGTCATGGCGGACAATTGGCAATTCCTGTGATTGGAAGTCGCTTAATGAACATGAATGTTGCTAAATATGGACGAAGCTTCTATTATAATATTCGGAATGACATACCATGCTATAGTATACATTGATTTTCTTCTATATGTGTACACAATTCATAAGAATATTTAAAAAAATAAATGAAATTACTGTATATCCATTAATCATTTATAATTATTGATACGTCATGTCCGCTGTGAATGTTTCTGCGCACTTTAAAATTTAAATTGATGGCAAGCGTTTCCACATATTATTTTCTATTTAAATTTCGAGATTTTGATGTTCTGATATAGGATTACATTTGATATATGATGCTATTTCAATCAATACTCTTCGCAAAAAATATTTTACTTTTCATAAAATATATAAAACTAGTTACCCGCCCCACCTTCGCTCGGGGTAATTATGTTGATCCAATCCCTACGAGAATTCACAGGATCACCCTCTAGAGCAATCTGACAATTTCCAGATTACATCGAAATCGGTCCACTCGTTTCAGAGTCTATATGGAACATTACAGCGCCATCTGCTGGGTTTATTTGTGAATCTGAACCATCGTCGAATCCACTTGAACACACACAAAAATTCATTCAAATCGGTTCAGCCGTTAAGAGGAGTTCACTGTCAACACACGTACAGAGGAATTATATACATGAAGATAAACATTAATCTTGTTATAAGATGAAATCTGCATCTAGTATCTTTATGAATTGTTTCAATAACAGTGGTAGAGCCCGCAGCAAAATGTTAGCATAGTATTGCATGAGAAGAGAAAAGTGGCTTATAACAAAGACAGTTTTAGATATTAACGGACAGATATGTGTTGATAGAGGTAGATGTAAGAAAACATAGTTTGATTACGTGAAGGATGATATGAGCAAGAAAGACATGACCACTGTTATGACGGTAGAGCAATGCGTGGAAGAAACAACCGTGTAGTCCCGAACTCACTTAAGATTGTAAAAGGGAAGAATGAATGAATGAATGTAAGTGTCTTTCTACCCTCAGCAGACTAGAGTCATAGCTCTCGCAGGGTATACGCATTGATTAGATGTATTCATGCTTCTGAGTTTCGAGTGATGAGTAAAGCGCTCTAGGTTTCCTTCTATCCTTTCTATACCGAAAGGCTGGCGAAGTGTCCGACACTATCTATTTGTTGCGAGTATCGATAGGTGGTCAAACACACTCGTTATTGCCTACTATAAAAAACGTAAAATATACAAAAAGGACACTAAAGCGTTATATAATAACATTTCAAATGCAAGTACTGTATTCCGTGACAAAAGTAGTCCGCAGTAACATTGCGCTTTCCGATTCCGTGAAGTAATTTATTCATCAAGATGTTATCCGACTTCGGTCGCGTTCTTCGCTACGTAATGTACTGGCAGATGTTACTTTTACACCACTACTTAGAAGGTGTAATTTTGTTTTATTACATCAATGTTTAGTCATGATAGGATTTGACCAATTAAAAAAAAAACTTATTCTAAACATGTAAAATTTACACTGCTCTCAGCATTTCGTCAACCATTAAATTATAAGATTGTCATATTTCATTATGCAGTGGAAATATATTAAGATTTCTTCTGAAAAGACAGGAGTATATAATTTACATTTAACCGATTCCTATTTGCGACCCGAAATGAATTTCGAAATAAAAAATTAGCGATAAATGTATAATTTTTAATCCAAAACTAAAATAAAAATGACTATTACTTATATAAATCGATATTAATTTAACTTACTTGTTTAGTTTGATTGATTATTCTCATAAAAAGGAACATAAACATTAAAAATAATGAAAATACGCAACTTAACTCATATGTGAGATTAGAAGTAAAGGACAGTAAGTTGGAACTCGTAAGTCCGTTCTGAATCAATTAAGGGAATTTGTGGTGGCTTTAGTAACTTTAGACTGTTCAGTGTTCATATCCCTTGAGTGCAAGGATTCAGCTTAGTGAATACTTATTAGCTTTTAGTTTACGATTGCAAGGCACATAAAGTTTGCAAAATGTCTTTTATTCTCTCAAAAATCTGATGAAATATTTGAAAGATATGCCGTAACCTATTATTTATATGGTTGGTTTTATCCCAAGAGAAATAATAGACATGAAACATAATGGAATTTAAAATAAATATAATAGTAAGCCACTTTTATTTAAAATAATTTTGAAATAAACATAGCTCTCAGGTAAGGCTAGTGTAGCAATAGTTACTATATTAATTTTATTTAAGTAAAATTATCTTTAAATCTTCACATACGAATTTCTTCTGTGCGTGTGTGACTGAACTCCGAAACGGCTGGACGGAATTACATTTAATTTTGAGATTAATTGATTCACGTTGATTCTAGGATGGTTAAAATTCTATTCACACCCCGTTGCACTACCACCGAGTTCCATAATAGTTTTGTTGTTGGCGATTCACGAAACAATGTTAGCTGAACTCACTAAAAGCAGCTAAGGCAATGTTCATGCAAGAAATAACTTGCTGGGTCCACTAGTAGCTTATATAATACAATAATTAAAATGAAAAGTAAAAAGCCCACAAATATCAAAATTTTAAACACTGTTAAGTTCGTGTTACGTACAGACACGGGAAGTGTAGTAGGAAGTCATAAATAAGCTTTTATATGATGTGTGTGAAGCGCAGGCATTGTATGGAAGTAATGGCACCCAAGGGTCGCGTAGTAAACCGAGAGAATTTTATTTCATGAACAATAGTAACAAGTGCGCCGAACGTAATAGTCTGTCATAGAAATGAAGCTTTGAATGCGAACAGAATATTGGAATATTTATACCCGACATGCGTATCAATGGTAATTTTGTTTTAGCGGAAAATCGAACACTTTACGATCTAAATAAAACTAACACAAGGCATAAAACAAATTGTTGACATTAATCATAAAATATAATTTTAAATGCAAATGTTTGCCTTTTAAGTTACTGGAATTAGTTCAAGCATATTTATATTTTTTGCTTTTTATTGGCCCCTTTCATATACTTATTTCATCCAAATTAGTATGATAATAAATTAAAGGAAGCTTTAACATAAAGAGCAATCTATCTAATCAGCAAGCAGTAAGAAGCCATGTTCAATGAAAGATGGTCGACAATAATATGATACAGAAATTTATATTGTTTATGTTAGAAATATAATTTTGATACAAAATTGATGTCATTACAAAACCGTAGAACTCTTTCAGACTTAAAATTAATATATAACATTGTCAACAATAATATTAGTTCAACTTATCTTGTAAGTAAAGTTTCATACGTCATTCCGAGACCTAATATGAGATTAAAAAATTATAATTTAATTAGGACTAGACTCTCTAGATCTAACGTAGGATTGTCTACGCCGATTAATCGAGCCTCACACAATCACAACAAAATATGTAAACTATCCAACTTTGATATTTTCTTAGATACAAATACATCCGTGAAAAATATATACTATTATATATATGTATATACTATTACATTAAAGTCGCCATAATACCTTACGAGTTACTTGTTAAATTATTATTAACTATGTTACTCCTCTACTTTGTTATAATCCTTTTATTGTTCGCTTCCTTTTTTTCGTTTTTTGTGTTTTCTTTAAAAGTGCTGAGTTAGCCTATAATTATGTTATGTGTTATGCAAGTTTATATTAAATTTCTGTATATGATGTCAGTTTAGCACATAATATGTTGGCTTCCTATTAAATAAATAAATAAATAAATAAATAAATAAATAAAAATCGAAATATACGTAAATTATAAAGTTCACTTTTTCAAGAAGAGTCGCTACCCATTTCTTGGGTCAGCTCCGTTCAATTTTCCAATTTCCTTCACTATTATTACTGTTTGCGCGAGCTGTTCGGATCGAATGCCAGTTTGTCCACGACCACCATCCAATTTCACATTTGTTTCGTTTTTCGATTTTTTTCATCCATTTTTCCGCGAAGCACTGCGGTTTTTACCAATAAATCTTCAATACCAACAGCACAATGGATCGCTTGGTGCCCGTACATCAGTATTGTATATGCGATGTGATTTTTTTGCCAGTCCTTTACAGAACAATTTCTTTTGTTAATTCGATAGTGATAAACGAGGTCAAAGATAAATGTACATTTATATTTAAAAAAAACTGGTCTTACGAAATCAATTCTAGTAAAATACCAAATTTCCCGATTTTTTTAATAGAATTAGAGTAGTAATAGAATATCCAATCACTGGGCAGAAACATTTAAATCTGCAGGAATAACAAACATAATAATAAACATATTTAGGGTTATCTATTTAATGAGCAAATTCAAAGCAAAGTTACACTTGTGAGCCACAGATTAATGTAACAGATGTAACATACCTTTGCTACACTTCTATATATATATATATATATATATATATATTATTGTTTAAATAGTAAACATTAAATACGTTTACTTGTACTTTGGAATCTTTTTTTTTATGTGAGAACTTGGCAAACGAGCAAGTGGAGCACCTGATATAGCGTGAGCGCTAACCATAGACATCCGCAACAAGCAAATGTGTTGCAGATGCGTTGCCTACCTTTAATGGACAGGGGAGGGCATAGACAGGAAAAAGGACATTTCCTTTTCCCCGTAAACCCCCTACCCGTCCAATCCTCTTCCGTTTTCCATCCTATCCCCTTATGAGGAATGGATGGGAAGGGGAAGAGAACTTAAATTAGGCCTCCGGCACCTCACTCATCAGACGAATTTTCAGATTAGTTCATCCACCATCATCTTCTCTTAACATACAGTTTCATATATTCTTCCCCTTCTATACATTGGGTAAAAGCTTATTGATTCACAAACACTATTATGTATATTTACAAAAAAAATAGTAACACAGTAAGAACGGGGAGTCTGAAAATCAAAGCAGCTTCCAGTGTCAAACAGGCAACATCAGCTCAGCCTGTTTATTTTACCCTAAAATTGTATGTTGTTTTATTCTCGCTCTTGTATGTAATTTTATTTTTAGGTTATACATTTTATTTCGTTTAAAATAATAAATTCACAAAAAAATGTGTATAAACATTATTTATAAAAGGAGGTCAATAGACACGGTTTAATTGCGCAAGTTTGAGCACTTTTCTTGGCTTTTAGTTGAGGCTGGAGAGAAAAAAAGGCTGCATGGCTGTTGAATAAAGTTTAAACGCGGTGACTAGGTCATATGCAGCTCCACTCTAAACTCTAGTTCTTATAACTTTTAGAGGGAAATTATCAGTAAGTAACCTACATTCGAACTCGCCATCTGTTATGATAATTTGTAGATAGAAAAATTAAATCTTTATTTCTTTAACTAAAGACTACCTATAGGAATACCGTAGAAGGCATAAGTTCGACCACAATACCTTTATTGCATATCAGAATCCTAAATAATATTATCAATGCGCATGTGAGTTATTTTGTAACGCTTTCACGCGTACTACTCAACCGATAATCATAAAATATTGTACACAAATTCTCAAGAGCAAAGAAAATGACGTAAATACCTTTTATCCCAATAAAAATCTATCCTGAGATACAGAAAAATATGTTTCTTCTTCAAAATGTTTTATATGCTAGAGGGTTGTTCCCATAGACATCTTCCTCCGCGCAAGTTCCAGATGCGTTGCCTACCTTTAATGGACAGAGGAGGGTATAGGCAGGAATAAGGATGTTTTCTTTTGTCCCCTGCCCCTACAATCTTCTTTCTTCTTCCATTCTATCCTTATAAGGAAAGGATGGAAAAGTGAGGGGGAGGAGTGACTGAAATGGGCCTCTGCCAACTCATTCATCAAACGAAAAGTAGAATACTTCTAGGGGACGCCTGTCTTCAGTGAAGTCGTTGTATTTCATCGGTCGAACCGGCCCATTCGTGTAACAGATATTGCTTTTGCAGGCTCTACTACTGTTGACAGCTTGTTTGCCAATTTCTATAATTTTTGGAAACGTGAAATTAAGGCCTTATGTTTCGTAGTCATAATTAAGCTATTGGTACTAGTGATAATACAAAAAAGATCTCAAGTATAAAGGTTTCCATCATGCTTCTTAATGTCATTATGACTATTTGTATGTAATAAATATTAAATATATTTATATTATATTTGTCCCAAATTCATTTACTATTGATGAGAGAAAACAAACATTCTTGCCACAAATGCTGAATTCTTAAAACTAGATATCCAACTGTGTACATACATTCTAAGAATATTGTGGCTATAGGAGAGTTATTTCGTATTAATAGTAACGTTATCTTTATTTTTAGTCATGAGACATATTACTTTTAAACTTAAGACCTTATAAAGAACTGAGGTCAGTATAATAGCAAAATATTTTAATATATTTGAGTACGATAAGCCATATCTGAACAGTAAACCGGTCCGACTAACTACCAATTTAGCCACTACACGTTCTTAATTGGCATTCAGCCCAATGGAGGCCGACTTTTAAGATGAAAGCAAAGCACCATTCGGTTTTATTATACGGCATCGAGCCACATTGTTAGTATTGAGCAGTAATGGAGAATCATTAGATAAATTTGACAAATTCGAAAATTTATTAACCTAACATTTTTTTTAGTATTTTATTCTAACATATTATGTACAAAGAGTAAAGATTTGATTGTCTGTTTGTCATGGATAAACTCGAAAAATACTGAACCGATTTTAAAAATTGTTTAAACAGTAATCAAAGCTATATTTCTTTTATTTGTCTATCTATCTACCCGAGCAAAGCTGGGTAGAATTGCTAGTTATGTCTAAATGTATGTCTTTATTATAAATTCGATGGTACGTGACAATTTGATCGAAGAATGGAACTCACTAGTTTAGCATTGCCATATTCAGCCTTTTCTTGAACGTACCCTCGTCATAATCGGACGGAAACACTTACGCCGCTAATTTGTTCCAATCCTTTGGTATACGCGTAGTGATATATTCATGATTGGAATCGCTTCGGTCGTATGTGAGTTATATCTATAGTCTCATAGTAGTTAATCTAAGATTTTAGTATTAGAATAAAAATTATGTTAAAACTGATAACTTACGATTATATTGGTTATTTGTACAAACGAAAAGATAACCAACGAACTATTTTGTTCATACTTCATTGAGAATGTAAAAATAATGAATTTAATTAAGTAAATAATTGTTGCAAAAGTGATATTAGTACAGATTAAGGATGTTTTGGCTTATAGTAAATACACAATGGCATCTACTATATCATGTTAAAAGCTACATATAATAAGGTCAATTGAAAATACCAAAAAACTCTTGTATACCAATTTATTTTTGTTATCTCCATTAATTTGCAGAACATTGCGAGTTCATTTGTTAGTGAAATATAAATTTACAATGACAAAAGCTTAACCAAAATACATTCCAGCACTGATGCCTTAATTACTGTAATGGTGGAAAATTAATTCGGTTCGTAGCAAGGGCAATAAATTAATAATATTTCATTCGTGTAACTTTATCACATTTTTCACGTGAGCAATATACATTAATCTCGGTAATTACTAATTGCTGTTATTTAACTGTCATTGATATGATAATAATTATTATACAATTCAACGAAGGACAAGAACTTGAAGCCCAATGAACCAATAATTTGCTATTTTTAAATTGGTATGCACAATACCACTTGTTCCAATTCGTGATTTACGCTCTGTCTGATGAACGAAGCTCGGTAAACCAATAGATTTTTGTAATTTTTTTATATAAGTTTTTGTTTTACGTATATTTGTAGTTATTGCTTTAAATGGAATTAACATTTAGAACACATGTAGTATTTGAGAAGCGGCCAGATAGCAGCGACCTGGTAAATTATTTCCTTATTAGAAGGATAGGAAGGGGAAAATGATTATGATGAGGACTCCGGCACCTCAGTCGTCAGGTAAAACGCGCAAATACTTCTACTTGACGCATGTCTTATGTGAGGTCGTGGTATTTCACCGATCGATTCGGCCCATTGGTGCAACAGATGTTGTTGTTGCGGGCTCCACCGCTGTTGACAATCCAGTGTATAATAAGTCGGTATGTCGTTATCCGAAAGGTGATTAACATAATTTAAAATAGCAAATAGGTCAATTGCTTTTTCAATACTGCATAACATTGACAACAAGATTGTTCTATTATGTATTAAGAATTTGGCATTACTAAAATAACATGTTTATAGTATTAAAAAACAAGACGAGAGAAAGATTCATAGAGTTATGTCTCTCTAACCTAGAAATGATAATTCCTTAATTTTTAGCATTCAGGAACAAAGAACAATTTGGCACATTAAAACATACATACCCGCACGCATACACTTGCAGGCACACTCATGCTAATGTAATTAAGTCACATATGGACTTATTTCTGGAGAAAACAATGTCTACTACGATACAGGACCTATTTTAGGGGATAGAGATAGGGAATCCCATGAAACTGTTAATGATTGAAGACGGTAAATGTTATTTTATTTATTATTCCGCTTTTTTTTAAATAGGCGACGTTAATCGAGGCAGCAGTATGACCGCTGCTCGGTGATCATTGACGCCCATTCACTTGTTTTATGCGTTTAATCTTCCTTCTATATCCTTATCCTACGAGCCGCAATAAATACAGGGGCTAAGTGTAAAACTTCATACACTCTGACAAATTTACCTGATATTCATTTACAAAAGGTAAACGAGCAAGGTATAGAAATAATATACCACCCGAATATATGATTATAAGGAACAGGAACGCCAAAGAATTTTAATGTTTAAGGAATAATATTTCATTAGGAGAAAAAATCAATAACGTCTGAACGAAACCGGGACAGCGTAGGAAGGATTGAAAATTCCTTCGGAGGAATAATTATAGAATTCGGAGAATCCACGATTATAAATTTGTTTGGAAGAAAAAAAAATATTAGTCGATAGGTCAATTTGTTCTTTTCTTGAGAATTGCTCCTCTCAAGTATTTATTCTACTGAAATTAAAGCTGAACACAGAATATGGCAATCATAAATATGTGTCAAGTTTTAAGATTAGTATGTGTAGTTTAGTCTGTATTATTACTAAACACATTACACGAACGACTACGTCCAACTCTAATTCTGTGCACGAAACGAACAAGAATTGATATACAAAAGGAACTAACTCAGTGAGTAACGTTCGAGTATGACAAAAGGTAAGCAATAGGAGAAAGGTCAGTGGTTTTTTTAATAATACGCAACGTAACATAACCACCTCTATAAGCTGTTGACATTGACGTATCTTATGTCAGGAAAACAGGTAACTAGTATGTACACTGCACGATAAAATATTTATCATACATTTAGTTTTCTGTTAATAATTTAGAAATGTGTTCAGATTTACAAAGTTCAGTTTTACAGTATCAGATTCATATCCAGATTGTTTCATTCATCAGGTGTTCGCGCTTTTCCAATTGCTTGATTCAGTATTTCAATTGAATAAAGTATATTGCGTTGACTTACAAGAGTAAATGATCTTCTGATGGGGTTATTTAAAACAGTTTAAATTACCTGAGCAATGCTTGTACAAAATAGCCACATGTAGTTCCCATTTGGAAACTATTAATTTGATCTTAATCTAGTAGTTTAACCATTCTATTTTATGTGATTTTAGTTCGTAGTCCTAGGCTTAAGTGTAAATAAAAAAAATGAAGATACCAAACAAATGTTTTGTTTTGAATAAGAAAGGATGCTTTAAAATTTTAATTAAACACGAGTACCACTGGACCACCTACTAGTACAGTAGTGTTATTATCTATCTTATACTAATTTCGTTTGTATCGATAGTACATTATATAAAAGCACATTGTTTCGAAACATCCGATCGTGAACAGTGAAAGAACTCGTCGCTATTTCTGAACAAAATCAATAACCGCTCTGCATCTCGGTCCAACAGATTCCGGCATAAATTATTCTAGCCTTGATTAAAACATAAAAACACACAGATATTTTTATCGTTTATCTGATATACATTCGATATTTCAATGCCTTTATTTATTTTGAAAGTTTATGTTTTGTGTAACTTAAGGTTTCTCATTCATCGTTGTGATACGGCTTCATAAAAAACCATTTAATTTCATAA
This sequence comes from Papilio elwesi, assembly GCA_029849275.1. Lineage (NCBI taxonomy): Eukaryota > Metazoa > Arthropoda > Insecta > Lepidoptera > Papilionidae > Papilio > Papilio elwesi. The sequence goes on along the minus strand of CM056691.1, from coordinate 12,312,528 downwards.
CATTGTACTTCTGTTGGTACAAAAACAGAATCGTTATAAAATACTAAAAATTAAATATTAGTATTAGTAACGAAATATTTAAAAGGAAAAATTGACTGCACAGAACCGTGGACCTATGGATTACAAAGAATTATGTACATTAAATAGTTAGTAAACATTTTACTCTGATACTAAAACGCCTCACTAGCTTGCGTATGTATTTTTTTTACTTATTGACCTAAATATTCTTACCAGTTAATTACATAAATATCAGCTGAATCTCTCAAAAAGTAGAGGTCTAAAAACAAATTTGAATGGGGTTCTTTGGATGTCAGAAATATAAGAAAATATACTACTAATATACCTACACTTTATCAAATTAATCTAAATTTTTATTTTATATTATAATACGTAGTTTCATTTTGTTTACAGTTTACATGTTTTCATATTGTAACTTTATTCATGTAATGTTAAATAAATACAAAATTCAAAATTTGCTGTTGTAGAATGATAGATAAAGAAACTACGATAAATAGTTTTTAAAGAGGCCACTCTCTAAATCACGTTTGTCACTTTTTCTATTTCTGAAATCAAAAGACTGTTTATTTTGTCCCATAAAACACGGAAATTTCTCGAGAGACCGCCTCGGATCCGCGAGGCAGCAGGCTTAAGCTTTAATATTTCTTACTTTAAATTGCGTCTTCACTTTGAAAAATATGTTATTGTGGATCGGCGGAATTCTATACAGGCCAAGCGATGAAATATTTGAACTTATAACGATTGTGTCACATATTGTTACTTTGTCTGACAATAGCCCCATGATATTTTAAGCTACAAATATGCTATACTAATACAAAACACCGTTAAAAAAATGTTCGTAATACAGTGAAAGCAACATTCACACATGTCAAATGGTCTAAAAACGCTAACAACTATTGTTTGTCACTTAAACGTATAAACGTAAATACGTGTCGTAAGCTATAGAAAAAGCGTCCTAATTGGTACGGTTTCGAGTCTTCACTTTTCGACCACTAATGGCATATCTGTAACTTTTTGTATTATAATATTATTACAACCTCTGAAAGCGTTACATTAAGGATTCCTTCTTTTCGAGAACCTGTAAAATTTACTGCCACATATGCACTTGTCTATAATATAGAAGTCTAAGCGCTTGTTAATATAGAAATATACATGGATATTGAATAATGTGGCAAACGAGCAAGCGGGATGACGTTTGTTAAGTGAGCTCTACCCATAGACATCCGCAACGAGCAAATATCTTGCAGATGCGATGCCCACTTTTAATGGACTGAGGAAGAAATAGATAGAAAAAGGATATTTTCTTTTCCCCATCCTCTTCCCGTTCCCGTCCTATCTTCTGCTTGTATGTAGTACTACTAAGTACTTCTGCTTCACACCTAATTTCCTGTTTTCTGTGAAGTCATGATATTTCACCGGTCGAGCTGGCCAATTCGTGCAACAGATTTTGTCGTTGCAGGCAATATTTTACCATGAAAATGTTTTGGATAACTTATTATAGATGTATCGTTGTGCACAGTAATCAAACTACAAAGAGAACTATGGCTATTGTATAATTCAAGGAAGATGTACTATTTTCAAGATAAGCTTTTTTCATTTATTAATTTGACGCAATTGATAAAAACGCTGTTTAAATATTTCCATTTAATAGAAATAAGAGGAAACATGTAACTCGATGTTCAAACCGAATTATTTATAAGGTTAAGATGAACATTTGAAATTTTGTACAAAGCGGTCTTATGGGAATAAGTTTAAATAGCTCAACCCTCTAAGCGCTTACGATATTACTCTTGCAAAAATGTTTTCGTTGTATCGAGGCAATTCAAAACCTACATTTATAGCTTTCATTATCTTCTTCCTTACTTTAGTAGATTAATCAAAATAACCCCACCATTTTATAAACTAGCCGATTCCTGCGACTTTATTTGGGTGGAATAGCCCTTTTATAAAGCCAAAAAAAATGTAAATACAAAGTAAAAAATACAAATCTTTCACACTGAAAGTCTCAAATTTTATTTGTAATGTCCCATACTCAATAATTGATGGGTTGTCTACATAAATCCTCACTTCAATACAAGTCTTATTTTTGGGACAAATGGTAACATACAGCTTATAATGTTACATTCATAATATTAATATGATTAATAAAGTGTAAGCCATAAGGAAGTAGGTACTTATCCCTCTTAGATCTCACTTAGCCTCCTATGGTCATCATCAAAACCAGAATAAGTACAAGGATCCTGTTGTTGTTTTTTAAAGCAGTTGTGCACAAGTTATTACACTTATATGGCGATAAATGATTGTGAAACTCAGTGCCTAGAATTGTTTCAATCAATTCTTCGAAACATAACTCGATGAGTAGACAATATAGAGAAGCAGTACAAGGCGTAGCCAGGATTCTAACAACAATGACATCTCAAATGCATCAGCATAATAGACTTTGAAACAATAAGATTGAGCTCTTAATTAGCAGGGGAACATAAGTATTTGAATAGTGCTTACATTGGCGTATATCGAAAGCTCGTAGCCAATACATTCAGGCGTAGACCTTTCGTAGACCTTGCTACGATTTATCAAAGTTAGGCGGGTAGTCTTATACGTGAGGTCATTCATTAATTTTCCATACACTGTATATTAATATTTGTTGTTCTAGAAAAAATAACAACGAGTGTGTGTTGTAGAGAAGGAATAATATTAGTCTAACCTAATTTTATAAGGAGGAAAGATTCGACTTTGCTTTCATTGAATAGACTCTGAAACTACTGGACCGATTTGAAAAATTATTTCACTTTTAGAATCCTACATTATCCCTAATGAACATAGGCGACAGAACTATTTATTTATAATTATTGTTTTTTATTTGTCAAATTCCCTTTACGAAGCCGGGGTGGGCTGCCAGTATTATATATGAGACCTTGTTGAATAGTATTGTATATTGCTCTTATTTAGCTGACCTATTAACCCTGTAACTATTCAACAATTGTGATGGCTGCACTACTTATACTTAACTTAAAAGTAACTTAATTTTTCTGTTCTTTTGATTTGTCGTCTATACAGCGACCACTGAACTAGACAGAGTAGTGTTGGTCGTTATCATTACTCGGTGACTAAGTGTGAAAATTATATTTTTAAAGGATGAGCTTTTTAAAAGAAGGAAATGGATTTTAGATTATAAATGTAAGGTAAATTTGTTGCATTGTGGACTAAATTAAAAGTCAATTGTGCAATTAAGTGCAATTTCAAAAGATTCAAGTTAATATTATTTTCCTTTTAATTATAATAAGTTGGAAATGTTGCTGAAAGAAGAGATTTCAGACTTAGGACATTAAGCTTTACACGCAGTCAAAAGGGATTCATAAATGTCTGATTTTTTCCCAAGTTCCTTACCATGTTTCTTCACTGTAGACAAAAATCACCAGCTTGCATTGCTGGTACCAAGGTATAAATCCTGACTGATAGCGAACTTTGAAAGGCAAGGACATAGATTCTGTGGCTTATGTTAATTGATAACTAAATATCTTAGCAACTAAATTACCTTTTAAACTTAAATCACTCAATTATATATATTTTATTTACAATTTATTAGTCACGGTAAAACGGATTTTTTAATTAATTACTTTGTGGTATTTTAAGTAATTTTAAATATGCCTTAAATATTTCGATACTTATAATATTTGCAAAGAAATATGAAATAAAATATTAACAAATAATTATAATAAAGGAATTCAATAAAATGATTTATTTTTTCAGATTTATGAAGTTCAACTTCGAAACAAACCTTGAACACTCAAATAAGCTTTAAGCTCCGCGGCCGACGGGAATATTTTAAACCTAACATACATATAGATACAATTATGGCAAATGTAAGTAAAAAAATACCTGAGACGTTTAAAATCACCCTAACGCATAGTTATGGTAATTCTGATACACAAAACAGTATGACTTACCGGAGGCAATTACCGTGATTGCACCGAGAGTTACTACAGCACGAACTCGCAACGAACACACTTAGTCACACGCAAACCACTGGCAATCACAAGTCACATGCGTGAGTCGATCACCGACACAGCACGCGGTTGGGACGCATGTGCTGCGCTTCACTTTATCACGTCACAGACACTATGGTAGGTCACAGTTTTAATGGGATACGTTCAAGCGACAAGCGTACACGGGTCCGTCGCAGCCTCAACTGGCTGGGGCGACGCTAACGCGCGTGTCCCTAGCCCCTACCCCCGCCCCGCCTCGCTCACCTCGCGCTACGGGCAAATAGAAATAAAGTATGCGCTGTAAGGACAGAACGTTAAAGAAAAACGTATCCGAATGCCTCCGGGGTGAGTTAGTTAGACGCGGCAATGTTCCTGAAGCTTTCTGATATTCTTTAATTTAATGTCTCTTGAAGTTGAAAATGTAGAAATGTTGATTCATGGAGAAGTCAATTTGTCGAATATTATGATCGTCTCTGTTATGACAGAATTAATACTTTGTACTGGGCATTTTAACATAATAATTTTCACCCTTACTTTATACTCGAATCTTCGTGGAATTCCTCGAAGACTTAAGATATAATAGACTGTGTATTTCACACGATTAAGTAAATTTATAAATTGATTTTGAAATTATTGTTACACGATAAATAAGTAGTTATTCGTCAATTAAATTGTGCCATAACACGAGCTATCTGTTATTAAATCTAACGCAATTATTATTTAAGGTACAGATTAAGGTTGCGATATTTACTGGATGAGATATTTATTCGTTCTCAAGCGAAGGCCTACACCTTCCTAGGCTTATGATGGCGCAAGCCTAAGCCCTAGGACATCCACAGCAAAATGATGGTAGCTGCTGATGATAATAAAACAAATTAAGATGTAGTCACCTTAAAATAATTACAAATGAAATGTACATTTATTGAAGACTATTGACCCGCCCCGGCTTCGCCCGGGTACCACTAATAATATTAATCCGATCGTTACTAAAGACAGGAATGTACCAATATAGACAATCCCTGTAAATTTCCCCAAAAAAAATCCTTATAGGGGAACATACATGCTTCGCTTTTTATATACTATTTTTCATTTTTCATAAAAAGTATCCTATGTTACTTCTAGTACCGCCCAAAATATGTGTACAAAGTTTCATGATGATCGGTTGAGTAGTTTTCGCGTGAAAGCGTAACAAACAAACTTACATTCACATTTGATGCTTTTCAGTAATCCTATAGGCAGTATAAGGTCTTCACAACACATTGCCATTTTTTTTGTTGTAATAAAATGTATACATGATATGTATACTTCCTTTCTTTTCGGAGCCACAGCTTATTGTGTTTGTACACTGTCGCTAACACGTCATCCGAGCCTTACCCTGATATTATCGCACTGGCGTTACACCGGATTAAGGAGGTCAACTAGTGTTTTTTTTGCTTCCTTTTATATGTTTTATGAGAATATTCCGCAATATAGTAAAACGTATCACCTTTTTAACTTTATACGTGTATGTTAATTTTTATATATATATATATATATATATATATATATATATATATATATATATATATATATATATATTTGAGTGCTTAAGCTTACCTGGTGTTAAGTGGCTATGCAATAGTTGGACGTGTGCAAGGAAATTATTAGTAAATGGTTGTGTTGGCAAGGAATAGTCTAGAAATAATTTATATCAAACACTTAGTTTGACGGGCCGGTTGGCGTGGTTTGTAAGATACTTGCTTTTCATGCCGCAGGTCGTGGGTTCGATTCCCACCCAGGACAGACATTTGTGTGCATGAACATGTCTGTTTGTCCTGAGTCTGGGTGTAATTATCTAATTAAGTATGTATTTACAAAAGAAAAGTAGTATATGTAGTATATCAGTTATCTGGTTGCCATAATACAAGCTCTGCTTAGTTTGGGATCAGATGGCCGTGTGTGAATATGTCCTAGGATAAAAAAAAAAAAAAAAAAGTTGACATACTGAAGAAAGACGGCATTTAAAGTACACAAAACTGACTAGCTCATTTCAAAGATTTCTGCAATCCAATAAAATTGTTGAAATCCAGTATCACTGTCTGAGATACTAATTTATTTATTTTTATTTATTCTCATCAATTTTACGCTTTACTTTGTGTAATTTATTACATACCAACTGCTCCAAAAACGGTGAAGGAAAACATCGTGAGGGAACCGGGATGTTCTTAGAACCACCAAATTCAAAGACTTGTGACATCCACCGCACAGTGGTGGACGGCGTAATCCCTCTCTTGGAATGGCCTGTGTCCCTGCAGTGGGGAACATTCTAGAAAAGGCCGATTTTATTATTATCACTTATTCTTATCAATTTAACGAATTACGTATTAGGTAAATTAAAATAATATTTCTTTAATATCATTTTCCGAAAGCTAGTTATTTAAAACATGCGTATACGGTAATTACTAATGTCTGTTTAATTAGCGCTTCACTAATTTCACTGTTCCGTTCCGTTCTAGGCCATTAAGGGCGGTTGACGGCGGCCCCGGAACGTTGCGTAGGTCAATTGTATCAGGGGTTTGTTTCGGCTTGACCTATTTGGCTACGGTATAAGGACTAAAATTGCGTAACACGATTGTTTAGATTTCTTTAATGTTATTCGATGTTTAATTGAACGATATTTTACGGTTCATTCCCTTCAATTAAGATTTAAGAAAATATAAAATGGAGAATCGAGAGCGACTTTGGGCGTTATTATAGTGATTGGATATTGTGGTGACTAGACTGTTTCACAAGCGCTCTGAACTCAAAGTATTTATAAAGTTTTAAACGAATTACTTTTAAGAGCAAATAGGACAATAGTTAAATGTAAAACCGAACAAAAGGCATGTTTTTTTTAATTTTCGTATTTTTCATAGATGCGTAAGAATTAATATAATCGACATAAATAATAAACGAGAGAAATGATATGACGTGTGACGACGTCTCCTGGAGATTTTCTAGCGCGGCCAATTCTTATTTCTTTTTAAAGGTATTTCCTTTAAAAAAAAACGTTCAAGGACATCGTGATTTGATAATCTGACGATTGACGATTGACCTGCCTAGATAACAAAAAGCTTAAATAAAGATTGTAGACTCGTCCCCAGTGCTAAAAGTAAGTGTAACCTTTATCTGTTTGAAGAGTGACGTAATTATTACACCTAGGGTAATTAAGGGTAAAAAGATATTTCACTGAAATTTGATAATTTATAAGGTTAGACTACAATCTGCTCCTGAAATACGAAATTCTGGTTTGTATTACCAATGCGTTTCAGCAACCACATTTCTTTTTTTTCTATCAAATGGCTGCTGTCAAATATTTTTCATTTATGTACATAACAGTTTCTATTGTAAGAAATAAGATAAAAATACAAATATTTGAAGTGTTTTTTTCTAACTATCTATTTCTGGATTTAGAAAATAGAAGTGACGTAGAAGTACTCTGTGTTTTGTCTGATGAGTAAGGTGCGCTTTGCCTAATTTCAGTCCTCTTCCCAACCTTTCCTCATACGGATAGAATGGGAACGGGAAAAGGATTGGACGGGGAGGGGTTTGACGGGGAAAAGGAAATATCCCTTGTAATGTCCATTAAGGTAGACAACGTGTCTGCAGCACATTTTCTCGTTGCCTATGGGTAGCGGTCAATTAAAATCATGTGATCCACTTGCTCGTTTGCCAACTATTTCCATAAAAAAGAAAACCTCCTATATGACTGAAGAATTAGCGATTAATTAAAAGTTTTTGAAAAAACAATTAAACCACTATTAAGACATAAATATAAATTTCCCTAAAAAAATCCTTTTAGAACATACATACTTCTACTAAATTTTTTTTCATAAAAAGTATCCTATGTTACTTCTAGTACCTCCAAGAATATGTGTACAAAGTTTCATAATGATCGGTTGAGTAGTTTTCGAGTGCAAGGGTAACAAACAAACTTAAATTCACATTTATAATATTAGTAGCGATGCTTTTTTCCTATAGGCAGTAAAACCACTATATTTTATGCGAAAAAAAAAATATAAGTCTATGATTAACGGTATCCTCCAAAAAAACTACAAGTAAAGCCCCAGAAATGAAACGCTTAGTCAGTTCCGGCAGTGAAATGTTGTCGATTCACTTGAAACTTCATACCGCGAGCGATATCCAATTAATAATATACGCGCTACGTGCAACCATCGAGTTGATTTTCAAGTCGAAGGTGAAATAGTGCCGTATTGATTTCAAATAACATTTGCAAACAAATTATTTACTTCAAATGAGAGGTCGAGGTAAAAAAATTATATATTTATAATTTATTTTACTATGGTAGAGCCCGCAACAAGAACGTCCGTGTAATACCATGACCTCACAGAGGACATGCGTGAAGTAGAGTGTTCTGCGTTTCGTCCGATGAGTGAGGTGCCGGAATCCTAACTCTAGTCCTCTTCCCCTCTCCACCCTTTGCTAATAAGGAAAGGATGGGAAGGGAAAGAAGACTTCACAGTGAAGGGGATGAATAGGAAAGGGAAATATCAGCTTATCCTCTCCTCTCTCCATTAAAGGTAGACAATGGATCTGCATTAGCGTGTTGCCGATGTCTTTGTGTAGCGATCAATTGTAAGAATGTAATATCTACTATAAAAATGTAATTCGTTCGTTCATTAATGTATTTATCATTACATAAATAAACTAACTCTTTAAAAACGTCAAACGTGCGTGAGTGATAATACGTATATCAACTTTAGTTAAATTGACTTCAACTTTAGTGAATCATGTACTCTTTTATTAAACAATAATAAAAGTTTCTTTATTTGAACAATTCATACGTAATATAGATAAATGGTAATCGCTCTTGTTTAATGTGCTCTATGGGTAGGACCACAATTGCCGCGATGTCGTGTTACCAAAAGAAACATTGAGGTAGTACTTTATAGGTACATATTCAATAATTGGATAATAATTGTGATTATAATTTCATGTACATTATTAATGTAATAACATTGCTTACAATAAGGAAATAACGCGGAGAGAAGGGTAAAGAGAGATTAACATTGTAAATTAGGTAAATTAATGTTTGTGAAGGGCAAACTGTACAAAAACTCACTATACAACAACTTATTTATTTTTAATAAGATTAAATTTTAATATCAAAATTTACATTTATAAACTTTAAAGATAACAATTTAATATTGTTGTTATAACAAAATATGTCTTTGAGCGGTTGTAAATATGACTCGCAGAGCGTGCACCGCACGACTTCCGCATTGTGATGTACCATTGCACGCGCTACCGCTCCGCACGAATCACTTGCGCTCAATCAGGGTAATCCCCTTGACATCCGGAACATAGCATTACTTTGCATTATCAGCATGTCCTATAACACTTACGTGTCCAATTGCATCCTAACTTTGGTAAAAACACACGCTTTCTAGTAATTAACATTTAAACGTTATCGTTTTGTTATCTACAGAATGTTTATAGATTGTTAGCCGCCGTAGAACGCTTAATACTTTACATCAGGTAATATAGGCATAGGCATCCGCAGCAATCCGACTAGAAGTTGCTTGCAGCTCTACCACAGTCCACTGGAATAGAGCGACAGGGGAACGATCTTCATGGCGATTAATGTGGGATGCCTACATCCAGCAGTGGATGGATGGTATGTTTAACTACACTCCTAAAATTATGTGATATCTTAGCACATCATTTTATATTAAATTATATTACATCGAGTATTTAAACATATTATGCAAAGATTTAAAAAATATGAATGAAATGTATCGGAATTACATCCATTTTGTCAAAATTAATAGCATAACTCAGAGTTCATCAAATCGTCTGAATGGTGGTTAAATATCAAATTAGCCATTCAATGTATTCATTCCGCCCTATCCCGCGAGGTCCCGCGTCCAGGGGTAATATGATTTCATGGTCTCGCGGCGCCCTTCTTTCATTTTATATCCCAAATGTGTTAATGAAACCCTCGAAACAAGGAACAAATTAAACGAAAGGTCAATCCGTATCGTAAAGGGCGGTGCATTAATCAAAGCTAGTATTATTGGCTTAAGAGTATACGGCAATTTTGAATGTGTGTGTTTTAATTCAACTTTAATGAAGAGTTGTGGTAGCACCCGTCTTTAATTTTTAAGGATCGAATATATTACGTACAATTGTATTGTATGTGAAAAAGTAAGCAACTCACATGATATTAAACATCGCCAGCCTCGGAGAAGAATTAAAGGCGTAGTCACTTTAGACCCCAGGTATAAGTATAAATCGCTGGCAATTTTTTAATACCTGTTTAAAGAAAAGGGAATAGAAAATTTTGTCGTATTAATTTAAGTCAGATTACTTTCTTGAACTCATGTAGTCCTTGGATTAAATAGAATAATGTTGAAAGAAAATTATACTATAAATTGTCATACATAAACTATGTGTAGCTTTTAAAAGACAACATACTAAATTATGGCGGTGGCGAAAAAAATATAATGGTCAGTCAAAACTTTTTACAATTAGACACAAGCATAGGTATGTATTTACTGCTCATAATTTGTTTGCGTTACTTGGTAAGTTAATTTAGCAAGATAAATGTGTTAGTTAAATTAATATTTGAACTTTTACTGCACTCTAAAATAAAATTACAAAACTAGTTCGTTCACTCACAGCAAATCCAATATAAGAACTCTGCATAAAACTGCAAATATTATATATCTGATATCATATTATTATTCTGTGGGGAAAAGTAAAATGTTATTCTCGCATGCAATAACTACGAACATCCTATTAAGCAATAAAATCCTAGACATGAATAACAATTGTGTTTATCTCGAAATATAGGGGAAGCAGAATCTTACTGGCGGTTTAATCTCATGAGTGTACTTAGGCGGGTATGAAAAAAATAGTAAATCAGTTATCATCCCGACTGCACTGCAGTGGAAACTAATAATTAGGATTTTTTTATAAATTATTGACAGGCCGGTTGGCGTGCTTTGTAAGATACCTGTTCTTCACGCCGCAGGTCGTGGCTTCGATTCCCAACCAGGACAAGCATTTGTGTGCATGTCATGTCTGTTTGTCCTAAGTCTGGGTGGAATTATCTATTGAAGTATGTATCTACAAAATAAAATTTGTATATGTAATATAGTATATCAGTTATCTGGTTTCCATAGCACAAGCTCTGCTTAGTTTGGGATCAGAAAAAAATCTTAAATTTTTATTATCTCTTTAGGACATCGTTCTATTTACAACTATTTTACGCGCATTTCCACAAAAAATATTTAAGAGCGCCATCTGTTTTAGTAAGTGCATCTACGGTGTTGTCAATCGATGATAAGTTAAGGATATCTAATCTTTTTGTTAGATGCCGTCTGCTATTATCCGAACAATAAATATCTATTCCGTTAAAATACGATCTTCTAACCAAAAGACAACATATCTCACTTCACAGCTAGTGCAAGCAAGCTAACGTTGTAATAACTTATATCACTATAGAATAAAACATTATTATAAATAAGACTACAAGGAGCGTTGTTGGAGGCAGTGTCAGAGCTCCACTTCCCTTCAGGCGATGTAAAAGCCATTCATTCTGCAGTGAAATAATACTAAATATGAGTCCAGTTATTTTTTAAAGATAAGTTCATCATAAAGAGTTCGGCAAAACAAAACAAACTCTTTTAATCCCATTTCTTAATTAAGTTAGTGCTGGGGTATATCTTATTTGCCATACAAAATAAGTAAAATAAAACTTTACGTTCGCAAAGGAAACTATTTTCTCGGAAGATTACTGAGAAATATTGCATAATACTTGGCGTACGTACTCGCTCCATAAAATTGCTTTAGAGCGCCATTATTATATTAAAGACTGGTAGGTTGCTTTTAAAGCTAAATTATCGAACAATCACATGATACAATGTTGCGATATTTGGTATGTAGAATACTTTGACAAATACCTCTTAAATTATTTAAATAATAACACAGTTTATGTTTTAACTAAACCCTCGAAATCTTCACATGAAAATATATAACATCAAATCAAATAACGAACATTCGAGACTTTCTTTTCGAGAATTACAAAGCGTGATGCATTCTCTCACTATTTCAATTTTAACTTTAACGTTCATATAAAAAACAACATCTATTTTCATGTGCATTGTCTTACAAGGACATGACCTATCTAAAAAAAATCGTTGCGCTGATACCTATAGTTAAGCTAACTTAGCTTAACTATAGGTATCGGCGCAACCTTAAAGATATTTGACGCCAAAATCGTATTATCGTTTAGTGAAACTAGCAAGAAATATTTATCGTTCGAAATTATGCCGAAGCAAATTGCTATTTTTATTTACTGAAAGTGACCATTTGATTAATGACATCTGTCACGTCAGTAGTCAAACCGAAATGGATTAGAGTCAGCCAAACACGAAATCGATTGTACGTCGCTTTTAAACCAGTGTTATGCTATTATTTGTACAATCAATCTGGGAAAATTTCAGCTTTGCCCGTAAGCCTCGAAAGATTGATTACGCTATTTGTTATTGCTTTTCTTTCGAAGTTAATTTCAGGTTTGGAAGCCTGGTAACAAACATTAATTCGGGTAACATGCATACTTATTTACTAGGCTGGAAACAAATCTTATATACTAAAGATGGGTTTTATGTAAGCCAAGACGTTTTAAGTTTATCTTTTCTATTATAAAGGGGGCTCGAATGAACACGTAGCCTTACATAGAGTCTCAAGACTTGTGAAAGACATTTGTAAAGTTCAGTTCTTAGAAGAGAAGGTAATATCCCTAGGGAACAGGATGGGGGAAACGTGGAAGTATATACTTTGTGTCACGTTGATGTTCTGAACAAATCGGCAAGTTCCTGCAACAGCTGTCCGCATCAATGGATCTACCAACGTCCTGGCCGCAATTTACCTCGGATCCTACATTCTTCTTTTCGATATTCTTACGCGACATCCGCAACAAGCTAATGAGTTGCAGATACGTTGCCTACCTTCATGGACGAAGGGGACAAATAGAAAAAAGGATAATTCCATTCCCTGTCCATCCCCTCCTCATCCGTCAAATCCTCTTCCTCTTCCCATCCTTTCCTTATTAGAAAAGGGTAGGAGGGGGAAGAGGACTACAATTAGGCCTCCGGCACGTCACTCATCAGACGAAACGCAGAATACTTCTACTTCACGCCTGTCTTCCGTGACGTCGTGGTATTTCACCGGTCGAGCCGGCCCATTCGTGCAAAAGATGTTGTTATTGCGGGCTCTACCACTGTTATGTTATGTGATGTCGCAGTGAAACACATAAGTGCGCCTGTGGCATCCGCAGAAAGCAGAGAGGACCACAGACAGATTTTTAGTGGTTATGTCTCTCCCCTTGGAGAGGAGAGTCCCATATAACCACTCGCACTATCACCACGGTGCAGTGGTATGCGTAATGAATTCTCCCTGTAAGAAAATAACGCCTTCTGCGCCCCGCCACCTCGAGTCCGGTATAGCTGTAATGCCTATTCTAGGTATGCTGTGACAAGTCAGCCGCAAAAGAAATATCAGTTGAGTCGTTAAGGAGTTAAAGCGTAACAAACAAACAAGCTCACATTTATAATATTAAAAAGTAAGGATAGACTTGGTTGTATTAACAAGTTTTCAACATAATAAATTGTTTCCAATTCAATGTCCAAAAGTCAGTCAAATGTTTTTAAGTCAATTAATAAAATAAAAAAAACATCATTAGAAATTAAATTAGAAAAATATATAATATGTTAAAATATAGCTGTATACTTAAACGGGCCTGAATCATGTGTGTCATTTCCTCAGTATCCAACCGACGCGGCATATGAGAGAGATTTCGCAGACATTTTGTTACTTGAGAATGGCGTTAAGCGATTTGAGTTGCGGTACTTATAAATCATATATGTAACTGAATGGAGAAAACCCAATATTATCATTATTTCCTTCCATTATTTCATGCTAAAAATTATAATTCTTCATTTAAGAAAAAATGTCAGTTTTTGATATTGAAGTTATAAAAATGAACCGAATACAGATAAGAAATTCGAATAATATTAATTTGTAACTATTACAATATAATAACACAAGACATTGGTAACGATGACTTGGTTCTTAGGACTACGACGTTGTGATGGCAATGACTAGATATAATTACGTCATAAACAAATGATCAACGATAACATAAAAGTCGGTAGTTTAGATAACATGAGCTGAATAACATCAGTGTCAACTAGTGTTATTTTTTGCATTCCGTTTGGATGAAAGATGTGCAGGCCCAATCATTTCATATCCGATATTCATCGCCTTTTCATTATATCCTTACTACTTCTTTAAGGTTAACAACACATATGTTAGTGTTATAATTATAGGTGGCGGCGGTTACTAACATCAGGTTACTGGCTTGACAATTTACTTCCTTTAACAAAACCAGGCTGTATAAGGACTGCTGACAGAAGTGAAAACTCAATACAGGTGGGACAGCAGTTCAAAAATAAAATGAATGGTAAACAAAAATAAACCCTTGAGTCATAACAATGAAATGTAAAGTTGAATACAAGAAAAATAAATGAAATAAGTCGTGGAAACTGTTCCAAATTCAAGTAAGCTGACGGATGTTGCATGTTGCGCATCTTGTTCTCGCGAAACCAAATTACCCCTAACGCAGCTAAAGAAGCTTTCACTTCAAAAATTATTTAGTTGTTTCGCTCATTACGTACTCTAGGTGCACCTTTATAACGTTATATAATAGGTCGCAAACTGCTAGCAAGATGTAATAATACCGCCTCTGCTCCGCTCAGCCGATACAAGCTGGCGGAAATTAACAGCTTTTAGGTGGGAGCCAGCCGGGCGCAGCGGTAGCGGAACTGCAACTCGATTTATCGTTCGCTGTAGTTGCACGTTCGCAGTAATGCCGGAATGACTCCAAGGTATTGGTCAATATAGTTTATAGGCCACATGCCGTTCAAAGGTGTGACGTATTATTTAAAAATTTTAGTTAGAATGTCGCTGAAAAATCTTACTTTAAGACATCCAAATATTTTATAACGATTTAGAAAAAGAGACGATTAAATAAATGAAACATTTTTAACAAGTTTACCATAAATGGCGATGTGATTAGAGGACATTAGTTAGGCATTTGCCTATTCAGTTCTACTGAAGATGTCAGTTTCAATACCAGGCTAGTTGGAACTGAGTACAATGAACATTTTTATAAATGTAGTCTAAAACAAAGTTCAGATTATATATAATATTTAAATAGTAGCACAGCTTTCATTCGCTTGGTCTATCTACGTATCTATGTAACGGAATCTTACGATGTCATTTTCAACTCGTAAACGTCGGATCGATTTAAAGTTTGCAGTTATATAAAGGGAAACAATACATTTCTTACTTTAACCTATTACCAATCTTAAACCTGTCTATTCCTGGACTATAATGAAATTTTCTTGTGAATTATGATTGGAATAAATGACATCTATCGTTATTTTACAGAAATTTTAGGTTATAGCAACATTTTGTATTGTTGTAATGATAAATTCAGTTGGATTAAAATATGCTGCCCTAAAAATGTATTTAATCTTATTGAATATGCGCGGTTTCGAGGAAAATACACGTAGATAAATATACAAATATAAAGGACATTTAAATACAAAATATTGGATCAACCGAATGGGTAGAGCGAGTTCCGGGATAGCCGAAATAGATCTATTTACTATTTACAAGATTTTCTTGCCTTATAAGATTTTATATGTGTACATATATAATTGTAGAGTACCGTACCGTACGCAATAGTGAATTTCATGTATAATTTTCCTGCACACGTCGCACGTACGGAAGTTCATTATCGCCAGGCAATTACAGGGAGACGTCGCACACGTTAACACTTGATCGGGCTCGAGCAAGCAATCCATACATTGCCAATACGTTTATGTTACATCACGTTCAGCTTAATATGAAGCAATATTTCTTTTTCCCTTTCAATTTATCTATACTTTATTTTCTTTATTTCTCAATTATCTATATCCGTTTACCAATATGTCTACTGTTATATAATCAATAACATTCACGTAAGCTATTTTTGATAGGTGCGGTATAATTACTTACGCCAAGATACACTAACGCTGTATCGTAAGGCGGCAGTGATGAATAATCGGTACAATATTGATCAAGGGGATATCTCCTGGTAAATTCTTTGTGTTGTTAAATTTAAAGCATGTTCTCCTCCTCTCAATATTGCGGTTGTTGAGGGCCTACGGCTTACGATTGAAATACGATAAGTACAATTTTGGTTGAGTAAACAGCAAAGTGTTTTAATATAACAAAAGTACTTTTGCATACATAACATTAGATCTAACATGTGTAGGTCTGGCTCATTACGGATTCCAGTTCATAGCGCCAGTACTCCCTGTTGAATATTTACTCATTAAAGTTAAAGGAGCAAAAGCAAATCGCTGGTTCCAGTGAATTTCTCCCTCATTCATGATTGATGTTACAGCGCCTAATTGAAAATCCAATTTTTGTGCACAAAATTATATTTTACTTGCACATCATGAGAAAAAACAGGATGTAATCGCATTAGGTATATTTGTTTTGAATTTAATAGATGCTAGATAGATGAATATGGTATGATCTGCACTAGAATCAAAACAAACG
Source organism: Papilio elwesi (assembly GCA_029849275.1). Classification (NCBI taxonomy): domain Eukaryota; kingdom Metazoa; phylum Arthropoda; class Insecta; order Lepidoptera; family Papilionidae; genus Papilio; species Papilio elwesi. Next base: position 12,295,867 of record CM056691.1, on the reverse strand, counting down.
ATAGAACAATGGATAAACTCTAATAGGCTGGACACATTCTTCGTACAATGGATGACCGATGGCTGAAAAGTCCTGGAATGATGGCCAGAGAGACTCAGCGTAAGTAGGCCCCCCACAAGATGGACGGAAAATATGGTCAAGGTTGCAAGACCTCTTGATGAGGATGGTAGACGTCTACGTACAGCAGTCAACTACTGTTAGCTAAAAATAAGGATTAAGAAGGTTAAGACTGAACGTTAACTGAGAATTCATTGCATAATCTTGGCTTAACTCAATTATATTTGCCTTTAATTCCTCCTACTTACTGAGTTTGCCTCCTTCTGCGTTTACCATAGAGACATGCGTGCAAGCCGCCTACCTGATGGTAGTCTAGCTGCAACTAGAAAAATTCCTGTCGCAATCTTTATAGGATAGAGATATCTATAATTTTTTTGATAATCTGTGTGTCTAGTCAATATGCAGAAAAAGTTAGAGATGGATCGGAAAAGAAGGGAAGGGCGGAGTGATATGGAAAAATGATTTTCATGAACATTTTTTCGCGGGTATGTCTGTATGTATGTATGGCTTGACCGATTTTGAACTGATATATATTCTAACCGGACTGTGTTAGAAGTACAGTCAGGTTTATTGGTTTTTAAATTAAAGTACTAAATAAAGGATTATATTTCATAGTTTATAAGGGATAATAAGTATGTTACATAAAAGATATACATATTTCATCTTTTATAAAAACGTAAAAAAAAATTAACGAATTCGTTCATCTTAAATTACCCATATGTTTATATAAAATAAAGGAAATATAAATCATAGACATACAATTATGTAGAGGGAAATAATCCCTTCAAAGTTGCGCTCCACTGGCCTACCGACGGCTTTATGAGCAGATGTTGAAGTCAAAGATTATATAAAATAACTTTCTTGGAAGAGGAATAACGCAGCTATAAAAGTTGTATTATATCACTGAATGAGAAATAAATTTATAATAAAGACCGACAAATAAGTATTCCAAAGGAAGACTTCATATTTACGGACAAAAATAGACTGCAACTGAGAGATGGCAACTAGGAACTCCAAGACCGTATCGCGCTCACCTGGAAGGGCTGCAGTTCGAATACCTAACGGACGGTGACGAAGCTGCTCAGCAAGCTGCCGCCGAGGTGAACATTTACACCGACGGCAGCAAAGCTCATGGCAGGTTAAGCAAAGTGTTATCCGTATGGGATTGCGTTTCGGAGACTAGCTGCCGTAAATTAAAACTATGCAGCTTCTACACAATTCAGCATTGTTTCAAAATGACCTTCCAAGGGTCATGGAATGTACTCCAACTCCGAGGTCCACACTAGAGACTCTTGGGCTCGCTCGATGAATGGAACAGGCACCACATGGAGGCAATAACGGTCAGAACAAACCAAGGCTTTCCCGAACCCTGTTTTTTTTGCTTTAAGTTTTAGATATTTATAAAAACTTGAATTGGATGTTTTATCTAAGGATAAAATTACTTAGCATATCCAATTACGGTTAATTAAAAATGAACTAAAGGTCGATGCTTTCGCGTTAAACATCGTAAGGCCTTTGAGCACCTAAACATGAACAAAAGAGCTTTTAATTAAATCTTTTAACAAGAAGGCCAAATGAGCTTTGGAAATTTCCTTAACGTAATTTTTTTTAGTGCCGATGTAAATACTTTTGCATATTTTATGATTCACAATAATATAATTGGATAATTTTGGCGAGTTGCGGTCCACGTGATGTTGATAACCGCTACACTTATGAACACGCAAATAATTTGCCTGCCTTTAACGGGCAGAGAAGTAGGAGGTACAGACTGGAAAAATATAAATTCAAAATAAGATTCAAGTGTTGTTTTGTTACATTTTATTCCCATTACGGTACTCTTTTGCATATTTAAACCTTAATATTTTTTATAGAAGAAAGTGGCAAACGAGCAAGTGTTTCACCTAATATTATACTAATATAATAGCATCAAATAGTATATATAGTATAGTATCAAATAGCAACTGAGTGGCGCGCTCACTACAATATATATACAACAATATTATTTTTGTATACATAGTGTATCTAAGAAAAATAATTAAATGACTGCTTCCGATGCCTACGCTGCCTATAATGGACAGAGGAATCTCTTCCTCCGTCAAATCCTATTTCCCATTCTATCCTTTACTTATTTGGAAAGGGCAGGAAAGTGAAGATGACCAGAATGCTGAATACTTCTTCTTCGCTCCTGTCTTCTGTGAGGTCGTAGTATTTACCGATAGTGCCAGCCCATTTGTGCAACATATGTTATTGCTAGCTCTACCAAATGTTTCGATTATTCCTAATTATTGTATTACAAACAAGCAAATGTTGAGTACTTAAAAAAATGAAAAATTCAATAACGAGGAAATTGTTAATATGAAATACAATTTTATTTTAAATTCGTTTACTTATAATCGTTAATTTTTATAAACCAATTTTAAATGATCAAAGGAAGTGTTTTCAAGATCGGCTTTCAAAGCAAAAAAGGTTAATTAATATTTTAATTTTATTTTATTGCTTTGACAACGTTTATTAATATTCAACTTCCGTTATTACAAAGGCGATAGGAATGATAATGAGAGTTTACAGAGATGGCGTCACTAGTTTTTCACTAATTTTATTGCTTAACTATTTTCAGTGCAATTCAAACAATCGTCATTCGCAGTAGCAGTTGGATATTATGTCCTTACAGTTGTAGTAAGTTCCTAGTATTATATATAGGTTATGCATTTGCTCACATATAAGAATGTTCCCTGACAGATGTTTAGAATAAAGTCACTAACACGTTTAGTCACAACGAAGCCCTTTTATGTTTTAAATGGTTCTTCAAGACAGTGAGAAATAAAGTACATGATAATGCCGCGGCATACCCAGCAGTGATGGCTCAACGGTTTATGCCCCGACTTAAGTACTGTAGGTCGCGGGTTCGAACCCAGGCAGGCGCTTTACTTTGTGTAGTTTATTTTTCATCACCACTGCTCCAAAAACGGTGAAGGAAAACATCGTGAGGAAACCGGCATGTTCTTAGAACCATCCAATTTGAAAACAACCAGAAAAGGCCGATTTATTATTATTATTATTATAATGCCGCGAATCGGCCTCGCCATTATATCTAGGGGATACTCAACTATATAATAATATACTCAAATGCAAGGACATAGACCGATGCAAAAATTAATAAGCAAATATAAAAATAAAATTGTGCTGCGATGACCTTATTTTATCGAATGAATATCCAATTGTTACGTGAAATTTGTGTCGTTTATTTTTTAACGTATTGGTCTCTCGCTCATTTAGATTTATCCGAAGAGGAAATTACATCTGACATTTGATTACGATGGCTACCTGGCCGCATTCCAGACAACTATGAAATCGCTGTTGACTTTCCTATGATATTACACCCATCCCCTTAATTCAAGATAAAACGTACAAGAATTTATAAAAAGACGTGATAGCAAAGACATTATATTCCTTTTAATGATATTCCTTGGCTGCTTATGTTTCCATTACGCATCGTACCCCCACTCTTACTATATAGACGAAAAAAGCGTGAATTTCGTCCTGTTATTGTATTCAAAATGGTTGTATCGTTTTTGAGTCCAAAACGAATTTTAACATAATTTTTTAATGAGTTTTTGCATGGTACTTAAAAAAACTGTCGCTAGAAGAAGACCACTAATTATCTACTGACTGACTGATTAAACGCATAGCCCAAACCACTGGGCTTGACATGCAATGTAGTACAGAGATGTTTGTTATTACGAAGGCGAACACTAAGAAAGAATTTTTCTTAATTCATCCCATAAATGTCTAAAATTCATCCCCTGATGAATTAAGTTATACGGAGGAATAATGATGCAATGTAAGTTGACTTCAAACATATGTGATTAATCATATTAAATAGGGTTCAGCTAAGCTTAGCTTAGGTTTAATAAGCTAATTTTATATTAATTATTATTAAATAATAATAATTAATATTAAACAATCTACTAATGATCGAAATACCATTAGTTGAGAATTTTGGCGGATTGATATAGCGCTACCGTGTTCAAGTTTGAATGGTGTTCTAGTATATATGCGAAAAAAATATGTAACAGACTCAACGGCATTAGAAAAATTTGAAACAAAAATTGCATGCAGTTAGAAGTTATTGGCAAACCAATAAGCATCATAGAAATCAAGGGACTCTGAAGAAATAGTAGCTTCTCATACACAGTATATGTATTTGTATTCTGTCAATGTACAAACAGTGTCTTAAAAATCTTTAATGCATGTTACACAAGAATCGAGAATTGAATCTTAAGAATGCGTCATGTTTAGTCATACCACGTTACATGAGAGATATTAGAGTGGCGCAAGAACGCAAAGTGGGTCTCGGCTCGACAGTAACCGTTTGCATTTTCATCGATCCCACACCGTCTTTCGTCAGTCTTGACTTTAAGCTCAGGCTCGTCGTTTCAAACCTCATCTTTCCAGCGTTATCTGGGACGCCCGACAGGTCGTCAGCCACACAGCCGTCAAGTATGCACGCTTCACGTCCCGTTCGTCATCCATTATTTCCAGGTGGCCAGGTTTATGTCGTAAACATTGGATGAACAAAATATTTTACAGAAATGTTGCATTCATATAGTAATCTCACTTATTTCACATATTATTTAATTTCTCTCGCATCACGAGTACTATCTAGGCAATTTCCTTATTACTATTTAAGTTACTTACTAAGTTATTACTTAATAAGTTAAATTTATTAAGTTTAAACTAAACATATACGAATACGTGAACAATGATAATACAATTTAGTTGGCCAAACGGGAAAGCTGTGACATAAGCCATATAATAGCCGCCTGGCCATTTTGAGGCAACGGTCCGTGCTACTAATATCACCGGAAAATGCAGTTTATGACGGCTCGACATTATTTCATTCTCTTGCAGATAGTTTTATTATTTTAAGTTTTCATTTTGCAATCGTAAAATTTTAGTTTTTGTATAAATATTGTTCATATACGGTAGAAAAAATAGATACGCGTTCATAATTTGAGATGTATAGCCAAATAATAATATATCGAATGTTGATGCTTTTAAACAATAGAAATCATAGAATTTGTCTTTCTTACGATGATCAAACAAACATACAAACTGCTGATCATGTTTTGAATGGAAATTTTAAGATGGTTAATAATATTATGTCATAAAATTCTACGCAACTACTGGTTCTGCAAACTGATTTTTCTAAAGCAAATCACATATTCTTAGCAGTAGAACAAAAAACCATCCTGAGTATACTATATTTAAAAGAGTAAAGCACTTTTTAGACTGAAACTTGGGCATGTTGGGAACTACATGACAATTTGGAAGTTGACATGTGCTGTGCTGTAGTCCGCTACCTTTGTTGAACAACTGCGATCATATATCAATAGTATCAAAGTACTTTAAACTACAGACCGCCAGGTACCATCCACTCCATCTGGATGGCTGGCATTCCTCAACAGTGCGGTTCTCTTTGAAGCCTGCCAGCCGCGTTGTGGAATGATCTGTCATCGGCGGTATTTCCAAACCAGTACGACTTGTAGTCCTTTAAGAAGCGAGCCTATCTATTCCTCAAAGGCCGGCAACACATCTGCAGTTCCTCTGGTGTTGCGGGTGTCCATGGGCGTCGTTGATCACCTCGATGGTCACGCCACTCGTTTGCCCCCTTCTCTTATAAAAAATGAATCTAGTATTAATATTTAGACCTGAAAGTCGATGTAATGCAATTAAGTGCTATATTGCTCTAATAATTCGAAACAAAATATCATCTTTATTTACCGTTTCTCAATAAACAAAGGGAACCATACATTCAATCGCCAAATAAGCCTCTTCACTTATTATAACATTATTCCTTGACATTTGGATATAAAAATCAAGACACCGGTATAAGACAAAGCGAATAACGTGGACAATTTCTCGACGAAATAATGAATTTGTCCTGTCTCACAAAACGATGAGAAAGTAATTTGATTAACAATAATTAAATTGATGTTAACCCTCCTACATTGTAGGTCGTGATGATAGCGTTGACGAGGGTGTCGTGATAAAATTACAAAATTAAATCGATGTTCTTATATCAGGAAAAAATAATAGTCATTTAGAACTAGCTTTGTTTAAGACTTAATGGCATGGTCATAAGTAGCAGTTAATATTTCAATAAATAAATAATCAATTCGTCAAGCCAAGAATTTCGCCGTAGAGACGTCATACGTCGGTAATAAAAAAAGCTGTAAAACTCGTAAATTTAGTTTAATTTCAATAATTAGTCAAAATAAACAGTGGTAAAGCCTGCAACAACGTCTGTTATACGAATGGGCCGGATCGACCAGTGAAATACCACGACCTCACAATAGACAAGCGTGAAGTATGGGTATTCTGCGTTTCATGTGATGAGTGAAATGCCGGAGGCCCAAGTCCAGTCAATATCCCCTTTCCATCCTTTTCTTATTAGGTGTGTTTGTAGGAAAAGGGAATATGGTTTTTCCTGTCTATTCCCTCCTCTGTTCGTTTAAGGTAGACAACGCGTCTGAAAGTCATTAGTTTGTTGCAATTGCCTCTGGGTAGCGTTCATTAAATAACAGGTGACCTGCTTACTCGTTCGCTGCCTTCTTCCATAAAAAATAACATGCTTACAATTATGACAATCAGGTAATATGGGTAGTCTTTTTCGCTCTTAAGAATAGTGTTATCATGTTATTCTCATGTACTTAATATTCGGTTACCCACTAGGAATGCTGGAAATGATTACTTAATACTTACGCAACTTGTATGTACATTGCATTTAAATAAATGGGTTGCCTTCACTAGGAGAATATTCCATTCCTGATTACATAACACGTTTACTGGATTTCCATTACAAAGGTACGTCGTTCGTCCGACGAAAATTAAATGAGCTAAACAGAACAACCCCTCTTCATCGAAATAAAAAAATGTAATTGAATTTAGGCAATTTTAACTTTACCCAAAACAAAAGTAATGAAGTGTAACAATAACATTTCGTTTTTTTTTGTATTACTGTGAAGCGAAACAATTTCTTCTACTAGTGCTGGATAGTAAGTTTATTTTGATTGTATATTAAGTAAAAGAAGTTTCACTGTGCATAATTAAATAAATAACCTTTAACGACCATTACCCAACGATGTCGGCAAAGATTACATATTTTCTTTTGAGGCACATCCATAAATCTGCGTATACGTGTTAGTTGGTTACGTGTTATAAGAATCACCTTAGTATAAATAGCTTTATTATTAAATGGAACAAGATATAAACCAGATATAAGAGACCGCTACTTATAGACACCACAAGCGAATGCAGATGCGTTGCCAACCTTTAATTTACACAGAAAACAGATATTTCTTTTACCCCATTTATCCTCTCCCCATACTATGCTCTTTCCGTTCCCATCCCATCCTTTTTCTCACACACATTCTTCTCCTTCATGCCTGTCTTTTGAGGTCATAGTATTTCACCGAAAGAGTCGACCAACAGATTTTGTTGTTGCTGGATCTGCCACTGTTTAATATCAATGAATGTATTGATTAATCAAATCTTTACGTGGTGTTGGTACGACTTTATTGTATACATCGTTAAATGGTATACACTAATATAGAATCAGCCTTTAACTTCCTTGATGATATTCAGTTCATTGCTGGACGGAAACACTGACAGTAGCAACTAGTTCTGATGCTTCGCCGTGGACTTTGAGCGTAATGATCCAGAGCTACCACATTGTAATTTCTTCATTTCCAATTCAAATCTTCATCTAATTTCTAATTCGAATAGTAACTGGATTGTCTTAACACCGCCATTTTGTTTCTTTTTCTTTACTCGAACAAACTTAATGTCCGAGTAGTTAAAATATGAGTACATCAAATTATTCGTAGTTTTACTTAATCTGTGCAAATGCGAGCAGCGTAACTGCGACACTAACTGCCTCATTACGAGATGTGTTTAACTGCAATTATCTGAGGCGGTGCGATCCGCAGCCCTGTGTAGCACTTGAACTCATTTCGTGTAGTTTCACATGAGTTTGCTCCGCAAGACAACTAGCACGTTAAGCTAAGAAGGCTCTTGCAAGTAATACAAAATTTTTATTTATTCCAGTTATAATTAATTAAGGACGTCATTAAAATCGTTGTATCTTTAATTCAAATGTGGCAGCTGATTTCGGGCAAAATGAAATAATAAATTTAACATACCTTCAATTGATATTGTTTGCGTATCGAGAGCTCAACCTGAGAACTATCAAATCTTAAACTCCAACTAAATCTAAAAATCTAAATTTTAAAATTCTCAGATTACGAAAAATTTGCACATTGAGTCGTAACCTGAGATACAATGAATGCTTTAATGACAGGTGGTAGATTAATTTACAACACTACAATCTATATCAATGACATATTTTATTAAAATACAATTAAATATTAATAAGCGTAAACGTTACTTAACATTAATCCCAAGAGATTTGGTAAACAATTAGTTTTCCTACAAAGAAAGATACAATTAATGATTCATTCGTCTAATAGTCCCAACGCTACTGCAAATTAACGTGATGAGGGTCTAATCTCTGATAACGCAATAAATTCACTGACATGTGTACTCGTACCTACTAATGGAAGCCACGTAATCAGCACTATACTTACTAAACAGGTAAGGTTTTCATTGTAACACTAGAAGTACAGCTTAGGTAGGCTTCACAAGTCCACAGAATGAGGAGCCAGGATTATTGGAGCCACAACCAGCAGTAGCCGACCAATAGCTGAAACGGGGACTAGAAGCGCTGTGCTACTCGTGGTAAATTATATAAAAGGCAACATATGCTATATTTGAGGAAGAGGGGATTGATGTATAGATGAATACATCAATTGTTATCACCTCTTCCTTAAGCATACCTAAGATGATGATGCTTAGGGACAAAAATAAAGAAAGTCATTATAATGTTGCTTCCATGCTTTCCTGATATTTTTTTCAGCGATCGATGAATTCATTTCGATCCCAATAACACGGGTCTATACATAGTTTCGGGTAAAAATGTCAGCGGTCGTCTCGAACCAAAAGTGGTACACGATTGTTTCTCAATAGATTACGATATCCGATGAAAACGTGAGTCTAGTTATATTTATACTAGTTACTTTTCGTAAATTATGAGAGTTTAAATAAAAATAAGGTACAGTTGCTCTCCTTTCAACTTTTTATGTTAATATAATATTTCAGTTGTTTACTACAAGCTATAGACTTGCCATTTGTAAGTCAAATGGAAAATAACTGTTGCTAAATTTTAATAATAAAGGATTTTATCAGATTCCGCTCGAAGTGTTCCGAATTTTCAACGCTCGCCGGGATGTCGGGTCGTTGCTCGACGAGATCCATATCATTGAAGTGACTACAATTGCTGCGTCCCAAATAACATTGAATAAATCTGTCCCCGAACAACTTTAGGTATCAAGTGGTTATACACATTTTCAGATTTTGTGTTCTAAATATTAGGTGCTTTTAGAATTTACATAAAATATAAAGTACAAAAACAACCAAAGGATAGATTCAATTTTATTTATATACGGATAAAAGAGTAATATTTAATAATATTATAATTAAAAAAAACCTAGAATGGTCCGCATATGAACTCAATATAAATGGAGAAAACCTCAATCACCTACGTTTTGCCGATGACCTAATTTTGGTTTCCAAATATCCAAAGAGAAAATATTAGAATAAAATGCAAAAGTAGATTTCCGAATGTCCAAAGACCTTAGACAAAATGCTACAGGTAATATCAGAAGAAAACACAAAAGCTGGACTTGAAATGAACATCCAAAAAGTAAGATTATGAGCAATGCTTCAGATAAGTTTATTGTCAAAGTAAATAATGAAGAAATAGAAAACTTAAAAGAGTATCTATATTTAGGTTAGCTGAAATCAGAAAGAAATACATGGGAGAGTGGCTAATATCTGACAAAAAATATCTGTCAGCTAAGGAGAATAATGGAAAACATAGATATGTGCATTACAGAGAAAAAGAAAATATTAAATGTAAATAAACATGCCTAACATATGACTGCCAAACAAGGGCACTAACAGACCAGTTACAAAATTAATTAACGGTTTGTCTAAATGGACTGGAGCGACGCGTTGTACGAAGAATTGATAGAATAAGGTTAGAAAGCATAAAAAAAAAACTATATTTAATAACACTTGTAAAACTGCTACGAGCTCCGATGCAAAATAATTCGTCTAGTATGGAAAGTAGTGCAAAGCGTAAAATATAGAAAGTAAATATTGGTAAAATAATTAAGGATGTTTAAAAGTACACCACAATTTGAGGAACATTTTAATGTTTATTTTAACATAACTGAAATTCTTTCATGACTTTACATAGCATAAAAAATTTACAAAAATATTCTAAAAACATAACGCAAAAGTATTTGTCTACCCTTGTCACCCACGCAAAATAGTTCGTCTTACACTTAGTTGTGTCGCCTTTGCTCTCAATGACAGCTTTAATGCAAGAGGCATGGTTGCAACCAACGCTGCACACTCCTCAGGCGTAATTGACTCCCAGACAGTCAAGAGTTTAGCCTTTAAGTCGCTCTTCGATCTTGATGGATTTTTGCGTAGGACTTTTTTCATTTTACCCCATAGGGTTTCGATCGGGGACGAGTCGGGGCTGTTAGATGGCCATTCGATTGTAGGGATACTTTTCGTCAGTAGCCACGTCTTTGTTGTCCTTGCAGTATGGCAAGAAGCACCATCCTGTTGAAAAATGAAGGCATCTTGATGCTTAAGTGACGAAATAGAGGACATGAAATTCTGTTCTAAAAGGTTTTTGATACCTTGCAGCATTGGTAGAACCATTCACAAACTGCAATCAATCTATTATTTTACAAAACATAATTGTACAAAAAGGAATTATCTTATTTAACACACTGATAGACGAACTATTTCGCTTATAACTTCTTCGAATTTAAAACAGGATAAGTCTCAATTTAAAAAGCTAAAATAGTTTATTGGTTCATAATTAAGAAATGGCATAAGAAACGAGACATATAATAGTAGAACATCTTAATATTTTATATAGATATACAAAAATAAAGAAGTTAGATAAAATCTCACACAGAAAATTTCACACTAGACGTACTATTTTGCATCGGGGCTCGTAGAACATTAAAAATATGCTTAGAGAGGAAAAAGTAAATAAACGGACAAAAAAAACACATAAAGGCATCTAAGAGAGAGCAATAGAAAAAGGGGCAGACAATTCAAACGATGGGAGGATGATTTTTAAAAAGGTGGCCGGTCCAGAATGGATGAATGGAATTTTTAGAGGAGGCCTTTGTCGAAAAACAACTGTTTCGCAAAACATGTGTTTAAATCATATAAATATTAATAATATTACTTATGCATGTAAATTAGACTAACAATTTAGAAATAGCAAAAACTATTAAATTGTATTTTAACTTCATGGATTATAATTGAAGCGTACATCTAAAGGAACTCAACGAATTTATTTGTAACTCAAAACAGCTATAAGTGTTTATTTTATTTTTAATGTAATAAAATATATTTAAATATTATATTGTAAGACCGCGATAAACATTTTTTTACAATTTTCCATTATGTCAAAAAGAATAAAATACTTCAATTAGCACGATTTCAATACTCTCGCTTGTTTGTTTTAGGTCAATAAATAAGTACACAGTTTTTCTGTTTAAAGTTCTGTTATATATATGCATATATATATATATGCAGATTTTGACAAACAATTCTAAAAAAATTTAGAAAACATTGTGATAACTTGCTCAAATTTTCGCTTTGAACATCGCAGACCATATCAAGGTAATTTAATCTTGTATCTGAGTTGTTCAGAGGGAAAATCTTTATTCAAGGGACAACCGGCTTATGTAATCCTTGAATATTTCATGTGAATCCGTCTGTCCTCCAAATATCGCATTGACACCAAATAAAAATAGTGAGACTATAACGAAAACATGACCGACTTTACTTTACTATACATTTTATGGTAGAAATGATTTCACATAATTTTTAAAAATTAGAAGACGTTAAAAGCGTACGTTAAAATATAGTTATAATGTCAATTTGCTTGTAACAAGGCAAACGGATGTAGCTTGTTCCAATTTGTATTTCCAAACATCAAAATACGTGACCAGATAAAAAGCAAAATACCGGTCTGAGATCTTAAAGGAATTTACGCCGCCGCTGTACGATCTTATTTCGAAGTCGTCATTACTCCTTGCGAACCGTCCAAAGTCACGTACCTTGCCACTCCAAAAGTAAATTTATCGATGTCAAGAATAAACCAGGGGCCCGGTATCGAAAAACATTTTATTATTAATGCTTTCAGTTAATTCGTATTTTGATTGACGATTTTCGTACTGTTTTGGCATAGATTTATTGAACTAATTTGACACATCATTTAAACTGGATTAAAATGTTATATAATATTATATTTTGATCTCAATTTAAGCCAGAAAAGTATTAAAATAGCTTGTAACACATTATACGTAACGGAAAACATGTTTGTATTACTCAAAGCTTCGCCTGGCTAGGGCACTAAATAAATAAATATACGCTCACGCCCGTTAACCTGAGGGGTTGGCAGAGATCATGGATTTCCATTTGGCGCGATCCTGACACACCTCACTTCTTATACATTCATACATCTACGCATACATGCTCGTCGGTTATGGGTGCTGCTTATATCGCCCTTTTTTAGTAAACCACTAATCTGATCGATATTAGTTCTTCTAGGGCGTCCCTTACTAACACTACCACTCGCTTTTGCAACATAAATCTGTTTCGTTATTCTCTCTTCATTCATCCTTTCAACATGCCCGAACCACCGAAGCATAACTTTCTCAATTCTAATTATTAACAATTAATTAATTATATTCATTAGTTTCTTGAGTAATACAAGTGCTACCGTTTCACCACCTTTCCTTTTGATAATATGTGTGATCTTAGAAAGATACGAATTATTTTCCACACATCAAAACTTGAACACCTATTGTGTAACCTATCCTAAATTTGTAGTCCTTACTTTTTCATTTTAATTAGGAACAAAAGCAAAGCTCTTCGTTATTAAATGACAGACGTGTAAATAAATGTAAGAGAAAAAAAATTACAAGCTGACTCAACTTACAGCCTGGTCGCACAACTGGTCCTAGGGACTTTAATTTTGCACCCTCCAATTGTATCCCCTAAAAGCCTGAAGTAGGAGATAAAAGTTTATACAGAGATATAATTTTAATGAAATGTAAGTTGATCTCTGACTTATTGGATCAATCATATTAAATATGACTCTACTGGTTGGTTAGTAAAATTGCACAGCAGGTGAAACCGCAAGGCTCAGCTTGTTCACTATAAGAAGATGGCGACGTAGAGGTTAGCTGTTTCAATATCAAGTATTTGTCGATCTTGTTTATCCAATGTTTATTGCTTTCTTTCTTACGCAAATATATTCAATAAGAACCAGACAAATCACGTTTACGATAGACATGAGGTCGCTTAAAGTTAATAGCAATTTTGTTTTTAAAAAAGGTTTTTTTTTATCATAAGTCTTAAATATACGCATAAGTATTAGGCTACGAAATATATAATATCATATTTTTTGGTTTTAAATATTAATGAAATAAAAATGTTAGTAGAAATCTGTATTAATTCTTATTTATAATTTTAATTGTAAGCGATGGATTTGTCACCTTCATATTGTTTTAATTTACATTTTACTTTCTTCATATATTTTTTTATCTGTGGAAATTGTAAGGGTATTTAGAACTCTGTTATGTTTTGAAATAAAATAATAAAAATATTTTTGGCGGTAGACGCGGACACGTAGTAGTCGTCCGATCGTCGCAGTGCGCACTAAAGGTTGTTTTGATTTCGTTTGCCCTTTCGCCGCGATCCCTAATATTAATTTATGTATGACAAATCCTTTTAGTACTTTTGTATTAAGAACCACTGACTAAAACTATCATTTGTACATATCAAAGCCCTAAATTTAATAATCGTCTAATAGTCTCGGTCGAAATGAACCGAAAAGACATGAATGTGTATGTTTATATGATTTAACTTATGTACATAATAATTATATATGTAAGTTGTTTAAAAGATATTCTCCCTTTCAAGAACAAAATGAGATTATACAAGAAGCTGTTGCATAACAATGACGAGAGCTCAGAGACATACAAACTACTTTACAGCAAATTGGAGGAGGGGAATAAATTTTACGACGAAGGGTTTATTATGGCAGCGAGGAGTGCAACTCTGAGAAATTGGATATTTCCTTCTGCTATGATTATATTCCTTGTTTTTTTTTCTAGTTATACCAACTATGCTTAAGAAACTTAGTTAAAGTGTTAGTCATATTATTATTTGTCCAATGATAGAGCCCGCATAAAGAAGAAATATTCTGCGTTTCGTCGTTCTCTTCCCCTTCCCAAAAAGAATAGGAAGGGACGGGGAAGAGGATTTGATAGAGGAGAAGATGGACAGGAAAAAGAAATATCCTTTTTTCTATGTATACCTTTCTCTATCTATATTAAAGGTGGGCAACGTATCTGCAACTCATTGGCTTCTTGCTGATACCTATGGGTAACAAGCACTTATTATCAGGTGAACATTTGCTCGTATGCTCACATTCTACTATAAAAAAAAGTTATACACAAATGCCAAATAGCGGACGAATGGATTTACCCGTTACTACCGGATTACCTGAAGTTTTTTTTTAATTTCTTTTATACTAGTGACCCGCACCGGCTATGGCCGGGTACCACTAATTATGTTGATCCGATCGCTACCGAACACAGGAATATGCCAATCTGCATAATCCCTGTAAATTTCATCGAAATGGGTCCAGTCGTTTCGGAGTCTATAGGTCTATGGGGAACATACATACTTCGCTTTTTATATACTATTATTTTTTCAAAAAAGTATCCTATGTTACTTCTAATATCTCCAAGAATATGTGTACAAAGTTTCATAATGATTGGTTCAGTAGTTTTCGCGTGAAAGCGTCACAAACAAACATACCATACATTCACATTTATACTATTAGTAGGGATTTTATTTTCTTAGCAAGTTATATTTATTTCAATCGTTTCCTCCGTTTCTATTTTAAGCCAATGAATCTAAGAGATTCCTGTCTGTCTGACTGTCAATTGCAGTTGGCTGTAAGAAATTACCATTTGAGAATATTACGTACAAGTTATAAAAATAAAATGCAGTTAAGTGATGACATTTCATTTCGGTGAAATAAGACAATTTTGAAATCCCGATTGTTTTTTTTATGCAAATGTAAGTGACAATGAAATCGTATAATCACATTGTTTGAACGATTTGACGAAATTGGTCGTAAAAAGCATCATAAGAACTGCTAAAAACGTTAAATAATTTATAACAAAAGCGCGGGCACGGCTCGACAATAGGCGCGGGCTTATAAAACATTCAGGCTTTCACCCGTGCAGTAGACCTTGTTAGGAACGTACATGAAATACGTCAGCATTTCAACGTGTTTTGAAACTGTAAACGTTCAGCGCATTCTCACAGCGCCACGTCATTGTATTCTTAGATGCGAACATTTCGTGGCATTACGAAGTTATGTTGATATCTGCTAAATACAAGTTTCAACCAACCTTACAACTATATTATAACTATACGTGGGTACTAACGTAGAATTCCGTCAAAGTAAATGCTTGTGAAGTAACTTACAGCGAACCATCAGGTACAAGTAAATCAATATGGTCAGTACTAAATTCTTACCTTAGCCTAACGTGTTATTTGGCAATGCAAAAAACGAATCTCAACCTCTTAAAACAGCAATTACTTTATTATATTTATTCCATATCCAGTATTTTGATGTATGATAATCTAATAAGTCTTCGTTAGAGTATAATAGCAACTAAATGCTGGAACATACTACAGATACGTTTTTAAAAATAAATATTGTTGGAAGGCGTATGGCTGTAGTGGAAGCTGTGTATATAAAAAAATAACTGGATCTAATACTATCGGTATTTATCATGTGTGTCTTATATATTTTATATATAGGTTTATAATATTTATTTTCTTTTAATATTTGTGCATATCTATAATATTTATACATACCATAATTTTATTTATTTATATATGTATATATATATATATATGTGTGTGTATATGTATGTATGTGTATGTATATGTATATATATATGTATATATTTAATTACGGGCGAGGCCCTAACTGAAAAACAGCGCTTCTTCTGAAGCTATAGGCTGAGTTAGGGACCTATTCGTCGCCGCTATATTCTCTAAATATATTGGTTTTTCTGTTATTTTCTGTTAGCTCATATATTATTATTACCTTACTGTTGATAAAACTTGTGTAGTAGAGTGTAGTGGCAACAATAAACTATTTTCTTTCTTTCTATAATACTCTGAAATTCTAAAATTAGTGGTTACATTCGACTGCACAACCCTACCAACGACGAAACTTAACTTGTGATTTACCAGAGTCAACACAGAACTATAAAACACTAGAAGTAAGTTCTCCTTTGTGCTTAAATAGGAGTCATATAATATTCCATCTGGGGCTTATTCGCACAAAGATAATCGCTTTGATCCGTCTCATTTATCACCGATTTTTTTACATCGTGTCTGCGCTCGCGAGGTGAAATTAAGTTGAGACGTGACCGCGCCACGAAACCTCAAAATAATGATGTCATTAAGGAAAGCTCTTGAAGTTTTTTACTTAAGCTATGAATCATAAAACTTGTATGAATTAAAATTTCTTTTATCAGTTCCGTATAATCAGCGACGCGGCCTAGCTTAACAAAGGTCGCAGAGCATAAGGCGTATACATAATATAACATTATTTTTTGGCGTTATATTTCTACCAGTATACACGAAACCAGATCAGAGCAATGAAGCTCCAGTGGTCGAGGCAGGCGTTTGACTTTGTATTATTTATTTCAATACCGCTGCTCCTAAAACGGTGAAGGAAAACATTGCGAGGAAACCGGAATGTCTTAGAACCACCAAATTCAAAGACATGTGACATCCAGCAACCCGCACTGGGCTAGCGTGGTCGAATAAGGCCCCCACGCTCTCTCGAAGTCCTCTTCGAGAGAGAGGCCTGTATCCTTGCAGTGGGGGAACGTACTACAAAAGGCAGATTTATACTACACGATAATTTACCTCATCTGGCCTATGATTCACTCCATTTAGTGGTAAAATCCGTTAAATAGTTTTTCAGTTTATCGCTTTCCGACAGGCGGTATAGTTTGCGTATCTTTTCCTGCGTAAAAATCCAATCTTCTCGATAAACGTTCGTCTTAGGTACGCTTTAGCGATACTGTCACACACTTTTGCCGTTTTTTCGTTGTCAAAATAAAGTTCTACAATATTTTTTTTAACTTCGGATAGAAAGACTGCCTTACTGTCAAAACTTCAACATTAATGAAACAACAATATTGAATTAGTGTGTATGCAATACGTGATGTTTACGTAATACAAACAGACATTAGATACATCTGCAACTTTAAAGCATTTTTCTTTAGTAGATGTATGTATGTTTGTATGCAGTCAACATTGTTTGTTAGATAGGTAAAGTCCAGATTAAATTATCCGACGTGACGTGGTAAGAGCAAACTTACGCATGGTTGGCTTGGTGATGCCATCTAGCGTAATGGATCGGAGTTATCTGTGCTTGACATAGCCTGTGGTGAGATTAAGGAAATCAGGGAACGCACTGAATCAAGCAATATTCTAATATAAACCATTAGAATATTGCTAACTTACACCTTTAATTAGGCATTAAGCTCAATTAATTTTAAATAAATAAAAAAAAGTTTTAAATGCTTATTGTGAATGTAGCATTAATATGACATTTCTTTAGTATTCTATCAACATAGGTGATATATGTCGTCTAGTACAGCTTATACTAACACTGCCTGCCATAATCAATATTGCCGTCAATTCATATTACGAAGTATTCATTACTTCTGTACCATATTGCTCAATTCTGATCTTCTAGTTAAACGTTAGCTATCATAAAACAAAAGTTATTCAAATAAATTGTTATCCGGATAATATGAATGCATTCCATTTCCTCCTATCGCGAAAACAACACAATTTCACTCAACTATGTAAGAACACGCAATGTAGGGGAAATATATGACGTCTGACAGCACGGAATATTCGCAAGTTCGCGTCAGATAAAGCTATCTTTTGTGACCCACTTTCTTCATATCGTAAATTGGGACTGAATCTTATGAAACGGAATTATAAATATTTCATTACGTCAATAAAATATATTCAAGGTAACAATTTTTTTCACTCCCTGATCTGTCCAATTACATACCATAGACCTTTTTCGAATTTGTCGATTCTTTATTATTTTAAAAATATTTATCAAACAAAAGTGATAATCTTTTAGACTAATTCTATATATTGAGTTATATAAGTTACTCTCCTTAACAAAAAATATATCACGTTTTACGATTGAAATCTCAAGAATAACTTGCCTACTGCAAGGTTACCATACTGGCAGTAATTTCCTATCACAATTTAGAAGTCTTAAAGAAATAAGTAAAAAGCCATTTGAATTGGTTTAGCGTCAGAAAAATTGACAATAACATAAATATTTGCCAAGCAGACACATTGCTGCTATAATTTAAAAAAATACTCCTGTTAGGTATTGTTAAGAATTGAGTATGAAAAAATCTTTCAACATTTTAAATGCGACTTATAAAAGCAAAAATAATATGGAGAGTTTGAAAAGCAATAGCCGCTGTGAGCCCCGGACACAAACACAACTGCCAATTAATTCAACCACAGATCACCATGACAAGGGTTTAGACTTTTTGACAAGCCGGTAATTGGTGAAGAATAATATTAGGTTACAATGTACGGGGAAATGTAATTAATTGGGATATTTTTATAACACAGTTTGCTTACGACTCGGAGTCATTAGTTTCCTTGATAGCAATACCTAAAATTACGCTCATGTATGTATGTAATTTAACAGTAATGGTGATAAATATGTAACATATTTCAGTATTTTTATTACTACTTTTTGCTTTCTATGAAAGAAAAAATCAGCCACCGTTACAAATAAATTTAACAAGTACTTTGACCTACAAGGGACAAAGGCATTCATTACTTACCACCTCGTCCTCTTAATGACGTCATTATCTTCGGAGGCCGGTTATGCGGTCACGTTTCCACTTTATTCTGACTCAAAGCGGTCACAATGACAGACGGTGATGACAAATAGCATTAGAAAACGAAAAAATTTTCATGCGATCTCTCATAGCCGAATCTCTTATAAGTATCAGCTTTTTTAATTGAGCTCTCAGAATAAATTCGTATAAATGCAAAATTACGAAGACTTTCCAATACTCGCTGTGTATTAAAGTACGTGTTTCAACCCAATCGGTTCGGTTTACCATGTGTATGTATTTACATGGCTACAAGAATCGTTTTCAGGTGTAGGTTCTTATACACCTATAACAACGAAGAAACAATTTTAACTATAATTTATAAAAACATGTTGAGTTAAGACTTACTTTCTGTATTTGAATCGAACTGTACTCGCGTAGTTCGTTTGAGGTACCTTAATCCACGCCTTCGCCTGCGTAGCGCATTCTACGTATAAATTTTTCTTTTACAAATTGAGAGCAGAGTGGCCTTGTAATTAAATAACCTGACCTTACAGTAGTAAGATTTGTATCGCAGTAAATCTTATTACGTCACTAAAATCGTTAAATTACGATACAATTCCTTTCTATTATTACATACAAGCTTTTGAATGGTAGGAGGAGACGAACTAGCGAGCAGCTCTCCAAACATTACAAAACCATCTCTACTCATTAACATCCCCAAAGAACAGAAGAATTACAAATGCTGACGCCTTTGAGTAGAAGAGTAATGGGATGGAACTGGGGCAGAAGAGGAGAGCGAGGGGATTAGAAAGGGAAGCAGAAGAGGCATACAACACATCCATCGCTCTAAATGCAGAAGTTTAAACAGAACTAACTCGCGCATATATTCTGTGAGATTGTGGTAATTCTCTGGTGAATTTTTCCTATTCCTTCAAGCACTGCTGCTACTAACTTCACCACTTTAATTCTCTTACATACCAATGATACTATCACGACTTATCAATCTCCGTTGAGAACAGAAAAATTACGAATGACTTTCCATTGTATGGGAAGAATGTTGAATGAAAATGAGACAAGGAGATAGGAAATTAAAGTGAGAGAGTGACGTTTCCACCTCCTATTGGCCTATTCCTGCAAGTGCTGCTGCTACTGACTTCATAATCTCACGCTAATTTTTCAAACCATTAATGTGTAGCCAATAATGTAATGCTCTTGAAGACACGTAGGAAGGATGGATATTTGATAGCAATTAAAAAAAGAAAAATAACAATAACTCAATTTTGTATTCGTTTTCATATAATAAAGCCAGCAATTAATTAAACTAGCAGCTCGCGTGGATTCATAAAATGAACGTGAGATTTTCGCAAGCATTCCTCGCTAATTGCTTTGAGCCGTTCAATATTTTGCGAAACACAGAAAGAACAAATTGCTAAAGGTACGCACGTTGTTGTTTATAGTACTTTGTCGTAGAAACATTAATTACTTTTTCTTTAATCTTAATCAATCTTGTGTTACTATTTTTTGTAAATTAAATTTGAAAACCACTGCTGAATGAGGGTGACATACGAGCAGACTAATTTTAAGCGAGCGCTACCCATAGACATCGGCAACAAGCAAATATGTTGCAGATGCGTTGCCTTTATTGGACAGAGGAGAGCGGAGACAGAAAAAAAAAGATATTTCCATTTCCCCGTTAACCCCCTCCTCGTCCAATCCTTTTCCCATTCCCATCATATCCTTAAGAGGAAAGGGTGGGAAGTGGAAGAGGACTGAAATCAAGCCTCCGGCACCTCACTCGTCAAACGAAACGCTGAGTACTTCTACTTCACGCCTCTTTTCTGTGTGGCCGTGGTAATTCACCGGTCGAGCCGGCCCATTCGTGCCAGCCCATCAGATGTTATTTTTGCGGGCTGTATCACTGTTACTAATACTTTAGTGTATGAACAAATATTTTATTCTTCTTCTATCAGTCTTCTTTAATTACGACGATATTTATTTATGGTGCGATGAGGAGATTGTACACAGTAATAAACTGATACAGGCCTTCCTGCCTTTTGAACTAGCTGACCAAATTTAGCTGGATGTCTGGATTTGCAAGCCAAGGATACGAATATCAGCAAGAGTGTACTTATGAATAGTCGATAATATGATTACGTGAAAAAAATTAACTTTGGGATGGATATTAGTTTCGAAACATAGATTTTCTACTAAAGAAACAAACATTTATGAAACACACAGCTAGTCGCAGTTGCGAAAGTTACTTGATAGTCAGAGGGGTCTTTCGGAGCAAACGTATGAAACTCTATTCTTAACAGAATTATGCTCCGGGAGATATGGCTACATAGTGCTTTAATTCAGACAATTGCAACTGATTTCATTTCATAATTAATGAAGGCAAATATTGATAGATTTTTCCATGTGTTCTTGATTTAACCATTTTTTAATGGATCGTCTAACGGTCTGTGATCACCCACGCCCCTGAACATCTGAACACCAGAGGAACTGCAAATCCGTTGCTGGTCTTTAAGGGAGGAGTAAGTTTTCTTCTAGATGGGCCCTACATTGTATTTTATTTGTTTGGGCATACTACTGGAGACAGATTATTCCACAAGGTTACATGCAAAAATCCGCACACACACACACACACATATACACATTTATGTAAAAATAGGTCACTGTATTTTTAAAGAAAGGCGCCGGTGCTGTCGCTCAGTTGATATGATAGACACCGCTTAACCTATTATTCGTATAATATTCTATAGTTGAATATAAATAAATAAGTTTCACAAGGTAGTCGTCACTTCACAAGGCTAGGGGATCAATCCTTTGTACTTATCTTAACTTACTTACGACAACTTACTTAATAAATCTGTTGTGATTTATATAAAATTATTATATTCTTGGAGCAGTGGTGGCTCAGTGGTTTAGGCCCCGACTTATGTACTGTAGGTCGCGGGTTTGAACCCAGGAAGACGCTTTACTTTGTGTAATTTATTTTCATCACCACTACTCCAAAAACAATGAAGAAAACATCGTGAGGAAACCGGCATGTCTTAGAACTACTAAATTCGCACACACATCCACCAACCCGCTACGGACCAGCGTGGTAGATTACGGCCCATTCCCTCTCTCAGAGAGGAGGCCTGTGTCCCTGCAGCGGGGAACATTCTAGAAAACGCCGATTTATTATTTTTAATTACATCCTTAATCTCAAATACAAAACAGATTTTGCTCCATTATCGTTTCTATATACGTCCCGGTATATGAGTCTACTATTATATCATTTCATAGTAATAATATTACGAGTACCTTCCTCGAGTATTGATTGTGCTAACATGATTCTCAAGGACAATGCGGTATTACTGCTTAAGCGCTAGCAGTTGCATCTAACGATCATTATAGCTTCGCCTGTAATACAAACCATGTATATTCAACTCTCTGTCCTATATGGTGAGCGTCTGTGGTCCGTGGCCTCTCCATCGCTTATTCCACTGTCATATTTCATGATCTATTCTTGTCTTATCGTCTTCTTCCATCTTGTGCGTGCGTTGTGTTCATACCCTTACTTTTCAATGATATTTAAACAGCTTGACTATGTTTAAATGTTACAGCGTATGCCAATAAGAAAAAAATATACAAATATTTCCTCATTAAATCAATCTAGAGAAATCTGAACAATTGCAGTTCATTTGCCGTCAACAGAGGTTCGACACCTGCCGTCATCGTCCAAACAGTCTACCGCAAACTTAACCCTTTCAACGAACTATAATAACGTATCGAAGATAACACTTGTGTGGGAATCTTTATTTTAGAAGAGATTTACCAGCTAAATATTGTTTGGCTTTAAGGAAAATAAATTTATGCGGCTCAGTTAAACTATTAGCCAAGAGTGCGGCGCTCTGGATAATTGCCGTTAAACTTGACTTGTAATGGCGAAAACGTAAATTACAATGGTACCTAGCTGCTTAATTTTACAGCACCATTCGGATTTAAGCGTTTCATAGCACTTTATTTGGTAGGAGGTACTTCAGTTGTAAGAGTATTTAATAATGTCTTTAATGTTTCAATTGTAACTACTTTTAGTAGGGTTCTAAATATGATGTGTCATTATAAAAAGTAATAAAAGATAGATATATACCTACCTACCTACCTATACAACTCTGCAGATAATCTTAAAATATTGAATGTTTAACCAGCGGCAAATTTACGATCTAACAAAGTTTTGCTTCAAATTTTAAGAGTCAAGAACAAAAAGTAACGAAGACGAATTGGGGATTCAAGGTCGTATTTAACAAAGGGAAAAGTTTTTTATCTTGCCAAAAATTCCGATGAATCATTATTTTATCAAATATGTATTTCTTATCAATATTCGAAACGTAAAATAGATCATGGACACACTCTGTATTTTACATATATCTCATCTCGTTCAGAGCCATCTTCATAAGCCAGGACGCTCGGAACCTTGACCAACTACCATGTTTATCTGGTGTCAATTAAGGTCACCTATAACAGATAAGAAAGAATGGTCCGCGATCGCACTAGCCGAGGATAGAAACCCTTGTACTTCTCTCTCGATTTTCTCAATTGACCCAATGTGACGGTCATATATCTATAACATTGTATTTTAACACGCAATAAGAGTATAATCTGACCATACATATATGTGACTATTTTTAAGCAAATTTCAACGTAGTTTTCAAAGGTCAACTAGCATTTATAACATAGTAGCTGACCCGGCGCACTCCGTTCCGCGTTATTACCTTATTAATTTGTATAAATTGGTAGAGGGGTTTTACTCGGATCGATTCCCTACCTTGAAGTACCTTGAGGTATAAATATTGCGTTTTGATGTATTATATACTCTTTGCAATGTCTGTCGTTTCCTACTAAAACTGTATGAGAAAGTGTATTTCGTTAATACATATTTTATAAAACATTCATATTTTTTAATTAGTTAGTCTGGTATCCGGACGAAGAAAAATATAAAACGGCAAATATCAAAAAAATCTGTGCAGCCTGTGCAGTGCATGGTGCAACAAGCACCACTTTATATATGTCACCGACCGATTGTAAAGGCAGGCACTTTATAATCGGTGTAGTTAAATTCTAAGCGGTCGGCACATTGTCAGCTTAACGAATTATTGAGAATATGCCTATTCTTCTTTAGGCACTTTACAAAGAGACGACGTAAGGCAGGCGCATATTTATCCAATAGACATGAACGTCTTAGTCTACAAAACGAACTTTGAGCGCTGATTGGTCGAAAATAGGGACCATTTTTTATTCGTTGCCAGTCATCCTTTAGTTAGTCGCTAAACGTATATTTTATTTTCGATTAAAACTAAGCTAAACTTAAAACTAAACTTATTCAGTAACTAAAATATGCACAATAGTTGCAAAACTAAAATTACACAAGTTATTTATTTTCTAACAGGTTATGGGCTGTGAAAATTAACCAAAAGAATTTTTACCTTTATCAACTGGATATACACACAAGCAATATAATACAGGTTTCTTAAACATTAAAAATTATTTAAACAGCAACATTTCGTTGAATTCTCTAATAATTATTTTTCACTGTGTTCAATTCCCACTCTTGTCAAAATAAATAACAGGTTTAATTTTAGTTCAGTGTGTAAATGTAATTTATAGTTAGTCTATTGGTAGGATAATAATTAAAACATCACAAGAATATTTTGTTTATTTACGTTTAACAACAGCTTGCCAGCGAAAGAAAAGAAGTGGTGCAGGATACGAGTTTTGACCGATAACTTCGCCTCATTAGAAAGTGACTGGAAATGAAACGTCATATTTTCAATGATTCGTTCAACTGAGAATGCGCCAACCGTTTAGAATTTGCCTAGCCCAATTATAAAGTGTCTGCTCTGACAATCGGTCGGCGACATATATATATAAATATACCAACCCACTCTACAAAGCTAAAGTCGCTGAAAGATCATGAAATTATGGAATATTTTTTTAAAGGATCGATCAAACTTACGGAATATAAAGCCACCGAGAATTTTGGATCATTCTGAATCCCACCCTTTCTCATTTTATTTGACCTAAATTATCTCAACAGAGATAATACTGAGAATTTACATGGGGGCGGAAAAGGCTCGCGCTATACAGTTTATTCTGGTATCACGAGGATGGCTCCGTCGGGTGAAAACTTGAAGGACAGAGATAAAATATTAGATTTAGTGCCGAATAAAATGTTGTCCTAAATTGTCAATCATTCAATTATACAAAACGCAGTTTTTTTAATAACATCTGTAAATTTAATAATTACCTAAGAAAATATACTAAGATACGAACCATTTGGAAAATTGACATTTCTTTATTCGTAATACCACAAGCAACATGCACACGGGGATAGGAATATTTAAATTCGTGCTGCAAAAGTAAAGATTATGCAATGAAATATTACTTGCGGTAATTACACTTACGGTTTTTTTAATGTAGACTTAATCTTGTATAGGCAGAAATTAAATTTTCACAAATGACAGAAATAAAATAAGTGAGTTCAGAACTTTGGACTATTATGAAGGTGCTCACGTAAATGACAACGATTAACTCGGAAGCCATTTTACCAAGTTTAAATAGCGTGCCATTAACTTCGTCTACGTATTTGGAACTGGACTGGCTTTTTACTTATTGCAGTGCACCGAACACAAACCTGTGTAAGCTCTGTATTTAAAACTAAAAAACTAAACTCATAAAATATTATTTAAGAGTTTTGAATTGTGTATATTCAAAACTCACACTTTTACGTAGTCTCTTTTACTCCCATCTAATCAAGGAACACATTGTCATAAATCCAGAATATTAATATAAAAATACTATCGAAAATAAATATATATAAGTGAACACCGACGCCGAAGAACATCCGCAACACCAGTGGCCTTGGAAGAAGTACGTTTGCTTTGAAGGATCCTAAGTCAAATTGCTTTGGAAATACATAATAAAATCTTATTGTTTTTGTTTGTACACGCATTTCTCTTTTAAAAGTTAGTTTATATCTTTTTCTAATTACATACAATATATGTCGGATGTCATTTCAGTGGCAGCTCTTAACAATCATAATAATGAAAGCAGATGTGACCGACGTTGAGATGTATGCAAACAAAAATGAGACGCCATTTTCATTATTGTTCAATTAATTGTTTTCTCTCTCTCATATTATTCTTAGGTAATTGTTTAATTAACAAAATGATATTTATCAGTAACAATGTAAATCCGACGAATGATGTAAATTATTTCTCTGAATATATTACTTTTCCATTGTTTTCAAAAATAAAGGTTTGTTTTTAGATCTTTGTATTAAATTTTAACTATCACTTACTTATTTGCGTTTGTTTGGCCACGGCACGCCACTCTTAAGCTTAATATAAACAGGTTCAAAAATGTTATGAATTATAAAATAACTATTCTCATTTTACAACTAGCCTAAGATATATTATATTATTACATACGGTATTAGCATATTGTGCTTCAACTTTCTAGGATGCCATGTACAAAGCTTTAACATTTTGAAGCAACGGCTTATGTTTAGGCCAAGCACTCCGGCTCACCGCTGGACTTTAGGTTTTTTTACTATGATCTTTTATTTCATTAATTTCTTGTTAAACTGACACATTAATAGGCGCCATTTACGTGTACTCCTACTACCGTGTACTGTACTTTTTATATGATGCTAAATTTGTTATAAATTATACCAAATAATCTGGTACGATTCATGAATTTCCACATTGTGTACGTCATAAGGATATTTTTACTCTGTCTGTTATCAGAGTTCAGCACTATTTATGACGTGGAACAAGAGCGAAGAGGGTTACACCAGGCATTAGCGGTAAGCCGCTTCGACTTTATCTTTCCCATATTTCACAAATTTCGTCGTTACGATACAGTAGCGATTGATTTATTAGTCGCCAGAGCTTTCGAGTGTTAAACGAATTCAGTAAGAATGTGCTACGAGGTTATGATAAACGCAATTTTATCAAGCATATGCCAGTATATTAATTCTATTTCTAATAAAACGTTTTGGATTTGGTCTGTGTATAAAACTAAAACCAATATCACAAGGAAATTAGTAAATCTAGCATTCCACTAAATTCAGCCTCTCATCTGTTGTTATTGTAGCATTCAGAAAATTAAATTGTATTGAATTAATTCGTATGAAACACATACAAGCTTACCTACTATTTTAGCTCAAAATCGAATTCACGAATTCGAATGCCGGTTTCCCAAGTATTACGATAGGTTTACTTCTCGTCGCAATTGCGATGACAATAAATTCGGTAGAAGGTGGATAATGGTACCTGTCTACGCCATTTAGGATGACAAAGTAATTTGACTCCGTTTATTATTTGTTTCGAAGATTTTAAGTCCAATAACTTAACCGCTGTGGCAAATTAAAAAAAACCATTGTGAAATGAATGATAAACTTCGCTTTGTTCCCCATTTGAATAAACCCGTATGTTATCCACAACAGCAGCCATTTCAAAGAAAGGAAATTTCAGAGGGAAAATTCCGGGCGAATACGACAATTATTCTGTATAAAGCGCGGGCGCCCTCGAGCTTGCACCTTCTCTTGGGGTTTAGAATTGCGCATTTTCATTAAATCGTTGCAACTTAACTTTTCAACGAAACCTTTTAACCTTTATGAAAATGTGTACGTACAATATTCGACTGTGGATTTTGTCCGAGACCATTGTCTTGTGGTATTCTTATACTTTAATATTATATTGTTTCATAAGTCAAAATAATTTATTTACAATTTCATAAAGTTCAACATACCAATTTATAGAAACATAAAAAAGAAGAATCCTGGAATTATGTAAATAAGAACAAATACAAGACTCACGGAATAACTAGGAATACTACACTTCAAACATAATTTACTTGAAGTTCTATATTCTATACTTACATTGGGCTAATTATGTTTATATATTATATGTTTACATTTGTACAAACGGTTGTACTCATTTTGTTAAAAAAAATGTATATTTGTGTGTTTCCCTGGATGGTTTAGATTCACAATCGGACCCGGAAAGTAGAATTGCAATCGGGTGCTAGGAGTTTTTTGCATTTAATTCCTGAAGAACGAAGAAACGTTAACTGGATCTGAAAATAGCTGCAAGACAAAGTCTGCTCTATCAGCTAGTAATTTGATAAATTAAGAATCACTTGAATACCGCCAACTTTTTTCATATTGATGTAATTATATTGAAAAGCACTCGTCCTTTTAATCCATTACTTACTGAACTTTGCACTAAGTGGTCCACTCATTGATTGATTGAGAAGTTAATAAAATTTGATAGATTGATTTGATTTGATGATGTGATCACTTAAAATCCGATTAATTTATTGTTTTTTCTGCTAACTTTACCATTAAGTCATGATAAATATTTCATTTAAGTCGTTTCGTTTCGTAAAAAGATGTTTTGTAAAAGATGTATGACGTAACTTCACGCATCACAAAGTGATACAAAAATAAAAGTTTATAAATAAAGTAAACGCTTAACTATAATACGAATACAAAGGTATCAAGGTATGCAATATATCAAATCCTTTTACGGTCGGCTTGGATTGAACTGATGTAGATACGAACTTTAGGGAAAATTTGAAGTTCATACTGAAATAGAAAATGTTCCCAGTTGACGATTTGAATAAGAGATCTGCTCTCAAAAAACCCAGTTCTTGTTACTTAGAAACAAAGACAAAGAAATTTAATATAGTATATAGATCCATAGCATACCAAACCATCTTAATCCAATAAATAATAAAAGAAATTAAGCGTCAACGCCGTAACGAGTAATAGGTAATAAGTATTATCTCAAACCTCTATATTAGTTATTTAGCTACTTGTAATTTCATAATAACGAATGACAGGCGTGACGTATGTCTGAATGAAGTATGTCTGTAGAGACAAAACGTAGGTTTTGTCTGGTAAGTGCCGCACTAGAGGCCCAATTTCAGTCCTTCTTACTACCCCATCCTTTCCTAATAAGGCTAGGATGGAACAAGATAGAGAGGATTGGATGTAGAGACGATCCATCGAAGAAATCGCGCTCATTATTAAAAAGGTTAAGCCTAAATCATCACCCGGTCCCGACGGTATTAGCAACCGCCTCCTAAAGGCCCTCCCCGCCCATCTTATGATGCTACTAGCCAGCATCTTTAATGTTCTCCTTACGAACTGCTCATTCCCAGACGTTTGGAAAGAAGCCACAGTCATTGGCATTCTAAAACCCAAAAATCCACCTAACACGCCATCCAGCTATCGCCCTATCAGCCTACTGTCCACCCTAGGCAAAATTTACGAGAACATTATACTCAGTCGACTCAAAACTTTCACCTATAAACTCAACCTCCTTCCCGATGAACAATTCGGCTTTCGGCCGCATCACTCGTGCGTCCAGCAAGTTCACAGACTCACTGAATACGTCCACTCAGGCCTCAGTGAGAAAAAACCAATAGGCACATGCGCCCTATTCTTCGACGTCGCAAAGGCCTTTGACAAAGTCTGGCATAACGGGCTTATCTACAAGCTTTACGTACTCAAAGTGCCAGATAGGCTTGTACACATCATACACGCTTTCTTGTCAAATCGCTCCTTCCGATATCGGGTTGAGGGCACATTATCGTCCGCTCATCCCATAAAAGCCGGAGTCCCGCAAGGCTCTGTCCTATCCCCGCTGCTATTTTCACTCTTCACAAGTGACATTCCGAAAGACCCGCAAGTCAATCTAGCACTTTTTGCAGATGACACAGCCCTCTATTACTCCAATCGACACCTAGGTAGAGTCACTATTCGTCTCCAGGCCGCAGCCACCCGGCTAGCCGAGTGGTTTGCCAAATGGAGAATAGAAATTAATCCCGAAAAAAGTGTAGCTATACACTTTAGCCGGCGCTGCCCCAACGGACGCATTACGACTGCGGGCAGACTGAAATTAGGTCAAATCTCCCTGTTCGGGCAACCTATTCCGTGGCAAAAAACCGCGAAGTACCTAGGAGTCACACTAGACAGAAAATTAAATTTTTCCGCCCACCTCAAAGAAATCCGACGTAAAGCTTGCTTAGTAAACGCGAAAGTCCACTCACTCACATGCTCTTCCAGCAAACTGCCCCTCCGTTACAAACTGCTGCTTTACAAGTCATGCATTCGGCCCATAATATCTTACGCGAGCGTAGTTTTCGCTCATGTACACTCTTCCAAGATAAAAACACTCCAAACTATACAAAATCGCTTCCTTCGTAAAGCCGCTGGGGCTCAATGGTACCAGCGCAACGAAGATATCCACAACGATCTCAAAATAGACACAATCCAGGAACATTTCCTTGAAATTTCCAAGCGCTACTTTGAAAGCGCACCTACACACCCCAACCCGCTCATAGTACAGGCCGCCGACTACGTTCCAAATCCTGATGCTACAACCGCAAAACGCAGACCCAAACACGTCCTCACGATCAAACACGATCGCAAAGACGCACAAACACAAGCTCCGAAAAGACAACCCACGTCAACCTCTCACCGTCCTCGCCTTCGAGTACGACGACAGCGGATACGCATCGCGGACACTAATCACACCCGCGGTAAAGGGCGGTTCTCACCGCCCCCAGCTACTCGATAAATACACAGTTGGCGATCGTCGGGGGATAGGTACGCTCCTTCCCTCGACGATCAAGTAGACAACATCCAGTTCAGTCATTATTATCTTCGACGATAAGCGAATCGACCGAAGAAAGCATACAAGACAACAACAAAGGTTTCACTAGGGGACCTAAAATTTTTTAATTTTTCCAGCTCACGATCACCCGGATCGTGAGCCCTGTATTAGATGAAGCTGTAAGAACCGTCAATAAGGTTAGCAGCAACGACATCTTCGAAAACATACTAGAGACGATAAAAGGGAAAAAGGAGATATATATTTTCTGTCCATTATAAGTTCGCAACGCATTTGTGACTTATTTGTTTGTTGCGGATGCAAGCAGCGGTCGTATTTGAGAAAACCAATATTTATTACAAGTATCTAAGCTAATTTAGTTATTTAAATTATTATCTTAATTTTAGTAAAATTGATTCGTAAAATCTTTTTATATATTTTCTAATCTATTTTATGTGGTAATAAACAAAAATAAATAAGCAGGCTTAATTCGAAAGTTCGCTTCAGCCTTTCTCGTTCACGTAGTACTAAATTTATGTAAGGACGCCCATAAATCGTAAGTAAAATCGTAGATAGTGGGATCCCGTAGAGTACTCAGCCAATGGTAGCTTATGTAATACCGATTCTGGCTCGTAAAAAAATAGGTGATCTGCATGAAAAATTGGACTAAGTAATACGATAAAGGTGAAATGTAGACTAGGCAATTTCCGAAATCACTTTGATCTTTTTTAGCAATAAGTCAAGGTGTTACATTCGTTGTAAATATTAAAATTGCAATATCAATACACAGAAAAAAACTTTAAATGTTATAAAAAATACTCCACAGTATCTGTACAGAAGAATAAAATGTGGGTTGTCTTGTAAAGTTTCAGTGTCTGTATGTAATATATATACGGCACTTATAGCAAAAATGTAACTTTTCGAAATGTTTGTCTGTCTGTCTAGTTATTCCGGGTAATTCCGAAACGACAGAACCGATTTGGATGGGATTCTTACTGGAAGATACGTAATACGTAATACAAATATAAGGATGCAAATAGGCTAAATTAATTTAAGCATAACAATTAGGGTTCCGCGCAAAACCTTAAAAGCCCTCCAAATTGTGAAAGAATGGAATTGGTGATGATAGTAGTGGTGATGGTGGTATTGACGGTGGTGGTAGCGTTGGTGGTGATGTGGTAGTGGTAGTGATGGTGGTGACGGTGACGGTGGGGATGGTGGTGGTGGTGATGGTGACGGTGGGGATGGTGATGGTGGTGGTGGTGGTGGTGGTGGTGGTGACGGTGGTGGTCTTGGCGGTGGTGTTGGTGGTGACGGTGGTGGTGTTGGCGGTGGTGCTGGTGGTGACGGTGGTGGTTGTGTCAGTATCGGTTTTGGTGTCGGTGTAGCTGTTTTTGATTAAAAATGCGCATTCTAAAAATTCATTCCAAAATATAAGCAGTGTGTACAATATCCCTACTAAAATAAATGTGAATGTAAGTTTGTTTGTGACGCTTTCTCGCGAAAGTACTCAACTGATCATCATTAAATGTTGTACGCATATTCTTGGAGGTACTAGAAGTAACATAGGATACTTTTTATGAAAAAAAAATAGTACATAAAAGCGAAGAGTGTGTGGTCCCTATAGACCGATAGACTCCGAAACAGCTGGACCTGTTTCGATGAAATTTACAGATTGTCCAGATTGGCACATTGCTGTTTGGTAGCGATTGGATCAACATAATTAATGGTACCCGGGCGAAGCCAGGGCGGTTCACTAGTAATATAATAAATAAATATCAGTCAAAATATCCGTTGTAAATTCTTAATATTTATTTTTTGGTGCCGCAGCTTACGAGGTCCTAAACAGTTAGTTTTTTGTTATTTTTAATTGACTTTAACACGTACTTTACTTTTAAAAAAATTGAATAGCAAGAACATTGCGTTAGCTAACATATAGCTCTATTACAAGATAAACAGATAAACAGATAAACGAAATTAAATTGTCTGTAATATCAAAATATAATTGTGACACTGATGTTTTATTTTTTACGGTAAAAAGACAATCAATGTAAAAGTACGATTTTATTCAGCGAATTGTTTTTTTTAATTAGAATATAATAATATATCAACATTTATAATTAAGACAGTGCAACGTCTGCCTGGTCAGCTAGCTTATAAATATTTTGTACTGAAATTATACTCTGAGGAAACGGAAAATTAGTACGGCCTGATGAACACACACAAACCAACGCGGTAAGTTAACTAGAATCGCACTATTCACATAAAAATAGCTCAGTTTATTGTTAAGGAAAGGCGCACCGGCTGTCACACAGTTGATACTATGACAGACACCGACGCTTAACCTATTTTCCGTATGAAATGTTATAATTAAAAAAATGACATAACAATTGATCGATCCCAAGGGGCATTCATTTTTATCTCACATCAATATTGTTGCTGTTTAATGAACTGGGTCCTCTTGGCTCCACGCTAAGTCTCTAGAAAATAATCAACGGTTTTGAGTATACTATGAATACAATGTTTTTATCTATCTCAGTCCACCTAATATAGAGGTATGAGTATAGGTATATAATATACAGTATGTTCTATTAACTCAATTTCCAAAAACAAGTAGCTTCACACAAGCGGTTTCACTGTACTATAATAAAATTTATGGAACGGTTTTACTCTTATATCCCAGATCCAACATATCCCAACATATATGTACTTGACCCGTGAACTTCAGCAATAAATGATTCAGAATAAAAAAAATGTTGCTTAGCCTTTCAAGTCGTGGGTAGAGGCTGAATATTTTATGTTACGCCGCAAACCCTTACTAAATCCTAACAGCTTTCATAACGGAAGGACATTTACAACAAATGATTTATTAAATATACGATTCTAAACATAAAAAAATAGATTTATAATCTCAAGTTGAGAATTAATATTAAAATCTGAAATATTAATTCGAATAAAATTGAAATATTTTCTTACCAGTGTTACATAATTATACAACTGGACATTACAACTCGCTCCACAGCTAGTATGTGTTACATTTAATATTAACTTGCTGTTGCCCGCGGCTTCGCTCGAATTCGTTTCGTTTTGGAAATTTTTGTAAGATCTAATAACATCAAATTATAGGCAACATGGTCAAAACGTGATACATTACCATCGTAACCGACAATGTAAACGAAGGTTTCATGTACTTCTGGATTCAATTTTCGGGATAAAAGGTACAAGTATTCTGTCCTTTTTGTAGCCTTGACAATGTGTGTGCAAAACAGTGTGTGTTAAGGAGTTAAAGCGTCACAAGAAAACAAAGTCATTGGCATGTTCAATATTAGCTAGGATTAAATAAAGCTAATAAGAAATACATTTTTCTACTGACATGAGTCAACTCTAAGCTCTTTTTCCATTTACGTGGGGCGGCACATGACCGTAGTATGTACTGCATAAACGTTTTGGCTATAGTTTTTACGGCCGTCCGCTTACTTGACGCATTCGTATTGAAACATTACATTATTTACACCATTATGAAGTAATACAGTTTGGGTTCAAAATACAACAATTGGAATCCTTGACCTGTGAACCCTACTTATATTTTATTAAAGTACAACCTTGATTTCCTTGCACGAGCGGATGACTTAAAACTTGAATATTTTAAGTCAAAACGGCAGAGTTCTTAATAAATCACAACAAGTTTGAAAGCGATGAGCTTCTGCTTTCAGAACATTTCCAGTGTCACATTTAATGACGTTTCTTGTAAGCTTTTGTTTCTGATATTTCTACTCTAATATTTCGAATAGAAGTATTTTATTCAACACAACCGGCGGGTTGATACAAAATTCTTCATTAAAAAACATGCAACTAAGGTATAATGGGAGTTTTTTTTTGCGTATGGAACAGTACTATCAGGAAACTTATGTATTTTTAATGACTACGTGTGGACCGAGCGTCGCTCTTCTTTATCTGTCATCGTAACCGTGGGCTTCCACTGGCATAAAATCATGTCACGATAATAGGGTTCTCTCTCTTTCTTTCTGAAAAAACTGAGATGAAAGTAAGTGAATGTTTTCGGCAGTGTGAACTCACAGTAATATCGTGTTTTTCGGAATGTCAAGGAAATCTTATAGGTTCATACGAGTGTACTAGCATTGTTGACAAACGATTTGTAATTTATCGATGGTCATAGCTAAGAGATGATATATTTTTATTCGCCTTTTTGCAGACAAAAGACAGAAGGTGTGTTATAGATAAATAAATAAAACTACCTAAGCTGCATCTATTATAAATCATTAGGCTATTGCCAAGTAATTGGTAATATACTAATATTTTTCGCTACATGTATTAAGATGGAAGTAAAAAAAGCGCGTGCGTATCGACTGAGGTATCAACTTAAAGAATTGTTTGTGAAAAAAACAGTTCAAATTAAAATATTAATTAAAATTGTTTCCGATCCATATTTTGTGCAAATTACAGATACTTGTAAGAATTTGCAAAATAAAAAAAAACTGGAAAACGTTTGCAATGTTGCACGGCACTATCGACGCTACTGTGAATAACATATTTTTTTATAAGTTAAGTTAAATTATTTTATTGAAAAAGAATAGAAAATAATGTGCATATGCCCATATATTATATATACATATATTTCATTTAATACCCATATTAAACGAGTTCTTAAAAATATGTCCTCCGGCATTTGGCGGTGGCCTTCTTCAATTTACAATCTTACTGAATAATTTATATTGTATTGTCATTAGCACAAAAGGTGTGTACCTAATTTCAGAACAATCTGTCAACAGGAAGAGGGTAAAATTGCAATTATTAAATTTGACCTTAATAAAATATAATGAATAAACCCCGTTAAATATAATGTATAATATACAAATTTTAGTGTATGAAAATTGTTACATTCTGTTTTAATAAAATATGAGCGGGCAGGTCAAGGATCTAAGGTATTACTGAGGCCCTTGACCTCTGTTCGCTACACTTCATTTTTAACCAGTGTTTATCATATGTACGCTTCATTAAATTATTCATTTCG
Organism: Papilio elwesi; assembly: GCA_029849275.1. Taxonomy (NCBI): domain Eukaryota; kingdom Metazoa; phylum Arthropoda; class Insecta; order Lepidoptera; family Papilionidae; genus Papilio; species Papilio elwesi. The sequence goes on along the minus strand of CM056691.1, from coordinate 12,259,949 downwards.
CAAATCGCGTTGCTATAAGGTAAACAGTGGTTTTTATGCTTATATTACTGTACACATGAATTACACGTAGAAATATTAAAGCGTAGTAGCAAATTTTACATCTATGTTTACTATGATTACGTTTTATAATAAGTTCTCAGTAATCAAATGGTAACCTCATACACAATCCTCATTCAGGTGAAGCCACAGCCTAATAAAAGTGAAAAGAGATCTCATATCGGATTCCATAAGGCCATAAACCTTTAGAATACTTACTTCTTATTTTTAGCCTTTAAAAGTCGATGCTAAACATGAATCTCTGAACGAAGGTTTCGATTAGTCCGCGTTCATCCTGGAGGACTCCTAAATATTCACCTCGAATAACGCGGTGGTAAGTCTAAGGTATACACAGCAGGTTTTTGGTGTCCATTCTACGAAGTCTCTTATATTTCTCCTTAAACACCATAATGAACAGCCACGTTTAATTCCTATTCAAGTACAACTTGCAGTTACAGTGACAGTAATTATCCCCTCGGGGATACAGTGTCGCGCTCGCCTGTCAAAATTTACTTAACTCTGAACTCGACTCTAGAGAACTATTGCAAATTTAATTCGAGCGTTTTACCTAACAGCTATTGTTATATTATTTAAATTAAAACATTTCTGTTTTAATTGCGATACTCCATTGGTCGCAGCATACGTAATTACCAATACTCAACCGGACTGTGAAATACCACAACCTCACAGAAGACAGGGGTAAAGTACAAATAAGTCTGTGTTTCCTCCGATGAGTGAGATGTCGGGGGAATAATCGTAGTCAATTCCTGGGGAAGAGGATTTGACGGGAAAAAATCCCTCCATCCCTCCGTTAGAAAAAGATTTTCATCCCCTCCTATGATCATTATAGGTAAGCAACGCACTTGCTACTCATTACATTGGTACCAGATGCCTGTAAGTATGGGTCACTTATTATACCACGTTCTGTAAAAAAAACCAATGACTCCCCTATTTTTGAGATTTGTAATTAGGTACATATGTATATAACTTCTTATATAATTGAATGAAAAAAGACTGATTCTCCCATCGACAACTTATACTTGTCATGTTGACCGTTTTTAAAGCTAAAAACAAAAATGTAAATAAAAAAGTACGAATGTTTATCGTCCCTAAGCCTATACCGCATTACCAGTACAAATGATCAATATAGTGCATCCATGCCCATAACTAATAGCCGTCTTTCGAATTGTCCTGAATCTTTGAATTCGTAAGAAAACTTCATTTCATCAAAAGTTCACTTTTATAGAATTTTATTGGACATAATTGTTATTAAAAAGTTAACGTTAATATTTTAAAAGTTAGCAATTAATGTGCTTACTAACAACAGATGCGTACATAGTATTATGATACACAGATGAACAGATACGTACATAGTATCTTTCCATTTTTCAAGTATAATTTCAATTTTACTAAATAACTTATAATTTCGAATGTACTTTCAGTAATTAACTCTTAAGTTCTCATTTATGGAGCTAAGAATTTCTATGTCGTTGTAAATTAATATAATCTATGTTATGTTACATAAATAAGAACAAGTCAAAACATGTTTCGTCGTCTCATTCAGATACCGAGTCTGTTTATTTTCCACGGTTGCTCTGTAACTTACTCAGGCAAATAAACGTCGACGAAATGTAAATAAATTTAAAGCGAGACAAAGAAATACTTAGCCGGAGCGAGTTAATTTTACACACACCGTTGTAAATCGGATTTCTTTTATAATTACACTTTTACAAGAAACCATTTTTATAAAACAATTCGATGAATTCTTTTAAAATAATAAATTCCGAACCTAGGTCAAATTATTTTAAGGATGTAACTTATAGAAAAAGTATTTTGCTGAATTCGGTTATTTTGTACAAATTGGGTTTTCCAATTAAGTTCAGTTAAACGTTACCTCTCTAAGAGAGTAGGTCTGTGTCGCTGCAGTTGGGAAACATACTACAAAGGCTGATTTATTATTATTTATAAATAGATTGAAATAAGACGTTGTTATTTACCACTCTGGCATTCTTAATGACATTCAGATTTAGAAGTGGAACTGTTTTTATAGTAGAAGGCGATAAACAAATTTCCTAATGAAAATTTAAGAACAATTCTATAAAATTTAGCCAAAATACATAATTGCATTATTTTCAAGCACCAAAAATTAAATCTAGGTTCCAATAATCACAATCACAATTTACAACAAAAATTACAATTATAGTTGGTGAACACCAAGCGCCCGATACGCAATAATACGCTAGAGAGGGGGTCGTCTCCCGTTCCCCGCGCCGCATTCTCGCGTAGTGATGTTCTATTGCAACAATATATTTAATTTATTTCAATCCGATCGGGTTAGATGTATATTTATTGCCAGCCAGCCAGAAACGCTAAGCTGTTAAGTAAGTTCGAATCCGCCATTTGAATTATGTTGTGAACCGTGTCCTAGCACAAGTTTAAGCTTAGTTGGAATGGTTAAATGAAATACTAGTAAATTGTTTAGATAAAGAACTAATATTTGATGAGTTACATGCCTGTCGGTGTCAGGCAGGCGCAGAGGCCGGCCATAAACAATTGTATCCAAAACAACGGCAGAAAATAAATGGATAGAGAAGTAGAGGATAAAGAAAAAGGCTTTTAGTATGTATACCAAATATGGATAAGAGATTCGAGATCCAAAGTGTACAATATTATGTATTGTTCGTTCAACTTCTACATTGGTAACTTAAACGTTGGTGTTTTATCTTACGTACTCGCTACCATTGCGTTGGAAGATGTTTTCAAGCTGCTGAACTGGAAACGATAAGGAGTAAACATCAAGAACAAATATAACACTCACCTTCGATTCGCCAACGACGCAGGCGGTGACAGTCATTGGAAGATCTTGGGAGCATGCTCAACAACCGCAATACTATCTCATAACGCATATTTATACTTTATTTTATGACAAACGTAATATTTTTCTTGTGTATTAAACTATCTTATCTATAACTAATGAGTCGCCCCGTCTTCGCGCGAGTGGCATTTATTATGTTTATACGCTACCAAACTTTACGGGATCACTCGGTAGGCTAATCTGAAAATTTTATAGAAATCGGCCCATCTGTCTTGGAGTCTATGGTGAACATACATACACACATCGCCTATTATATATAGATTAAATGATTTATTTTGTGGTACCTGTTTGGTCGAATGGGCCATTGAAGCAACCGCTTTTCTTGCGATCGAAGCCTTAGGACAAAATCGGGGCTAGTTAATACTTTATAGTGTTCTTCTAGTAACGATAACGCAGATAGGAAAACAAAATGACTTCTTAGAATTATTATTGAATATTAGCAATACAATCAATAAATAAGATTAAGAAATTGCTATTAATTTTGACTAGGAGTGTTAATATCACTATTGAATAATTTTGTTACTAAATTCTTTCGCTATAATTCATCTCATTAAAATCTTTCATTAGCTTACATTACATTAAAGTCGACGTGTTGCCTGTTTAAATTATTGTAACAAGACTAATGTTTTAATATAAAAAATAGAAGAATGCTCATGTTCATTCTTCATTCCATAAACTGGGCTAAAGAAATGAGGAAACCTAAAAATTGAAACTTAAAAAGGCAATTTTCATAATTCCTCTTTGCATCAGTTGCAAACTGTCAGGTATTGTTGACTAAATCTTTTTAATAAGTCTACAAGTTGAAGTGGCAATTGGCCGCAGCTGAGACGCTTAACACGTCCTTGTCAGAGATGAATGAAGGTATGAATTTTGCAAGGTTTCCTTGAATTTTACGTTTTTTTATAAGTAAATAATTTGTAATTGGAAAATTAAAGCTTAAATATACTTATTTCACTAGTGATATAAATGAATCATCGAATAACAGCTCAAAAGGACTTGATAACTTAACAAATTGTTTTAATGATTTAGCCTTTCGTCATTTTTATTACACGGGGCAAACTTGCTCTCTTATTTTGGGATTTTTTATGATATGGGGAAGAAGGGATCTTGTAAATATAGGTATAGGCCTGCCCATATAGCAATTTTAGCGCTGTTGTCTATTCACTAAAAAAATGTACCGCTTGACGATTTTACGTGTCGTTGTTACGCAAGGGCTTTGCTAATCTTGTATCCATCACCGTCAGATTTTGAACCTCGATGGTTTATAATCATGTATATTATAAGCTGCGGTCAGTGTTCTGGATGAATCATTGACAATTTACTGTGTCATTTCTCGATAGTTTGTAAGCAGTCGAAGTCAAAATTGGACCATATTTTGAAGTTTAAGTTGCAACACAAGATAATTATAGGTTAGGTTGTTAGGTTAGAAATGTTAGTTATACATAAAATTTATAACAAAAGATGTTTATCAAAGAAAACATAGTTGTGTTGCATTTGACGCTGTCAAATGTCAATAAGTCGTTCAATTTACAATTCCCCTTCATTTTCTAAAATAGTTAGTGACATTATAAACTAAAGATGTTTACAATCTGACGAAAAAGTAACTGTCTCATCTACTACAGAATCAAGTATATTAAACATAGTGGTTAATCTATTCTTACTAGCTTTAGCTGCTGCTCACTATTATAATAAAATGCACTTCCTTTTTAAATTTGCAATGGAAATTGGACTGAAGTAAAATGTACCGTGAGACTTAAAATGGGATGTAATTGAGTATTCGTGAAGAGCACTTGTATCCCGCGGGCAAATTATTGAGTTTCTTATTTAAACGTTAGCTATAAAAGGAATATATTTTGTCTTTTGGAGAAGGTATTAATCTTATCAGCGAGCAGACATTCTTTAGATAAATAATTTTTAAAACGATTTTGTCTCGTGTGTGTGTATAAATTAATGTGTACCGTCTGCAAAACAAAGTGGCTTGGAATCCGCTATTCAGCATTAACCATAAATTATCTTCTAGCACAAGCTTAGCTTCGTGGGAATAGTTAATAAAATATAAGTGAACTATTTACAAAATTATTAGAGATCAATCGCGAATTTAAAAAATATTACATACTTTTTCTTTATATGATTATATTAAAACGTTATATAAGATTTCGTTTGTTTGTACAAGCTCATCTCAAACCGTGATAATCGAATTTGAATAAATTTATTAGGGTATGACAGCCCAATTGTTAGGGGAGGACATAGACTGTTCAACATTATTCTATGGTTTCGGAAACAAAGAAAAATAACGCTGTTGTGTCGAGTTTTGAGACAATTTTTTTTAAATTGAGATATTTAAAAAAATATTAAATTGTACGAAACCGCCTCCACACCCAATCTTTGTAGCTTACATTACATAACATTTCAATTTAATTCCTCGTTCTTTTAATATCACTTAATTAACTCCATTGTGCGTTTCTCCGGGACTTGGCGGTTTCCTCTCAAGAATTTAATATAAGAGAACGCCGCGGCGCCTCTTAACAATGTCTTCTATATCAATTTAATTACGAGTACGTAGTAACTTCGTTGTGATTTTAATATGATAGTCATAATGACAAGCGTTTTCATATAACTAATAACATTTCTGTTGTAAATACCGATAAAGCATGATAAATTATAAAAATACATTATTTAACCCACTGATTTTATTTATCTTCACCTGCTGGACGTGGGCCTTTTTAGTATTGTATAGTTAATCATTATTGAATAACTGAACTATATGCCAAGTGGCCAACTTTAATGTCCACTGTTAGAAATAACACTTCCCAAATAGTCGCCAATTCTTCGTCATTAACTCCCTGAATCACACGGTTACCTGGAGTCATCAGTATGTGGACCAACAATAACTTGATTTTTACATGGCAGCCGAGCAAGGGAATCGTCCGATGTTAAGTAAACACTACCCATAGACATCCGCAACAAGCACATGTGTTGCATATGCGTTGCTTACCTTTAACAACAACACAAAGGACAAAGGAGGGCATTGACAGGAAAAAGGATATTTTCTCTTCCCCGTTAACCCCCTCCTTGTCCAATCCTCTTCCCACTCCACTGGATGGGAAGGGGAAGAGGACTCAAATTAGGCCTCCGGCACCACACTCATCAAACGAATCGCAGAGTTCTTCTACTTCACGCCTGTCTTCTGTGAGGTCGTGGTAATTCACCGGTCGAGCCGGCCAATTCGTGTAACAGATGTTGTTGCGGGCTCTACACTGTACCTTGCGTTGTTTTCACATGGTAACATGAACAGTTGTAGAGCCAGCAATCTACCACTGTTCACGTCAAATATTAAGAAATATTTAACTTTGTAATTTATTTTCATTTGAAACACTGAATATTTTTATGATCTGATACGAATATCATAACCAAAACATATCACCAATATATCTGGAATATAACGCACCAGTATTCTTCTAGTATGAAGCCCAGCCGACCAGGGAAAATAGCGCTCCCCTAGATCCCTCACGGTGACGAAACATCTCAAATTAATGTGACTAAGTTAAGGTAATTCCAAAACTCTATTCAGTGATATAAGCACGCGCAAAATAGTACAGAGTACTGTATATTTAAATGAATGCCATTGCAATCTACGAGACAGTTATACTGCATTCCAGTTGTTTCTTATGCAAACAGTTCTCAAAGTTGGTCGATTACTCGTCGGAACGTATTTCTTAAGGAGACTAACATTTTCAATGTATTGTTAAAGTTTCATTTGTCACTTCGAACTCGATTTTAGGTATTCTATGGCGCGTAAAATGGATATCACAAACTTTTTTGAACGCATTTAATTAATAAAACATATTTTATTTATAATCTTACGTTGTTTCATTGGTTTTATTTGGTTTGCGTATTTCGTTACTCTCCACTAAAGCCAACTTTTACGAATGAGATTTGAATTTTTATAAACAAAAATGTATACAAACAAATGATGCGTTAACTAAAGCTGGCATCTTCACAGTACTCACACTGATACTGCTACACAGAGTGTTCAAATAATTTTTTTTATTGAAAATGCATTTTAAAGTATTCTGTCCACTCTGATTTTAGTAAGGTACAATGTGTACTGAATACATTTAAAAAAGTTTTCTTGTAATATGTTACGCTTCACTATATTATTGATTCTAAGGAAGAAATCTAAAATCTAATCTAATCGTAAATGTAATCAAATTAAAAAGTAACAAAAAATATATATCTTATTCCTCTTGCCACTTTTTATATTACTTTCACTAATTGTACTTTGTTATTTACATATAAAAATGACATATTTACATTGACGGTTTGAAGAGAATGCATTGATATTGTATGTAACAAAGATGAATGATAGGAGTTGATGTGTAAAAAAATTTGCGGTGATCGAAATGTTCCAGGCTTATCAAACCACACTCAAATATTTCAGGAGTCATAGATTATAGTAGTGTAATATCATTAGGCTACTGTACGAATAAAGCAGGTAAAAGAACAACGTGACTGAACAATAATGGTAAACTTAACTAATACAGTTAAATTAAAATACTGAAATAATTACAAACTAAGTGGTCTTAGTTAAAACACGAATCGCTGAGTTGAAGTACGTTTTTAATCAGTATTTTAATGCACCCCAACATTTAACAATACAGCCAGCATTGTGAACAAAAAGTATCCATTTTAATTCGTCATTCGTCATTTAAATTGTAAAGCGAAAAGCTTTTTCTATTATATAATTGCAATGGATTTATAAAATTGGTATTTAGTAAAATAATAACATTCTGTTATACAGGGGTCCCATAACAAACAACTTATCGTAACTAGATGGTGGCAACCAAGGTTCGAAGTTTTTTTCCACTAGATATCAGAACAATTTAATATTTTAAAATAGATTGCGCATGTGTTCATGTATACCTACTATCATAAAAAAACATAGTCACGGCGATTATGATTTAAACGCGCCATCATCATTAACTCACGTATTAAATTTTATCAAAATAATTCCAATATATTCACATAATGATGATTGTTAATTGTTTTAAAGAATACTTCTTCAGTGGCTTAATACGGTACTTGGTAGTAACAATAAAATATTATGGGTTCGCAAGAACAACTTGCTCAACAAGCGTCAGCAACATGCTTATTGGAATTCGGGACAATTTCGACGACCTTTATTTATTTTTCTTGCATTCAATTTTGAACTTTATCCTTAAGATAATAAGATTTATACTGTTGATTATATATTTATATATTTTTGAATTATTGTCGCACCTGTTTTGAATTCTGTCGGCCGTCCTTATGTTATGTTAAACACTCTATTTAACTTAACTAATCCATATCATGGCTTCAAGCGACGCAATTTGAATCTTATTTTTCTTACACATACAGTAAAAGATTGGAACAAATTGTCAGAGTCCGTTCCCGTTACATATCGAAGTAGACCTTTAATAAGAATGGGAGGAATAAATATGTTTATGTTGAACATTTCATGTCCATTTCATGTTTTGATCACACGATCGCCTTGAAGAGATTCATTATAAAGAAAATAGATGGTTATCAGAATCTGGCGTCATGTTTATTATTCTCGAGTGGTATGTGACACGTGTAAAGAGTGATACACACATACAGCCAAAACAAAAACTAAAATTATTACCACACTAGTTAAAACCTTATGTCTATGAGTCAAAAGGACAAAATAAATCCAGACAATTAAAACTATGCTCAGACACAAATTCAAAGATATTCTCAACGTTTTACCCAGATTTAAAATTGTACTTTGTGAATTATAAGTATTTCTTCTGGATTAAGATTTGAAGCTTGAACCGAAAGATCAAATCCAAGCACTATGATATATAGGACAAGTTGGTAACGATTTCTAACAATATAAGCTGAGTACCAACTTCTCTGACGATGGATTACAAAATGTTATTTAGTACAAGCTTTTAAATTTGCTCATTCAGACGTCTAGACATGCGATAATTTTGTGTTTTATATGTAAGTGTAGAAAAAACATATCTTGTTAAAGCTTAACTTAGTAATATGAATTTTTAGTGTTAAGTTAGATTCTAAGTCCTTTATAAGTAACCTTCCAAATTTAAATAAACGATAAAACTTATTGGACGTGTAAAACAAACATACAGACGAATTGATAACCTTCTCCTTTTTGAAGTCGGTTAAAAGTCAAACATGGTATTAATCGACTTTGATTAATGGATTGGACGTGGAGGGGGTTGACGGGGAAAAGGAAATATCCTAATTCATGTCTATTCCTCCTCTGTCCATTAAAGGTTGGCAACGCATCTGCAACTAATTTGCTTGATCCACTTGCTCGTTTGCCACCTTCTACCATAAAAAATGGTCAATACGTGAAAATCATATGGGAGTAGAATTTGATAGCTTATATCTTCTACTGGCCTGGTGGTGTAAGAATAAACTCCTAAACTCTTAAAAAGAAGACTTGGGCGAAATATTATTCGTGTGTTAACGTCCTTATATTCCAAATTTATTCTCTTCTTCAGCTGACCTCATTGTTATTCGCTCTTCTATATTCAGTCTCGATTCCCCGGCTTATTTTAATTGAGGTGTCAACATACCTTCTTTTATATCATAAGGGGGTAAACGAGCACCTTGGTCACCAACTTAGTTTTATTTAAAAAGATGATGCTATGCTTCAAAGAACCGTACATAGAAACGGACATACAAACAAACTAATTAATTATCCAAGACCAAGACACAATTTAGACTTATTTCAGTTGCTTTATCATATTAACAGTAAGATAGAATATTAATAAAACAGATTGCTGTTTTCATATACGTGAAATTCGAATATTAATACGAACGAGATTACCATAACAGTATTCTTTTGAATTGTACATTCTCGTGCGTCAATGGCGGCAGGAATACATAATTATGCAGATTTCATGAGAAAAGTATCTTGGTTTTATTTTTAAAAGATGCTTTTCAGCAACGGCTACGTTTTTTTTTTTTTTTTTATAAGAGAAGGGAGCAAACGAGCGGCGGGAACACCCAGGTGATCAACGACGCCCATGGACACCCGCAACACCAGAGGAACTGCAGATGCGTTGCCGGCCTTTTAGAAAAAGAAAGGCTCGCTTCTTGAAGGACCCCAAGTCGTACTGGTTTGGAAATACCGCCGAGGATAGACCATTCCACAACGCGGCTGTGCGTGGCAGGAAATGTCGAGAGAACCGCACTGTTGAGGAATGCCAGCCATCCAGATGGTGTGGATGGTACCTGGCGGTCTGTCGTGTCGTACGATGACGAAACTCGGCGGCAGGAATCGTTCCAAACAGTTCTTCGGAACACTCCCCGTGGTATATGCGGTAAAAAATGCAGAGGGAGCTGACGTCCCTCCGCAAGGCCAGAGTATCAAGCTGATCGGTAAGAGCTCGGTCGTTGACGATTCGAGTCGCTCTCCGTTGTATGCGGTCAAATGGAAGAAGCTGGTATTGGGGTGCTCCCGCCCAGAGATGCGAGCAGTATTCCATGTGGGGCCGAACTTGCGCCTTGTATAGCTGAAGGCGGTGGCCCGGCTGGAAATACTGCTTCGCTCTACTGAGTACACCCAGCTTTTTAGAGGCCAATTTGGCCTTGTCTTCCAAGTGACCACGAAACTGAACGTCACTCGATATGTCAACGCCGAGAATACCGATGCGTATAACGAGAATTTGAAAAAACGGTCAGTTAACTTATCACAGCACAATATAAGCAATGAATTCTCTGCAGATACATTATTTTTTAGCATTTGAACTAATGGTATTTAAGCTTGTAAGGTGTAGTGGTGTAGTATCCAGCAACATATACAGCAAATCGCTAAACCCCGGCTAAAAATGAGGCATATTTCATAGTAAACACTGTACTCAGTATGTTTTATGGAATTAGGCAGGGGTCAATGTCAACAATTCAAAAACTATACCTATATAAACTATTATATCTCGACGGACATACATCGCAACGCAGAAGTTAACCTATTCTTAACACACACTTTAGCATATAGGACGAAACATAATTAGTGTTACTTTGAAAGAGCGTGTACTTAGTTAAACAGACGATATTCCTTAAACAATATTATTCAGAAAAGGATATTTATTACGTTCAGTGCGCAGTTGACCTAGTCTGCTGAACCGAGTCCATGTTTAAAAAAATTAGTGAAAAATAATCACCCCATCAAATTTAATTCATTAAAGCGATGCATCAAAACTTGATGGAACGTTAATTTATATTTTAATAATTAATTCATAACAATTAATTCTTCTTTTGTACGAAATACATTCGTGGAACTTAATTTTATATCTTAATAGCAGCGTAAAATCCTGCTTGTAACAAAGTAACGGTTTTTCTATAGTATGTTCATAGCCTTATAAAAATTGTAGATATTAAATGGCTCTTGTACGCAGATGTCTCCAGGTCGTGTTTGCGTCCATCGATGTAGGACTTACAATTTATGCTAAATGTAATGAATGATTCATTGCAAGGTAAAGGTATAAAGGTGAACGTAGACAAAATGAAAGTAGTGCTGTTTGAAAGAGAACAACGTAAGTGAGAAATTGAAATAAATGTTATAAGTAAAGAAGTGGAACGGGAAGAGTTCATATACCATACTTGGAATTTGTGTTTAGTAGAGATGGTAGGCAAATTTAAGATTTTGAACAATTTTAAAAAACGGGAAATAAAGTGAATGGTGCTATAGGTACAGTAGTGAGACACCAGAATGTAGACACATCTGGACTAATCCCCACCGTAATGTGTGGAAGTGAGAGATGGATTTGTCAGGAAAAGCAAGCATGTCAGGAAAAAGTGAGGGTGAAATGTTGGGACTAGAGTTAAGAAAGGTATGATATCTCTTTCTTCGAAGGTTTGGGTATGTTCAAATTATGAATTATGACAGAGTAACAGGACAAATGTTTGATTCAAAATAGATAGTATTCGCAGGGATAAGTACGTACGTACCAAGAGAACCTAAGTATATCGATCAGATTAGTGAAATCCCTACTAATATTATAAATGTGAATGTAAGTTTGTTTGTTACGCTTTCACGCGAAAACTCCTCAACCTAACATCATGAAATGGTACACATATGTATTCTTAAAGGTACTAGTAGTAACGTAGTATATGTAAAAGAAGTAAGTAACGTTATTCTTTATAAGATTAACAGGTTTGAAATATGCCATACTATGAATGCGCATCGTCCTAAGATCTAATATACATCGTTTATCAATGAATCTAAGAATATATTATTCCTGGTTTATAAACAACAAAAATATTTAAAATGTTAAGCAGTATTTTCATAGATAAAAATATAGTTACATTATCTTTTCATTGTATATAATTTAGTAGCTGAACCGGAAGACTGTTCTTCCTTAAAATCTATGTAAAACGCATTTTCTTTATATACTATTTTCATAAGTTTTTCATATTTTTTATTCGTTATTTTTATATTTGGGACAGTGACAAATCCAACAAATAAAATATCGAAAAATCTGTGCAGTCGTCCTATATTTATAAGTAGTGTTACACGATTTTTTTTACATATAAAAGTTTTTTATAAGAAAAGATTATTAGTTAAGAATATTGCGAAATTGCTTATTTTCAAACCCAGGATTATAAGTGATATTGCGCAAATCCTTGTAACTAATTCAAATCACATATTTTTTTATTTTTAGTTTTGTTTAGTTTTTAAATATTGCATTGTCCCGATGACTTGCTTATACAATCATTATTAGCCGACTGTTCGCAGACGGCTGGAGGGTAACATTTTTCGCGCGTGTATGTCTGTATGTTCGTTCCACTTTGAGCAGACTAAACGGCTTAACCGATTTTGAAAAGTGAGGTGACAGTAGATTAGTGTTGTTCTACGAAGTGTGTACTTGTGAGGTATAATGTCGACATCAAACTGCCAAAAACTATAAATACTGATCGAGTGTAAAAATATCTACAAAGATATATACACGAAATATTCATAAGTTTGCGTACGTAGTACAGGAGGTAATTAATATTTTTAATGTGCAACATATCAACAATAGGGCAAAAAGAATGAATGAAAAAGATTCTGATTTCTCGAAACCGCGAGATGTTATACTTAGCATACCCCTGCACGTAATACATCGTTGATTACCAGTTATTTTTTGTACTTTCGAAAATTATTGAGATAATTACCGGTAACAAAAATTTAGTTCTTCTAACTATATCTTTCAATGAGAAAGATTGGAAATTTTATCCTCTTCAAAGAAGGTCAGTACTACTTTACGGCGGCTCACGCGCACGGTTTCGGAGGATAGAAACTCAGAAGGATTTAATGTAGTGCAAGCTCATTTTCAAAGAAGGTCATTAATACTTTAACGTAAGACTCACGGTTTCCGAGACATTTGCAAAAAGGCGTTTTTCAAGATGGCGGCTCACGGTCACGGTTTCGGAGGATAGAAACTCAGAAGGATTTAATGTAGTGAAAACTCATTTTGGGTTCTAAAATTCGCGGACTCCTGGACGAAAGTATAACCAACTTTTGGTTTCTAAAATTATTTTTTTCTTAACGTACATATGTGTACGTACCAAGCTCTCCACATTAGTATGGTGCTGGCTTACTTCGGCTTCAACTCAAAGTGAAGTTATACCGATCGCATTGGACATACCAAGAAAACGATGAGCGTATATGTAGGAATACTAGGAACGTACACTATGATCATGCCAAATTAAACAATTATCTTGTATATTGATTTCGTTTATTCACGCAATTAGTACAAATTGAATTATTAATTTAATTTAATTACTTAAATTGTCTAAAATAATTTAAAATTAACAATTTTGACAGTTGGATGTCAGGCACCTCATTCCCCCACCATAAACATGAGTGCTGTAAAGTACTCGAAATGTCGAGAACAAAAGCATGAAATAAACGCGAGAAAATCCATAAAATTAGTTTGAATTCAATTATCTTGTGAATATGCAATACACTCTCCTATATATACATTGTGGTTATGTTGTTTTAACAATCTTATAAAAAAGGGGCTTAAATTACTTTTACACTACCTATCCCAACAGGATACTATAAATCAGACCCTCATAGAGAAACAAATTAATTAAATAATTATGACACTACTAATTTTAAAGAAAAAAATTAAAATTGTATTTAATTAATCATAAATAAAATAAAATACATTGTTAAAGACTACTCCCAAATCTGTAGACGTTATCAACGATAGTGTACAGTCATCTTAACATCAATAATAAATAGACGATACGTGTTGACCTTATACGTTAAGCGTACTTGATAATACGATTCAGTTTATTCCGACATCTCGTGCGCAGTGGACGCGTTTAAAATGACTATCACAGAAGAGGCCCCTTCTAGTTATTGGGACGAATTTACGAGCCCGCTCAACTTAATATTAGTCGCAGTTATATTGTACCTTGTGTACAAGATTTTAAAGTCTCATTTCGAATCCGATGACAGCACGCCGTCCTCTCCGCCGCCGCCGCCTATGAAAAAACTTCGTAAAGATTTAACAACGGCCGAATTAAAGAAATATGACGGCAACGGACCTGATGGAAGAGTGCTTTTAGCTGTAAATGGTGTGATTTTTGACGTAACAAGAGGGAAAAGATTTTACGGGCCAGGTAAGCGTTTCTCCGTCGTTTCATTCACTTCACTCCACTCCAACGTTATTACGCGATAATGTTATCGTACCGATATCGAGTACGCGCCATGATTGTTATTCTTAAGGCCGCAGATATTTGCTTATTTATTTTCAACTTCACGACGCTTATATCAAAATGCACAAAGGTAAAATTTATTCCCTTTATGTGAGCGACATTGGCCGGCCTCGTTTATAACCGGTTCTTATGCATTTTGCTTACAAACAACTCGCGTATCAACACTTAATACGATAACAACGAACGAAACTACTAGAATATTCTTTAAGCCGGCTATTTTTTTAAATATGCTGCTTTGGACATATCATAACCTAGTTAACTGCCAATGTACATTGTGCAACACTACAAGTGTTATCTACATAATCATAACAGTTAACATGACTTACTTCACTGATTCTTGCGATAAAGAACGATTCTAAGTATAATTATGTATACATTGTATTATTAACACTGAGTGTAATATAACCAAGCGCTGTTAAAAAAGTAATGTAATGCTGCAGTATAAAATGCCGGCGAGCATACCAGCAAGTCATTCGCGGGACAGAGGCAACATTATATAGCTATCTCAATCCATGAATTAAACTGCTTAAATGTGTTTTTATAATTATGTTTACCTACAAGAACAGTCACAATCACTAACAGCGTCGTGAACAGAACTAGATAGAGTCTGTTTAAAACCACAGACAGAATGGTGATAAGGTGGACTAAATGCAAAAGAAGAATTTGATACATCTCTGGAAGGCGTACAAATGACGATCGATTTATAATAACTTAGTAATTAGAATATACATTAAGTACACAATTAACTTATTAAGTTATTTCAATTTTAAATTTAAATATATATTTTTTTAATTTAAATATTTTGAGCAGTGGTGGCTCAGCGGTTTAGGCCCCGACTTAGGTACTGTAGGTTGCGGTATACTTTGTGTAATTTATTTCATCACCACTGCTCCAAAAACGGTGAAGGAAAACATCGTGAGGAAACCGGCATGTTCTTAGAACCACCTACCTAACCACCTAGATAATTAGACATCCACCAACCCGCACTGGACCAACGTGGTGGATTACGGCCTATTCACTTTCTCGGAGAGGAGGCCTGTGTCCCTGAAGTGGGGAACATTCTAAATGTAAAAATGTTATAAATGCTGCTAAATGCTTAAAAATTGCGACGAACGGACTGCGACTGCTAAAAAGCGGAGAGACCAATTCATTACGTTTCCATGGCAACCGTTTGTTGATTGCTTAGCTTACAGTGCTACGCTGGATTCGACCCAAGTAACATGGATGCTCTGGGGTATAACTTTAAGATGTCACAATGAAAATACATAATAATCTTAACGAATACCTCACACCCTTCATTGTGCCTCCCATCGAATGCCCGTCACAGTACGTTTTATGTTTTAATTATTCTCCTATTGACAGGATAATAACCAGACTTGGCTTGGCTTGGATCAGTTCTTAGACTTTCTTTTACTTGAATTATCGAATCATTGCCTACCTATAGTAACACAAATTGACACATTGTTTTTTTCCTTTGACTTTGAATACAAAGAGGTAATATGGTTCGTACATCATATACGTATATTGAATAAAATAAAAATTACAATAAAAATGATAGCGCCGCCGCATAAGACCTTGTACACGGTCCAAAGTCAACTCGTACAGCACTCACATATTGTGTCTGATTTACGCGTAAATACTCAGAGACAATGGTTGGTTATCAGAATCGAAGCAAATGGAAACAGCGAATGTAACATGATCGCCTACTTTATGGAATGGGAAATCAATTAAAAATGTATTACATTCAATATCAACTATTTTGTCATTTGAGTTTTAGTTTTAATAAAAATTACGTACATCACACACAATACCTGTTCCATATATCGTCATCAGCATAATTTCAAAGTGACCACTCCCCAACCCGGCGTTACTACAGCAGTTGTTTCTTTGTGTTTGGTAATCTTTGAAACAGCTGTACCGATTTTAAGCTAAGCTTCAGAAACTTAGGATAGAATATGTTATTTCTAGTTTTAAAGGGCAATGTTGAAAATTAATCCGGCTACGAGAACCATAAACATGTAATCATTTGAACTTTTAAATTTATGTTTAATAAAATCAAATATTGAAAAATTATTACCCGCACTCCAGGTCCCTGACCCAAAAATATGTTAAGGGAACGAGAGGGCGGCATAGAGCCGCCCATTAAAAAAAACATCTAGTCATTCCTATGATAATGTAGTCATCATAAGCTGCTACAAATTCCTTTAAAATTCCTTCTAAACGATCAGCTGACAGATTCTTGCTACTTTATCTGGAATGGGTCATGCTGGTATAGGCAGACCATGCCACGCATTCCGCATTAAACCGTTTCTCGCCACCACATTTCATTGACACACATGTTAAATCATAATCGTAGTTATTTTTTCTTTAAGATATATATACATTGTATGTAATTGATATGCCTGATATGCAATATAAAGAATAATGGACTTTAGTTCTCCCTTATGATGCAATAGTCAATATTATTTCAAATACAAGAAAAATGTACAGTCATGATTTTTATCTATACTGGTAAATAAAATTGAAATGTCTGTATGTATATAACATTTCCATACTCAATACACATGATGTATATATGGTACTTATATAACTAAAATACAATTTTTAAAATTTCTGTCTGTCTGTCCGTTTATATCGGGTAATCTCTGAAACGACTGAACCGATTCGGATGGGACTTTTACTGGAAGATAGCTAATATTGCAAGGATTCAAATAGGCTAATTTAATCCAAACAAAATAGTTCGGGTTACGCGCAAAAAGTGAAAAACCCTCGAAATTGTGAAAAAAAATACGCAGCGCCGTTTCGAAACGCCGCCCGCTACCTGCAATGTCACATAGGTTGCCTTAAGTAGTAAAATAATATAAGCATTTTACTAATAACACAAACATAAGATACAATAGCTAAGAAAATTGAATGAGAACGGATTCTATGAGTCCGAATTATCACAACCATTATTTATGTATGCTTTGGAACAAATGAAGCTGTTAGAATAATTTTTAGTAATCAACAAAAAAAGGTTAGCAATTCAAATGTAACAAATATTTTGCATCCTGTATATTTCATTTTTAATAAAGCCATTCCTTAGTTTCTCGACTAAGATGTGGACTATGAGCCTGCGGCTGTATTTCTCAAATCACTTTTAAGCAAAAGGCTAAAGGTGATACAAGTAATTTCCTTCCCTACTAATCGCTTTCCTGTCGATTTCAGGTGGCCCATACGCAGCTTTTGCTGGCAAGGATGCGACACGAGGTCTTGCCACAGGTTCTGTAGCTGCAGAAGACAAAGAATGGGATGATGTCAGCGATCTAACAGCAGATGAGGTGTCGTCGGCGAAAGAATGGGAAGACCAATTCAGGGGTAGGTTACTGTTAATATACACTAATTGTTATATAATCTTATTGAACTTTACAATGTTTTGCTTGAAATGTGGCTGTGTTGGTAACGAATTTTCTAGGTAGAACACATATGTATATCAATCAAGATATACTACAGAAGGACAAAATTGAAAGTACCTAGTTGGTAATGTGTGTGTTGATGAAAGGTGAAAAACTTTGCTGCCCTTAGATAATATTACTGGCGGGTGTATTTTCATCCAAGTATCCTCTAAAGAAGGGTGCAAGGGTGCAGGGTGTCCTTACTGTCGTCGCTTCACATCGCTACGTTTAGAACTTATCAATCAGGATAGTGAAAACAGCAAATTCCCCAGGGTTGCAGTCTTCATCAATTTAGTTAATTTGTATTGTTTGAGATAACTTAAAATAAATTAATTCATGTATATTGTGGTATGATAGACAAACCATTTACTTATTTTGTGCTGAATGCAAAGAAATATTTATTTATTTTAACATAAGATAAGTAGTACCTAGTAACCTAATAAAATACAACGTAGCTGAAGCTTATCTGAAGAATTCTAACAAGACTACACTTGAGTGAAATTCATTCGGTTCTCAATAATAAACAAACAAATGGTAATATAACTATATATATATTTACTATAACTTTTAAATTGTTGTTGTTGTTAGTTGTTTATCTTGCAGTGGTGCTAGACTGTAAAAGATCGAATCGCTGTTGTACTCGCATATAAAATTAACGGAATCAACAACACTGATGTCCGTTATAAGTTGCTCGCTACTATGAAAGTAAAAGCGAACGATCGGACACTGACCCACTGGCCCTGCAGATACGAGTTGTTATTAAGACTAGTATATCTTGTTTGATTCATTCTCTGAAATTACAATGCGTGATACGATACCAATGTAGCATGGTACTTTTAATTATAACCGGTTTACGGTTGATTGTACGCCACTTTTGTCGGATTGCATGAAGCTTGTCTTCGTTTGAATAAAACAAGTTTTTATGCGTTTCCTAAAGATAACAAATCTATGCAAAGTACCTATAGAAAAAGTAGATGTTTTTTCACATTTTTAGTGCTTGGTATATTTTGGTAACAACCTGGGAGATAATACTTTTATATAAATGACGCTCCAAAAATACGCCGTAATTCGAAAAGTCAGTAAAGATTTGATTTACACTTCATACTTTTCCGTTTGTAGAGAAATATGACATCGTTGGTCGGCTGCTGAAACCTGGAGAGACTCCGAATAAGTACAGCGACGATGAAACTGAAGACAAAAAGGGTCAGTAACTTGGATTGCTGTTGAACTTACTTAAGTTGACCACTTGGTTGAGTTATATTTTTAGAGAAATGTGTGACGTTGTTGAAAATGTTGTGTTTACTTTCAATTTAAAAATAAAATTATAACTTCTATTAAAATATAGATACTAGTTTTATTTCAATTCGCCTCACAAGATATTTTAGGCGGTAAAACGATACTAATAAGATCCAAAGTCAGATGACTAATAACACTTTCTATCGCGTTCATCACTCACAGCTTATACCAAGACCCTGCTGAATATACCTTCTAGTAGTAATAGTCTACGTCCATTCTGACTTAAAATAAAATGGTCACGTACAATGCGGTGTACTCGTCAATTTGAGTACTTTAGTTACACTAAGCATTTCATGCAAATTGTGATAATCCTTTACACTTTTAAGATTTAAACGAATATCTTAGGAGTTATGACAAAATAAACACCAATGCGCGCGAAAATAAATATGCCGGAACGCAGTTCACAGTATATATATATGTGGCTGACTGATTGTCAGAGCAGACACTTTATAAATGGACTAGGCAAATTTTAAACGGTCGGCACATTCTCAGTTGAACGAATCATTGAAAATATGACGTTTCATTTCCAGTCACTTTCTAATTAGGCGAAGTCATTGGTGCGGTAGGCATATCTATACAAATAATAATATTAATATGATAAAAGTGTCGTTCGACAAAACGTCCGCGCTAATTGGTCGAAACTCGTATCCTGTGCCACTTCTTTTATTTTGCTGGCAAGCTGTTGCTAAACGTAAATAAACAAAATGTTCTTGTGATGTTAGTTTCAGTTATTTTCGTACCAGTAACTAAAATTGTAAATTACATTTACACACTGATCTAAAATTAAACCTGTTATTTATTTTGGCAAGAGTGGAAATTGAAGACAGTGAAAAATTATTTAATTAATTATTAGTGAATTCAACGAAATGTTTTTAATCTTTAAGAAACCTGTGTAATATTGTTTGTGACAAGTTGATAAAGGTAAAAATTCTTTCGGTTATTTTTCACTGTCCATAACCTGTTAGAAAATAAATAACTTGTGCAATTTTAGTTTTGCATTAGTTACTAATGCTACGAAAAAGTAAAATAACTGAAAATAAAAAGGATGACTGGCAACGAATCAAAAAAGCGGATCTCAAGTTTCGACCTATCAGCATATTCTCAATAATTCATTAAACTGACAATGTGCCGACCGTTTCGAATTCGACTAGCCCGATTATAAAGTGCCTGCCCATACAATCGGTCGGTGGCATATACACTAAATACCAATATTTACCACGACGGGGAAACAGAACAAAAAATGCGATGTCAATATTATTTGAAACAAAAAACTATCTAACAATCAATTTATTACAATTTCAGACAAAATATCTCCACAGTACCACCGAAACATATTTGTACACAGACCTCAAACAAAAATAAAAGGAAACGGGTTCGTCTAATTAAAGAAATATTATTTCTTTGACCTCAATTTGTCTGTTTTTTTATCATTGGAACGATACAAACATTGTCGTCAACCAATTACCAAGCATTGAATTCAAGGTTATATCACTGAATATTATTCCTCGGATCTTATTGAAAATATCGCAGAAGTATTTTTTTTTCTTGATACACAATTTCATATTGACTTTAGTAAGAGATTCAGTGGGTACACATTGTCTCACATAACATATTATAGACACATAGTGTTACCAGTACGTTACGTGTAATAAGTAAAATGTAAGGATTGACTTTAATCCCTTTCTTATTTCCTTCATCTTAACTACCTTTTTCTAAACTAAGTAAATGCTACCAACAAATTTACAAATCTTTTGCTCGGTGTGATTGTTAAAAAAAATGGTGAAAAATGTGTTTTATATTTGATCTCGGTTAACATTGGTACGACTGTAATCGTGTGAATTGATCTAACAACAGATATTAATGTTATCCGTGAGGTAACGATCACGGGGGGAAATCCCATACGTCCTTTATCATTTTATAATCACAGGTTTCCCAAATTTGTTTGTAATGTTTTTACTTTTGCATAGTTATCCCCTATGTATATATTTTATTTTTGATAAATCATTAATTTAGTGGTCGTATTTAATAGGTAACAATCAGAACATGGATAAGCGCATCACAAGATAGATGGCTCTTAAATGATTCAGTACTGCATATCTTCTGCCTATTGATTGTGCTATTTATGATTGCGAAGTATATTAGTATTTTAGTTGGAGTGCTTGATGGTACACAGCAGTATTTTCTATTCTCTTCGTGTATGTCAGAAAGACATAAGCATATTATAATTGGTATGGAGCAGTGTTGTAAACGCGTAGGGTTTTAAAATCACTGCTAGTCGCTCAGTTGCTCCATAGTAATGTCTTAATGCTTTTCTAATATTTACTTTTTTATAATTTAAGTTATTTTACAAAACTAAAAATGATCTTATCCGAGGAAACTTAGCATCTATTTTTTAAATTTCAAAGTGCTATACATATTTGGATGTGTCATGATAATTACTGAACAGTTTTTCGTAGAAAAAAACTATAAATATGTACTGGACTGTTAGAAATATTTAGCTACATGAACCAGATAATACCGTTTGTTCCGGTAAAATTTGCGATAACACGAATAGGATTATCTCTGTGAGAAAGGGAGCATTCACAACGTCGCTGTAGACTTACCTACTTTAGTGAATTGAGTATAAGACATCCGACACATGAATACTCCCAATAAGATACTGTAACAGTTCTCACGGACAGTGTAATTTACGATTGTGGAGAATACATCAAATGAACAATATTCAAAACGGGGTAGAGGAAATATCCTCTTCCCTGTTTATCCTCTGTCCATCAAAGGTAGGCAACGCATCTGCAACACATTTGCTTGTTGCGGATGTCTATGGGTAGCGTTCACTTGACATCAGGTGAGCCGCTTGCTAGTTCGCCATTATCTTCCATAAAAGAACACTCGTTAATATAAGCTCTAAACAAAGTATCCCATTTAGTCTAGATCTAGGCAAAACATCATTAGAAATTACTTTAATAATTATACATACATTGTGTTATAAAATGTGACACTTGAGACAGTGATCCGCTCGTCTGAATTATCATATATTGTAATTTAGCGTTACAACTACACACTCGATAAAATGTACTTACATTATTCACGCCTTGAAAGTGTAAGTTTTCAAGTTAAACTAAGAGAAAATCTTGGAGCGTGTCAACAAATAAGCATAATGTTCCAATCGGGAAATCGTGGACTTTGGGAAAACACGGCGCACCAAATTGATACAAACGGCTCTTTAGGCGATAAATTGGAGCCGGGAAAATATTCCAGTGAACAGTTTCCTAGCGCTTAGAAATACGAAATATTTTTGCATCCATTGAATACGAGTAGAAACTTCTGAGAAGACATCTTACCCCTCATTCGTTTTTTATGTTTGAATCAAGTTTAATGTTTTTATTGTGCTATTGAGTTATTAAAACAAGCTTAAAACATTTTGATTATTAGTGGGTTTCCCTTTTTTTTTTAATTGTTAGGTTTGACCTGTAGCAGTCGTTATTTTTGCTTAGCGCCTGTAAAATATTAATAGCAACACATATGGGATCGAAAATTAAATACTGACTTATGAAAGTATCATATATAATGTTAGGTATATAAATGTCGTATATATTATTTATATGTATGTATATATAAATATTATTTTCACATTTCCGATGTCATAACGTCGGTGAAAAGATAACAGCGATTGCTTTATTGCACTCTGAAGGGTTTAAAATTGTCATACGTACAAATACAAAAATTATCATCCTGAAGTGTTTACTTATTTTTTAAAGTGTAATATAAGTAATAGTAAAATTCCGTACAATTAATGAGATAGTCATGTCAAACGTTATGTAGTTATTAACAGCCTCAGCGCTACAGCAGGCTAAATATCCAGGAAACTTTCCAGCCAGTGACACAAATCAAAGTCGGGTTTTATAAAAGTATTTAATACGAGTACAAGAGATTACGCCAGTGCCATTCAAAGCACTCCCGGTGTTTAAAAATGTGTTAATAGTTTTATAACAGGGTAGTATTCCCCAATGTAGTTATATAAGTATTTATGTCCCGAAATTGATTTTCAGTTTCAATTAGGATCCTATTTTAATGTTTAATTTTATCCTAATTTAGAATAAAACAGGATTTCTAATTGATTTAATTTTTATGATTAACATCAATACAATGCAAAAACTGGAGCAACGCCAGTCACACAATACCAAAAAGACAATAACCGACAAATTTTATTAATGGCACTTAACTATCAGATTCGATCAGTCTTAATAATGTTTTTTTATCAAGAATAAAATGCATTTTTGTACCCTCAGATGTTGGAACAATCAGACAACGGGTGTATTCGATTCAAATTATTAATCCAATCACTCCAAATCCAACACCGAATTAAAAAAATCTCGCCAATAATCCTTCACCTCACCTCTACACAATAGCATCCTTCCAATAGAAACAACACTAATAATGTCATTTATAGGAGCTAGTTCAATCGACATATTAAATATTCCACACACAATTTTAAAACGACTGTATAACGCCACAAAAAGCCTTTAGTCTACTACTATCGCATACGCCTGTGAACTGTGGACAGAGTTCGTGTGCCTTGACCAAATATTTACTAACAACAGAGGCTGGAGCTTGGCAATCAACCGCAGTATTTAGCTAGGACACTAGGTCACTGGAAAAAGACGATGATGGCTGCTATTATTTGAAATCTAATTAAACCCTTAACATTTTAGATGAGTACACAATAACTACAATATAACACATACCTATATGTCTATCAGGTTATATCGTGTGCACTAAGAAGAGATCTTTCAGTACATCAGTTAACGTCAGGTGTGATTGTGGCCAAGTATTATTATCACTACATACAACAAAACAAAGCTATGATTTCCTGACTGTCAGTGTTAAATTCAGAAACTACTGAACGGATTTGAATAAGGATTCGACCAATAGATGGATAGATTCATGAGGAAGGTATGTATGTTCTCTCTTAGCTCTTATATGTTTAAATACTATCTGCCTCCATTTAAGGAATGAATAAATTTCTCGTATGATAATTCTAAAACGTACCCTATTCTGACGAGATCTGCAAATGAATGAAATTCATAAGCGCTCTTCACTATATCCCACTTGATATGAATATTTGGGCATGTTATTTTTATTTGAATAACTCGCATATCATCGAGAAAATTATCAAGTGTTTCCGCGCAGCTCCCACTTGACTTGCTATTCACAATTTCACTTCGAAGTTTTGATTGCTATCTTACTGCGGTACAAAATGTGATATCGCAATAAGTGAATATGAGTTAAACTTTAAGGGTATGCATAGATAAAAATTGAGCGTGTCCCTACTAAATATTATAAATGTGAATGTTGGTTTGTTTGTTTCGCTTTCACGCGGAAACTACTCAACCGACCATCATGAAACTTTGTACACATATTCTTGGAGGTACTACAAGTAACATAGCCTTTTATGAAAAAAATAGGATACAAAAAGCTAAGTATGTATGTTCCCTATAGACACATAGGCTCCGAACCTCTGGACCGATTTCGATGAAATATACAGGGATTGTCCAGATTGGCACAGCGGGTATTCCTGTGTTTGGTAGCGACCTGATCAACATAATTAGTGATACCCGGGCGAAGCCGGGGCGGGTCACTAGTATGAAATAAGTAGGAAGGAATTCATCAATCAATTTAAAAAACAACTGCTTACAAAATGTTGACAACGAATTATTGTTCGTTTACAAACATAATATAGAATTTTAATTTCTGACATAACGTAGATCTGTTCATGATGCAAGTTTCCAAGCACTATTGAACAGTTTTGTTAAAATTATTTTAGTTTATTCGACTGACTCGAGATGCGCGGATTACATCATCAAATCAAAAGAAGAAGACTTTAATCTTCTAGTAATACAACAATCTAATAACTCCACTAATTACTTACACAACTTTTTAATTACTTTTATGTGTATACAAATAGAATTATTACACATTAATTAACTTAGGTTCATTTAATTAGATTGTATTTATGAGCTTAGAAGTTAAATTATACTTATTTTGCATTTCATAATGCTAGAATAGAGAGATACACAGAGACTTTACACTTCATAATTACTCATTATAAGGCCAACATAACAGGCTGGTATGAGTCATGCGTCACTCATTGACCAGCATTATTCAATTCATTAGCAAATCTAAAATCTGTTGTTAAATAACTTCATCTTTAAGTTCTGCTAAGTAACCTTCATCTCAGTTCACTTTAGCATTATTATTATGTGAGGTCTGTATTATTTTAAATAAAAAAAACAACTCTTATTCATACAAATAACTAGGCCAAACGTGCAACTAGAAATGCAGCCGAATGAAATTTCAAGCGTACCCCGGTATTCCATGCTTCATTCCGTTTCAATACGTACCGCTATTCATACAGATTTTAACTGCACTGAATGGATTTATCGAATATTTTAGAGTCAACTGTGTAGCTTATGTTTTATACTTTTCAAGTAGTTGAGATATTTCCAATTAATTATACTATATGTACTACTACATACTAGCAAAACAAATTTGTGTTGCAAAAGTGAGTGGTAATGTTGGCACGTCCAAGGAGAATTTACATCGATCAGATTATTGACATACTAAAGAAGGGCGATATAAGGAGTACCAGTAACCGACGAGCATGTATGCGTACTCGTAGATGTATGGATGTAGACGAAGAAAGAGAGGTGTGCTAGGATCGCACCCAATGGAAATAAATAATCCCTAGTTACCCCCCTGGGTTCGGGCGTGAGAGCATATTTAGAGTTCAGTCTTTTTTCAGGTTAAACTAACTTTAAACTTACCTATTCCGTAGAGAATTCTCGCAAGCTACGTTAAAACTTCAATTTCTCCTTGGGTTTTATATTTACATGTCTTCTTGTATTTTATATCTATCTCAATACATTTATGCTCATTGCCCCAAATCAAAACTTAGTTCGTAGGGGAACTTAGTAACGACTTGTGAATGCACTGTATTTCCTTCTCTTAAACTGGTACCTGCAAAACTGATCTGTGATATTGACTAAGTTTGCGATTAATTAAAGTTATTGCGGCCAAGAACTTAACTTGATGTAAATAAATGAACAGCTGTGATTTGAAAACCTAATAGATGAGTATATTTCAGGAGTGAATAGCTGAAATTGTTTTATTATTGCAAATTGCAAAGAAAATTTATTGCACAATTTTTTATATTAAACTCTAATTTTAAATACGCGCCAATATCTTCAACTGGCTAATACTTGGCAAGTTGCGACTAAGGAGGTCCTTATAAAGGACTTATAAGTGTATAAATATAAAGTCATTACTCTATATTTCCTGACATGTGTACACTGGAAATAGTCAATACCCAGTTTATGTAGACTGTATTAGATTAGCCACACTCATCCATAAAATGTTAACGTTAGTCTATCATTAAAACATAAAGACAGATTTTAAGACCGCGATTTTTAAAGTAGAATTTATTTTGTATTGGTTCACATTAAAAAATATCTTTATATACGATAGTGGTAAGATCTCATTAGCTGAATTGCACTTTTCCCCCTTCCATACAAAAAAGAAAATAAGAACAAGAATACTAGTTTTGTTTATAAATCATA
Organism: Papilio elwesi; assembly: GCA_029849275.1. NCBI lineage: Eukaryota > Metazoa > Arthropoda > Insecta > Lepidoptera > Papilionidae > Papilio > Papilio elwesi. The sequence continues at coordinate 12,232,953 of CM056691.1, read as the reverse complement.
CTATTATATTTCACAAAAAGGGTTGGACAGAACTCGTTCGGACGATATTTTTAAAATTCATTGTTTATTCTACGCCGACCATTTCCCTGTCCGTTTCATTATTTTTTTTGTAGCTAATTACTCCGGAGTGCTTGCGCCACAATTTGTCACAAGAATTCTATGCAAATGAATGCTGACAGACATTTTGTTCTCTTTCTTGAATTGCGTTTTTATTAAGAACATCTACAAATAAAATATTCACTATTACTATTTTTAGTTACAATCGCCAATAATATTGACGTCAGTATGCAGTTCGATTATTTTAAGTGTATAATAAATAAAAGATAATTTTATGGGCTTATTTTACTAAATTATTCTGACTTCAACACGGTTAGTCGATTTTGTAGTCGATGTTGTAGTTAAAAATATGTTTGCAAAAAACAGTACCAATCAATTCAATATCGTAAGGTACGATTTAAAACAATATCCACTACAGTATGATAATACAGAACAGCACTCAGGATAATTTGTGTATCGCCGCAATAACAAACCAAAACTAGGATCGCGGGTACATTTCGGAGTCAAAGTAGAATGCTTCCAAATGTCCCACTCAGATTACTCGGTTACAATAGTGCACCAAATCAATTCTGCTTGCTCATAATTAATTTCAGCACTCCTCCCCCTCTCATCCTTATCTAATAATAATTGAACAGGAAAAGGATATATATTCCTGTCTTTCTTCTACTATATCCATTAAAGGCAGGCAACACATCTGCAACTCATTTGCTTGTTGCGGGAATACCTATTTGCGTGGGAGGTCCTAATATTAGACGACACGCTAGCCACCACCTTGTTCCATAAAAAAAATTAAGGCTACATTTTTTTTTCTTCTGCTAGGGGGCTAGCCCTAAATTCACAAAAACCTAAATACATTTCATGCAAAATTAAGTTAAGCAGATAGGCGTCACTTCAAGACACCTACATTAAAATAGCTGCAAGACAGTCACGAGTCTTGCAACAATTCCAATGAGCGTGACTCAGGAGCAAATTATTTCATTGCTTTACGGTGAGTTTTAAATTCTGATCTCAATCTTTAAATTCGAAAATCAACAGGAATTTATCACCTTACAAAGGGGTGGTTTGTAGGGTGATTCTTATTTAATAAGTCTTTATAGGAACATATTTTTGAAATATTGAAGTTAGCTTACGTCTAGCAACAACAAAGGCTATGTTTCTACGAAATACTTTAAAATTCTTTATCACTAAGAAATTTAGGAGTAGTATAAATGTACTTTAGACCGCCTGTGATGGATTTTAATGTAAAATTATCACGAACACAGGTAACAAAAAAAGTACAGCTGATCTTTCTTTGGATTTTTTTTCATTAGTGGAGGATAGTTATTTGTAAGCATGTTTTGCTATTCTCTTGTTAAAGTTGGCCAGTGTAGTTCATACAATATATCTAGGGATCCACGGCAAAACAACTTGTACAACGTGAACGATGCCATTAACTTAAACGGTAAAGTTCCCTAAGGCCTATTTTTAAAGAACATAAGGAAAATACTTATTTTGGATAGCGAAGCCATTTTAAAATATTGTACGTATCTGAAGACGACTGTTCCAAAAAGAATACCCAAAGGAAAGTTATTGGAAGACGAAATGAGCCAATTTCGTTTTCGCAGCTCTTTAGAGTGTTCTCCCAAACGGAACGCTTTCGTCGTAGGACGAAATAAACAATTTCGACTTTTAGCTTACAAATGTTCTTGAATACGTCAAATTTGCTGAAAATGTTTCAAGAATAATAATAAATTAATGAAGATGTTTATAAGAATGAAGGTTATTAAAAAAAATAAGGGGCCGGGAAAGTACAACAATCTTACAGAATACAGCAGAATACATCTTGTGCCTCTTTGTGAGTCGTTCACTCCTTGACAACGAGAGATTAACAGTATGAGGCACGCCCTGAGAAATTTATACCCTTATCGGTTATTTAAACAGAACCTTGTTTTTTTTGAGATGTGAAATTGCACGCCCCCTGTTCGGGACAACAGGGGCGTCTGACCGACACCGAGGTGGGCTTACCCACTAAAAAACACACGCGTTCCCGTTCATGACCATTGTGTGGGCGCTACGGGAGCATGACTAGCACCTGACACCGCGACGCCCACTGGCCGCCCCGGGATGGGGCCCCGCTCGCGAGTCTCCGCAGCCCTCCAGCGCGCTCGAAGGTGGGCTCCAATCAGCCCACCCCAAGTGGCCCTCTCTGGCCGGCCTTGGATTCCTCTTAGCTCCACCGTGGGCTCCCACCCACGGTTACTCAGCCCCACCGCTACGACAAGGCGGGAAACCGGTCAGAGGGTTTAAACACAACCTAGATTATTTATTGTTAACATGAATATTGATAAATTAAGAATGGGATGTCGAGCTAAAAATGGGGCCAACGCAAATCGTAATCACTCAAAAAGTTGGGATTAAAAAAACGTAAAATAAACGCTATATAAATAATATTGAATTACACCCAACTTTAATTCATTGATATTATTGCAAAATTAATGATAATCTATTATAAATTATTAAATTATCGGCTTTATAATTTATTAAAATGGTACGATTAAATCAATAGATAAAAGTTTTTCTCTTTGGCATTACCAAAATTACTCCATAATTGACAAGGATTGATTGAGATTTATGACGAGCCGCAGCGCCCGCCTACCTAATTAATTCCTACCTGCCGCAACCGCAACAAAAGCTTTTTATTCACCACCTTTATAATACGTCACTTATTATTCCACAGAATAAAGCTTGATTCCGTTATTTCTTATAAAAACATTTTATAACTGATGTTTCACGACAACAAACGAGATAATGCAAAGAAAAAAGGAAAACAATGTCTCAATTTTAAGATCCATCTAAATATCAGTTGAGAGGATACTTTTTCATATGGAAATGCCTTTAACTAGAGAGATAAACGGAAAATCTACACTTATCAGGCAAAACGCAGAAGCATGCAGAAGTATGTACTTTAGTTTTTAGAATTTTATATACATTTAATTGGCAATATGCACTACGCATTTTGTGCGTAAAACGGATGCTCGATCAGACTAAAATTGACAGGAATGGTAGCCACGAGATTGACAACGCAGCGTTAATAGACACACAAGATTTAACAGTGGTAGAGCCCGCAACAACAACATCGTTTCACGACTGGGCCGGTTCGACCGGTGAAATACCACAACCTCACAGAAGACGGGCGTGAAGTAGAGTATTCAGCGTTTCGTCTGCTGAGTGAGGTGCCGGCGGCCTAATTCTAGTTCTCTCCCCCTACCTACCATATAAGGAATATATACCTTATAAGGAAACGATGGGAAGGAAAAGAAAACTTGACTTGACTTTTCTGTTTGTCCCCTCCTCTGTCCATTAAAGGTGAGCAACGCATCTCAAATCAACTCATTAGCTAGTAGCAGATGTCTATGGGTAGCAATCACTTGACATCGGGTGAGCCGCTTGCTCGTTTGCCACCCAGTACTATAAAAAAAAAGATTCCACGCGATTATTAGGATCGCCATGAAGATGGAGGATGGGGGCCTACTTCTGAAAATAGTCTTCCATTGTCTGCTGGTCCGTATTAAAATGTTATACATAGGTTCAAGAGTTTGTATTTATTTTATTAATTTACAATTAATAAAATTGTATTCTGGATTCCAATTCATCTTTTATCATGACTTCTAGAGTGAAGTTATTAACAAAATATGTTTCTGTTTGAATTTGCGAACTATTTTTAACTGAACTAAATAAAATCGTATAATAGCCGGGCGTGTTTTGCGAGCGCACTGCACTATGTTTTGAGTATTTGCTCGTATTGATTTATAAAGACCGTTCATACATTCATACAATTATATTGCAACTAAACCAAAGTTTGTACCATCTTTTAAAAGTAATTATAAAATTAAAAGAGTTGAATGATGAAATTAAAATTGTAAAAAGTATGGTTCCGTAGCTTTAAGGTGCTAGAGAATTAATAAGGAAGATGACATTAGGCAAATTAATGTTAAAAAATTGAGTGGCAGTGTGTTGACTCCATTGGTATTGAAGAAATGTGATGTTAAGGGTATAAGTAACCGACCACAGTGTATTTATTTGTATTAAAGTAAAAGAGAAGTTAACAGAGAAGTGAAGAAGACTATACCAATTGAAAATGTAATCGCTGCCTATCCCTCTGAGTGAGTGTCAACATATAATATCAATGTTTGTGAAAGGTTAGAATGCATAATTAAAGTGGCTCTTATGCAACAAAAGTGTCTGCAATTTGCCAGAAGCTATTATGTATTTGGACGTTTTGCGCAGTATTCATACAGGAGAGTTTGTCACGGTCGTTTTCAGAGCTCACAGTCGTCGCAAACTTTCTTAATTGTTCTGCAAGTGATATTATTTTCAGTATTTGAACATAGTAAGTTTGAAATTGGTATTTGTAACTCCATTCCTTCAAACATTGGACCTATCTTATTATTTATAGATCTCCTTCCTAGGAAGAAGATCTATAAATAATCCTGCTAGCAGGATGAGAATCAACACTATTAACCCTTAATAACGTAGAGTTTCAATTTTGATACCAATCTTTTAAACCGAATGTTCACATTACTATTAGTTTTTTTATAGGTTGGCTGTACGTATTTTACTGTGGTATAATATTCTTTCCAGCTCAATTTAAAAAATCAAATGTCATACTTGTTTTATTTTATCTATGACATATTACTTGCGCGGCAAAGTGAACAAGTAAATACATTTTACTGAAAGTTTTGTTGAATACAAATTTTATATATTTTCTTTTTCTGAAGACTATAAATATACCTGTTTTTTTCTAAATAAGTATGTAAAATAAATATTGTGTTTTTTTAGCTATTTTCCCTTCATCTAGACCCTCAAGCAAACACAGTAATATTTAAAAAAAAACACTGTCGTAAATCAGGCTACTAAGGGTTAAGAGCGGTTGCCGCACTTGGTCACTGTGCATTTTTGACAGCAGAATATTAAATCTATACTGATAAATAAAATTGAAGTGTCTGTATGAAATATTAATTACCTGTAGTATTTTTTACAAAATATGTATTTATTATTTGAATTACGAACTATACACTTCTTTTAATTTCTCTTATTCCTAATTTAATACTATACGGTAGGTAGGTAGTGCAGTGCCTGATGCCCGTATTGTTTTATTGAATAGATTGTCACGAATCAATCTTGAATAAGTCTGAATAGTAGAAAGATTAAGACAGGATCTTTGAGACCTTTGGGGAATATAAAAATATGTCTACATTCTGAGCGCATGGTACGTGAAAGCGATAATTAATTTCGTTAGTATGGAAAATAAATTAGTCGAGTTCACAAGAAGTTCCACGTCCTCGTTAAGCTTCAAAATAACTTAGCGAATGCACTGTTATATGTTTCTCCGCTTCTCTCACTGATTATGAAGTAAAATATTAATTACTAGTTTCGCAATAGGGAATGTACACACATCGTTTTCTATATGAAATAAATATTAGGTTGAATATATTAGGATCACATAAAGTATATTATTCAATAAATGTTTTAAAATTGTGCTTTAAAGTATCAAACAGCAGTTAATGAAAGTGTAATCTTGGTCTTCCTTGCAAGAGGAATGTGGCGAGACAAAAAAGAATACAAATGTACTTTTTGCTGTATATTTCTTTTACAATTGGATTTTTAAATTCTTAATTTTTAACCAGTCAGTGTTTATAAATATGAAATAATCAGTGATCGAAACGTAATTCAAAAAGACTAAAATTATTGTGTCTTCGTCTCGTGAGAATCCTGTACTTTCATATTTAACAGAAATTCCCATACTATGAATTGCGACCCACAAATGTTGCGAACGAATATTGAGTGGATACTAAGAAAGGCAACCGACTAGGCTAACGGCCGGCCGACAGTGTTTATGTTAGGACATTCGAAATTGTTGCTACATCTTTTTTTAAGTCGTGATCTGGAATTAAATGTCATCATGAAGACATGGAATGATTTCACCAGCGTTATTACCAAACCAATATGACTAAGGATCTTTTAAGAAAAGACTGTACTCCTTACTTGAAGACCTGTACCGCATCTACAGTTCTTCTGATATTCTAGATAAAATTATTAAGCGCAACTGGCACCCCCTATTTTTTTTTTTTTTGTTGTTACTGTTTGCCTTGAGGAGGCATTTACAGCTACACCGGGCACGAGGCGGCAGGGCGCAGAGGGCGCCTAGCCTAAGCCTCTTTAAGAGTAACTAAGCTCGAGGGCTCCCTCCGTAGAGGGAACCTCGGCTCGGGCCGTTACTTTAATATTATTACCGGATTGGGAGGCCACCGAGCTCTTAGGTCGCTTCGGTGGACGCTCCATGGAGTGACTCGGCTCAAGGGCCCCCGAGAGGGGACCTCGGCTTGGGCTGTCACTCATTACGCGTTTAGCATTCCGATTCGAGGGTGCCCGAGAGGGCCGAGCCTCGGCTCGATCGGTAGCCATTATCTGATTACAAGTATTATTACAACTAACATTACTACCACTTCGGAAAGCGTTAGCGCTGGGAGAAGAAGTGGCGGAAGAAACTCCAGCAACGATTCTATCATGAGTAGGGGAGAAGAATCTGCCGGCTATGTGGCCGTATCGAGAACGTAATAGCCGTCCTCGCCGGCGAAGACGGTGTGTGATTTGTTTGCGATGTTGTTTCATCCTAGCCTGAGCGATGGTTATTGCATCGTCTCGATAGTCGAGGACGTGCCTAGGTCGTCTATAATCGCGACGGAACGTACCGAGCGCGATTGGTTTGTAGGTGGCGGCACCTACGACTAACGGGTTGGGGTGACCGGCGGCGGAGTCAAAATAGCGGCGCGACGCCAACTTCAGGTGTTGAGCTATGGTGGGCAGCTCTAAATCCACGTGTAAATCGATGTTGCGCATGAACCACGGTGAGCCAGTGGCCCTGCGCAAGAATCTGTTTTGGATCAGCTGAAGTCGGTGAATAAGTTTAGGGGATATGTGCGCGAAGACCGGACTAGCATACGTCATAACGGGACGTACTACAGCTTTATAGAGTGTCACCTTATTCCGGAGGGACATTTTGCTCTTTTTGTTGATTAGTGGGAATAGGCTGCCTAGTACGAAAGCCGCCCGGTTCCTGACCCGGGTAACGTGAGCGGCGAAGTTAAGTTTACGGTCAAGGATGACACCTAGGTATTTTACCTTATCTTCCCAAGGAATTGGGCTGTCCATGAGCTTAATGGATGGGAGACGCGGAAGGTGAGCTTCCTTATGTCGCGAAAAGAATAGGGCGGCGCTTTTTGCTGGATTTATTTCGATTCTCCATTTCCGGAACCATGCACCGAGAGTGGTGGCTGCGGTCTGGAGGCGTCGACATATAGCGTCAGGCTGAAGGCCCGACGTGAAAATGCAGGTGTCATCGGCAAATAGGGTAAGCTCTACACCGCGTACGCGCGGTATATCATTGGTGTAGAGGGTAAAGAAGACTGGGCCTAACACCGACCCTTGAGGCACCCCGGCTCGAACGGGGTGTGCTTGAGAGCACACTCCCTCGACGCGGTAGCGGAACGTTCGATTACTGAGGAAGTCTCGTATTATGCATACGAGACAATCGGGCACTCCGTACTCATACAGCTTGTATATGAGCCCGTTGTGCCAGACTTTATCGAACGCCTTCGCCACGTCGAGGAATAGTGCTCCGGTGCTAGAGCCGCGTTGGCGTTTTGTAAGGATGTGCTCCGTGATGCGGTGCACTTGATTGGTACAAGAATGTTTGGCACGAAAGCCGAACTGTTCGGGGATTGGTAGTCCTTTAGCGTTCATAAAGGTACGTAGGCGGGCTAATATTAAACGCTCATAGATCTTCCCGAACGTTTTGAGAAGACTTATGGGTCTGTATGACGTAGGGTTTGTGGCCGGCTTTGAGGGTTTGAGGAACCCTATGACCTCAGCGTCCTTCCACTCGTTGGGAAAGACGCCTTTGGTCATTGCCGCGTTATAAATGACAACTAGGAGCTGGATAATAGCAGCAGGAAAGAGTTTGGTCACCCTATTGGTGATACCATCTGAGCCGGGGTCTTTGCGTGGACGCAAGTTCTTAATTATTTCCTTAACTTCGTCGAATGTTACCGGGGGAACGGAGTCGCGAAGCGCTTCATGTTTTCTCCGATCGACCTCGCTGTCCACCATTCGGAGGTGGGCAGGGTCGACCGGTAGGGTACTGGGAGAGCATTGGGCCTCGAGGCTGTCAGCCAGACATTCGGCTTTTTCTTCGTCCAGCATGGCTGGCGTCATGTCTGGGCGTAAGAGCGGCGGCATCGTGGTATACGTGTCGCCTTTAAGTGATTTGGGAAGCCGCCAGAATGCTAAATGGGATGGCTTTAAATTATTAAGTGTTGTATCCCACCTTTCGTTCCTGAGGGCGGCTATGCGTGCTTTCGATTCACGCTGTAGTTTACGTAGCCGCTTTCGGTGCGATTCGGTGGGATACATATCATAAGCTCGGGTGGCCGCGTTCTTACGTCTCAGCAAGTCCCTGGCGTCCGGGGGCAGCTCCCAGCGATGGTTATCCATCACTGGGATCTGCCTCGAGCAGTCCTCGATGGTGGTTTGGACATGAATTGTGAGAGTTCCGATTGCAACGCCCATATCTTGATCGTTAACTATTTGATCGGGGATAGAATCTAATTGCGGCGAGTTAATGTTTTGGAGCTTGGCACTGAGCTTGTGCCAGTCCACGATAGTTTTCGTTAAAGGCGAGGCTGGTGCAGAAGGCCCTAGCCGTAATATAACAGGTCGGTGATCCGAGTGAAGCTCGTGAATCACTTTTATTTCGCGTAGGGCGAGATTGATATTTTTAACGATTGCAATATCAAGCACATCCGGTGTGTGATCCACTATGTGGGGGTAGTGAGTAGGCTCTATGGGCGCTACGATTTCGAAGTCTAATAAGTCCGACATTGAGTCGAGCGCTAGACCTCGATTGTTAGTCTTGGTTGAATTCCATCGGATGTGCTTGCTATTAAAGTCGCCTGCAAGAATGGTAGCTCCTCCTATAGATAGTAGGGCTTCGAAGTCGGAGCGTAGAATGGTTGCACTTGGTCTACAAGGAAGGTAAACCGAAGCTATTGTAATGGGGGCATGGCCTGTCATGGCCAGCTGACAGATCGAAGCCTCTAGGTGCGTGAGCGCGGGAGTATCGATCGGTACACAGTGCAGGGACTTTTTATAGTAGATGATAGTTCCACCGCCTATGGCGCCGGCCCTATCATTCCTAACGATTTTATAATTGGGGACATTCGGGTCCTCATTTAAGAAATGTTTCCTGCACGAGTAGTACGTCGACTTGGTGGTCACGGAGGAAGTTACAAATTTCTTCGCGTTGTGTTTTGACGCCGTTCGCGTTACAAAATGCTACGTTAATCGATTGCGGTTTAACTCGACCATTATTGCGCGCGAGGGTCGGAGGACTGGCACCCCCGCTCTGTCAAGTCGCGTGTTAGGCGCACAGGTGCGCAGTGAGTGCCGGGTTACTTACCGCTAATTAATCCCACTCACCCTGAAGAAGGACCTCCGACAGGTCCGAAACTTGTCGGTACAAATTACGGATAAAAAACGCAAACGTAAGTAAAGCCGTTTTTATAAAAAGCTTATTGATATTCTGGATGTTCATGGGCAACGGTGATCACTTAGCTTTAGGTGACCTGGTACTCGTTAGCCTCCTTTGCCCTCGGATTAGATTAGGTTAGGTGCCAAGATTAGAAATTGTTAAACGGGAACCTCTGAATAATAAAGAAATGTTAATGATAACAAGTTTTACAAACATTTACATACTACACAAGGAACAACGACAAAGACCTCATTCGTAAGGACCTGTTTAAAATTCATCACTTCACCCTCCACCTTTTCCTTGTTCGTTTTTCTTTTTGTAGTTAATTACTCCGGAGTGCTTGCGGCACAATTTGTCACTGAAATACTAAGCAAACGAGAGGCGACAGCCGCTCTGTCCTTTTGATTCAACACCTCGTTTCAATTTATCACAGTAACCGATTTATTGTAAGCTTATGTAACATGTTTAATCAAAATATAATGTATATACGTAAGAGACGGGATTCTTACCACGATTAGCATTGAGTTCCCGATATTTCGGCACAGTTGCATGCGACATGGTCACAGGCTGACTGGAGTAGAGTAGAGGAGTATTTCCTTGTATATCTGGTCTTGGAAGCTGACGAGCATATATGCGTAGATGTAAGGATGTAGAAGAAGCGAGAGAAGTATGCCAGAATCGGGCCAAATGGATATCCGTGATCTCGGCCTACCCCTCTGGGCTACTGGCGTGTGTGATATGTAATGGTTGCGAAACTCTTTCCCTATCAGAACTACACGAATGAAACAAATTTAACAACAATTTCGAGTTGCTTGTTTTTCCAATTTTATTCACCAAATACAAAGATTTTATTCACCAAATACAACGTTTATCTAGATAAAGAGATCTTAATCTTTCCAACGGTGAACTGTACAGAAGAGTACGAAATACACTTGGATTTATCAACGCCGAAGACGTTTGTGTCAATTTGGAAGACTATATATCCACAAAGGCAACGATTTTGCGATCTGAACCTTATATTTCTCAAAGACATTTAATATTTTGTTAGATATTTATGTGGTTTTCATATCTGGAATGTTTTATTTAGTTTAAACATTTTTTACCAAGTTTTATTAGTTAAGTTTTATTAAGGTACGCATCACGCATTTAAACGAGTCTTTTCACTTCCCTGTTATTGAAGCGTTAACATTTTGTATTTACCTATTTTCAACAAAAATAGATAAATAACTATTCTGGGACATTATTCATACACGGCCATCTGATCCCAAACTCAGCTAAACTTGTAACTTGTTGTGTTGTCCTGGATGGGAATCTAACCCACGACCCGCAGAGTGAAAAGCAAGCATCTTACTAACCACGCAACCGGTCCGTCAAAAATGTAAATCTAAGTTAAATGTGTTTTAAGAGCAACTATTATGTCGTAGCTGGATGTTGCTCACGGCTATTTTAATTTCTCTTTAACTAATTTACACAGGTATTAAAGTGTAGAATTAAAATGAACAACTATGTTCCACAACTTGGCACGATTTGGTAACACGTCATGTCTGCTCCTTAATGGAGTTACTGTTATCAGCTTGGCATAGAATACTTGCACCAGCGGCCAAGGATACCGTTGAATTAAAATCTGTCTATTAAACCCTATTCTATTCTAGTGTTCATTTTGTTCTTATTTATTCGATTAAAAATTTTAAGAAGAATAAACTGGCAATTTTCACTTGTAATTCAAGTTATTTAATTAAAGCCATAACTTAATTCATAGCATAGATCCTACGCCGAGAATTAAACGCTTTTTTTCATTATAATTAACAGGTAGTTACATCACGATACTTTTTTACACATCTTTATACACAGGTCGAAGAAAACAACTTGTTAATTACTCTAGATCACACATCACGATACTTTTTTTACACATCCTTATACACAGTTAAAAGAAAACAACTTGTAAATTACTCTAGATCCCACATCACGATACTTTTTTACACATCTTTATACACAGGTAAAAGAAAACAACTTGTAAATTACTCTAGATCACTCATCACGATACTTTTTTATACATCTTTATACACAGGTAAAAGAAAGTAACTTGTAAATTACACAAGTGTATAAAATCTATTAGAAATATATTAGACACTATGACAGACAGTGGAAAGACCTATTGTACATTGATGGAGTGAATTAATTAATGTTGAATAAGAATTAATTTATTAATGTGTCAAAAAATAAAACACTAAGTGCTGCCGCTGTTTAAACTGTAACAGACTACGTGGGCTTCGGAAAGTAATTTTGAAGCCGCATTAAATATTCAAACGGAAGTTTGTTTTGTGAAACTCACTAGGACGGTAAATAAATTATTTAAGTACTCCTGGTATTTGGAAAGTTTTAAGCATCGGAGTCAATTTCTGTTTTAAAACAACTGTTAAATTATCAAAAATAGAAATAAATAACACCAAGTTAATTAATAATAGATACATTTTATGTATATAACGAAAATACATTTCACCATTTAACTTTTCTGTCCCTACTAAAGTCGGCCCAACACGCTTATGTACTTCTTTCATCTCTTTCAATCAGCCGTCATCTCAGTAGTCACTCCTTTCATGTCCCTCTTTCACGCAATCCGTTTAAATTTTCTTGTCTACCTTCACCAACTACCTCCACATTCATATCATCACACGAGCTATTTTAAGGCCTCCCCACAACAATCATATTTTAACAAGAGCTCAGAGCTCCAAATTCCTTCCTTATGTATCATATACGTAGCGATATAAGGAGTACCCATAACCGACGAAGTTACACATATGCGTAGATGTCTATACGTCTGTCTCTACTTCTATATGTAGAAGAAACGGGAGACGTGTGCCAGGATCGCGCTAAATGAAACTGCCTACCCCTCTGGATTACGGGCGGGAGCGTATACTTATTTATTTTATTGTAACTCTGGTGTGCGCTAATTCTATTAAGTGCGGGAATTTTTAGGTTTTATTCCTTCGATATATGCATTAGCCTCACCTATGAGTAATTGTAACTCAGCTATATTACAGTTGCTGAAAGGATTTGAATTAATTAATTATTAGGATATTAAGCAATGAAACTATGATTATAGTATTATTGTTTGTTAAAAGTCATATTATTATTTAATTATACAATAAAGATTTTGTAAATATTACCTTGAGTATACTGTTATAGGAGATTTGATCCTTTTCAAGTAGTGGATACTATGAACTAAAAACATCACAAATGGGTCGGCACGATCTGATAAGTATGAGAAGTTTATTTCTGCCCTTCTTTCGGTGTGGCTAAGTATTACAAAATTATTCTTCAAAGAACGCGAAACAATCAGTACAGATAAAAACTCTTCCCTCCCCCCCCCCTACTACTTCTACCCGCAAGCCGTATCCACTCATTCCCCCTATTCAGCAGTGAATACGGCGTGCGTACCCCTTGCTGATGCGTGTTGCGTGTTGCGCATGTCGTGCACAGGAACCTATGAGATTTTCCCTAACCACATATGGTCTGACGCGGCTGAAGAAGGTAACGTTTCAAAAATGCGATATACCAGTACTGCCTGGCACGCGCATTCTGTTTAGTAAACATTTTCAGTTGTTGGATTTGATTTTCAGCTAAAACTTTGTTAATAAAGTCTTTGTTCAATATTCATTCGCGTATTTTTTTATATATTGCAATACGCCGCACAGCCCCGATGTCGGCAGAGGTCGTCCAGTGTTCAAGGGTCGTACAACAAAACGAAACGACCTCATTATTTCAAACGGTACCTTTTTTCGCAACCTTTACTCGTAACAAATACATTTAAAGGTATTTTGTTGATACAAACAACAAATATACGAGTACATTGATTAAAAGATCCTATATTATAAAACCGAACATGGCTTCCAGCAGACTTCACATTAATTTTTGACAAAACTGAGATGATAAAATACTACTTGGTGTTACCTAACCACGATGAAGTATATACGATGAGAACATTTGCGAGTTACAACAGATAACATGACAAACATGATGTGAAAAAATATGGTTCGCAACTGTTTCCTCTCTCCATGCTTGCCCATTCCTTTTTAATTCATCGCTTTTAAAATTTCCCCTTGGGGAATTGCCTTATTCGCATCATTCACAAGATAAAAGTGTTTATTGCGGAACACAATCATTAAGACCAAAATGAAATGTCATGTAAATTATGATTTAGAAATTATTTAATAATATTTTTTACCCCATACAAATACAATACATTACAAAACATTTCCCAGGCAATCCACTCAAAAATCTTCAATGGGAATCACACTTAATTTGGTCAAACAGTTTTCTTTTTACTGTTTTATGTCCTCACATATCCGTGTCATGTTCGAACGAACTCAATTCACTGTCAGAAGTTCCTGCAGCTGACAGAAAATTTTATTAAGATAAAAGAAAAGTAATTCATCTGTGTTATGAGTATGACTGCTTCGTCCGCTATTGTAGTCACAACTGACTCGACTGAAAATGAATGTGTAAAATTGAATAGTAGATTGTTAAATTACAGGCAAGGCAGGGTAATATATAGAGCATCTGAATTGTTACAATACAGGCGAATGCTCTGGGTAAGAGACCGGCCTAAATTAATTACAGTGGTAGAGCCCGCAACAACAACATCTCTCGCACGAATGGGCTGGCTCGACCGGTGAAATACCACGACCTCACAGAAGACAGGCGTGAAGTAGAAGTACTCTGCGTTTCGTCTGACGAGTGAGGTTCCGGAGGCCTAATTTTAGTCCTCTTACCCTTCCCACCCTTTCCCAATAAGGATAGGAATTTCCCAATATGGATGGGGAAGAGGATAGGATGGGAAGGGGGTTAACGGGGAAACGGAAATAACCTTTGTCTTGTCTATGCCCTCCTTTGTCCTTTTAAGGAGGCAACGCATCTGCAACACATTCCCCTGTTGTGGATGTCTATGGGCAGCGCTCACTTAACATCAGGTGATCCGCTTGCTCGTTTGCCACCTTCTCATATAAAAAAAATAATAATAATTAAATGACTACCACCAGAAATACACTCAATAATCAAAAGAGCTACAAACGTGTTGCTACAATTTGTATAGAATAGAGATAGCAAGTGGACAATGAGACTGTTCGTATATGATGGGGTTAATTTAATGATTATACTTAAAATTTCAAGAAAATGTTCATTGATTAAGAATCCGTTAGTACAATCTTATAATATAACAAACAAACCTTCAAGAGTTGATGTGAACACTACAGAAGCAGCGATTATTAAAAGAATCAGAATATTATAATTCATTATTCGTTTTGTATTCTTCAATGTAGTCTTACTTTGATAAATTAGTCCTACATAAGTATTTTTGTAACAGCAACTAAGAAGGGAAGTGACCGATAAACTGAATCACAAGGTGCACATAAAACATGTTATTCCCCATTTCTGGTTCGAAGAATGATTAGCGTGCACATATGATAAACAAAGAGTTTTACGCAATTAAGTAGTACATTTAAGTACTTGATTTATATTTCATTTAAAGATAGTAAATTTATGATCTATATCTTGTTTCAAACACGTCTTGTTTCTTGTTTTGTCTTTTGTTTATCTCACGATTTCCGAAAACGAAAACGAAAAGTATAAAAAGTGTAATGGCCGCCATGTATGGTAGATGTCGCTTGTTTGTTTACAAGAATCATATTTTGCTATGAAACAAGGTTAAGCATAGATATTTAGAATGTGTAAGCTGCGGGGCGCTAGTATTGAAACAACTCATAAAAATATTATATTATATGCACTTTATATATTTCTTTAAAAGAGAAATAATAATGCCACGAATTTAATTATAAATATTGACAATCTAGAAAACTTTCGTTGGATATATATTGAAGAAGTTCATTAATCACTGAAAATAAAATAAAGAGTCTCGAAAAGCTAATAAATCTTCTTTGCTATCTGAATAATGATGTCAGATTAAACTCTCTTTAAGACAAATTTATGTTAAAGCAGTGTTGGCTCATCGAGTACTTCAGACGTACACTTTTCATAAATACATCGCAGATCCTAAATCACTAACATTATTTTATTGTTAATGCGTATTTTATGTTATACTTACTACTCCATTCCGCCTTTTTTCTCAATACCTACTAAAAGAACAGTGCTCATTTTTAAGTGACTATGAATAGAAATAATTTTGTATACATTAATTGAGCCTATCAAAATGTTAATAGATTTTTTTTGTTTTTGCGTGCGTATTACTTCAAGAGTATACGTATTACCATGTTTGAACACACCTCGACTACACTTTTTACGACTTTCCATTTTACACATTGCTACTTGACTTTATTCAACTCTCTGAGTTTTATATATTATTTTACGTTTTATAGAAGTAAGCAAGCGGCTAATCATAAGACTTCATATAAACTTATAATAAATAGTGTAATAATTAAATAAATAATTCAAGCAGTATGTAACAGAGGTCGCACGATGGACTGAAACGTTTTTTTTTTCAGGCGGAACGGATTTATTTTTGAAATTTGACAGTTCCGCGATTGGAATCGGCTTCGGGTCTCTGCGAAGCGCAGCAATCCTTTCTTCGTTCTTGTTGTTGCGTTTGCGTCTCTTTGTGTACTGTGCGATTTTGTGTGCGTCTGTTTGGACAATTTAGAATTTAAACTAAAACCAGGTAAGTATAATTTTTAGAGCTCGTGGCGTTTAAATCGCAAAAATAACTATGTGATATTATTTTCTTCACCTATATAGGTAGCATTTCTACTATACGCTGTAACTATACATAAACTCACATTAAGTGGTGTATGGGAAGTGGCATTGTCCGTTCTTCTTATACTCAATGAACAATATGCTATGGCTTAGAAAACCAATTATCTATTTTTCAAAGATCGCTTTC
Source organism: Papilio elwesi (assembly GCA_029849275.1). Classification (NCBI taxonomy): domain Eukaryota; kingdom Metazoa; phylum Arthropoda; class Insecta; order Lepidoptera; family Papilionidae; genus Papilio; species Papilio elwesi. The sequence continues at coordinate 12,216,436 of CM056691.1, read as the reverse complement.
GTGACGCCCTTATCCAGTGGACCGTCGCAACCATGACCAGGTGTACAACGCTGCGTCGTTATATACGTTGCCGCCATTCTAGTATCTATGAGCTCCATTAACCATCTAGGTTGTTCTTAGATGGTTAACTACTTCAGTTTAGCAGCTCTTTGGCAAGATTTGCTAAACATAAGTAGTAATGGATCAACATTTTTTGTAAAACTTTTATGGAAGTTGATAGGAAAAAAGTATAGTCATAACAATATATATAAATACGATAAGCCGGTACAACAGTTACAGTGAGTTGTCTCGGCAATTCCGCAGCGTCTCTGGTCGGATACAAGCTTATCCTAATAATGGTTAATCTGGAACTTAATTCATTGCGGTTTCTCTTAATAGGATCTGTTATCTCCAAGGGTGAAATTTCTTTCTTTGCCTTTTCCGTAATGTCTTTTATAAAATGATTGTATCAAGGTATGTTTATTATAACATATGCAGTTTTATTGGTAATTCGTCGTATTCCCGTTACACTTTTTAGGATAATTTTAACCCAAAAAAACCCGATATTTTTTGCTTTTTCAGTCTAAGCGAAAAATGCAACATTAAAAATTTATTTTAAAAAAGTATCATGATTTATAAAAACAAAATCGTCTATCCCGAAATTTATGTATACTTACATAATTAAGAAGAATTTAAGAAGAAACTGACTGACTTATATATTAACACACAGCCCAAACTACTAGACCTAGAGACTTGAAATTTTGCACAGAGATTTCTGTTATTACTTTGGCGATCAAAGGATTTTTCAAAATTCATCCCTTACCTCCTTCAGACTAAAATAGGAGATGAAAGTTTGTATGTAAGTTGACCTTAAATCTGTGTCTACAATCATATTAAATAGGGTCCGGTTAGGCTAATACGCTAATTTAACTGACGATTGTCTATCGTTGGTTAAATTAAATTGCACGGTGAGTAAAACCTCGGAGCTCACCTTGTTATATCATAAAGCGTTTGTTTACTGTACGCGACACAAATGCGTGCGATGGCCCTACAAATAACGAATTTCTTAGTTCTAAAGTTTATTTGGAAATCCTGCCGAACACTATGTTCCCTCTCGTCTCTCAGAGAAATAACATCATATTTTTCGATGGCCTGAAGGTAATTTCATAACAAACGGAAGCTATATTAATACTCAAATCCTTTAGCAGAGTGTTGTAGGTGGATCCACACACATGGGTATAAACCAATTGAAAAATAACGGAATTGTGTTTGGTATGAATGTGGACACTCGAATAACGCTTATCACGTTACATTCTTAGCATATTTAGTATTTCTTTTATTCATCTTAAAAACGGAAAACTATTTCTTAATTGAATGAAGGTTAAATTAATAGTAAATGTTTATTTATAAGTTTTTATTCCATTTTAAAGTTGTCCAGCATAAATTCATAAACATTTAAAGGTATTATATTGTCCTCAATTTCTTACAAGCTAAACAAAATCTTGTTTCAAAAGATTGACTTTGAAAAGCATCTTGGCCTGAATGAGATCTTTGCAAGTCATTTCAATGGAAGCTATTAAAGGAACTTCCAGTGAATGTAGGTGAAGTGTGCAGCCCTCGAAGGACTAAGTTACTGAAATGCCAAAGTCAGTAAATTAATTTTAAACTTAGACTTGATACTTTATTTAAGATGCAATTAAAAAAAACTGTAAGAAATTCGCGCAAGATACTTCACAATTTTTTTTCACCACATCAGTGTTATGCACTTATGCACAAATATCAATACGCACTTTTACGCGTCGATAACTTGTTTATTAAACCAATATCACCATCGAATCGCATTTTCGGCCTACGTACTTGCGCCTTTGGCGGATTATAAATTCGTTGAATAATTGAATTATGAAATTTAAAAAAATATTTGATATATTCACTACGGGTAAATTACAAACGACGTATTCCTTTTCAGTGTTTAAACAAGATACGCGCGATGAGATGAGCTTGGCTTGATAAATAAAATAGCGATTGGACGAAGATAGATCACGTTGCTTTAATAAACACTTCGACGCTTAAACTTACCTCAAGATCTTTAATTCTCGTTTAATTCAAAATTTTATATACTACTTCACTCGCACTATCAATGAACCTGTAATTATTTGAATGAATACTAAATGTCTATACAGATAGAAATCTATTGAAATTTTAGCAGCTCGCAAAATCAGTTTTACATTTTTTTTTCTTCTAATAAATAAACAAAGATCAGCGACGCTAAATAAAAGAACATCTATTTCCTCAGCATAATATTATAAATATATCTACAAAAGACCTATCCTGCGTCCACTATTAAACTGAATATGTCATTGAACGCACTTGTCCATGCACATGGTGCTTAGTGAAAAAATCCGTCTATGATTGAAAATTTTCTTTGAAAAACTCGGGCATTGAAGTCATATCTACCCAATGGAGGAATTTCATGCCATTGAGATTTTCCGACTGCACAACTCAATTCAAGAAATAAATGGCTGAATTTCAACGTCTTACAGTACGGAGAAAAAACTGAATCTAAAAACCTTACTGATTTGTTCCCACCATAATCGATTTTGTGATTTCAAAATGAATTTTTATAGCTATGGCAATGTAATTTAATCCGCTTAAACTAAATTAATTACAAAATCCTCCTTTCCTGATTCCTTACGAAAAAAACGTTCAAATGTAAACAATGACTTACACTTTCGAATAAATGTGCGAAATGAATAGATGTACATGTGCGCTGTTATGACATTAATAGAGTTGGGGCTTCAAAAAAACTGTTTTCAATAAATAAAATGTAAAATGAACCCGCGGGGACGAGAGTGGGAATTCGGGCGTAGTGCGTTAGCTCTTAAAGTCTACCGCGTACAATCATTCGTCGTTGGACTACAAATTCATCTTAATATTATACGATTATTTTAATATATTTAAAAGTTACATTTATTAAATAAAATGCGACTACATGACATTACTTTACACGTGAAATGGAACATAAAAAATGGAGAATATATAAAATGGATATCTTTTTTATTAACATGAATGAACGCTGCGTGTGATAAAAATAACTCTGGCATTTAATATGCACCCGTACTTCAGCATCAGGTGAAACATGTTAATGACTAAAAAGCTTTTGCATTCGTAATGAAGGTAGTAAGAATGAGGCTGTGAAGGACAGGGAAGATACTAAATGCGTAGTCATTATGACATTCTACGTGGATAAGTGCTATCAATTTAAAATTATAAATACTACATGTCGCTTTTGTACTGGTTTTGCAGATACTAGTTTTTTTTGTCTCGTGTTCACTGACAGGTTCAGAACCTGTCAAATGAATGCCCTGTTGTGTTTAGTTAAAAGTTAGGTGTAGTAATAATTTTATAATAGAGGCGCCTTCTGCGCCCTGCCGCCTCAGGCCCGTGTAGCTGTAGATAACTCTTCTAGGCAAACAGTAACAAGTCAGTCACAAAAAAAAACAAAAAAGCCTTTATAATATTAGTTTAATATTACGGAACGTGAGGACTAACGGAAAATAGTATTAACTATCAATCTTATATGAAAATTCGTCATCACTTTTGCGCTATCTGACCACTTGAAAGAATTAAAAACATTTTATGGAACAGTTTTACATTAAAGACCGTGAGGAGTAAAGGAAATGTAAATATTTTTAATTGCAGAAGGTGGCAAAGGAACAAGCGGTTCACCTGATAATAAGTGACCGCTACCCATTGGAATCTCCAACAAGCTAATGAGTTGCAGATGCGCTGCCTACCTTTAGTGGACAGAAGAAAATATCTTTTTCTTACACATCCCCCGTTAAAGCCTCTTCTTCTCTCATCCTTTTATTATAAAACCTCGAGGGACGTATTTTATAATTGATCCTCCGGTAACTGACTCATCAGACGAAACGTAGAATATTTCTACTTCTAGCCTGTCTTCTGTAAGGTATTTTACCGGTCGAGCCATTCGTACAACAAATGTTCCAGGCACTGTTGAAATGGATTATTAAAAAATATCTGTTGAAGATTTAAGTGATCGAACACTTCGGTCTTTTTTGACATGTTCAGCTTGAATTATAATTTCCAAGGAACCTCTTTTGTTGGTTAACAGACTTTGGTGAAAATTAGTTTAATTCTTCGATATTTATTCCTCTATATATTGCCGAATTAAACTAAAATTTTCAAAAATAACTAACTAGCCGGCGATAAATGGACAAACGTTGTGTGATCTCGTATAATGTAAGTTGTAATACCATATAATTGTCTGGGCTTAGTTTGTCAAGTCGTGTTTCAATTGAACATTTTCATTAACAAATATTATCATTTTTACCCTTCATTCATTCAAGTCCGCAAGCAATACATAAAAATATAACGAGAACGCAACCGCGAACGCCACGAAAATTGAGAAAGTTTAACTAGTAGAATGAACATTTTGAACAAAGATAAACAATGCGTGTATTTACCACACGTAATTCTAGAACTATGAAATTAATCATGTGAGGAAGAAACATTTATTAACAAACAAAACTTCATACAATTTTTTAAACTTTACAAAGGAACAAAAGACGGCACTTTTAATATCCGTCATATTAAAAGTACCCGTAAACAAAATAAAGCGATACTAGTATTTACGCCATCGTATGCACTTAAATATTACAAACCTCGCTTGGATATATAGCCTTACAATTAGGTACTCGACTATCATATACAGATGAATGTGAACACGAACATTATTACATTATCATATCATACTATGGACATTTTTTGCGACTTAGCATCAAGCACAATGTCTATTGTGCACAACCGAAAAAAGCTAAAAATAAACAAAACAGTCGTTAAATATCTCCTTCAATGGAAGCCTTACTTTTAAGAGCCTTTAACAATCTTCAAATTAAAGTTTGTTTAACTTTGAAAATGGAAGCTAAAAATATGTTGCCTATTCCGCCTAAGCAAAGGAACGTCTCAAAGAGAATTATTCAAATTTATTCAAGTACATTTCTAATACTTGCTTACAAAAAAGGGAAATAATTTTTGTAGCTTTGAAATAATTACCGTCTATAATTTTGTAAGAGTAAGTTTAGTATTTACAGTGTAAGTTTTGTATTGGTTTATTATATAACAACGGCGTAACTCTATAAATCCTAAACCCTCACACTTTTTTTTATTTCACTATAGTATTTAATATTCGTCTATTCCATATAGCCCATTGAAAATTATCAATATTGCATATTATTCAGATAAGATTGTTTAGTACCAAATGAACTGCCTGCTGAGGGAACGCGCGTGGGGTACCTTCAGCCGTTGCTTACAGCCTCCACCACGCAATCCAGTCAACAGCTCAGCTCAGCTTCAACAACGTCATTCAACATTAGCCGTGACTACAATATCATCATGTAAAATGCAGTCCACTCAGCAACATTTGGTCCTTCAAGCCGGATTTGAACCAGCGAACTATGAATTATATCAAGCTTTTCTTGCTTCTACTAACTAATATAGCTTACTTAGTAGTGAAAGAAATTTTAAATTCAGGTCAGTGACCATAGTTTATAAACAGACAAATCGTTCGTATTGTTATAATCGTGTAGTTCAAAATTATATAATTTGTTCCTTTAATTAAATTGTAAGACACCCGTCATTTTCGTATACCGCTAACTAATTTATGTAGAATAATATAAACAAGCAATGACAGATATTGAGGATACACTATCTTTGTTACCCGACGGCATAAAATTCCTATCGATCATTGAATTCTATATCAATGTAAAAGAACACAATGGCTGATAGAACGTGATCGAACTTAGTTGTAGCAAATTTAGATATTTAAACATAACTGAGATAAATTGCCTTGTTATATTAATTGAAATTGTATTAAGTAAGGAAATTAAAAATCATTTGTAATAAATTTAAATGTCTTTGTAGCCTTTTTGTTGTTTTTAAGGGGACGATCTTGTTAGTGATACTCTACTTCTGGAGGTGGGACAGGATTATGTGAGATATTATTCACTAATTGAAATAACTTGTTATATTAATTGAAATTGTATTAAGTAAGGAAATTACAAATCATTTGTAATAAATTTAAATGTCTTTGTAGCCTTTTTGTTGTTTTTAAGGGGACGATCTTGTTAGTGATACTCTACTTCTGGAGGTGGGACAGGATTATGTGAGATATTATTCACTAAATCCATCTCGACGGCCATCTTTGCGTGTACTGGGGGTTGGTTCCGGGATCTCCACGTCTTTGTAATCTAACTATCAGTTTCCAGTCCCTAGCCTTCTTTAGGCTTCTCATCAGATGCAACGCATGAGTACTATTAGTTAATTTAACTCCATGCCTCTATCTTGAAAAGCCGTGCTACTTTTCCAGTCGAATGAATGCATTGATACAATCTTTGATCTTTCTGCATTCTTCTTAAACCTTCTGTGCAGTGTAAACGTGAAAGGTTAAGGTTGATCAGCTGAAGGTACAAACGTATGCTATAATATTCTTATTCAGGTGAATAAGAATATTATAGCATACTTTAGTAACTAAGTAAAGGAAGGATCCTTTACTTAGCTATAAGAAATCATTTAAGTTAAGTATTTTCAGTACCCGTAATATCTCAAAGTTCATTCAAAAATAAATTTACAGAAATAAAACAAAAGCTCGGTGCAAAAGCACAAGTAACGAAAGATGCGGCCAAGTTTACAATAGATATTCCGTAGATACGGAACTTTTGATGTAGCGTCATGAAAACTTATTATGACTTCCGCTGCTAAAACTGTGCAATAGTTGTTAGTTTGTTTCTTGCAGATAAACTGCAAAGAAGTTAGCTTGTAAGATAGCTATATGATTTTAATTTATAAAGTCAAATGATATGAAAACCTATTTAATAATACTAATTATCATAAATATCAGTATTGTGTCAGTGACTCTACACTAGTTTGACTGCTATCTTACATTTGTCTTTAACAGTGATAGACCAACAACATGTGTTGCACGAACGGGCCGGATCGACCAGAGAAATACCAAGACCTCAGTGAAGACAAGCGTCAAGAAGAATTCTGCGTATCGCCTGACGGGTCAGATGCCGGAGGCCCAAATCTATTTATCTCCACTTCTTATGGGAGGGAGAGGATTTGACGGGCGAAGGTGGATAGGAAAAGGAAATATACTTCTTGTTGTCTATTTCCTTCTCTGTCTATCAAAGGTAGGCAACGCATTTGCAACTCAAGAGATTAGATTAAATTCCTATCGGTGACAATCACTTAATATCAGCTGGCTGAGCTGGCTTCAATTTTACTTTTTACTTTATTATGTTATTGCAAGACGACAGCAAAGGTTAACTCAAAGATTAGTTTGACGTTTTAAGCATTTCATGTCGACTTCAGCGATCCTTCTCGCCGGGGACTTGGAAGATAGTTGCCGCAACTTCCGACAGTCGCCGTCAACACAATGTTCACTTGTTTAAATAAAATGTCATGTTATTATGAATAGGGTATACTGTGTTAGTTTCTGCTTCCGAATTCGAGTTGTTCGAATAATAAAATAAAATAAATATTTACTAAGGCGAAATCAAAGTTATATCAGCAGACTAAGTGAAATGAAAGCATTTATATGTCTCCGTTTCTTCTGTTCAGTCAGTTAACGTTTGTTTGCAATTAAGAGACAAATGAAATAAACCAACAAAAACAACCTAATCGGTCTTGTCGTGTCGCTCTAGTCGTGGAAACGAAATAAGTAGTTATAAGATATTCTACACAAGTTATCCACCCCGGCTTGGTGTTTTAAACGTATTAATAAAAAATATCAAATTTTGATTTTAATGTGTTGTTTTGTCTTATTTGATATTAAAAATAATACTAAATTTAGTTCCATTTATTATCTTTTGGTTTTCTTATTGTATATTACCGCATTACGTTTCTTAATTTGTACTCGTAACGCCATCTAAAGAATAAACTAATTTTCTTTACTATGGGATGGGACTCCGTGATAAACATTCAATCATCACCATTTTAAAGATCGTAATATAACTAATAACTAAAACTAAAACTTCAACCTACTCAACTGAACTGTTGTTTCATAGAATTTTTATCGAACAGATGTTGACATGGTAGTTTAAATTGATATAACTTTTTGATTTATAAACCGATTGAGATAACAAACGAACAGACAAACAGATATACAGACGAACTGGCCGGCTCGATCGGTGAAATACCACGACCTCACAGGAAACAGGCGTGAAGTAGAAGTACTCTGCGTTTCGTCTGATGAGTGAGGTGCCGGAGGCCTAATTTCTGTCCTCTTCCCCCTCCCACCCTTTCCCCATAAGGATAGGACGAGAAAGTGAAGAGGATTGGACGAGGAGGAGGTTAGCGGGGAAAGGGAAATGTCCTTTTTCCTGTCTGTGCCCTCCTTTGTCCATTAAAGGTAGGCAACGCATCCGCAATACATTTGCCTGTTGCGGATGTCTATGGGCAGCGCTCACTTAACATCAGGTGATCCGTTTGCTCGTTTGCCACCTTATCATATAAAAAAAAAACAGACAAACCGACAAACAGACGAAAATTCTAATAATCATTTTTTTGGGTTTTATTGCTTTTATAAAGGCTCTCAATAATATTTTTTCAAATATCCTCCATGTACAGACAGGGATCAGTTACAGTTTTATTATTTGTATAGATCAGAATGAAACGACAAACGATACTCTAGAACTAAAGCCTAATAACAAAATTAAAAATTTCATAAATTGTCGTACGCAAATAACAACGAAATCGATTTTACCAGAATTATTCATGAATGGAGGCGGAGCACGTGATCAATCGCCTTTCGGTTACGGCTCGAGATGCTACGAGCAGGCTTGAGGTGCTGGATGGTGCTTCAGCGCCATTGTTAAGGTCCCGGTTTTGATTGTGCCACTAATTATTCAACTCCGAGGAGCTCCTTCAATTTGCATTAAAATTTATATTACGGAAAGCGAAAACACGTTTTATACTAGTATAGTATCGTAGTCTAATGGTAAATACCTGGCTGTTAGGTTGCGGGTGCTGAATTCAATTTCGAGAAGAAGATCTGTAAGATAGAAATAATAATTTAAAAAATACATGATGTACTCAGAATACGTGTTCCTTTTAATATTAGAGCGTGCGTAGGGACGCAGTGAGTAGAAGAGGACAGCCATGTGCCGCACGCACAAACACTACTACTACAGCGGTAGCGGCAGATGAGACACGGGCTGCCAGCATCCGCGCATTGCATACTCCTACTCTCTGTATTGTTTGAAATCTTAAAACATCATAATTATCGTTAGAATAAGCCAAAAGACGACCCACGTTGCGTATAAGTTCAATACCTGACTGTCATTCTACAACCGTTTCGCTCCATTGCCCTTCCATTCTAAGGTGAGTGCACTTTATCCATTGCCCATTATGCTTAGCAATCATAATTCATAATAATAATATCTTATAGTATAGATAGTGGACACAAGTAATTATTTTACTGATATTGGAATACTTGGCAAATGGCAAGGAGTAGAACTATCGCACATTCTTCAGTCAGTCGGAAAACTTAAGAGGACTTTTCAAGCTGAAATAATAAATAAGAGTTCGCCAGATTTCTTCAACACCTTAAGCAACATCCCAGGGAGTACAGTAGCACACGTATTTTTCTACATGTTCATTATCTTTTGCGTTGCTAAGGATACTTTGAAACTGAACGTACAGTGTATGTCTAATCGCCTTACCGCTTCAGCAAAAACCTTAGCACTACTTTTTTTTCTCAATCGGCTCTACTCTTACATTTCTTAGGAATACTTTTCTATGTGCTAGACTTTATGGACCCATTTTTGCCATATTTATACAAGTCTACGAGATTCATATTTGTAAAAATCAATATTTAGGAATAAATTCATGTATAAATTGAAATTGGATGATTGATAAAATAAATCAATAAATATGCGCTCACCCCCGTAAGCCAGAGAGGTAGGCAGAGATCATGGATTTCCATTTTGCGCGATCCTGGAACACCTTTCTCGCTTCTTCTACATTCATACCTCTACGCATATGTACGTGCTCGTCAGTAATGTGTGCTCTTTATAATATTATTTTTTTAATAAGCCACTAATCTGATCGATATAAGCTTAAATAACATTAATGTTTAACAATTTATACTATTATGAAAAACAAATGGTCCGCCTACACGTTATCACATATGTAGTTTCAAACGATGACAAAATACGATACTAAATGACAGGCTACGTTTTTCCACCCGTCTCAAAAATAATTCGTAATCTCTACCTATCCCTCGTAGACTTACAGGGGTGAGAGCTTATTACTGTTGTTAAATTACACTAAATGTTGTTATATATAAGTTTGATAAATTTGCGTCGTGAAAAATGGTAGCAATCTGTATAGTACAACAACGTGAATGATCCGTAAACTCATTTCACGCGAACTTGGCGATAAAATGAAACCCGTCCCTCATCATACTGCGATCATATTGTGTATTTTATATTTTGCAAGTCAACGTGTTATAACTAAAAATTTATAAGTTGAACATAGTTTAATTTGGCAAACATATAAACCAGCCAAGTGCAAGGCGGACTCGCAGACGAATGGTTACGTAGCATAATCTATGAAAAATCATGTTTGTTGTATGGGAGCCTCCTTAAATATTAATTTAATTATATTTTTAGTACTTGTTGTCATAGCGGCAACTGAAATACATCATCTTTAAATATTTCAACTGTCTAACTATCGTGGTTCATGATCAGATGGCTGGTGACAGACATACAGATAGCCAGACAGCGGAGTCTTAGTGATAGGGTCCAGTTTTACACTTTGTACAAAAAACAGTGTCGAAGAACTAATTATGTCAGTAAGTACACCTCACAGGTGTGAAGTAGAAATCTGTTTCGGTTAATGTCTAAGGTGCCGGAAGCCCAATTGCAACCTCTTCCCCTTCCCACCCTTTCTTAAAAAGGATAGGATGGGAAAGATAATAGGATTGGATGGGGAGGGGATCAATTGAAAAAGGCAATACATTTTTCCTGTCTAAGTCCTCCTCTCCCCATTGAAGGTGCGCAACGATAGGCGACGGTGACGGTGTCTCATACGACTCATTTACGTGTTACAAATGTCTATTGGTATTTATTTCGTTCGAGTTTTATAACTCGTTCGAGATTATGTCGTCCGAGTGCTATAACTCGTTCAAGTTTTATAGCTAGTTCGAGATTATGTTGTTCGAGTTTTATAGCTCGTTCGAGATTATATCGTTCGAGTTTTATAATTCGGCCGAGATTATATCGTTTGAGTTTGATAACTCGTTCGAGATTATGTCGTTCGAGTGTTATATCTCGTTCGAGTTACATAACTCGTTCGAGATTTATGTTGATGAAAATTTATCGAGTGTTGATGTGGTTTTTTCACATCGAAGCCTAGACTAAAATTTATTATCATATAATGTTGGTCCAGAAATGAAGATTCGCTTTTCCGCATGACTGCGTTTCGTACATACTCCAGCTTTCATTTCACTTTGTGTTTTTGACACATTCAAGAGATTTGTCATGGAAAAGGGTCAAAGATTAACCCTCACGACCGTACTTAATCAATTCTACTTTCAGATATTATTATTTACGGTCCTTTAAGAGTTTTTGTAGAACAATATTTTAAGTGCCTTAGGCGTTGAGACATCAAACATCATAAGAAAATTATTAGCTCATGTTAACTGGAGCTTTATATTTTGACCCATGCATTTAGATAACATAACCAAAACTGTTGACGATTCTATCCTAAACCAAAGCGTATCTTAATAAGAACGAACTTCGCCTTTGATTGTTATTATATTTAGGTTCTCTGATTACAGTTTACCTAGTCACGGAATGTAGTTCTTTGGTTGTTTCTAGTTGTCGAAAGTTTCAAACATTTTGCGCTGACTTCAAACAAAAAGTAACTAATTTCGAGGTCACCTTATCTATAGTGGCAAAGTTTGTTTCAACTCAGTGTATGTCGTTAACAAGTTGGTAAGTGCGAGCAGCTTGTACTCACAAGTGAAATTAGAGTCAAGTAATCTTGATATGCTTTGTTTTTGTTGAATTAATTCAGAAGTGGGGTTTTACCTCATAAAGTAAGCCTGCAACTAAATAATGATATAAGGATAAAAGGAATCGACATATCCGTGTCCTTTCCTTACTAAAACATAGACTTGTATGTCAATTCAAATCAGCTAAAAATTATAGTCTTGTGAAAGCAAGAATGAAAGGAAAGAGTTAACTGTGAAAGAATTATTAAAATTAGTTTCATGATTTTAAACAAAGGAATATTTACTTTTTATAACTTCTCATTTAAATTTTTAGTTACTTATAACGAATTTTGATAATTTTACAAAAATTTTGTTTCAACGATCGATGTAAGCGTAATAAAGTTTTTACGCTTTCATTGATCGTTGAAACAAAATGTTCGTGTAGTATTTGCTTGACAGCAACGGTGTCGTATCGGTGTACTTCAAGTGGGCTAGCGCTTGACCTAATTGGTTTTATGTCGGGCTAGGCTAATATAAACAAGTGGTATATATTTCTCATTTACTTTGTTTAAGATTATGAAATTTGAATTTTATATAGCATTTAAAATTCCATATTCCACAGTATTTAAAATTCCATATGCCACACACTGGATTGATTATTTAACACACGAAAACGCAAATTTCATTTCATGTCGTTTATTTTTAATTTTAACCCTAACTAGATGGCATTATTCTCGATTTTTTTTAATCATAAAATTGCAAATTCCAAAGATACTGTTTGTGTAGACAACTATTTAAATTATTGCATTGTCATCGGCCATTGATAAGTGTGCAAAGTTTTCCAAACAATCGGAAGTTTTGATTCAAAAATTCCTTTACATACAAGCTAATATACATACATACATACAGTTCAAGCGTGTTAAAATTATTCCAGCGTTACTGTAAAGTAGTGATCAACTTTTTTTTCTTCAATTTTCGACATTATTTTTCTAATGACTTAGAAATATTTCTTCTTCACACAAATTTCTGTTTGTGATTCATCAGATGAGTGAAGTTCCGGAGGCTAAGCCTAGTCCTTTTCCCTATCCTATCCTTTCGTAATAGGGAGAGGATTTAAAGGGGGAGAGGAACGATATGAAAAGAAAAACTTTTTCTGTTTGTCACCTCTGTCCATTAAATGTATCAGCAGCATCAGCAGTTTCAGTAGTTTAACACCAGGTGAACCGCTTGCTTGTTTGCCACCTTCTTCTATAAAAAGCGTGACAAGTTCTAAGCAGAGCGCTTTGTACATATGTTGATATTGTCAATTGATAAAAATACAGTACAGTAAAGAATATAATAAAAACTAAAGGGATAGCACACATTACTGTTATATATGAAATATAATACGGAATAATTAATACACGAGTATTAAATATTCCGAATTATCTTAAAGGCACTATCCTGAAAGGCAATAACCTAAACCTGAGTACTATAACGTCACAGTGTGCCAGTGTACAAAAAGTTAACGCATATAATCTAACGAAACTAACAAATATAGCATAGCTTCGTCACTCGCTATACAAATAGCAGAGGGGTGCACAACGCATGCAATAAACCATGAAACTCGTTGTAGGACATTAAAAAAAACAATGGTGTAACATTTAAAATTCTTACAAAGACACGAATCGATACTTTACGATAAAATTTCACGTCCCTTCGTCTAAATTGAAATTATTTCAAGCCTAGCAAATAAATGTCTAATTCTAACACACACCCACATTTTAGTGTAGATCAATAAACGATTGGCTCAGTAGTGCAGCATTTTAAACAAGCAGAGTGCAGTTCCATGTTATGTTGAATAGGTCACGTCTTCACTGTCTTAAGAATACGAGGCTTTAGAAACGACTCCAGTAATCTCTTCTTTTGTATTTAAAGAAAAGATTAATTTTTATTTATGGTACGCGGCACTCCAACAACGTGGCATTAAATTAACAATTATTGTTTGTATTTAGCGGATAAAGTAAATTAATTTCATTTAATAAATTAATTGTGCACGTTAAAGACAAAGTCACCAATAGCATATCAAAATTTGTAATGAAGTCTTAAATTAAAAAATTACACTATCCCTACTAATATATAAAGGTGAATGCAAGTTTGTTTGTTACGCTTACACGCGAAAATCACTTAACCGATCATCATGAAATTTTGTACACATATTCTTGGAGGTATTAAAAGTAACATAGGATACTTTTTATGAAAAAAATTAGTATATAAAAAGCGAAGTAATTATGTTCCCTATGGACCTATATACGGTGGACCGGTTTCGATGAAATTTACAGGGATTGTCCGGATAGGCACATTCCTGTGTTTGGTAGCGATCGGATCAACATAATTAATACCCGGTAATTATGGTACCCGGGCGAAGCCGGGGCGGGTCACTAGTAAGTAATAAATACTAACAATATAATAATGTTAAATTTGTTAAAAGGAAGGCAGTGGTAGTTCATAATGGCGTATAATTTATATAAAACGATTTTATTTTATTAGATTTTCATTTAGTACTTTAAATAAAATAACTTGCTATAACTAGTGAAACTAAATTTGGTTTCACACAACTTTTCATTCAATACGTATCGATTACATCATAAATATAATTTGCTAATCTAATGATGGCTCAGAAGACAAATCATTTATCAGTTGTTTTGAATCCTTCCTGTTTCGTCTTAACTTTGTGAAATATATATAATAATTATACGTTTCTTATTCGCGATTAACTGTTTGTACTTTTAAACCAATTTATTTTGGTTTATATTGGCGAAAAACGTTTAAATAATTGAACAGCATCCCATCCTTGATCTGAAATTGATAAATATGTGGGGAAAGGAAAGGGATCGCAGGGCAAGCAGATATTTCGAAAGGCTGTGCCATTTACCGATTGCTCGATTTTTTTTTCACTTTAACCACACTATAAATTCAGTTAATTCTGTTTCTCATTTACAATTTAGGAGGGGTTGTATTTTACTTTATATATTCAATTAATATGGTTTCCTGATCTGATTTTTAAGCTAACTGAGTATTATTTAATCTAATGGTGCAAGGCAAGGTCTTAGTTCTAGTGGATGCTTGAGAGCTTAGTTGAAGACTTAAATAGTTTTACGTAAAAGTTTGTGAAAAGTAAATGAATGCTTGTAAATAATAGGCATAATAAGACTTCTCAAAATTGCCAATAATTTAATCTTCATAACCACACTTAATGGGCATAGACTGCGACTACGCTACGAAAATATTCCTTGACAAATAATATTACAAGATGTCTATTAAAAATGGGTTTAACTAAATAAATAGTAGATACATAAAAAAACAATATTTTGTGTAATAAATTTGAAGCAGCGTTGAATGTCATACTACATTTTAACTTGGTTTTTCGCTCCTTATCTTTCTTTAAGTTATTATACAAGATTATTTCCAAATAACTTAATATTTGTGTCCCAAGTAACTTGCTAGTAAACATTAGCAAAAAGTTACTTAGGATTTTATGTCTGGTGCGCGTGCGCATTGAATGTGTGTATTCGCTCGTGGACTCTGGTACGCAAAATAAAATGTCAATGTGGCATGCTTTAGAATTCCAGAAGAACCTTACGTATATTATTATAATAAAAAAAATAACTGTGCCTACTTTGGTATCTATGGAATGTTTTGCTTAACATTTTCTTTCTGAATAGCAAATGTATATATTTTGCTTCACAAGTCATATTACCTACAGGCCACAGTATCTTCAACTAAGTAAGTAGTAAGTAACCAGTTCATAATAAGAAACATTTCGATATTCATTTATAAAAAACTTTTATACATAGTTTGTGCGTATGTCACCCACCCAAAATATGTCATTTGGCTGTAGAAACTGTAACCCAACAATGTCTTCAGACTCAGGTCAGCCTCTTGCAGGTACAATACGTGCACAAGAACATAAACCTCGATGGAATGCTATGCATGTCCACGTAAGTCTCAACCGTAGACCGCCTTTTGTTTCCATCTCGAGAGACGAAGCTATGTTCGTTAGTCTCATTAGGTTGTATCGTAACGTAAAAACTTTTTGGTGACACTGTGCAAAAACACCGCTATGACATCGATAGACTCAGGTCGTATGTTATTGTGCAAGGATTGGTTTAATTTTGCATTGACACTCGATACCTATTCTCTACTGCCACACTGATAATGTTTAGGGTCAGAAGTTAACATGTTTCTTAGCTAGACCAATAAGTAATGTTTCGTGGCTCCATCTCATTTTATAGCATATTTTATATAAACGAAAACGGTTATTACGCCGTCGACTTAGTCTATGATAGTTTTTCCGATTGAATTCCTTTGGGGCAATGAATGCCAGCAAGCAAAAAAGAAAAAGGCCACATTTTACGTATCGGTGTCATTTTTCTCTCGTCGCGTCGAATCAGCGGAACAAATTCGGTTCGCATTGGAAATAGACATTCCACGGAAACAATAGATAGCTTGGTATTCAAAACTTCTCGCCGTGCAGTAGAATCTCAACTAGAAAGGAACCTCAGTTCTCCAATTTACAGATTTAGTGCATATGCTGCATCTAACATGCTTTATGTACCCAGAGGTTTTTTATGGTGCCAAACGAGCAAACAGGTCACCTGATGTGAAGTGACCGCTACCCATAGACATACGCAATTAGCAAAAGAGTTGCATGAGATGCGTTGCCAACCTATAATGTATATATATATATATGTGGGGTAACCAGAAAAAAGGCTGGTTGCTTTTCCCACCCTTTTCCCGTCCAATTTTCTTCCCCTTCCCATAGAATACTTATTAGGGAAGGATGGGAAGGGGAGGAGTACTGAAATTGGGCTAACGGCAGTTCACTTATCAGACGAAACTTCTATTTCACGCCTGTCTTCGTAAGGTCGATGTATTTCACCACTCGAGCGTTAAGTTAAGGGCAAAGGATTTGGCAGGGAAGGCGATGAATAACATTGTCCATTTAAGGTAGGGAGCGCATCTGCAACTCATTAGCTAGCTGCAGATGTCTGTGGGTAACGGTCGCTTAATATCAACCGAACCAATTGATAGTTTGCCACCTTTTCCTATAAAAAAACCATGCAATAATGCCAATCTCCAATAAGGACATCCTGTAGAGAAATCAAGCGTCAAAAACTTTATTTATATACACACTTTTATGTACATATGTGTAGTGTGCGGGCATACATAATGTACAATAACGATCGTATTACGAACGATATTGTTTTGAGGATATTTTATAGTTACGTAGTAAAGTCTACGATTAAGAACATTTCGTGTAATCCGTTTCAAAGTTCTTTTTTGCAAATTTTCTTAGTTCGGTATTAAAAGTTAGTGGGTGAAAATCTCTTTAATGTAGGGTCCATTACATTTGCTCATTCATGTGCGGTAATGCGTTGAACTTTTAGGTCGACCCAAATGGAATTGAAGGCGACTTAATGAAATGAACTTGAAGATATGAAGCTTAAAATGAAACAACTTCCAATATCTACTTTATATAACAATAAATACACCAAAAAAATATGCGCTCACGCCTATAGCACAGAGGGGTACGCTGACATCGTGGATTTCCATTTGGCGCGATCCTGGTACACCTCTCTCGCTTCTTCTACATTCATACTTCTACGCATACAGTAAGTTTTATAGTTTAGCCTACGCAAGAAAGTAAATTTCAACTTTTCATGTTACGCATTATTAAGAATAACTCAAAAACTACCATTCGGAACTTGACTAAAAAAAATGGGACTAATCGGGAAGCACTAGCTCTCGAACAAAAATAGAATTATCAAAATCGGTTCACCGGGAGCGGAGTTATGAGGTAACATACATAAAAAAATACATGCGAGTCGAATTGTTAACCTCCTCCTTTTTGAAGTCGGTTAAAAAGAAGTTATTGTCGCTCCCTTGCTACTATAAAGGCTGTATAATTCATTACAAGTGAAACGCCTATATTCGTCACGTTATCGGTCTAGCGCAAGTGTACTATGTGAAACAGAATTGGAGACTACTACATGTGAAGATAGATTGCCGTTGCCCAGTTTTCCTTTATCTCACATGTGTCATTGTCTTACATAAATAAATCCACGCTCGCTATTCTCTTGTACGTTTCTTGTAGCTTACGATTTGTATATTTACTGCGTGGGTAATGTTGACAATTTTTATTGTTTTATAAAGGTTGTGTATTTTAAAAAGATGGTGTATTATCCTATTCGATTCATCACAAAAATGTCTTGTCAAAATTTATACTTTTCGACATCCTTTTGCCCTTGTTGCTGAAACCTGTAAAGACCACTAACGGTATGTAACCGTTATCAGTGAATGTGGGTCGGATCTGTTTTAGTCTTGCGTACCTAATAATTTTGCTACAAAAATATCAATGTTCACCTCAACTTGTTTTTCAAACATAAATCGCGGCTCGGTAACATATGCTAGATATTAATTAACCGGACGATCCGACGTAGAGTGAAGAGTTAATAAATTTACATTTTTATCCGTCGCGTACAATGTTACACACTGAAATAACGCGAAACCGTTTTAACGACCTCACGTATAAAATGATAACCTACAAACTCTCGTTACATAGTAGGGTATACAGAGCTTATGATTTTTTTTTTGATATTATTCTTTCACACCTATCGTTCATTTCATGTTAGTGTTTATTTTACAATAACTAAGACAATAAATAAAAATAAAATAAATATGCACTCGCGTCCGTAACCCAGGGGGGTAAGCAGAGATCATGGATTTCCATTTGGCGCGATCCTGGCACACCTCTCTAGCTTCTTCTACATTCATACATCTACCTATACATGCTCGTCGGTTATGGGTTCTTCTTATATCGCCCTTTTTTAGTAAGCCACTAATCTGATCGATATAAGTTCTCTTAGGGCGCCCCCTACCAACACTGCCGCTTACTTTCGCTACATAAATTTGTTTCGTTATTCGCTCTTCATTCATCATTTCAACATGCCCAAAGAAGATACATGTTATGGATTATCATAATGTACATGAAATGCTTAGTGTAACTAAGTTGAACGGGATTAATACCGTAATCTTTTAAATAGTTTCCAATTACCGCATTGTACGTGACCAATGCCTTTGAAGTTCTAATGGGTACGGTAATCTATTCTTGAAAGACGGACTGCGGACTTTTTTGTATATCGTTTCATCTTGCAATTCCGTAGTAGAGTTTGCAATGTAAGCGCACAAATATATGTTTTACGACATCTTTGAAATTCTTTACTTTTCTTTAATATAATACCCACGAATTATACATATACCTTCCTCTTAAATCAGTATTTCTATTTATGAAACCCGCATTAAAATCTGTTACATAATTTTAAATTTAGATATTTCAACAAACAGACTGACAGCGAAAGCGATTAATACTAATGTAAAGATATTATTTTGTTTAATAGACATTAAGAAAAGATAGTCATCATTCAACTGCATTTGCCTAGTTCTTTTTACCTATTTAGGGTCATTAACTCGTTATGTAATTATAGCTTTAAAATATGCAATTATCCCTTCCCTTGGTAATACTACAAACAGATATCCCTTAGTATTCCATAGATTATTACAAGGATATTTCTCTGAAGACGCTTGCACAAATGTCTTCTAAACTTGGGATTAAACAGGTGGTTAAGGAAAATCAACAGTATAACAAAGGCATTAAGGTTATGTTTGGGATGTACGCTAGTTGATGTGTGCGTTGATAACAGGTATAATGCGTGCGGATTACTGCGACCTGGTAGGGGAAGCGACCTGATCGATTGCCGTCTTGTCGCATTCGCGCGGTTTCGACGTTACGTCCTTTGTAACAATTTATATCCTGCATCCTTTCTTTTATCTTCACTGAACAGATTGTCAAAGAAAAAAAATCTGCATACGAAATTTATTCAGTCGACCCAAATCATTGAAA
Organism: Papilio elwesi; assembly: GCA_029849275.1. Lineage (NCBI taxonomy): Eukaryota > Metazoa > Arthropoda > Insecta > Lepidoptera > Papilionidae > Papilio > Papilio elwesi. Next base: position 12,196,499 of record CM056691.1, on the reverse strand, counting down.
ATGTATTTAAAATTTGGTGTTATTTGCTTCCGTACGTCATTAAAATGCCTTGCGTATCATACCATATATTCACATAATACTCAATGCGAAAATAAAGTCTTCCATTTTAACTGTGAGCGTAATATTTTATTCAGGCGAATGGCACGGGAATTCGTGACAAGTTAACCTTTCAACTGCTGGAGTCTGTTAATTCAGACATTATGGACCAGTTTGTCAACCCTTATTTTGCTTTTTAAATATCAAATGTTTTATGTTTCTGCTATTGCACATTTGTTGATTTAAATACATATGTGGTGCATAAATGCGTACCCTAATATCATGCCATGCCTTCTAGGATTTAGTAGCGGTGATTCGCCATAAAATCGTTGGGAAATTTTGATTGAAAATTTGAATTCTTCCCACTGGTGGACGAAGGTCTTTGTGAAAGTGAATTTGATACATATGAATTTTTGAAGTGAAAACTTCTTTAGCCGCTTTAGACGGATATTTGGTCAGAAGAAATCTTAAGGGTTCGCCTGAGCTACAAGCGCAACATGCGTCAGCAGCACACGTCAAAACATGAGTTGAATTTAGAACAGTTTCGACGAATTTGTTTTCATTTATTTTTCTTGTATTCAATTTTGAATTTAATAAAATTGTTAACAATAGTTAAGTTGTAAAGCGTTATTTTTTGTTGGATTTTCATTTATTTTTGATCTATTGTCGCAGTTTCCAGTTTGTTTTGAGTTTTCTCTTCTGTCGACAGTCCTTATGACTGCCTGTGTTTTTTTTGTTCATGATTAAATCACCCTCTTTTATTTTTTTGCATGATTTGTTATAAGTCATATTTTTATTTGTAAGATATATCGCTCAGTGACAGTCAGACAAATGTTCCCAGTGATATTGAGCCTGACTCAAGCAGAAGCTACAAAAAGACTATTAATCACAGTTCTTCTACCTGGATGCCAGCGACAATACTTACCAAGATACTCGCTGATACTTGTAGAGTCAAGGTAGATTTAACAAGCATGGTAGAGGGTTTAAATACTAGATTTGACTGGTGTAGTATTTCCTTTTGATTCATTTTATATTATCGGTTGAAATCCACCTGCTTAATGTCAAATAATAATTATTGTAATTTTAATATTAAATATTTGGTAAAAGTCGCCAAAAATTATTACCTCCAGTTTATTACTAAGAAACTATCTCAAACCTTTAGAATACTATCGGTTAATAATTATTTGTCATTGTAAAATACTTGATGATTAATTTGGACTTCATAGCTCTAGCCTTTTTATTTTCCTAACGATACTGCCACAAGGTACTGTTATAACCACCACTCTGGTTTTTAATTAAATTAGTGCCTTGCAAACTTTAAATATATTTTCATCAAACGCAGTGCATAAAAATAATAACATTTATAATGTAAATTGTCAATGAATATTAGACGAGAGACATTAATTTATCAAATCAATTTTTATAGTGTAGCCTATTTCAGTGCAGTAGCACAGGGGCCATCACGACACTACTGTCAGTTGCATTATAGATTGGCAGCGAGTTAATCCTTTGGCCGAGTTGTTTGGCGGCGGTCTCTTGCTACGCCTAATATAGTCGCGTACAAATGCAACACAACAACAAGGCATATGGTAATTGCCTTATCGGACTGTCGTGTTTAAGCACAAAGCAATCGATTGCGCCCAACTAGATACGTATTATGCTTGGAATCGCTTTGTGCATAACTAGTACGTTGACACAATCTATTAAGATGTAAATCGTTTGCTTCTGAAATAGTACAATGTATTAGGATAAATTTAAACATGTAGCAAATAACCTGTAGGACGGAAAAAATGTTATAACCCCCGCAAAATGCTAAAATGCCTAGCGTCCATTTTAGTGACGTAATTACGTGACATTGGACAGTCTATCTTTGTTTTAAAATGAGAAGAAAAATATTTACTATCACAATTGATCACGAATGCTAAGAATTTAAGAACGAGATTACATAACCTTAACCAAAAAACTGATGATGACTAAGCCAGTATAAATTCTTCATCAGAGCTTGGGAATTAACATCGGATTACAAAAAATACTTAACAATTTAACTGACAGATTGTTATCTGAAGAAAACATATTATTTTGATTATTGATATTGACAATAATAATTCCATAAATATTAATACATTAAACTATATATAACAATTATTTAGTTATCTTTTTAGTTACTGCTGACGTCACTTAGATGTAAATTTGGTCCAAGGTCCCAGCGCAGTATTACCTCGTGGGTCTTAAGTAGATATCCCTCAAATCTGAACGAATCGTTAATCAGCACTTTTGCACTACCGGGGTCAGGATGCTACCACGCTTTGTCTGACCTTACAAACGCCTGGCATCTCTTGCGTTATTGAACAGTATTTTACATTAAAACCCTAGAAAGGAATGGCCACCCAAATGAGTTAAGTATAGTTAAAAAGTTAATTTGTGTAGATTAATTGGAGCATTAACAGCTACACAACGTGTCCGTGAATTGTATAAGTACGTAGTTGTTGAGTGTTCAAAATATACTGTGTATTTATTTTCTTTGCGGTTTTTGCATCAGAAAATATATTGCTTTCCTTATTTCTTTAATTACGTTTACTACCGCACTGCAATGCGTACCCTATAAAATAGCCTCAGATAGCATTGAGAGTTGTGTAAAAGTTTGCGGCATACGTCTCAGAAATACAAAACTTTACTTTCATGTTATAGGTTATATCAGGTGGGTGATTCAAATCAACACAAAGAAAAGAACGTACGTCGCCTTCCTTATGCAGTACTTACGCCTTGCGTACGTAGCAGAAAGTCTACATATGTCGGCCCTTTTTGTTGTAACATTAATGTAATCAATAGAGTTCACCAAAAGCTTCTCCTAGCACATACTTATTTACTATTAGAATCATATATTTTCTTCATCGTTCCTTTCAATATCTGAAGAATAATTTCCATATAAATGGAGATTTCAGAATTTAACATAACAACCTTGGAACACAGTTGTTTGCGTAGAAAGTTACAATAATATAACTTGGCCCTTAACCCGAAAAACAGCCGCCAATAAATTGCTACGTTGTTTATACTGAGAGATTTATGACTTCGACGGGAACATTAAGCACAAAATTGCAGATTAGAATTTATCAAATATATCCTTTTATTTGATAAATGCCTATTTAATAGTATTACAAGGTATAAGTTTCATAATGTACTAATATAAAAAAATAGGGCTTAATGTGCTTTACTATTTAACGAAATTAACTACTCATACACACACATACACACTGGTCACATATAATTAATGTTTCGATTAGACTGGGGATTTTTTTTAATGGAAGAAGTTAGCAAACTAGCAAGCAATTCCCCTGATGTACAGCGACCGCTACCACAATGATTTCCGCAACAAGCAACTAAGTCGCAGGTGTTTTGCCTACATTTAATGGACAGAAAAAATTCGTTCTCCTTTTCATCCCCTCCCGGGTCCCATGATCTTCCCCTTCCCATACTATTAATTGTAGGAAAGAATGGCAAGAGGATCACATCCGATGGAACTCAACTAAGATCAGCACACGAGGTCGCGCGCTCGACTCGCTGTCGGACTTACTCGACTTCGAAATCGTAGCGCCCATAGAGCCTACTCATTACCCTCACACAGTGGAACATACACCGGATGTGCTTGATATAGCAATTGTCAAAAATATTAATCTCAACCTACGCGAAATAAAAGTGATTCACGAGCTTCACTCGGATCACCGACCAGTAATACTACGGCTAGGGCCTTCTGCGCCAGCCTCGCCCCAAACCAAGACCATCGTGGACTGGCACAAGCTCAGTGCTAAGCTACAGAACATTGACTTGCCGCAACTTGATTCCGTCCCCGACCAAATACTTAATGAGCAAGACATGGGCGTCGCAATCGGATCTCTCACAAGCCATGTCCAAAACACCATCGAGGACTGCTCGAGGCAGATCCCAGTGATGGACAACCATCGCTGGGAGCTGCCCCCGGACGCCAGGGACTTGCTGAGACGTAAGAACGCGGCCACCCGAGCTTATGATATGTATCCCACCGAATCGCACCGAAAGCGGCTACGTAAACTACAGCGTGAATCGAAAGCACGCATAGCCGCCCTCAGGAACGAAAGGTGGGATACAACACTTAATAATTTAAAGCCATCCCATTTAGTATTCTGGCGGCTTCCCAAATCACTTAAAGGCGAGACATATACCACGATGCTGCCGCTTTTACGCCCGAACATGACCCCAGCCATGCTGGACGAAGAGAAAGCCGAATGCCTAGCTGACAGCCTCGAAGCCCAGTGCTCTCCCAGTAGCCCACCGGTCGACCCTGCCCACCTCCGAATGGTGGACAGCGAGGTCGATCGAAGGAAACACGAACCGCTTCGCGACTCCGTTCCCCCGGTAACATTCGACGAAGTTAAGGAATTAATTAAAAACTTGCATCCACGCAAAGCCCCCGGCTCAGATGGTATCAGCAATAGGGTGACCAAACTCTTTCCTACTGCTATTATCCAGCTCCTTGTTGTCATTTATAACGCGGCAATGACCAAAGGCGTCTTTCCCAGCGAGTGGAAGGACGCTGAAGTCATAGGGTTCCTCAAACCCTCAAAGCCGGCAACAAACCCTACGTCATACAGACCCATAAGTCTTCTCAAAACGTTTGGGAAGATCTATGAGCGTTTAATATTAGCCCGCCTACGTACCTTTATGAACACTAAAGGACTACCGATTCCCGAACAATTCGGCTTTCATCAAGTGCACCGCATCACGGAGCACATCCTTACCAAACGACAACGCGGCTATAGCACCGGAGCACTTTTCCTTGACGTGGCGAAGGCGTTCGATAAAGTCTGGCACAACGGGCTCATATACAAGCTGTATGAGTACGGTTTGCCAGATCGTCTCGTATGCATAATACGAGACTTCCTTAGTAATCGAACGTTCCGCTACCGCGTCGAGGGAGTGTGCTCTCAAGCGCACCCCGTTCGAGCCGGGGTGCCTCAAGGGTCAGTGCTAGGCCCAGTCCTCTTTACCCTCTACACCAATGATATACCGCGCGTACGCGGTGTAGAGCTAGCCCTATTTGCCGATGACACCTGCATACTCACGTCGGGCCTTCAGCCTGACGCTATATGTCGACGCCTCCAGACCGCAGCCACCACTCTCGGTGCGTGGTTCCGGAAATGGAGGATCGAAATTAATCCAGCAAAAAGCGCGGCCCTTTTCTTTTCGCGATATAAGAAAGCCCATTCATTAACGCATCTCCCATCCATTCACCTCATGAACAGCTCAATTCCCTGGGAAGATAAGGTGAAATATCTAGGTGTCATCCTTGACAATAAACTTAACTTCGCCGCTCACGTGACCCGGGTCAGGAACCGGGCGGCTTTCGTACTAGGCCGCCTTTTCCCGTTAATTAACTTTAAGAGTAAAATGTCCCTCCGGAACAAGGTGACACTCTATAAAGCTGTAGTACGGCCCATCATGACATACGCTAGTCCGGTATTCGCGCACATTTCCCCAAAACAAATACACCGACTTCAGGTGATCCAAAACAGATTCTTGCGCAGGGCCACTGGCTCGCCGTGGTTCGTGCGCAACATCGATTTACACGTGGATTTAGAGCTGCCCACCATAGCTCAACACCTGAAATTGGCGTCGCGCCGCTATTTCGACTCCGCCGTCGGTCACCCCAATTCTTTAGTTGTAGGTGCCGCCACCTACAAACCCATCGCGCTCGGTACGTTCCGCCACGACTATAGACGTCCTAGGCACGTCCTCGACTATCGAGACGATGCAATAACCATCGCTCAGGCTAGGATGAAACAACATCGCAAACAAATCACACACCGTCTTCGCCGGCGAGGATGGCTATTACCTTCTCGATACGGCCACATAGCCGGCAGAGTCTTCTCCCCTACTCATGATAGAAGCGTTGCTGGAGTTTCTTCCGCCACTTCTTCTCCCAGCGCTAACGCTTTCCGAAGTGGTAGTAATATTAGTTGTAATAATACTTGTAATCAGATAATGGCTACCGATCGAGCCGAGGCTCGGCCCTCTCGGGCACCCTCGAATCGGAATGACGGGCCGGTTGGCGTGGTTTGTAAGATACTTGCTTTTCACGCCGCAGGTCGTGGGTTCGATTCCCACCCAGGACAAACATTTGTGTGCATGAACATGTCTGTTTGTCTTGAGTCTGGGTGTAATTATCTATTTAAGTATGTATTTACAAAAAGAAAAGTACTATATGTAGTATATCAGTTATCTGGTTGCCATAGCACAAGCTCTGCTTAGTTTGGGATCAGATGGCCGTGTGTGAATATGTCAAAAAAAAAAAAGAAAAAAAAATGCTAAACGCGTAATGAGTGACAGCCCAAGCCGAGGTCTCCTCTAGGGTGCCCTTGAGCCGAGTCACTCCATGGAGCGTCCGCCGAAGCGACCTAAGAGCTCGGTGGCCTCCCAATCCGGTAATAATATTAAAGTAACGGCCCGAGCCGAGGTTCCCTCTACGGAGGGAGCCCTCGAGCTTAGTTACTCTTAAAGAGGCTTAGGCTAGGCGCCCTCTGCGCCCTGCCGCCTCGTGCCCGGTGTATCTGTAAATGCCTCCTCAAGGCAAACAGTGACCTTTCAGTCACAAAAAAAAAGCAAGAAGATAAAGATTGACATCGAGCCTCCAGCACCTTGCTCCTCAGACGAAACGCAGAAGCATATAATACTCCTACTTCTCGCCTGACTTCTGCGAGGTCGTGGTATTTCACTAATCAAGGCGACCCATTCATGCAACGGATGTTGTTGTGGGTACGAGCTCACAGAACGGAAGAACTGAATAGCACGAGCTCATAGAACGGAAGAAGTGAATAGGACGAGCTCACAGAAAACCAATATTTAGTATGTTTCTGAGTGAGGCGGTCTTTACACCATTACACCCTTTTTATAGTTTCTAAAGTGCACGTCTAGATTAACGATACCTTGTTTTAAATGTTACCTTCCTAAATCCTGTATTGGCTATATATTGCTTAAAGATATCCGTAGACGTATCTATGTTTATTTGCTTTCTAGTCTTAAATAGCTTGACGATTAAACGTTATTAATCTCTTGTTGTTGTTTAGATCCCCTTCAAAATCTCTAAAGCTTGTTTATGTATGCTTATGGTGTTTGCTTGGAAGTTCTCAGTCACGGGAACACAAAACAAATGCAGCTTTAATCACAACTTATATATTTATGCTTTTAAACGGAAAAGAGAATAAAAAGTGTCATTAAATAAAAAATAAAAATAAAAGTATTAATTAAAAATTTAAAATGCATACTAGATAGATCCATGTAATTTTTAATGCATTCTCGCTCTCTCTTCTTTCTCTCTTACCTTCTCTTTCTCCCTCTCTCTCTCTCTCTCTGTCTCTGCCCTTCCACACACAGACACCACACTTATGTGTGTCGTGATGTTCCACGTAAAATTATAATACAATGAGATACGGTAGAACTACTTTTTAAATCAACCATTACCACCTCTCAAGAGCAACATTGTATATAAATCTAGTTCAGTTACCAGGAGCTGACAATTGTAAAGCGTCACATCTACCACACCGCCAACGAGGCGTGCCTGTTAAACAGAACAAAGCGATTGCTAGTTCAAACAACAAACGTTTCAAAGTTGTTATTACAGTAACCATTGTTTCAAATGTAATTGTATTTCGAAAATTACTCGATTGTTCCTAACAAAATACAATCAATTACGAAATATTATCCGATAGTTATTTAAAACGTAAGCAGAAAAGTTTTTAGATCTAGTTTCGGCTAACAAATATTTTGTATTAATTTTGTTGGATATAATAAGTAAAGTAAATTACAAAATGTCGATCGAGCAGATCTCCATTTATAATGCATTGCAAACATTCTCATGAAATAGGCAAATTTATATATTTTTTTACTAAATATACTCTATGAAAATTTGAGATGTGATATATTTGTGCCAGATATAAAACTAAAATTGGATTTTCTTTCAATGGAATTTCGTAGAATCCTAGAGGATCTGTTGTTATTAAATTAACATCTCGTATTAAAAATCTTATTATCTATACTATCAAAAAATAAACTGACTGACTCTCGACGCTCAGCCTAAACTAACTTGAGACTTGAATTTTTGCATAGAGATTCGAGGCGAGGGGTGAGAGGGGCGAGGACTAAAAAAGGATTTTTCTAAACTCATCCCCTGAACGTCAAAATCACGGGTTGGAAGCTTGTATGGAGAAACAGCCCGCGTGAAGTCGGGGCGGGTCGTCTAACTACCATAAAAATAGCCAGGTAAAGGTACTCACAACTTATTTTAAAATTAAAATTATAGTCTCCGACCAATGTCTGATTGCATGTTTTCATTACGAATAAATATTCCTTCAACGTAAACATCCTTTGCCTTATAATTAAAACAAATTAAAAAAAGTATAATAAAGTTGATAAGATAACAGGGAGCGAACAACGTATATAGATGGTGCACAGCAATAATTTTTCTAAGTGGCTTCCAGACGCAAAGAAAACAATATAGAAGATATAAATGGAGTAGTGGGATTACAGCGCGCGGGCACAGGACGTCACAGCAACTCAATTTATTAGCTTCTTGTTTTTACTACTTCAGAGACTGTTTGCTGGATCTAGCTCGACGAGTTTGCCTAACTATTTATTTAAGTCGCATACAAATAAAAATATTTTTATCTTCACTACTATATTCTGTTGCGAAATTCTTTATTAAGTTTTTGAATGAAGTGAAAGTTTGCAAAACATTTGAACGTTTTTATGATAAGTAGACATTTAATTAATAAGCAAAGCGAAAGAAACATCGAATTAACTAACGTCAGTTTCGTACAGAAAAGATGATGGATTGGAAAAGAAAATTACAGATTGCACTGCTCCCATCTGAAGACGGGATAGAGCATTAAAGACGCCCCCTCTCCAATCGAACTACAGTCTGTTCTCAGCATAGTCCGTCGTAACGTCGTGAAAATACGTAACAAAAAGGAAAGAGGCCGACGTCAAATACGCTAATTTATTGAATAAGAGCGTTTTAAAAATAACATACACACATGTCTGCGTTACATATGATTCCATACACATTTAAATTAAAATTTACCCGTTGAATCAAGAATATTTCAGACCTCAGCAACTTTCATATCCCGAAAAAGCGACGAAAATCACTTTATAATACGAGCCCGTAATGCCTTAGGTCATAGAATTTATATTTTGAACTTGAATTGTAGCGCAAATATTATTTCAATTTTCAAACATAACAAGATAACATTCGAGTAAAATTTATTCGTGGCCACAGTTGTCGTTTCTAACCGCGCAGTAATTTGTCACAAGCGTTTCTGTTATCGAAGCACAGGAAACGGGCTGAGCGGACAAACAAAGAGATTTAAATGTAATATTCGTCGGAGCCTCTGCGAACATGACAAGTACAGTAGTTACAATTTTGTTACCAATAAAAATATCAAAAAGATACCTTGTATGTTATATGGCAGTCCATATATGTATATATGATATGTTAAATACCATTTGTTATTTATAAATTTTCCGCAATAAAGGTAATATTTAAATGCTTTTTTTTCAGACAAATATATAAATAAACTCATATAAAATATATACAAATACTTACAATGTCAATTACCAATAGCCTGACCGAAGGTGTACCGAATGGCATATGAATTGAACTAAAATATTAACCCTTCAAAAAAACATCCGTCCCTCAATACTCTTATCGACATTGATGTATGTATGTATGTATATCTAACTTTAACATTTGTTAATATGTCCTACTTTAAAACAAAAGTTCTATGCAAAAAAAATATTTAAATCACACAGTCGCTACCGCCCTTCAAAGGAGTGAAAGGTAAAAAGACTTGAATGCTTGCTTTGCCATCCTATCTCAATAGAAAGTGTCACCTACATGCAAAGTATACTACGAAATAAACACCTTTGAACCTTCCTTATTTCTCAGGTATGTATAAGGGGTGTACGCAAAATGAACGTGCGTAGCATCGCCTGTAGGCCGGTCGGGGGTCACGTACGTGTTAGCACTCAAAGAAATACTAAAAAAAAACACTTTTTTTTACAAAAACATAACGTGGAGAAGGTTGCATAAAGGCGCTCGCATCTTTAACCTAAATATGTAATAGGCAGTCACAAGTCCAAAAAAAGATAGAACTATAGTCTGCTGAATACATGCATCTTGATAACGTTGACATTGGACATACGTAACGTTGACATGATAATTAGTGTACATGGGTAATATATCGTATGGGTAAATCACAGGGTCATTCCATTTTGATCACCTTAAATTTAAATCTGGCTGAGGCATTTGTGATGTGGTGCTATCGTCGTATGCTCCATATTAGTTGGACGCAGACAGTGAGAAACGACACGGTCCTCCGGCGCTTGGGTATGACCCTGAAATTCATGCGCAACATCAAAAAGCGCAAGGTAGAATATGCTTCATTCAGCACGATAGGTACAAACTAAGCAGCTAATAATGATGGGCAAGATAGAAGGGAAGCAACGCTTTGCACAGAATAGGGACACATTTGTGAAGTTACTGGTCAACCTTCAGCACTGAATAGGCACTAGAAGAGCAAGAAATGTAAATCTGGGTGAATGAAGTGAAATTATTGTCCCAAATTTATTTAGTAGAATTAAATCACCCAAATGCACATGATGCCTTTTACCTTCAGTTGTTATTTTATGTCTATATCACCCAGATTTTAAACTAAAATCACTTCAATCATAAATATAGGAATAAACCAAATCACAATGCCTTTATCTGCCAAATTTTCGATGAGCAAACATTACAGCCTCTACGTTTAAGGTCCTCGTAGAATATGGGTATTATTAATTAAACCTATATATATCAAAGGTAGCATGCGCCAACTTAGTAATATAAAGGAATTGTGACCAAGCGCTTAAAATACACCATAACATCAGTACATGTGGCTAAATATAACTGGTGTAGAACCAGAAAATATTCTGGTACATAAGACACCTTTGGGCCGTAAGACACATTTAGAAGTGATCCTGTTTTACCGGTTCGCAACTAAATATTTTCCCTTGAGAATGATTAATGTAAAGCATGACATATTAGAGAAATTTGTTCAACGTGTGAGGGAAATCCAGTTTATTTCCCAGTTGTAAATTGCAAACGATAAATCTATTTTCACATTGTGAAAATTGGAACTATAATTTTGTGAGCACTGGCTTGCAGTTTTACAACAACCATACCACGGTCGGAAACATTTGTATAAATTGCACGTGTGATAAACTATTATTTATGCTCGTATTTCCCAAGTCGTTTGTTCTTTTTTATGACAATGTTTATACACGGCGTTGTATCACGGTCTTAATAATTAAACTATATATATTCTAAGTTTTTTCACATGAGAAGGGGGCAAACGAGCGGCAGGAACACCCAGGTGATCAACGACGCCCATGGACACCCGCAACACCAGAGGAACTGCAGATGCGTTGCCGGCCTGTAAGAAAAAGCTAGGCTCGCTTCTTGAAGGACCCTAAGTCGTACTGGTTTGGAAATACCGCCGAGGAGAGACCATTCCACATCGCGGTTGTTCGTGGCAGGAAATGTGGAGAGAACCGCACTGTTGAGGAATGCCAGCCATCCAGATGGTGTGGATGGTACCTGGTGGTCTGTCGTGTCGTACTATGACGAAATTCGGCGGCAGGAATCGTTCCAAACAGTTCTTCGGAACACTCCACTCTGTATATTTTTCAAATACGCTTTTATGTATATATTTTCATGTTCAAAATCCAGACATCTTAATCTTAATTAAAATAAATCAATAAGAGTACCCAATACCTACACCACAAAGATCTTTCTCGTATTTCCTAGATAAATTATTTGGTAAAGCTGAGAGCTAACGAAAACTAAAAATGTTCAATCAATGAAATCCTCTCGTATCTTTGTATGTACGGAATTTCAATACGCGAAACATGTTCAGTTCAATGATACGTGCGACTCATTTCAACCTAACGATCAGGATGTTAGAGTACAAAATAGCATTGATATTAATATTTACGGATGATTCAATTTTAAGAAAAAAATTGTCCTTGTGATATCGAAGCCTCATTTATTTTTGAAATCATTTATATCCCCGTCATACTGGTATCAGTGAGGTGTAAATTTTCGATTTATTTATCAGAAATCATGTCGTGTGTCTAAAGTATTAGAATCTAAATAATTTCTAAATTCAATTGTAAATGAAACACAAACATAACAAATATTTATAAATAATTGAATCGCTTTATTGTATCTTTTATGTAATATTTAATTTACTTTAGTGTTCCAATTCCAGCTTAAAAATACTTAGATTTATTTAATTATTTAAAGGGACCAAGGGTATTAATGTTGTGATTCCCAGTTGGCTTTAGGCGACGATTCGAATGCGTAATTCGAATTAACCGCGACGATATCGGCACACGGCTTACAGTAAATCCCACCTGAATCCATTATTGCTTGGATGCTTCTCTTAAACGTAGCGACGTTTAACGCAGGGGCGTTCATTTTATTTCACTTTCTAATATTCTGTCATTTATATTAACACGCCGACGTCGTCTGGGAGAAATTAAAATATTATACGCAATAAACACCATGAGCGACATTTCATATAGACCTAAGAATTCTAACTTTTAGATTATAATCTTAAGTTAAGCTTTATCTCAACTCTTAGCTTATTCTAAACTGAAATAATAAGTAGTAGTAAGCTTCCTTTTGTCTTTATTCCGACTTTCGCCTTTTTTTTCTTTAGTTGGTAGATTAATTTGTTTGTAGATTATCCTCAGTTGCTTTTCCATATTATTCTAGCTATATAACCAATTTACAGTGACACCGTTAAATTGAAAAGGTTCAGTAATTTATGTTAGTTAGGTCTCTTAAAGTCAAGTTAAATCGTAACACCACAAGCACATAGTATCTCTCCAGTAGAAGTATATTTTTACTTTAATTTTATTATTCTATCATTTTTTTTGTCACCACCAACTACATTGGGTTACTACTAGTAGTAAGGTAATCGCCACGATATGCAGGTGGGTTGGCGATCGCAGTGGTTGCACCCATCCATCCTCTGCTGATGACAATATGACACACACCACAAAATGAACCGACGATCTGGTCAAGGTTGCGGGAATCCACTGGATGAGGGCAGCAGGGGAGAGGATGACAGAGGGACATTTGTGACGATTAATGGGGGATGCGTCCAGCAGATGATGTCTATCAGCTGAAAGAAGAAGAATAATTAATTAAGCTATTAATTATGGTCACTGCACATCTTATCAAATTAAATATTCAAACTTATTATAATTAAAAATCAAAACCTTTTAATTAAACACAATGCTCAGTAATGGCTACTAAATTTCTGAAAAAAGGCTCTTATATCATCGTGATGAGTTATTAAGTAAATTAACAGCAGGAAACTTAACATAAATTTGTTAAGTTTCCTGCTGTTAATTTACTACTTACTGTTGATTTACTCTTTACTTGTCCAAGGTGGTAATGTCTTAACGTAAGCCCGGACGTTACCTCAAACCTAATCCACTCGTAATTATTATCTAAGGGCCAGTAATGTTTGATCCTCATCAACTATTAATTATACAGACAGAAGCTGCTGCTTAATAATATATTGTAACTAAACTCCAATCAATTCCATTTCATGCATTAATCTTTGCAAAATTATTAATGTTAATTACGTACTTTGCAAGCAGTTTGTATTATGTTTTGGTGCACACAAATTAAATATATATTTGTAAAATCGCTCCCTAATTGTTGCGCATTTATGTTACATACATAATGTATATAAAGGAGTCAGTTATTTTGGGCCCAGTTGGTGTGGTAGCGTACAATAAATCATATTATGGTATTAAAAAAGTAAATGATTTATTATTATCAACAGGCATGTATACAGGCATATTTTTGTAAAGTTTACCCGGAATTATGCTATTAAAAATAAAAAGACGGTATAAGATACATATATTGTGCAGTTTTTTACTTTTTGTTATTTAAAAAAACTGCAGCAAACAGTGGTAATTATTTCTATATTTGATATTAAGCAACTTTTAATAGTTTAAAAATAATTGTATCATTTAAGCAAATTTTTGTAGGCTATTTTTTATTTCCCGTATAATGGTTTTAAAGTATTAATAGAAGGGAATGTAATTAAAACACACATTAAACATGGCACACACAATGTGGCCACATATATACCTGATAAAACATAATACTGGCTTTTAAAAAATGTCGATAAATATCACAGACTACTATGTTTTGAGCCTTTAAAAACCATTCTTCGTTATTTTAATATTATATGCCGCAAATGGTCGTTCTCATAAATTCACACTAAAATACACAAAAAAGATTTTTTTTTGTATTAAAGTAACACAAAACTTATTTTTGCCTTGCAAAGTATATTTATTGCGGCAACACCTGCCCGCTTGTCAGATCATACATTCAGTTTCTTTTGAATTTTGTCTTTGCGTGAATAAAGCATTTGCAAAATACATCTAGACTCCAGAAGATAATTGACTTATTGTTCAGTACAATTCAAACGCAATGTGAGAAAACATTTTTTTCATAGCAGTAATGAAAAAATTCTGAAAACTCTATGGTTTACCTATAGGTGAGTATTGTCAAGGAAATAAAATATAACTAATTTTAAGGTTTTGATTGCTTGTTAAATTTGTTTAAGTGATAAGATATTACACAATGTGTAGTATTTGCATAAATATAATAAATCTTACAAGAAAATAAGCTATAAATATTAATATCCCACGATTTTCAGGTTATTTTGATTTGATACGTTCATATTTTGCCTTATTTATCAGTATTCCGGTTAGACTAGGTCTTACTAATATGAACAATGTAATCTAGAGATTATAAGAAACAAATTTATATGTGTTTCATTACTATACGCCAAAATTTGTGGTGGGCCTGAATCCCTGAACAAAAAAAAACTGTCTCCGTTGTTGGATTGTATACATTCATACAGATTCTTTTTAGTTTATGTTGAATCCAATGTATAATTTAAACAATGGTACATATTTTAAATGTGAATTAAAAGATTAAAAAGTGAATAAGAGCTGAAGAAAGGTAAGAAAAACAAGAATAGGTTCAAATAGGCTTCAATTGTCAGTCGAAATGCTGAAGTACGAATACCTCTACTTCTGGACAGTATTCGGTTCAACAGTTTTCTTTTTTTTTATAATACTAGATGGGAAACGAGCAAGCGCTTCACCCGATGTCAAGTGATCACTACCCATAGACATCTGCAACTAACTAATGAGTTGCGGATGCGTTGCTCACCTTTCAGAGGGGACAAACAGAAAATGGTTATTTCCAATTCAAGTTCACTTACCCTTCCTATCCTTACAAAAAAAGGGTGGGAAGGAGGAGAGAACTAGAATTAGGCTTCCGGTACCTTACTCATCATACGAAACGCAGAATACTCGACTTCACGCCTGTCTTCTGTGAGGTCGTGGTATTTCAACAGTCGAGCCGGCCCATTCGTGCAACAGATGTTGTTGCGGGCTCTATAACCGTTAAAATTAAGAGAGAGGGATAAATTTAAGCAACATTTTAGTAAATATAGAATTTGTTCAATTCAACATAGAGAGATGAAATAGCGAGAGAGAAGGGGAGAAAATAAGAGGAATGCACGTAAAGTGACTTTTAAAGAAAGATACAAATTGTTCCATTAAATATAAAAAGGATGAATGAAGAGAGAATAACAAAACAAAAGTGAGTAAGAGTAGTAGAAAACTTATATCGATCAGATTAATGACTTACTTAAGAAAGGGCGATCGGTATAAGGAGCACCCATAACCGACGAGCATGCATGCGTATGAATGTGGAAGAAGCGGGAGAGGTGTGTCGTCAGGATCGCGGCAATTGGAAATCCATCATCTCTGCCTACCCCTCTGGGTTACGGGCTTGAGCGCATATTTATTTATTTATTTAAATATAAAAACAAACGATACACTTATTCGTTTCATAAAACCAATTAATTGCACAGCGTCCAAAGAGAAGTTTCACTACAAAAAAACTATCCTCCTCGTTCGTGGTACACAAGACGGGCACGTACAATGGAAACTTACAAACAATCAAATTGTTTGTATTTCAAATATAAATGTAGTGTATACTGTAGACTTATTATTAATCTCTTAAATCAGTTAATGGAAGCTTTCAACGAAACAATCCGCGATCCATTACGCTGAACGCCCGTGTCAATAAACAAGCCGGAGCTCACAGCGAAGGTGTTTACGCAGACGGTTAACGAGCTTAAATTATGTTTCGAAGCGGACTTTTATTTGCGTTTATGATTAAAATATGAATCAACGAATTCTATCGCGCTCTAAAAAAGTATTTAAAAAGGTGTTACGCCTTTTAACACAATTTTAAACTAAAGATATATTTCTTAAAGTGAAACTGGAGTTTTTTTTTTTTTTTTTTTTTTTTTTTTATATAAGAGAAGGGGGCAAACGAGCGGCGGGAACACCCAGGTGATCAACGACGCCCATGGACACCCGCAACACCAGAGGAACTGCAGATGCGTTGCCGGCCTTTTAGAAAAAGAAAGGCTCGCTTCTTGAAGGACCCCAAGTCGTACTGGTTTGGAAATACCGCCGAGGATAGACCATTCCACAACGCGGCTGTGCGTGGCAGGAAATGTCGAGAGAACCGCACTGTTGAGGAATGCCAGCCATCCAGATGGTGTTGATGGTACCTGGCGGTCTGTCGTGTCGTACGATGACGAAACTCGGCGGCAGGAATCGTTCCAAACAGTTCTTCGGAACACTCCCCGTGGTATATACGGTAAAAAATGCAGAGGGAGCTGACGTCCCTCCGCAAGGCCAGAGTATCAAGCTGATCGGTAAGAGCTCGGTCGTTGACGATTCGAGTCGCTCTCCGTTGTATGCGGTCAAATGGAAGAAGCTGGTATTGGGGTGCTCCCGCCCAGAGATGCGAGCAGTATTCCATGTGGGGCCGAACTTGCGCCTTGTATAGCTGAAGGCGGTGGCCCGGCTGGAAATACTGCTTCGCTCTACTGAGTACACCCAGCTTTTTAGAGGCCAATTTGGCCTTGTCTTCCAAGTGACCACGAAACTGAACGTCACTCGATATGTCAACGCCGAGAATACCGATGCTGGCTGTGGCAACCAGAGGAGTGCCCTCAAAACATACATTCGCGACAAAGGGTTCTTTTTTAGCGGTAATGGCGCAGACTTGTGTCTTTTTGGGATTGAAATCAACAAGATTTTGTCGACCCCAATCCGAGACTTCACCTAATAGGATCTCCATTTCAGACACAAGTTTGGTCCGGTTCTCAGCGGCAGTAGCCCGAGAAACGTTAGCGCGGGCCGTGTACAGTGCATCACACGTGCTATCATCTGCATAACAATGGATGTTGCTAATTTGCAGCATGTCATTGATATGCAGAAGAAACAGGGTGGGCGACAGTACACAGCCCTGTGGGACACCAGCATTAATTGGTTTCGGGTCAGAGCATGCACCGTCGACAACGACCTTGATGCTCCGACCCTCCAAAAAGCTGGAAATCCAGGCGCATAGTTTCTCGGGCAGCCCGTAGGAAGGCAACTTCGAAAGAAGTGCTTTGTGCCACACCCGATCAAAGGCCTTGGCCACGTCCAAACTAACCGCCAGGGCCTCCCCCTTGCCCTCGATTGCCACCGACCATCGATGCGTGAGGTACGCAAGAAGGTCACCAGCTGAGCGACGCTGACGAAAGCCGTACTGACGATCGCTAATCAGCTGGTGCTCCTCAAGATACCTCATGAGCTGGCAATTGATGATCGTTTCCATGACTTTCGAGAACAAGGTGGTAATGGCAATCGGCCTGTAGTTGGACGGATCCGAGCTATCACCTTTCTTTGGGATCGGGTGGATTGTGGCAGTCTTCCATGACTTCGGCACAATGCCTAAGGAGTAGGAGAACCGGAACAAGCGCGTTACAACCGGTGCCAACTCAGGAGCGCATGTCCTAAGCACGATGGGAGGAATACCGTCAGGCCCACTCGACTTGTGAACGTCCAGAGATTGCAGCACTTTACGCACTGATCTCTGGCGAAACTGGATCTCGGACATGAAGGTGTCACCGCACTGGATATTCGGCGGTGAACTACCATTATCCTCCAGAGTCGAGTTGGCCGCAAAAAGAGAGCCTAGAAGATCGGCCTTCTCATTTGCGGTGTGGGCTAACGTGTCATCTCCCCTGCGCAAAGATGGTAAAGACGGCTTACAGAAATTCCCCTGGACAGCCTTGGCGAGAGACCAGAACGCACGAGTTCCCGAAGGAAGGTGAACCAGTCTCTCGCCAATGCTGGCCACGTGTTCCGACTTTGCCTTAGCAATAATTCTTTTGAAGGACCTGGAGGCAGAGTTGTACTTCTTTTTGAGCAGGCTGGTATTTACATCCCTAGCCGCTGACGCCTCAGCCCAAGCTCGGTAACAATCCTGCTTGAAGCGCGCTGCTAATTTGCAGGATTGACCAAACCAGGGCCGAGAACTGCCTCCGATGGGCACGACAGAGGATGGAATAAATAGTTCCATCCCCTGAATCACCACATCGGCGATAGAATCGGCAACGGCATCGGGATCGTCCAGCTTGAAGCAAACTTGCTCCCATGGGTAGGATGCAAAAAAGGACCGCATCTCATCCCAGTCTGCCGACCTGTAGTGCCACACTCGGCGGTGGCCATTCGGTTTGAACCGTGGGCGACGCGAGATAGGCACTTTTGTCCGGATCAAGCAGTGGTCCGACGAGCCCAGGGGGGCGTCGACGGAAACCAAGTAGCTGTCCGGATGTGAGGTCAGCAGAAGGTCCAACACGGAAGGTGTATGATCTTCCACATCTGGAATTCGCGTGGGCGATGTAACCAGTTGCGTCAGATCATAGGACAAGGCAAAGTCATGGACAGATCTCCCCGCGTGATCGGTGGTACGTGAGCCAAGCCAATCGGCGTGGTGGGCGTTGAAATCGCCAAGTACCACGATCTCGGCGGATGTAATCTGCTCCAGAACGGAATCTGTAGCCGTTTGGACTTGCTCCATGAGTCGGTCTGTTTCGGCATTACCGCTATGGGACCTATAGAGGCACGCGTAGACTCGCGGATGGTCGTCGCTATCTACGCGCAGCCACAAAGTAGATAGGTCCCTACCTTCAAGAAGGCTGAGGCGACGAGAGCAGACATCCTCCCTGACGTACACGCACACCCCGGCCCGGGGCAAAAAGGAATGCTCCAATTTGTAACCCGGGCAGGATAGATACGATGTGTCTGCCGGGGAGGATATCTGCGTCTCAGTGAGGAAAAGCAGGGCCGGCTTAGCCGTCCGTAGGTGGAAGTGGACGGCCTCCAAGTTAGAGTGGAGTCCCCTGATGTTACAGAAGTCCACGGCGAACATGGTAGGGGATGCCGCGAGGTGCTGCCTGCGTTTGCCCCGAGCTCCAGCACCGAGTGGGATGGTGCCCCCCCCAGAATACGCGGGGCAGCCCGCGCGCCCACGCCCAGACTCCAAGCGGGAGTTTAGGCGTAAACGCGCGGAGGGGGATTCTCCAATACCAGTGGTATCGGTACCCCCCTGGGGTAGTTTGTTTATAGATCCCACTTCCATGCTGTTAAGGGGGTGGGGGGTTGGCCTCCGGCACACACACTTATCAGACGAAACGCGGAATTGCTTCCACTTCACGCCTGTCTTTCGTGTGGTTGTGGTATTTCACCGGGCGAGCGGGCCATTCGTGCTCCAGCAAAAGCTAGATGCGGACTTAGGATTATGGAGTTGATGACTTAGGATATGCGAGTTTTTTTTATACAATGTGGTAAACGAACAATCGGTTTACCTGTTATTAATCGACCGTTATCCATAGGCATCTGCAAAAGATAATATGTTGCCTTCCTTTAATGGACAGAATAGGTGATAAATAGAAAAAATATATATTTTATTTTGTAGTCCATTCGCTCTCCCGTCAAATCCTCTTCGCTTTATCATTCTGTCCTTATAAGAAAGAATAGGAAGGCGACAGGACTGAGATTAGCCAAGAAGCTATTTTATTCGCTAAACAAAATTTAGAAATATAATAATAATAATATAATAATAATATCCTAGGACATATTCACACACGGCCACCTGCTCCCAAACTAAGCAGAGCTTCTGCTATGGCAACCAGATAACTGATATACTACATATACTACTTTTCTTTTGTACATACATACTTAAATAGATAAATTACACCTAGACTCAGGACAAACAGACATATTCATGCACACAAATATTTGTCCTGGGCGGGAATCGAACCCACGACCTGCGGCGTGAAAAGCAAGTATCTTACAAACCACGCCAACTGGCCCGTCCTCGAGAAATATGATCTCGATTTTCCGCTGTCACGCTTTGCTTTTACTACTTTGTCCATTCCCTCCTTTCCCTTTCTTAATCCAACCTTCCTCTTCCCGGAAGGGACCGCAACTTTCAGTGCATTTCTTCTCCTTGTACCACTTATATAGGTAATCCACTTCTTTGTTTGCGACCTACTCATATAAAAAATATACCGTGTCTTAGAAAAATATTACATAGTTGATATGAAAGAAAATATGAGTCAACCTCACTAAATCGATCCCAATA
This sequence comes from Papilio elwesi, assembly GCA_029849275.1. Classification (NCBI taxonomy): domain Eukaryota; kingdom Metazoa; phylum Arthropoda; class Insecta; order Lepidoptera; family Papilionidae; genus Papilio; species Papilio elwesi. The sequence goes on along the minus strand of CM056691.1, from coordinate 12,175,798 downwards.
AGAAATATATCAGTCAGTGTCATCATGTCCACTTATTGTGAGTTGCTCTCGTAGAATAAAATAAATTGCGAGCGGCACTCGACCCGGACTGCCCGAAGCCGCAAAAAACTATCCTTTCGTAATGACCGCTCAATATACTAAGGAAAATAAATGGTCGAATGTGGTAAGTCTAAGCAAGAATTTTTGTTCGAATTTTAAATGCACTCGAATAACGTTTGAATTTTCTGTTACACTTTTTTTAATTTGTCTGGTTTTTGTAATTATGATTAGAAAGTATACAAGACAAAGTAAAATAAAAACCTAGCCAACCCTAAGTAACTGCAGAGGCAACAGGATTCAACTGTTGGATCAATTTAACCTTTAATTTAATGTAATTGTATGACAGAACTTCTAAGACAAATGATCTAGGTGTTGGTGGTAAATAAGCAGAAGCATTAAATAGGCAGGTTAATTTAAAAATACCAGCAACCTGACTTTATGTGTACTTGTATGAAGAATGTCCCTCGTCAAATCAAGTATGAGGATACCATAATTCTTTTTCTTCAATTCAAATATCAAAATGATTATCAATAACTACAACAAGTTATAGTTAATATATGTTTTCGGATTGGAGATAAAGAATTATGGTATCTGGATTAAATTGTTTCTTGTTCCAGCAATTTTTTTCTTGACAGTTTTTAAATATTATTACAGAGCTCCTATAATTTATGTAATTTCAATTTTTTCACTACGTCAGTCACCGCTACGTCTACGTCTAATACGAATTTTAATATAAAGTCATACATACTTGTATGTAAACGGAGCATTTTATTGATGTATGGATTTTATTTTTCCCCGTACACACCGTAAGTCGGTCGAATAAATAATATGACACCTTATCTCGAATCCAATATAAACAGAAATTTCTAACCTAACGTATGCTATTGTACCTGCAAACGACTTGCAGCTTTGCCTGCAAACTATTACACTTTCAATTTGTAGCGCGCGGAAATAGATTTATTGGATGTTATTTGTTATGAGAGAAATTGACGCCGGGTATTCCCTTTACATTCCACATTTAGTATGCCCTTATCGCGTGTCTCTTTAAAACACCAACAATTCGAATTTACCTATTCCGCATCGTACATTACTGTTTTATATTGAAACACGATTATGCAAAACATTATGAACGTGGTATTGGATGGCAATATTAGCAATGTTATAATTTCCAATGTTTATTTTTTGAAAGAATGTAGAGTCAAAGCATTATAAGTCGTGATGGGAGATATATAAATAAGTTGGATTCCACTCTCCTCGCAGATTAACACTTAGCATACACGATGAAGGGACATATTGTATTTTATATCGTTCTCTTAATTGGACTGGCTTTCGTCACCTCGTTAGCACATAAAGATATCAGACGTAAGTACATGTCTTAAATAGACAAGCTAGCATTTCTTTCATTTACTATTCTAAACGGAACATTTGGCAAAATTTAAGGAATGTTGGCGTAAAATAATGGATTTATTTCATCATTATTGGATCAGATATCAGTTATTTCTGTTTTATTTTAATTAAGTTAATATAATTTTGTGTGGTTTTTTTCTTCAAGTGAGAGCTAATTTAAAAATGATTTGTGGCATCGTCATTATCTAGAGCTAAAATTTTAGTTAGTTTTAATATATATTAAGATATTTATTCGGGATTCAAAAAAAATATTTGTGTTGTATATGACCGTAAATTTATCTCTGATACATATTTGTGTCAGGTTTTGTCCTTACCTTCGCGTGATGCGCAAATATTCAGAGGCAAAGCCCAATGAACAAACGAAAACATTTTGTCATCTAAAATTTAATTTAGAACTTTCATTTAATAGCCTACCATTTATAACAATGACTGTACAAAAATGCCAAAATAGAATAAGAACAGAAAGTTTAGTTTAAGCAAAACAGGCACTAAACAAAAAACTCCAAGCTTTTGCCTCTTAAATCGAGTAGAGTGCGTTGAAAAAACTGTATGTGTTTTTACTTAATTGTTGCAGAACCATCGTTATTAACGAGACTAAAACGGGAAACGATAATGGTGAAATCTCCGAAGGGCTGCCTTTTTTACGAGTGCATCGCTCGCTGCCGGCAGCATGGTCACCTGAAGGGTGGCTACTGCACAGTCAATGGATGTCAATGCTTGGGATAGATCCATTACTTTCGACCGATATCCCTTGAACGAATTGTCTTTGAGTGAGTGTTGGGATTCTGGTCCTTTTCCCTTTCCCGTCCTTTGATAATAAAGTAATGATGGGAAGAGGACTTGATGGTGGAGGGGTGGAATAGGAAATAATAATAATAATTTTCTGTTTATCCCCTCCTCTGTCCATTAAAGGAAGGCAACGCATCTAGGACTCATTAGCCTATGGGTAGCGGTCACTTAACAATAGGTGAACCGCTTGCTCGTTTGCCACCTTATTAAATAAAACATTTTTTTTATACTTTTTTTTTATTTTATTTATGTAAAAAAATTACCAATTTTGAGATATTGACTTATCACTTCTGTCGGCAGTCCTTATGACTAACTGTGTGTTTTTGGGATAACCTAACAAAGCACAGCATAAACTTAAATAACAAATTATAAATTGTATTAATAAAACTTGGTGGTTAACTTGTTAAGAGTTAGTCATTGAATCTCTGACTGATTCACTCGTCGGGTCAACGAACTAGGCGTGATCGGGAATGTCCCGCTGTTTTTAGTTTTACGAGAATCGCACGGGGATTCACCTCTCTTAAAACAGGACATACATTTCTAAGAAACCTTTTGGGAATTAAAATTAGTTGTAACTTAGACTGACTGATTCAATGACAATGTCGATGCTACTTTTGGACATCTTTTATTACATTTTCGTGTTTCATATTTTTAAGTATACATACAACAAGCTAAAATTATTTTGACAATATGCCAATATCTTGAGACAATGTAATGCCAACTCAAATGAAACAAAAAGACTTGATTTTTTTTGTTATTTAAAATAATTATTGCCAGTTTTACGGCAGGCCTGTGAGTCAATGGTAGATTATTCTAATTAGTAAATGATAATGTTATAAAGTTTCTTTTGCTGTTTCGATACAAAATATGTTTTTTAATTAATGTTAATTGTATAACCGTAAAATTAAAAAAAAAATGTTTATAATCTGTCATGTCATGAAATTATGAACTGCAGGTACGAACAATTTACAACATTAGGGTTCTTTTCTCGATCGTTTGTAATCTATCTGTCACCATCAGATTGCAAACATAGTTAGTTTATGATCTGACTAGCGATATTATACGCTGACAGAAAATTCAACTGATCTATTCATTTACAATTTGACGTATCATGTCAAGCAAACCTAACCTGTATTCTAGATGCGCAATTGTAAATGTTGTGCAATAGCAACTGACTAGCCGCAACGGCAATCGCATCCGGAGGCCAGCCGGACGGCTGAGTTAGCCGCATAGTGCGTACGAGCCCTAAGAAACCAATGGCGACGATGAACGATAGCTCTGTTTGGTTTAGTGGTTCTGAGAATCTTTATTAGATTCAATAATAATGACACCTTTTCCTATTTTATGGTATTAAAATTTTCTCTAAACTCATCCACTAAAGGTAAAAAGTGAGACTTTGTTATTAATAAACCAGTCCGTACAGTCATGACTATATCTAATAATACCATAATATAGCGATAATAATCTTCACGAAGCTGATTGCACAGCAACGTGGGCACTTGGAGTTACAAATTTATAAAAAAGGCTGTTTTAATTCCTGCTTTTATGATACTCATATCGCTATTATATTTCTTTGTTTACTTAATAAATATAACACTAAATATTTATGCTAAGACCATAATCTAAAATAAATTAGGCAGTGATGTAGTCTGTCTGCCTTGACGAACTATTCAAGCAATAAGAATCTTCATTATGCATGTATTTTTTGTTTTTTTCTTAAGGAAGTGGCAAACGAGCAACTGGTTCACCTGAAATTCAATGACCGCTACCTATAAGTATCTGCAACGAGCGCGAAAGTATCTGATACTGCGTATGTTTATGGGATACAAAACGTTTTAAAACATATGGTCTAATTAAATATGTTTATTTTGATAGAAGCTACATAACATACAATATTTCTTTTTTCAAGTAAGTACAACTTGTGACATTTACGAAAGATAAAGTTATTTTCTTTCTAAATCACAACTAACAAGGAAAAGATAAACAATTTAATATTTTCCTTTATTCACCAACGTGTATGGAGATAGAAAGAAGCTCGGTATTGTCGAAGGAACGATTATTCTTCCTGCAATAGATAAATCACGTATAACTTTTTTCTTTCCCGTACCAAAGTAATACGCCTGTATGACAAGTTTCGAACAATAGCTCGGATTAGTAGACCAAATGTCGGTACTGATCTTGTATGTGATATGTTTTGTTTTAGTCACACCGCCGGATGGATTGTAATAAGTCCGATCTGCCCAATTAGCGGCTTGCCGAGCGACTGTTCCATCTCTGTTGCGATATACGGTGGTCCAGTCAGATGCATGTTGATTGAACCATTTGTCTTTTGGAACCTGTCGGTTATTGTCCCTTATCCCCTTCTTCCATCCTTTACCTCCAGGCATTTCTAGCACCCAATAATCAGTTGTCATTATAGCAGCATGACCTACCAAACCTCCTATCCCACGACCAGTTATTAAAATATCTCCTTTCTTGACCAAATTTACGAATCTTCTCTTATTATCGGCTGTACTTCGTTTAGATATCTTCTTTTGAAATAAGGATTCCTTGGTGTCACTGAGAATTCCAAAGTTATTCATAACCAGCCAATCTTCATAGCTAATTGGCGCAGTGTCATTCTCGAATTTATACTCCTCGTATAAGGGTCTGAATATATTTTGTTCATCATTTACGAATGAATCAAAAGAATACTTTTCAGTATTAATTATATCTAATTCAACTCCAATATTATAAGCTCTGATTGTAATGTTTCTATCATAATTAGAAATCTCATCTGCTGAAATGAAAATTAAATCGAATTTAATTTAAAACGCTTCCCATTTTTTTAACTACTATTAAATTATATAAAAGCACTCCATTTAAAACCAATATATTATAAGTTTAAATAAATTCTAGTTTTATAAAATGACAGCAACATTAGAAAAAACAACTTAAGACATAATTACCTGTTCGGACCTGATCATCGCAAAAAACTTGCAAAACGACTAAAAAAAGTGTAAAAAAATAAATTCCGTAAAAACCCTTCATCATATCTGAAAACAGTTGAACATCTAATGCACTCATTACACGTCTAGACATTAATATTTATATCAAAGAAATTGGGTAAGTGTGAAGTATTTTATCAAATTCCGAGAGCCGTCCTGCTTAGGGGATGTCCTGTAGATAAAGAACACGTACACACGTAACACGTATAAAGAATACACAATCAGACGTTGTTTTATTTCAAAGAAGTGAATAACTTGAAGAGCAAACATTGTTTAAAAACTGATAAAAATATCGCCTGAAGTACTTAACATAGTTTTTAGCTAGCATAGACACTACAGGCTTCCACGTCACAGCATTGAAGTAGTGACATCTATCCGTTTTTCACCGAAGCTATTAATCATGACTCCAAAAAAGTTCACCGCCTGACTTAGTCCGAGAGTCCGAGAACACAATAATTAGGTATTCACACCTTTACCTCGACTAGGAATCAAATCCAAAAAATCCAAAAATCAAATTAAACTGGCATCGTCGTCATTAACGTTGGCGTTTCAAGCATAAATAAATAATAAGTGGCCAACGAGCAATAGCAGCACCCGGCGGTACAGAGCGTCTCTGTTCAGTACAGAGAGTTACAGAGGTTCTACACGGCTATTCAAGAGCCTTTCGTAGATACCGCACCTTCCCGCGACTGACTACGCTTCAGTGATCTTTTCGGAGAAACCAAGGGTTTTCTGTGCGATGCCAGATCAGGTTATTAAGACCAACTACCATAGGAGATACATCCTAAAGGACGGCACCGGGGAAATTGCTCGAGAATGTCGCCTTACCAGTGAGTTCTGAGTTCGGTGCGTTCTAACACTGAGTATCTACACAGGCCCAACTTAGTAGCCAGGATTCCCCATCAGGAGCTCGCTCTAAGATATGGTCTCCTGGACAGCCATATTATAAGAACACTGGAAGCTATGCTTAAAAATAACCGCGCCAGGCTCTACTCGAATCGCGCTCGGACTATTCTCGCAAATAAGCCTGAATTCGTATTGTGGAACTGGGCACAATGCAGGGTACTTCGGTCGACATAACCATCCCATATGACGAGAACCTCGTGAACGCCAAACAAAGAAAAAGCGGAAATACTTGGACCTAGCGTACGTGGTGACCATCATGTTGGGAGGTTTGTCGGCTGAAATCATCACGATAATCGTTTCTGCAAACGGGTTAATCCCAGTCAGCCTCTCTGGACATCAGAGGCGATTTGGACTTCAGGACGGTGTCGTAGGAGCTCAAATGCAAAAAGTGGTGCTTCTCGACAACGACCGAATTGCCCGCCGGTTTCTTTTCCTTTCCCTCTCATCGGCCGTCTGGCGAGGGAATCCCGTCTAATTGGGATTTATTTATTTGTGCATATTTTATATTACAATGAAAACTCAGGCAGCCGATTACATCTACACAATGGTTGACAACGCATTTGTAACTTTTCTGATAGTTACGGATATTAATTGGCAGCGGTGGTCACGAAATAATAAGTGAACCGCTTGCTTTATTTAAAATATTTGACCCAGTTGGTTCACCTTTGATTAACTTCATTACTAATATATTACCCTGTCACAACTGAATTTTTTCAATACTTTTGTAAATTTGTTAGATGAACAAAAAGAGAAATCTTACTTAAATTATATAATTTAAATAAGATTTCTCTACTTTTTATCGAACGAATACTCCATTTTAGTTAACTGCCATGTCAAATAATTTCTATAAAAACAATCGCTTCAGCAAATTGATAATTTTGATCGACCTTTTGACAGTCAGCTAGCGAATTTTTCCGTTGATAGGCCATTCAATAACCGGGCGTAAGACTAAATTAAGTGGGCAACACTGGTTCTTGTAAGCATACTCATTGTGCTATTTTAGTCTTAATTTAAATAGAAAATTATCTTAACTGTACTTAGCACTGGTATTATGTGGGACCATTGTATTTACTTAGTCTTATTGTATATACTTTACTACGATAAACTATGAATAAAACACACGAATGTCACATTAAAACAATTTATTTTCAAACACGTTGAATTCTTGACTATTAAATCAAAATTATTTACAATGATAAAAAATAAGGTTAAATGATAACGTTTTTTGAATTCATTTAAAATATTAAAATGCAATACCAATCAATTCGTCCTATTATATTCTCACTTTGCCATTCATTACAATTATGACATTATTAATAACATGTCAAACTTAACTTAAAAAAATGGTTTCTTTAGTGAAGAACTTTGCACAATGGGTGGCATTCTCACAAAGGCCTCTCTCTCTAGTATGTCTCTCACAAAGCACATTTCCACTGGTGGACTTCTCACACTAGCGGGGCTCTCCCACAACCGAGCCTCTTCAAATAACCCCGCGACCACAAATCACCCCCTTGCGGACGTGTGAAAACTTCACAATACAATTTAAAACGAAGACGAACTATTAAATGATGAATATTATTTTATATTGAAACATAATTTTACTTCAATTGGCATTTAATTATTGTCTAAATCAATAAATTACTTGCCACAATAAAACTAAAAGTTTTTGCTTTCTAATCATTCCTAAAATAAATTATTAATTTAATTATTATTTATTAATAAATAACATTGTAATTTAAGTTGATATCAAGTAGAGACCCGACTCCTACAATGGCAGTGGCCGCGCAAGCAGTCTCCGGAGTTCCTGCCGCGTTGCTGACAAACCAGATTGCAATCCAGACGGCAAGTTCTCGGCGCCTTTCCTTCAGCAGCTCCTTCTGTCATCAAGTATCAATAAAAAGTAATACATCGTTAATTAAAATTGCAATAATATTGCCTTTATAACCCTATGTATTTTCCAATAAAACGATTTCTGTTGATGGATATTGGGCTTGGTAGAAGGCATTTTAGTAGAGTTAGCGCCGTTGAGCTACGTGCTTTAAGAAGTATGTTAGGCGTGACGTTAATTAATAGGAATAAAAACAGCACTATAAGGGAAAAGTGTGCCTTAAAAGTGGATGTCGTGACTAGAATTTAGAATGTTAATTTTCGCTGGTTCGGGCATGTTGAAATGAAGAGATAGTAATAAAACAAATTTATGTTGCAAGATAGCGGCAGCATTGGCAAGGGACATCCAAGGAGAACTTATATCGATCAGATTAGTGACATATCAAAAAAGGGAGATGTAAGGAGTACCCGTAACCGACGAGCACGTATGCATAGATGTATGGATGTAGAAGAAGCGAGAGAGGTGTTGGTTGGTGTCTAGGTTCACGCCAAATGGAAATCCATAATCTCTGCCTACGCTTCTGCGTTACGGGCGTTAACGCATATTTATCTTTTATTGATATTGCTATTCTTTATTTATTATACATATATATTTCTCTTTACTATAGCAGCGGCATCACTACCTCATAAAGTTCAAGTATGAAGTAGATATATTTAAAATATGCCTGTGTTTAGTCTGATGAGTGATGTGCGAATACGCAAAATCCCTTCACATATCCTCTTTCTCTCTTTTTCCCTATATACCCTCTTACCATTATTTTATATAAGGCTGACAACACATTTTAAAACGTATGAGGTAAAGAATGTTATATGCAACAAACTAGATTACATAGTATAGTAAATTATCATAGTATATAATCGGTTTAGGCCGTCTGCTTGATCCAGGCTTTAAATTGCCCGTCATTAGCAAAAGCCTCACTGTAAGCCCAACAGTATTAGGAAATGTCTATTATGTCACTCGAAATCCTTACAAATGCCATGACGAGTAGAAATTGTCTGTAACATTACCGCCAAGCATTGTTGATGCAGTAGTTTACTTAAGAACAGCCTACATGCTGAATTATAAACAAATTCAGCAGATTTGCTACAAGGTATCACTTGATAAATGTTCATTTTACTACGTAGATTCAATATAATTTCGGTTTTATAAATACAGTACTTATTCTTTTCATGAAACATACTTATATCCATGAATATCGAAAAGCAGAGAATATGCAGTAAAATTTCTTAATTGGAGAAGTTGCACCGTTGCTCTTATTGACACGTTCATATTCAGTTTATAAACGGACTAGGCATATTATAGAATGGAAGAAGATAAGGTTGTTTAGGTTGAATATTTAACAAATAATAAAACTTAATGGGATAACACTTAGATCTAGATAAGAAGCGAGAAGGGATTTCTAATGAATGGCTTCAATGGTCGTAAATTTATTAAACCCTATTTTTAAAGTATCTGATCCCAAATTACCACCAAACGAAGCAATATATTTTACGCCTAACAAATTTTAAGTCCAACAATTCAAGCCAAAATTAAATCCAAACATTCGCCAACATTGCCTAAACTTTTATAGTATCGCAGTCGTAATAGAGTAAATTTTATTAACTTAAAACATCTGTTAATTCTAATATCGATACGGTAAAATTGGCTTCACTAGTCGATAAATATTTAAGGCTATTACCTGGAACTTACGCTAACAATGACCATAAGAAATGTGCGGTATGTATTAAGCGGCTCTCGCTCGAGGGGAAATTAGATGCCAAATTAGATACCTGCTTAGACATTAGATGGTTACGTGGCTTTTTAACATTCCGAAGGCGTACAGAACACGATGGAAGGTTCGTTTATAAGTTGCGTTGATGACTTCAGGGCTCACGCATTTACGCCCCGTTACTTCGACCACAGTAATTTTATCCCCTTGAGATATAATAATTGTACACGAGGCGTCTACTAATTTATTTGTCTAGAAAGTTAATATATTTTCTATATAATAAAATGGCAATGGTTTCGAACTGAAATTTTGAGCCGCTGCTTAATATTTAGTGAATGTTTATCTATCTAAATATGTACATTATAAGAAAAAACTGACTGACCGATATCAACGCAAAGTTCAAGCTATTGGGACTTGAGACTTGAAATTTTGCACTCAGATTTTTGATATTACATAGACGAGCTCTAGAAAAGTTTTTTTAATTCTATCCCCTAAAGGTCTAAAGTATAAAATGACATTTTTATGGAGTAGTAGCATACTTTTGAGAGTAATATATAGACATAAAACATGTATGTACACATCGTAGAGTCATTGAAACCAGAGAAATACAATATTTTATTCCGGTCAGGTTGGTTGGGTTACATTTGAATCGAAACTCGTGCCGTTTAATTGGTTTACCGCGTGCTATTGTTCGAGCGCAATAAGGCGATGTTAAGAGTATTCTCTCGGTATTTACGACGGGATAAATTATTGCTTAATTAAAACGTCGCCTAGAAATTGATGCAGCTTTGTAACTTATAGATACGGACAACAATAATATAATTGAAAGACTACTTTTTACTACTACTCATTTTTACAACTCCTTACCAAAATAATGATATAAAACGGCTATAATTTTCCTTAGATAAAAAGTAACAGTAGTGTGTATTAATGTCGAGTAAATGCAGCCTACAAGAGTCAATTCAAACCTACAAAACAATACTCTAAAGTGACTGAGACTGTATTAAACAATATAGGATTTGATAGTGGACCACACAACCACTCACGTGTAACGATTTTTCTGTCTGGTATATTAAATAAATGCTCACACTTTTTATGTTAATTTTACCGGTTAATACCTTGACATGTCCTGTAAACAGGTACACCTATTTGCGTCATCTCCCATACTGCAGTTGAGTTCGGGCAGTATGGCGTTCACGCTTTCAATGCGATGAAATGCGTCAGAAATTTAAACAATTTCAGAGCTAATATAGAATTGATCCCCTTCTTTTTGTAATACGTAGCTGGAAAATATATATATATATATATATATATATATATATATATAATACATATATATATATATATATATATATATATATATATATATATATATATATATAAGTTGTTTCATTGCAAGAAATGATAATTGTAAATAGAAAAACGTCATTTACCATACATGGCGTTTATACTTTCATCGCAAATGTTGTAATTTTGTGGAAAACGTGTGAAAAAGTTAAGTGAAATTGCGTTGTAGTATGTATAGCTAATGTTATAATGCATGTATGAGAAAAAGTTACATTTAATTTATTTAGTTTTTCTTGCAGAAACAAGGTATGTCTAACTAAACTCTCAAAAAGGATGATTCTTGGTTCGTTCCGATGTCTATCAATCTGGAACCCAAGAACACCTCAATCGGTTACGAGAAAAATATTTTAGCGAAAAGCAAAAACTGTCAAATTGTACAACTAATAAGATTTAATAGTATCCTAATAATGTAGATTTATTCTTAATATAATTTATTAACTTTCAATTTATAATATTACCCATACAAATTTACTGATAAAAAAGATACGATGTAACATATTTTATTATCTAAAACAATCCAGTGATATAAGTAAATGAAACATATTTCACACTTTTAATTAATTTAATTTGTAGGTAAACGTAAGGTTCTATATTATATCATTATATTACACTTCTACAAATTATTCTGAGCCACTGGTACAAATCGTCTAACCATCTTTTTACATTGTGGTGCAATTAACACAGACTTACGAAAATTAAGCTAAGTATCACAAGTCTTGCAATGTATGGCTAAATAAACTGTTTGCCTGTCTACTAACTTATTAAATTTAACAATACAATTTTCTGTTATTGAGTAGTGCTCATGGATACAAGATTTGACCCCCACAATGGCAAGACCTGTGCATACAGGCTCCAGATGTTTTTGAGTATAAGAGACAACGTTCACTGCAATCGTGGCGACACCGCAATTTAGTCTGAGAAACGGCGCGCGTTACTGAAACAAAATATATTTGATTTAGCTACAGGCGCCACTCCTGTACCATTTGGGATATAATAACGAGATGAACGTTGGGTGATAAATATTTAATCTGACTGTTACAGTAAGTTGAACTAAACCGTTAGAACTTATAGCTGGGCAACAATGTGGAAACTTAATTTTGAATTTTCGCTGAAATTTACATGGATTGTCCAGATTGGCACACATCGCTAACAAACACAGGAAGTGTTTGGTAGCGATCGGATCAACATAATTAATGGTACCCGGGTGAAGCCGGGGCGGTTCACTAATATATTATAAATATATGCATAAATAGATATACTCGTTGAAAAAATAAATAACAAATAAGAAATGTTACACCGTTATTTAATATAATCGACCCAATAACACTATCACGGTTCCGTCGTCAGGTCACACAAGGCATTTTTATCACTCGTCATTACTGATATGAACGTTGACGTGCAGTGTTTACATTGTGCTTGTTTTTTCATTTCTATAAATGTATAAATAATACTATCTTTATACTATATCTACCTTGTCGTGGCCATAATCCGTAACCAACTTGTAATCTTACTGACGACCCTGCAGCGAATCGCTTAATTGATTACACTTAGTTGATCTCGTGTCTGAATTGCAATAAAAGCCGAAATTGATGATTGTTTCAAAAATCTAACGTTGGTTTTTGGTTGTTAATGTATGGTCACCTAATAACTTTATACGCGCATAGGAATTAATCACTACGGTTTTCCTCCTAATAAAGATTTATTTATTGAAATGAAGTGTCTACCCCTTGCTGTAAATATTAAAAGTGACGCATCTGCAACTCTATTGCGGATGTCTATCGGCATCGGTCGCTTACATCAGGTAAACCATGCTCGTTTGCCGTCTTCTTCCATCCAAAAAATAATTAAAATTACATTTAACCGGCACGCCTATTCGTTCGTTGTTCGTCTTTTGGACTGGAAATTGCTTTAAAATGCTCATACTACTTTCGCATCTTCTCGATATTTGTAAACAAAAAGACGATAAGACTTTGCACTATTTATAAACGATCAAAATGCAGGAGAGAATCGATCTACACGGCTTAGTAAATTCACCACGTCTTATGATTCGTTTCGTCGATAGAGTATTGACATTGAACAGTCAAATGTTAGTAGTTATACATTTATTTAGGTTCACCGGATATTATGTAACACAGCCATTAAGTCCTGCGACTATAAATGTATACGAATATATTACCAGCCTTTTTAATAAAAAGTTGATAGCGAACAAACAATAGTTAATTTACAACGTTCATGACGCTCCCGGAAAGGATACGAACTGAATGACTCTCCAAAATCGTTGAAGCCGTTTGGGCGACTGGTCACAATAGATCGTACATACATACTTACACATATGCATAGTCTAGTGCGTACTGTAACGGGAATCCCCGCGAGTGGGAAGACCCGAAACTGGTAAACATCCCTACTAATATTATAAATGGGAATGTAAGTTTTTTCGATACGCTTTCACGCAAAAACTATTCGACCGATCATCATGAAACTTTGTACACATATTCTTGGATGCTCTAGAAGTAACATAGGATACTTTTATGATTTTTTTTTTACATAAAAAGCATGTATGTTCCCTACAAACCTATAGACTCCGAAACGGCTGGGCCGATTTCGATGAAATTTACAGGGATTGTCCAGATTGGCACAGTGGGTGTTCCTGTGTTTGGTAGCGATCGGATCAACATAATAAGTAGTACCCGGCCGAAGTCGGGGTGGGTCACTAGTTAATGACTAAAATTAACAAGCATTAGATAAGTTATGATGAGAAAGGAGTACTCTAACAATTTAATTTTACACTTTTAAGCGGCACAATTAAATCAAGTCCACTATTCATTAAATTAAAAGGTTGGTAAACCTACACTTAAGGTAAAATTAAACTTTACCTTTAGACATGTATCACCAAACCATGAGAGCACCGTTTAGTTCGCCCTAAATGGTACTATTCTGGTTTTTTACCTTGAATCAGAATTCTATCTCGTCTAGTAGAGCAATGGTCGACCCTTAAAAGCAAGGCCATATTAAGACACAGGTGTGAGATATTGATTTAATTGGTAACGGCTTGAATACACTGCATTTAAGTGAAGCAGGTAATCCTTATCTGTACTAAGAGTTTGTTTATTTGAACGCGCTAATCTTAGGAACTACTCATCAGCTTATAAAAATTATTCTTTTTGTATTAACAAGCTGAGCTATTACGACATTTGCTAGGCTATTTATCATCACGCTATGAAACTTAGGAGCGGAGTAAAATGGAAAAAACTGCATGCGAAAAAGGGATAGAAGAAACGTCAATATTTTATCAAGATAGACAACACGGCGATTGATTCAGAAGTTAGGCGTGAAGTAAGGTGAGGAGTTACTTCACGCCTGACTTCTGTGACGTCGTGGTATTTCACCCGTCTAGCTGGCTCCTTCGTTCAACAAATGTCGTTGTTGCGGGTTCTACCGCTGTTAAAAAATTGTCCAAAGCTAATTTACAATATAATTTGCGAGAGAAAATAAATAAATCAATAATAAGTATTACGTCTCTAATATTATTATTATAGTATTAAACAAAACTAGTATATACCGGTATAATACTACAGACTGATACATTTCTTGGCGTTCTGGAACGTTCGCATGTACCTTATCAAAAGACTTTGTGTTTTATGAAATAATAAAACCATAACACTTACCTCTAAATACACACATAGCGACAATCAATAACATAGCAACGTAGCCAATTCTCAAATTCATTTTCTTGAACAAACTCGAGTATAAGTGACCGATATAACACTTTTAATCACCAATATAAACACTTAAACGGTTTTATTTTTTTAAGATAACGTTAAAATGTACTTTAGTTTGCTGTTCGTGTTTAAATAAAAACTTCTTTCCTTAAGTGTACTGTTTATAAGCGACGGGGAATACGACTGAGAAATTAACATGTTGCCTCTCTTTCGCTCAGTGCAATTAAATGTTGCGGTTAATACCATATGTGCACAATCGATTATAAAACCATTCCAACTAACATCAAGTATTCCCAACTTCGAAATGTACGTATCACACATAATTACACATCTAAAAGTTATACTTGGACTAATTTAAAGTGTCTTATAAATAATTTAAAATAATTGTTTACATTTGTTTGCCGTAACAACAACATTGTAGCCATTAGTGTTTATTGTATCCGCTTTTATAAAGCTTGCATAATTGAAATAGCACATTGTAATGTATGCACTAAAAATATCGTGACATTTGGCAGTTTATGATCCGACTAGGCATATTATAAACTGTCAGAAAATTGTGAAATTATATTCGGCGAGCCGAATTTATGACGTTAAAGCTTAAGTTAGAATGAAGAAGAAAATTATAGGTTAGGTCACATGTTGTTAAGTGACAGCTATGTCTATGGACATCTGCAACTAGCAAATGAGTCACAGATGCACTGCCTACCTTTAATGGACAGAGGATGATTGACGGGAAAAGATATGTTTTATTAGGATGGAAAAGGGATGAATTCTGAAATTTGGCCTTTGGAACCTAACTCGTTAGACGTAAGGCAGAAGTAAACTTGTAATTCACGTCTGTCTTCTGTGAGGTCGTGGTATTTCACCGGTCGAGCCGGCCCATTCGTGTAACAAATGTCGTTGTTGCGGGCTCTACCTATGTTAAAACTAGATTTGTTATTTTTTTATTGACATGGTAGCTGTATGTATAAAAAAATATCAAAGAAAAATATAGGTTTATTGCGTGTGACATGATACGTTAAGTTGGCAAGTTGGAACAAACGTTCTGTTCACAATCTGTTGACAGCCGTATGCGTAGTCCGAACATGACCTGCAAACTCTCCTTCCCGGCACCGGCCGCTGGTGATGCTGCATGAGGTCGGGAAGCTACTAGATAGAGTGTTGTCTTCCCGTCTCACCCAGCACCTGGAGACGGTAGGGCCGCACCACTCCGGGAACCGATTCAGGTTTCGGTCGGTGCGATTCTGAAGAGGTTCACGAAGAAAGCGGCCGAGAGGGGCCAGGGGGCTATGGCGGTGTCGCTCGATATCGCCAACGCCTTTGGTTCCCTCCCCTTCGGGTTGATAGAGGTGGCGCTCCCATACCACGGAGTCCACCTCTATCTCCGGAGGGTCATAGGGCCCTGCCTGCAGGAACGGGTAGTATCGAACAAAGAGAAAGGAGGGACTCGTGGAGAGAGGCGGATGGCTTACGGTGCTGCCCAGGGGTCCGTATTGGGACCCCTGCTGTGGAACATCGGTTTCGACTGGGCCATCCGCAGAGAGGTGCTGCCCCGGATGGCGGTCATCTGCTAAGCAGATGACACGCTGGTCTGGGACACCACCTGGAGAGGGCTGCAAAACAGGGCCGAGTTCGGAGCCTACCTGTTGATCCGGAGGATCTAGGCGTTAGGCCTCCGAGTGGTACTCGATAAAACGGAGGCCCTTTGCTTCAAAGAGCCGAGGTGGTGAGTGCCAGCGCGGGCCACCCTTCGGGTGAATGAGACGTGGTCGTGGTGAAAGCCCGGATAAAATATCTGGGCCTTATCCTCGACAGGGGGTGGCGGTTCCGTGAATATTTCAGGACGCTCGTCGGTGTGGCGGCAGCCCTCTCAAGGCTCCTTCCGAACCAGGGTGCTCCGGGTGTACCAAGCAGGGGACTGTACAACATCGTCATCCGAACCATGACCCTGTTAGGCGCGCCAATATGGGCAGAGGCCCTGGACGCGCCTAACAAGAGTATACGGCGTCCGCACCTTAGAGGCCATACGCTCAGAGCTCCGCGGATGTTTCGGGAAGTACCTGCGTCGCATCGGAAGGGAGAAGACGGCGTCGTGCTATGGGTGCGGTGACGGAGAAGACTCGGCAGACCACGCAGGGCACACCTCAAGTATTTGCCCTGCGTGGTCTGATGAGCGCCGCACCCTGGTGGCGACGATTGGCGGCGACCTCTCGCTTCCCGGCTTTGTACACGCAGTGCTAAGAAACTGGGAAGGGCATGGAAAACCACCAACACCGCACTGTCCCCACGGTGCGGTGGTATGCGTAATACATTTTCCCTGAAGAAAAAAATAAATAAATAAAATAATGAAGTCCGCAATCACTCAGAGACGCATACATTTATAATGTTACCTTTGAAGGTATACGCGGAATTATCTTACAAAAATATCCAGCGTGGAAATTAAGAAAATAATGCGTGCGAAGCCGGAGGTAACAGTTAATACAATATAATACCGAGTAAAATAGATTGTACAATTTTTTATTTTCATTTGTATTAAAATGGACTAGAAAATGTACAAACTAACTTTATATCTGGCAGTTTGAAACAGTAATGATGCAAACTCGATCAAAAATAATTATTTAGTTCGTCACTCACCCGGACGTGACGTGCGCCTTCGACGTCGTGTTGTTTGATGAAAGTTTAATTGCGCCTCTTCGGCGCTCGCCCACATTCATTTGCTGTGCTCTGTTGTATTCCTACTTCCGAACCTTTCCCTTTCTTTTCAAATAAAGTGTCATGTCTTTTAACCTAATTGAGATACGATACGAGTAGTAGTTTATGTTTTGTTGTTCACAACCATTGCGCAATTCATTGATAAAATTATGTCTGTAGATAATAACTAACTAAATATCCTAACATCGTCTATTGTTTATTTGTTTGAAATAATTGACTGCTGACGTGATATCTGTACCATGACATTATTGAAACCAATGTTAAGGTAAAGTCACATATTATTATAAGGGGTATTTAAAATCAGCATTTATTACCGATGCATTAGATATTTTCGGTTGTAATTACTTATATTAGCTAAGGAAAACATTATAAGAACATAACATAAAACCGAAAAAAATTAAGCATAATTTTTTTGTGTATAAAATGTCTATCAAAGTAGTTCTAAAATATTAAACCATTCATAGTTCCGTAGCGTATCGCGCTAAAGAAATAAGGTTCTTTTTAAAGTAAGGTTTAACTTTGTATTGAATACTTTTATGCCTTATTACACATTAATGCATGGATGGAGGATGATCGCTGCGCTCTCGGAACAGGATATAATACATCCGTCAATAACAATACGGTTTCAATGTTAGATGACGTAACGTTTCATTTATAGTAATGCGTTATTCGTCAACATGAGATAAAAGTTTATAAACCTGAAAATTTCTTTAGCTCTTCAACGGCAATGAAATAATAAAAAATTAATAAAAGAAATCCTAATGACGACAAAAAAATTAACATAACGGACACGCAGATACCTTATACAGATATTCTGAAACTTCCACCCGCCTAAAGTCAAACCTTCAAGTCAAACATTTGGTATGGTATTAATTAAAAACTTTACGTCACTCGTAAAGTTTAACGTAAATGAATATATCTAGGGATTTTTGTTTATCTAAGTGCCACAGCGCGACATAAATTGAAATAAATAAAACCTACGTTGATTTTTTCATAGCACGAAATAATAAAAACAAAATGAAAGGTCTTTAGAATTTAATCAAAGTAAAAAAGCGCGTTACCTGGCTTATGTTCTTATTAGCAACCCAGAACCCGACTGACTGTAAAAATAAATAAAAAAACTAAAAAAAATATTATTATATTGTTGAAGAAAATAGTTTTTTACAATTGATAATTTATTTTTAAAAAAATCTTCAAAATATTTTTTGCGAAGCACCTGTATACATACACAACATAATTCAATTTATACTATAAATAAATAAACGAAAAATCGCAGGGTGGCTCTATCATGTCGTAAGGCGATCTTTGGGGGAGTTCGGGCGTCCCCGCAGTCTCTGTGTCCTATTGGCAGGATATATCTAATTATGTTATTGGGTTGTCATCGTATTGCCCCGCTTAACTTCCATCCCCCCATTCTATTCACCCAATCCCCAAAATTATCAAAATAAATAGAAAGAATGAGAACCAACAGCAGTCGCACTTCCTCTCGCTTAAAGGTACTCTTCACAGAGATCAGAGGTCACACTCATCCCAATGCCGCCTCGAGACCAGTGAGCAGCAATTACTCTTTCTGACGGAAACGCAAATTAGTTGTCCGACAGACGCTGCGTATTTAGACTATCCGGGATATTCTTTGGAGTACAATTCTCGCCCAGGCGTCGGGGGCTGTGTCTACGTGCAGACATCGTCGCATCGGAGTCCCCATGGAATGAGCTGCCAGCGTCAGTGTTTTGGGCCGATTATAACGTGGATATCTTCAAGAGAAGAGTGAATAAACTGTTACTAAATTAGTGCTTACCATCTTCCAATCACATCACCACTTGACATCAGATGGGACTGTGGTGAAGCGCTAGTTTATTCATTATAAAAAAAAGTAAACATAAGTTTTTTTTAATGAGAATAATAATAAGAACAGTAGTAACGGTATCAGTATTGGCAGTGATCCGCGAACTAGGCTACGCCTATATTACGAGGAACCGGTTACAAATTACTTCCTAGGATTTACAAAGCTATGTAATCAAATTAAGGCTTAAAATTCTAAATCGTCTAGCCATAGACAGTATATCTTTGTAGTAATTTTTATTACCATAATTTATTTTTTCGGGATAACGGAAATTAATCGCGAAAAATTATATGCAAATATTGATCATATTATATAAATATATTTATGTTGTATTAAATACGTAAGAGTTACAATAACTGATCTGTTACACATACATAATACTACGGTTTTACGGCCGTCTGCCTGCCGCCAACCGTCCTAGGAAATTATTAATTGTACTTAAATATTAGTCTACCAGAGAGACGAGAATAATTCCGTTGCTAAGATTGTGAAATGCCGCTACATTACGTATCACTCACTTGTTTTTTTTAAATACTATTTACGATTAAAGATATATTACTGAAAAAGCTGCGCATCTCTTATCCATTTCGAGAGTGATCGCATCGCTGCAAAATAGAACACACGATGTCGTATCGCACGAGCAGCTTTATCGCACGATGAAATCTCATCGCATCATCGCCCCAGCGATGGAATTAAGACGGCGCCTTAGTCTAATTAGATTATTTCACGACGTAAACTTTTTGCCCACCGTACAAGCTGGTCTGTTGCGGTCACTACACACTTGTAGAGCCTGTACCCAGCAATAGACTTATATGATACAGATTATAAATAGATCGGATAAAATAGAAACGTGTGATTGTTCTGGACGAATCTAGAATATTCTCTTCGAACATATATAACGTCACTTACAATAAGCACATTTATTTTCGAATGAGTTTAAAATGGAATACGTCATAGGGAAATGGAAATCTGTGATTGGTTTTGCGGCGTTCCATTAGAACTAATGCAATATTTAAAGCAGCTGCTCAATGGCTGCTAGCTCACTCTCCCGACTCTTGTTTTTCATTATAATATCCTGTATTTATAAAACGGATAGTTCAACTTTTAAATAATAATAACAATTCAGAGTCGTATACAGTTGTATCCCCAAAATTTAAAACGTCCGGAACACATCCAGTTCATGATTCATCATTATTTGTCAAAGTGAATCATCAAATGATAGTCTTGGAACATAATAGTAGTGATGTGGATGCAAATAATAAATATTTAATATAGCTTGACGACGTAACAACATATTTTTGTCGACGATAAGCGTTATTAAATTTTTTGGTATTATTTTTTTATTTATGTACGGATGTAGAAACAGCTAAATCCATGGGTTTTAATCTACCCCCCTGGGTTGCGGGCGTAAACACATTTTTTTTCGATATTTTTGTAACGAGTGGTGTTACTTTGCGTAAAATGTTTTACTGTTATCGCGGTGCTCGAATTAACAATCATGCCAACAAAATTATTTTCTTATTAATTAAATATATTTTCACTTTACAAATATCAGTGTACAGATTTAGTAAAAGAAAGGTTTTTAAATTTATTTTAAGTAAATAAAATGTTTGCACTTAAACTGGGGTTTCGTAACTAACATTAGATATAATATATATAGAATTATGTTAAGATTTCTTAATTCTGTTTCTGAGATACAGCCCTCGGTCTAGTTCAGGCTCCAGACTCTGACACAATAGTTTAAACATTTCCAAAGGCATTAGACACACCTCTTTAATCTCTTGTTTTTGTAATAATACTTTAAAAAATATGTAAGAAGATTGTCGAAATAATGTACTAATATATTTCTTAACCATTCCAACTAAGCTTTTAGCTAGTGATAAGACGTGCTACCTACCCCAGATTAGATAGTCTGTAACGTCACCAGACTCTTAGCGCTTCGAAAGGATCTTGGTTTTATTAATGTTATTTGTTGGAAGGTATTTAAAAGTCTTGGAACATGATTGTTTAGTCGATACTTAATCATATTATTTGAACTGCATACTTTTTGTAATCCATCTGGTATTATGAATGCATTTAAAAAAATAAATATAACTAACAAACTGCGGTCATTTTTTCACTGTTATATCGTATGAGTCACGTTGTTTTCAACAAAGAGCGGTTATTTCGGCTGCGTATTTTACCGCTTAAATAAGGAGCCCGTCATGTGTCTGGTTTAGTCAACTGTGCAGGTAACGTGCTGCAAGTGTTTATATAATAACAAAAATGGTTTGTTCGTTGGGAATCACAGTCCTCGCGTTACTGTCTTCTGTTAGCGCGTCAGTCGTTATAAATGTGTACAATGACGGTGAGTTATACTATCTTAAAAGGTTTATAGAAAGAAAATAAAAGAGTTGTCGAGATGCTAAAATACAATACACAAGATAAGGTTCAAGACCGAATTAATAATAACAGACTAGAAACAATTAGAAAAAGATAATTTTTGGTTAAGGATTGTAATCTGGAGATCCGGGCTGTAATTCCGGACCCAATATTAATGAACGGTTATCCGATACGGTACCACCATACCGGATCCGGTGATAGCATTTAAACTAATAGCGCTGTTCCATGAGTAGGTACTTAAAATGCATACCAAAATAACCGTTTCCGCGACTTCGTTCACAACCACCATCATCACCCCCACCATCACTATCACTGTCATCACCCCTACCATAACCATCACCACCACCACCACCATCGTCACCTTCACCACCATCCCAGCTACCCCTACTAAAAATCGTCTAACGTGGCTAAAAATAATCTAGACTGAGAAATAAAATTGAAGTGTTTGTATGTAATATCAAAATTAAATGTTCGTACTCAATACACATGATGTATACACGGTACTTATAACAAAATTACAACTTTTAAAATTTTTGTCTGTCCGTTTGTTCCAGGTAATCACCGAAACTTTGTACTGGAAGATAGCTGATATTGCCGGGATTCAAATAGGCTAATTTAATTTAAGCTAGTTTTTAACTAGGGGTTCACGTGAAAAGTGAAAAATCCTCGAAATTGTGAAAAAAAAAATACACGGCGCCGTATCGAAAGCGCAGCCCGCTACCTGCAACAACACAAAGGTTGCCTTAAGTAGTAAAATAACATACACATTTTACTATTTAAAAACGTTAAATGATAGGAGGTAGGTAGGTAGGGGTAAATTAAAAAGTTAATAGGTTCGCGAGCTCGACATGCGCAACATGCATTAGCTACAGCGTTATGTCAGCAACATGCTTATTGAACCGAAAACATCTTTAACTGCGTTAGACGATTTTAGGTAGGGTTGGTGGTAATCTGTATCTATAGTGATAAATAAAATTAAATTGTTTGTTGGAATGTCAAAATATTATTTCGATACTCATGTTTTACGTTTTATTTTGTACGGTAGAAACAATTAATGTAAAAAATATGATTATACACTTTTATGCTGCGCAGTGATTAATATGATTCCACTCGGACGAAGTCGCGGGCAACGGCTAGTAATAAAAATAGACTTCACTAAGCACGTTGCTGGCGCCGTCGCTGGCGCAACCTTTGTGACATTGCAAGTAGCGGGCGACACTTTCGATGCGCCAAAGCGTTATTGTAATTCGCAATTTCGGGTCGAAAATAAACTTTTTGCACGGAATCTTAATTATTTTGCTAAAATTAAATTAGCTTATATTCCTTACAAAATTATTTATCTTCCAGTAAAAGTCCCATTAAAATTGGTTCAGTAATTTCGAAGATTACCCGTAACATCCATATATGTGATAAAGAGCGAGGTCATGTCATTCCGAGACTGAAATCACAAGGCGACTTTTGTACCACCTGTTGAATTTATTGATGTAGCGCTTCATAAAGTGTCGTCTTTCAAATACCTTGGTCAGTCCTTAGACTGATAGGACGATATTGAATATATTAAAACGGGACGGAGGGCGTTGGCGCTGTAATATGCTGACTCGCCGGTTTGTGTGATATAAAACAGAATTGAAAATCACTCTCTTTACTCTTACGCCTCTCTTCTCTCTTACGCCAAAAATTGTACACGCGCAATCTATGGGTCCGGTACACACAGCGGGCTTTCAACACTCGCCGTGGATAATATAATAATGGTCTTAGGATCTTGTTGGGGTTCCTCGTTACTGTAGCGCGTTCGAGATATTTGCGCTGGCGCATACTGATGGGTTTCACACTGTATGGCGAGAACAGACCGCGAGGGAGCTCAATTACACTGCTTCTCTAATATTACCTCGTGAGAAGTGGTAATTATTTTTATTCAAACCAAAACATATTTAGAATAACGTAAAACTGAGGCCACAGCCACCAGCTGTGTTTTATTTTGATTTGCAAAAGACTGAATTGGATTTCTAAAAGTCCGAAGTAGAAGTTAAGAACCTACGAATTAATTAAGTAATGCTTTAATGTATTTTATTACAAATTGTTCAATTAAGATTACCATTTTTCAGATTTAGCGGTAGAGACCAAGATACAAGAAAATGGCACTGGCAGCTGCGATCTGCAGACGTGCATCATTATCTGCCGCTCACTGGGTTTTAATACAGGCATTTGTAAATCTGGCGTGTGCGAATGCAGTGACAGTCTCACGGAAAACGGTAATTATATTTGTAAATGTTCACCACAGGGTAACTTTTTTATGACTGTCTTGTTACTGTTACTGCCTAGAGGAGGCATCTACTGACTGGGCGCAGTAGACTCCTAGCCTAAACCTCTTTAAGTAGAGTAACTTATCCCGAGGGCTCCCTCGAGAGCCTCGGCTTGAGCCGTTACTTAAATATTATAACTGGATAGGACGCTCTTAGGTCGCTTCGGTGGACGCTCTATGGAATGACCAGGCTCAAGGGCCCCCGAGAGGAAGGGACCTCGGCTTGGGCTGTCACTCATTACGCGCTTAGCGTCCCGTCCCGAAAGTGCCCGAAAGGAGCCTCGGCTCGATCAGTAGCTATTATCGGATTACAGGGTAACATTTGCTTTACCGCTGTTAAGTATCACCTAAACCGCCTGCGGGGGAATCGCGCGTGTCTTCAGCCGTCGCTCATTTCAGTCGCTTCAACCACGTGTTTACATTTTCCTTGACTAATAATAGCATGGAATACAGCCTACTCGGAAGCAACCGCCTTTTCTTGAAACATTGAGTACACATCGGTTCAAAGATGTATATTTATATTTGCGGAGTAGAATATTACATTTTTTGTGATGATGCCTTAAAGAATTGAAACAACATTGGGGTACTTTTAAATGTATTTATAGAGTGAAGAAATAGTGAGAGAAATCATTAATTCGATACATATTTCTTATTCCTTTTGTCAATAGAAAAAAGCGAGACCCCTTTTTCAAAACGAGTTTTGGACAAACCACCGATACAATTTTTCTTTAACAAATAGCTAAGTACTCAGTTTATGGGATTCATAAATTACATTTTACCAACAGAAAATAGGTATTACTAATTCTTGGTAATAGATTAAAATTGAAAAAAAAACATTGGATCTTTTTAATATTAAGACGTCGTAGGTTAACTCAAAGTGTAATAAAACTAACTAACCTCTAAGAACAATTGATAATACTACCTAACAATAACTTGCGCTTCGCAGTCTTGATTATTTCTCTCATTACAGAAACCATACTTATGGTACCTACTCGATGTTATTTGTTATCTTATATTAATTATGAAACGGTGCTTCCCTTTTTGTTTTCTGATCACGATTTAATATTATTCCCTTAGAATAGAATCTTAGCTTAGAATCACTTATTATTAGTATTAATCGTATCATTTGGCAACTCACTGTAACTTATTAGGAACCGAAAATACGTATATATCATTGTTTTAATTAATATCAAGTATTACTAGTAGTTTATAATTATATATAATACTATAATATAAATGTATCGCATGTGCTGCGCTTACTTTAAGATTAATTTGTTTCTATGAGTGGAAATTTGTAAGTGACTTTTTTGTTATTTACTCTGTGAACTATTGTATTCTATATTGTAGTCGATAATTTCCCTAAAATATAAAAATAAAATAAAATAAAATGTAGTAAATGATCAGCTAGAAGCCATACACAGAATTGGTTTATATGGAAAAGGATAAAATTGCTATTTTGCACTACGTTATTTTTGTTTAAATTTATAGCCTAATTAATTAACTGTTTTATTGTTACACAGATTTCCTTTAGAATAATTTATTGCCAATTATCGTAGAAATACCAGAAGGTATTAAAATCAATATATAACTTGAAACTTTTGCAATTATTACTAATATAAGTTAAAAGACATGATCTGTGGTCAACCTTGGTTGAGTTTGGATTGAACAGTGATCTGATACAAGCGTTAAAGTCTCTTTATAAAGATTCTACTGCTTGCGTTAGGATAAACGGGGCCCACTCAGACTGGTTTAGTACCAATAAAGGTATAAGACAGGGCTGTGTAGCATTCCCGTGGCTGTTCAATCTCTTTATGGATGATTATTTGAAATCTTTGAAAGACGAAAATTGTGGATTAAGAATGGGTGAGTTAGTTGTTAAATGTCTCTTGTACGCTGATGACCAGGTTGTGTTTGCGTCATCAGCGGAGGACTTACAACTTATGCTGAATGTAGTGAAGGATTCACTAGATGGTAAAGGTATGAAGATTAATGTGGATAAGACGAAAATAATGGTGTTTGGAAGAGAACAAAGTAAGACAGTAATTTAAATAAAGGTTTACGGAAATGTAGAGGAACAGGTGGAAGAGTTCGTGTATTTGGGGTGTATGTTTAGTAGAGATGGTAGGCTTGTTAAAGATTTTGAACGACGAGTGAGTGCGAGAAATAAAATGAATATAGGTACAGTAGTGAGGAGTCAGAATATGTCTATGAAGGCTCGTCTGGCAATACACAATGCTGTACTAGTCCCCACTTTAATGTATGGAAGTGAGAGCTAGGTTTGGCAGGAAAAGCATGCTAGTAGAGTTAATGCCGTTGAGATGCGATCCTTAAGAAGTATGTTAGGCGTGACTTTGGATGATAGGGTTAAAAATAGCGTTATAATTGAAAAGTGTGGCTTAAAAGTGGACGTTGTGACTAGAATTGAGAAAGGTATGCTTCGGTGGTTCTGGCATGTTGAAAGGATGAATGAAGAGAGAATAACAAAACAAATTTATGTTGCAAAAGTGAGTGGCAGTGTTGGTAGGGGACGTCCTAGGAGAACTTATATCGATCAGATTAATGACTTACTAAAAAAGGGTGATATAAGGAGCACCCATAACCGACAAGCGTGCATGCGTAGATGTATGAATGTGGAAGAATCGAGAGAGGTGTGCCAGGATCGTGCCAAATGGAAATCCATGATCTCTGCCTACCCCTCTGGGTTACGGGCGTGAGCGCATATTCATTTATTTTATTTACTAATATAAGGCTTGTAAAAAACGGGATACTTACCACGATTAGCCTTTTTAAGCTCCCGATATTGAGTCACAGTTGCACGCATGGTCACTGGCTGACTGGAGTTATGTGGTAGTGCGGAAAAATGTTATAGGTAGCCGTATCGATGTACCTTCTTTCTAATTCTGCCACCACTACTACTGTTCGTTTTCTCACTGCACGCCTAAGCCCGCACTTGATGTTATTTTTTGTTGTCGACAAAACACACTCACTGCGTCCACATTTGTGTACGAACTCGAAGTCAGCTGCTGTCCCGCTTTTTAAGCCCGTCTTCGAGATTGAAATGTTTGCATTTAGTAATTTCAATTGCTTCTCTTACTAATCGTGGTATGTAATGGCATTCAGTCGAAAGTACCTGGGGACTTTGAAGTTCAATTCAATGATAAGGAGTCAAGAAAGTGTTCAGATAAGTTTTTAATAGCTCGAATATTTTCTTTTATGTAGCTAGTGATGGTGCGGTTTGTTTGTCCTATATAAGTGCTTCAATCTTTGTAAGAATACCCTTTCTTACAAACCATATACTATTAAAATCAAATCGAGGAAGATTTAAAATTTTGTAGCATTTAAGATATAACTTAAAGACTTAATTATTGTAAGATATAATGTTTTATTCGACTACAAATTGTTGTATTATAGAAAACCCGTATAGGATAATTTGGTTTGTGGTATAAATATAAAATTAATTAATTTTTAAGGCAATAACAAAAAAAATAATACGTAGGAAAAATAATACGTTTGTCCACTCCATTGTTTTAAAACAGAAGGTGGTAAACGAGCAAGCGATCCATCCGAATCAAATAGACCACCCTTAGACATTATAATTCCCGCATTAAATTTCCCACTTTGCAGGTTCGACAGTAGAGACCAAAGTTCAAAAGGATGACACTGGCAGATGCCATCTGGAGACATGTGATAATATATGTCACACACTGGGTTTTAATAAAGGCATTTGTAAATATGATGTGTGCGTATGCTATAACAGTCTCACGAAAAACGGTAATAATATTTGGAAATATTTACCTAAATCAAATTACAACTTTAACAGTCAATTAAGTAAACCCCTAAATCAACACTTTCGAAACTACCACGACGCAAAAAGTGATCAAAAAATCACACAAATTCCTCATGTTAGGAGTCTACCGCTTGACGTGAGACATGCTTAACCAATAATCACAGCCACAATATTGAAAACGATGTCCTGCAGCCTCTTTTAGCGTCTCTCTCTTGTCATCTATGTAGAAGACAGCATACTAGACAGCGGCCTATCTGATGTTATGTTACCGTCTGTGTTCTAACAATCGCAACAACCTGATAGTGACGGTTGCGTTGCCTGCCTTTGTAGCAAAGCGGAGCCGGTAGGTTATTATTTAATTATATATTGTTTAAAACAGATTCCAAAGTTCGAGTTCAAGAGGATGACCCTGGCAACTGCAATCGACAGAGTTGTAACCGTGTCTGCCACTCACTGGGCTATCATAGTGGCATTTGTAAATATGGTTCTTGCGTATGCACTCACAGTCTCGCGAAAAACGGTAACAATATTTTACAATATTCATCTCACTTACAGTTTAGTTACAGTTAAGTTGAACACCGAAACCAACGCTCTCAAAAATACTACGACATAAAAAGTGATCGAAAAATCTATCAACACATTCCTCACGTTAGGAGTCTACCGCTTGACGTGAGACAGCGAGAGTAAGTGAACCCTGGAGCTAAGTTACTCTTAAAAAGGCTTAGGCTAGGCGCCCTCTGCGCCCTGCCACCTCGAGCCCGATGTAGCTGTAAATGCCTCCTCTATCTAGGCAAACAGTGACCTTTCAGTCACAAAAAAACCATCTGATGTTAGTTGATAACCGTTATCCATTGATAAAAGAATCTGGAGATCCTAAGATCCTTCTGGACAGGATACAGTTCAAGTAAGAATAGAAGAATAACAACATCAAACAAATTATAGATACAAATGACTTCTGGGGCCACTTTAACCATAGCTTATTTGAGCAAACGTAACAGTACATTGGCATAAATGACATGTATAACATTTTCAAGACGTTTTATAATAGACCAGGTGCGTGCACACGTGTTTTTTTTCCTGGTTCAGAGGCTATGTCCATTTCTGTACCCCTGTGTGGAAAATGTAGTTATGATCGCTTGTATAAATAAGGAAATCGTAACAAACAGATTTACATTTGTATTTATGATATTAATAAAGTGTATAGTTACAGTTAGTAAATAGATTCCTATTTTGCAGGTTCAGCGGTAAATACAAATGTTCAAGATGAAGACACTAGCAACTGCACTCAACAGAGTTGTAACCATAACTGTCATTCACTGAGATATGATAGGGGAATTTGTAAATATGGTGATTGCGTATGCCATCACAGTCTCACGAGAAACGGTATCCATTTAAGAAATATTCACCCAATTTGCATTTCATTTTAAAATTGCATTTGTAAGTGAACCCCGAAATCAATCAACTTTCCAAATACTACGTAAAACGTGACCGAAAATCCATCAACACATTCGCCACGTTAGAAAGTCTACCTCTGGATGTTAGACAAGCTTAAACGATATTGATAGATCTTAGCGCACTCAGCACAACATTAAGACCATGTCCTGAATCCTTGTTTTATTTTCTTTCATGGTAGAAAAAAGGATACTAGTTAGCGGCCTATCTGATTCCGCTGACAATTAACATTCACAACAATCTGAAGGGTAACGTTTGCGTTGCCTGCCTGTGTGGGATAGTGAAACCTTTCTCGCAAAGAAGGAATAGTATCGTCTACAAAAAAGAGCAATGGTCAGGTCAATTTTGAAAGTGTTTATTGATTTCAGATATTCATACATTGATTCAAAATAAATTGAAAAGGTGTAGTCTCGCATGTGAGCAACATTGCCGTCGCCTTGGACTGCCGGGTGGCGCCTGCTTCAATGGAAAATGCAAATGTGATGTTATGAAAAATATTTTCGGTATGATAATTGTACTTGTAAAGAAGCTTTAAACTTTTTAAGCTTAAGGAGTGACAGAAATGACAGTTATTTCTCTTTAATAAACAATAGACTTACTGTCAGCGCCCCATTTTATGTTAAGGGGTAATTTTATAGAATTTAAAGGAACTAGAACGCTACTAATAATTTGTTTAATCGAGAGTTTAACTGTGAAGAAAGAGAAAAAAACATGTCTGCGGTTGGCAGCGTTTCTGGCACTTTCGAACTGCCACATATTAATACCTAGTTGAAGGTGGAATGTAGTCGTCACTGGTGTATTATATTTTCAGTTGACGAAGTCTGCGATGAATTTAAGCTACTCGACGTGTGCATTCATCTGGATTGTGACCAGTCGTGCAGACGTATCAGATTTTCTGGCGGCGCCTGCGTAAATGGAAGCTGCAAATGCGACGTTCTGAGCAATGGTAGTGTTAAACAGACTAGCAAAATAACTATAGAAAACTTGTAAATTCAATAAAAAAAGAAAGTGCATTTTCTAATACATTCTATTACGTACGACGTATTATCTTTACTGAAAGGACAGAAACTTGAGTATATAATTATACATCCTGACTTTTACAACAAAACGAAAAATGTCGTATATCTCAACGGACGTCAATGAAGGTGAACCTGAGTGAAACCTATCCAGCAATTAAAACAAAATTTAATTACCTAATAAGGTACTAAACTAATAATTTTCTACTAACAATTCTAAGGCGGAACGAAGTTTTCCGAGTCAGCTTGTTTTTTTTATAATACTACGTAAAGGATAATAATATGTAGGTTCTTGGCGACTTTTTAGTACATACTCGGATCCCCTTTCTTAACAAGTGAATGTTTAACAAACTACGGAGGTTCTATTGTGCGTTTAAGTAAATATTAGAGTATAAAATAGATAAATCTACTTATTTATTTTGCTACTCTCTAATATATATATTGCGTGAACTAAATATTATCTTTACGTACTAAAATAAACTTTTGTTTACACAGGTAACGCACAAAGCTCTAAGGAGGTCTTACTATAATTAAGGTATGTGTAACCATATAATGAAACTAAAAAATAAAAACTTTCAACCTGCACAATAAGCTCTTTTAATCTATTCAATTCTTCTTTAAATCCATTACATTAAAAAGCAAAGTTACATCCATTTTGTGGGAGACCTCCTATAATAGCATCTATGTATTGGTATGGTCCTAGAATACAAATAAATAGTTAACAGAACAGTGTGTAATAATAATCGTTACAATAAATTAAACTGAGGTAGTTTTACTTTGATAAAAAAACAGTCTAACGAACCAAAAAGCTCATGCAATAACTACACTGTTTCCGTAATTAATCGTTCTTCAGCAAGCTTTTGTGAGCTTTCAAGCAGTGAAGTATAAAAAATCGCAGTATCGTACTAGTACCTCTCGTCTGAGACTAAGAGCAGTCTCAAAGCAAATATTTCCATTTCATTTATTTAATAGCTCGTTATATTTTTTACTTATAAGATACCTCCCATACTGCTTTTATTATTCCTCTCCCTTAAGTTGTCATACCACGTCACACACATAATTTTCTGGTATGTATTCAACACTAATTTTTTTTTGCATTCGCATAAATATAAGAAATCCTATCACGACTTACGTATATAAAAATATATTACCATATTCGAAAAACAATATCTAAATAGAACCTACCCTTTTTCCCTCGTGCGAAACATGCACAATATGGTCGTGGGTTCGAAACCGCCATTCGACTCTTGTGAAGAGTCGTAAGCTTGGTTGGTAAGGGTTAAAAAGAAATATTAGTAAATTATATCGACAATCTACCAAAAACCACATATACATGCACGAGTCGCCTACTCGGCAGGTCGTGCAGGCTGCCGGTCGTAAAAAGACTGCTAGTCCACATAAGAAAAATTGGGATAAGAGCAGGGAAGAGAAGAATAATTGACAAAATACAAAGGATAATTACTAATTGCTGTAGTATGTAACAAAAGTATTATTAATTAAATAAAAGCTGAAACAATAAATGAAACATCATAATACACTATTATGTATTCATATATATTTCCTCATCCGCTCGGGGACTTACCTAGCCGCTCCAATAGGCTGATGACGTCGTAACATTGTCCAACTATTAAATAATTGGCAACTGTTATTGGCAAATTGAATACAATTGTACCGATTGCATGACGGAAATTAATTGTTTTCCGTTCCGATAGAGAAAATCAAAACACATAATATTTTAGTACTTGCATCGCACAAATTGATGATTGTAGAATAATAGTATATGGTATAACAATTATCTGGTTTCCATAGTACAAACTTAGGTTAGTTTGGGATCAGATGGCCGTATGTGAACAATGTGCCATGTTTATTTATTTATTTTAAACTAAGAGAATTAAATGTAATTGTGACATTTCAAAGAAACTATACTGCGATAGGGTACGTAGCAGCCTAGGGGGGGACTAAATGGTTGGTCCCTTGGTCCTCCTTGGCGCCAGCTTGCGTATGTCGCGGTGAAACACGTAAGTGCGCCCGTGGCATCCGCAAAAAGCTGAGAACGCATTTTCCCTGTCGAAAAAAAAGGGTCCGTAGCACGTGTTTCACAAATAGATTAAATTAAATACAGAAAGTATATAAATTTCGAAGATGTATTCCATTTCCCACCCTATTCTTATTAAAGGTGGGAAAGGGGAAAAGGACTGAAATTAGGTTTCAAGCGGTAATGATGCTAACTCGATAAAAATGAATTATTTAGTTCGTTACTAGTCCGGACGTCACGTTCATTTTCGACCTCGCATTGTTTGGTGAAAGATTAATTGCGCATCTTCGGCGCTCGCCCACATTCACTTACTGTGCTCTGGTGTGTGCTAACTCACTGCACACCTTTACTTTTCTTTGCAAATAAAATACCTTAGTTCTATCAAGTTCTTCTTTGGATTAAATATTATAAATACTAACTTTTGTTTAAAATCGAATACAATGACGACGAAAGTATGTTTAATTGATATGAAGATACGTAGTATATTTCAAAACTCCGACCCGCCTTAAGTAAAACGTTTAAATCAAACATTTGATATCGTATTAATTTAAAAGTTTAAATATATTCGTAAAGTTCAATGTAAATTAAATATATAAAAGCTATTTACATGGAAACAAGGAATTGTTTTATATGTTTATAGAATATTCTCTTCGAACATATATGACGTCATTTACAATAAGTGCATTTATTTTCAAACGAGTTTAAAATGGAATACGTCATAGGGAAATGGACATCTGTGATTGGTTTTGCGGCGTTCCATTAGAACTAATGGATATTTAAAGCAGCTGCTCAATGGCTGCTAGCTCACTCTCCCGACTCTGTATTTATATAACGGATAGTTTAACTTTAAAATAATAATAACGATTCAGATTTGTATACATTTGATCTTCAAATATCCATTATTTTATGTCACTTAATATTCAAAATATCGTTAAGTCCATAATACTGCCGTAGCTAAACCCTATTTTATATGATTGATCATAAAGATTTGAGGTCAACTTACAGTGGATTAAAATTATATCTCCATACAAACTTTCCTCCCTTAGTTTATAGCTTTAGGGGATGAATGTAGTAAAAAATCATTTCTTAGGGCTTTCCTACTTAATAACTAGATTTTTTCCTTCAGCAGTATTACTTGAAAATTGGCAAAAACAATTTTCAATACAAAGAATTGAGAACTAATAGAATACGTGGAAAACACCGTAAGGAAACCGGCATGTCTTAGAACCACCAAATTCGAAGAAATGTGACATCCACCAACCCGTACGGGGCCAACGTGGTGGATTACGGCCCCTTCTCTCTCTCGGAGAGGAGGACTGTGTCCCTGCAGTGGGGAACATTCTAAAAAAGGCCGATTTAAATTATTTTTATATTATAGAATTCGCGGTTACAAGTTACAAATATTACCAGCTAGTAGCCGCGGGGAGCAGCTAATATAAATAAAAACAACTCAACGATTTTTTTTTCAATGATACGTCGTATGATTCATGTTTCACTTTTATAGGAGCGGTTAATTCCCGGGCGCGTATCTTCCCGTTTAAATAGGCCGCGCTTTGTGTTGCAGGCTTAGTCAACAACAAGTGGTTACATGTGTTACTTTGACTGTGTGTCACAAGATAAAATGATTACATTATTCCGAATAATAGCTCTCGCGTTGTTCTCTAATATAAGCGCGTCTGTGGTGGTCAATGTTTACAATGACGGTAAGTTGCAAGTACACAATACATACATTATTATATAAAAATACTAGCTATTGTCTGCGACTTTGCACGCGTTCGTTTCTTATTTTTCACGTATTGAAAGATTTTCTTAGAATAATATATCAGTACATACCTAAAAGGTTATTAGAAAGAAAATAAAAGAACTCTTGAGATCTTAAGATAGTATAGTGCACAGGCGCACAAGTTACAATATAACGAATTAAACAATACAAAAGACAAAAAAGAATGAATAATTGTAAAAATAATTTATATCTGGGCTCCCTTTTAAATAATGGTATGCAAATCAGACGACGAAAGATGACGGATGCTGTGATTTATTTTAACAGCTGTGATAATTTTCTCTCTTAGGTTATGTAGTATTATTTTATTCCTACTTTCACTAGAAACAAGTTTCCACAGCTTAGGGGAAATAGACACCTGGGAGAAGTCAAGTCTTATGGTCAAGATTACTGACATACTAAAGAAGGGCGTGATAAGGTGTTACGACTGCTGGTCGACATATGTTTCGGAAAATTAATATAAATGAATTCAGTTTGTCACACGGTTCTTTAAGTTACTGTTTTATTATAAATTACCTAAAAGAGATTCCCACTTTGCAGGTTCGGTGGTAGATACCAAGGTCCAAGGGAATCACATTGGCAGCTGCAATCCACAGACGTGCAGCCGTGTCTGCCACGCTTTGGGTTTTGATAATGGCATTTGTAATGGTGATGTTTGCGAATGCACTCATAGACTCACCAAAAACGGTAATAATAATCGAAAATATTCACTTACACAAACTAACTTAATTCACTTATACAACTTATTGATAAACTACTAATGGTCACAATGGAACGGACTTACATTCATACATACATGCGCGTATAACGTATTGGCCACTTTTTGGGTCAGTAGTGGTAGGGGTAAAAAATGAACATGGGACATTTTTTCAAGTGTAACTGGACTACTTCTGACGTATTTATTGGTTTCAGATATTGATACATTAATTAAAAATAAATTGAGGAGCTGCAGCTCTCTCGGTTGTGACCAACAATGCCGACGTATTGGATTTCCGGGCGGCGCTTGCGTCAATGGAAAATGCAAATGTGACATTTTGAAGAATGTTACCGGTATGATGAGTTTATACGAGAAACTGCTTAGTGTTTTAAACTTAAGGGGCGGTGACAGCAAAAAGAAACTGTCACCATCTCAATTGATGTTAAGTGATCCACGTCCATGACATGCAAAACACCAGAAGAATCCCAGTTGTGTAGCTGATTCTTAAGTAAGAAGTACGGAAATACTCTTCACTAGAACATTGTCGGTATAAATATATGACTGACTTAGAATAACTTTATTCAGTTTTCTTATGGCAACGAATTGATAAATTAATAACTATAATATATATATATATATATATATATTATAGTTATAGTTTTCTTCAGGATATATATCATATTATTAGGTATGTATTTAGAATAAACAAATTGTTAAATCTTGTACATTTTAATAGCTATTATCTACTTATATTTATTTGAGATCACAAGTTATTACATATACCTGTATTTAAATCTAGACGTATTCACTAACATACCTAGGACTAGCGATTTAATTCCACTAACTACTAGTTCGCTTTAATAAATCATCTTGCTTCGTTTCTAGCCTTTTCTAAGTAGCACTTTGTACCTCGTTGAAGGCGGTAAGCAATCAGCTCTGGTGTATTTTCAGATAACGAAGTTTTAGATGAATCTAAGCCATTAAACGACTGCAGCCCACTAGATTGTGACCAGACATGCAGACGTATAGGATTTCCTGGCGGCGTTTGTGTAAATGGAAGATGCAAATGCGACATCCTCAACAGTAACGACGGTAATATATTAAAAAAAATAAGCTATATATTAAAACTATACCCAACATGATATTTTAACTGTAAGTTAGTTAACTGATACAATTATTCTTATTATTTTAGGGTATAGGTATTTTATCTACTACCGGTAAATTACTAGTCTGAACTACTGATATAGCTTTTTTGATTCATGACCAACGAGCATGCGATTCGCCTAATGTTAAGTAACTACCACTACCGAAGCAGCCGCAACAACGCAGCTTAGAGCTGCATTGTTGTGTAGGAAAAACAACAATATAAGAGAAACAAGGATAAGAAGAAGATAGGGCAACAACAGTCATCAGATGCAACGCATACGTTAAGGTATGTTTACTTCACGCCTGTACTTTATGAGGCTTGATAGTTTCTCGAGTGTTACTTCTGTCACTGCCGAATCTAAGACTGCCCTGGTCGTGTTTTTATTTATATCCTGATCAAATTTGACTTCAATTAACGTTCTATTGTCCATCTTTTGAAATAAGGAGAAATTGAAAGTATTATTTTTATTTACTCAAATAAACTTTTGTTTACACAGGCAATGCACAAAGCTCTACGGAAATCGGTGTATGTGATTTTGGTACGTGTAACCTTATGTGTATTCAAATGCACAACCACGGTGGTATGTGTTTGGGAGGCGACTGCAAATGTTTTTAGACTTAAATTATTTATCAGAAGAAATACTTCGTAGCTAATAATATATTTTTTTTACACCAAAATAAAGAAATTAAAGTCTCTTTGCGATTTTTTTATTTTCCGAAATTTCCAAATTATTCTATTTTGTGTTTCGTTCGTTCAGAAATTAATTTATCCAATTTATAGATTATACAATTATTGGTTAAAAACAAAATTAAGTAATGCTTTCACATCAACTTAGTCGAGATACCCAGAAAACTTTAAGTCAAACTTAACAATGAAACTCATCATCCCTCGTCCAAGCTTTTTTTTAAGTTCTATTTTGATTAAAGGTAAAAAAGGAAACAAATAATTTATTTTATGCCTATATTAAAACGTATAGCTGCAACTTCGAGTTTTTTTAATATTGGAACGTAAACAAAGGAGTGAGAGATATAGTCTGGTTAACACTAAAATGGAGACGAGAACTAAAATTATGTTTGACAAATGCATTCATTAAACAAGAGATTTTTTTTATTTTAACTCGCAACCTTTACCAGATCATCGGTCCATCTTGTGACTTGACTTGCTATGAATGTCACACAATTATTTAAACTGACACAGAATTACTTTTTACAAAGGAACAATAAGAGACTAACACAAGACTTACGCAATAACAGCTTTGTTTCTGCAAATAATCGTTTTTCAGTGAGCCTTTGTGAGCTTTCAAGCAGTGAAGTATAAAAGCTCGCAGTATTGTACTAGTACCTCTCGAGACAACTAGCAATCTCAAAGTAAATATTTCAATTTCATTCATTTAATAAATTGTTATATTTTCTTACTTACAAGAACATGTTTTATTATTTTGTTCTCCCTTAAGCAGTCATCATTTAATCTTAGTTAGTTATATTTTTTTTCTTTTTTATGGAAATAAGGTGGCAAGCGAGCTAGCGGATCGCCTGATTTTAAGTGACTGCTACCCATAGATATCCATAAAAAGCAAATGTGTTGCAGATGCTTTGCCTACCTTAATGGACAGAAGAGGACATAGACAGGAAAAAGGATATTTCCTTTTCCCCGCCAATCCCTCTCCGCCCAATCCTCTTCCCGTTCCCATCCTATCCATTTGAGGAAAGGGTGGGAAGGGAAAGAGGACTGAAATTAGGCCTCCGGCACCTCACTCATTAGACGAAACACAGAGTACTTCTACTTCACGCCTGAAAAAAAAATCTTTCTCTTCATAATCGAAGTTGATCGATGTTACAACTAACCAGACCAAAATGCGTGCATAAGACGGATCGTGGTTCGAAATCCGAGTCTACCGAATTTTAATACACAAAATGTGGAGACATTAATATTTAACCGCCACATAGACTTTCGGTTTAGTTACTTTTTGATTGTATTATGTATATGCATTACTTATTGCACCTTAATAAGAAATACAAAATAAACATTTATTATTTTAAAAATAGTATTTTTTAGCAAAAAATGTCCCGTATCGCGCTAGAATAACAAAACTGATCTGTCAAAGTGAATTCTAAAATATTGGGAGTTGTGTATAGAAAATGTTTCGTATCAATGCGGCACGTGACTGCCATTGGTAGATTGATTTGTAACAAAACATATTTCACCTAAAACAACTCAACGATTTGATGAAGTAGTGGATATTTTATTTTAGTGTTTTTACATTTACATTTTAGTGTGGTATTAATATCAATTAAATAGACATTAATTTTATTGTTTAATACATACGTCGCTACTCGGTGTTGGATGGTTTGATAAAAAATAAATAAAGAGAAAATAATGTAAGAATATTTTTAAAGATAAGTTAGGGTACCTTATCTTTGTCAATATTTCAACGGCTACTATTTGCCAGTTTTTCTATGGCTAATCTTTAATTTTCGTTAAATCGTTATTATTTCAAATTTAATTCACTGCCATGTAAGACGTCTCTTTTCCTCTAATTTTGCATCATGAGAAACATTGCAGATACATTCGTTCATTTGAATAGGCTACAGTTTTTATACTTTACGCTTCAAGCTTAACAATTCATCTCACAAAACTAAAAGACAACAAATCTGTCTGTGGAGTCCCCAGATATATAGAATATCTCGTCAATAACATTCTGTAATGAACGTGACTAAACAAGTCTACGTAAACTTTGTTTTGTTTGATTCAGCGACACTTAATGACAAATGGAACAAGTTTCGGCAAGTTTTAATGAAATTCTCAAGTTCTTACTTCCAAATCAATTAGCAAGAAAATGACACATGTCCAGCAAACAAGTTGGAGAAAGTTTCGATATTACTTATTTATTACTTACTTTTATTAATTGTGTTGTATTTTCGTTACAGTATTTAAGCATGTTATACACGTAAGTTAGCATGGGACCTCACATTTATTATGTGTGTGTGAATGATTTCAGTTCACGCGACAAATTATTTTTCTTGCTATAATCTATTAATACAAAAATCCAATTTACTGAAAATTGTAACTTGATTAAAGAAATAAGTAAATTATTCAAATTAGACCAGCTACACAGGACGGAGCCACAAAAGCTCGTAATCAGCCATGTTAATTGAAGTTTGAAAGTTTACGTTGTGAATAAACGCTTTTCGCCTTGATGAGAGAATATTTAAAGGTCAAAGCAACAGACTCAGGATTACTAAGACTAATGTCACATTAAATATTAGTCATGAATTACATAATTCATAAATAAACTCGTCTTTGAATATTGAAAAATATATATTAAAGGAGAAACTGACTGATAAATCAACACATTACTCAAACTACCGGGGCTAGGGACTTGAAATTTTGCGCAGCTATTTCTATTATTATGTAGGCGAGCACTAAAAAAAGGGTTTATCTAAATGCATCCCCTAAAATAGGGGTTGAACATTTTTATAGCGAAAAATTAATATCCAATGTAAGTTGCGTTGAGGTCTATAAGATCAATCATATTAAATAGGGTTCAGCTTAAGCTGGACCTTCGTCTGTTAAATTTAATTGCACGGCGGGTAAAACGGAGGGGCACAGCTCGTAGTTAATACTTCTTTGGCATTTACAACCTTCTTCAATTAATTAGTTCGTGACGTACGTGAGATTTGAATTGACTAATTTACATTCCGGACATATAAACTTTTCAAGGTCACGTATTGAAAGTAACGCACCGATAGCTGGCGAATTACTGTTTTAAAACGAATTACTTTACGTTTGAGTGCACATAGCACCATACTATCCTTATCCCAATGAGGTTAATATAGAAGAATTTTGCCAATTCCTATATGAGCGTCTTCTAAAATTCGTAATGTCTGCGCTTCTGGTGGGTCAGTCAAAATTACCGTCATTCACCTACCATTTATTTTGTATGAGAAAGTGGAAGAAAACAAAAGAAAGGGAAGAGTCGAGGAGTGGTCTAGTAATTTAACTGAAGATTACATAACTAAATGTTAATAAAACTGGAGCAGTCACCCTGAAGAAGGAGCTCGGATAGGTCAAAAACTTGTCAATACCAAAAGCAATATACGCGAACGTGAGTAATTCCGTCTAATAAACATTTCGTTAACGACTTCTTACGAAATTCGTAATAACTTTACTACATAAGTAACATCATACTACATAAGTTCAATATAATATTTAACATTACATTTTGTTAACTCATTCTATTCAATTTAATTTCACTTAATTTTCAATGCAATTAGTGAAATTAGTGCTTGCAAACCAATTGGCCTTTGTTACTTCGTGATTACACATTTTAAAATGATGAATATTGTCCCATCAACAATTTAACTTTGTATTAACATTCATGTTGAGTTCAAATATCTATTGATTAATGTTCTAATGGACGAATCTCGTTGAAAATATTCGTTTTTACACAAAAAAAAATTACTTGCTTATAAAACGTCCGTGAAGTGGTAAGAGTCATTAGCTGCCATAATTGACTCAAGATAATGAGTTTCCCCTTTTAAGCAACGATTTGTCTGCGGCAATAAGGTCGTACTCTGTCATGTCACCGCAACTCAAATAGCGCGCCGGAAGCCGAGAAGCAATTTATGTCGCTTAACACTTAACTGTCCGTGATGGAATCTTTTTACTTTTACTTGATGGACATGCCAAGTTCCATCCCGAGGTCAGTACCAAAAACGAATTCCGTCCGTAGAAATAATAATTAAAAAAATTCCG
This sequence comes from Papilio elwesi, assembly GCA_029849275.1. Lineage (NCBI taxonomy): Eukaryota > Metazoa > Arthropoda > Insecta > Lepidoptera > Papilionidae > Papilio > Papilio elwesi. The sequence goes on along the minus strand of CM056691.1, from coordinate 12,135,100 downwards.
CATTCCATCCCACCGTCAGAATTTGATCAGAGGTTTGCATCCCACTATGTACTCCTTCCCGTATATAAAGGTGGAACAAAAATAGTATCAATATTGCAAAGGGCGAACAAGTGGGGGGTAAGGTTTGGCAGGAACTGGCAGTGGAACTGGCTACTGGATGGAATTAGTGGGACCAAAATAAGCGCGGGACGAAACTCGGGCTACAGTTCCGGTGGAGGACGAAACTCGGTAGTATCCTTACTAAAATCAGGGCTTATACATAGGAGTTTTCATTATAAATGTTGCACAGGTTGCTTAGAGAGCACTTTGAGAATCTAGACAAGGAGGTTGGGAAAGACCCCGTGGACTATGATGCACAGCACAAATGAAACTTAACTAGGAGCTTTGTCATAATAGATATCTTATATTTTATAACGGTTAAAGGGTTATAAGCCAATTTTACATGGAATATTTTATGTGTGTCATGTCATGCAACAAAATATCAAAAAGATTTTATTATCAAAACAAAATGTCAACAAGTTATAGTATACATTACATTACCATGGCAACCTATATAAGTTTTATTTTCCTATCCTCAGGAAGCTTTTTTCTGATAGAAGGTCAACCCCATATTATTTTCCTTATCCCTGACGACGTGTCCAAAATTTCATGACGATCTTTCGAGTCGTTAAGGAGATAAAGCGTAACAAACAAACTCACATTTATAATATTAGTTACGTTGTTGAATAGTTTTGTACACGACTACACGGATACTGTATAGTTCTTAGATCATAGTCAAGGTCACAGATTAATAGCCATCGTGAAATTTGAAAACTGCAGACTTAAGCCCGAATGGCGCGTAAACTTGAAACGATATTTAACTACTAAGGATGATCCTAGCATCCATCAACATTAAAGACAAGGTCTAGTGAAACTAAGATCAAACGTGACTTTTAATTCAATACATATATTAAAGAAAAAAATGGTATAAAGGATAATACGAATAGGAGACGAAGGAAATATGTCTATCTCTGTCTGTCACCCTGCGACAGGTCGAGACAGAGAGAGAGACATGTTAGATCTTATTATTTTCTGTAATATAATATATCAACGCTGTTCTCCATCTTTAGGTAACTAATACACAAATGAATCTCGACTAGCGAAAGGATTTCTCAGAATATCTCCCCAGATGTTACTTGTTATTCATAATCTGCAGATAAATTATGTTGTTTATTACATAACACTCGCCTTTCATTCTTCAATGCTTCATCAGGTATAAATGAATATTACGTAAAATAATTCAAAATAGGATAAATACAGAATAAGAAAGAAATATCTAGACACAAAATTCGAGTCTAATCGTAAGGGTCAAATGCTAAGTTATCGTCACTGCTACGGCTACAGTTAACAATGGTAGAGCCCGCAACAACAACACGTGTTGCACGAATCGACCGATGAAATTACCACGACCTCACAGAAGACAGGCGTGAAGTATTCTGCATTTCGTCTGATGAGCGAGGTGCCGCACACCTTATTCAAGTCCTTTTCGCCTTTCATTCCTTTCCTAATAAGGAAAGGATAGGGAGTGGGAGAGGACCTGACGGAGGAGTGGATGAACAAGAAAGGGAAATAACCATTTTCTGTTTATGTCCTCCTCTTAAAGGTGGGCAATGCTTCTGCGACTCATTAGCTTGTCGCGGATGCATGCGTGGCGATCACTTGATATCGGGTGAACCGCTTGCTCGTTTGTCACATTCTACTATAGAAGAAAAGATACGCGTATTTTTATTTTATTTTACGTAGTCCCCTTGTGCTTTCGCAGTGCTATTTTTGATTTTGTATGAAATAAAATAAAATATACTGCTTACATTTCCGTTGTTTTAAAAGCAATTATGTAATGTTTTATTTAATCAATTTTCAAATAATCATAAAGAAAATGATACCGAAAAAAATTATAAAAGTTAACTGGTTTGAAATTATTTTATCGTGCAAAAACCTGCCCGCTGATGCCAATAAACAAAATCGTATCCGATGAGACTTGCCATAAAACAAATGAAATTTTAAAACACAACTTAACAGTGTTCCACATCAGTTCACGATGCGATCCTAGTTAATACTTTACAGAAAAACAAAGCCAATAATATTCAAGATCTTCCAAAAAAGAAAGCTACCTTATTTTGACCAACTGAAGCCGACATGGCTAGCCTTAGCCACCTCCCGAATTTATAAGATCTCAAATGTAAATCAGGGTTCACACTTCTGGTCATGCTGAGCAAGACTTGTACTATATAATTAAAATCAGATTATTTTATTTACATCTGAACCCATCAATGTAAGTTGGTAATCCGAACCTGATAACGTAGCAGTCACCTGCTGGATATAAAAGTCCATAATAACAGAGTACCACAAATTAGCCCGTGTTGCGGTAAAAAATTGTCTTGCTATGTTATTAAAATTATATAAGTAAAACTGCTCTAACGAACGTTTAGGTATTATTTTCATCGTTTAAATATAATAATAATAAATCGGCCTTTTCTAGAATGTTTCCCACTGCAGGGACACAGGCCTCCTCTCCGAGAGAGGGAATGAGCCGTAATCCACCACGCTGGCCCAGTGCGGGTTGGTGGATGTCACATGTCTTCGAATTTGGTGGTACTAAGAACATGCCGGTTTCCTCACGATGTTTTCCTTCACCTTTTTGGAGCAGTGGTGATGAAATAAATTACACAAAGTAAAGCGCCTGCCTGGGTTCGAACCCGTGACCTACAGTACGGTCTAGTATGTGGGGGCCTAAACCGCTGAGCCACCACTGCTCCTCATTTTCGTCGTACCATTTTCCAAATATTAAGGTTTAATATTTATTGCACATTTCATTGGTCCGTCGACTTCGTTAGCCACGATCGTTATTAATTCGTGTTGATTTTGCTTTCCATCTGGTATTTCTCACAAAAAGCAAAATATTTTATCTCGCCACATCGCCTTCATTTCCTCTCTCTGGTTTGTACAAATTTTCAACTTCATTACCACGACCACGAATTAAATTTTCTACGCCAATTTTAAATATTTCAATTACCGCCGGGGCTATCTCGGCAATATTTATCTGACGTCGGAATGTTAGTAGATATTCCGAGAACTGAACCCTCGAAACTTAGAATATTTCGTAATTTATTTTTATTCATTATGTATTAAATCGCCTAACGAATTTTAAAATCTAATAATAAATATATGCTTTGATCTACATCAAGTAAATAAAACAAAACAAACATTTTTGAGAACACAGTGCCGACGAATAGGTCCCGCGCTGGATTGTTGAGGCCTCGTCCGCAATTTAATATGTGTATAGTGTACATATATATGATATGATGTATTGACTAACTCAACATTTTTGCACCTGCTATTGCAATACCACAAAGAACTTTACACCAGTATATCAAAGAAAATTGCTTTTTAGGTTTTAGTTAACATTCAGAACATGAAGCAACATTCATAAGGAAATTAATTACAGCAGTTGTTAGTCATTGCGCCCCGTGCTAAAATATACGTGGAGTGGAATTATTTCACATTTTAATTTCCATTAGTCACAGCACAATGTTAGATGGGAACTTTTAGCTTTAGGATACGTGAAAAGTCTAAATTCGTTCAGCTACGTTTTAGAATAGACTGAACAGAACAACAACCACACAAAGATGTTTTATTGTATCAGAATACGTAACTGACAAAGCTGGAACTTACTACCATCGACACCATCTTGATGGTTCGCGTTCCACTTCAGTGCGGCGAAATTTGCTACCTCGTACAACCGCGTAGTGGAATCAGCTGTCGCCAGCGATATTTCCAAATCAATACGATTAAGGATTCTTCAAAAATCAAGTGTTAAAGGCCGGCGACGCATCTACAGCTCCTCTAGTATTGTGGATGTTCATGGGCGTCGGCGATCACTCTTGTAACAGGCGACCCGCTGCTCGTTTTCCCCCCTAATATATATTTTTAACTTGCGGGGTAAAATTTCGTACAGACGGTATCAATTTGATAAAACACGTCCTATTTTTTGTATATAGAACATCCGTCCACTACAGAGATAAACATTGAAAATGACTGCGATAAAAATATATTTTAGCTTGGGCAATTCTTTATAGGTTTTAAATAAGATATGTACCAATACTTAGGTCGTATCAGACCTTTATTTCGTTAAATTACAGGGAATTACGTTCGGAATGTTGGTGTGAAGACGCTTTCCGTATAATAAGTGCCCAGAAATAAGAAGCTTTATGGGTCGTAAAGCAAAAGTTATAGCTCAAGCAAGTCGACGGGGTCATTTTCGATGGACCTTTGCGTCGGTATTCCTTTAGTATTGAGCAACGGACCATACTTTATTTAGGTACACGTTTTTAGTCTAATTTATTTCTGTATATAAATTATGCATTCAATTCATTCATTCATTTCAAGCTCTACAGCCCCGGGTGGGCCTGGGCCTAGTCAAGTCCATTTCTCCATGTACGTCTAAATTAGGCTTTTTGTCTCTAGCTCTCCACGTCGATATTTTTTAGATCTCGTTCGACGTTATCCAGCCATCTTCGGTCTACCCCAAGTTCCGATAATTCTGGGCTAGTAGTTCCGGATCCAACAATAATAAATATTATAACGGTCATGATTTTTTTAATGTATTATGTAGTGAGAAATTAGACAAATATAATGAAATATATTTATATGTTGCGACACCCAACCTTTCTTTCAAATTGTACGTTTACTTACCGCTTACTTAATAAGCGTAATTGCTCAGTGACATTGTCGAGGCTCGATACACGTCTATCGCTATAGCGAAGATTAAACAACTTCTCAAAAAATTTCGACCACACCGTCCTCGTCGCCGAGGAAGGCCAACATATACCTCCGTTAATGATAGAAGCGTTGCTGGAGTTTCTTCCGCTACTTCTTCTCCCAGCGCAAACGCTCTCCGAAGTAGTAGTAATGTAAGCTCTAAAAATTCATGTAATCAGATAATAGCTACAGATCGAGCCGAGGCTCGGCCCTCTCCGGGACCCTCGAATCGGAATGCTAAACGCGTAATGAGTGACAGCCCAAGCCGAGGTCCCTTCTCGGGGGCCTTCAGTCCAGTCACTCCATGGAGCTCTCTCGAACTCCGTCGAAGCGACCTGAGAGCACGGTGGCCTCCCAATCCGGTAATAATAATAAAGTAACGGCCCGAGCCGAGGCTCCCTTTTTTATGTTATATGGTGGCAAACGAGCGAGCGGATCACCTGATGTTAAGTGAGCGCTACCCATAGACATCCGCAACAAGCAAATGTGTTGCAGATGCGTTGCCTACTGCCCATTAACCCCCTCCCTGTCCAATGCTCTTCCTCTTCCCATCGTACCCTTATGAGGAAATGGTGGGAAGAGGACTGAAATTAGGCCTCCGGCACCTCACTAATCAGACGAAACGCAGAGTACTTCACGCTTGTTTTCTACGAGGTCGTAGTATTTCACCGGTCGATCCGGCCAATTCGTGCAACAGATGTTGTTGTTGCGGGCTCTACCTTTGGGAGAAATCACTAAGGCTCTCGCTATACCAAACGCCAACGTCATAAGCACAGCAAAGTACAGTTATTTTGTCCATATCAATCTATCCCTATTGAATTAAATATAGTGAGAGCCTAATATGAGTTGAATACATAATGATTTATTATATTTACGCGAATACTACACATTGGAATAAAACTAATTTTAAGGATTTTATCGCGTTTATTTTAATAGGATATATTCTAATCATTTATTAAAAGTGCCGCTAACTGTTGGTTACATTATAAAAGCTTAAGTTTAATCTTAACTAAAAGTTTGTAAAGCTCGCTAACTCAAAGCGTACTCCTGGTTGATATTCCTAGAGAGAGTAAGCATCTCTTTTCACATATAAACTTGCTTCAAACGTCCGAGAAATATATAAAGCTTTCCCATTTCTAGGATTGAACTTTATGCATATTAACTAGAATTTAAAAATACCGCTGTGTTAAAGATATTCTAAATTTTAAATTGCACTACTTCTCTATCAAAGTTCAACAAAATATTTGCGGTTGTGTGCGGTATCTAGTGCTCTGTTATTAGACAGAACCACCTAGCACAAACGACTCAACTCTCCGCATGCGTTTATTACCACGTCTTCGGCTTCAAGTCTCATGTAAATGTGCATGAATACTACCAAGTCATAGTATTGTCTAAAAAAAATACGGATTGATCGTCTGACATATGTCGGCTTTATCTCGGTTTGATCTACATCGAAGTGAATTTTTATGGCTGTGTAACTTAAATGGTTTTCTAACGGATATTTTTTAACTTTATAAGCTTCATTTGTCGCTGCTGTACTTAAGTGTGGGTTATGCAATCGAAAACTATATTTAAAAGAGACCAAATAATACTTATGTCTAGTATTCACGAAAACAATATAAAACCTTTTTTATAAATATTTCATTTGTGGCCTACTCTTAACAAAAAGCAAATTCTACATTGCAAATACGCACAGCAACTCGCGCGCCGGCGGCCCCTCGCCGCGCCTCTCGCCAGTCTTGCCTACGCATCGGTACCGAACACATACGCCGCACATAACGTTTGTCGCCCACTCGGAGCCTCGTGTTAACAACAGTGCATAGTTAGTCCTAATTGTGTGTATCACATATATAAGAAAACCATAATGTCCTAACTTATTTTGTGAACATCCCAAACATTAATAAATGTTACGCAATATATTATTGCTGCAGTAACTCGATACTTATATTACGTTTTAAAAGCGATATATACTCATACTTTATTGTTTTTTTATATATAAGTTAAATGTTGTATATTTTATATTGTATACTATGGAGGTATCTCGTATGCAACTAACGGAGTGAACGACCGTGGAGCCCTCAACTGCAATATAAACAATGTACACTGAAAGTTACAGAATTGTATTTAATTTCAATTAGAACGAAGCTAACTAAGCAAATTAAATGCTTTATACCAAGTGAATACAGCTCGAATACTGGACGCATTATTACAAAATTTTGTATATATGTATTCGCTGTAGACTCTGAAACGGCTGGACCGATTTTAAAGAAATTTTAAGGAAATGTTCATATTGGCGTAGCGGATGATCCTGTGAACGGTAGCGATCGGATCAACGTAATTAGTGCCACCCGGGCGAAGCCGAAGCGGACCACTAAATTAATATAAAAGCAAACGTAACCCGGACGGGGAAAACAGATTTACATTGTGTAAGGACCGGTCAATGCGCAAAAGTACTAAAGTCAAAATTACACCTATACCTACATCGATTTCAGGTATTGTTAATAGCGATCTTTGTTGCCATTCAAGTGGCCTCATATGTAAGTTCATCTAGGACATCTCTCCACTTTGTTATCATTATATATTATAGTCGAGATAGAACAATTAATATAATTTGTAATAAGACCCCATCTGAAATCAACGTGAATTGAATTTTCTTTCGAATTTTCAATTGCTCTGTACTCTATTTGAATTAAATATTAAATAAAGTATACATCAATTTGTAAAAAACCACCCGCTAACCTCTCACTCCTCTGTGATGGACAGCTCTTAGAAAAAGTTAGAAAGTATATTTGGGATGTTGGGTTGATGACACAGGGGACCACAGTCTCGAAATAAGATGCCGGATAGAACAAGGTCGGAACGCTTTCTTCAGACTTAGGACACTCCTATGCAACAAAAGGCGGAACATCGAGCTACGGATGCGGATAGCGTTCTGTTATGTTTTCTCAGTTCTGCTGTACAGCGTTGAAGCGTCGACCTTCACAGAATCGATGTGCATAGTTAAAGCCTTCGAAATGTGGGTGGGTATATGGAATGTTAAGGATATACTGGAGACAAAATTAAAAAATTAACCGTACTAGAGCGCATGAAGAAAAAGACAGAAGTGTTATGTACAGTAAAGAAAAGAAAGCTGGAGTACCTAGGCCACATAATGAGAAATACAAAATATGAACTACTGCAGCTCATCGTACAAGGCAAGATCCAAGGAAAGCGAAGTATAGGCCGAAGAAGAATATCCTGGCTCAAAAACCTACGCCAGTGGTTCGGAAAGAGAACCAGTTCGTTTTTTAGAGCCGCGGTGTCAAGAGTGCAAGTTGCCCTAAAGATCGCCGAAGTCCTAAAGAAGATGGCACTTTAAGAAGAAAAAGATTGAATAGTTAGAGGCCTTTTTGTCTTTAATAAGATCTTTAAAAAAATGCAAATAAAAATAAAACAAGTTATTTAATACATTACTGAACCATCATATCTTTGTAGTCACAGTGTGCACATATATGTTTTTTTAAAATTCAATCTATGTTTCTTATGTGTTACATTTTATCTAATTACGTACCAATTTGATCTCACTCAGCCACGGCAACTCTCAGCCTTGTCAATCGAACCAACGATTCTTGCATACTAAATTTTACGAGAACTTTGTTAATTTTTCCACTGAAATTTCAAAAATCTTCTCAGAATTTCAAATTTCATTTATGTCAACATCCGTAGACAAGGAGGTTATAATACACGGATTAAGGCTTAAGCAATTAAATACTTTTGAGACGGAGTTGATACTTTCTTTTCACGCCGCAGGTCGTGGGTTCGAGTCCCACCCAGGGCAGACGTTTGTGTGCATAAACATGTCTGTTCAGTGTAATTATCTAAATAGATTCGTCATACTTAAATAAGTATGAAGTATATATATTTATAAAACCAAAGTAGTATACCTACTATATCAGTTATCTGGTTTCCATAGTACATGTCCACATGTGATCAGATGACCGTGTGTGAATAATATCCAGGATATTATTATAATTATCTATGACAACTATACATTTTATATGACCCATGTACAATTACATACTCTCAGTACATTGTTTGATTCGGATTTGCCGAATTCCGTCGTGCGTCTGTAAAAACGAATTCTATCCGGAGTATAATAGCGAATGAGGTTTTAGGTTACAGACTGTACTCGGTAGTCGTAGCTTGCTATTATAGTTCACAATCAACTAATTCAGACAGATCTGGCTAGTTTCTGCCATTGCATAGCATGGTAACCAAGCGGCTACAAACAACTTTCAAAAACAAAGAATTATACGTCTTTAATTTCAAAAAATATTAATCCATTTCATATTTCAAATATTACTTTTTATAATCCTATAATCAATCATTTCACAACACAAAACAGTCGAAAAGTGAAGCCTCGAAAACGTCTTAATTGGGGCGCCTTTTCCTTAACCTACGTCATGTGTATTTACGCTTAAGTGGCAAACACTAACTGTCCTCTTTTTTATTATTATTTTTATTACGCTATCCTATTAAAACCATTTAACATGTATCAATGTTGCTGTCACTGTCTTGGGAACACTTTCCACCAGAGATTTACAACATATCTATAGCATAAAATACCATTGAATATAGTGCTTTGTTTTATTTTATTTAAGTCCATTATCGTGTCTCTCTGTTCGTATCTATTCTGTTTTATAAACGAAAAGCAGATTGATATTACAGGCACGCAGCTTACACGTTAGGGCAGTTTATTAAAAATGTAATTTCCGATACCATTCTCCGCGTCAATGTTGTGATGTATTACCACCGAAATTTGTTTTTAGTTCCTTCAACATGTTTTTGATAATTATTTCATACCATTCCTTTCCGTTTCCGCAGAATGTAAAAGTTGCAGAAAAAAATACCGAAGGTTAATGGCGTCCACATATAATTTGACGGAGCTACTGTAGGCCTTCCAAAAGATGGACTGACGATCTGGTCATGGGTCATGGCCAGGAGACCGACCTTTGTGACGATCAGAAGCAGTGGACGACTAAAAGTAGGAAGTAAGAATTCCATTAATTTTCATTTTAAGGTTATGATAAATCTAACGTGAATTGATTGCTAAAGATACTTTAACTTCGTTACAACAAAAAATTTAAACAAAGATATAAAACTGCTTTATTACTAAGCACTTTACGTAAACATCGTAAGTACTTAAAGTAAATTAAGTTAAGACGTCAACAAGAATAATTATAAATGTTTTACACTATGCCATTATGAAGGGTCTAAGCCAGCAGGTTAAGATCGCTGTGAGTGCCACTAGACGCCGCTCGGCGTACACTACGTGACATGGACGTTACGAGGTGATACAAGCCTAGCTGATGTTTGCGACAGGTAATCTACTATGCATAATGTTAAGTGTTAACACGCATAACGAAGGTTAAATGTAAATTTAAATAACGCTTACGCTTACACAGCTCATAAAAGTGAAACTCTTATAAAATATAGAATAGACGAGATTTAATATGAGAGAAAGGAAAAGAGAGGCCAAGAGATGAAAAAAGTGTCTCCAGAGAAAACTAGGAGTATAATAGTGCGAAATTTTACCCTTGTCGTTTTTATGCCCATGATGTTCGGTTGAATCGTTAAGGAGTTAAAGCGTAACAAACAAACAAACTCAAATTTACATTATTTAGGACTTACAGGTTCTCTTACCGTACTCTTTGAACCGCACCAACCAATTGCAGTATGACACTGTCATTGATAGATACTGTTCATATATTCTAGCAGTGGTAGAGCCCGAAACAACTTATTCCTCGCTGCAATGTTCCGTACCCCATCTAAACTGACAATCATTGAAAAAGTATGCTAACAATATCATTGAAAATCTATATCCAGCGTAGAACAAGAGTCGAACTTTTAATACGTGACTTACAATTAAGCTAACCCCGAACCACACGGGTGGGAATATTAAAACAACATAAATGTACCACTTTATAATATTGTATCTGTATTTTTAATATATAAATAAACTATCTATATACTAACTTTTTTTATTAGTTGTGCAGATTTTAAGCGAAACTGTATTCGAGGCGAGGGGAAGCGACGCAATAAATTAATTGCTTTCCTCGTTAACAGCCGCCGCGACTGACAAAAGCTTCTAAATGTAATTATTCGCCGTCTGTGTTTACAATTAATTGCGAGTCAAATAAAATTTCATGTTAATATTACAAGGAGTAATTACTAAATGTCTTCACTTTCCAGTATTTCATCACTTACGTATATTTATTTATTTGAAAACGTATTTGTGTACATATGGAATGATAGGATTAAAAATAGCAACCCTATTTTAAGGGAAAAGAGTACCTAGAAGAAGGCCGTTGTGACTAGAATTGCGAAAAGTATACGCTCAGTTCGGAGAACAAAGTTCGAAGAACGAATGAAGAGAGAATAACGAAATATATGTCGCAAAATTCATTGGCAGTGTTTGTAGAGGACATCCCTGAAAAACTAATGCCGATCAAATTAATAACATACTAAAGAAAGGCGCATAAGGAGTACCCGTTACCGACAATTATGTATGCGTAGATGTATGAATGTAGAAAGAATAGGTGTGTCAGGATCGTGCCAAATAGAAATCCGTTATCTCTGCCTACCCCTCTGGAATTCTCTGAAATGAACAGTAGTAAAGTCCGCAACAACAACATCAGTTGCAAGAACGAGCTGGCGCAACCGATGAAATACCATGACCTCACAGAAAGAAGGCGTGAAGCAAGTGTACTCTGCGTTTCATCTGACGAGTGAAGTGCCGGAGGCCTAATTTCAATCCTCTTCCCCTTCCCACGCTTTCCTCATAAGGATAGGATGGGAACGGGAAGAGGACTGGACGGGGAAGGTGTTAACGGGGAAAAAGAAATATCCTTTTTACTGTCTATTTCTCCCTCTGTCCATTAAAGGTGGGCAACGCATCTGCAACACATTTGCTTGTTACGGATGTTTATGGGTAGTGCTCACTTAACATCAGGTGATCCAGCTTACTCGTTTCCCACCTTATTCCATAAGAAAAACCTTTCACGCAATCCATGCACATTTTCCTACGCGAACCCCTACCTTAATATATCTCCAAATTTTGGTAGCAGCTAAAAGTGTATTATTTTAAAAAAATAACAACACAGCGATCGGTTTTGTTGGAGCAATACGTCACACCATCGACATTATGTTCACGGAGGAAGCGGAGAGGCGTCGGAAATTACATTTTTAATCTTCTTCGCTACACACGAGCGGCGTGATATTAATACCAAGTAATATGTTTACTTCATAATTCTTAGAAATTCGAAACATTCCTTCGCATTGTCACAATTACAGTAGAATATATTTACATGTAATGTATAAAACATAGCTTTTAAGATACACAAAAAGTTCATAATTATATTATTTAACATGCCTCAGTTTACGATTGATATGAGAATTAATTCTGAATTTAATGGATACATTTTAATATTATCCCCTATTATTTTAACAGAATTATTAATCAACTAACTGTGCACTAGATATGATTCATTCATTCTCTAATTCCTTTAGTCATTCATTCATTCACTCACTCGTCACTCATTCATTTACTCAGTGGTACGGGCAGGCTTGACCGGTGAAAACCCACGACCTCACCGAAGACAGGCGTGAAGTAGGATTATTTTGTACTTTTGCGTTTCGTCTGTGGGGTGCCAGAATGGATTAAGTATAAGTTGGATTCCTTAGGTCGGACAGATTATATAAAAATTATACCCTGAAAATATGTTTATCAATGAAAAATAAGGTTTGTATATATAGTAGAACATGATACGTCAAATTCCGATCAAATTTTTCTGACATTTTATAATATGGCCAGTGACATTTATCTATGTGTACGAAAATAACGTGACGACATATAAAGTTCATCAATACGACCTGTTTTGTTTACATTTTTCACGTGAATATTGATTAAAATGAATACCAGAGGTATTGAACTATTTTTGTAATTAAAATATATATACATATAAAAGAGCGTGAGCGCTATGGCCTAGATTCTTCGCTGAGTCTCATTTCACGCTGATGTGCCGCGTCGCAGCAAATTAATTAGTTCCCTCGTTAATTGCGGCGAGGACTAACGATCGATGTAAGGAAAAATATAAAGACTAGCTGACAGAAGTGAAAACTCAAAACAGTTCGAAGGGAAGTCGCGACAATAGTTTGTTAATAAGCAAATATATCCCAAACATAAGCCCCTTGTATCTTAATGATTAAATTCAAAGTCGAACACAAGAAAAATAAATGAAAAAAAAAAGTCTACAAATTTTTAAGCCCACCCGCTACTGATAGATTTATAACTGTCACTATCAGTCAGTACTATTAATTTTTATCACGAGTTTCGGTAATTATTAATAATTTTTTTAAATTTCCGATTAATAACAGTTACTGTAACATATACATTTGTATACGTACAGCATAGCGCCTATATATCTATATCAGTATATGCTTTATATTTTCTATATTTTGATTGAAGGGGAAGAGGACTGAAAGTAGGCCTCCGGCACCTCACTCATCAGACGAAACGCAGAGTACTTCTACTTCACGCCTGTTTTCTGTGAGGCTGTGGTATTTCACCGGTTGAGCCGACCCATCCGCGCAATAAATGTTGGCGTTGCGGTCTCTGCCTTTGTTAAAATCCATCCCCTCCCCATCCAATCCTCTTCCACCTTCAATCCCATCCTAATTATACAAGGATTCGGAAAGTTCGGACTGAAATTGGACCTCTTCTTTCTGTGCATGCCTGTCTTCTGTGAGGTCGTGGTATTTCACCGGTCGAGCCGGCCCATTCGTGTATATAAATAGGTACGTCATGAGAAAACAAAAACTTCCTTTTGCTTATTTTTACAGCTGGTGCGGTGAAACATGAATACTGGCTCTTGAAGACCAATAAAAAACGCAATAAGGATGGGGAACTCAGCCACAAATTCAGCCTTATTTCGTTCCTTATTATTTATTACTGTCCAAGAAATTTATACCCTCAGAAACATTAGGATTATTCAGAGTACAAAACTACCGCAAGCCTTTGTTTTATTTTATTAAAGAGAAAAACAAAAGGTTTATTACATTACTCGGGCCGCGCAATTTTATAATAAACGTGTAATGAAGGCCTTAACTCTAAGCTGGTTTAAGAAATATTTTTGCATTGCAACATTACCTTAAATGAAAAATAAGTTTATATTTCCTTCTCGTGACGTCACGAATGATTCTAGTCACAATTTTGATATTTAGTAAAATACGTTTTTAAAATTTATTTAAACAAACAATTGCATCGTAAAAAATAGTAAATTAATTAATGTGAAGATCTAGTTGGTCTATTCCCATTCTAGCACATTCTTATAATATGTTCCTGCTCGTAGATTTTAATTAAGAATAACTAATAATGATTTCATATATTTACCCGAATACTAGAGATTGCAATAAAACTAATTTTATCGCCCTCATTTTATGTTTTTGTTCCCGACGTTTCGAGTACTTTACAGCGCTCATGCTCACGGGGAGGACTAAAATGTTGACATCCTTATGTTTTTTTTTATATGACAAGGTGGCAAACAAGCAAGCGGATCACCTGATGTTAAGTGAGCGCTACCCATAGACTTCCGCAACAAGCAAATGTGTTGCAAATGCGTTGCCTATCTTTAATGGACGGAGGAAGGCACAGACAGGAAAAAGGATATTTCCTTTTTCCTGTCAACCCCCTCCCCGTCCTTTTCCCTTTTCCATCCTATCCATATGGGGAAAAAGTGGGAAGAGGACTTAAATAAGACCTCATGTCAAATTTGCTGGCGTAATAACCTCATCTCCTGACTTATCGGTCAGTAGTATGATTGTAATCCATACTGTATACAGGTTTTGGCTACAGTCTATACGGCCAGCCGCCTGCCTAACGCCGACTCTCCTCGGCAATAATTGGTTGTACTTAAGTCTTGTTTTATCCGTGTGATCAACGATTCCGTTGCCGAGATAGTCAAATGTCACACGAAGCGAGATCGAACATTATGGGACGGGCGCGTTCCTTCTCGTATATTATCGCTTGTATTATTAGTTATAAGCAAAATGTCATTTTTTTTGGATGATGTCCTCTGAAAAATGTACTTTATAATCTAATTGTACCTATGATCTAACAAATTTGATCTTTAATTAAAGGACGATGCAATTATCTCGCAAACAAAGCGCCTCGTCCCAACTCCGGAGTTAGAATTTTCAGCTCCATGAATCCTCCATTCAATCGAATTTTATTACACCCATTCGATTGCTGCGAGATTTTTATCAAGTTCTGGTCATCATTTATAAGTTAAGAACTTCGTTTTACAGTTTTCAGTAATCTCTGAGGTTCATATTATTTTAGTATTCATTTAACACTTTTAAACTATGTAAAGATTTACACAGATTGACACAATATTCAGAAGTCTATCGAATTCTTCTTTTTAAGTCTTCAGTAGAAGAAAAAAAATGAATTTAAAATACTGTTAAATTTAATACCATGAGACGGATAGCAGTAATCATAAAAAGAAAAAGGTCATGTACATATATTGGTTTCAAAGGCATAAGAGCCCCTACACACTAAGCACTTGCGGAGCGAATGCTAAAAGCACACTCAAATATATGTAAGAAAATACTTTTTTCATAGGCACTGTGGCGTTGTCGATCAAGTTTATTATTTATTTATTAGTATATGGAGATTTTTACGTTCAGCAAGATACTGATAAAAGTTTAAATGTACTTCTCACCGTCTGGGCTTAGATTATCTTACAGGACAAAGTTTTATAAAGCCCAGTGAGTGAGTGCCTTCCCTTTCCCCTTCTTGTATAATTAATTTAGTTTTAACACTCGACTAGCACGTGGCATTATCAACAGGAATATTGCAAGCTCACTGGCTGACGCGTTGTGCCTCACAGCTTTGCTTGTACGTACAGGTTGTTCTAGATGTTCTAACTTGCTAAATAGTGCTCTGTGGTGAACATAGTTGGCTGTTGTTAGGAACTTTGTAGCATATTTTGGAATAACGTACACCATATTCGAGTATTTAATAAAGTTAAAGAATTGATATAAGTAGAGAATAAAAAAAGATTATTTATCTAAATGCAATTATACCATTTTTTTAATTAATATAAAAAACTACTTCCGACTACTACTACTACTACTTTATGGTAAAATCTTTAGTTATAAAATTCTCTTGTTATTGAATATTCTTATGAAGTTAGTTAAATAGCTAAATAGTTAATTATTTACAATCTAAAACATTATGCCGCCGTATATACTCGTATAACCGCAACACACAACACATGTTCTCTAGGTGTTTGCGGAGTCTAGGGTTCATATTACGTAATGTACGGCGCGTCTAGTCTCTCGGCTCGAGGGCTTAGTTAAATCGTGCACTGAGTGGATAATGAGGAGATGTGAAACACTTTATTGTTTACTGTTTCAAAGGATAAAATATTACGTAAAATTTTTCTAAGCGGTATATGTGAGTTATATTAATTCTGGTAATATATATTATATTCTAATAGACCAGTTCCAGTGGTCATTTAATAAATATTCCAAAACATTAACGCCTGGTTTCTAAAAGGCAAAGGAAAAATTAGCTAATTAACTGTCAAAAGTACGATCAAATTTGTTCAACTTCACAGAAGCGTTAATTGCAAAAAAAATACAAAGCTTTCCGAAACCTTTCGTAATTCAATTATATTTTCTGATGATTTGAAAGCGATAAACTTAAACAATAATATGTACAAACTTTGAATCAATTGACCCTAGATACACATTTCACATTTCTGATTTCCATTACTTCTTTAAACGGGACATAACATGTTAATTATAATAGTTGACAATTACTGTTATATATATATATAATATATTTCGTCTTTGATTTGTACAAGTTTCCTATTTGTTGCTAATTAGTATTATTTTTGTACGTATAAAATTTTTAATTCCATTTTGTAATTACTAACTTCTTAGTTTTGATACATCAATTAAAAATGTTATGTACATTGTTAATTACTCCGAATAACGCTAAAGTTGTTTGTGAAATAAGTTGCTTATAATTAATTTCCTTCGTTCTTATATTATATTTCGAAGAGAAGGTTGAAATAACAATTAAGAAATTAAGTCAGTTATAATTATGTATTAAAGTACAGCATGTCACTTAATTATTTTGTCTTTTCGTACATAATTCGTGTAACATGTGTTATTTCTAAACTAGAATACTGTAAATTGACGTAGTTGGAGAGAGCTCATTGAGCGACGAGCGACTCCCCGCGATGCCTTGGTATTTTAATGCTTGTACAATGTTTGACATTGACGAGGGCGCACTGAATTAAAATGGATACATTAAACGTTACACACAAGTCTTAATTGTCATTTTAATAACAAACTTGATGTGTGATTTACGAGATATTTATTCTTTATTAGTCTCCCGAAATGAAAATGCGCAATTATTACGTTTATATTTCTATTAGCGGACCCAGCAGATGTGGTCTTAACAGCGCCAGATACCGGGACCAGATGTGAAACCACACATTAGTGCACGGGATCACCCACCGCAGCCTTCGCTTGATCCGTCCACCTCATATGGAATCTTCCCTACGGTCTATTACCTTAGACTTTTGCTTCGTGTTAGCTACGTCATCTATGATGTTATATTAAATCCAGCCTATGCAAAAAAATAAATATGTTGTCGCATCTTTTGTAATGAACTCGAGTAAAAAGATTGTAGTAGTGTTATTAATATGACATGGGTCTACCACTTTATGACGAGGCCGGTAAAAATATTATAAGACAAACTATTTCATAGTTGCAAAATATAAATGTATCTTTATTTATTTAATATGCAGCACCAGAGGCGATAGCTGGTCTTAAGTAAATTCACAGCGGTAAACGTAGATAAGACATGTCTGAAACATGTGCGCTGTACAAAGTTACCGCTAGGCTTTGCTCACATCTCCCTCGGGATCGCACGCGTTATGTAACCGACAAGCTTTCTATAACTTTTCGACTCTCTGCCATTTCAAATGATATTATACTTCTTAAGTTTAATATATCGCATGAATTTCATGAATATTTTAATTGTTACGAGACTCAGTTGTACTGATACGGAGAAACGCCACCTTGTCCAAGTAATTTAGTGTATGGGTATAAAAATTATATCGTCATTGAACCAATGTCCAATTAACACTGACTGTGCCATCATAATTTGCATCTGTTAAGTTAATGGAACAATAAACAAGGATTCGATATCAATTACTAACTACATTACATTTCGCGGAATATTTATTTAAAAAATCTGACTATTGTACACATTCACAAATTATAATTTTGATTTTATATCCGGACTTCGTTGTAAATCCGGGTCGACTTATTTTATATAATTGCAGCACTATTTGACGCAGTATAAAAACTAATCTTAGCTGTGATTGATTTGCTTAGTGCATAATTTATTATTTATTTAATTTATTAATTACACAATATTCTGACATAGTAGTACACAGTTAAACTGCACCAATTATTTTCGAACAATCTAAATATTGAAAAACATTACATATCAATACTTCTTTTAGTAAACAAGGTAGCTATCGAGCAAGCGCTTCATCTGATATTAAACAAGTGAGTTGAAAAATCGTTGGCTACCTTTAATGGACAGAGGATAAGCGGGAAAAAGGAATTTCCTTTTCCCCTTCTATGCCTTCCCCGTCAATTCCACTTCTTCTCATTCTATCCTTATAAGGAAAGAGTGAAAATGGGAAGAGGACTGAAAGGTCCCCAGCACCTCACTCGTCAGACGAAACGCAGAAAACTTCTGCTTCACGCTTGGCTTCTGTGAGGTATTTCGCCGGTCGAGCTACCTATAGCGAGCGAGCTCTGCCATTGTTAGAAAAATGTCACGATAAATTTGTGGGTTGCTTTCGTTTTTGGTTGAATGCTAAATAGTCTGTAATAATTTTTTAATCTGTGATAGGTTCGAAACGTTTTGACGAAACATAAAAGGAGGCGGAAGCTTATGTGGGTTCAGCTACGGTAGTCACACATAAAGTCGTTCCCGTACCTCTTCCTTCCATTGATCCGAACTATATATGATACAATTAATTTGAATGTATTTTAATCCATTATATTGCTTTACCAGGTCAAATATAACACAAACTTACTCAGAGTAAATAGTATTAAACAGTTGTGCCAAAATTTACAAATAAGTTTATCTTCATAACAATATAGACACCTACACGCGTACTTGATAACTCCATAAAATAATTCATACACAGCTAGGCTTTCATCATAACTCTCATCAAAGAAGTTTCTACGTAACGCGACAATAATTTACAAAGTTTTAATTAGCATTACTAGATTCAAACTAACGACCAAGTTAATCTCGCAAACTTAACCGAGGAATATATATATATATCTCGCCGGAGAAATTGATATTTAAATTTTTAAAAGTTACACGAACTCACCGATTTTTGTGGAATACTTATTCGTACCGTAATCGTATAGCACCTGGTTTTGGATGACATGCCTTCTTCCTGGCGTCTGTCTGTACAACAGATGATATGGTCACAATCCAGGTTATTATACAGTTTTATTTTAAACACAGTATACAAAACTGTACGCAAAAAAAATCATTATACCCGAAATTCCTTATTATTCAATACGAACAATAAGTTGATAAAGTAAGCTCCTCAGGAAAATTGAACAATTTCATTTCCTTTTAAGCTTACTCGAAGTTCCATTGTTGCAAGATTACGAAAACGGGCACAAGGTTGAGGAGAACGAAATTGTTCCCATGGCATGGCGGTACACATTACATTACCGGTACACACCAGCTGATTAAAGGAATATAAATATCTAAGTTATCCCGTCCGCTTACACTTAAAAAGAGGCTACTTATTTTGAAGTTATACTTATTTTGGTGCGGAGTGTTACTATGGTAATAATTTTGTAACAATTATATTTTAAAAATAAATAAATATATGGATTCCCATATAGCGCGATCCTGGCCTTTCTCTCGTTTCTTCTACACGCATTCATCCTCAGTTCGGGTACTGCTTATATCACCCTACTTTAGTCTGTCACTAGTCTGGTCGATATACGATCTCCTTGTACGTCGCCTACCAACACTGCCATACTTTTGGAACATCAATTAGTTCCATTACTTTCTCTTCGTTCGTCCCTTCAACATGCCCGTAGCACCGAATACTTTTAAGCGAGCAGTTTAATTATTCGTTATCAAACGCATTCAATGTTTTTTTTACAAACACAAAGTAACTGGCACGGGATATGGGGAATTTTATTTTGTTTACGCCAAAGAAGTATACTTTTTACGTGCGTAAAGTACACATACTCGTTTTTTAAATAAAATAAGCCATTCAGATTAATCGTATGTTCAATAAAATTTTGTTTAAGCTTGGACGTTACATGAAACGTCCATCCATTGTAGAAGGTAATCCTAAAACATTTCGATGTCTAACTAGAAAGCTTTTGAACAAATGTATTTGCAATTTCTATTTGTTAAATCGATTTGGTATTGAAGTTTTTGCATTTCAGTGTTCTCACAAATATATTTAGTTACTAAATTTAATTTCGTTCCATGCTCTTAACCTCTACAAGCAATAGACTGTTAATTGTTAACTACTTTCAGTTGACCTGGGGACACATATTCTTTTCATTGAGTTTATAAAATATCTAACTTGAGACAAAAAAACTTTAATATATCTCACAAAGTGTAGCAACCGTCGATACTGTCTAATAAATGAGAAAAGATGTTGAGCTACTTCCTCAAGTAACATGTAAAATTCTGTTTTTTATACTCAGACGTAAACAGACTCATAATTCATCATAGTTTATAGAGTGTTGTACAGTGGGGTACAATCGTTTAAGTTGTCAATCAATGGACGACATGATGTTTTTTATACTCAGACGTAAACAGACTCATAATTCATCATAGTTTATAGAGTGTTGTACAGTGGGGTACAATCGTTTAAGTTGTCAATCAATGGACGACATGATGTTTTTATACTCAGACGTACACAGACTCATAATTCTTCATAGTTTATAGAGTGTTGTACAGTGGGGTACAATCGTTTAAGTTGTCAATCAATGAACGACATGATGTTTTTTATACTCAGACGTAAACAGACTCATAATTCATCATAGTTTATAGAGTGTTGTACAGTGGGGTACAATCGTTTAAGTTGTCAATCAATGGACGACATGATGTTTTTATACTCAGACGTACACAGACTCATAATTCTTCATAGTTTATAGAGTGTTGTACAGTGGGGTACAATCGTTTAAGTTGTCAATCAATGGACGACATGATGTTTTTTATACTCAGACGTAAACAGACTCATAATTCATCATAGTTTATAGAGTGTTGTACAGTGGGGTACAATCGTTTAAGTTGTCAATCAATAGACGACATGATGTTTTTTATACTCAGACGTAAACAGACTCATAATTCATCATAGTTTATAGAGTGTTGTACAGTAGGGTACAATCGTTTAAGTTGTCAATCAATGGACGACATGATGTTTTTATACTCAGACGTAAACAGACTCATAATTCTTCATAGTTTATAGAGTGTTGTACAGTGGGGTACAATCGTTTAAGTTGTCAATCAATGGACGACATGATGTTTTTTATACTCAGACGTAAACAGACTCATAATTCATCATAGTTTATAGAGTGTTGTACAATAGGGTACAATCGTTTAAGTTGTCAATCAATGGACGACATGATGTTTTTATACTCAGACGTACACAGACTCATAATTCTTCATAGTTTATAGAGTGTTGTACAGTGGGGTACAATCGTTTAAGTTGTCAATCAATGGACGACATGATGTTTTTTATACTCAGACGTAAGCAGACTCATAATTCATCATAGTTTATAGAGTGTTGTACAGTGGGGTACAATCGTTAAAGTTGTCAATCAATGGACGACATGATGTTTTTTATACTCAGACGTAAACAGACTCATAATTCATCATAGTTTATAGAGTGTTGTACAGTGGGGTACAATCGTTTAAGTTGTCAATCAATGGACGACATGATGTTTTTATACTCAGACCTAAACAGACTCATAATTCATCATAGTTTATAGAGTGTTGTACAGTGGGGTACAATCGTTTAAGTTGTCAATCAATGGACGACATGATGTTTTTTATACTCAGACGTAAACAGACTCATAATTCATCATAGTTTATAGAGTGTTGTACAGTGGGGTACAATCGTTTAAGTTGTCAATCAATGGACGACATGATGTTTTTATACTCAGACGTAAACAGACTCATAATTCATCATAGTTTATAGAGTGTTGTACAGTAGGGTACAATCGTTTAAGTTGTCAATCAATGGACGACATGATGTTTTTTATACTCAGACGTAAACAGACTCATAATTCATCATAGTTTATAGAGTGTTGTACAGTGGGGTACAATCGTTTAAGTTGTCAATCAATGGACGACATGATGTTTTTTATACTCAGACGTAAACAGACTCATAATTCATCATAGTTTATAGAGTGTTGTACAGTGGGGTACAACCGTTTAAGTTGTCAATCAATGGACGACATGATGTTTTTATACTCATACGTAAACAGACTCATAATTCATCATAGTTTATAGAGTGCTGTACAGTGGGGTACAATCGTTAAAGTTGTCAATCAATGGACGACATGATGTTTTTTATACTCAGACGTAAACAGACACATAATTCATCATAGTTTATAGAGTGTTGTACAGTAGGGTACAATCGTTTAAGTTGTCAATCAATGGACGACATGATGTTTTTTATACTCAGACGTAAACAGACTCATAATTCATCATAGTTTATAGAGTGTTGTACAGTGGGGTACAATCGTTTAAGTTGTCAATCAATGGACGACATGATGTTTTTATACTCAGACGTAAACAGACTCATAATTCATCATAGTTTAAAGAGTGTTGTACAGTGGGGTACAATCGTTTAAGTTGTCAATCAATGGACGACATGATGTTTTTATACTCAGACGTAAACAGACTCATAATTCATCATAGTTTATAGAGTGTTGTACAGTGGGGTACAATCGTTTAATTTGTCAATCAATGGACGACATGATGTTTTTTATACTCAGACGTAAACAGACTCATAATTCATCATAGTTTATAGAGTGGTGTACAGTGGGGTACAATCGTTTAAGTTGTCAATCAATGGACGACATGATGTTTTTTATACTCGGACATAAACAGACTCATAATTCATCATAGTTTATAGAGTGTTGTACAGTGGGGTACAATCGTTTAAGTTGTCAATCAATGGACGACATGATGTTTTTATACTCAGACGTAAACAGACTCATAATTCATCATAGTTTATAGAGTGGTGTACAGTGGGGTACAATCGTTTAAGTTGTCAATCAATGGACGACATGATGTTTTTATACTCAGACGTAAACAGACTCATAATTCATCATAGTTTAAAGAGTGTTGTACAGTGGGGTACAATCGTTTAAGTTGTCAATCAATGGACGACATGATGTTTTTATACTCAGACGTAAACAGACTCATAATACATCAAAGTTTATAGAGTGTTGTACAGTGGGGTACAATCGTTTAAGTTGTCAATCAATGGACGACATGATGTTTTTATACTCAGACGTAAACAGACTCATAATTCATCATAGTTTAAAGAGTGTTGTACAGTGGGGTACGATCGTTTAAGTTGTCAATCAATGGACGACATGATGTTTTTATACTCAGACGTAAACAGACTCAAAATTCATCATAGTTTATAGAGTGTTGTACAGTGGGGTACAATCGTTTAAGTTTTCAATCAATGGACGACATGATGTTTTTATACTCAGACGTAAACAGACTCATAATTCATCTTAGTTTATAGAGTGTTGTACAGTGGGGTACAATCGTTTAAGTTGTCAATCAATGGACGACATGATGTTTTTATACTCAGACGTAAACAGACTCATAATTCATCATAGTT
The DNA here is from genome assembly GCA_029849275.1 of Papilio elwesi. Classification (NCBI taxonomy): domain Eukaryota; kingdom Metazoa; phylum Arthropoda; class Insecta; order Lepidoptera; family Papilionidae; genus Papilio; species Papilio elwesi. Next base: position 12,111,308 of record CM056691.1, on the reverse strand, counting down.
TATAGAGTGTTGTACAGTGGGGTACAACCGTTTAAGTTGTCAATCAATGGACGACATGATGTTTTTATACTCATACGTAAACAGACTCATAATTCATCATAGTTTATAGAGTGCTGTACAGTGGGGTACAATCGTTAAAGTTGTCAATCAATGGACGACATGATGTTTTTTATACTCAGACGCAAACAGACACATAATTCATCATAGTTTATAGAGTGTTGTACAGTAGGGTACAATCGTTTAAGTTGTCAATCAATGGACGACATGATGTTTTTTATACTCAGACGTAAACAGACTCATAATTCATCATAGTTTATAGAGTGTTGTACAGTGGGGTACAATCGTTTAAGTTGTCAATCAATGGACGACATGATGTTTTTATACTCAGACGTAAACAGACTCATAATTCATCATAGTTTAAAGAGTGTTGTACAGTGGGGTACAATCGTTTAAGTTGTCAATCAATGGACGACATGATGTTTTTATACTCAGACGTAAACAGACTCATAATTCATCATAGTTTATAGAGTGTTGTACAGTGGGGTACAATCGTTTAATTTGTCAATCAATGGACGACATGATGTTTTTTATACTCAGACGTAAACAGACTCATAATTCATCATAGTTTATAGAGTGTTGTACAGTGGGGTACAATCGTTTAAGTTGTCAATCAATGGACGACATGATGTTTTTTATACTCGGACGTAAACAGACACATAATTCATCATAGTTTAAAGAGTGTTGTACAGTGGGGTACGATCGTTTAAGTTGTCAATCAATGGACGACATGATGTTTTTATACTCAGACGTAAACAGACTCATAATTCATCATAGTTTATAGAGTGGTGTACAGTGGGGTACAATCGTTTAAGTTGTCAATCAATGGACGACATGATGTTTTTATACTCAGACGTAAACAGACTCATAATTCATCATAGTTTAAAGAGTGTTGTACAGTGGGGTACAATCGTTTAAGTTGTCAATCAATGGACGACATGATGTTTTTATACTCAGACGTAAACAGACTCATAATTCATCAAAGTTTATAGAGTGTTGTACAGTGGGGTACAATCGTTTAATTTGTCAATCAATGGACGACATGATGTTTTTATACTCAGACGTAAACAGACTCATAATTCATCATAGTTTAAAGAGTGTTGTACAGTGGGGTACGATCGTTTAAGTTGTCAATCAATGGACGACATGATGTTTTTATACTCAGACGTAAACAGACTCAAAATTCATCATAGTTTATAGAGTGTTGTACAGTGGGGTACAATCGTTTAAGTTTTCAATCAATGGACGACATGATGTTTTTATACTCAGACGTAAACAGACTCATAATTCATCTTAGTTTATAGAGTGTTGTACAGTGGGGTACAATCGTTTAAGTTGTCAATCAATGGACGACATGATGTTTTTATACTCAGACGTAAACAGACACATAATTCATCATAGTTTAAAGAGTGTTGTACAGTGGGGTACGATCGTTTAAGTTGTCAATCAATGGACGACATGATGTTTTTATACTCAGACGTAAACAGACTCATAATTCATCATAGTTTATAGAGTGTTGTACAGTGGGGTACAATCGTTTAAGTTTTCAATCAATGGACGACATGATGTTTTTATACTCAGACGTAAACAGACTCATAATTCATCTTAGTTTATAGAGTGTTGTACAGTGGGGTACAATCGTTTAAGTTGTCAATCAATGGACGACATGATGTTTTTATACTCAGACGTAAACAGACTCATAATTCATCATAGTTTATAGAGTGTTGTACAGTAGGGTACAATCGTTTAAGTTGTCAATCAATGGACGACATGATGTTTTTTATACTCAGACGTAAACAGACTCATAATTCATCATAGTTTATAGAGTGTTGTACAGTGGGGTACAATCGTTTAAGTTGTCAATCAATGGACGACATGATGTTTTTTATACTCAGACGTAAACAGACTCATAATTCATCATAGTTTATAGAGTGTTGTACAGTGGGGTACAATCGTTTAAGTTGTCAATCAATGGACGACATGATGTTTTTATACTCAGACGTAAACAGACTCATAATTCATCATAGTTTATAGAGTGGTGTACAGTGGGGTACAATCGTTTAAGTTGTCAATCAATGGACGACATGATGTTTTTATACTCAGACGTAAACAGACTCATAATTCATCATAGTTTAAAGAGTGTTGTACAGTGGGGTACAATCGTTTAAGTTGTCAATCAATGGACGACATGATGTTTTTATACTCAGACGTAAACAGACTCATAATTCATCAAAGTTTATAGAGTGTTGTACAGTGGGGTACAATCGTTTAAGTTGTCAATCAATGGACGACATGATGTTTTTATACTCAGACGTAAACAGACTCATAATTCATCATAGTTTAAAGAGTGTTGTACAGTGGGGTACGATCGTTTAAGTTGTCAATCAATGGACGACATGATGTTTTTATACTCAGACGTAAACAGACTCAAAATTCATCATAGTTTATAGAGTGTTGTACAGTGGGGTACAATCGTTTAAGTTTTCAATCAATGGACGACATGATGTTTTTATACTCAGACGTAAACAGACTCATAATTCATCTTAGTTTATAGAGTGTTGTACAGTGGGGTACAATCGTTTAAGTTGTCAATCAATGGACGACATGATGTTTTTATACTCAGACGTAAACAGACACATAATTCATCATAGTTTAAAGAGTGTTGTACAGTGGGGTACGATCGTTTAAGTTGTCAATCAATGGACGACATGATGTTTTTATACTCAGACGTAAACAGACTCATAATTCATCATAGTTTATAGAGTGTTGTACAGTGGGGTACAATCGTTTAAGTTTTCAATCAATGGACGACATGATGTTTTTATACTCAGACGTAAACAGACACATAATTCATCATAGTTTAAAGAGTGTTGTACAGTGGGGTACGATCGTTTAAGTTGTCAATCAATGGACGACATGATGTTTTTATACTCAGACGTAAACAGACTCATAATTCATCATAGTTTATAGAGTGTTGTACAGTGGGGTACAATGGACGACATGATGTTTTTTATACTCAGACGTAAACAGACTCATAATTCATCTTAGTTTATAGAGTGTTGTACAGTGGGGTACAATCGTTTAAGTTGTCAATCAATGGACGACATGATGTTTTTTATACTCAGACGTAAACAGACTCATAATTTACTATGTGTGCTACTTTGATGCAACCTTTATACTTTGGGATCATTTTACTTTCAGATTTTATAGAATGACGATGGTCAGATCGTTCTCGTCTCTTACTCGCAAATATCTTAAATTACCCCAACCAATATAATAATTACCAATACCATTTTTGGATTGCCAACACACCTTGACTAATCAAGCTATTTGTTATGTAGAGTTTGGATCTAAAGTTAGTTTGAAAGGTTTTTCTTTTTGCTTAATACAAATACAACTAAACGGATTTAACTTTACAAACCTCTGCTTCGAATTTAATATAATAGAAAAAAAACACGAAACACTGGGCGCAGCGATCGTATTACAATTACAATTTATGTGACGCGGCTGTTCCGTTTGTTTTAGCTTTTCAAATAAATTGGCAGCCCACTGCGAATACAATCTATTTAGTTGGAAAAATTAAAATGTAATTGATGTACGTATATTTGCAAATTGGCCGTCAGGAGCGAGCTCTTCCCCTCCCTCTCCTTTCTTCTTCACGGTCATCATTATCCTCTAGAATTAATTTGACTGCTATCAAGTTAACTCTCTATCTCTTATCACTCTCTATAAGGAATAAATGTACACTTTTGAATGCAGTAGTCTCATGCTTTGAGTTTGTAGTTCCTTCACTTGGGTTCAATCCGGAGCCTAATCGCCAGACTCCATCTTTGCCATATTCTTTCAGTATATAGCAGTTAAATGTTTTTAGTATATAGCAGTAAAATTTCTCAGTCGCTGATGAAACGCTTGCTTATTACAGCGTGGTAAAGTTCTGAAACTTCATTATGTAAGTCCACCGCATCCCACGTTACGATAGCTTTAACGTATTTGACTTCAACCAATGTTTGTAATTTGGTTTTACCGCAATTGTAATACAGACAAAATAAAAACTAGTATGAATATTATTCCTTATACATTATTTACTCTTTATTTTTCTATATTTGGCTACTCTCCATGTACATTTTATGTATATTAAAGACATAGAAACATGTGCATATTTGCAATAATAATTTATATAGTTAAACGATAGAAGAATTAAGAAATAACTAAACAACATTTCACTAAATAGGCGTTAACTATGCCCTTCAAAATACAAAATCCTACACGAACAATAACACCAATCAGTTGAAAAGGAATAATAATTAGTTACGTTAACAATTAGGTGAATGCCCTACAAAGTACAATAAGTGTCCCATAAAAGTTTCGTTTTGTCTAGTAATTAATAAACTAAACCAAATTTAATTTTATATCTGTAACCCGTAACCCGTAACAGCATTTTTTTGAGAAGGTGGCAAACGAGCAAGCAGATCACCTGAAGTAAAGTGAGCGTTACCCATAGACATCCGCAACAAGCAAATGTGTTGCAGATGCGTTGCCTACCTTTAATGGACAGAGGAGGGCATACACAGGAAAAGGGATCCCGTCCAATCCTCCTCCCTTTCACATCCTATCCCCCTTATGAGGAATGGGTGGAAGGGGGAAGAGGACTGAAATTAGGTCTCCGGCACTTCACTCATCAGACGAAATGCAGAGTACTTCTACTTCACGCCTGTTTTCTGTGAGGTCGTAGTATTTCACCGGCCGAGCCGCCCAATTCGTGCAACAGATGTTGTTGCGGACTCTACCACTCTAAAAATAGAAAACTTTTAGCTCGATGAAATGTTATGTTTTGAACATTAAAAATGGTACTTCTAGATCCCAATAATCGTTAACATTATTATACTGGTCAACAATTATAGATTTGATTTTATTATCTGAACGTACTTCATACCTCAACATATTCAAACTGAAGTAATGATGAAAGACAATACTGCCAAAGTAAAGCCAATACTTCATCTTTCGTAATTAATCGTCTATCAATTACCTAAAAGTTACACCGTTGTTTAATTTCAGCCAATATTCTGTTCTTTATTAACACAGGCAAGATGAAAGCAATAACCTTGTTCGACGTCATAATTAACTATAAATCAAACTCCGGCTTATTCTCTTCACACAAATTGACTTTGACTGAAGACAAGCTTTATCAATCCTCCTCCATCTGAGACCGGAGTCTAACTTCTATAATAAATATTCATCCCATAAAACAAATCTATATCACACGAAAGCGGTACACAGATTGCGTGAAAATAATGACCGACATATTTTAATTAAATAAATCTAGTTGTATTCATTCGACAGCGTTAAATTTTAAATAATTGATTTGCCGAATTTTCAAGCACTGGTACTCGTCACTCTAATATGATTACTACTCGAGAGTTGAGTAATTACTCGAAATTATAATTGGTAAAATAAAATGCAGTAAAATTGAACAAAACATTTGGAAAATATTGGAATCTTATTTTATACATATCTCCGTAAAAATTGATGTTTTTATAAAACACTTTTATGACTCAGAATAAAACATGCACAATACTTAATTTCAACAAAGTCTTTCTTTAAGATTAAACTTACACCGATTTCATAACTGGGGGTGTCCCCGTCAAGACGAGGTCATTGCTCCTATATTTAAACCTGATTCGCATTTTTCACGCAAAACTGCCTTAATTAATGATGCTTGAATAAAAGATATGGGCTAGGAACTTATAGTTCAAGGTTAATTACTAGCGAGGAATATTTCAAGTTAATCAAGACGGAAAATATCTTGCTATTAGTTTTTTTTTAAATATTTACACAGGCAATACAAACTGTAAAATATTATTCATGGAAAGACTAAAAAAATGAAACTAACATGTGTCTGAATAAACTCTGTTGCATTTTAATGAGCGCGAAACTTGAGATTATGTTTCATATTCGACTTATATTTTGTGCACTTTTATACGCCTCTCATTAGAAGTAGTGTTATTCTTTTTAATTACATTATATTATCTTTACATTTGTTCATATTGTTGGCATCGCTTATTGTTAAACTTGTTTTTTTTATTTTGCATAAATCAATTAATAATGTTGCGCGTCTGTAACTCGATGGGGTAGTATGCATATACACACTCGTCGGTTAAATGTACTCTTAATTGCCTTTATTTGGCATGTGATCAATCTGGAGGTATAATTTAACCACTATACACCACATACATATGCGATGTGTGACACATCGCATATGCACACACTTTCTTCATACACCTTTTCAACATTCCCAAACCATCAATTTAACGCGAGAAAATTCTTTGTATTCTTCGAATGCATGACACTGGTATATCTTTAAATATTTTTTTATAATGTAAAATATAGGAACGACGATATTTTAAAATAGGCTCTAGTTAAAGGTACAGGTGGGGCAAGTTATGTACTGCCCGTTGGAGCGCACGCCTCGGGTACGAGGGCTGACTACATAATGAGTGTCGGTAGGGTTGTCTTTCTGTAAGAAGAGTTTATATCACTTAAAAAGGCTTTTTTAATATTTAGTTCATACTATTATTTAATTTTAACATTAACAAGTAAAAAAAACAATGGAACGTGTTTTTCGAATCCAGTCTTCGGACTCAACATCTTCCCTTTTTTATATATTACAAAGTGGCAAACGAGCACGCGGCCCCTGGAAATAAGTACCGCTACCCATAGGCATCCACAACAAGCGAATGAGTTGCAGATGCGTTGCCTACCTTCACGGACAAACAGAAAAAAGGATAATTCCATTCCCTGTCCATCCCCTCCTCATCCGTCAAATGCTCTTCCTCTTCCCATCCTTTCCTTATTAAAAGAGGGTAGGAGGGGGAAGAGGACTACAATTAGGCCTCCGGCACGTCACTCATCAGACGAAACGCAGAATACTTCTACTTCACGCCTGTTTTCTGTGACGTCGTGGTATTTCACCGGTCGAGCCGGCCTATTCATGTTTTCTTTTTCCTGTTTTCTCTCCTCCCCCTTCCCATCTTCCTACAAATATCCAGTAGAAAAGCCAGCATCTGTTGCAAGAAGTGCCGACTCGAAGTGACAAGACTCGACAAGCGCGAAGTATAAGTATTTTATGGTTTTGCTTTTCATCTGATGAGCGAGGAGCCGAGGACCCAATTCCAGTCCTCTTCCCCCTCTCATCCATTCTTTATTAGGAAAAGAGGTGAATAGGTAGTAAATGGATAGGATACGGCAATAGCCTTTTTCTATCTATCCCTTTCTATATCTACAATAAACGTAGACACATCATATGCTAGTTTTGGATGCCTACGAGTAGCTATAGCCACTTAAGATCATATGAGCCACTTGCTCGTTGGCCACCTTTTACCATGAAAGAGTAAACTTGAGTATACTACGGACTACTTTGTAATATCGGATTTTATGCTTAACAAGGATATGGCTCAGATAAATGGTATTTGAAAATTGACGTTATGTTACTACTTAATTGAAAAGCTTAAATAAACATTTGAGAAGCTAATGTCCCATCACCTTATATTATTTAATATCGCAACTTAACATCAAATTGTATCGAATTCTAACATTAACCGTGGATAGAAAACTAATAATGACATACTATAATATAATATAATGGATGCGTACCGTAACCGCAACGTGAGTGCCTACTCCTGCACTTGCACGTCTGTATTGAAACTGACAGACGATTATAATTCACATCAATATATTAGAATCGAAAGTAAGTAAAGAAGCCATTTTTTTTATTATTTGATGCCTGTAACTTTGATAATATCATCTATAGTCGTACATTTTCTATATTTGAGTCTGTTATGTGTGTACGTAATTATATTAATATTTAATTACGATGTTTTTCCGTTTGCGCCATGCGCTGCGATTACGACAAATCTCTTTTTATACGACGAGCAGCGGTGGATGGATGTTTAAAATATATTTCATAATAACATTATGTATTCAATAAACCACATGCTCGTCCATTATGAATAATTACCAAAATCTAGTAAACACTCTTCAAGTCCAAAGCCCAGGTGACAACATTGTACAAAGTAGTACCGTGTGACAAGCGGCTCGTAAACACGGGTGTCGGCCGGGTAATGAGCCTCGTTAAAATAGCTCCACCATCACCATATTTACCTTTAGTGTCAGACACATCAGCATTGTATATCTTTTCATGTTTTTTTTATTGTCACATTAAACTAAATTACATTTAGCAAAAATTGAAACTTGTTAGTAAGTTGTGATAATAATTTACTTTAATCCTTACTAATATTATAAATGTGAATGTAAGTTTGTTTGTTACGCTTTCACTCGAAAACTACTCAACCGATCATCATGAAACTTTGTACACATATTCTTGGAGGTACTAGAAGTAACATAGGATACTTTTTATGAAATAAATAGTATATAAAAAGCGAAGTATGTTTGTTCCCTATAGACCTATAGACTCCGAAACGGCTGGTCCCATTTCGATGAAATTTACAGGGATTGTCCAGTTTGATACCGATCGGATCGAAATAATTAGTGATACCCGGGCGAAGCCGGGGCGGGTCACTAGTTCTTTATAATCACTACTACCACCACTCTTAGAAATTTGTGTAATTCTTTTGCCTAAATAAAACGTTTTGATTTGAGTGGTCAGACTAGTGCTAACGTAACAACTACTCGAGCTCTAGATCTAAAAGCACACCTAACTTGTTTTATTAATGTCACCTTCAACTGCTCAGACTAATTCTGCTTTAACTCAAATCTTTTACCAAAAAAAACATTATTGTCATTAATTATCGAGTATTTATTCATTATTCAACTGAATTTTAAGACTCCTACTCAAATAAACAAATTGAAAAAAAAATCTGTCATAACAGTGTTATAAAATATTTACTACTTGATTGCATTAGCATAATCATGAATATAAATTGAGTAGACTAATATAGCGGGGAGGGGGAGGTAAAGTAATCGTGTTTACGTACGTATGTTGGCTCTCGACCTCACAGCTGATTATCACCACGGCAGATATTGCTAACAAAACACCAACGTATATTGCCACCTCATCGTTTCTCTGAAGAAGGGGATAAAAAAGATCTGACTGGAACTTAATCTGTCTTATGTTCTTAGCAGTAAATAAATATACACTCACTTAGTAACCCGGTTGATCCTAGCACACCTCTTCCACTTCTTCTACATTCATACCTTTACGCACATACTCGTCAGTTACGGGACTCCTTATACCGCCCTTATTTAGTATGTCGCTAATCTGATCGATATAAGTTCTCCTTGGTCGTCCCCTGCGAAAACTGCCACTCGCTTTCATATTTTTTTATTGTAACTCTCTTTTTATTCACACTATTAATTTTAGTCACAGCGTCCCCTTTAAATGCAATTTCTAACTCTACTTACATGACTATATTTTCCTGCCAAACCCAGCTCTCACTTCTATACATTGAAGTAGGGGCTAGTACAGCAATGAGGAGTACCAATCGTGCCTTCGTAAATATAATTTGGCTATAAATATCATAGTGAAAACTCACTTTCGTCACTTTATTTAGTATTCTTATTTCTTTCCTAAGTATTCCCATTACTTACTTTAGTATTCTCATTTCTTTCTTTAGTTTTCTCATTATTTTCTGTAGTATGTAATTTCGTGTAGGACGCCCTCTATCAACACTAACTTGTGCAAAGTTACTGTGTCTTTATTAAATTATCCTTTCAACATTTTAACGTTTTTAGATTAATAGATGAATTGCACGTAGAATACAACAAGATGGTAGGACTTTAGTTCCAAATGGCGGTCACGTACCTTACAATTAGGTGAGGTACTCCCTTACAGATTTATATTATAAAAAATAACAGTTGTTTTCCACAGAGAGCAAAACGTTTGCTTTTTCCGTACAAGGATGAAAATGTTTCCTAAAAAACTTTAGATAATATAGTGTTTTCGTGGGACAGATAGTGGGAAATGAAGTGTGTGCTATGCTGCTATGAGTTAATTAAGTACATACATATATTTCTTATTGTATTCGTTTCTGCTCTTGATTATTCAAAGATGGATCACTCTTATTTAACGTTGTTATTAAACGTTTAATTAATTTACTGAAAATGGAATTTAAAGCGTAAGAAGTTACAGACTTGTCTGGGAACAATCTCTTAACTTAATTAAAATATTAATTTAAAAGTTCTTGAAATTATGAAACACTTAGATTTTAAATTTAAAAAAAGCGTTTAAAGGGATTTTAAAATTATAACAAAAAATTGAACTACTTTAATTTGATCCTTTTAAATGTGTTTCTCTTAATTCTAAGCTTTAATAACTTGGTCAAAATTCTTTAAGACCCGACCTCAACACGTACGTCATTTAACGAAACTTGCATATCAGCTCAAGTCTCCTGTCCACGAGAGTCTCTTTTCTAGGCTCTTGAGCCAAGTCACTGGCTGGAATGTTACATCAAGCTCCCTAAAATGGGACCGCCTCCAAAGCATGCATGAGCAATAAATTAATGAACTGAGCCAAGGTTCCGGAAGGAATCTTAGAGCTTAGCTGCGTTTCTTCTGATGAGTGAGTGCCGGAAGCCTAATTTGTTTTCCCGTCTATGCCCTCCTCTATCCATTGCCGCCAGAGTTGCGGATTACGGCCCCTTCCCTCTCTCTCGGAGAGAAGGCCTGTGTCCCAGTGGGGAACATTCTAAAAAGGCTGATTTATAATATTTTTTTTATGATACGCGAATACTATTTTATACACAAAAATAAATGTAGCTAATTAAATATTGGACTACTAAGTGAATTAAATAATTGCGCTCATCTGCAGTTTTGAAATTACAATTGTTTCCATACGTGCGCGTTGCAATTTTACAATTTATCGCCAAACTATACCGGTTTTAATTAAACTTGCTCAACTACGATGCCGTTCGATCTGATATCCTCTCAATATTATTAATTTGTATTTTGGTATAATACAAATTTGTTCCACATTATTAAAAATAGCCATATTATTTAATTGTAAAGTTAATTTAATAAAATAAACATTTGTCTAGCAGCACTGACAGTCGATGTGACTGGTAGATTATGGAATGGCGGCCACCTACGTTGGACTGATCAAGGTTGCGAAAGCCTACTGAATGAGGGCGGAAGAAGACCGATCTTTGGAGGTCAATGAAGGATGCCTACGTCAATGACTGTCGCCTATTCTTTACAGAAAAATAAAAATTTATAAGTGGGAATAAACAACTAAACCTTTTAAATCTAATTTGTGTATTAATGAGCAATTATGCTTTTAAAGCACAGTCTTTTAAATTTTTCTGCTACTTGCATTGGCGTCAATAATTGATAACTTAGATATACTCGTATATCAAAACTCGAAGAGAATTCTACGGCGCGGTAGGAAATAAAATGATTATTTAAATAAACAACATTCTGTTATATATTTAAGTTTTTTATCGTGCGTCCATTCGCTCATAGACTAAGAGTGGCTGGACGAATACCCTTTTAGTCTTCAATAAACGTTACACTGGGCACACGCCTCATTTAACACGTTCGTACCATGGTCGCCCAAGAACTATAAACATGTGAACAGCAACAAGAAAAAGGAACGGATAAATTTTAACCACCGTTCTCTTAACCAAAATTAGTTATATATTAGCCGGTCACCACGATACATATGAATTAGGATAGATAAACTCAGTAATTTAAAAAAAAAGAACAAAAAAAATGTTATTTACTATCACTATATGGGGTTTATTCTGATACATATGTCGCTATGACACTCCAGGGAAGAATACGAATGTAATGATGCCCCATACTTTAAAATTGGTCTATCCGCTTAGGCTACAGTGCTCAATGAAACAGACATACATATATACTGATAAATAAAATTGAGGTGTCTGTATGTAATATCAAAATAACATTTCCATACTCAATACACATGACGCATATACGGTACTTATAGCGAAAATACAATTTTTAAAATTTTTGTCTGTCTGTTTATTCTGTAATCTCCGAAACGACTGAACCGATTCGGCTTGAACTTTTACTGGAAGATAGCTAATATTGTCGGGATTCAAATAGGCTAATTTAATGTAGGCAAACTATTGAGGGTTCCGCGCAAAAAGTGAAAAACCCTTGAAATTGTTTTCTCGAATTTATTTACACGCAGACGATGTCGCAGGAAACAGCTAGTACATAATATACACACTCACTTAAAACATTACTTTCCTTCTGGGACAGTCAGTCAAAAATATAACTTCGGTCAAGTACAATTGGAAACTTATTTACTTAGCTATTTCCACAATGTAGGAATAAATACGCTTTACTGGCCACTGTTTATAATAGAAGGCGACCTATGTTTAAATACCAGGTCTATATATTTGACATTGCTTTTGTGTTACATTACCGTACAGTCCTAAAATAGTACTTTCTAAAATATAACCGCAAAAGCGGGTCGAACCAACATAGCATGTTGCTGTTAAATTCTCTATCTGTGATGACTTGCGATAAATTGACTTAGTTTTAGTGAACAACCCATTCGACGATAGGCAATTACACACTACGCCCACACAGTTTAATGTTTAAATCGTGTTTGACATTGACGAAGGTATATTTAATTAAAATAGGTAAATCTGTATGGAATATACTAGTTCAAATGGTCACGCCGATAGTAAAATACTAACTGTATTAGTTAAATATGTATAAACAATTAGTAAATTCATGAACACGCTTAAATAAAATTGCATGGAGGCCAAAGAAAGTAATAATTAATATTCGTTTTTAATCATATTTATACCAAATATGTGAAAGGATCTGCTTCCTTTAATGGACAGAGGAGGATCCTTTTCCTAATTCGTCCCCTCCCAATGAAAGAGAAAAGGATGGGCAAGGTAAGAAGACTGAAATTAGGCCTCCGCCGCCTAACTCACACAGACTACATGCAGAATACTTCTACTTGAAGCCTTTCTAATGTTAGATCGTTTTATTTCACTAGTCAAGACAGCCCATCCATATTTTTTTTATGTGTGAAGGTGGCAAACGAGCAGGCGGATCACCTGATGTAAAGTGAGCACTACCCATAGACATCCGCAACAAGCAAATGTGTTGCAGATGCGTTCCCTACCTTTAATGGACAGAGGAAGGCATACACAGGAAAAAAGATATTTCCTTTTCCCCGCTAACCCCCTCCCTAATGAATGGTAATGAGCCTCGTTAAAATAGCTCCACCATCACCATATTTACCTTTAGTGTCAGACACATCAGCATTGTATATCTTTTCATGTTTTTTTTATTGTCACATTAAACTAAATTACATTTAGCAAAAATTGAAACTTGTTAGTAAGTTGTGATAATAATTTACTTTAATCCTTACTAATATTATAAATGTGAATGTAAGTTTGTTTGTTACGCTTTCACTCGAAAACTACTCAACCGATCATCATGAAACTTTGTACACATATTCTTGGAGGTACTAGAAGTAACATAGGATACTTTTTATGAAATAAATAGTATATAAAAAGCGAAGTATGTTTGTTCCCTATAGACCTATAGACTCCGAAACGGCTGGTCCCATTTCGATGAAATTTACAGGGATTGTCCAGTTTGATACCGATCGGATCGAAATAATTAGTGATACCCGGGCGAAGCCGGGGCGGGTCACTAGTTCTTTATAATCACTACTACCACCACTCTTAGAAATTTGTGTAATTCTTTTGCCTAAATAAAACGTTTTGATTTGAGTGGTCAGACTAGTGCTAACGTAACAACTACTCGAGCTCTAGATCTAAAAGCACACCTAACTTGTTTTATTAATGTCACCTTCAACTGCTCAGACTAATTCTGCTTTAACTCAAATCTTTTACCAAAAAAAACATTATTGTCATTAATTATCGAGTATTTATTCATTATTCAACTGAATTTTAAGACTCCTACTCAAATAAACAAATTGAAAAAAAAATCTGTCATAACAGTGTTATAAAATATTTACTACTTGATTGCATTAGCATAATCATGAATATAAATTGAGTAGACTAATATAGCGGGGAGGGGGAGGTAAAGTAATCGTGTTTACGTACGTATGTTGGCTCTCGACCTCACAGCTGATTATCACCACGGCAGATATTGCTAACAAAACACCAACGTATATTGCCACCTCATCGTTTCTCTGAAGAAGGGGATAAAAAAGATCTGACTGGAACTTAATCTGTCTTATGTTCTTAGCAGTAAATAAATATACACTCACTTAGTAACCCGGTTGATCCTAGCACACCTCTTCCACTTCTTCTACATTCATACCTTTACGCACATACTCGTCAGTTACGGGACTCCTTATACCGCCCTTATTTAGTATGTCGCTAATCTGATCGATATAAGTTCTCCTTGGTCGTCCCCTGCGAAAACTGCCACTCGCTTTCATATTTTTTTATTGTAACTCTCTTTTTATTCACACTATTAATTTTAGTCACAGCGTCCCCTTTAAATGCAATTTCTAACTCTACTTACATGACTATATTTTCCTGCCAAACCCAGCTCTCACTTCTATACATTGAAGTAGGGGCTAGTACAGCAATGAGGAGTACCAATCGTGCCTTCGTAAATATAATTTGGCTATAAATATCATAGTGAAAACTCACTTTCGTCACTTTATTTAGTATTCTTATTTCTTTCCTAAGTATTCCCATTACTTACTTTAGTATTCTCATTTCTTTCTTTAGTTTTCTCATTATTTTCTGTAGTATGTAATTTCGTGTAGGACGCCCTCTATCAACACTAACTTGTGCAAAGTTACTGTGTCTTTATTAAATTATCCTTTCAACATTTTAACGTTTTTAGATTAATAGATGAATTGCACGTAGAATACAACAAGATGGTAGGACTTTAGTTCCAAATGGCGGTCACGTACCTTACAATTAGGTGAGGTACTCCCTTACAGATTTATATTATAAAAAATAACAGTTGTTTTCCACAGAGAGCAAAACGTTTGCTTTTTCCGTACAAGGATGAAAATGTTTCCTAAAAAACTTTAGATAATATAGTGTTTTCGTGGGACAGATAGTGGGAAATGAAGTGTGTGCTATGCTGCTATGAGTTAATTAAGTACATACATATATTTCTTATTGTATTCGTTTCTGCTCTTGATTATTCAAAGATGGATCACTCTTATTTAACGTTGTTATTAAACGTTTAATTAATTTACTGAAAATGGAATTTAAAGCGTAAGAAGTTACAGACTTGTCTGGGAACAATCTCTTAACTTAATTAAAATATTTATTTAAAAGTTCTTGAAATTATGAAACACTTAGATTTTAAATTAAAAAAAAGCGTTTAAAGGGATTTTAAAATTATAACAAAAAATTGAACTACTTTAATTTGATCCTTTTAAATGTGTTTCTCTTAATTCTAAGCTTTAATAACTTGGTCAAAATTCTTTAAGACCCGACCTCAACACGTACGTCATTTAACGAAACTTGCATATCAGCTCAAGTCTCCTGTCCACGAGAGTCTCTTTTCTAGGCTCTTGAGCCAAGTCACTGGCTGGAATGTTACATCAAGCTCCCTAAAATGGGACCGCCTCCAAAGCATGCATGAGCAATAAATTAATGAACTGAGCCAAGGTTCCGGAAGGAATCTTAGAGCTTAGCTGCGTTTCTTCTGATGAGTGAGTGCCGGAAGCCTAATTTGTTTTCCCGTCTATGCCCTCCTCTATCCATTGCCGCCAGAGTTGCGGATTACGGCCCCTTCCCTCTCTCTCGGAGAGAAGGCCTGTGTCCCAGTGGGGAACATTCTAAAAAGGCTGATTTATAATATTTTTTTTATGATACGCGAATACTATTTTATACACAAAAATAAATGTAGCTAATTAAATATTGGACTACTAAGTGAATTAAATAATTGCGCTCATCTGCAGTTTTGAAATTACAATTGTTTCCATACGTGCGCGTTGCAATTTTACAATTTATCGCCAAACTATACCGGTTTTAATTAAACTTGCTCAACTACGATGCCGTTCGATCTGATATCCTCTCAATATTATTAATTTGTATTTTGGTATAATACAAATTTGTTCCACATTATTAAAAATAGCCATATTATTTAATTGTAAAGTTAATTTAATAAAATAAACATTTGTCTAGCAGCACTGACAGTCGATGTGACTGGTAGATTATGGAATGGCGGCCACCTACGTTGGACTGATCAAGGTTGCGAAAGCCTACTGAATGAGGGCGGAAGAAGACCGATCTTTGGAGGTCAATGAAGGATGCCTACGTCAATGACTGTCGCCTATTCTTTACAGAAAAATAAAAATTTATAAGTGGGAATAAACAACTAAACCTTTTAAATCTAATTTGTGTATTAATGAGCAATTATGCTTTTAAAGCACAGTCTTTTAAATTTTTCTGCTACTTGCATTGGCGTCAATAATTGATAACTTAGATATACTCGTATATCAAAACTCGAAGAGAATTCTACGGCGCGGTAGGAAATAAAATGATTATTTAAATAAACAACATTCTGTTATATATTTAAGTTTTTTATCGTGCGTCCATTCGCTCATAGACTAAGAGTGGCTGGACGAATACCCTTTTAGTCTTCAATAAACGTTACACTGGGCACACGCCTCATTTAACACGTTCGTACCATGGTCGCCCAAGAACTATAAACATGTGAACAGCAACAAGAAAAAGGAACGGATAAATTTTAACCACCGTTCTCTTAACCAAAATTAGTTATATATTAGCCGGTCACCACGATACATATGAATTAGGATAGATAAACTCAGTAATTTAAAAAAAAAGAACAAAAAAAATGTTATTTACTATCACTATATGGGGTTTATTCTGATACATATGTCGCTATGACACTCCAGGGAAGAATACGAATGTAATGATGCCCCATACTTTAAAATTGGTCTATCCGCTTAGGCTACAGTGCTCAATGAAACAGACATACATATATACTGATAAATAAAATTGAGGTGTCTGTATGTAATATCAAAATAACATTTCCATACTCAATACACATGACGCATATACGGTACTTATAGCGAAAATACAATTTTTAAAATTTTTGTCTGTCTGTTTATTCTGTAATCTCCGAAACGACTGAACCGATTCGGCTTGAACTTTTACTGGAAGATAGCTAATATTGTCGGGATTCAAATAGGCTAATTTAATGTAGGCAAACTATTGAGGGTTCCGCGCAAAAAGTGAAAAACCCTTGAAATTGTTTTCTCGAATTTATTTACACGCAGACGATGTCGCAGGAAACAGCTAGTACATAATATACACACTCACTTAAAACATTACTTTCCTTCTGGGACAGTCAGTCAAAAATATAACTTCGGTCAAGTACAATTGGAAACTTATTTACTTAGCTATTTCCACAATGTAGGAATAAATACGCTTTACTGGCCACTGTTTATAATAGAAGGCGACCTATGTTTAAATACCAGGTCTATATATTTGACATTGCTTTTGTGTTACATTACCGTACAGTCCTAAAATAGTACTTTCTAAAATATAACCGCAAAAGCGGGTCGAACCAACATAGCATGTTGCTGTTAAATTCTCTATCTGTGATGACTTGCGATAAATTGACTTAGTTTTAGTGAACAACCCATTCGACGATAGGCAATTACACACTACGCCCACACAGTTTAATGTTTAAATCGTGTTTGACATTGACGAAGGTATATTTAATTAAAATAGGTAAATCTGTATGGAATATACTAGTTCAAATGGTCACGCCGATAGTAAAATACTAACTGTATTAGTTAAATATGTATAAACAATTAGTAAATTCATGAACACGCTTAAATAAAATTGCATGGAGGCCAAAGAAAGTAATAATTAATATTCGTTTTTAATCATATTTATACCAAATATGTGAAAGGATCTGCTTCCTTTAATGGACAGAGGAGGATCCTTTTCCTAATTCGTCCCCTCCCAATGAAAGAGAAAAGGATGGGCAAGGTAAGAAGACTGAAATTAGGCCTCCGCCGCCTAACTCACACAGACTACATGCAGAATACTTCTACTTGAAGCCTTTCTAATGTTAGATCGTTTTATTTCACTAGTCAAGACAGCCCATCCATATTTTTTTTATGTGTGAAGGTGGCAAACGAGCAGGCGGATCACCTGATGTAAAGTGAGCACTACCCATAGACATCCGCAACAAGCAAATGTGTTGCAGATGCGTTCCCTACCTTTAATGGACAGAGGAAGGCATACACAGGAAAAAAGATATTTCCGTTTTCCCGTTAACCCCCTCCCCGTCCAATCCTCTTCCCTTTCCCATCCTATCCCCCTTATGAGGAATGGGGGGGAAGGGGAAGAGGACTGAATTTAGGCCTCCGGCACCTCACTCATCGGACGAAACGAAGAGTACTTCTACTTCACGCTTGTTTTCTGTGAGGTCATGGTATTTCACCGGTCGAGCCGGCCAATTCGTGCAACGGATGTTGTTGTTGAGGGCTCTACCACGGCTTAAACTTTTTAGAACAACTCCTTCAAACTCTTTCAAAACCGTTGGCTTAATGGACTCTATCGGTAACAGCTGATCAAACCTATGTCTTCGCAACATTATATAGAGCTATGAAATAATAGTGGCTTTATTTTAAAAAATAAGCTTAAAATATGTTACTTTCCCTAGAGATTTTTTACTCAGGTACTTTGTACGATGTCGCAGAAAGCGTGAGGGTGACGCTATTACACAAATGTGATTTTTCATACTAATTGAATACCAAAAAGGTATTAATTGCAAAACTGTCATCTATAAATAAAAATATATTCAGCACATTTGGCCAGTTTATTGACATATCGTTTAACTGGCGAGCGTGATTGCTGATTGATAGCGTATACATGTTTATTGTTTTATCGAGTCAACATACGGATATGTTTTCGCGACTCAATCGAATAGTGTGTACTTGAAATCACATTATTTTTGATGTCAAAAAAGCAATTTAAACAGCATTATATTTAACATTTGTAGGTGCAATAAGTGTCGTTTGAATGAAAACGAACAATGAAAGTTCATTATCGTCAACTCATAGACTATTGCAGATTACTTGTCTGACAGGTTTGTCCCAAGGATCAGCCCCTAACCTTGACCTGATCCATTATAATCTATATGTATATATAGATTATAATGGATTGGTTTTACCCACCGTGCAATTAAATTTAACCGTCAAATTCAGCATAAGCTAACCCCTATTTAATATGATTGATCGTAGAGATCTGAGGTCAACATAAATTGTACTTTGAATATTTCTCCATGCGAACTTTCATCCTATAAGGGTTAAGTTTGAAAAAATTATTTTTAGTGCTCGTCTACTATCTAGCTAATTTTCACATCTCTCGGTCCAGGAGTTTGGAATGTGCGTTGTTGATATATCAGTCATATTCTTTTTTTAAATAGAAAGATGTATTTTCCATCGAAATACGATGAACCAGGTGTACCATTGATTGCTTTAAACAAAATATTTCTACAACAGTTTCTCTCAAGTCAGAAAATACTATTTACCAAAGTAGTAAGTAAAGAAAACTGATCGGATTCTAACGTTAATATCGTCATGTTAGTATTTCAATCTCATGGATTGAAGTTATAACTTCAATCTCGATACACTAACATCACAAGATTAAAGTTAGATTTGGACTAGTCTATTGTTAATACGTAATGTATTAATATTGAATAACTAAATCAGTCATGGGTTAGGATCCGCCATTCTACTATTATCCCCCCCGACAGGTTTCCCGCCTTGTCGTGGCGGTGGGGCTCAGTAAACGTGGGTATGAGCCACCCACGGTGAAGCTAAGAAGAACCATAGGACCGGCCAGAGAGGGCCGCTCGGTCGGAAAGCCCTACAGACCACCTATTGCCCCGAACAGGGGCGTGCATAAGGTCGCACTTTCCGTACGTTACAAGAAATCTACAATTATCTTTGTTTAAACTTAAGGTTAGGTTATAAAGAATATCTATAAGTTTTTTAATTAAAAAATATTCTTAGATATTAAGGGCAGGGCTTTGTCTAAAAATAATAATAAATCAGCCTTTTCTAGAATGTTTGCCACTGCAGGACACAGGCTTCCTCTCGTAGAGAGGGAATGAGCCGTAATCCACCACGCTGGCCCAGTGCGGGTTGGTGGATGTCACATGTCTTCGAATTTGGTGGTTCTAAGAACATGCCGGTTTCCTCACGATGTTTTCCATCAGCGTTTTGGAGCAGTGCTGATCCACTACTGCTCTTGTCTTGTCTTTGTCTACGGATTGTTGAAGTCGTGTTTGCTGCGTTGTGTTTGAAATCTCTGTGGAGACGTGGAAAAAGCCTACAGATAACTATGTACACGTGTATTACTGCGGACTCCACAGTAAAAAAACCCTTCTTTGTGCACTTAAAAACAAATATGTATATTTCTTTATATCTCTACAAATATATACAATAGTACCAAGTGTTTGAATAGTAAGTATTGAAATACATTAATTTTAAGTAACAACGGTGTAAATAAACATATGAGCAAGTCTCCTATCAAAATCACCCACATTAATTATTTATTTATTCGCATATCAAAATTTATATAGATAACCCGTTATTATGTCATATGATTCCTGTTTTTCTTTTAATTAATTAGTTGTACATTGTGTTAATTCTCTTTGATTAGCATCAAAACCGGAATTAAAATAATAACCTTAAAATTTAGTTTACAAACCGAAAAATACTGTTTAAAAAATGATAATCCCTGACAGTTTAAGATGTATAGCGATCGGCTTACGACTTATACTATTATCACACTGAAATTGTTGGTTCCTTAATAAATAGCAGAAAATTATTGATATTTGCGTCGTCGTCGAACTTACGTATGAGCGGGACAGCTTATTTATTTTAATTTATAAAAAGTTATCGTCCGTTTACTACTGAGTATGTAGCGGCGCAGACAGTACAAGTTTAACCACCCCGGGTCTAGACGGCTAAATCCTAACTTATAAGTCGTTAGATCTAAATCGTGGCCTTTATTTGTTTTATCTAGCTTAAAAATTTTTTAACATTTATTTTAATGTCTATTTGACAAGGGTTAAAAAAACTTATTAAGGGAAAAGGGTCACTTAAGAGTTCATGTTGTGACTAAAATTGAGAAATGAATGCTTTGTTAGTTCGATTTTGCAAGGATGAATGAAGAGAGAGTAACAAAACAAATTTATGTTGACAAAGTGAGTGGCAGTGTTAACAGAGGAACTTATATCGAACAATTTAGTGGTGTAACCGTAACCGAGGAGCATGTGTGCAAGGATCGTGCCAAATGTAAATCCGTAATCTCTGCCCACCTCTGGGTTACGGGAGCTAGTGCATATTTTTTAATAAAAGTAAGTTTCTTTGATATCTGTACCCTTATCGAAATAAATGGAGATATATACTGCCTGCTTTTCACCTAGCTTATTAGGCACTTGCTAGAGTTAAAATGAATAAAATATTGTAGAATTTTGACCTAAGTTAAATATCGAACATAAATAATAAAAGTGGATCACGAAGCGCCGCAAAATTGAAAAGTTAGTGAAAGCTTAGCGCGTAGATAACGCCTGCGGGCCCAAAGGGGCTGTAAATAAAGCCTAGCTCTTTCACACGAATATCTGTCTAACATATCGTGACCCACATTTATTAGAAACAGTAAATGTTCCAAAATCGCAAAGAACTTCTTCCCATTTAATATTAAACATATATTTTTGAACTTAGTGTAAATACCATTCGGTTTCTATTTATGTAATATCTTTATCGTAAAAAACTATTATCTTTAAATACGTACTAATAAAGTACCTACACAGTACGGCACGGCACGGTACGGTAGATATTAGGATTGGTGATGACTTATAATACGGAGATATGGCCCTCATAATCAACCTCATAAAAAGGATCAATGTCATACATATATCAACAGTACAGCCACTTAGAAGCTGTGTTTCGTTTCACACGTTTTTTATGACACCAGAAATAAGATGAAATGATAATAAAGTAACAGGAAGAACGGAAAACAATTCATCCTCCAGACTCGCCCCCCCCCCCATATCAATAAACCCATAAGTATACAAACATCTATGAATTAACATAAGAGGCAAAAAGGTAAACTCCAATCATTTGCTCTTCCCCTGTTAAGTATCATAGTTATGACGGTTTGCGCTGCGTTGCACCGTTAATTTTTATTTAAGCAAAGGGTATACTTTGCCTAGTCATATAAAAAGAATGTGACGAACATTAAATTACAAACGACACAATTTCATTTCCAAAGTTCAAGAACAATACAAAAAACAACAATTTTCACGCCATTAACTTATCCTCTTTATCAAAAACTTCGTGCCGTATATAATACAATTTTACGCTTACCTATAAAATAAAAGACTTATACGAACCTAAAAGCCTGCTGTCAAACCAAATTATGTTCCTTCACAAAATTATTATGTTGTATTCCTTTTATATTTTATTTAACAGATAAACGTGAATTTTAGGGCTACGTAGCAAACTATGAAAACCATTGTGTTCGTAAATTATATATTGATGCTTCCTAGGGAATATTGAACTTATCTCTTGTGACAGTACTCCAGGTTATCCCAACAAACTTATTGACAAATGTTATATATCTTTTTATTTATAATCTCACAATTCCGGTTAGACTTTACAAATAATTACGCTTATTGATAATAGTTAAGTACTTACATTTATGGCACAATCTGATTTATATAGCACACCACCTCAGGAACCACCAAGTGAATTCAAAAAGTTCTTTTTGCATTTTAAATAGCAATTATTAAGGCAGGTTATATGTTGTCAACATACCGCTAGACCCTTAGGAGCTGAGTAGAAGGACCAACTCTAACCAAGAAGGATATACGCGCGCGAGTGAAACCGTGGAGCACAGTTAGTAAAAATATATGTGAGGGTCGAGTGGGTCTTGTAGTTTAAAGTAAAGTCAATGTTCGAATGGCGCGTAACTAATTCCTATTTTTAGTTACTTTGTATTTAATGTTTAAATAGTGAGGAAGAGCCTGTGAAAATGATTCTTTAGTCTTCTGGGAGAGTTAAAAAGATGGTAGTATCTTTTATCAAAATAGTAAGGACGAATCCGATTGATAAAGAAAAGCTAAAACTTTAAGCTTCTCCGTCCTAAAATGTAAGGATACATATAACAAGTTACTTGCATTGAATAAGAATTAGAATAAGGTTACTTTTATGCGCACTGAGCCGCACAAATGTAAACTAACTTGGGAACACACAAGGCCACGGTATTGTTAGAATGTCAAACCAATTTACTACACAAAGCAATACAAAGAGCTAAGTATTTCACAATAGCCAACAGTTTGCTTAGTTCTACATAGTTTACTCCGACAAGGCTTTCCACCATATACGACTTGAATATATCAGACTATATCTGGAATTTATTTATTTTATTATTTGTTTTCTTTATAACTAGGCGACGAAGATAAGAAGTTTATTAAGAGTAAAATATGTTGGTATAAGTAGTCCCAAAACATAACACCGTACGCATTGATTGATACCGTATTGAAAGTTCACCCTCCTGCTTGGCATATATAAAATTACTAGTGACCCGCCCCGGCTTCGCCCGGGTACCACTAATTATGTTGATCCGATCGCTACCAAACGTAGGAACACCCGCTGTGCCAATCTGGACAATAGTTATAGTTCTATAGGGAACATACATACATCGGCTTTTATATACTGTAACATCCAACCTCAGAAAAAAATAACAATAAATATAGACAAAAAAACAAAAAAATCCCAAACAGCTGAATCTATAGTCAATTGTATTGGACATCGACCTGACCGCCGATAATACAGTGCAACTATACTAACTATACGGTATTACAGTACTCATTTAACATTAAAATTTTTTTTCTTCATAAATTGTATCCTATGTTACTTCTCATACCTCGAAGAATATGTGTACAAAGTTTCGTGATGATCGGTTGAGTAGTTTTCGCGTGAAAGCGTAACAAACAAACTTACATTCACATTTATAATATAATATATATATATATATATATATATATATATATATATATACATCAAAATATAGTAAAACATGTCGATTTTTGCCCAAATTTCCTTGCCTTGTGGAATGGTTGTACTCCGCCGATATTTCCAACGCAATACGACTCAGGGTCCATCAAGAGTAGAGCATATTCCTATCTTAAAGCTGGGCAGCACATCCTCTAGTGGTAAGGATGTTCATGCCGCTTATGTCTTTTACTATGTATAAATAGTGTACACGTAGTTACTTAGTAGTTATTAGTCTTAGCTTCTGATGTTGACTGGTGTGTATTTTCCTTGTACGATTACCTACCCAATCCTACTGATTGTATATCAGTATTAGTCAAACCAGTAGTGCTCAAATTTTATAGCATTATTGACGCAAATCTGAACTGAATTCAATCTGAGAATAGATACAGGAAAACATACAATTGACAATTAGACGCGTAGAGATATTTTCTTATTTAAAAACTCAACTCAAAATCTGACAAAAGAATCTAATTATCTTAGTAAAAGAAACAGAAAGAAGTTTCTTGTGACAGCAATAATATATATACCATGTTTAATTGCGAGATATGATTATTGTAAACAAACAAACGTCATTTACTGCACATGGCGGCCATTACACCTTTTATGCTGTCATCGGAAATGTTGTAATTTTGTGGAAATCGCCAGATAAAGTGAAATGAAATAGTGTTATATGTATAGCTTATGTTATAAGGCTATATGAGAAGAAGTTGTTATTCGAAAATATTTTGGAATTCATACTAATGTAAAAACCTTTGTTTACAAAAAATCGCATCTTGCTGTGAAACAATGTATATATTTGTTTAGGGTGGCTTTCTTTTCCTTCCTTATATAAATTGCAAAATAGAATTGATAAGATACAACTAATATTTACTATTATCTATTGCGCGGAGCTCGCTCCTATTCGTTTCTCATTTTCCTCGTTGGATTTTTCAGGCTAAATATTTTTGACATTCTGGAGATTCATTCATTCAACATATTGTTTCCATACAAAGGTTATTCCGACATCTTCTTTGAATCACGATGATGTTATTTTTATATCATTTTTTACAAATAATTTATAAACCTTTTTACCCACATCGCGGTGACAAGATCGTCTTCATGTAGTTGTAAAATACTTCAATACCACTTATATCGAAATATATCGGGGGTACCTTGGAATCTGTGAAGTAACGTACACCACCAATCAGACACCTAAGTATGTAGAGTTGTGCCCTTAGGGTAGCCCATTAAATTTGTAAGAGAAAAATCGATCTTCGGACATAATAAAGATGGGGCTTAACATCTTAATACTTGTTCATTTCAATAATTTGACGATTTGATCTCGACACTAAAGAGTGTGAGGATCACAAACTTGTTAAACAAAACCTCGACAAAAAACTGGACCACCTCGAGCGCGATTATTTTTTTTTTACATTAAAGAAAAATAGTTCAAGGATAACATGATAAGATAATCTGACGATTTCAACAAGCCGGAATAACAAAAACCGTAAATAAAAACTGTAATCTTTCCCTAGCGCTAAAAGTAAAATGTGATACAACCTCTTTTTTCTTTTTATCATCTTTAAAATCCAATAGGTCGCTGAAGTTTAGCATCGTCGCGTCCCGTGCTAACTTGGGTCCGTCCATTCACATTTAAGTTGAGACGTCTCAAGCTCGACGATAAACAAATATCCATTGCTATCTATGTCTTACCAGTAGCTACATGGGTAAAAGTTATCGATCCCGAATATTTAAATATAATAAATGTATGTTTGAAGTTAATAAACACTATAGAGGGTCGTAAATATACCGAGTCTCGGATATCAGCCGCAGTAAATATGGATAAGGTTGGCTCTCAACTTTGTAATATGTGGTTACGACACACGACAGCCGGCATTAGGGTTTTATTGAACGTCCTCCGGGAATTAGTAGAGTCATATTATTTATGTACTCACGAAAACTAGTCATTTACCGCTCAGAGTTGTATTTTACAAGTACTTTTTAAAATATATTTCTTAACAACCCAAAGTACATTATTTTGTTTAAAATTTTGGTAAGCTACGAAGTACTCATATCTTTATCACTAAAAAACCCAGGCAGTTTTAAGAACTGCCTATAGAAGTAAATACTCAAAACAGGTGGGAGGGCGTAAAAAAGTTCTAAAATAAAGGTATATATAATGAACAATAATAAGCCCTTTTGGTGTAGCTTTAAAGGAACAGTACTCTTTTTTCTAGGACCATAAAGTGCCTTCTTTGTTATTCTTCTCAATATTCCACTCAACAATCTATCGTTTGTATAATACATGTGGTATTTAAATTAAATTAACCTCTCGTAATCCTCGGTACCTTCGTCAATGTCAAATAAGATACAAACATTAAACTACTGAAGTCCTTAAATTACTTGTCACCGAATGGCTCTTTCACTAAAACTATGTGTAATTTAATACTATAATATTATGTATGTATTTATAATTATAAAAATTGTTGTTCGTTAGGTGTGCTTATCCTCTAAAACGTACAAACAGATTTGAATAATTCTTTTTTAAATTAATGCCTTCAGTCCACTTTTAAAAGTAGAAAAAATAAGAAAAGCCAAAAGAAAACTACTAGAATTGGTAATTTGGTGTGTTATTTTAGGATTATGAAAGTTTTAAATCTTCACGTTAGATGGCGTTCGTGGCGGATTATCTCTTATATACCTACCAAATAAAAAAAATAAAAAAACACCACGGCAATGAAACAAAAAAAATATTTTACCACAAATATTTGAATTGAGTGTTACCATTTATTTTTCACGTTCGATAAATTAAATACGTTGCTTTCATTTGTATTTCATTAAGCTAATTTTATTAGGTAGTATCTAGGACGTTTATCGGGTCGTCTACGTCATTCGCTTCGAAGCTGGGATTATTTAAGAAAAAAAAGTCCCAAAAGAAAAATATTATTTCCACTTCGCAAATTGTCAATACAGGGGGTGTTCGTAGCCAAACTTTCAATTGACAGCTCCGAGCTCATGCACGTTTATTTATATCCCACAGTTGTTTGAAAGTGTAATTAATTTGAAGCGCCAATAGCCTAATGGTTGAGACCACTAGCACTACCCACAACGTTCACAACTTTGGCCATCACTTTACAAGAGAAGCCCCCGCCATTGCCCGAGTACGCGTACATAGCGATGTCGTATGTTAGACAATATAGTTGCCAACACTTATTCTTACATTCATCTGACTGTGGCCTTCCTGCTGACTGCCTGAGTTGATTTCTTCACAAAGCACCATGTGGGCAATTACGTCGAATTATGTATTCTATTAAATAGCGGAACCAGGATTCGGATTACGTGTATTTTGGTTTAGTTAATTGTAACATCAATCAACCTCGACTATGCAGAGGAAGCAGATTAAGAATCAGCTTATGGGTAACGACATAGAGACCAAGTGTTTCTAAAAAACCTGGCTTTAAGAAGTGTTCGGTGAAAAATTCAAATGTCATTGGACTTAAATTTCTTTTCGCTTGATGATAGTACATATTGTTAGTTTTATTCCTTTCGCTTCATCTTCCTTCATTTAACTGTTAAAACTGGTTATTCTTTGGTTTTCAAGATGTAATGACATAATTTGTTACGTATTGGAAATGATTTCTGTTACGATAAAATAGATAAAAATACTTTAACATGCTTCACCATCTTCCTTTAATGCAGTATCGTGTGTGTACTTGAGAGTTGTCATGGGGATGCCATATGTAACATCCTTAAGTCTTAAGTCATTCTTAAGTCTAACCTTACAATAATAAAAAAACAAAACACTAAATAAGAGAACTAAGTTACATAATCATTTAAGTATTCTGGTTTCCTAATGGTGCGCCCAAGCCTTGACACTGGTAGCCCATTATTAATATTAACATTATTTGTGTCTTGAGAATTATCATTAAAACTTAAACTTTCATTACTAAGTGAAGGCGTTAAGCTGAACTAGGAATATCAATATCTTATTTGACAACTAACTCATTAGGTGACCTATTTAAATGTTTTTGACTCCTTCTAACTAATCTTCCATCTTCCCCTTTCACAATAAAAGACCTTGGCCCCTCTTAGATCTTAAAATTTTTCCTGGATACCAGGTTTCATCTGGCCTGCTCTGTACTCTAACATTTTGCCCAGGCCTATTTGGTGATGGGGTTGCCATATGTAACATAATTTAAATGGTGGGAATTTTTTCCAAGTTCGTCCGTCATGTGACCCACCAAATTTAAACTTTAAAAAGCCAGTACAAAGTTGGTCAGACTATTCCATACAGGCGAAATAATAAGGGACTTAAAACTATTATGACTTTCATGCGACGATATTAACTAACTGTGGGCAACACTGGCGAGGAGATCCCAGGCAGGGTGCGACCGCGAATCAATCTCACTCACCCTGAAGAAGGAAGATCTGCGACAGCTCCGGAACTTGTCGGTACGAATATCGGTAAACGTGAGAAAGGCCGTTTTATACACAGTTAATAATTTATGTATTTTATTTAATTCAGCTTGGTAGTACAATATTTTATTTATTATATATAGAGTATCACTAGTTATAAATAAAGAACGCTTAATTTTCCGTAAGATCAAGGTAAAGTCACAATAGATTTTATCTAAAAATTATGTTAGAATTAAAGGTCTCGTATGACAAAATTTTGCAGGCATTTCTATATTGACAGGGGATCGTGCAATTATTGGGAGAGGCGCTACGTGATACCATGTAGGTCAATATTGGTTCCGTAGCTCACGTGTTTGTCGGCACTCAACGGTGCGAGTAAGCCATTTCAAATTTAATACTATGGAATCATAAGCGATAAAAGGTTAGTTTTAAATATATTAAATTTATTCTTTACTGTTTACCACGTTTTCATCTATAAATAAAGTTTTATGTGTAATGTTATTTGGAATAAATAAAAGTCCATCGTTATACCATTAGCTTTTTAACGAACTTGTTAATCCCCAAAATATGACAAACCAGGTCAGCCAGTTATGCAACAATAACAAATTTAAACAATTGATCATAATACATAAAATTAAAAACTGAAAGTCATGAAATCAAGCCGAAGGGAAATAAAACTTTCGACATTCAAATCGCATGCCGTGTGCATCTCCATCCCATGGATTGCAACTGCATTGAGGCCACATCAACAGCATTTTTTGTTTTTATAATATATGTGTATCTTTAATTGTCACAAGTTCTTGCCGATTAGCTTGATCTTCTGATTTGTGATACGAATAATAGTTGTAAAAAAACATGCCACGTCTCCATTTCGCGGCTTATCCATACCATCGAATTGAATATTTTCATGCACTTCCGAACCGAACCGCTTTTTCGAAGTGAATAGACGAAGTATTCAAGACACTAGATACTTTAAATAGAAAAGCTAGACGCTAACGCTAAGTGAAAATGCGCTCCACTTCTCATTATCCACTCAGTGCACGATTTAATGACGTACTCGTGTTACGAGACTAGACATATATACATATATAGCTATAAATAGCGCTAACTGAGCCGTGTATCGGTAAGGCAGGCGCTAAGGACAGTAAACAGTGTTAAAACTACACCTGAAGGAAACAAATTTGTATAGCGTTCGAATTGTTATATTGTATTGATCATTAATTCAAAGTCGAATAACTAATTATGTATATCTTCAATATAATAAAAATTTAACTGAGCTCTGTCTGAACATGGAAGATATTTGAGAAAAACTATTATTGGGGTCCTTTATAAACGCAATAAAAACCAAAATAATGATTATTATAACTTTTGTCTGTCTGTGCGTTTGATCCCGCTAACCTTAGAAACGGCTTAACCGATCTGGGTGCGGTTTTCACTAATGTATTGTGGTAAGCTTCACTTAACATTTAGTGCTTGTTTTATCTCAATAGGTTTTGAAATAAAAAAGTTATATCAATTTAAAGATTCATGTCGAACATTGAACATTTCCCAATTTTAGTAAACTATACATTATGATCTTTAAAATGATGATGAGTGATTCTTTACATAAGGAGATTTTACAAGTATCAGCTAGATATCTGGATCTATAATTATATAATATGTTGAATATTTTATCATATCTTATATCTGTTATTTGATAAATCTTCGCAATTATTTTAACAAAATTCATGTCAAAAATAACAAATGTATAATTTTTTTTCTAAAACTTTACCAGTGTAAACAATAATATGAGTACATATACATCAAAGGAGCTATAATAAGTACTGCAAGATTACATCGTCCTAAATAAACAGAAGGCATTCTTTCTTTGTTCCACCAAACGAGATCCTACCGGTTCAATTAATCATGAAATCACAGACGTTACATTATAGCGGTAAACGAGGCATGTAACGAAATAAATTCGATATACTCCTCTTTATTTTATGATCTGTAACATCTTTCCTCTCGCTTTCTCGCAATCTGTGGGAGTGATGTAGTGAAATGGGACGGAAGTGTGTAACAGGAAGCCGAGGAAGCGCGCGCTTTTTGATTTGACCAATGAGCGGGCGTGGTGCTAAATATAAATCAATGCTTTGTTATTCGATGAAAAAATAACATTTTACCCACACGTGCTTCTTTTTATACGTAGCAAAAGGGATTCTCAAAGCGGCTTTTTACTCGTGACGTCAAATGAAATAATACAAGAAGTAAGGGTGTACCCACACGTGCATAGCGGATAGGGTTACGTTTTATGACAAACCATGTGTTGGTTATGTAATGTAACGAGATGGTTTTTTAATCAGTTGTTTGTTTCCGTTACGATGTTTGCAGGTGTGTATGACTGCAATTGTCTATTTTTACAAAAGAAAATTTACATAAAGTTCTAATAGTGGTAGAGCCCGCAATAACTACATCTGTTGCACAAATGGGCCGGCTTCACCGGTGAAATACCACGACCTCACAGAAAAAAGGCGTAAAGTATAAGTATTCTGCGTTTCGTCTGATGAGTGAGGTGCTGGAAGACCTAATCTAGTTATCTTCCCCTTCCCATCCTTATAGGGAACGGGAAAAGGATTTGACGGCAAGGGTATGGATAGGAAAACGAAATAACCTTTTTCCTGTCTATTCCTCCTCTGACTGTTAAGCGCATCTGCAACCCATTAGTTTGTTGCAGATGCCTATGAGTGGCGGGCACTAAATTACAGGTGACCTGTTTGCTCGTTCGCCACCTTGTTTCATAAAAAAATATGCATGGCCAGACGATTTATAAGTAAGACAAGGGGGTAAATCAGGAGAAAGAGAATAAGTTAATGAGATCAGAAAGAGAGAGAGAGAGAGATAAGAATTTGACTCACAATTCTTATCTCTAAATAGCTCTAATACACGACATTATTCTGTGAAATCGCGATAGTCGAACAATCGAACTCTTCTATTCGAGCCGCTACTGATACCGTCTCTTCAATTATAAAGCCTT
Organism: Papilio elwesi; assembly: GCA_029849275.1. Classification (NCBI taxonomy): domain Eukaryota; kingdom Metazoa; phylum Arthropoda; class Insecta; order Lepidoptera; family Papilionidae; genus Papilio; species Papilio elwesi. The sequence goes on along the minus strand of CM056691.1, from coordinate 12,079,785 downwards.
CCGAACTTAAGAACAAGATCTTGTATTTCGCAATGCAATAAATGAAGGCGCAATTCTAAAACAAAGAAAATACCATATTATCATGGAACATGTACAGGTAAACAGCCAACTAGTAGCAGTGTTGAAAGCAAGCAAGCAGCTCGTTGCAATGAAAAAAAAGTATGTACGTCTGTACCAAAATGTATATTCATTGCATATGTATACAAAGTATAAGCTAGATAAACTACTGCAGTGCAAAAGACCCCTCTCCCTCGATTAATGCGTTCTTTGCGTTTTGATTTCACTCACTGCTTTGTACACAAATTTATAATGGCTCTTAGATTTAAAGTGAATTCGCTTCAGACAGATTTAAAAGCAAATATACTCGTACAACCATATAATTGAATCGTCCTGCACAAACAAATATGTAAAGATATTTTATTTCACTGGTTATAAGATCCTATTACGTTTTTTTTCTTTTTGCTATTGCGTTTGTGAAATTAAGTCCTACATTTAGTTGTTTTTGAATAACTCTTATATTAGATTTGCAGTTATGATAATAATAAAGTATAACTAGACAAAATTGTATTCAGAATTAATTACTCGTGATATTATTTTTGCAGTAGGCTGAAGTGGCCGGCCAGTCACATCGGTCGAGCCAGCAACGTCAGAAGGATGAGGATCTTGGAATGGAGGCCACGGGGACCAGAAGTGTGGGACACTCTCCTCAGAGTATTGTTTCCCAAAAACTTTCTGAGCTAGAATCCGACTTTTTCTGTTATTTTTTAAATTATTAAGAAATATATAGAGAAAATACTTTTACACCGACTTAACATCAGTAATGTATTTTACAGACTACGATTAGTGTACTATCCGGGAACGCATACATATCGGGCAATCCACGCTGTTAGATATTAGCAAACTTCTATAAAAATATCTAAATAAAAATATAAATCCCCAACAATATTAAGCCAGGATTTAATTGAAGGGATAAGGCAAGTTAAATGATAAACATTTTACTTTAAATTGGTTGTAATAGAAATTAATTTTGATCATTTAAGAGATCGTAAGCATCACTTAACCTCAAATCCACTAAAAGTTGAAATTGAAATACTTTTATAAATCTGAGCTTGAAACTTACATTTTTTGGAGATCCCATTTAATTATATTTCTACTTTATAATAAGATTAAATGAATTACTTAATGCAAATGATATTTAACATAAAGGAGCATACAAGTTAATACCAAATAAACATTTCAATATCTACATATTGATTTATTATATTAACTATTGCCACAGAAATATACTCTTACTTATACAGTATTTCTTGACATCAATCAAAAGTGTTTATTAAAATTGTTTATATTTATTTTACTAGATATAATGGATGTGACGATACAAGTCATAATGTTAGAATAATTATAACCCCATTACACTAAAATACAAAATAAGATCTTACTTTACTGGCATTATTAATATTGAACAAGGCATAGGACTAACAAAACCTAGTGGTCGTCTTTTGATTCCCCCCCTGCCCTTTTACTACTTTTGTACACGACCGCAGGCCATACTGTTGTATACATAGCATATAGGTAGTGAAGCAGACGGATCAAGTTAAGGTATAAACCTTAACTTGATCCGTGTGCTTAAGCTTAAGCTCAAATATTTTCGTATTAGAGACCTAAATCAGAGTTTAGAGTTACAAGCGACCCCTTGTGCTTCATTGTTATAAAATTACAAGCCCTTTGTTACGAGATCCGAGCAGCCACCTACTCTATAATATCCTATTTCTTGTTAAATAAACAAACGTTAAGTACTCATCCAACTACAAGAGGCAAATTGTGGAATTAGGCTGCGAAGAAATATTCGGATAATTGTTTTAAAGAAAAATACAGTATAAACTCCATCTGTTGCATGACTAATATAAAATACCACCTCCTCCTCACAAGACAGGTGTGAAGTAGAAGTATGCTTCTGCGTTTCGTCTGGTGAGTGAGGTGCCAGAGGCCCATTATGAGTCCTCCTCTCTTTCCCACCCTTTCCTAATAAGCATAAGATGGGATGAAAAACAAGATTGGATGAGAATGAAAAGCAAAAGGAAACATCCTCTTTCCTATACATCTCCTCTGATTATTAAAGGTCGGCAGAGTATCTGCGACGTATGATTATTTTTGATGTCTATTATATTGGTAGCGCTCACTTAACACAAAGTGACTCGCTTGCTAGTTTCCCTTCTTATATTTTAAATATTCTATATATTAAAAATAATATACATTTTTATAGTAACATAGACTCTGGTCGTCACAGTGAAATAAGTGTAGTATATTATTCAAGTTTAGTAAGGCAAGTTCACAAAACTTTCTGACTATTATTCAACCTCATCTCCCGAGAGGCTACCAAGAGGTACTTAAAGAAATCCTTTCTTTATTCGAAACTAACTGACCCGGCAAACTTCGTTCCATCTTTGAATTCATTTAAATTGTGTTAATTGTATTAGCTGTATTAATTGCGGGATGGGTCTATTCCAGTCATTGAAGCAAATTGAGATATACCTTTTTAGTTTTTTTGTATAAATCTCGATGTATTATGTACAATTATACACTCGATGTACTTTCTACTGTTTTTTTCTTCTTTGTTGATATTTTCATATTTTTTTCTAATTCCCTTTGTATTTTATTATATCTCATTGTTATATATAGCTCACCTCATTATTTTTTTAATGCGCGGTCGACTGGTGACAGTGCCTCAATTCCATCATTTATACTTAATTTGTGCAAAGTTAAAAAAAAGTATGCGCTCACTTTTCGCGGATTTACATTTGGGGCGACTTTATCGCTTCTTTTTCATTCTTACACCTACGCATACATGCTTGTCGGTTGTGGGTGCTCCTTATATCACCCTTTTTTAGCAAACCGCTAATCAGATCGATATAAGTTTTCCTGGGACGTCCCTTACCAACTCACCTTTTCAACATAAATTAGTTTCGTCATTCTCTCGTCATTCATCCTTTCAACATGCCCGAACCGCCGAAGCATACCTTTCTCAATTAACATACACTTAAGGATCGCATTAACGGCATTAACTCTACTAGCATGCTTTCCCTGCCAAACTCAGCTCTCACTTCCATACATTAAGGTGGGGACTAAATAAAAACAAAAGAAGAAAAAAACACAAGGAATTTATACTGATTAATAAAATTGAAGTGTCTGTATGTAATATCAGGTCAGTAGGGTTGGTGGTAATCCATAAATAAAATTAAAATGTGTGTTGTAATGCCAAAATATAATTTTGATACTGATGTTTTATTTTGTACGGTAAAAACAATATGTAAGAAATACGATTATATACTTTCGTCCTTCGAAGTAATTAATATGTTTTAATTTGATTTGATTCCACGCGGACGAAGCCGCGACTTTTTAACAACTAGAAAATTATATAAAAGTAACCAAGTATTCGTCGTCGATTCATTTATAAATCGAGAAGGTGCGAACGTCGAGGTAGCCTTATTAAATAACGAGGTGTAGTGAAGAACATAACAAACTCACAAACGGTAGTACATTACGACTACAGACTTCAATTCAAGCCTCTTTAATTACAAGCCCCGTGCCTAACAAATAACAAAATACTAAAACACAATAATAGATTATTTTATAAGCACTTTACATTTTAAAGAATCGTTAAATCGAAGTAAATAACGCAATAAACATTTACGACAGGATTTAAGCTCATCTCTACTGTAAGTCGTAAAATGCAAAATTAATTGACATTTTCATTATTACAAATGTTTTTAACAGTGGTAGAGTCCGCAACAACAACATCTGTAGCACGAATTGGCCGGCTCGACCGGTGAAACACCACGAACTCACAGAAAACAGGTGTGAAGTAGAAGTACTCTGCGTTTCGTCTGATGAGTGAGGTGCCAGAGGCCTAATTTCAATCCTCTTCCCGTTCCCATCCTACCCGTATGAGGAGAGGATTGGGAGTTTATTGGCAGGGAAAAGGAAAAATCTTTTTTCCTGTCTATGCCCTCCTCCGTCCTTTAAAGGTAGGCAACGCATCTGCAACACATTTGCTTATTGCGGGTGTCTATGGGTAAAGCTCACTTAGCTAGCTTAGCGCATAAAAAAAAGGAAAAATAAAAAATAACCAAGGTTGACTGCTAACCACTAACTAGAGTTGGTTAGTGACCCAAAGGTGACAATAAGAGTCTCCACATTTCTCATTTATCCGCCATCTCCCGCCAATCCTCGAACCTAAAGGTCAAGCAAGTACTTCTCAGCGTCATCTTTCTAACGATACCTGGGACAGCCGACTGGGCGTCGGCCACCCGGTCGGCCCTGGTACGCTTTACGTTCCTTTCGTCATCAATTAGAAGATAATATAAAGTTCGAGGACCACATACTACGGAAGGCATAGGGGAAAGTTTATGTCCACCAGTGGATTGATGTAGCCTGATGATGATGTAAAAAGTGGAGCATTCACAACTAAAATGTGAAGAGCATTTTTTTGTATATGCTATACATAAACAATAAGCAAATAAAAACTGACCATTATGAGCTTAGTAAATCGATATGTTATTGATAAATCAAATGAGATATAGTATACACGCTATTACTTGATATAAAAAGTCGATTAATATTCCATTTTTCATATAAACTATAGATTCTAATAGCACTCTTACTTTAATTATAAATTCCGTGGCGCTCCGCAGAGCGGGGTTATTGAAGAAAATAATTAGTTTGTGTGACTATGCTTTGCAGAGAGATGCACAATTTTTATAGGTGACATTTTAAAAATCACGAAATATTGGATAATCAAGCAAACTACCAAGCCCGACATTTTAAATATCTGCTTCGAACATGTATTGTTTAATTTTACTAACATTACATTAGAGTTAAATGGTGTTTATTCTGTTTGTATTAAGAGGAATTTTAAACCTCCAACAGACCTCATCAGTGCGACTATAAAATTGGTAGTTTGACAGTGGTAGAGCCCGCAACATCTGTTGCACGAATGGACCGGCTCGGTGAAATACTACGACCTCACAGAAAACAGGCTTGAAGAAGTGTATTCTGCGCTTCGTCTGATGAGTGAGGTGCCGGAGGCCTAATTCAAGTTTTCTTCCCGTTCCCACCTTTTTTATAAGTAAAGGATGGGAAGGGGAAGAAAACTTGACGGTGGAGGGGGTGTATAGGAAATGGAAATAACTGTTTGTCCCCTATGAAAGGTGGGCAACGCATCTGCAACTCATTAGATAGTTGCAGATGTCCATGGGTAGCTATCACTTAACATCAGGTGAACCGCTTGCCCATTTGCCACCTAGTACTACTTTTTGTCGATTTTGAAAATAGGGTTTAGTTTACTTGCCTATTTTCGCGAACAATCTAATGATATTTTTACCAAAGAGAATATTATGTAATCCGTCGTATTATCCGTTTTTTTTAATCAATGATTTGTCAGTTTTCATATTTTCACCAGTCTTTGTTGAGTCGTAATCATTAGGAGTGCTTTGGTGATATAATCTATGCTATTAGTTTCGCAGCTCTGCATATCTACATATTCGCAGGAACTTCTGAAACGAAATTTCAAAAAATATACTGCAAATATCTTTAAAAGCACAAAAATTTCTACATCAACGGATAATGTATACGGCGCTATTCTACGTTACATATTTAAAAAGTGGTAATAGCGCAAGTAGCACCGGAGTTACAGAGTTCCGTCTCGCAGGCAGAAAAAAATTGAATCCCTTCTGTTAAAAAATCTGAGTTCCGTCCCACAACCGCGTTTCTACGTTCCCCTTTACGGTGGGCGGTGGGAAAGAAAAGAGAAAATAAAACGAAAGGAGTACATTTTAAATGATGACCGGAATACTTTCGATGTGCTTAGATGAACGGACGGAATCAAAAAGGACTGAAATAACCGCAGGGATTTGGATTTTTATGGATTTCATTTCAGGTAGTGAATGTAACTCGGTAGTGTCCAGCAGCATCAGCAGATACGCAAATTAGCATTCCCATCCCATCATGTCATAATTTTTTTCTCTCATCTCCTCCCCTCAACTCTCCTACACTGGCAACTCCTATGATTCTGATCCTCTTGCCTTCCCAACTTCCCATTATTTTCTAATAAGAAAGGAGGGGATGGATAGGAAAATAAAACATTATTTTCTCTGTTCATCACCTCTTCTATACATCAAATAGGTGAACCGCTTGATCCACCTACTTTAAAAAAAAATGAAAGTTGGGAATGTCAGTCGCTAGTTTGCAGTGGAATGGACCATGTATACTCGTTTTCTGTAAAGCTCTCATAAACTTTACTCTGTAAATGTTATAATTGAAACTTAAATGTAAATATGCTCAGGACATTCTTATCTGTGCTCATTATCTAGTCAACGCACGCGTTTACGAGGCGCCCGGCCCTCGGCAGAGGCTACATTGTAAATTCTGTTACCTGAGCCCGGTGTTAAGAAGACTCATAATAGATATACCTATAATATATGCCAGAAAAGAAATGGTATTTTTTTTAATTAGTCTGTAATATTTAATAAAAAAAATATATATATATTCATATTATTTTATGTAACCGACAAATTATAAACTGTCAATAAATATGTAAAGAAAAATTCGACGTACTATGTCAAATCCAACAAATCCATTTTTTTTGGGTAAATATATTTTTTAAGATAGTATTTTTATACATTAAGAACCATAATCAACCTATCGGACATAACCTATAATTATTTTCCATTCCATCTTAAGCTTTGTAGAATCTTTACAAAAGCAAAATTTAGTTGACAATTTGATAATTTGACAATCTGACTTCGTATTGTCAATAATTGGTTTGGTTTCAGTTGACTGACAATTTATGATATGCCTAATCCGATTATAAAATGACGAAATATACGATAGCAAAACTGACTGACATTCGGAACGTGATAATTTTATATAATTGTAATTGGTCTGGTTGAACGCTTGTAATTATTTCGTTCAATTAATACGAATGAGTTTGATCACCAATATATTGTGTTTCATTTCAAAGTTAAACATAATATAAACGCAAGGGTAATATGGGATGTAAATACAAATTTAAAGATTTTTGTTTATTACGGGAAACCACTGTTTTATTTTATAAAATGGGTTTGCATGCTTTAACCCTACTAGAAAAGACCTTTTTTCCGAATTTATTTCTCTTTCAAAATTATACGTAACCGAGCAAAACTTCGGTAAGCGAAAACCGTAACTAAAATTTTATTTTCTGGTGTCTATATCTTAATAGAAAAATCTTTTACTCTCATGATAAACACCTGAAATGCCAACGGTTATAAATAATTTAAGCTGTGTATTTTTCATATCTGTAAAGACTGAACCGGAGTTGGCATCGTAAACAACGCGAATAAACTCCCAGCGTACTTTAGCTTTTCAATAATCGTTAAAATGAACGAGTTTCTTAATTTTTACTATAACTTCCTAAACTTTACCTGCATAAAGCAGCTTAAATTTCTAAGTCATTTATGTAACGCCTGCTTTTTACAACGCGGTAAAGTTTTGTAGCTTTATTTTACATAAATAAATTAATCCACATAATCTCTAAGTAACACTTGTAATTAAGAAGACTAGATAAAGGTAGGTACCAGCAATTAACAACTAGGAGAACAATCATTCTTGGAAACGTCGGTATTTTAGATTTTCTTGACTGCAGAAATCCTGATCTAAGCCTATCTAAGTTTTGCAGCATATTATGCAACCATTTTTATCTAACATAGAGAAGTTATCGTTCTCCTGCCCGGTTTCTCCTTTAAGTTGGCTCGGCACAATGCGTTCCATTGTTCCACGACTATCTATCAACCGTCATTTCATTAGTCACTCCTTTCTTTCCCATGGCAACTTTCACGCAATCCATTCACTTGGTTCTACCAAGAAAAGGTATGCCTACGCATCCATTTTTCTTTAAACAGATACAAGCTCTCTAGAAATAAAATATTTTCATAACCGAGCACGTGGTACATCAATACTGTATAATGACAGCTTTAAAAAGATTAAATGAATCTTTTCACTACACTTTCAGCTCTCATTGTTTAATATGAGATTGTACAAATGGCCATCCTGCTTTATGACTTTTAATAATAATAACATCCTAAGACATATTCACACACGGCCATCTGATCCCAAACTAAGCAGAGCTTGTGCTATGGCAACCAGATGACTGATATACTACATATACTACTCTTCTTTTGTAAATACATACTTAGATAGATAAATAACATCCAGACTCAGGACAAGCAGACATATTCATGCACACAAATGTTTGTCCTGGGTGGGAATCGAACCCACGACCTGCGTGAAAAGCAAGTATCTTACAAACCACGCCAACCGGCCCGTCAATAATATGGTAATTAAGGAAAAGTTTAAATATTAACTGTCAGTCAGGTCAACAGAATTAGTTAAATTAAACCTGTATACAATTAGATATTCCATCTGTTATAATCGGACGTTGCAACTACTGTGCAAATAGAGAGATGTATTTGTGTATGCAATTAAACTCTACATCGAAATGTAGATAGTTGAATGTCTGAACGGAACCGTACAATTGACTTCGTTATTTGCTATTCATGACCTATACGGATAAGATTAACATAGCAAGAGGACGAGGGTATTTTCGAAACATTACATCTAACAGAGGTAGTCACGGCAGTAGCACTGTTGCAAGAACCGGCCTCCTCGACCACGACTTCTCAGAATACAGACATGAAACTTTATTAATTTATTATATTCTCGATATTCTCTATTGAAATAAAAATGTTTTGTTTAATTTTTATAATTTCTAATTGCCTCGCGAACCATCCGTAGTTAAAAGCGGTGTTCTTTTACCAGCTTCGGGTCCTGTGATTAATAAAATGCAATTCCATACTAAGCATATAACTGCAGGATCTCAAGATAAGCTCTACGAGTGACTGAGTATACTAGGACATCACACACATCAGTACCCTCCACCGTGACTCAGCTGCAAACTACTCGATACGTACGTGAAAAAAAATGCGGTAAAATCCGTAGTTGATTTTAGTTGCAGTGTTCGCGTCAATATGAAAAGTCATGATACGTCTAATTGATTTCATAATTAATGCGAATACCGTTGTTAAACATTTAAAATCTTGAAATTTGTACAATGAATGGATAATGGCTCCGTTTGCACTAATACTTATTGATTTAATGAATTATGTATACAAGATAGTGCTTGAACCATGAAATTTATTCAAATGAACATCAGATTTCCTCGGGGCTGGTGATTATTCTGTCGCTATGCAAATTATATCAACAATGAACGCAGTACATGGTGATCAAGAATGCGATACAATAACTCGGCACTATTTTACACAGTAATAGAAGAATTACAAGGAAAATATGAATTGTAAGTAGAACACACAATCGGAATGGCTGACAATAGCACCAGGCATTGTACCTAAACACAAACTGGCTCTTGCTCTTAGTACAAAGTATTACTCCCTGTGCGTATTGAGTTAGATTTCCAACCCAGCAAAAATGTAGATTTTAAATGGCATATTTTTAGTTTGTACTGAGTTCATGCTCAGTTTAGGGCGATAGGTTCACACGCAAGCTGCATTGGCAGGGGGCAACGGTGCGTTCAGCTGGATATAGCAAAGCCCTCGTCCGTCTCACTCACTCTCACTCGAAGATGGCTTCCGAGACGGTTTTAGTGAGTACAATCTCACAATGGTACATTTTGAAGATTTCAACTTATACATATATGTTTTATAACCTTAACTATTATACCGTGACAAGCTTAGAACCGGTTTGGCCTAGAGTAAACCAGTTGGGCCTGAAATCGGGATTGGCCGATATCACATACACTCCATTAACAACTCGGAGTAACGTACATAGGTGCCAGATATGAATCTAAGTATAACAGGTGAAAACGTATTCTGTATATTTTGCATGAAATTCGTTAGGAAAGGTACACACATTTAACTTCTATTGTACAAGAATTACGAGCGTAATATTGTTTTTCCGACTTCGAGGTCACTCGATTATCTTGTTTATTACTTACTAGTAGCTCGCCCCAGCTTCGCCTGGGATAGACAATAAGAAAAACTACCTATTAAAATTAAAAACTCTAAAAAAATCCCTTTTTTGAAATTGATCCAGTCCAGTAGTAGTCCAGTAGTAGTAGTAGTCCTATAATTTTTGTGTTAATTCGTTACAAAAACACAAATCTTTCCTCTTTATAATAATAGTGTGATTTGGAGAGTAGTAGAGTAGTAGTAATCCTTAAGAATATAAAATTAATAAAAGTCCGTTATTACATTTAGGAAATTGACTAAACGCTAAAAATAAAATGTAGACAACGATGACCTTTAGCGACTTATCAAATACAAGCCAATTTTTTATTAGTTATTGACAAAAGAAATTAAAAAAATTACTTTCGTTATTACTAAGTTAAGGTTAGGTTAGACGTGATAGTTATACATATATTTATCAATAAAAAAATGGGTATGTCGCGTTTGACATACGCCAATTGTCATCGATTTTCTATCATCAGTTTCATCAACGATGTTCTATCAAAAGTCGCAATATAAAAATATACGAGTATTTATGAGGATTCAACTAATAATGTTATTATGTACATAATAAAGCACAATACATACATATCCGTCGCAATGCATATATTCTACGTATATTCAAATTAGACTCAAGTTTACTTAGCGTCGATCATCGTATGCTGTGTTTGCGAATTATATCTACTTAGGAAGCGGATTACAAATTGCCTGTTACAACAATGTTACTTAATCTCAGCAGATTCCTCATTAGTTGTTTATTATAACTTTATTATACGATAACACGCTGTCATAAATTTTAACTTAAAGCGGTAATTCAGTAGCGGTAGTAATAAGTAATTGTTTTGTAGTCGGGATTCGCTTCGGAGGATTTAATTGTTTTTAGGATATAAATAAAAATGATTGCAGTAACCAAATATGGTTATGGCTGCCCGGTGTCTACCAAGCGTTAATAACTTTCAGAAAATTCTTATGCATTAATAATTTAAACAAAAAGTATGTATGTACATTTGACGAAATCAAACCAGGAATATAAGAATAACATTTGAGTTTCGTCTTTTCATAATTGCTCATAAAGTATTTTCGGTACATAATTTGATTTAAAAGTTTAATGTAGCGATAGCAAAGCAAATAAGCTATGGTCACAAAGGGTTTCCAAGTGTGCATTTGTTTTAGGAAGCGATTCAGGCGACTTGGTTTTTATAAAAACTATAAAATTATCTCGAATATTCATTTTGCAACTTAATAACAAAAGAGCAGCGCCCTCGCACAAACTATCGAATTCAACAAAACTTTTCGGCTCGTTACGTTAATACGTTGAAGTTTGCTGTGATGTGGACGTGATTTTAAACTTCATGCATTTAGTTTAGATGATAGGCCGAGTTAAATTTTTCATTGCGGCTTACACTTCCTTCTTCTTCTTCTATCTTTATACCATAAAAACATCTCTATTTTTCGTTTACAACCAATTAGATATAATCTCTTTTAGAGGTTGTTTAAGTAAGGTACTATACTTGCAGAAGCATAATTGAGGCCCTTGTGTCAAGATATATTAGTGCAAGCAGCTAAGTTTGATCCAGAAATACTCCAAGCTGCATATTAATTTTGTACACAAGTTAGCTATCGTAAGCGAATTAACAACGTATTTGCTCAGCGCGAGTCATCATCGCCTCGTTATGCAAATTAATCTTCAAAAGTTCGCTAGCAATTTGACGAGTTTAATATCACATATTGGTTTAACGCAGTGTGATATGTTTAACATTTGAGAAATTAATTTTGCACAATCATTTCATATATTCCCTCTCTCTTTAGCCAAGTACCCGTAACTGTGCGCTGTCGGACGTAGGCGACCCTCATTGGTCACCACAAAAATCATGCACTTCCCACTAACATTAACTCTTAATTTTATACTTAAACATAACACTCTTATGTTTGAAGTACAGTATCAAGAAGTGTACCGTCTCGCTCAAAGTTGAATGCTCGTACCCGTCGAGTTTATATTATGTATTAAATAACGTGAATGTTTTTTTTTATTTCTATTTGAACATAAAAATAATATTTTTTCTTCATTACTACTTCTAATTCGTTAAGGTGTTACCAGACCAATCGATCGATTGTCGGTCGACGGCATCGGTCAACGTCGATCGATCGACGAATTACCTTAGAATTTGTTGTTAAAATTTGTTTTGTTAATTTTTATACCAACGGCGTTGGTTTTTGTTGATATACTTACGCTCAGAACTGTATATAAAACAATAATATGTTGGAAATTAAATCTCGTAATAATGCATGAGGGGAGAAAAAAATGCACGATGGCAATGATGGAGTCACGTCAAATATTCCGTATAACTGGAACCTGAATGCCTGTCCCCAACGGGGAATCCTAATATCGACATACCGAAGTCGTGCGACGTATTCCTTCACTAACCTTACATTAATATACACTTCGAGCACTGATAGCACAGTCAATAGACAACGGTCATATCGCTCGGTGTGAACATATTTATATCTTAAATTCTTACGAAAAATTTCAACGGTAACTTACATTCTTATATTTTTTCAATTGCAATGTATTAGCAACATGATGGAAACATCGTTTTATAACGCTGACAACACTGTTTTACAGTATTGTAACTGGCAGCTGGCAATGAGGTGCAGCCTAATTAAATTAAAAAAAAACTATAGAAAAAAGGATTTTTGGCGGGCTTTTTAGAAGAAGGGAATATTAAACGTTGTTGTTAAAACTAGTATAAAAGTAAAATTTATTTATTAATGTTTATTATCAATTAAAAAGTAAGGAATTAGTTTAATATAAAGCTTATTTTAATTTAAATATTGTCTCTTTTTTAAGAATAACTTAAATATCGATAACAAATGTGATTGAAAAATAGTAAACACCTAATATGTATTATAGTTATCTTTTTCTCGGAGAAGACCCACGCGTCATTGTCGGTTGGAAGCAAATGTCAAATCGGAGCTGTGCCAATATTAACCACTCAAATCGAATCTCCGCTCAATGGAAAAGGGGTTTGCGGGCTATATTAAGGGTTGTTTTACACGCTAAAAAAAGTTCCCGGGCTTATGCAATAACTCGTGTCATTTGTATATACGAACAGTGCACACGACGCGAGTCGTTGCTGCGGTACGGTGACGGTTTTTATATGTTTGGAATTAAGATTAGGATTAAGAAATTATTAATAAATTAGGAACACTTTATCGCATCATTTTTACGTCATATCTTATTTTCATACAGCTTTTCAATGTGGAGACTTTCATACGAAAACAGTTTACAATATTTATTTCTTATATCGCCATGTCATGAAATTAAACCAAACAAAGTATAGTCTCTCGTATTTTGTTATATTTTTTTCCTCGTAATAACATTTTTTCTTCTCAAAATTTAAATTAATTTTAGCAACGATTTTGATGAAATGATAACAATGGTGTTTACACATTCCTATTCCTATCCTATTCTCTCTAATTTTTGTGCCTAGATTCGGGTACACGTCAAAATTCTTGTGTACATGATGAACTTGTCCTGTCTGCCACAGACACGGTGAAACTTCTCAGAGTGTACAAGCGCCGTTATTCGAAGCGAACGGACAGTTTAGTTTCTCAGTTTCTCCACCCCATTTCTCCGTTCTGCTTCCCAGAAGTGTATGCGCAACAGCCATAAGTCATCGCGTCCTCTCGGCCTAGAGCTGTACAGCCCGCAACTACGCTCTCCACTAGTCTCCCGCTCCTCTCCGCTTCCTCGCACCACATTAGTGAACATGCTTGAAGCAGAGTATAGCGTAGCTTAGATTCGATTGGTTAAATTGGCACAGCTCACCTTCAATGGATAGGAAGCCGCTGTGAATCCTTGAGGTCGTGATACTTCTCCGGTCGAATCAGTTTACCCACGCAAACGCTGTTATAAGTTTAGCACTGTTTTACTTATTCAAACTTGCGCTTCTTTAAGCCAGAAGAACCTTTTACGCACCTGTCCAAAACTAAGAAAATATTCAAGTTTCAATGCATTCGCTGTATCCGTTATCGTTAGTATTACATTAACGTTCCATTTGATGTCACTCAACCGTTATTTCAGAATTGAAATAAATTTTAGTTGATGCTTGAGGTTTATTAACATTTAAGACGTTTACACAAAATTGAAAATTAATTTAAGCAAACTTCATTATGGAAAATATAAACTTTATTACAACTTTGAATCTCATTTATTCGGTCGGCTTAGAATACTTCATTTGTCAGTAATGTTGGGTAAAACAAGATTCTCTTTCAACTTGAGAAATCTTAACAAACATACCGTGATCAGGTTTGTGGAACTTTTTAAATACTTTCTACAACCAATTACATTACTCAAAAGTAAAGTTAGTTGTTATTGACAGTTGTTATACAAAATAGTGCTTACAATTGATTTGACTTGTTATTTTCTTACCATCCATAAATAACAGTCACTTTTGAGAGAAACCGCAGTGAGAAAAATATATAAAGTCAGTTCTTAATTTGGAATTTTTATTAAACCTTCGATATAAGCAGTTTTAGATGGCCATTTCATAAATGGCCGGCCACATCATGAAATGATCAATTCTACGATATAGCCACGACGTATATCCAAGAAGAAACTGACTGATAAACCAATGCACAGCCCAAGCTGCTAGATATAGAGACTTGAAATTATAATCCAATATAAGTTAACCTCAGATATATATGATCAATCATATTAAATAGGGTTTAGCGTAAATCGGAACTGGACAATCTTCGGTAGAATTAAATTGCACGGCAGGTGAAACCACAAGGCTCAGCTTGTTTATTTAATATTGAAATTTTATGTCTAAATATTCTTTGTATTTATTTCCGGGTCTTTCTTTCTCTCCTCAAATATCACTTCTATCACTCTCGACTCGATCACACTCACTAAATCGAATCTATTTGAAATACAAGAAGTAATACAAATCGTGAAAATTGGCTTGGTATTATAGCACTTAGTATCCAATATATTCTTAGTTTGTCTCTCTGGCGTAATTAAACAACTAAATTTGGTTCAAAAACCATTTTAATCGTGTATTAAAATTAATTCCGCCTTACTCATTCTCTATTAGTTCCCAGTCAGTAACCTAGTTGAAAAGAAATGTAAAGAATTTCAAGAGCAAGACTTTCTTACCTTCCAAGAAACCAGCTAATTCTTCAACAGCGAGACCTTAAAATTTCCCACAGCGAACAGTTACCTAGATCTGAATACAAAATATAATGTGAATTAATTATGTCTTACATTTTAATGCCTAAGTTATATTTACTTTTATCCTCTACTCACGCACCTAAACGAGCGGTGTAGGCAGAGATTACGGATTTCAATTTGTCACTGTCCTGGCTCACCACTCTCGCTTCTTTTACATTCACACATCTACGCGTACATGCTCGTCGGTTACGGGTACTCGTAATACGGCGTTTCTTTAGAATTCTCCTAAGCTGCCACTCATTTTCACAGCATAAATTTCTCTTGCCAATCTTCTTCTATTCATCCTCTCAACATTGTTTTTATTTTCTGAATAAACGACTTTGGAACAATGTTACTTACTTCCTCACCTCAGAGGCGGTACCTAATCTCGAAAAACATGTGCACCTATTTCATAAGTTTATTTTCTATCAAGTAATTAGTCATAAGCCTTTCTTTATATTTCGTCTATGTCAACGATTAACTCATTTACCCAAAAATATCATTGCTTAGAATAGAAAATTAAAACATTTCGCTTACACATTTACAATTCGTAACTTTAATGAATAATTAGAAGCCTTTTTATGTACTAATCTTTGATTTATAATAAGAATATTAACTTTCTTTTTAGATACAATTTAGATATTAGAAAATTTAAACTAGATTTTATTTAAAACTTTGAATTTACATATTAAGTAAGAAATTAATATTTTGTTTATGAAACGTAAATCTTAATAAATAAGCTCTAATGTTTTCAAAGTTAGTTTTTAATTACCCAAAATTGATTGTTCTTAAATCTTAATTTGATAGCAAATTTAAATGTATATAATGAACTTTTCACCTAAACGATGAAGTTATCTTTTAATCCAATAATTTAAATCAAGCTTTGAGTGAGAATTATTTATCTAGTCTAAATCGTACGTCATAAAAGGAACCAGGATAAAATGAATATCACCGCCGGTGGAGCTAAAATATGTTGAAAAGGCGGCCAGGCTTTCCATAATAGGGATTGACGGTCTGGTCAAGGCGAGATTTCACTGAATGATCATGAAATTGATTTTTGTGTGATTCCTGGGGAAGTTAAGAAGTTAGGAAGGAGAAGATGTTAAATACATAAATATTTTTAATTAAAGAAAGAATATAAATAAATATAATTTAATATTTAACCTCTGTGATGTTAGCAAGTAAAAAAGATTATTACTCTTCAAGAGTAGTTACAAATGCCACAACAATGAGCCGACACTAGGCTTTAATACTTCTGTTAAGAACATTATTTACTACCTAACGACCTATTTAACTTCGCATAAACTTAAGAGCTCACAAAATTAAATTGCTTACACGTGTTTTATACTAAAAGGCGTAAACTACTTTAAGTTTAGGCATTCCTAACAAGTTACTACTTGCTTTTACTACATCTACCATTAAACTTTTATTCAAAGTAGTTAAGGCCTAACCACTGAGTTGTCGACGTACTTTCCCCACGTTACGTTTCTCAATTTAAAGTACAAGTATGAAAAAATATAATACTTTAAGCACAACAATAAACTGAAGGACAGGAAGTTTTAACAGTCGTAGGGTCCGCAGCCACTTCTGTTGCACGATGGGCCGGCTCGACCGATACCTCACAGAATACAGGTGTCAAAATTTATTCTGCATTTCGATTAACGAGTGACATGCCGGAGTACTAATTCGAGGCCTCTTCCCCTTACCATTCATTTCTAATAAGGAAAAAATGGGAAGGAATAGAAGGATTCAACAAGTGAGGGAATGGATAGGAAGGAAATATTATTTTTCCTGTCTATACCCTCGTCCATTAAAGGTCATCTGCAACTCGTTTGCTTGTTGCGGATTCCTATGGCTAGCGGTCACTTAGGAATGAACCGCTAGCTCGTTTGCCACCTTCTTCAATAAAAAAAGAGCTAAACGTTGACGCAGTTTCTATGAAAAATGTCATTACATATTTCTTTTCATTAAATAGTTTTGGAGTCCCATTGGGCGAAGTTCACTTTTGGCTGACAGCAACTCTAGTAATTAACAGAAACTCATTAGCGTAATAAATATATGTACAGATGTATGTTAAGGTCCATGTTAGAGCATACAAAGCAAATTACAAAAAAAAACTATTAAATTTTAGTTGAGCGTATTTTATTGGAGTTCTCTCTGTCTACCCTCAAAATCCTTCTATATATGTACTTATCAACTTGACTCGATCTATGTCAGCGTTCATTATTTCGCAGTGCTACAAACAGGATTACCAGCAGTAATCCCATTCCCAATGTTTGCTGTACTAGAATTTCGCTTACACGTGAATATAATATAATAGAATACGCTTGGAAACTGAGGAAATATTAGGAGAAATTATATCGGCATTATGATTTTGCTCATTGCACCAAAATCGTTAATTGTAACCATCATAGAAACACCAGCATTTAGTTATAAAAGCATAAAATGATTGGGCAAGCATTGGGTATTGTTTATACTAATTCAATTTTTGAAATCCTAGACTGCCTTAGTAATAACTAGTGAGCCGGCCCGGCTTCGCCCGGGTACCACTAATTATGTTGATCCAGTATCTACCAAACACAGGAATGTGCCAATCTGGACAATCCCTATAAATTTCATCGAAATCGGTCCAGCCGTTTCGCAGTCTATAGGTCTATAGGGAACATACATACTTCGCTTTTATTATACTATTTTTTCATAAAAATTATCCTATGTTACTTCTAGTACCTCCAAGAATATGTGTACAAGGTTTCATGATGATCGGTTGAGTACTTTTCGCGTGAAAGAGTAACAAACAAACTTACGTTCACATTTATAATATTAGTAGGGACTGTCTTAACCGTGATGCGAATGTATAAGTTCGTCGCGATCAACTTTTTGACAAAAGTGGGCGAACAACTAAAGGTCCCGTGCAAACTGTGTCCACTAAAGGTTCGGGAAGCAAATTTCCAGGCTTAGTGATATCCCGTTTTGAGGATTTGAACGGGTCGTCTGGTTCCTAGATATAATAACGCCGAACTATCGTTTTGATATCTTCCGTTCACCACAACAAAAATTACCGAACTTGCAAGGGTCGAAAGCTGCCATTGAAGAAGAAATCGCCAACCTGGAGTAAGACGTTTTGCGAGGAATAATTCAAATAGACGTATATGATTTTTTTCAGTTTTTTTTATTAACAAAGTAGAATATCCAAATCCTGGCTTCAATTAGCCCAAACAGCTTCGAACGAAGTGATGCGTGGAGTTTTATTCTTAGTAACCAATAAGATGGTTTTATTTCATATTCATCTGGTTATATAGATTATTGTCTATGACATATACCGACTTCGGATATAACAGCGATTTTAGGTATATTGTGACCATTTTTAACAAATTTCTGAAAAGAAGGGGTTTCTGGACCGAGTCCACAAAGATTCATTTTTATTATGCTTTCTCGACTTTTACATCAACAGATGGTAAGCAGTTATATGTAATAATATACTTTTGTTTATGGATTGTAGAGTATAGAGTATGTGTTGTGAAATTTAAGAATCAATCACTTCATTCTTTATTTCTGTACCTTTGTATACAACAACATTTGGGTATAGCAAAGGAATAGGGCTCCCTTCACTGTCGTAAAATCTAAAACCAGTGTGAATTGAAATTAAAGCGACGACGATAATTTAATAATTTTGTTTTCGTACATTTAAAGTGATGTTTTGTTTTCCTAAACTATACATTAACAAAGTTTTACACCACGCAGAAATAATGGATCAAAGTAAACCTCAAATAGTTAATATAAAATTTCCGAGGTTGCAAATTTTACTTTTGCAAATTATTTATATTTACTGTTAATCTATTTCAGCTTAGATATATACAATTATCTCAGAATCTGTGTTAAAAAACATTTGCTTTAGGAAAACAAACAAATTTGTCATAATGAATAAAATCTACCCGATAAAGACTTTAATACATTTTTGCAGATCATTTTGATGACAAAATAACTGTTTATCCTTCTGTTGCAGCTTAAAATTGGACATGAATAGAGATTTGATATCTAGCACAGGTTGTAACCTAATATTCTCACTACATAATATACTGTACACACTATATACGACTACTTATAACAATGAGTCAAGGCTCTGGCCTCAAGAGGTGTTGTCACGACCGTTGACAGGAGTACAAACTGAATCTTCTTCCTTTGACAAGTGGTTATAAAGACTCTTGCTGTCTAAAGTCAATTACGCAACTTCACGTTTCAGTACCGTACTCATATATTTCCGGCAAACCGGAAATAAGAGCGACAACAGATTGTATTTAAAATATTTGTTCAAGGTTCACCATTATTAAATTAAAGATGAACCAACCTTAAGATACTCGAGGGGCAATAGGAGAAGAAGATATTTAATTGGATACATTAAAAATCTAAGTTGCAGATAATTATATTATCTGCAAACTGGATTTTAATCGTCCGTCCGGGTCCGTCGCGTCACTGCTAGAGGGAAAACTAATTCATTTATCACCGCGTCGTTCTCAACTGAAATTCACTTATTATCTAAAAGAAAGACGGACGGAATTAATTAATGAATTTTGCAGAAATGCAAATCCGAGAATTTTTGAAAGTATTTTACATCTTTTCACATTTTAATTAGTTTTAAAAAGATGGTTTCAAACTTCAAATAAAATTCTTTACATCACTTTCTTACTATCTTAATGCTTAATAATAATAATTATACATATACGTCGAATAAAACTTCACGTATACATTTTTATTAAAAAGAATCATTGTAACGGAATCATTGCATGATTTACGTCCAAAGGCTACGATTTGAAATCAGGTCAATGAATACCAGAGAGTGGGTCAATATCTTAAAATGTGACAACTAATGTAATCAAATTAAACTCCTTACCTTCAATTTGCGTCACGACGTTTAGAGTTTTTAGTTTTACAATAGCCTGGAGAACAATCATCAAACCATCTAAATCTACTCATATACGAGCTAGGATTACAATTTTATGGCATTTACAATCAATGTACTTACTTAAGTGTCAACTATTTGCAAAAAAGCAAATAGACGCTCAAATCGGCGTCAAGTTTGAAGTTATTCGAGGTATCTATATATAACAAAAAGAACTTGTTGAAATTTATTGTTTTAAATTTAGTTTTACAAACCACATTTTCTTTATAACACTCTAAACGTGAGCTCTGGATAAGTAATCGTACTTTAGTTTAACTAATTTGGAAACTCTCCGCCAGCTGCGTGAGTGGAAATGTAAGGAATTTCAACAACATTCCTCACTTAATTAACTCGAGAATAATTTACTTCTTTTCCTAGGTTGTCCCCCGACTAAGAAATTATACGTTACATTTAATCTTAAGACTTAATGACATTAGATAGATAGATGTAAAAGTGTTTGCTACCCCGTTGATTGCCGAGCTTAGCCCTAAATAATAATAAAAAGCTGCCATCGCCATATTTAATGACAACAAGCTTCCAAAGCTTTGAAAAGAAAATAAAGACAGGCAGTATGCATTTTTAATGTATCCAATAAAATATCTTCTCCAATTGCCTCTCGAGTAAGTAAAGGATGGTGCTTCTTTAAATTAATTTAATAATGGTGAACCTTAAACAGATATTCTACATACAATCTCTATTCATGCCCAGTCTAGTATTTTGCTGAAACAGAAGAATTAACAGGTATCTTATCATCGATAGTAGTGAAGAATTAGGAAGTTGCGGTGATAATTCAAAACAGGTGGGAAGGTACAACATATATATAACCCAATATACAATATAGAAGACTGAGAAATTCAATATGAAATACAATAAACATAAATAAGAAAAATCAAGGAAACTGTTCACGCGAACCCATTAGATTTTCCGCTACCTAATAACGTCTTTTTTTCTTAAAAGAAGTTTTCACTTCAAAAACTTTAGTCTCATCAAACCCATCAGTTTTTAACACAACAAAAGACATTATATGTGATGGAAAAGGTTGCTGAGAAATTTAACTGTGTGCTTGCTTACGTAATACATGTAATGAAACAACCCCAAACTTCATTGAGAAAATAATAACAGATCTGACTGTCTCTAATGAAGATTTATAATGTTAAATATTCGGGCTTAATTCATTGAAGCCTTTGCTTAAATATTTAACAATGGTAACTAAACGAATTTATTGGTTATATCTTATTCGGCAACGTCATAAATATAGAGTTGTATGAATCTTTTAGCACGCAATTAAATCCTATTACCGGGTCTCCTTGGTTCCTAATAATAAAATATATTCTTAATCTAAGCTGATATAAAATTCTTATTCTTAAGGCAAATTCGATTTCTATGAAATCATAGGCAAATGCATGCGTGGATTTAACAGGACATGTACTGTTATACAGTAGGAATAAGAAGCATAATCTGAGCCTTTTTTTTCTTTCATTTTGAATGAAAGCAAATATATAAAAACCCTAAAAAACGTTATTTGATTGATTGCTCAATTAATATTCTCTGAAAACTTCTACCCTTGCAACCCGTGTCAAAAATTGAGTTGATACATTTTGCCTTAAAACTCTTTGATTGAAGACTTAATAATACATTATATCTTGTTGTTGTGTGGCTTAAAAGAGGACGTGGTGACTAAAATTAAGAAAGATATACTTCGATGGTTCGGGCGTTTCGAGAGGATAAATGAAAGTTAGTAAGAAAAATTTATGTTGCAAAAGTTGAGTGGCGGTGTCGGCTGGCCTAGGTTTACGTATACCGACCAGATCAGTGATATAATAAAGAAAGGCGGTAATAAGAGTAGTGTAGAATAAGCGAGAGAGGTGTGCCAGGACCGTGACAAATGGAAATCCGTAATTTCTGTCTACGTCGCTGGTTTAGGGGTGTGACTGTATACCAATAAAGTATTCTAACATGTTTGCGTAGTGTGAACTTACCCTAAGAATGTGATGAGGAAGAATGAGATACGATTGAGTCAAGAATGTATAAAAATTGACTTTAAATACATAAGTTTAATTGTCAATGTTTCTCGCCTTTTATATGTATTTTTTATTAAAGATCTCAGTGCACGTTAACGAATGCTAGATGGCTCTTATGACTGACGAGAAAAGTGTCAAAAACCAAATGATTAGTCATTATTAGTCTAATCTAAGCTGCGTGAGTCGTACGACATTAATTTATACAGAATTGTCGGCTAAGGCTATGTTAGTTTTTTGTGTTAAAATCCTGCCCAAGGCATAGAAAAAAAATAAAGAAATAAAATATTATTCACACACATTTTTTATTCAATTAATGTAATTTATTGTATAAGGCACCCTAATAGATACCCTGCTCTCAAGTCTTTTCTGATCACACTGTATATGCTTAGGGTTGACGTACGTCAACGACCTCCCTTTTCCTTTTCCCTTGGGCTATTTAGTAATATTTGAACAAAATGAAGTCGTGCACAATATTCAGGTGGCATTGTTCACGTTTAAAACAGTCCTCGTGTTCCTGGACGAATGGACATTAAACTGTGCTCAGACTTTGAAATGAGCGAAAATTGCCTTTGGGGGAGAATAATATGTTATTTGTTTTGTTGACAACGTCCACAGTGTACCGACATTATTTTATTTAAATGAAATCTTATTTCATGATTTCTCTTATCCAGTTAAAAAAATAGGAATTTTATAGTAAATTATGGACGTATCGATTAATGGGTAATATGTATTCTGGCGTTAAACGGATATTTTTCTATGTTCAGGTTCGCAGCATGCTCTGCTGCCTGTACAGTGATATTACGTACGTTAACGCGTAAACGTTTAGCAATGGATGCTTATTGCCATATGTGAATGAAGATACATTGGCGACAAATAATAAAAAATCATAGAAATGTATTGTCATAAATATCCCTTTTCTAAGTTCAAACACTGGTTACATTTATTTCATAGTCAGCACACGATTTTACGAAGCACTTTTCCAAGGAAACGGAGGCATAATAAATAGCGCCACCTGAGCGCGGGGACGACGCCGCATTCAAATAAAAAATTTATATATATCTCATTCTGTGTCATTCTTACTCGAATCTTTATCTTCCCAAAATACATCAAAGGGAAGATAAATATTTAAATTACTATATTGACGTCGATTTCTTAATGAGGAAATAATTCCACTATTATCATATTATACATGTCAATGTTCTAGGAGGCTTCATTTCTTTCAGGCCGTTGTTTGTTTACCGCGCAATGCTTGGGCACGTTTAATATAATATTTTGAAGATTTTACATTAAACTAGGAATAAAATTACGTATGTGTTTCATCTTTCTGCCCTTTTCCCACTCATGCGGGGTCGGTACAGTATGATTGTAGTAGGTTTTGGCTACAGTCTTTACGGCCGGCCGCCTGCTTAACGACAACCGTCCTCGGGAATTATGTATTTAAAATGAGATAAAGAGAAGAGTGAATATGCTGTTACTAAACTAGCGCGTACCATCTTGCGAACGCATAACATCCGGCGGGATCGTAGCTTATTCCCTATAAAAAAATAGTTTTTTTAGAAAAAAGTTTAGTTTCGACCACAAGTGATAGATCACGCGGGCGACGTGGTCTCCGCGAAGCCAGAGACGGATCGTTTCCACATCACGTCTAATTTCGTTACGTTGTTACCACTAAAAAAGTTATTATTGATTAAAAAGTTTTTGAAGTGAAATTTTGTATTTCGAGTTTTATTGTCAAGAGGCTTTATTTTTGATTAATTATTTATTTTTGAGTTTTGTGCCTGTGTTTTTTATGGAACAATGTGGCAAACGAGCAAGCGGTTCACCATATTAAGTGACCCGCTACGCATAGGCATCTGCAACAAGCTAATGAGTCGCAGATGCGATGCCTACCTTTAATGAACAGAGAAGGGGATAAACAGAAAAAGCATATTACTTTTTCCTATCCATGCCTTATGTCCTTAAAACCCAAAATAAAACTAATAAATCGTCCTTGTCCCGTGTGGGTTAGTTATTGACCTCATAACTTCAATGAAAATAGAAAACGATTAGACTCTACCACAGCTAGTAGCAGAGCAAAATATTTTTAATAACCAATATCCTGTTCATCATCATCATCACCCTGCCCTTTTCCTACCTATGTGGGGTCAGCAGAGTACGTACTTCTGTTCCATATCTCTCTATCAATCGTCATATCTGAATACACGTCCTTCTTACACATAACATATATTTTTAACAGAAATAGTGCCCTTAAAAACAACATTTGTTGCACGAATGGGACGACTCGAATGTGAAATACCACGACCTCGCAGTAGACAGGCGTGAAGTAGAAGCATTCAGCGTTTCGTACGGTTAGTGAAGCGCCGGAGACTTTAAGGATTAAATCCTTAGTTTTTCCCTTTCCTTTCTATCTTATTCTAATATGGGAAAGGGAAGGGTATTCGACGGCGGAGGGGATGGAATTGAAAAGAAAATTTTGTCTCTACAATAAACCCAAATTAAGTCACTTGTATTTCAGTTTCATAATTAACGTTCATCAATGAAACTGTTTGAAAGATTGATTAAAGAGAAAACGCGAGAACAAGTTTTGCTTTCGTCAATTTGTACTTCTCCACAATTTATTTGGTTATTATTTGTATTTTATCAGAACAAAAAGCCTTTTAATTTAGTATAAAATTGAGCTCTAATGAGGCACGTGCTGGGAATAATGACGCTATTTGTACGTGCGTGTACTCTCGTCACTTTCTTACTTCTATTGAAGCATTCATAATAACCAAATATATAATATTTATCTTTCAAGTTACAAAGTTAGACGACAAGCAAGCCTGTGCCTTGCATTGAGAATAACTACTCTTTTAATTGCTAATTTATTTTCAGCAAGAGACGTTCTCTTTAGTCTTAAGTTCTTCTTAGTGTTCGTTCGTCAGTACCTAGTTAGTTAGTTAGTATGTTAGAGAAATGGACAAACATCTGGTGAATTAATGAGTCGTTCGCTTTCTTCATCCACAAAAAGGAGTAAGCGACCAAGTTAAATAGCAGTATATCCTAACCAATAGTTACGACTTGGGTATTTTAAGAAAAGAGCGTCGTCCTTCCTTAAAGTCCGGCAAGATTTGCTCTGATTGTGGATGTTCGGGGGTGGCGGTAATCTAAATTTCAGGCAACCCGTTGCCATGTTGGCACCTTGTCGTATTAAAAAAATCTAACTCTTCCTTGAAGATATAATAAATTGTCATAACTTATTTTAAGATAAATTAAAAATACCTTGTCAGTTTGTCAGTCCGCTCAACGACAAGCCTACCTTATTCTCTTATAGATCTTATTAAGTAAGCGCAATATTATGCGAAATCAATATGACTAAATTTCAAATAATAAAATAGCTTTAATTTAATAAATGAAACAACACCTTATAAAGAAATAGGATTATGCGTAGCCTGAATGGAATTTTCATGTCGTATTTTAAAGGCTTAGCTAAAAGGCCGTGATTGAAAATGGAGTTCAATTGCTTAGAGCTTCAAATGATTGAAATTCTATTAACTTGGAAAAAAGAAATATTAATTTAGGTTTTCGTACTGATATTGACTTTATAACTATGACATCTGTCAGATTTAGAAATTTATATTAATAGTTTGTAGCTTGATAACGTGAAAATTGATAGGAACAAGAAAGGAGTTATTTATTACTGAGATGATGTTCGATCCCAAAAGAAGAAAACGTATTGTACCGATAAGAAGGTGACTAACGAGCAAGCCGGTCACTTGTTGTTAAGTGACCGCTACCCATAGGCTGGCAGTAAGCTAATGAGTTGCAGATACGTAGCCTATCTTTAAGGGACGGACGAGGATAAACAGGTAAAAGGATATTTCTCCATTCATCCCCTCCCAATCCTATTCTCGTCGCCATCCCATCCTTCCCTAATAAGGAAAGGACTAAAATTGGGCCTCCAGCCCTCCCCTCACTCAACAGACAAAAGGCAGAAACATACTTCTACTTATTGTCTGTCTTTTGTGAGATCGGCCCATTCGTGCCGTTGTCGGACTTTGTTGTCGCGGGCCACCAGTATTCCAAGTGAAAACAGTAGAGAATAATAAATGAGTTTTTAATAACTTAAATAATAACTCTACTAAAATTATATCCGTGAAAATGTGAAGATGGATAGCTAGTTAACTATGTAACATTACAGAATGGATAAGAGGTGAATGTCTCACTCGTCACATATAGACGTATCATCAAATAGACTATGCAGTCTTACTACAAAGCCAAGAGCACTGGAACGTTAACTTAAATCAAAGTTAGGAACGAATTCCTCGGACCGCATTTTCAACTTATTCACCATTCTATTCAGTTTTCGTTTTAAGTTCGGTTCCCTTGTGGAATTTTTATCTCATGCATTGCAATTTTAAAACCTCTCTTTTGTGTAGTATGTTGTGTAACTTTATTGTGGAATTCTGAATATTTGACTCTAGTGATAATATACTGTAACTGTAAAAAATATTCTAGTTATTTGCTGTCATTTATACTAAGAAATACGCTGCGTACGACTGCTTGGCACATGTAAACACAAACATAAGTTTGAAGAAGGCAAAAGAAATCTATACACTAGGCAAAGGAATTGGATGAAGAATAATGAAATGATTATGCCTCTATACCGAAATTTAAACAGCTATTGCTACGTCAGTCTCAGGCTCTTTTGTCAGAATTAAACGTTGTAAAGTGGAAATAGTATATCAAATGATAACTTTAAAATTAACATAGCGATTAAGGTCCATAGTAAACAGCATAATCTCTAGGTAGCGTTAACATACAATTAAAATTATAGCGCACCTTATCTTCTTTACAAGAGATAATTTATCTAGTCGTAATACATCCCGCATGAAGTAACCGTGTCTCTTCTTACCTTACCAAGTTTTAATTAACAGGTACTAATTAAAACTTACTCCAGTTTCTATTTAATGTGCTCCGGAATACGCGAGCCTTATCGTGATATTAAAACATGGCGCTTACTCTGATGACACAAGTTCGCGTGTTACGTATGCTATTACAGCTCTTTATTATTATGTTACACAATATAATCAACTCTATGACATCTTCTATACGCAATATTATAATATATCAATTAAAATATCAAATTTAACGAGTATATTTTTTATACTTTAGCAAAAGCTTTCTATGAGAGACAAGGAGAATGTTCGATATAAATGTGGAAGGATATATCGGCCGATATAGGCCTAAGGAAACATGGATGGATTGCATGAAAGGTGACATGATTAAAAAGAGACTGAAGACCGAAATTGACGGTTGATATATCGATTTGGAAGACGAAAACATTTGCCGACCCAAAGTGGAAAATTGACACGGAGATGATGGACCGTGGGCTTGTTTTGTAGAAGAAGACTATGAAATAAAAGAGCGGCTCCTCGGCGGACCGTTGTTAAGCCCCGCTGCTACCTCTCCGAAATAGGAGTTTGTCAACCTTTTCGTCCTATCGCACGCATTTTGTAAACTATTAGTTTCATTGTGTAAATCCTAAGAAATAACGAAATTTTAATGTAACATACATAAGTTTATTGAAATTATATTTTCACATGATAGTGAAATGGGACGTTGACGCCTAGGTACCGTTCAAATTAAATTTGGTCTCGATTAAACTTGTTAAGTAAATACAATAGACCGCTGGGATTAAGTCCGCCTTAATTAAAACATTTGTACAAGCTACCCATCGACTTAATGTTTAACTTGTTATATTGTATTGACTCGTCATTGGACTTTTTCATAAACTCGTAAACTATTTCCTAAAACTAGTTGCTAGTTTCAAAAACTTCAAATTCCCAGAAATTACATAGACTTATCTGAAAACTACAAGTTATATGGCCAAAGATTTAAATCAACGTATACAATGTTTCATTGCGATATATGTTTGTTTTAAAATATAAACAAACTTCATAAGTTGAAGATCGAAACTCCAACCGCCCAATATTGTTAAATATACTACACACATTTACATAATATTTTTTTATATAACTGAAGAATGAAGGGGTTCTTTCATTCGTTCGAAAGCCCCTTATTTTCTTTTCTGGACCTCGTTAAAAAAACTATGGGATATATTTTTTCTAAACAAAAAACTACTTGCCTACCTCTGCTAGAGAACATTGAACTTTGAAAGTAAAATGTTACAAAAAATAAGAAATAAAAGGCAGATGATGTCACATTGGCATGAGTGGATATAGATGATCGAGAACTTCATATATGTTACAGCATCTGTGACCCAAACAAACGCCCTAGCATACAAAAGAGAAATAAGCTTCCGGGCACCTCTGCTCGTATGTACAAAAGTCACAAGAAACACTTTTATACACAAGTGTAGTGAATGTAGATATGGTTTGTTTCACGTCAAGATGGAATGTTTACAAAATAAAAGTTACACCCTACTTTTTATGTTAAAATTCGTAAATTCCAAAATATTTTAGAAAAACAACTTCTAACATTACCTTATAAAATTAGCTATCCATGTTATACAATTTCACTTCGTTTTATCTCACGATTTCCACAAAATTCCCGATGAAAGTATAAAAAGTGTTATGGCCGCCATGTATGGTGGTGTTTGTTTACAAAAATTCTATCTGGATG
This sequence comes from Papilio elwesi, assembly GCA_029849275.1. NCBI lineage: Eukaryota > Metazoa > Arthropoda > Insecta > Lepidoptera > Papilionidae > Papilio > Papilio elwesi. The sequence goes on along the minus strand of CM056691.1, from coordinate 12,050,940 downwards.
AGGAACAAACTCTCGATTTTAAGCGTACAGCAATGGGTTGTTTAGAACCAGGAAGCAGCATAGGTGTAGGCGTGGGAAGGAGTGTAGTATTTGTATCTATTCTTGTGTCATCTATATATATAAATATGATGTTTGTATATGTGTGTATCTAGACTCCGACTTCGATGTGAAGATCGGATCAACATAATTAATGGTACCCGGGCGAGTCACTATTATATACTACGTCAGCCTAAAATCCATATAGTGAATGTAAACCGTCAAAAACTGGGGATCATACAGTTAGTCGGGTTTTTTAAAATTAATTATTACTTATTCAGTATTATATAGATATTTATAATTCTTCGATTAGGTAAACTAAGATTACACTATTATTAAAAGATATATTTAATTATTTCTATTATAAATTGTCCAATTTGTTAAACTTCCGCTCAATAACCAGACGCAATTAGTCGAGCAATTTTAGGCATGATTGATAAGTCGAAGTCAATCAGCCGTACGGTCAGCAAATTAACTGACAATGAAATCAATGAACCTCGGCCGGGCTTACTGTTCCAACACAAATTGACTTTGACAAAAGACAAGGTATATTACTTCTGGCTCATTTATTAAGCACTATACAAAGAAAACTTGTCTACGATACCTGTAATAATATAACAAAGATACATTAAAGAGTTCATCGTGAAATAAGGTTGTATATAGACCCTTTGGTTTTTCAATTATTTAGAATACATTATTTATAGAGCTCATAGCAGCGTCGCCCGGGTGAATTTCACTATAATTTATTTAAAAAATCTACCATGAGATAATTATTACAATACAATTTAACAAAAATGTAATCCATTGTCTTTATATTTATACAAGAAATTGATTGCTCGTTTGTATATCAATAGTCTGTCCTATAATTAAGGATTCAATTTGGGGGAGAGTGGACCTGAATTACATTCCTCCACTTTTTTTATATTCTAGATATTATTAATGCATTGCTTTCTATCATTGTAGAGTACGAATGCGATTTTTTTCCTCAACTATTAATCAAATGCACAACTTGACGTATAACATGACCGATGCTTTAGCCAATGCTGATGTTGCCCAATGGTTATAGGTTATTACCGCCACGTATAAGACGACGCATCGTAGGTATATATCCAATAAATCGGACTAACGGTCTGACGGCAAGGGGTCCACAATGTTAGCAATGCATGGTGACGTCTTTATAGTGGTCCAGCGGTTGACTAAAATTTAAGGGAAAAATGGGTCGTCATCCCAGTTAGAAACGAAGTTCCTTGTAAGTATTTTTGCCACGCCAAAAAGCGTAGCCATCATTTATTCAAGTCCTATCCTATCCCTCTAATTTGTTGTCATACAAGATGACCCGGCAGACATCGTTCCTCCCTGTCTGACCTATGTATGACTGTAGTTCATATAAAGGTTTTTACGGCCTGCCTGACGCCTTAGGTCTTGTTTATCAGTTTGATCACAGACAATCCCGTTGGCGTTGCCGTAGTCAAATGCGTCGACTGGTATTGGTCGGGCACATTCCTTCTCGTCAGGTTCGTCATTAGCGTATCGGCTTGATTATGTGATAATCCTATTTCCATTCCTGTAGAAGCAGCGCCTCTTCCGTCTTCGTGGATATCCGCGAGTATCTCTTCCGTGTCACAAGTTTACTCTTGTTGATTCCGAAACAATCGAAGTCAGTGTGATTTAACTTAATTATGTTGTGTTATTAGCTGTGTTAATTTTATATTAATTACTGGATGGTTTGCACTCGGATTGATTCCTTTCATTGAAGGAACTGGAGAAAACAAAATTAATATTCCTTTAACTGCTGAAAACTAGCTGAAACGCGAGTACGGCTCAACGCACAAGCGCGTAAAGCCCATTTTCAAAACAACTGTGCGGCAAAACACACAAGGTGTGTGTATTTCAAACGTAACGCCAGTGCGGAATATCACACGGCGCGTGTATTAATTATTGAGGATTACTTATGTATTAATGATTCACAATTATTTGGCTTAAATGTTGATATTGTGACTAGAATTGAGAAAGGTATCCTTTGGTGGTTCGGGCATGTTGAAAGGATGAATGAAGAGAGAATAACAAAACAATTTATGACGCAAAAGTGAGCGGCAGTGTTGGTATGGGACGCCCTAGGAAAACTTACAGCACCCGTAACTGACGAGCATGTTTACGTAGATGCATGAATGTAGAAGCCAGAGAGAGGTTGGTTATTCTGCTATTCATGCACATATCCAGACAACTGTATATAATAGAATTATAGAAAGAGAAAGGGCGCTAGCATGGGCATAACGTCTTTTCCTTATTTTGTGCCAGTTCACTCTGATAGCTATACGATATATAGGTACAGAAATTCTTGTAAGCTTATCGATATAATAAGCTTACAAGAATTTCGTTTTAAAAATACGGGTATTATATAAATTATTGGTGTCGTAAGCTAGTTAAAGGTAAATTTATTCTGATTCACATAAATTCAAAGACAAAGTTTAAAGATCATTGTTTTATTTTCTTCTTAGAAACACTTGCTATTGGTTCTGTCTCATATTCAATTTCCACTCTCGGCTTCTTCCGGCTTGTCATCTTCAAATTCATCTCCTGTAAATTGTCAAATTGTTGTCAATTGACATTGCCCTGTAGGAATCACTTCTGTGGGTATATATAGAGTATATAAATGCGTATGAAAAACTTTTTTTTTCGTTGTTATTTTTTACGCATTTATTGGCATCATATACTTATATTTCGTATAATTATACAATTTTAAGCCACTGCTTTTATTTTTATAAGTAAAGTAACAAATGTGATGGCCATCAAGTATTGTTCTAAGTTGACGTTTATATTAAGATTTTACATATTGAATATGATATCAGTTGGCATTTAATATGCGCCAAAAGTTTTTTTCTTTCATATTACACATAGTATGTAAAATTGTGAAATAAGTAAAGTAGTAAATACCTCTATATCTGAAGTATCAGATTCAAAGTCACTTTGGACATCGACATTTTCTTTTCTACCGGAATCGCTCTCCTGGAAACAAATTAAAGAAAACAATAAAGGAACAATTCCAATCACAAATTATTATGCAATCATAGTATCACGCTAAAAGAGACCCTCTGTTTATATTTTACTCACATGGATATGAGTAATGCTATAATCGAGTTAACCTTAAGCCATTTTCCAACAGTGGTAGAGCCCACAACACCAATCAAAAAATCTGTTACATAAATTGGCCGGCTCAACCAGTGAAATACTACGACCTCACAGAAAACAGGCGTGAAGTAAAAGTACTCTGCGTTTCCTCTGATGAGTGAGGTGCCGGAAGCCTTATTTCAGTCCTTTTCCCCGTCCCACCCTTTTTTCATAAGGATAGCATAGCACAAAACATATTCGTTAAAAAAAACACTCATTTATTTATTTTAAAAACAAACAAAAAAGACAAAAGGATCTCTCCCCCTTTCACCAATATGAAAATGTTTTAAATTTATAAATCAATGTACTTACAGCATCACTATCCATATCGCTATTGGCTTCAATAAACTCATCAGTTTCCTCAACCACCTTCTCTAGTTCTTTCTCCAACTCCGGTTCCATTTCCATTTCCTCTTCATCCTCATCCTCTTTTTCACTCTCACTTTCACCAGAAATTTCTTCTGCTTTAAGTGCCGCATCAAATGCCATTTGTGGGAAATTGTAAATGTCATTATACTAAAAAGAATATACAATTAGAATACAATTATTAAATTATTTATTAAATTACAATTTGCATCCAAATTAAAAAGAAATTATGATGTTTGTAATTTTTTTATTGTAGTGACTTAGAAGATTAACTAATTTAGAAGATTCGGCTGTAGTGGCAGATACAGACTAAGCAAGTTCGAAAAGTAATTCCTGTGAAAATATTATCCGAATGGCATGCTAAGGAAAGAAAACGATAAATATGCTTTAATTAAATATTATATTTAATCAAAAATATATTCTTTATAGAGATTAGCAATTGCTGTTTGAACCTCACAAAGTCTATTAATCCCTTAACAGAATCTAATACATTTTTAAAACATACAATCTTATATCTGTCTATGGCAACTAATATTTCTTATCACTGCATACCACTACATTCAACATGAATTTATTTATTTATTTTATTTAGGTACACATAACAGTTTACAATCGTTTTACATATATCTAATTAGGAGACAATACTTAAAAGCTAGATCATAAACCAAAGAGTGTGTACACAGCATGACAAAACGTGTGCAAATCCAATGACATTAAAGTGCACCTGCGTTATCTACTATAAGAAGAATAAAACAGGAAAAAGTGGAAGAAAACTAGAAGTTCTTCATGCATACATTGACAATGTATGCATAAGGTGCTATGAACATTTTATCAGCAGTCATGGTTTATTAAACTGATTCAATAAACATTGACAACATCGAAATAATGTGTATTATATTTTCTTTAGTAAAAGGAAAGTAATCATACTTACTGTTCCTTTTTTAAGTCTTTCAAGTAACTGCTTCTCGATGGCATTATCAATTCTAGCGGCTACAAGAGCTTTCTCTTCTCTTCTTCTCTCACGCCTTTCTATCTTTCGCTGTATCGGAACTAGTTCTTTCCTGAAATAAATGTTTATTTTTGTTTCAATGTTTTAATTGTTTTACATCAAATTAAGAATACTAAATCACTACACAATATTATCATTTTTTTGTTCTAAGAAACCAACATTCTTACTTGAAGTTATTGCTAATGATTAGCTTGGTAAATTCTTAAGAGTGTGTATCGAAATACCAATTGATCAACATAATATATAATCAATTGTACACATTTAATATCAATAAATATAATAATGTAAACAGTGACAACTTACACAATGATAACAGATGACACAATCTGTCATCACTAATGTTAACAAAATTATGCACACAAATATTGTTAACACCCAGGTGTGGTGCCCAGAAATGTATGGGACATGTTTTTATCCATTGCGATATGTGGATAAATCTCTACATGTTTTAATAAGTTTTATACAGTTCTAATTTTTTTATAGAATAAGGGGTCAAACAAACAGCAAACTTATGAGCTAAATTCACATAAGTTGAGTAAAATAACATTTCGAACTATTGGCACCACGCAGGGCCCGGTGTTGCAGTCCAAAAAGCACTACACCACCCTTGTTTTTTCATTTTTAATGCAATCTGCTGTATTTGATTATTTCAATAGCTAATAACTAATTCACAAACTACAATATAGCAGTCTGCCATTTAAATTATGGCAGTCAGGTAGCAGGTTAAAGCATTAATAAATCACTTCAACTGTTAATAAAAATTGCTGTTTTCTACTTACACTCTTCTTAATTTAAGCTTTCTCATTCGAATAAGATATTGTGTTATTTTCACAAGTCTCTGCTTACATTTTGATTGTATAAAAGCCGGCCAGTAAAGTAAATTTTCATTGATTTGGTAAATCGCTTTTTCAAAATTTCTTGATAATTTAACTTTTTCCCATTGTTTGGCTGGAAACATAATCCTGTAAATAGAAAACAGTCAACTATAGGCAAATTATGTATATATATTTCTTAATTTACCATATAATCCATAATTAAAACTCTTGTCACAAAGGTAGGTTTGATGAAATGGTTTTCAAATAAATTTTTATGTAATCAAGTCTTAACCTGAAATATGACCGATTCCATAAGAAATATTACTCTATTCATAAAGCAGCATAATAAACATAAGATAGATGTTAAAACATTTATAACCTGTTCATATGGTATCAGAACGCATTTTTACTCACCAAATTACTTGGTACATTCATGAAGATGCATATCAATCGGAGTTTCACATGCCTTATACCAAAATGCATTGCTGTTCCTTGTAAGCAAATAAATGAGGTGTAACCTATACTAACATACATCCTAGAAGCAAGGCGAGCTCTTAAAAGCACCTAGACATAAGGCCTATTTAATACTGACTACCCATAACAAATGCTTCTAACTATAGTTCCAAACTGATGACATGGCAGCCATTATACTTTTATCAGAAATGTTGTAATTATGTGGAAATTCTGATGAAGTAATTAATTTATAATTAATTGTATAATGTTGATAACTAATGGTATAAGGTAAGGTAAGAAAAAAATTCTCCAAAATATTTTGCAACTTACGAAAACATTTTAGCATTAAAGGTATGCCCTTTGTTTACAAACTTTTTATGTTAAATAATATATCTACATAGATCTAGCCAGTGATTTTATCCTACAAAAGTGAACAGATAGCATAATAAAGGTACACTGTCGGCCAAAAGTTTGAGACCACTTTGTACACAGGTTATAATTTGCAAAATATTTTAAATCTGCATATGATAACATAACAATATGAACACCTGTGTAATCTACTAATCATTTTGAATGTCTAAACACCATTTCTCTTATCTTTTACACAATGACTATGCCATAAAAGGGCATTGTTTATTTACCACAGATGAGTGCCGCGTAAGGACCAGGTGTTGCAATTGTCATTATATTATATGGCGGCTCCCTTGTACTTGTTTGGTTATTGTTTTGCGTTGATAAATATTTAGGAATATTTTAAGCCATAAATCCTATTCATAGCATGGCTACTTAAGGAGTTAGTCTTGGTTAATCTATTCAGTCTGAGCTACTGTTTTGTCAAGTGAAGATCTCCAAAAATGGGAAAAGTCCGTGAAATCTCCAGTGAAACTCGTTCCGCCATCGTTACTGTATACGACGAAGGCAAGTCTGAACGAGAAATTGCCGCTAAGCTGAAGTTATAGAAGACTTGTGTTCATAACGCAATAACTCGATACAAGACAACCGGCAGTCATCAAGACCTACCGAGCTCGGGGAGACCGAGAGCAACCACTTCTAGCGAAGACAACTTCATTGTTGTAACAAGCAAGCGTAATAGACGTTTAACAGCACCAGAAATTCGAGCTGAACTCAATAAAACTGGACCGGAACCTGTATCATTGACAACAGTAAAGAGAAGACTTCGAGATGCCAATTTGTTTGGTCGCGTAGCTGTTCGTAAACCACTGTTATGGACACAAAACAAAAAGAAACGTCTGCAGTGGGCTCTTACTCATCGATATTGGACTGAAGAAGACTTTAAAAAAAGTTCTTTGGACTGATGAATCGAAGTTCGAAATATTCGGTTCGAAAAGAAGAGTTTTTGTACGTCGTAGTGCCGAATAAAAGATGTTGCCAGACTGTGTAGTGCCAACAGTCAAACATGGTGGAGGCTCTATTACGGTCTGGGGATGTTTCTCGGCTATGGGACAGGAGATTTGGTTAAAATTGAAGGAAAAATGAAAAAGGAGCAGTACAAAGAGATACTGGAGCGAAACGCTGTTCCTTCCGGGCTACGTTTGATTGGAGATGGATTCATTTTCCAACAAGATAATGATCCAAAATATAGTTCTAAACTATGCAGGGGACATTTACAGCACAAAGAGACGGAAGGAGTTTTGAAAAACATGAAGTGGCCCCCGGATCTCAATCCGATAGGACTTCTGTGGGAGGAGATGGACAGAAACGTCCGTAGTCATTGTCCAACGTCAAAAGAAGACCTCTGGAGGACTTTACAAGAGAGTTGGAACAATGTTTCACAAGAAACTATCAATAAACTAATAACCCGGTTACCAAGATTGGTCATAAGAGTTATAAAAAGTAAGGGAAGATTTTTCGACGAAAAGTTAGTTTAAATAATATCTTTTTTTTTATTAAAATCAAAAAGGCAATTATTGTAGTTTTTAAATTATTTTAAGTTACATAAAAAGTACCCTATTTAATAAGGTAAATAAATAATTTGTAGAGCACTAACTTTTGGAGTTTTATTCAATATTGTAATTTTTTCAAGGTGGTCTCAAACTTTTGTCCGACAGTGTAGATACATTCATCGGCTTTTTGCTACTAATTTAGTTAAATATAAACATACCTCTCTGCAGTTTTCATGTACAGATAAATAATACCATTTTCTTCTCTAACAGTCGCGTATTTACTATTTGCTAGCGGACACGACGACCGGCTACATAAGCCCGTGAGGTTATATTCATTGCGGCAGAAGTGCTGAGTTTTTGTACTGCGAAATATATTTATAATTAAGTGAAATAACGGAAAACCAAGTGCATTATACAAAACAATCGAATATGATAAATTAAGATTTACTTACGTTACTTTGTGTGAACAATGCGTTTTGTTGATTATCGCCCAAACAACCTAAAAACATAAAGGACTATTAACAAAATATGGATATAAATAAAATTTATTGAACACTAAAATGAGCAAGTAATTTCTTACATCGTCGTGCTGCATCTTGTTTGAAAATAATATCGATTTTAATCAAAAACTACACTTTAAGATCTAAATTGACACAATATTGAATACACCACATGGCAATGGCATTTGCAATTTGCATTGACATGACAATGACAGCGACAACATTTTTACACAGATTCAAGGAACATAATTACTCTCTACGAGAGTTAATATTTACTATGCTATATAATACTCACAGAGTTTATAAGATAGTCTCGAGCAAAACTAAACACTTGACAGTCACGAAATACATGAATTCAGTAAGTTTATTAAGAGTCCGTGCTCTTTATTTCTCAAATACAATAGTTTTAAGTTAAAAACTCAAGATGCAAGCAACATTCAACAACAATTTTATACTTAAGCCATTTATTTCTATTAGTTTTCTTCGCATCGCACTTTGCTGTGAAATAAGTCGCAACAGATGCTATAGCATATAACATACAACGCTTTAGCGTTGCCTGCACCAGGGTATTTTAGCCTAGTGATTAGAAAAATATATTATTTATATGCAAAAATAAATAAATATACGCTCACGCCCGGAATCCAGAGGGGTCAGCAGAGATTATGGATTTCCATTTGGCGCAATCCTGGCACACCTCTCTCGCTTCTTCTATATCCTACTATCATCCTATATATGTACATCTACTCATACAAGCCCGTCGTACTCATTATATGACTACTACTATTCATTTACTGTTTTATGTGTTTTTTATTCCTGTAACATACGTTTTGAAGATTTTAAGTTGCATGAATAAAAAGCACAGAAAATGTTATATAAATGATAATACTTAAATAAAGAAAAGTTTAAAAAAGTTGCAATCTTCAAAGTTTTCGCCACAGATGATATCTTTTCTATTCGTTCCGTTAAGTACGACGTTCACGATGATGTATTTGTTTATCTGTAATTTATTGTTTGAATTTAATTTGTTTGTCGGTTATTTCTGCTCTCTGTCTATTTACATTATTTTAAAAAGGCTGTCTTATAAAATGTTAAACGTGTGTAATTATGGTAGTCAGTAGTCACATACATTAGTAGTCTCAATACGTTTTCGGCTAAATTGTTAGAAGATTAGAAGTAATAATAAAATATGAGTGACAATATAAAAGTAGTTGTCAAAGTTAGACCTCTAATCCCACGTGAAATAGAAGAAAAGTTATTTCACCAATGGCGCGTAAAAGATAATACTATTTACCAAATCGATCAAGCTGGGAAGGATTGTGGAAATTTATACACATTTGGTAAGTAAACGAGTTTTGGGGTTAACTTTGAATTGTCTGTTCTCATTTGTATTTTAATGTGCAACTCGCGTCAATTGGCCAGTAAGTTGAGTTTCCAAGAAATAAAAACAAACTTCTCTTTCAGACAAAGTCTACGACGAAAATACAAATACAAGCGATGTTTACAAAGACATTGCTAAGCCTATTGTCGAAGCTGCGACAGCCGGGTTCAATGGGACAATTTTTGCTTACGGTCAAACTTCTTCGGGCAAAACATTCACCATGACCGGCACTGAAACTTCACCTGGACTCATACATCTTTCTGTGATAAATCTATTTGATATTATTAAAAATATAACCGACAGACACTTTTTAATACGGTATGTTTACATTTTTAAATTATGTAACTATTTTTGTATATTGTGGGTTATATGAACTTATTTTTTTATGGAGAAGGTGGCAAACTAGCAAACAGCGCACCTGATGTAAAGCGATTGCTACCCATAATCATCCGCAATAGGCAAATGAGTCACAGATGTTTTGGAAAAGGATATAATCTTTTCCTATTCATCCTTGCCATGTCCAATTTTTTTTATGATAAAAAGTTTGTTTACCAAACAAGCAAGTGGGTCACCTGATATTATTGGGCTGTTATTTAGTGGTAGCACTGTAATTCTGTTCTCCTTCCCATCCTATTCTTATATAGAAAGGATAGGAAGGAGAAGAGGTCTTAAATTTGCTGACATGTCACTCGTCAGACACAGAGCAGGAGTTCAACCCGATGGTGATATGATATGAGGTGCTTACATTGTCACTGATTAAGGTAATTTAACCCTATATCTCTGTGAGGATTAGTGGGCAGGAATTTATTGTTTATGTCCTTCTTACATTCTTTTTGCTGTAATTTGTTACAGGTTTCTGAAATCCTTTTTAATTTTCTTAAGAGGACAGAGGATCCCTTTCCGCCACTCTCCTCATAAAATCTCTCTCGATTAAAATTTCTACATTGTGTTTATGGTGTATTTCTTGTCACAAAAATTTTTATACTAGCTATTATTTATTAATAGTTCTATTAAATTATTTTAATTCCAGAGTATCTTACGTGGAAATTTACAATGAAACAATTATAGACTTATTAAATACAGAGAAGAAAAACATAAAAATTCAAGATACTTTTCAAGGTGTCAAGGTTGATGCAACTGTAAGAATGACAACTTCTCCTGAAGAAGTTTTCCAGTCTATGAAAGAGGTAAATGTTTATGGTACAAAAAGTTATTTACAGGACTTCTAGCTTATATCATGCATGTATGATATGGTATGATTGTAAACAAACAAACATTTACCACACATGATGGTCATTACACTTTTATTGGAAATGTTGTCATTATATAGAAATAAATTGAAGTTAAATTGTGTAATGTGGATAGCTAATGTTATCATGTAATATGATAACAGTTGTTTTTAAAAATATTTTGGAATTGATGAACTTTGACCTTAACCTTAAACTTTGTTTAAAAAATCACATCTTTCTGTGAAACAAGGTTTAGAAATTAAATTCCTTAAGCAATACTATTTTATACTAGTATAATCAATCATTTAACTCTAATTCATTAAGTGTCACTTATGTAATTTTTTCCTCAAAAAATGAAGGAGTTCAACGTAAACAAAAAATTAAGTGTAGATTTGAACTCTATGGACATTTTATAAACCATATTTATCATAATTTTGGTTTGAACAAAATAGATTCAACCAAGCTTAGTACTTTGACTTCTGTACAGGCCTATGAATCATCACCTCCCTGCCCTTTTCCCATGATATATTGGGTCGGCACAGTAAGACCATAGTCTATAGGTTTTGGCTACAGATTGCACCGCCAGACTCCTGCAGACCCCCCTTTGGGAATTATGAATGTGATAATGAAAAAGAGCCATTAAAAAGTGTCTGTTCTATTTTATATCCTTTCCATTGTACAGTGTGTTTCCTTAAAATGTTCCAAAACACATTTCCTTAACCTCCTCCTTCTATCAGCCGCATCTCAGCAGTCACTGTTTGCTGCTGTCATCCTTCACACAATCCATACATCTTTTCTTAGGCCTACCCCTACTAACTTATCCCTCCACAGTCATATTAAAAACTCCTTGTCATATGCTAACATTCCCTCTTCATATCCCACGTGCCCATATCATGCTCACCTATTGCGCATTAATCTAATTGATTACTCAGTTTTTTCAAGTACACAGATAATAAAATGTTTTCCGTAACAATAATTATGTTGTGAACTACCGAAAGGTAAGTAGTGTTTATGACTCACAAAAATACCTAAAATCCGCATGCCGCAGTTTGATAGATAGTAGGGCGCCACTTGGCGTGCAGAGAGCACAGGACTATTCTCTCCATGCACAATCTGCATAGAGGCCTCTCAGCGATACCTATATTATACAAGCCCAAATCACCTATTATTCTATTTACTACATTGTTATTGCTGGATATAATTATTTGTGGATATTATTGTCCCTTGACAAGAAGAATCGATTCCAAGTTCTCTTTTAATAATAGTTAATGAGAACCAATTTTGTATCTCTTTCTATTGCCTATTAAAAAAATTAAAAATACATTTTTAATTTGTGGTTAACAAATTAAAAATTAATTTTTGTGGCAGAGGGTCATGGTTATTAATGAATTGTACTGACTTGAGTGTCATAGCACCCCTCCCTTTTTGCCTTTGGACCAGCTAACACTCTCACGAAAAGCTCCAGCTTGAACTAGAGGGTGCAACTGCTTCCATTGGTAACATGATATGTAGCGTAATCCTGGCACACCTCTCGGTTTTTCTGTATATGTACAAATATATTCCATATAAACATCTTACGAATATGTGAAAATATATGTATGTGACTCATATTACACAAAAAATATAATAAAAAACAACAAATAAAGAAAACAACCAATATATTTTTAAATTAAATCTTTTCAAAAGTATAGTCTTTGCATAAGCCATGAATTCAATTTTATAAGACGTAAGGGAGGCAGTTGCTGTGAGTACAAGAGTCGGTATAAAACTTTATTTTTCAATCAAATCCTTACTTTTATTTTCCAGGGCCAAGCTAACCGACAAACTGGCGCAACTAACATGAATGAGGAAAGTAGTAGATCTCATTCCATTTTCCAAATAGTAAGTTAAACATTTCTTAGTCTTTTAAAACAATGTGTTCACAATAGCATGGTGCACCACTTTGGGTTAAAATTAATATTAATTAATGTATTTTGCTGATTAATCAGATGATATTCATATAAAATGTTCCAGACAATAGAATCCCGGGAACATACAGAAGGCGAGGAGTTGGGTGAGAAGGTGGGCGAGAAGGTGGGCGCCCTGAACATTTCCGAGTTGAATCTTGTTGACTTGGCGGGCTCGGAGCGGTCAGGACAGACGGGTGCTACTGGAATCCGATTCAAGGAAGGGACCCATATCAACAAGTCGCTGTCATCGCTTGCCCTTGTTATAAAACAGTTATCAGAAGGACTCAGCAAGTAAAATTCTATTTAATATTTCTAATTTATCATTACAACGTTAAAGTTGGTCTTGTAATTTATATGAATGTATATGTAAGATAATTATTTACTACTCCGACATTAAATGACTGATTTTGTGTAAAAATATCCTAAATAATATTTTTAACTTGAGATATCTAATTTAGTTGATTCATTACATTCTAAAGATTACTTGAAACCTACCAAAAAAAGACCACTAGTTCTGATAAGGAGTCATTGGATCTTAATTCTTTACAAGCTAAGACATCAGTGTGAAATAATAACATCAAATCTGGTTACAGACACGTAAACTACCGGGATAGTAAGCTGACACGGATCCTGCAAAACTCTTTGGGAGGAAACGCTAAGACCAGTATAATATGCGCCGTCACCCCCGCCGCTGTTGAAGAAACAATCTCTACCCTACAGTAAGTCTATAACTTATTGTTCAGCTTGATGTAATTTTTATAAACAAAAGTTTTTAACTTTTTCTCATATTATCTTATAATCCATTCACCGTATCTCACGATTTCCACAAAATTACAATATTTCTGATGAAAGTATAAAAAGTGTTATGGCCGCTATGTATGGTAAATGACGCTTGTTTGTTTACAAGAATCATATTTTGCAATGAAACAAAGTAAAGTTTATTACGTTCAGCTTAACTGGTATTAATCGGTTAAATGTTGCTTCTCAATAGATCTATGTTTTGTTTGTACATGACTCTTCATTTCAACTTTGTTAAATCTTTGGAATATTTCAAATATGTGAAGTTTGCCTATCTGCAATGGGACTCTATTTAAAGACTGTACTTTAGCGCCTCTAGTGTCTACACATTAGAACTTGTATAGTTAATCTAATTGTTTTTGGCTGTGACTTTATATTTTTTTTAAATTTCATGCTGCAACTAAGGATCACAACTTTGTTCCTGTATTTTGTGGTTTAAACTAACCAGAGCTCTGACTATGGCTGATGAGGTATCTTTATTTAATTCTAGTTGCTTATATTATGTTTTGTCATAAATCTAATTATTAATAATATATTATCTAAATTATAATTGTCTGTACAAGAGTCATAATAATGTACTATGCATGTAACATTACATGTACATTGTATTTTGTTCATCAATGGGTGAACAACTTGAAAGTAGTTCTTGAGACCATAGTTTGTTAGACGCATGTACGTACTTCATTCCCACTTATATTTAGTATGTCTCAGTAGAAATATAAACCTACCAATTTAAAGAACTCAACCACCGACCCTGTTCATTATAAACATTCTATAATCAGACAATGCCTTGATAAACATTTGTGAGATTACTGCTGATCAACTGTTAGGAAATATTTTTATTGCCAAATGAAAAGATTTTATTTAAAAATTTAACACAAAGACAGTATTTTTTTATAGAAATATTGAGGAAGGTCAATTTTTGTAGAATTAAAAATAATAATATTTTGATAATTATACATCCTTCATCTTTACACTTTTACTTATTTTAAGCATAAGGCTTATAGTCCATAACAAAGAGCCCATGCAAATTGGCAGACTTCATATGTTTTGTAATTTAGATGAGATCCAAGTTTTTTAATATCAAATTAACATTTGCATCCCATTTCCGTTTTGGCTACAGGTTTTATTGGCTACGCAGTAGTGATTAATTACCCATTCCCTGAATTTTGTGTGTGTGCTTAGGCAAAGGTATCAAATGTGCAAGTAATTCACCTAGGCATCTGCAACAAGCTCTTGCTTTACTTGCAGATGCATTGTCAAGAGTAGGCAATGCATCTGACTCAATGGACGGAGGAGGGAATAAAGGATATTATTTCTATTTCCCTTTTCCTATCCATCAAATACCCTTTCCCTTCTCTTCTTCTTCCTTCCCTAGAAAAGGATAGGAAGGATAAAAAGACTAGACTTAGGATTAAACCTCTGGCACCACCAATCATCAGACGAAACGGAGAAATACTTCTATTTCTTGTCTGTATTTTGAGGTATTTCAGCGGATCAATTTATGTCGGGGTTAATCCATTTAAAACAAATAACTTTATATATGATATTCAAATTTATCCATTTTAAGACAAACTACATTAGCGACCAAGTTGAAACTTGTTGCACAATATGAACTCATGTGCCCCGCCGCCTCTGGTGGACTTAGAACTTTTTACCTTGCCTTAGTATCTAATACAAGAACGTATCTTATTATTTTTTAGATTTGCGTACAGAGCTAAAGCAATCAAGAACAATCCGGTAGCCAATGTCATTGAAAACGAACCTAAGCTGATAGACAACCTAACAAAACAATTGTTCTCGCTGAAAACACAGCTCGAGAGTAAGAAAAATCTTGAAGTAAGTTAACAGTGGTGATGTGTTTGTGGCATATTTTTCATGGCTTATTCCACTTTGATCACCTGAAATTTTAATCACTTGAGACACATGACCTGGGTAAACAAAGTGAAGTAGTAAACCCTGTCAAATTTATTTAGGCGAATCAAATCATCTTAGTGCACAGGTGTGAAGTGTTATTTTCAGTTTAATTTATGTCTCTATATTACCCGGATTTTGTAACAAAATCATCTCGATCAAAGTGGAATAACACTTTTTCATCATCCATTTTAATTATGTAAACATTTTTTAACATGAACAAGAGTTTAGTTGATTTTCTTTTGAAAGTTAATTTGTCTTTAAGCCTAAACTCCTATAGAGACTGTCTAGAGGCTGAGAAAGGACATAGACATACTTTTTAATGTGAAAAAAATGCTGTAAGGGTTGAAAAAAGGGAGGGAAGCTTGTGTCGAAGTTTCATCATTTTTTTTAATTTTTACCAACTTTAGATGTCATATTTATTTATATCAGTAAATAAGTTGCATTTTCTGATATAAATAAATATGACATCTAAAGTTTGTAAAAAGTTTACCGTTATGGGGTAAAATAAAAATATGGTTGAAAGTTTATTTGAAAATATATAAAGTTTATGTGAATGTTTCATATATTTTCGACAAGAGACTAAGTATTAGAGAATACAGAGAAAAATTAAGGTAGGTTGATTTCCGTAGTCATTATAAAATATGAAAGTGAACGCGAACGGCTCAGCGCTCATTGTGGCAGAGCGCCGCGGTGCATAGCTTATTTTAATGTATGTATTTTATTAGCAAAATAATTAGCCTCCAAAATAAAAATGCTGCTAAAAGTCACTATTCCACGCGAACGAAGTTGCGGCCACAGCAAGTTATAAATAAAAAACCCTTTATAACATGCATAACTCATGAAAGATTGCCATTCGTAATGGCGTCGTAATTTGGAAACAATTTACTCGTTCAAATGATGACTTCCTTTATTATATATTATATATTTTATAACGATATTATTACCGTATATCTGAATAATAATCTCTATATATATTTGTATTTCAGGAAGATAACCAGAAACTACAGAAGCAGATAGCGGTCCTGCAGAGATTTCTCAGCGGGTTCGGACAGCGCGTTGTTGACAAGGCCCGACAGGGCCAGCCGCTGCGCCGCGCCACCATCTCCGCGGCGCCCACCCAGGACGACCACGCGTTCAGACCGCCCAGCATACCCGAGTACTGCACGCCCACTCTCAAATACAAGTACGGAATTTAATTGTTGGCAAAAATGCACCTTTGAACAGAATCGCATGTAAATGTAATGAATGCTGCATAAAATAACGTTTTTTCCAATTCTGCAACTATATTTTATAAAAACTTAGCCGTGGTTGTTTGTTATAATCCAGATTAATTTATATTTATGTTATGCACTATAGTTATTAACAAATTTAATGATTGTATTGTACAAACACAGTCCTAACTACTTACTTAATACTTATTACGTTACTAATTAGTCACACAGTTTTGTTTTGTATCTTTTTGCTATCTTTGTTTTCTGTAAGTGTTGTGTTTGCCTGTAAAAGAAATATGTTATTACTTCCTAAAATTAAGTGTATGTTATAAGTTAAGTATCATTTCATATTTTGTTACAAGCCAAATTAAATAAATAAATAAAAATAAATAAATCACTACAAGCTGAGCCCCACAGTTTCACACATAAAGCTGAACATTATTAAATATTGATGATATAGATCTGAGGTCAACTTACATTTAATTATAATTATTTCTCCGTACAAACTTTCGTTCCCTACTTTAGAGCTTTAGGGGATGCAATTAGAAAATTGCTTTCCTAGTGCTCGCCTACGTAATAACTTTTATACTGGGTTTAACTGAAAGGGTAAATATACGGTCCTGGACCGTATATTCCTCAAGTATCTAATCTATTGATTTGGTCCATTTTATGTTCAGCGAATATGTTCAGATTTTGAACCGAAATTGGCCCATGTATCCAAAATATTAGATATAAACCAGTTTTTGTCCTAAGTTTAATGACGGGGTTTTCGGATAATAATGTTTTTTATCAGGCTCACTTGTATTAGAACTAAATAAAAAGGTTTAAATGAACGGAGGAAAAAAGGAAATAAGTTTCTCCAACTTCCACGAGCTATAATGGTCTTTTTACCCTGTATTATTTTTTATATAAATTATTTCAAAAACTGCGGCCATGTTTGTCTAGAGGTCTTGAAAATTTCATTTTCCTTGCATCTGGCATTTATGTAAAAACAAAGTCTTGAAAAAATTAAGGCAGAATCTCTTAATATTGATCACAACACTAAAGTCAATACGGGTCGTCTGCTAATTTCTAATAAAACAAAATAAACATTTCTAATAAGACACAATTTTTTTTTATCTTCACAGTAACTGCTCAAAATGGCTTCCATTAATATTAACGCAAAGCAAACTTGTACTCACCTGCTAGTAGCTAATATTTTAGGTGCGCGGATCAATTTCAGTCTAAAATTTTGACTTTCTCTATTTATTGACAAAAGTTTTAATAACAACCATCCAGCATACACACCCGACTGTTGGTGGGTGGTAAAGAAATTTACTTTACAGATGTGTACAGGGAGGTACCAGCATTCACACAAGTTGCTTCGGATCTAAAATATCTCTATCTATTATATAAATAAAGTACATTTTGAATTAATTCTTCTATTTGTACAAAATATTAATATTAAATTTGTTATAACAGTCCTATGGCGCTGGGCCGTTCGATGGAAACCTTATCGAAACAAAGCACGGGCGGCCTCGCGAGTGTACCGGAGGAACCCGCTAGGAACTCCACGCCCTCGCCCAACAACAAGATCGCCTTTTCTGATGAGGTTATTGAAATAGGTATGTGATAAAAGAAAGTTTTAATAGATTCATAATGTGGGTAAAGTAATTGGGTTAGTTCGACCAGGGACGCAACACACGCTATGCCATTGCGAACAATCTTCGTATTTCAAACAATCATTCATGAGGAGATTGAATAGCCACGGGGAGTCTACACAGCCCTGTCTGACAACTTTATTAACGCTAATCCATCCTGAGAAGGCCCCGCTTATTCATACATAATCATAAAAAGATTTGTACTAGATCACTGTTACATCCAAACAACAATAGATCGTCTCTTTTAACTTTATTCGTTTCTCGCCTTTTCTAATTCTACGAAGGCGCAGAAAACATTTTGGTTAACAGGTTAATTTTTTTCTGTAATCATACATAAAGAAAACATCTTATCCATGCAACTGATTCCTTTTCTAAAACTTGCTTGCACATCCCACATTATTTCTTCTGTTTCTTCCATGACTCTTTCAGTTAGTACTTTAGCTTAAAGTTCTCACAATGCTGAGAAGGCTGATTCCTCAGTTTATTTTTAAAATCATGCTGTGAGCCTTTTCCTTTATATAGAGGGACGATGACAACTTTACAACAATCTTCTTGTTTTAATGTTTTTTTTATTGTATATAATGTATTGTTTAAGATTTCTTTCAGCACAAGGAGGCAAACGAGCAAACGGGTCATCTGCTATTAAAATACCGTTATCCGTAGGCATCCTCAACAAGGAAATGAGTTGCAGAAGTGTTGTCCCGTTTTAATGGGCTATAATGAAAAGTACTAGATTGAAATTAGGACTCCGGTACCTTAACTCATCAGATGAAACGCAGAATACTTCTACTTCACGGCCGTCTTCCGTGAGGTCGTGGCATTTGACCGGTCTAGGTAGCCCATTCGTGCAACCGATGTTGTTGCGGGCTCTACCACTTAAAACGTTAAAACCCTTTTTTTTTCTAGGAAGAAGAGTCTTTACAAGAAATTCTTAATTATACTTTAATTTAAAATTTCCAGACAGTGATGATAATGATGCCCCATCGGATGTGCAAACTTGCTCACCCTATCACAAATGCTATAGTAAGTTTTTTCTTAGTATTTTTATGAATATATATTAACATAATTGGTTGGGGAAAAGTTTTGTATGAAAACTCAAGACTTGAAGCCTGACTGACCTGACTTTGTGACCGACCTTTCTCGCATGTTCTTGTACACATATATATATAATATATATATATGTATATATATATATATATATATATACATATATATACAATTATAAACCTCTTCAAAAACGGTTCGTTTTCATTACGTTTCAATAAAGAATCACAAATGAGTACACGGCTTATCAGGCTTCTTTCAGTGAGGTCGCGTGGCACCCAAATATCAAGCGATTGTTTATTAACCCAGCTTTTTTCAAACGGGTCAAAACTGTTTTGCGGTAAATTCCTTATTCTTAAGCTATTTCGTAAATGCTAATATGTCGATCCTGTTCCACTATTTCAAAAATGGCGTTCATTTTATCTGTAACATGCCCACCAGAGAAAGTTGCGTCCTTGATATCAAAACAGACTGAAAACGCTTAAACCAACTTTGTGCTGGAACATTAGGTGCAAAAACATCACAAAATTGTTTTCGCGATTTGCGTTGCATTTTTTCATTTGTTGTAATAACATTTTAAAATGTATCGAATTCCTTCACAACAAATTAAAAATTGAGTACTGCCTTATACTTCTACTGCTACGATTTCTAAAACAGACGTTTTGATATAGTGTGAATTTTTTCAGAGTCAACAAAAACACCGCCCTGCGTTCTCAGGAAGAACGCAGAAGAAGCCGAAAGAAACCTAAGAGATATTGTGGAGCTCACAGAGCGGGAAAGAATTTTTAAACATGATGTGGTAATTATTAATTTATTTACAAATATAAGCTTTGTTATATATATATATGGGTCGACCGCTAATATTGAGTGGATTGTGAGTCATTTCACCTACCTCGGAAAATTTACCTTTCCCCATTCCCTGCCCTTCCTGTCCTGTCTATTAAAAAATATCTGCTACTAGAATTAAGACCCGACACCTCACTCGTCGTACAAATACTAATCTTTCGCACCTGTTTAGAATTTAGTGAACTGCTTGCTCGTTAGCCTACATAGATATTGATTTTTATATGTTGTGAATGTGTGCACAATACGTCATAACCATTTACTATTGTTCAAGGTTGATTTACTGGAAAAACTGGAAAAAACCACAACTGTTATCACTAAGTTGGAAGAAGAGATTGAGATGCTTAATAAAGAGAATGAATCAAAGATGGCAATTTTAAATGAAAAAATAATAAAAACTGAAGCGGAGGTTAGAAGTTTAACGACAGATAAGGTAGTGTAAGATTTTTGTATCTATTGTCTCGTTAGGCTATTCGACGTAAAGTAATTAGTACCATGTACAAGAACGCAGCTGTCGTAGTGCACAAGTAGTATACGTGATTATGATATTGCGCAGTAATTCTTTACACCATTTTTATTTATTTATTGAGTTATCGTAGACAAGCTTAAAATTATTAACAATGGATTATATTAAGTATTTACTTTTCGATCACGTCACGGTCGGCACTCGGAAAATTAAAATGAATGAAGAAAGTTGGAATTCAGTTTGTAAAATATTACGACAAAATGTATTATTTTCCATTTTAAATTTAAATTCTTTAGTATCATTGTGTTACTATACATTATATGTGTTTATGTATAAAATTCGTTTTTTTGCAGCTCCATTTAGAAGAGCGTTGTAATGAATTTGTTACAAAACTCACAGATTGGGAAGTAACATATGAAACACTCAAGAAAAAGTCTAAGACTAGAGAGGATGAACTGCTTTCGCGCTTAGAGGAATACTCCAAAATAACGAAACCCGTCAACACTTGTAAGTTTGAAACGCTTTCGAGCACTGCACAAACCCAATAGCTGCTCTACAAAAAGACATAATTTTAAACGTATTAATAAATATTGCAGAAATAATATTTGATAATATTTCCAAACAGATACAAGACACTTAGGTCCATTACTTAATAAAGCTAAAAAGTTTATTTTGCGATCGGAACATCCTTGGGATCTCTTTGGTTCAATGTACTACACATAACTAACTACACATAACTTCCACTCCGTCGATGTATGTAGTATCACTGAAGTAATAAATGAGTCAAAATACTTACGTTTAATTTGCGACGTCATATAATGTTTTTTAAATAATGTTACACTCTTTACGGCAGGTATATCTCCAGAAATTGCAGTGATGAAAAATATGGCGAGAGGATTACCAGTAGTCGACAGCGATAACAATATTAGCAATGAAAATATTCAACAGCTTATCACAGATCTTAAAGAACAACTCGCAGTCAGAGATAAGCATATATCAGAATTAGAAGCCAATATACTTACACAAAATCAAAAAGTTACTTCTTTGGCAAATAAAACGGAAGAACTCGAAAGATTATTAGATTCTTCTAAGCACAAGTTAAGAAACTCCGAAAATGAGACTTCCCTGCATAAAACCACAATTGAAACATTAAATGCTATTATTGAAAACCAAAAGTGTAACCTGGAAACTGCGACGAACGATTTACAGTCCTATAATGACACCATTCAAGAATTGCGAAACCAAATATCTGAGAAAGAAAATCCGCAGTATACTCTCGACCACGCGGAAATAAGAGATTTGATTTCTATCGAAGAAAATAGTATCGCTAATAATGAAAATATCGCTAATATAATTAAATCTTTGCAAGCTGCTGTAGCTACCAAAAATACTGAGGTAGAACTTCTAAAATCTACGATTCAGATAAACGAAAAAAATGATGATACTACTGCATTTTCAAAAAAACTTGAATCAGAAGCACAAGAAATGAGAGAATTGCAAGAGAAAGTAACTGTATTAACTCAACAGCTACAGGATATTCAGACTGAAAAAGAAGAAAAATTACTAGAGAAATCAAGTTTATTGCATTGCTTAGAAGATCTGAATAATGAATTAGCAATGAGCGCAAAGAGTAAAATCGAGTTAGATAATAAAATAAAGATTTATGAAACAGAAATAAAAAATATAAATGAAAGTAATCAAGATTTACTAAAAAGATTAAATGAAAAAACATGCGTCGTAACAGAGTTAACAGCCAAGAATACAGAGCTAACAAATCAACTTAAAGCCAACAATGACACAGTCAATCACTTACAAAACAACTTGCAACTTAAAGATGCTGAGATTGGCTCATTGCTTAAAAGCAGCAATGATCATGTTAATAAATTTCAAGCACTCGTTTTGGAATTGCATGATATTGTGTCGATAATGAAAGGTAAAAAGGTCGAATGTTTAGAAATCGACTATTCATCTGATATTTTTGAAACACTAAGTGAAAAATTAACTGACCTACGTAACAACACGTCTGCATTGGTCAGTGAAAGAGACGAAATTAAAATGCAGTATACTGGCTTGTCTACCTCAATACTGAAGACTGGAAAAGAAGTTTTTGCGGCAATTAAATCAGCTGTCGACGACATAAACGGTATACAGAACACGCTTAGAAGGTCAATAGAACAAAACACTGTCTTCGAATCTAAAACGAGTGAAATTGAAATAAGTCAAGAATATTGCTCAGATAATGGTAGTTATGAAACAGAAATAGAAGATAGAACCGAACAAGACACATCATTTTCGCAGCTGATGTCATTGCTGGAAAAAATTCCAGGATTGATTTTAAATGTGAAACAAAAGATTGGAGTTATTAAATTAGAATCGAATTCGGGTATTAATAGATTGGAGCATTTATTAGAAGCACGAGACTTAAAAATAGCTGAACTTGATCAAAAAATAAATGAGATAAATGAAGAGCTCCACAAAGAGTCTCAGCAACTTATATCCGCTGTGGAAGAATACAAAGCAGCTAAAAAAGAAAGCTATGAAATATTTAATGATATTGTTGGCACAGTTGTAGACATGTCTCGAAAGTTAAATATGGAATATTATGAACCATGTCAAAACGAAATTGGCAATAAACGAACTTATTTAAACAACCACATTGTCCCTATATTGGACAGGGCAGTTGTTCTCTTTTTGTCAAGTCAGTCCGAATATTGTAAAGAAATAAAAGAAGAAAATGTCATCAAAACGAATGAAGAAGTAAGAAGTTTTATTGAACAAAATACACAATTAAATGAAAACATGTTACAAATTGAGAGAAGTAGTAATGAGACGTCAAGAGATTTGGTAGAGCGAGACAGTACTAGAAGCTTAATTCAAATTTTAAAAACTTCCTCAAATTTACTAAACGAATTGAAAGAGGAATTAAAGATGAAAGTGGACGAAATCGATTCCATGAAGAACAAAATATTTGAATGGAAAGAAAACCTCAATAAACTTGAGTCAATGAAAAAACAACAAAATGAAGTCTATGAGGAGAATATAAAATTAAAAGAAAAATGTCGGGAATATGAATCAATACAAAAGGAATATGAAAGACATTCTAACTCTTTTCTTAGGGAGGTTAAAGAAAAATGTGCCAAAGAATCATTGCAAATCAATCAGGAAAGCGATTCGAAATTTCCGCTTAGTTTGTCGAAACTTTGCTTTATTAAAATAATACACACTATCCAAGAACGCGACGACGCTTCTCAGACAGTTACGTCAGTCAGTTCCAGATCAAACCTCGTCGAAACGAGTTCGGAGTCTTCGCTCACTTGCTATCAATGCAATAAATTAAAAACCGAATTAGAGTACGCACAAAATAAAAACGATGTCCTAATAAATCTCATGGAAGAATCAAAATTGGTAAATGAAAACTTAATGACAGAAATAAAAGATGCTTCTGTGGAAATAAAATCTCTTATAGATTATACAAATGATTTGCAAAAACGAATACTTAGTCATAAAACAAATCTTTCTACTTTAACGGCCACAACGTATGCCGAGAACAAGTCTCTAAGTTCTCAGGTAAAATTCTTACAGCATCATCACACCCGATTTCATACTGTGTGCCAGAGAGATTTGCCCGAATTAAAAGAACAATTACACGAACTAAGGGAGTTACTAAGGAAAGAAAATTTAGAAGTGAAATCAAATACTACCTTTAAAAGATTCTCTTTGCCTAGTCCGATAGAAAATAATTCAATTGTCTACGGTTTTAAAAACGAATCTACATTAGACGGTGATCTTTTAATGCTAGACACAAATGTAACATTAGTTAACTCAGCAGATAATACTCTCACAGACCATGATCAAACGTATGTCGAAGTAGCCGGAGCTTGTTTATTCAACGATAAAGCTTGCCAGACCTCAGCATGCTACCTACAAGAATCGCATGAATTGTTCAACAAGAACGCTGAAACAATTCAATCATTAAACCAAAAACTCATGGTCGAAAGTTTAAGGGAAACAAATGTAATTAAAGTTAGTGTCGAAACTAGTCCCATTAAAGATTTTTCATTTGAATACGAAACTGAAAGCAATACATGTAAAAATTGTGAACATCACAGAGAACACTGTGAACAATTAATCCAAGAAATCGAAGAAAATAAACTACAGTACACACATTTGTCTCGTCAAAAGGATGATATTGAGAAAAAATATATCTTGGAAATTCAATCCACTGAAGCTCTAATGCGAAAATTAAACAATTTTGAAAGAGAACTTGATAACAAAAACAAGAGTATAGAAAAACTCTCAGCATCATTAAAAGCAACAAAAGATAAACTTGATAGTGTTCAAGAAGAGAACGAAAATTTTTCAACGGAAATTATGGAAGCTCTTAGTACAGTTGATAATCTCAAAAAGGAGCTTGATGCGGTTCAAAAAAATAATTCAAACAAAGAACTGAAACTTGATGTCAAAAGATTAGACAGAGAATGTCCTGAATGCCTCAATAAACAAGAATTTAATAAAATTCTTCAAAGCAAAAATTCAAACACGCACAACCGTTTGAACAGAAGTTACAGTGACTCTGAAAGCTCTTCAAGGTATAATAAAATATGTACATTACAAAATGAACTAGACGCAGGTAGAGAAGACTGCAACGAATTAAAAGAAGAAGTAACAACAATTAAAAACCATTTAGAGAGCAGTAATTTGTCAATGGGCGAGGCCATGGATTTGGATGAAAGTATTAGTGAAGTGAACATCGTAGACGTAAATAAATCCTGTATGCCAGACATTTCTGAAGAGCGCGCTGCAGACATTTACAGCCTTGATAAATCAGACTGCTACAACTATTACATTGAACTAGTCGGCGACGACAAAACAAATCTTAATAGAGAGTTAAAAATTATTGACATTATGAAAATGTTGCATTCTAAATTGATGATAAAGCACGAGAATAGTATTGACAATCTGGTCAATAAATTGAGAGATTACGAAGATTCAAAACAAGAGCTACAAGAAAAGATAAGCAGTTTAAGAAACAATATTAATAATTTGAGCAACGCCATTGAAAATAATAAAGATAGTGAAACGAACGAAATCGAATTATTCAAATCGAAAATTCTTATGGTTCTCGACTCCGAATTTTCTATGAAAAGTCGTACCATATTTGAGCGAATATATCATAAGAATGTAAGCAATTTAAATGCAGCTATGGAAGAGTGCGTAAGGCTTCAAGAATGTTCGCAAAAGTTAGATAGCGAACTTAAGATAGCTAAAAATGATTTAATTCAGATGAAAGATCAACAAACTGCTAAAGTAAATGAGTGCAATTTACTTTTAGCTCAAAAAGGAGACTTTCTTAAACAAGAGCAAGACTTTCTTGCAGCTTTTTCTGAAGGTTTTCAAAAGCTTGTTGGAGAGAATATCTTAGAAGCTAACGACATTGATACATCGCTGCCTCCTATTATAAATATACATATTTTGTTTAACAAATTAGTTCGTCAGAATAAAGCAAAACTAGAAAACCATAACCAGGAGATAAGAAACTACCAACGTGCAATAGAACAGAAAGATAGTGCCCTCCAAGCTCAGACAGAACAATTTGAAATAATCAAAAAACTAAATGAAAAAACACAAAAAAAACTGAAAGAAAACGAAGGTCAAGTTCAAATACAGAAATCACTGTTTGACGACTTAAATGTGATTTATAATAAGAAAATTGATGAATACAATGTACAAGTTACACTAGTCCAAAATTTGACCGAAGAAGTCGTTGCATTAAAAGAATTAGTTTCAAGTAAAGAAACTGTTATTCAAAATTTACAAAAAAAGATTGACAGCTTGGAAGCAGAATCTGATAACCTAAAAAGAATTAATCAATTGTTGGACAATGAAAAGGAGTCGATGGCGGCCAAGTTAAGAAAAGCTGAGGTGGAGATAGAGAAAAATAAAATAGACCATGCGAAGATGGAATTTGACATTCGTTCTCTTAAGGAGTCACTTAAAGAAAATGTCAGCATTGTGGATAGTCGTAAAAATGAAGCGAAATCATTCTTGGAACAAAATTTGCATCTAAAACAAGAATTAGATCAAAAATGCAAGGACTACGCACGACTGGAGTTCAATATTAAAACTCACGAGACAACAGCCATGATACAAGCTAATATGATATCAAGGTCAGTATGTTTTTCCAATGTCAGTCAGATCAAGTCAAAGAGTCCATTTTCATCCAATTAAATCGAAGTACCATATAATGTCTAATATATTTATAAAATATTACGGCAAAAAAATATCTAAATAGCAGTCTTTATTTTCAATGGGCATCGTTTTATCTATATTGACATCAAAATATTTATTTTATAATAAGTTAATTAATGTATTATAATAATTATTTAAAAATGAAGGCATTAACAATATAATGCATAAATTTCATATAATCTAACTTCTACGTCTATTATAGATGGTTATTTTTATAGGTTACAAAAACAGAAAGAAGAAGACATGAACATCATAGCTGAGAAGGAAAAGCAGTTAAGAGAATTGAATCAGAAGTTTACTATGATTCAATACGAAACTGCTGAAACAAGAGATTGTATCGAAGCGTTAAGATGCGAGAAAGACGCGCTTATACATCTTAAGCAAACTCTTGAGGTAATTACTAGCTTGTACCAAATCAAATTTAGTGTTTTAACAACACTTGTGTAATGATGTGAAAATCTCGTGGATTGTGTGTGACTCGTGACTCGGGTCTTGTGTTATTTTGTTCAAGTAATACGCATATTGATTTTCTTTTTATTTTATTTAAAAAAAGCTTTCAAGCTAGTCTATCAGGTAAATTACTTTTAAAATGTTTACTATCCAATTGTGCAAAATATTTGCGCAGAATAAACTAAAGAAAGGAATCAAAAATACATCTTAGCGTGTGTGTATATATATATATATACATTTTACCGTTACATTTACTTTAGGTTTATTTATGTTTGAAGATGATCGTGCGCATAAATACTTGGAATTATAATTCCAATTACCTATAGGTAACATGGGTCAAAAAGTTTGTATTGTCAAAACGTGAAACATTACCATGGCAACCGATATTGTAATTGGAGGTTTTATGTACCTCAAGAACAGCTTTATTTTCGTGATAAAAAATTCATGTCATTTTACAGAATATACAGACCCTTGACAACTCTGCAAAATTTCATGATAATCTGTTAAAGGAGATAAACCGTAACAAACAAACCCACATTCACGTTTATAATATTGTTTAGGATACTAGTAAATAATCTCGTTAATACTTTTGTTTGGCATCAGGATAAAATTTCGCAATTGCGGAAGGAGCTGGAGGGTGGGCACAGGCCGCGGCTGTCCATTGAGTCCGCGGTGGAGACGACGCGCCGCCGTCGCCAGAGCATGCAAGACTCTAACAGGACGTTCGGCGGTAAACCTCATGGTACGTTTTTAATACAATTCGTACGAGCACTACGGCACACCAAGTGGTATAACTTGCTATAGAACGAGACGGTCGACATGGCAATCGGCCATAAACCTAAGGCGCGGGGGAGGTATCCTACGGATATACGTAACCTCACGTCGCCCTCGCCATCCTAGTCTTAGCGCTGCACGAGTCACATTGTTCGTATTGTTGTGTGTGTGCATGACTTGGATCGCTTGCTCGTCACGTATTAAAACAAAAAAAGATAATTTTCAAGTACGAGAACTGGCCAGAAACGTATTAGAACTATTACATTGATCGGAAAAAACACTTGTTATAAATATCATGTTAATCAGACGTTCGATCGACAATATTATTTAACTAATAATAAACCGCATTTAATTAGTATTACTCTTATTTTGTAGGGTTAAAAAATTATCGATATAAACTATTTAGTACGTGATGCCACATCACTAGGAAATTGCCATGTCGACCTGTCGCGTGCTTTACGTGTCTACTAGGCGTTATTTGGTTGTGTTCTATTTTTAGATCAAATAAAACCAGAGTCGAGTTGCGACGAACGGTCCAAACGCGATATGTTCATGGACGTCGACGAGAGCAGTTCCAACAGGAGCACGCCCGTACGACACAACAAGGGGTAACATCGCTTCGTTTATATTATTGTACTATATCAATAAAAATAAATAATAATTTAATGACACTCTTTGCAAAATGTCTACCAACTAAGATAAGTCTTGAAATTATGCCAAAATATCTTTACAGTAGATGCGTGATGAGTTCTTGCGCTTTTCTTATTTAATATTGATTGTTTCAGACGCGACAGCCAGCAACGAGAAGAGGTGTGTGTATGTTCTGTTTTTTAATTTAAAGATTTTTACCAACACGTTGCTCGTGACATGTATCACGATTTCAAGAAAACGAAAGGAAATGTCGAGCTGCTCATTTCGTATCACTACTGTACAGAGCCCCAACATGGCATTGGCATTTTACTGCATTTGTTCGTTTACATGCAAACACGGTTTTTGCGTTACTCCCTGCCTCTTTCAACTGTCTTGTGGAATGATCTGTCTCCAACGGTATTTCCAAACCAATATAAAACAATAGAGTTGTCCAAAGAGCGTACTCCTTAAAAGACAGCGCATCTGCAGTTTCCCCCTGCTGTGCCGGATATTCATAGGCGGCGGTGATCGCTTAACATTAGGCCATCCTTTGGTCGTTTATCCCATAAAAAAGGTATTTTCCCAGTTTACTTCCTCTTTAGATCTTTTTTATAAACTTGTCAAACACTAACTTGCAACTCATATGGTGGTAGTACATGTTTACGTGTAGTTTTGGGTCACTTAACATCAGGTGAATCACTTGTTTGGTTTGTTTTGGGTTGCCTAAAATAAGAATGGTGCCCAATTCGTGCGATATAGTAATTAGATACATCTCTGCACCTTCTCATCTTTTCCAATTAAACGTGAATACGCATAATAAAGAACGGGTCCCGGCGTCTGTTTGTTTCTTTCTGATCCACGCCGGGTGATTATTATGGCTAAATGACCGTCTAAAGGCTTTAACGCTTGGTCCGAGTCAAAGGAAAATCGCTAATTGTATTGTATTTTAGGTTAGGGAGAATTCGGGTATATTTGAATAATTTGTGTGTTAGAGCGAGGAGGAGGGTTGGTCGTCGCGCTGCAGCGGCGCGCGCGCAGCTCGGCAGCGGCGCCAGAGCTCGCACGACCTGCACCGCATGGCGCTAAGCACTACGCCAGACGGACATGGTTAGTGCTTATGTATATTCCGATTCAGGATTTTGTATTCTATAGTTTGTATTGTACGACTGGATGTCTTGTTAGTATATGTCCGCCAATGACGATATGGTGTATTCTTTTTGACAGGTGATATCATCCAGGTGATGTTATTTTAAAATCTGTGTGATATAGAGACATAAATTAACAGCTGAACAGAAGAGCATTCTTAATCCACAATCTACCTCTTTCAAAGCTTTCAAACAATCATCTATAAGACAATATTTATTTAATAATCTTTGTTTATTTTACGTAAACAAAAACACAAAAGTAAAAGGGCTCATTTTCCCTGAGCGACTGGATTTCGTACTATAATTAGAGTATTTATATATTATAAATAAATGACCCGGATAAATACCATTCAACATTATTTTTTTCATGCGGTTGAACTTACGTTGTAATGCTGACTGTGAGAGAAATTTCCGTAAAGTGAACCTAACTGGCAACGCTATCCATATAAGCTATTTAGTTGGGATTTTTACTGATTGTATTCCTACTATAGGATATGTTAATAAGATTAAATTCTAAGATTTCTAAGGGTCACTCTTATATTGTTGATCTTATAAACTTGGGAAAGGAGTAAACTTTGCATATTTATTTTAATGACTATGGTAAATTCAAAATAGTAAAGAGTACTATATTTTTTTTCAAATATCCTATTAAATTCTTCCGAATACATTTCATATGTATCTGTTAACATTTTTATAATGCATATAGCAATATGCCATTTTTTTATGTGAGAAGGTGTCAAACGAGCAAGCGGATCACCTGATGCTAAGTGAGCGCCCATAGACATCCGCAACAAGCAAATGTGTTGCAGATGCGTTGTCTACCTTTAATTGACAGAGGATAGACAGGAAAAAGGATATATCCTTTTCCCCGTTAATCCCCTCCCCATCTAATCCTCTTCCCTTTCCCATCCTATCCTCCTTATGTGGAACGTGTGGGAGGAGGAAGAGGATTGAAATTAGGCCTCACTCATCAGACGAAATGGAGAGCACTTCTACTTCACGCCTGTTTTCTGTGAGCTCGTGGTATTTCACCGGTCGAGCCGGCCAATTCGTGCATCAGTTGTTGCGAACTCTACCAATATCCTTAAAGGATATTTTTGTGCATTTATGTCTTTATACCCGTCGATGCCACGATGACACTATTTAACATGTTACATATTCTTATTATCGTATGTGAATAGTATTGTTTTATTTAAAATGTTTCAGAATCCTCACGCAACAGATCGAAAAATGATTTGTCAAATGACAGTAATATTAATAGGTATGTAATAAAACCTTCTTATATGTAAATAAAAAGATTAAGTAATGAAATTATAGAAATAAAGGATTAATAAATGTAAAAAAATAAAATGTAAAATAAAAACGAAACTAGAATACTGGTGAAGCCATACAATACTAATCAAAATGATAAATCAAGATACTATTACATTGTACAGAGTGAAAGAGCTACAAGAGTGCCTGTCTTCGTGCCAGCAAGAGTTGGAAGAGCTGAAGGAGAGGTACAAGGAGCTGGACGAGGAGTGCGAGACCTGTGGGGAGTACCTGCAGGAGAGAGACGAACAGTGCCGCAAGTTGAAAAAAGAGAAAGCTGGCTTGGAGGTAAGTACCCTAAAAGAACTCTTCATTACGCCCTTTGTGTTAAGTACGCTGTTGAACTGCCGATGGCAAATAAGAAATAAAAAACACTGAAATAGAAAATAAGAATAAAAAAATTACCATTCTTCCTATTAAATTTTACTGATTCTTTTTTAAAATTATCCCACTCAATAAGATGTTTATATTAGTAGAACCCTGAGAGAACCCTGATCAGTTTTCCACGGAATAACCGATTTGGGAATCACTGTCTTATATAATCCGTTTTCAGAATATTATAAAAGAATTAAATGAGCAACTTCAGCGAGGCCACACCAAGAGCCGTGGCAACGCGAACCTTAACTACACGCACGCCGCCGTCAACACGGACGAAGGTTAGCAATGCTATATGTTATATACCATCAACCGCTTCAAGTTATTCAGTCCTACAGTCCTTGATGCACACAGTACAATAAACCTGGTACCCCTCTTCTTAAGCCGTTAAAAACGTACTTATGTAATTTTGATGAAGAATTGTTACACATTTCAATCAACTCTCAGAAGTGCACTCTGACAGACTGTTGACTCCTATTGTTTATAAATGCCACCCAAATCGTATAAGATCGCGCAAGATGGTAGAGACAGTAAAAGAGAAATAAAAACACTAGTAGAGCCCACAAAAAAATCTGTTTCACGAATGAGCTAGCTCTAATGTTGAAATACCACAACCTCACAGAAGACAGGCGTGAAGAAGAAGCATTCTACGTTTCTCCTAGTGAGTGAGGTGCCCGATGCTTAATTCTAGTCCTCTTCCCCTTCCCATCCATTTCTTATGGAAAATCTAAGGAAATTATGGGAATGGGAAGAAATTTCGATCGGGGATGGGATACATTAAAAAAGGAAGTATCTCATCTCACCTTTCATGGACAAAGGAGGACACAACCAGAAAAAAGATACTTCCTTTTCTATGGGTGGCGGTCGCTTAAAGTCACGTGACCCGAATGAAAAATTACCTTAGCAATGAGCATATCTCACATATTTGGACCTGGAAATCGTATTGTTAGTCAACTCAGCCATCTGAGGCAGTATCTTAGTAGCAGTGACGTGTGCAAGATTTAATTCACTTTAATACTTTTAGATTGGGCAAATCTGCATTCAGTGGTCGTGGACCGAATGTCTTTCGATGCTGAAGTGGAGAAGAACAAGAGACTTACAAAAGTCATAGAAGAGCTACGTATGAACAAGCAAGAGTTGAAAACGGTCGTTGCAAAAATGCAGCGCGCGTTGGAAGAGAAGACAACAAAGGATGGTAGAGAATTAGAGAGAACGAGATTAGAGCTGCGGTCATGTAAAGAAGAACTAGTGGAACTTAGAAGGAGGAATGTGGAACTTGACGAGGAATGTGAAACCTGTGCGCAGTATTTGAAAGAAAAGGAGGAACAATGTAGAAGTTTAAAGGAATCTGTTGCCGCTTTGGAGGTTAGTTTGGCTACCGAATTCTTAATTATTTAAATATGATGCATTTGATGATTGACGATTTTCTCCCGGAACCTACGACCCTGGTAAGATCCATGAAAGATCGCATGGAAGCCGTTATCAAGGCAAGGGGGGGGGGGGGGGTAACACTAGGTTTTAAGAACTTTTTTTGCATTTATTAAGTTTTTTTTTAATTATCAATTTGCAAATTGGTACATACCCTGTCGTTTTCTTTAATTTCTCTTTCGTGTCGTTATAAAAGTAAAATTCAATTAAAATTCCTGAAAGCTAATGAAATTACCTTTCGAATGATAGCCTCAAACCGCAACATTGCCATTGGCCTGTGGTGTTAAAATAGTATTTAAATTATTTTATCCGGTTGTGCGATTTTTTTGACGCCGAGTGTAGTATAGGAAAATGGAGACAACCTTAATAAACTGAATGGGTGGGAAAATGTTGAAAGATTAAATGTGCAAGAAAGTAGTGATTAGTCACAGTGATGAGATGCCAGTTGGTAGAAAGCGATGATGATGAAGTCTAGAATGTTCCCTAGCAATATTGAAGTTCACTTTTCAATAGTGTGATTTCGTATTGGTTCAGGCTAAGCTAGAAGACCAGCAGGCGAGCGTGCGGAGCGCGGCGCTGAGCGCACGAAAGCGGCGGCAGTCGCAGCACGACCTCAACCGCGAGCCCACGCCGTCCCTGTCGCCACCGCTGCCGTGCAGCGACGCCGCCACGCAAATCACTGAAGGTAGCTTTTTTATGGAAGAAGATGCCAAACGAGCAAGCGGATCACCTGGTGTTAAGTCAGCGCTACCCATAGATATCCGCAACAAGCAAATGTGTTGCAGACGCGCTACTCACTTTTAACGAGCAGAGTAGATAGAAAAAAAATAATTTCCCTTATCCTTCTCCTGAGTCTGACGTTTTTTTTTTACGATCATTCAACCATAATTATGAAGCAGTAAGGTAGGGATTGCATTGCACTGATCGCAATTAATACTGGTAATTTGTAAAAAAAATACATTTATAAATAAATTACTTGACAAAATAGGTATGTTGATTGTTTATTGTAATTTTTTATTGTATGCAAACAAATGATGAGAGAATGATTTGTTGTTCCTCCTTGGTTTTAAATTAATGCTTCGACTTGTGCCTATCCATTGATAGCGAGCGAAGTGAAAGAATAACAAACATCCATACTTCCATACTCTTTAACCTTATACAGATAAAGAGCAAAATGGCTCGCTGTGGCTATTGACAGACAAAACACCATTATGTATGCACTGTACATCAAATGTCATGATTTTATGTCTCTAAAAATTAACATATACGCTGTTATATTTGTGTAAATGAGTGCTAATCGCTTTTTATAATCTGTTTACTATATTTACTAACAAAACATTGTTATAAATCGCTTCGAAATCGGTAACAAACTAACGGTTGCTTATCGTTATCTTATAGTTATTGTGAGTATTTCTTATAACCAATTATTTAAATAGAATCGTTATAAGCAGAATAAACACTTTACGAATAAAAAACAGCACTTCAAATAAATCCGAAAGCGATCGAGCATCGATTTTGTCGGATTTATTCCAAACTAACTGGAACTCCCTCAAAGGACGATGCAACACTGCTAACTTCACATGCCTAATACTAACATTTCAATTGATTTTATTTCACTGTTTTGGTGCAAAATTAAGAAAAAGGTTTTATTTATAGATGTAAATAAATATCTCGTTTAAAATATTATAGTGAAGTACTTTGTTAATTAAAAAATTATCATGTCTCGTGTTTTATGGGACTATTTTTATGAAACGAATGTAGCCAACAAAAAGGCTAAGTGTCGTGTCTTAAAGCACATTAAAAAAAACATCATTTACATGCATATCCTAGAGTTGTCACGGTACAGCAAGAAATGAAGGCGTCCCAGTCTAAAGCAGCAGCAGGCCTAGCTTTTGCCGATGAAGGATCCGCAACGGTGCCGACTTCTACAACGGCATTCCGTACGTTGCCAAGTATAACAACAGCGTCAACATCAGAAGCCATTCAACCATTTCAAATATTCGTTCCAGGCTTAGGTCCTGGACGACAAACAATAGAAAGATATGGTACCGCCAAAAAGGAAGAGCTGTAGACCATTCAGTTGGACTGTGCACAGTTTGAGAAGTATCTCCAACTGTGCATACAATACATATATGAGTACATACAAGCTATAATATTCAGACTGGGCTTAATGAAACCGTGAATGGGTACGGATTGGAAAATAAAATCAATTGTATAGTGACATACAGTTCTGCTAACATTCAGTGAGCCGTTACTAACATCGGCTTGTAGCATTACAGCTGTTATGACCGTACATTTAATTTAATATTACAAAATACAATTTCAAGTGATACACTCCAGCCCGTATTGGACAACATATTTTTTTTAAAGAGCTTCTTCCAAGCTCCAACACATTGGAATTCTAGCGTTCATATGATCAAGCGTTTCCTGAAATCGGAACAACATATTAGTTCTACAATTGCAGTAATAAGAAAGGACCTATTATAGCCAACGAATAGTGGGTGTTACTGGCCGAAGCCGAAGTCGAAGCCAACGATATTAAACCCACTTAAAGTTGCGACGGAATCAATGAACGGAAAAAATATATATGGCCGGTAGCCTAGTTTATTTATGACATAATGATTAATAACCTCATGTGATAAACTTCTAAACGAGGATTTGCCCGCGACTTCGTCCGAGTGGAATCATATTAATCACTGCGCAGCATAAAAGTGTATAATCATATTTTTTACATTAATTGTTTCTACCGTACAAAATACAACGTAAAACATGAGTATCGAAATAATATTTTGACATTCCAACAAACAATTTAATTTAATTTATCACTATAGATACAGATTACCACCAACCCTACCTAAAATCGTCTAACGCAGTTAAAGATGTTTTCGGTTCAATAAGCATGTTGCTGACGCTGTCGCTAACGCATGTTGCTAACTTCACTTTCGCGGGCATCGGAAGCCCACGATAAGCACACATGTTCTCCATTGACCATTCCAGGTGTAGGTAAATTATAGGAAGAAACAGAATGTTGGGACTTCGGTGTCAAAAGTTATCATAGAAATAGATAGCTACATAACTTAACGATTTCATTGAGTTGTCCTCTCGAATGGTGCAAACATAGATTTGTCGCACACGGCTAGCATTATCAAAAGCGAAACAGCTTGCATTTTTGAATATATATATATATTTAATTTATTTTAATAACACGATTGAGTTAAGACTTCGGCCCTACTAGGGATAACCGCGGATTTTCGAGCCACTCATAGTTATGTGTTATACCTTTTTGGAACTCCTATTAAATGCGCTAAAACTTGTGCTATAGGGTCATTTTTTTCACAGTGGGGTCTGATGTTAAGAGAATGTGTGACAGGTGTGAATAAAACAGATTCGTAAAATGTAAATATTTTTCAACTCACATCATTGACAACGACTAAAAGTATATCTAATGCAAGGTCTTATCATAAACAATCTAGTCAAAATAAAAAAAAAATTAATTTTTTCTATTTTTAGTAACAATTGGTAGAAAAATCCATTTTTCTCAAAAAAAAACCAAAATAAATCATAACTCTTCTAGGGTTGACCGTATCAACCCCCCCTAGAACAATTTTTTGCTGTCGATATCTAACCCCCCACTGCGTTTAATCCACGACTTTTGGACCAGCCTGTATATATAATGCAATGAACTAATAAATATGCTTGCAATTTTAGTCGGTACTCTGCATCATTGACATGTTACACCGACAAATCCCATACTATTTATTGCAACCAGTCCTAAGCCTAGTAAAAGTATGAAGGACGGTTCATAGTGATTCCTTGTATACTTCTCTCTACTTAATTATCAGTAGCCGTCAATAATAGGAAAATATCTCGACAACAATTCTATTGTAACAAAAAAACGTACTATTGTTACAAAATCCGATATCAAATATCGATGTATAGTTTCAATTCGATATTGAAAAAATCTCTATTACCCACTCCCACACTAAATCCCCGTGACGCGCAACTACAGCTTAGTTGACAAAGATGTTGAAGTGTTAATAAACTACCTCGCGCCGCCGTTTGTTAGAAAGTTATAAATAATTATAATCTTTATTTTGCAATATTAACTATCGAGGCCATTTGTCGAGATAAACTAACTACTAACTATCTGCTAATTTAGCTTTAATAGTCTCTGAGCTTATCGAGTTACGAGATGTTCTTATACATGGATATATAAAGATATTGGTTTGCAAATATCAAAATTATGACGCTGTTGTGGCTTCTAGATGCCCCTTTTTAATTTATTTACTTCAAAGTTTTTTTATAATTTCGTTTCCAGATTTCCTCAGCTGCCAAGTGGAGCGCGACCGCACGCAGCCGGTCCCTGATGATATGCACACCAAACAAATCAAGCGGCTGAAAATGGTCAGTCGTTTATTTAATAATAATAAAATACATGGTCTCACTACTCTTATAACAGGATAAAAAATATAGGGAATGGTATCTTGCTTGATTTGGTTGATGAATGTGCCACCTTTTTAAAGTTTATCCGTCAAGTAGTAAATTAACGTAAGTTATTAAAATAAAAGAAACTGGTTTTCCTGTACCAAGCAAAGCAAAAGAGATCTTCAATAGACGTGAATTTATTGAAGTAACACTTCAATTATGTACTTATTTCAGTAAGAAAGGCTTTTGAAGCTTTTAAGATGATGACCAGATCGTGCTTACGTCATCGCCGTAGGACTTACAATTTATACTAAATGTAATAAATGATTCATTGGATGGTAGAAATGGAAGACACATTAAAGATTTTGACAATTGAAGCCCGCAACAACAACATCTGATGCACGAATCGACCGGTGAAATACCACGACCTCACAGAAAACAGGTGTGAAGTACTTTGTGTTTCGTCCGATGACTGAGGTGCCGGAGGCCTAATTTCAGTCCTCTTCCTGTCTACTAATAAAGGTAGAGCAACATAGCTGCTACTTATTTGCTTGTTGCAGATGTCTATGGGTAGCGCTTACTTAACATCAGATGATCCGCTTGCTCGTTTACCATCTCCTTCTATTAAAAAAATGTGTCTATGAACGCTCGTCTGGCAATACACAATACTGTACTAGTTACCACTTTAACGTATGGAAGTGAGAGAAAGGTTTGACAGGAAAACCATGTAATTAGAGTTAATGCCGTTGATATGCGATCCTTAAGAAGTATGTTAGGAGGGACGTTGAATAATAGAAATAATAATAAATAAATGAATGAAGAGAGAGTAACGAAACAAATTTATGTTGCAAAAGTGAGGCAGTAAAGGCGGCTTTGGCAGGGGACGTCCAAGGAGAACTTATATCGACCAGATTAGTGAGATACTAAAGTAGGGCGATATAAGGAGTACCCGTAACCGACGAGCATTTATGCGTAGATGGGTGGATGTAGACACTTGCGGCAGATCCGCGCCTAATGGAAAACCATAATCTCTGGCTACATCTCTGGTGTACGAGCGTGAGGCGAATATTTATATATATTTATTTTGTTCTTTCAAGTGTAGTAACAACGGTATCACAAATGCCATTTATACTGTTATGCATATTGTATCTATTAGTAACTTGCTGTTATCGATGACTTGGCACGCATTCGTTTCTCATTTTCCTCGCTGATTTTTTTCGTAATTTCCAATAATTTATTTCTAGTAATAATAAATAAATATTGCCTATGTTATTCAGGGTTATGTAGCATTCCAACGGTTATACGAGGCGGTTAGGCGAAGCTGGCAATGCGTCACTGTAGACCTAAATGAACAGCGTACAGCTAAGAATAGCAATTTGGGGCGTACTAGGTTATCGCACGATATCATTTGAGGAGGCGACAGTTTTGGCTCGTTTCCCGCCTCTGAACATACTGGCCGACATGGATGCAAGGGTGTAAGACCGCATTCGTGTCATACAGGGCCGGGTCGAACCGAATGAAACTTGAAGCAATTAAGAGGCAAGAACGACCGAGCACTATGGCGACTTGACTTGACGTGACGACTATGAGCTAATGAACTGTAATCGTAATTTACTTGATCGGTCCATCTTGATAGTTGACTAATTTTTCCGCAGTCGATAGAGAAGCTGTCGAGGGAGAAAGCCGCACTGGAACAGCAGCTGGCTACCGCTGCGACAGCCCCCGTGTACGTCGCCACGGGCAGCGCTATCGTGCAGGTACCACTGAATATAAAATACCTCTCACAAACACCTAATCCTCTCCTCTTCTAAATTCTTTTCATTATTAACCTTACTCTTGTCGACATATGGCACGTCTACAACTGATGTGATTGTTGCTGTTGTCTATTGGTAGGTGGTGACTACACACCATAGACAAAACCATAATCTTAAGACAACATACTGAAATAATCAATGTTGTAGAATTATATAGATATATGATAGAGGGGGTGAAATAAGACGGGACGGGGCCTGCACAACAAATATCTCAACGTATGTAACTCTAATTAATGTATTTTTTGTCTTGACGCCACCTGTCACTAGCCCTGCGGTTTCATCAAAATACATTGATATGTTAACATAAAATGTGTATATTGTAGGGTCAGCAACTTAGCGATATCATGAAGGAGAACCAGAAACTGAAGAACATGAACGCAAACCTCATATCGCTCTGCAAAAAGCGAACGACAAAAGCCGTCGTTAAGTCCAACAGGGAGAACCAGGAATCCATGGGAGAGATCTGAACATGATATTAATATAGATACCTGATGCTTAAACATACTCAAGTCTTGTACATTATTTGTTAATTTAACTGTTAGAAATAGAATTAGAAGCTGGACTTTATTTTTTTATTGCAATTGTTTTCATTTTGGGCACAAAAACAATTTACGACTGATTGTGATTGATTCTTAATTGACATTCCGCAGGTGATTTGTTTTTAAAGATTTGAGAATACGATTGTTGGTGCCATTGAAAATTATCAATATAATACAATTATTTTTCGTACTTTGTGTTTACGTTTTGTTTGTCGTACTTAAAATGAGTATTGTTTTGTGCTTATTATTTTAAATCAGTATGCTAATTAAACGTAACAATATTAAAATGTTCCTTAATGTAAAATTATAATATATACGACAATGTAAAATATGATTGTGATTAATATGTCGTACATTTTATTGTAATTGCATCCGTTTCTAATAATAAATATATTACGATTCATTCAAATGTTTTACTTAATTCATATTGTTATGACTTGAACTATTGATATAACGAGTTGTGCACAAACAACCGAAATGATTAATGGCCGATACTACTTACTTCTAAATAAGATCCTATTAAATTGTCAGCCCTCTACTTTTGTTTGTTAATTCAAATCAATGCTGTACACTTAGGTGTAGGTTAGACAACTCCCTACTTTTTGTGGGCAACGTATAGATGGCATTAGCCGACAAGGAACAAGATTATTTTCTATTGAGTAAATAATTTAATGTACTTCATTGTATATCATATACACGAGGTGATTATGATGGTAATGTCAGGATTTTTTTTCTGCTGCTAATAAGGCTGTCTTATAAAATGCAAACGTGTTTAACTAAGTCAAATACGTCAGTTTTCGGCTGGATTGTAAAAAGATTAGAAGTAAAATAAAATAGCCAATATAAAAGTAGTTGTTTCAATGAGACCTCTTATCCCTCGTGTAATAGAGGAAAATCTATTTCACCAATGGCATGTAAAAATACCATATCGATCAAAACAGGGAAGGACTGTGGATATTTATTCACATTTGGTGAATAAACAAGTTTTGGGGTTAACTTTTAACTGTCTATTTTAATGTGGGTATTTGTATCTTAATGTGCAGCTTACGTCAATTGACCAATAAGTTGAGTTACCAATAAACAAACTTCTCTTTTAGGCAAAATCTGCGATGAAAGTACAGGTAATGGCGACAAGCGAGCGACGAGCCGGGTTTAACGGGACAATTTTTGCTTACGGTATAACTTCCTCGGGCTTTATGACCGGCACTGAAACTTCACCTGGACCTTGTCTAAATAAATACGTTATAGTAAAAACATAACCGACACAGACACTTTTTAGTAAGGTATGTTTACATTCTAAGATGTTTTTCTAATTATATACTATTTATGATTGTCATAGGTAATATGAATTTATTTATTTAGCCTTTTTATGGGAGAAGGTGACCAACAAGCAAATTAGTCGCACATGCATTATTTTGTTGAACAGAACACATGCAAGAAAAAGGATATTGTCTTTTCGTATTCATCCCCGCCTTGTCCAATACTTTTTAGCGACAACTACTCCTGAGGAAGTTTTCCAATCTATGAAAGAGGTAAATTTTTATGGTACAAAAATACGTTTGCCGGACTTCTCGCTTATATCATTCATGAAATTAATAATGTGGATATATTTTAATCGATAGTTATACCTTGTTTCATTGCAAGGTATGATTATTGTAAACAAACAAACGTCATTTATCAGACATGGCGTCCATTACACTTTTTATGCTTTCATTGGAAATGTTGAAATAAATTGAAGTGAAATTGTGTAATGTGGATAGCTAGATAAGGTACTATGAGAAAAAGTTGTTTTTCTAAAATATTTTGGAATGGATGAATTTTGATGTAAAACCCTTTGTTTACAAAACTCACATCTAGCTGTGAAACTGATGACTAACGTCCATCAGCAATACTATTATAGTAAAATCAGTCAAAACTTACCAAGAAATAACTTTTGATTGGAACTCCATGGGCATTTTCTAAACTATATAAACTTCATCACAATTTTGGTTTGAACGAAGTATAGATTCGACCAAGCTTAGTACTTTGACATTGGTACAGGCCTATGAATTATCAGCTCCCTGCTCTTTTCCCATGTTATGTTGGGTCGGCGCAGTATGACCATAGTCCTAGCTAGTCTTGGCTACAGTTGTTACGGCCGGACTCCTGCCGGACGTCGAACCCCCAGGAATTATGAACGTGATAATGAAAAAGTGTCCGTTCTATTTTATATCCTTTTCATTATACAGTTTTTGTGTTTCCTTAAAATGTTCCACAACACGTTTCCTAATCCTCATCCTTCTATCAACCGCATCTCAGCAGTCGCTCCTGATCGCTGATGTCATCCTTCGCGTAATCCATACATCTCTTCTTAGGTCTCTCCTACTAACATATCCCTCCATATTCATTTCTAAAACTCTCCGTGTCACATGCCATTCTTCCCTTCTAATAATATGCCCATATCATTCTAACATATTGCGCATTTATCTATCTATTATTGGTTTTTTTCAAGTACACAGATAATAAAATGTTTTCCGTGACGATAATTAAAAAGGTTAGAGTTTATCAGTAACTAAAATACCTAAAATTCGCACGCCTAAATCAGTTAGTTATTTAGGAGGGCGTCACTCTCCGCACATGATTATTCTCTCTCCATGCGCGCTCTGCATAGAGGGCTGTTAGTGATATCTATATTATACGAGCCTAAATCAGTTATTATTGTATGTACGACATTACTATCGCCGGATATACTCCCATTGTTATCTCCGGAAACGAATTGTGGTTTTTTAGTCGAAGGTTTAATATAATTTTATTTGCGGCTCGGATAGTTGTATTGCGTTTCAGTGGTCTTGTTTATTCTTGAAATTTAATTTTAAATTTGAAAGTTACTTACAGTTATTACTTGTGTTAACTACTCAGTATAATGCCGGGTAGACAGTGTAGATCAAAAAGAAAGCGGGCGGAAATACAGAAAACCTGCACTCATGACATGGAGGCAAGAGCTTT
This sequence comes from Papilio elwesi, assembly GCA_029849275.1. Classification (NCBI taxonomy): domain Eukaryota; kingdom Metazoa; phylum Arthropoda; class Insecta; order Lepidoptera; family Papilionidae; genus Papilio; species Papilio elwesi. Next base: position 12,008,089 of record CM056691.1, on the reverse strand, counting down.
TTTTTAGTTTTAACTTTTGAAAATTAGAATTACGAATTGGTACGGAATGGAATTCAGCAAATTGAGTTGCTTATGCAAACATTTTCATTTCATGCTTTATTTAATAATCTGTGTAAGACAACACAATTTGATTGATATTATAACATAGATCTATGTCATCAAATTAGTTTTAGTTATTAGGATTTTATACAATTGTTTGCGCTCAAGCCCGTAACCCACACGGGTAGGCAGAGATTACGAACTTCCATTTAGCGCATAAATTTACAAACTTTTACGTACTGCCCCTTTACAAGAAAAAAAAACGCCCTCTTTTACCTAATAATTAATTAAACAAATTTTGTATGTCTGTCTATTATCTATTAATTCCCACAACTTAAAAATGTCTCCTCTTGTCTCCCTCTCTAATCGTACTCTGCGTGATCCTGGCAGAGGGTCGTGATTACCCCCTCCCCCAATTGCATTTGGACCAGCTACCGCCCATGAAAAGCTCCATCGCCAAACAGGGTGTGCAACCACTCCCGTTGGGATCCTATGATTTAGTGCAATCCTGGCAGACCTCTCGCGTCTCCTGTATAAAATAAATGCATATTTATTTTATACATATAACCACTCACGCCTGTAACCCAGAGGGGTAGCAAGGGATTATGGATTTCCATTTGCCGCGATCCTAGAACACCTCTCTCGCTTCTTCTACATCCATACATCTACGCATACAAGCTCGTCGGTTATGGGTGCTCCTAACATTGCCCTCCTTTAGTATGTGTCACTAACTTTCTTCTCCTCGTTAATCCTTTCAACATGCCGGAAAATGTATATCTATAAATGTATTCCATATATGTACTATAAACTAAGATACAGAAATACAGATTTGGTATTGAAACAATTACATGTCAAAAACGTATTCTAAATGTTGATAATATTTACACGTTAATTGAAGTCTAGTGCAAATATTGCATTTCTAAATCGGAGTTCTGACTCCGATTTAGAAATGCAATATTTGAATCCGAACCACAAAAACTGAAACAATAAGAACTTTTATATAACAAAACAAAAAAAAACAATATTTTATTTAATATAAAACTCTTCAACAGTACAAAATTCTTTGGATAAGCCGGGACTTCAGTTTTATTTCGAAAGACGTAATGCTGCGCTTGTGACGAGTCCAGCAATCGGTATAAAACTTTTAAACTATTTTTTTAATAAAGCCCTTACTTTTACTTTCCAGTGCCAAGCTAACCTACAAACTGACGCAACTAACGTGAATGAAGAAAGTGGTACATCTCATTCCATCTTCGAAGCAGTAAGTTATTTATTTAAAATCCTTTAAAACAATATGTTAAAAATGTATGTAACAGCTTTAGGTTTAAATTAATTTATGAACTTTATGTTTTACTTAGTCCATAGGATATTTGAGCCTTAGTGGTTGGAAATCTCATCAGCAAAAAGACCTCTCAGTGTACTCACCTAGAGGAATTTGATAATGAGATTACAGTGCACTTTATTAAAGTTACCTAAATTCATAGATAATGTACTAAAGTTAGTGATAAAGAAGGCTTGAGTAATGGTCGTCAAGAACAAGTGATTTAATGCTAACCATAAGGCTTACAACATGGTACTTGTCCAAAAATCACCATATTTTATTAACCCACTTCAAGAAGAAAGAGGTTCTCAATTCATCTGTCTGGTTTTTTCTGTTCTGTTTCTGGTCTGTATGTTTGTTACCTCAGAACTCCGTTCCTGGTGGTTTATTTTTTGATTCGACGTTTAGTGCTCCCATTTTTTTTTCAATCCAGATTTTTGAGTTATTCTGAATGTTAACAGCATCTGCTGCACGAATGGGCTCGACCGGTGAAATACCACGACCTCACAGAAAACAAGCGTGAAGTAGAAGTACTCTGCGTTTCGTCTGATGAGTGAGGTGTCGGAGGCTTAATTTCAGTCCTCTTCCCCTTCCCACCCTTTCTCATATAGATAGGATGAGAACGAGAAGAGGATTGGGCGGGAACGGGGTTGGGGGGAAAAGGAAATATCCTTTTTCTTGTCTATGCCCTCCTTTGTCCATTAACGTAGGCAACGTATCTGCAACACATTTGCTTGTTGCGGATGTCTATGGGTAGCGAATCAGGTGATCTGCTTGCTCGTTTGCCACCTTCTTTCCATAAATAAAATGTAATATGATATTAATTGATGTATTTTGATGATTAATGTTGACATTCATATAAAATGTTCCAGGCAATAGAATCCAGGGAAAATACAGAGGGCGAAGAGTTGGGCGAGAAGGTGGGCGTCCTTAACGTTCCCGAGTTGAACTTTGCTAAGCTGGAGGGCTCAGAGCAGTCAGGACAGGCGGAAGCTACTGGAATCCGGTTCAAGGAAGGGGCTTATATCAACAAGTCGCTGTCATCGCTTGCCCTTGTTATAAAACAGCTATCAGAAGGACTCAGCAAGTAAAATTCTATTTAATGTTTCTAGTTTATCATTACAACATTAAAACTTGTATCACATGAATCTATAAAAAATAAGATTATATTTACTGCTTTTAATGTCTCGTTTCGATTTAAAAAAATGTCAAAATCATATTATTTAACTCGAACTATCTAATTTGGCTATTTCATTTCTTTTTCTTTTAAAAACAATACTTCAAACGTGTTTATTAATAATTAATGTATCAGAGTTAAATAATTAATATAGACTTTTATTTGGACGCAAATTACTATTACATCATGTACATAACTATTTTTTTATTTTGTTATGTCTTCTTGACACGGATTACTAGTATATTACTATATAAATGGATTGTAATAACAAAAATCAGTTATCTTTTCAAGCGGCAGTACTAGTGCTGATAAGAAGACATTAGATCCTAATAAAGTGTTACAGTTTGATTAAATATAGTTTTGTTTTTATTTTTGTTTTTTACAAACTAAAATATCAGTGTTATATAATAACTTAAAATCTGGTTACAGACACGTAAACTACCGGGATAGTAAGCTGACACAGATCCTACAAAACTCCTTGGGAGGAAACGCTAAGACCAGTATAATATGCGCCGTCACCCCCGCCGCTGTTGAAGAAACGATCTCTACCCGACAGTGAGTCTGCTTCACTTCATTAATTATAGTTTAGTCAAAAATAATATTTAAGTTCAAATTTTTAGTAAATATAATCTTAGCGATTTAAATTTTAAACACTTATAAGGTATAACAAGCGTACTATTCTCCTAGCCTGTTATTCAAAAAAAATGTTCTGCTCTTGGGCAGAGCCTCCGCACGCGACTCAATCACGATACGTAATAAATAAATAAATATGCGCTCACAGCCGTTATTCAGTACCCGTTATAAATACTACAAATATGGGTAATCTAAGAAATACTGTACAAATGTGGTTAACCTTCAATAAGCGAGCTTATCTCTTTCTTAAAGGCCGGCAACGCATCTGCAGTTCCTCTAGGGGTTTCCATGGGCGTCGTTGATCACCTCGGTGTTCCCGCCGCTCGTTTACCCCATTCTCTTATTAAAAAAATCCTAAGAAATAAATTACTACGCCGCGGAGACTAATCCCTAACAATAATATTAAATGCCTATAATTAACTGCACTAAAATTCAATGTCGGTATCGTCGGAGTCATCACGTCTACACGACGTCCCTGTTTTATCGATAACGGCGTTGCGTCCACGCAACATGCTCCACCTAGTCACTTAACTCCACCACCACTATAGCCTTAGATTTTTGACCGAGTATGCAGCGCGTGTTGTCACGTATTAACTAATAGATATGGTTAAAAATAATTCACACATTACTAGAACCTCCACCATCATCACTACCAACACCGCCATCGCTACTACGACTACGACCACCATCGCAACTACCACTACGACCACTATCGCCAGCACCACCACCACCCCAACCATCACTACGATCTTCACCACCATCACTATCATCTCCACCACCTTTGCCACCATCATCCCTACCGAAAATCGTCTAACGCAGCTAAAGATGTTATGTATGTAATGTGATGCTTAGTCATTCTTTGTTTTTGTATATAATTTTTCTGTGTATATATTTTTTTTGTATATACATTTTTTTTAAATTCAAAATTGAAATTTTGATATTAAATTTGTAAAACAGTCCCATGGCTGACCGTTCAAAGGAAACGTTATCAAAACAAAGCACGGGCGGCCTCGCGAGCGCACCGGAGGAACCCGCTAGGAACACCACGCCCTCGCCCAACAACAAGATCGCCTCTTCTGATGAGCCTATTGAAACAGGTATGTGACAAAAGAAAGTTTTAATTCATAATGTGGGGACCAGCAATTGGGTTAATTCGACCTAAGTCCGATTTTGATGTAACACATGCTGTCTTGCCGGGTGCCAACTAGCTCTTAATTTTTGCCTTTTGCTAAAGAAGACATTGATTGATAAATCAATTCCGGCCGCTTTCTCTCAACTTCTTGCTTTAATCACATCAGTTGTGAAAGGAGATATCCGAAACGATGGTTCTTCTCAGCGGTAAAAGCTCATAATGATCGAGCGTTTCCAATACCGCCACACACATCATCACGGTATTGCGAGTTGCGATTGCAACCGACCTTTGACCACGACTTTTTTTGCACGTTCTTGTCGTACGTGATTTGATTTTACGTGATTGACTTTTAATCACCAGTTAGTCTCAATAAAAAATTGCAAGACACAATTCATCAGGTCTCTTTCAGTTAGGTCATGTGGCATCCAAATATCGAGCTGTTTACCCAGGTTTTTTAAAATGGGTCAAAACTGTTTTCTGGTCGATTCCCAAATCTTAAACTATGTCCTAATGACTGATATACCGATCTTACTCCACTTTTTTAAAAACTGGCTCCATTAACATAACAATGCGACCAGAGCAAACAGCATCTTTGGCAACAAAATACCCAGATTGGAAATGGCTAAACCAACTTACTACTACTACACTTAACGAAAAAAGGCCAAAAAAAGGGAGAAAAACTATATTTTTTTTATTAAAACAACTTTCTGCTACTCCCACTGAGACTGCATTAGGTGTATAAAGGTCATAAATTGTGCATAGCTATAGGCTAGCGTTGAATTTTTCTTTTTTTAATACAATTTTAAAATGTTAGTCACTAGCATTGACAGAAAGAAAAACAAATGAAAAATAGATGGAAACAACATTTAACTAATTTGTTTCTTTTTTTAAATGTAATCTATTTAATGTCATAAAAAATACCAGATATATCATAAATTGATGAAAACCGCATTCAAATCCATTGTGTAGTTTAAAATATCTAAGGGAACAGACAGCGGAAACTACTTTGTTTTATACTATGTAAAGATAAGGCAATAGACTTTTAATTTAGACATTTTAATATAAACTCTGATATCTTTCAGAGTCAATAGAAACACCCTGCGTTCTCAGGCAGAACGCTGAAGAAGCTGAAAGAAACCTAAGAGATATTGAGGAGATCACAGAGTGGGAGAAAAGTTTTAAACATGATGTGGTAATTATTAATTTATTTACAAATCAAGTGCTCATTTTAAATAGATATAGTTCGGCCGCTGATATTGAGTAGATTGTTATTCATTTCATTCACAATGGTCATTATTTTGTTATTAAGTGATGGTTGCGAAACATCAGAGAGTGGTCAATACTGGCCGTATTGCCAGCGTGGAGGAAAAGGAACTATCCTTTTTCCTGTCAATGCTGAGCTGACGGCCAACTTCCAGTAGTGCCCTCCCCCGTCCAATCCCATCCTATCTTATTAAATAAGAACTCATCGGATAAAGCGCAAAATATTTTTACTTCACGCCTGTCTAGAATTTGTTGAACCGCTTGCTCGTTAGCCCACTATAGATATTGACTTTTATATATTCTGGTATTTATGAATGTGTGGACACTATCATGACCATTTACTATTGTTCAAGGTTGAATTACTGGAAAAACTGGAAACTATCGCAACTGTTATCACTAAGTTGGAAGAAGAGATTGAGATGCTTAACAACATTAATAAAGAGAATGAATCAAAGATGGAAATTTTAAATGAAAAAATAATAAAAACCGAAGCGGAGGTTAGAAGTTTAACGACAGATAAGGTAGTGTAAGGTTTTTGTATGTATTGTCTCGTTAGGCTATTCGACGTAAAGTAATTAGTACCATGTACAAGAACGCAGCTGTCGTAGTGCACAAGTAGTATACGTGATTATGATATTGCGCAGTAATTCTTTACACCATTCTTATTTATTTATTGAGTTATCGTAGACAAGCTTAAAATTATTAACAATGGATAATATTAAGTATTTACTTTTCGATCACGCCACGGTCGGCACTCGGAAAATTAAAATGAATGAAGGAAAAATAGGAACACTAGACTGTTGTATAAATTTTGGCAACAAAATGTATTGCATATTATACAACTATTTTTTTTTTATTTTCTCGCGTTTATTTTACGTTTTTCGATTGCCGACGTTTCGAGTACTTTACAGCGGTCATAGTCACTAGGTGACTGAAGTGTCAGACGTCCCAATATCAAAAATTGCTGGTGAAGTACCTACTTATTTTGAATTAATTACTTCTGCTCCGATCCATGCAGAATGTCTGTATCTGTATCTTGCGGTCTCGCAGTTGTATGCTTGGTTTAAGATTTAATTTATCAATCACGGGATCCCAAGCCGGTGGTACTACCCAGCCATCTTCTCTATTGAAATTAGGATGTTTTTTTAAAATTTCAATAGCCTCACGTATCATCCTGGGTACGAAGCGGTGTTCTATTGCAAGGACTTGTGGTTTAGCAAATCTTATATAATGACGGGGGCCGGTTAAAATGCATACTTCTTTGAGCGTTGGTGTTTTAAGTCTGCTATGTGTTCTCCCCTCTTTCGGAGAGGTGGCCTGTGTCCCTGTAGGGAACATTCATTTGTTCTTTTCCCGGGTTATAAAGGGTATCTTTGTTCCTCCTATATAAGGGTAGACTAAATTGTGAAAGTAACTGCATTCTTAGACCACCTTAACTCCATAAACGTCTGAAACAAGAAACGTAAAATAAACGCGATAAAATCCGTAAAATTAGTTTTATTTCAATGTGTAGCGTAAATATAAGAAATCATTAAATAAAATTATTTTATATTTTAAATTAATTGGCCTTTGTATCATCATGCGTTTATGTATAAAATTCGTTATTTTGCAGCTCCATTTAGAAGAGCGTTGTCAAGAATTTGTTACAAAACTCACAGATTGCGAGGTAACATATGAAACACTCAAGAAAAAGTCTAAGACCAGAGACGATGAACTACTTTCGCGCTTGGAGGAATACTCCAAAATAACGAAAATCGTCAATACTTGTGAGTTTAATAAGTTTGTTACACTATCTAGCACTTCACAAACAAACTAATAGCCGCCGACATACAAAAAGGCGTAGCTTTAAGCTTATAAATAAATATACTAGAATTATTTTTTATATTTACTTATATATATCAACGGGTCATATTTTATCATGGCATCATTCACTGCGTCCAAACAGAGACAGCAGACATTAATAAAGCTATAAAGCTTTATTGTGGATGGGAACATCTTTTCGGTTCATTGTATTAAGAATAAAAATAACCATAACATTTGACTAATAAATTAAAACATAAGGAATAAAACATTAAATTAACTACACACAACTTCTCCGTCAACGTATGTATGTAGTAAAGTAATAGAAGAAGGAGTAAATAAATCGAAACACGTTCAATTTAGCCCGCAAACAGTGGTAGAGCCCGCAACATCTGTTGCACGAATGGGCCGACCGGTGAAATACCACGACCTCACAGAAGACAGGCGTGAAGTAGAGTATTCTGTGTTTCGTCTGTTGAGTGAGGTGCCGGAGGCCTAATTCTAGTTCTCTCTCCCATCCCACCCTTTTCTTATAAGAAAAGTATGGGAAGGGGAAGAGAACTTGACGGTGGAGGGGATGTAAAGGAATTGGAAATAACCATTTTCTGTTTGTCCCCTCCTCTCTTCATTAAAGATGTCTATGGATAAAGATGAGTTGCAGATGTCTATGCGCAGCGATCACTTGACATCGGGTGCACCGCTTGCTCGTTTGCCACCTAGTACTATTAAAAAAATTACAAAGCTATACAATGCTTTTTTAAATAAATACCCAAATAATGTTATATTTCCGCAGGTAAATTTCCAGAAATCGCAGCTATTAAAAATATGGCGAGAGGATTACCAGTAGTCGACAGCGATAACAATATTAGCAATGAAAATATTCAACAGCTTATCACAGATCTGAAAGAACAACTCGCAGTCAGAGATAAGCATATTTCAGAATTAGAAGCCAATATACTTACACAAAATCAAAAAGTTACTTCTTTGGCAAATAAAACGGAAGAACTTGAAAGATTATTAGATTCTTCTAAGCATAAGTTAAGAAACTCCGAAAATGAGACTTCCCTGCATAAAACCACAATTGAAACATTAAATTCTATTATTGAAAACCAAAAGTGTAACCTGGAAACTGCGACGATCGATTTACAGTCCTATAATGACACAATTCAAGAATTGCGAAACCAAATATCTGAGAAAGAAAATCTGCAGTATACTCTCGACCACGCGGAAATAAGAGATTTGATTTCTGTCGAAGAAAATAGTATCGCTAATAATGAAAATATCGCTTATATAATTAAATCTTTGCAAGCTGCTGTAGCTACCAAAAATACTGAGGTAGAGCTTCTAAAATCTACGATTCAGATAAACGAAAAAAATGATGATACTACTGCATTTTCAAAAAAACTTGAATCAGAAGCACAAGAAATGAGAGAATTGCAAGAGAAAGTAACTGTATTAACTCAACAGCTACAAGATATTCAGACTGAAAAAGAAGAAAAATTACTAGAGAAATCAAGTTTATTGCATTGCTTAGAAGATCTGAATAATGAATTAGCAATGAGCGCAAAGAGTAAAATCGAGTTAGATAATAAAATAAAGATTTATGAAACAGAAATAAAAAATATAAATGAAAGTAATCAAGATTTACTAAAAAGATTAAATGAAAAAACATGCGTCGTAACAGAGTTAACAGCCAAGAATACAGAGCTAACAAATCAACTTAAAGCCAACAATGACACAGTCAATCACTTACAAAACAACTTGCAACTTAAAGATGCTGAGATTGGCTCAATGCTTAAAAGCAGCAATGATCAGGTTAATAAACTTCAAGCACTCGTTTTGGAATTGCATGATATTGTGTCGATAATGAAAGGTAAAAAGGTCGAATGTTTAGAAATCGACTATTCATCTGATATTTTTGAAACACTAAGTGAAAAATTAACTGACCTACGTAACAACACGTCTGCATTGGTCAGTGAAAGAGACGAAATTAAAATGCAGTATACTGGTTTGTCTACCTCAATACTGAAGACTGGAAAAGAAGTTTTTGCGGCAGTGAAGGCAGCGGTCGACGAAATAAACGGTATACAGAACACGCTTAGAAGTTTGATAGAACAAAAAACTGTCTCCGAATCTAAAACGAGTGAAAATGAAATTAGTCAAGAATATTTCATAGATAATAGTAGTAATGAAACAGAAATAATAGATGGAATAGAACAAGACATCTCATTTCCGCAGCTGATGGTATTGCTGGAAAATTTTCCAGGGTCTATCTTAAATATAAAACAAAAGATTGTAAGTATTAAATTAGAATTGAATTCTAGTATTACCACGTTGACACATTTATTGGAAACACTAGACTTAAAAATATCAGAACTTGATCAAAAAATTATTGAAATAAACGAAGAGTTTGATGTCATCCAAAGTAAAGAAGAAATACCTAGCTTGATTGAACAAAATACACAACTAAAAGAAAATATGCTACGAGTTGAGAGAAGTATTGAGTCGTCAAGAGATGTGCAAGAAGAGCGAGAAAATTTGACACAAAGCTTTAAAACTAGCTCGAATTTAATAAATGAATTGAAAGAGGAATTAAAGACGGTGGTAGAAGATATTGATTCCATGAAGAACAAAATATTTGAAAAAAAAAGTGATGAACTTGAGTTAATGAAAAATCATCAAAATGAAGTCCATGCGGATAGTATAAATTTAAAAGAAGAATGTCAGGAATATGAATCAATACAAAAGAAATCTGAAACACATTCTAAATCTTATCTTATAGAGGTTATAGAAAATTGTGCCAAAGAATCATCGCAAGTCATTAAGGAAAGCGATTCCAAATTTCCAAGTAGGTTGTCAACGCTTAACTTGAATAGAATAATACCAACTATCCAAGATCGCGAGGATGCTTCTCAGAAAGTAACTTCAGTCAAATCCAAATCAAATCTAGATGAAAATAGTTTAGAACCTTTGCTCATCTCCAGTCCCACCATATTTGAGCGCGTATACGATAAGAATTTAAGCGATTTAGTTAATGCAGCTATAGAAATTTGCGCAAGGCTTAAAAAATATTCGCAAAAGTTAGATAATGAACTTAAGATGACTAAAAATGATTTAATTCAGATGAAAGATCAACAAACTGCTAAAGAAAATGAGTGCAATTTACTTTTAGCTCAAAAAGAAGACTTTCGTAAACAAGAGCAAGACTTTCTTGCAGCTTTTTCTGAAGGTTGTCAAAAGCTTGTTGGAGAGAATATCTTAGAAGCTAACGACATTGATACATCGCTGCCTCCTATTATAAATATAAATATTTTGTTTAACAAATTAGTTCGTCAGAATAAAGCAAAACTAGAAAACCATAACCAGGAGATAAGAAACTACCAACGTGCAATAAAACAGAAAGATAGTGAGATAAATGAAAAATTAAAGAAAAAACTCAAAGAAAAAGAAGATAAACTTCAAATGCAGAAATCACTAATTAACTGTTTAAATGAGGTTTATAATAAGAAAATTGATAAATACAATGTACAAGTCACACTAGTCCAAAATTTGACCGAAGAAGTCGTTGCATTAAAAGAATTAGTTTCAAGTAAAGAAACTGTTATTCAAAATTTACAAAAAAAGAGAGACAGCTTGGAAGCAGAATCTGATAACCTAAAAAGAATTAATCAATTGTTGGACAATGAAAAGGAGTCGATGGCGGCCAAGTTAAGAAAAGCTGAGGTGGAGATAGAGATAAATAAAATAGACCATGCGAAGATGGAATTTGACATTCGTGCTGAATTAGATAAAATAACCAAGGATTACGCACGACTCGTGTTCATTGTTAAAACTCACAAGACAATAGTTATGATACAAGCTAATATGATCATAAGGTCGGTATGATTCTCCGACGTCAGATTACGTCGAGTAGACATTCTATTTACATCAAAGAATTAAATCGAGTCGATATCGGAATATGTATTGGGGCTAGCCTCCATGTAACGTACACAAATAAATTTACAGTTTTTTATGGAAGGACGTGGAAAACGAGCAAGCGGATCACCTGATGTTAAGTGAGCGCTGCCCATAGACATCCGCAACAAGCAAATGTGTTGCAGATGCGTTGCCTACCTTAATGGACAGAGGAGGGGGGCATACACACGAAAAAGGATATTTCGTTTTCCCCGCCAACCCCCACCCCGTCAAATCGTCTTCCCGTTCCCATCCTATCCGTATGAGGAAAGGGTGGGATATGGAAGAGGACTCAAATTAGGTCTCCGGCACCTCACTCATCAGACGAAACGCATAGTTTTTTTTTTATGTTATAAGGTGGCAAACGAGCAAGCGGATCACCTGATGTTAAGTAAACGCTGCCCATAGACATCCGTAGCAGGCAAATGTGTTGCAGATGCGTTGCCTACCTTTAATGGACAGAGGAGGGCATACACAGGAAAAAGGATATTTCCCTTTCCCCATTAACCCCCTCCCCGTCCAATCCAAAGAAGTTATTGTTGCGAGCTGTACCACTGTTACATTACATAATCTAACTTTTACGTCTATGATAGATGGATATTTTACAGGTTAAAAAACCAGAACAAAGAGGATGAGAAAATCATAGCTGAAAAAAAGAAGCAGTTAACGGAATTGAATCAGAAGTTTGGAATGCTCGAAAACGAAACAGCTGCAACAAGAGAGTGTATCGAAACGTTAAGACGTGAGAATGACGAGTTAATACATCTTAAGCAAATCCTCATGGTACAATTTTACTATACATATCATGCAAACGTAAAACAATATTTTTGCAAATTGTTTTACACAATAACATGAAAATCACGTAGAATGCGTTCTATAATTTCGATAAATTACTTCACAATGTTAAGTTTTTGCACGCAGCTATGACGTCATTAGACTCATATCTCGTGTTATTTTGCATGAGCAGTATGTACATCGTTGTTTTACGTTTTATTTAAAAGCTGTAACAGTCTAACACGTTATTTACTTTTAAAATGTTTACATTCCAATCGTGTGAAATATATGTGCAGAATAAACTATAGAAAGAAATCATTAATATAACTTTTGAGTACTTATAACGTAACATTACCATGGCAACCGATATTGTAAATAAAGGTTTTGAACTCCAGAACAGCATAATTTTTGAGATATATCTCAATCTTATGAGATTCATGTCATTTTCTGTACCCCTGAACACCATTGTTGGTATGATTTAATCATTATCGGTTGAGTCGTTAAGGTTACATTCCCCCATCTCACTAACTTAGGTTAACTCACATTCCCATTTATAATAGTTGGGATACTAGTAACTTTTAATACTTTTGTTTGGCATCAGGATAAAATTTCGCAATTGAAGGAGCTGAATGGCGGACACAACCAGCGGCTTAAAGCGCGCCGCGCCTCGCGCGCGATCATGCAGGACTCCGTCAGGACGTTTGACGGTAAACCTCGGACCGTATATATATGGCTATAGAACGCGACAGGCCGACTTGGCAATCGGGGTAATTGCTACGGCGTCGAGCGCGCCTTCAAGCACGCGAATCGTCGAATTGAGAAAGAAATAATAATTCTTTTTTAATAGTGGTAGAGCCTGCAACATCAACATATGTTGCCCAAATGGGCCGGCCCGGCCGGTGAAATACCACGACTTCACAGAAAACAGACGTGAAGTGCTGCGTTTCGTCTGTTGAGTGAGGTGCCGGAAGCCTAATTTCAGTCCTCTTTCCCTTCCTACCCTTTCCTCATAAGGATTGTATAGGAACGGGAAGATGATCGGAGTAAACGGGGAATTGGAAATATCCTTTTTCCTGTATACGCCCTCATCTGTACATTAAAGGTAGGCAACGCATCTGCAAAACTTTTGTTTGTTACAGATGTCTATGGGTAGCGCTCACTTAACATCAAGTGATCCGCTTGCTTGTTTGCCACATTCTTCCATAAAAAATATATGAATATCTTGTCAATCAGGTATTGAATAATTTTGGTTTTGCACGTTTACTTTATTATAATTATTTATTTAATTAATATTCAGTCGATATAAACTACCATACCATACTAAACCAACTACGTGATGCCACATCTCTAGAAAATTGCCATGTCGGCCTGTCGCGTGCTTTACGTGTCTACTAGGCGTTATTTGGTTGTGTTCTGTTTTTAGATCAAATAAAACCGGAGTCGAGTTGCGACGAACGGTCCAAACGCGATATGTTCATGGACGTCGACGAGAGCAGTTCCAACAGGAGCACGCCCGTACGACACAACAAGGGGTAACATCGCCTCGTTTATATTATTGGACGAGGAGGGATCAAAAAGTAGTGAGATATAAATAAATACTGGCAGGCATAGCTGGGATACATGTTTGTAATATTAATATAGAAAAGAATCTTCGATTCTCTTTTGTTGTTTTCTGAAGGTTTATTTGCTTCATGTCGGAACGTGTTCTCGAAAATTGAGAAAAACGAAGTGCGAGCCGTGATAAAATACCTCTGTTTAAAAAAGTTAACGACGCATGAGATTCATTGCGATTGGGAGAGTCTGCTCCGCCGTAGGGAGAACGAGCACGGAGAACGAACATCGTTGCGGCCGTCCATCGACGTCAGTCACCCAAGAAAATGTTGCGAAAGTCGAGAAAATTGACGAAAATATTGAGCGATTGCGATGATGAGATGATGATGTGATGAGCCAAGAAACGGGCATTTCTTATGGAAGTTTTCAACCCATATTGAAACAATCGTTGAATATGAAAAAAGTCTCCGCAAGAATGTTAACCGACAGTCAGAAACCAAATCGACTTGATATTTCTAAGACATTGTTGGTTGTTTCAAGAAGATTCTGATTTTTTTTGTCTCGTTTCGTAACAATGGATGAAACATGGGTCCATCATTTTAATCACGAGACAAAACAGCAATCTTCGCAATGGAAACGGCCATCATCAACGACCCCGAAGAATTCGTGCCGTGGCATCAGCTGGCAAGGTTATGGCCTCTATTTTTGGGACTCAAAAGAGATATTGTGAATGCCATCAAAGAGAAAAGGAGAGGGAAACTTGGAAGGGGAGTGCTGTTTCATCAAGACAACGCACCTACGCTCAGGTCGGCAGTTGTGATGGCTGCCATTCACCAAGCTGGCTTCGAATTGGCTGACCACCAAATTTGAAAAAATACTTAAAACAGGGAAACAGTAACGAAGACGATAACGAGGTGATGGATGCCGTGGAGAGCTTTTTGCAGGACCAATACAATTTTTTTTAAAGCGATTGAAGCCAGACCGCTAGACTCGGCGAGACTCGGAGACTAAGGATAAAAATAAATTATTAAGTTATCAATAGTCATTATATCCTATCTACTTTTAGATCCCTCCTCGTACTATAGCAATAAAAATCAATGTATATATGCGTTCCTAAACCATTACTTAGGAGATCCGTGGTTTAGGTCTAAGACAATTTTTTTTTTTTATGTGAGAGGGTGGCAAACGAGCAAGCGGATCACCTGATGTCAAGTGAGCGCCGCCCATGAACATCCGCAACAGACAAATGCGTTGCAGATGCGTTGCCTACCTTTAAAGGACAAAGGAGGACATAGACAGGAAAAAGGATAATTCCTTTCCCCCGTTAACCCCCTCCCCATCTTATCCTCTTCCCCTTCCCGTCCTATCCTTATGAGGAAAGGGTGGGAAGGGGAAGAGGACTAAAATTAGGCCTCCGGCACCTCACTCATCAGACGAAACGCAGAGTACTTCTACTTCACCCCTGTTTTCTGTGAGGTCGTGGTATTTCACCGGTCGAGCCGGCCAATTCGTGCAACAGATGTTGTTGTTGCGGACTCTACCACTGCTACAATATTTGTGCTAACATTAATTTTATTATTTAATGACGCTAAAATATCTTACGTGTAGTCTAGCTAGAGGCGTGGTTGCTTCTTATGCTAATCTTCTTTTCTTATTTAATATGGTTGTTTCAGGCGCGACAGGCAGCAAACAGAAAAGGTGTGTGTACGTTTAAGTATGACAAATTACTATCTAAATTTAAGTTGACCTGTTGTAAAAAGTAAATACTCGAATAATAATAAAAACACAAACTGTTTGTCGTAGTAGTAGTCAGAACCCCTATCAGCTTACTTATTGGTGGTTTAATGAAATGCTCGTTTACGCCTTCTCGTATATATGTATATATAAAATCTCATCTGATTGTTGCTGTTGTCTATGGTTAGGGGGTGAGTACACACTGGTTTTAAGACGACACATTGAATAAATTAATTATAATGCAATTTCCAATCCGGTGAAGATAACATAATAACAAGCCCAGTGTAGCTGTAGATGCATCCTCTAGGCAAACACAAGACAAGTGAATTCAGTAAAAAAATCATTATAGTGTATACATTGTGTGAGTGTGTATATACATTTACATATATATATATATATATATATATATATATATATATGTGTGTGTGTGTGTGTATATATATGTAGATGGTAAAATAACAAGGGGCTGGAGCAAATAACCTGATTTTAAGTGGATGATACCGATGGTTACCGCGAATCATACGCAACAAGCAAAAGACGAAGACGGAAGAAGGGTATAGAGTAGATAAGGAACTCATCACACAATGCATAAGCATGAGTACCTCAAAATAAAACCTTACATTTATTTTTTTTGTTTTGACGTCAACTGTACCAGTCCCGCGCTTTCGTCAAAGGACCTTCATATTGTCATGTTAACATAAAATATGTATATTTTAGAGTCAGCAACTAAACGATATCATGAAAGAGAAGCGGGCCCTGAAGGCGAGTGAGCGATATCATGAAAGAGAACCAGGCACTGAACGTGGGAGCCTTCATCAATCCAAAAGGAATTGATGAATGAGGATCCAGGGAGAGATCTGAACATACTAAAATATACTCAAATTTTTGTATATAGTCTGTTAATTTAACTGGGTAGAATTAGAAGCTGGACTTATTATTGCAATTTTTATTTTAATTTAAATAAATGATTTGAGAATATGGTGATTGTTACATACGTACTTAAAATGATTAATGTTTGTTTATTATTTTAAATCAGTATGATATTTAAATGTCAATTGAAAATAATAATTGTGATTAAGATGTGATTTAAATGTCGTACATTTTATTGTAATTGCATCCGTTTCTAATATATTTTAAGCATTTTTAAAACACATTTATATATTTTATGTAGTCTCTAATTATTAACCCCGAAATCACAATTTATCCTTCATTCAAGATAGGAAAATATATGGAAAAAATAATATGACCATTTTTTTATTAAGCACTTTATTAAAAACAAAATACATAAGAAGTGAAAGAAAAAGAAAACATAATTTTTGGTATTCGTTTCTGAATGCATCTGTAATTATTATGACAACAAAAAACATTTAACGCAACGCAAATATAAAAAAAGCAACTAATATCACAATAATAGGATGACGATTCTTGTAGTGACAGATACATTGATATAACCACAGATAATGTATGCAGCTCATATTAATTTTTGGATACAGAAATTACTATTCCATTTATTTATACTAATGCTTGGGATAGATTTATTTAGTATGAGAAAATAAAAACCGGCAACATTTTTTTTTCAAACCGATATCTTGTTTCAAGCATAGTTCATCATCTCTGTCCTTTTCCCACTTATGTATAACCGTAGGGCCGTACTGACCGCAGGTATATTATATCATTATCCCATATTAGTCCACTCCTCGATATAGGCCGTCCTATGCGATGCTCTGCGCACCGCATCCAGCGGTTACCTGCCGTCCTAAATGTATACGTTTTGGCTATACAATTTTAACGGCGTTATTGGTCGTGCGTCCCTGCTCAGGTTTGCCGTTGCTGTACACTACGTATTGCTGACCGGCAGTCATCTCTGCGTATAATAATCTGCCAATACCTATCCCGTATCGTACGTCACTCTTGTTGTTTTGGAACCAATATAATTCAGAATGAGAAGTCGACATGCGGTAGATTTTTGAAATATATTTAAAATTATAAAAACAGTTTACAGAACAAGAATTACTAAATAAACATTGGACACAGATCTTAATCCAAACAATTACATCACTATAACAAACGAGTCATATCCTATCTATATTAAATATGCGCTCACGCCCGTTACCCAGAGGGGTAGGCAGTGATCACAGATTTCCAATTGGCACGATCCTGACACACCTCTCTCGCTTCTACAATCATAAATATACGCATAAATGCTCGTCGGTTATTGGTGCTCCTTATATCGCCATTTCAGTAAGTCACTAATCTAATCGATATAAGTTCTCGTTGGGCGTCCCCTACCAACGCTACTCACTTTTGCAAAATATATATCTACATATATTATTTGTAGAAATAAACAAATTAAAAAGCTATGTAGCGTTTTAAAGATACACATTATTTAATGATTACAAGAAAGAAAGTAGAATGAGTTAAATGTATTTCACTTGACATCTGTATCTGGTGAATGACAAACACGTTAATTGTTTTATTGACATTGACTCCTTGCCCACGATCAATACAATCCTAATGAGGGTATTATTTAACTTATCAAACATTTAATAAAACAATAAACAAACATAATCAGGGAAGCAACAGCTTCCACGTATACGTAAGTTTACTGATAAAGATGTATTCTATAATATAAAGTCATAACTAAAAATCACTGACCGCTTTAATTATCACGAGAGTGAGTATTTCCTTCTTCTTCGACTTGAGAACTAGGGCCGAGAAGTTCTCCAGTTAGAGAATCATTAGTACATTCTTTTGTTAGTTCTCTAGTTGGTTCTTCCTCTTTTCTCTGACCAGTGGCATGTTCTCTTAACAGGAGTTCTAGTTTAGATGGTAACTTCTCCTTATCATCTTGAACTTGTAAGAAATCATATGTTCGTTCTTCAGATAGACCTGCTTTACTTGGGTCATCAAATTCTCTCTGAGTCATGTTATTGGTAACCTTTAACAAGAGTTCCATCCTAGTTGGTAACTCTCCTAATGAGTCTTCAGTTTCCGTAAGAGGTTTCTCCCTCGGAATTATGTTCGACTTGCGTTCTTCTATCTGATCAGCGAATGTGTTCTGTCCTGTCAGCTTTGCCATTTCCGCGGCTAGACATAAAAATTCCGAATCGTTAGACTTGCCCATGCAGGTCGCCGCTTGTGACACATCTCCCATGGCCAGGTAACTGAAATTAATGTCAAATTTATTTTATTAATATATATATATATATATATATATATATATATATATATATATATACATAAAATGTATATCGATACGAATACCAGACTGTTAAACTCTGTTAAAATCAATTTGCCGTCTAAGAAAACGTTACCCCATGCCGCGAGTTAGGCAATTGTTTAATCTACGATTCAACAGCTTTGGCCCAGATTTAGACCGGCAACCAACTTGTGATTTATCAATCTATGTGTAACCGACCGATCGTATGAGTAGGCATTTTATAATTAGGCTTTATAACGGTCGGCACATTGTCAGTTGGAAGAATTAATGACAATTTGCCGTTCCTTCCCTAGTCACTTGAGTTACTGCTCAAATAATGCACACAATTAAATCGTTGCAAAACTAAAATTACACAAGTTATTTTTATCAACTGGATATAGACATCACAAACAGTATTACAGAGGATTCTTATACACTAAAATGATACAAAAAAAACATGCCGTTGACTCCACTAATAATTATTTTCCACTGTCAACTCCTACAGTTGTCAAAATAAATAACAGGTTTAATTTTAGCTCAATAAATGTAATCTATAAATTAAGTTACTAATGTTACGAAAACAACACAACAGCACTTACCAAACAGCAGCGAGTGACGAACTCCCAGTTGAAGAACATTGCTGTGCCCACATGTTGAGCACGTCTTTAGCTATACTGTCCATGTGCCTGAAAACAAAGGTTTTAAAATAAAACATCGATCGAAAGTGGAGGTCAAATCTGTCATAAAACTGATCTATATAAAATTATATAGATCAGATTAAATATAAATATACTGGGACATCCCCTGCCAACACTCACTTATCCGAGCTAAATTTCTCTTGTCACTCTCTTCATTCATCCTTTCAATATTCCCAATCGAATGGTTTGTCATACTTGTGTTGTAAGGTAAAGCTGTAAAAGATTTTCCTCTATTTGATTCTTTAAAAAAGTTCATGTGACGACAAAGCTAGAGAGAAGGCAGGAGGGGATCAAATAGCTGCTTAATTCTCTTTTTTCTATGGAACATAACGTCATAGGATAAAATGAGATAGATGTTTTCCTTTTCGTTTCATAGAACTTACATACTAAATCTTCACTCGAGTTTAACAAAGAACATACTGGGAATCATATATTTTCCCAAATTCTTCCATGACGTATGAAATATACCGTTTTGGGAAACTCTAAAGACGACAATGACAACTACGTGGAAGCGAGTCAGAAGACACTCTCTTTTTTAATGGCCAGAGGCTCACTATCCTTGTTCCCCAGTACGATCTAGGAAATAAAAGTATTATTGAGCTCTGTGACAACTCATGGGGGAGGCGAACGTCCAACAGGGGAGAGGTATTCGCTGATTACAATGGTAAAATTAACAATATATAAATCACCTGGTACGGCACAGTACGTATGCGTCTCTATAGAGCTTGTGGTCCAGGAGAAGCGCGACGGCGGCTTTTATATCGTGCGCGCTCAGCAGCACGCCCAGCTTGCGGTACACCACGCCGCCGTAGTTACGCGACACTGACACAAATACATTTCAAAACATGAATACAGTCAATCCGATATAACACCCTGTGTAACTCCACAAGGTGAAACTAACACAAAGAAATCATTTAACTTACGGTTGTACTTGTCTTCCTCTCCTTTAGCGAACATTCTGTCTAACTGTGCCAAATACAACTGCATCACTTCTTTCCAATACCTGAGGAAGTTACCAAAACATGTCATCAATGCACACACAACTTTGGTGAGGTAATCCTAAAGTCTCTCCAAGATATATTCTTGCTAGATACAACTAGGCCTAGGTAGAAAAGACCACGGGGAGATCCCCGATGGAACGGACAGATCAAGTGAAGGCTGCGGTGGGCGCTCCCGTACACGTGCCGATTAACGGCCAGCAGGCAGAGGTGGCGGAGCGTCGTGCGGCGGGTACTGTCTGCTGCCCAATCTACTCAAGCGTGATAGCCACGACCACTCTGTCAAGAGCGAAGCGACCAAGCGACTGGCAGGCCTAAGTAGCAAAAGTTAGAGTACTTTCTATCGCGTAAGGTTTAACCAGCGTTTGCAATGGAAGCGCACAAAAGTGTTTTTTCAACAAATCTTTGAGAATAAAAATTTAAATTTATTATACATTTCACCATTCATCTCTAATTACTGTCTGTTGATGAAAATCCATTGCGTAGTTTGAAAGGTCGGAACAGACAGCGGGAACTACTTTTTTATATATTATGTTTGTTCCGATCTATGTAAAATGATGTCACAGTACTTGAGAACTTGCAGTTGTATGCTCGGTTTGGGATTTAGTTTTATTAACCACCGGATCTCAAGCAGGTAGTCATCTTCTCTATTGATAGGTATCTATAGTAATATCGTGTAATTAGTATATGTTGCCTTTAATAAACACCAATATGTATTATGTAACAAGCCACAATATAAATATATAATGGCATATACTGACTAGATTAGTTACATACTAAAGAAAGACTAAGAGTAGCCATAATCAATGAGGATGTATGCGTACATATAGTATAGTGGGGGTACGAAAAACTACTTAGTTTTCAAACTAATTGCTCTGACAAGTCATAGACACTTATTACTTTCAGAAACAAAAGGAATAGGCGTAAATTTGTACTTATTTTAAATGGCGACAAGAGTATTTCATTATAATAATATCCTAGGACATATTCCCACACGGCCATCTGATCCCAAACTAAGCAGAGCTTGTGCTATGGCAACCAGTTAACTGATATACTACATATACTACTTTTCTTTTGTAAATACATACTTAAATAGATAATTACACCCAGACTCAGAACAAACAGACATGTTCATGCACACAAATATCTGTTCTGGGTGGGAATCGAACCCACGACCTGCGGCGTGAAAAGCAAGTATCTTACCGGCCCGTCTTTTTGTCTGCGCGTGTCCTTGACGCAAGTAAATGTCAGCAGCTTTACGCGAGAAACGGCACACCTCTCGGATCGCGCCCGATAGATTCGTAATCTCTGCACCTCTCGACTGTAGCCGCAATTGTAATTTGTATATTAAGAATGCCTTACTTGTGTGACACACACGGAGTCAGACTGATGAGATATGGGCAGAGCATATCCCGCTGCACAGCAAACTGAACGGCGCTGTCTATGTGCCCGCGCATCACACTCAGCATGATCCATGCCTCATAGTTATTGGGAAAGAGACTGTGTTGCTCCACTGAAAAATGTAATATATATGAAATTACTGCGTACTCGCGGAGCACTCACATGCTGTACACAAAAAAATACTTTTACACCCAAGTGTCACGTTAAAAGATTGCCATTGACCAAGTCGAAGATTTTCCGCGTTTCCGCTTCGGGCTCGCGTCGCGGTCAAGGTCACGCGTATCGCCATATATTTTAGGCGCCTGCACCCTGCGTGTCATCTAACCGGTCATAAGTGACGGAATAGGTCATTGAACTCGTTCTGGCAATGTTGTTTAGCTTCTTAGCGATTCCCAAATTATGTATTTAGTTACAATTTTTATGTTTTGTATACATATTTATTTTTAGCAATCCATGGCATCATTCTATTAACACTCTGTATAACCTAACTAAGCCTTCCTCCTGACACATTTATTTCTAAAATTCTTATGAAAATGCGTTCGTATAAAAAAAGCCGACCGAGGGGACGTTGTTTTATGTTTACATATGTACTCACATTCCAAGTCCAACACTTCATTGACATCATTAGTACTGCCAAACAATTTAATAAAGTCAATATCGAATTCTTTACTGTCCTTGCTTGGTTCTTCGTTCAATGCTTCACTACTATTTAAAGAAGATTCATTTCCCACCAATTCTTCTTTTTGTTGTTGTTCTATATCAGATGTGCTCCTAATTATAGCTTCGCTTTTTGAACTTTCAGATTTTCCATCAACATCTTTTTGAAATGTATCACTACTTGAATTAATTCTACTTTGAACATACGTATTATTCTTTATATAATTTTCTAACATCTTCTTAGCGCCGGGCAGTAGAGAAGTTCTCAGTTGACATTGTGTCACCGGCAAAAGGAATTTCTTGGATGTTCTTACTTTCTCTTCTAGGGCTACAGCTAGGCTGTCTTGAACCTCATTTTTCGCTTCGTTCGCTTTCTTTCTCTCTTGCCTAATTTTCTTTTTATCTTTTTTGGTGTAACCAACTTCTTCTCCTGTAACACATTAAGATAAATTACTTTGGTACACAATAGACAAGTATTAGTATACAGTATGGATTTTTTTTTCTCTTAACAACACTCCCACTTACCACTCCCGCTCTATATTCTTCCTTTGAACATAATGCAACTATGACAGAATACCTTTTAGTCACAATATCGATTTTTAAGTTACTGAACTCCTATATGGCTGGATCGATTTTAATATTTTAATTGGCTTTGCAGTAGGTGGAACTGCGACTGGGTTATATAATTTTTAACGTAATTATTTTTCTGTAGATTAGCAACTATTCTACTGAGAATATTAAATATAAAGGGTGAATTTTGATAAAAACTAAAACTGCATCAATGGATGTTTGAAAAATTTATATTCCTAACTAGGAATTGTTAAAACTCCCCTTTTCTCAAGTTCAATATGTCATTACTTCTCTAAATTCGTTCCATATTAGCGACACTATCGAATAGTTTAATACTACAGTTTGTTTTTATTTTGAAAATCAAAGGCTTTTAGGAAAACAGATTTTTCGAAAATCCAAAGATGCAGTTTTAGTTATCATTAAAATTGGGACTGAGACACAATTGTGGACTTTTAGCTATTCGTCGAATATCGCCTTTAAAATTCAATGGAATAATATAGGCTGATGATGATACAATAAAATATCCTAGGACATATTCACACACGGCCATCTGATCCCAAACTAAGCAGAGCTTGTGCTATGGCAACCAGTTAACTGATATACTACATATACTACTTTTGTTTTGTAAATACATACTTA
This sequence comes from Papilio elwesi, assembly GCA_029849275.1. NCBI lineage: Eukaryota > Metazoa > Arthropoda > Insecta > Lepidoptera > Papilionidae > Papilio > Papilio elwesi. Next base: position 11,984,549 of record CM056691.1, on the reverse strand, counting down.
AATAGATAATTACACCCAGACTCAGGACAAACAGACATGTCCATGCACACAAATGTTTGTCCTGGGTGGGAATCGAACCCACGACCTGCGGCGTGAAGAGCAAGTATCTTACAAACCACGCCAACCGGCCCGTCGAACAACAACAATGTACTTATGATTGTATAGACTACTAGCAACCTGCCCCGGCTTTGCACGGTAACACTAATTATGTTGACCCGAACGCTAACAACATTCAAATGCCCTCATCCTGTAGGCCAATCTGAATATTTCCTGAAAATGTAATCGAAATCGGTCCATCAGTTTTGAAGTTTATAGGTATATATACACAAAGTCTTCTAGTCTTCTTTAAACTATGGATGTACTTTGGATGTGTGCGTGTAATGTATAGCTGTATTGTGTGAATATACCTTGATACGCATCAGCCGGGTAATGCTCGTATGACCACAGCCGCACCGTGCAGTCCGCGCCGCCCGTCAGCAGGTATGTGGCGAGCTGCGGCCGCGAGCACCACGACACGCCTATCGCGTACTGTTCGTGCGCATTGCATATGGACACGCAAGTGCCCTCGACAATGTCCCAAACCTGAAACAAAAACAAATAGTTATTGTATATCAGCTAGCGTACACTAAATTTATTAATTACATATGAGGACATTCTAAGCATTTAAAAACATTTTTATTTCAATAAATTATAATGGATTTTAAAATTGCTATTCTAAACGTTGTTATCTGTAGATGAAATGATTCGCAGGAAGAGTCCGAATTAGTCTTGTGTAGCACATGTACTATGAACTAAAAAGAATTTATTCCCGTCACTGTACTAGAACGAACTGCTCAGTAACGTTTCTGGTCTTCGTTCATTTAGTACATCGGACCCAATCGACCGAGAGCAAACGAAACGATCCGATTGACATTCGCTCTGGCTGACGAGTGAACGAAACGGTACCGCTCCTTTCGCAACTTTAGTACATTAGTTCGACAGCAAGTGATAGAGACAACATAATTTGCACAGGAATTGAACTAATTTGAGGTCTATTGTAAACACGATAGTTGGTGTTTTGTCGCAATTATAACAATAATGTTTTTGAGAGATTTTAAATTTAGTTAGTGTTTTTCTACGTTAGTTAAGAGTTACAAGCGAGCTAAAAGTTCCAAACTAAATATTTAGGTTAGCTTAGCGTGTAAAATAAACATTAATTATTAATAGTAGCTTTTATGTGAATAAACTGCAAAGGATCCATCAATGATTTAGTATTTTTTCATCATGGTCACAGAAAAAGGTCGATTTTTCTGTAGGTTTATATTGTTAATGATTACTGTAGTATCCTCTTTAGAGTGAGGTAATAATATAAAACCTCTGTGGTAAATGACGTAGTAAATGTTTTCTTTGTAATATCATAATGACAATCGTCCATTCGCTTGTCAGCTACGGAATCGGATAGAACGGTCGCGAGCAATATCAAGGGTCTGTAATGTTCTCTTTCATTGTTTCCTGAAAATAAAAGGTGTACCAAAGTAAATCAAGACTCTTATTTCAAAAGCGAGTACACATAAAAACAGCATCAAATACACATCCGAATTAATCGTGCAAGCAGCAGTGTACTAAAAGAACTACATTGGTACGATTGTACTAGTTAGGAGCGATCCGTTTCGTGAACAAGCACGCATAGCGCTAGTCCCAATCAGCCGTATTACAAAACTATCGTATTAACCATCATGTTGTCAATTTTGCTTATAATTGTTTTGTACTTTTATAATGTGATTCACACAACGCCAGGCTGTGCTTTCATTATTACAATCAAAAATCACTCACAATAACAGGAAAAATTATTAGGAAAACCAACAGCGAGGAAAAATACACGAAAAACAGTAACGAATTAATATTAAACCACATAAGACGAAACAAATACGGAAATGAAAGTATACACAACAATGCGAACGCAATCCGTACAGGAATGAACTGAAAAATGTTTACAAACTCTGTACAGTGCAGCTTTCCTGCACTATAAACACGCAACGACAACTGCCGTCGACTAACTAACAACATAACAATGTATCTCTGTCCTTGTCCCTCGTACGCCATTGCTTACCAGGCCAAGGACAGAGATAGGCTGAGTACCGGTCAATTTGTTTATATAATTTATCTTGTCTCGTTGGATTTAGTTTATAAAAATACCCGTATAGTTGTGTCCTGTGAGGTGGACGCCAGAAGCTCGTCCCTGTGTGGATTCCAAGCTACTTGCAGGAGAGTATTCTTGTGACCGGTCAGGACCTTCCACAGCAGGAGCTGTTTAGTGCCATCTAAAAAAAAATATATCACAAAATGAACATAAAAATTAAAACGACAGTCAGTAAAGTAACGCAGTACTTTTAGTAATATGTATTTGTGTCAAATTCTAGTAGTCTTAATCAATTTATTTATTTATTTATTTATTAACTCTTTACATACAACACACCTTGGTTACTTCCACTATTGTACGATCAAATAGCAAAATCTACACACCGTCCACACTTTTACTGATGTAGGGATTAAGCCTACTTTAGTTAGATTGTAACATCCTTGATGTCAACAAGACTCTGTAAATTACCAACTTGCCAAAATCCTGAGTCTAATCCAAAAAGCAGATCAATTGATAATAGTTTTTGAATTTAGTTAATAGATAGATTCTAAATACCTTCTTTATCGCTATATTCAAGGATAGAGATAGTGTGTTGTTTGTCCAATGACGTCACAGCAATGAGATTTTTATAGGGAGATTCTTCATTGGCCTCCGAAGTTTGTTCCGGATGCCACTCTGTATTGTATATGCCTTTACTGGAAAAATAATACATACCAAAAATAAGAACATACTTTTGTTCAACTAAGGCCCAAAGAATTATTGGCTTATTGTTTTGTCAATATTTTATACGCTTACTCTCCATGGTCAACATTTTGTTTGCATAAGCAACCTTAAAAAAGAAACAGCTTTAAGTATCTTACAAGAACTAAATAAACAGATTTTATCTCATTCATTTGATGTTATCAAGGGGGCAGGAAGAAGTGGGGTTCCTGTAAAGTACTTGAAACTTAGTATTCGCGTAAATATAATACATTATTGTGTCTTGTTCTTGTATTTAACAAATGAAATAATATCACTTTATAATATTCTTGTTGACATGTAATGAGTAAGTGCGTGGATATTGAAAAATAAACACAATTCCCTACACTACACCGAAATGTTCATAAATCATTGTAAAACAAACTCACTTGTAAATGTAGTTAGCTGCCAAGTTGGTGTAATCTGGGGCGCCACCTATAACGGCGACTGCGCCATCGGAGTTGCCCACCACCAACAAATCGCCGCGCGACCGCACGCAGCTCGGCACCCACTGATGGCCTTCCACGGTTACTTTTATCGACTCCGGCGCTAGAAAATATCGATTTAATTAGTCCATATAGGCTGTGAGCTCACTGTAGGGGCCACCCAAGAAGACAGTGAAAGGATACGAAGAGGATTGTATCTCTAATTGACCAGGCAGAATACCACTAGCATTGAAAACATTCTTCTACAAGGTTGCATAATAAGGGTAGGCAAGAAGTTTTAATGGATGGTCCGGATGTATATGAAATAAATATGAGTATTATATGAAAAATAAATAATTATTATATTTAAATTAATACTTGGCGGTCCGAATTTCGACCTGTTGCCATCCCCTTGTTCTATTGACTTCATCAACTGTTGGTTTTATTTTTGAAATATATAATATAATATGTAAATACAATAACAGGATAAGACGCCAGCTTGTTTTACTATGCAGCCGCAGTTCTGGAAGCCATCTTGCATTAAGAAATTGTGCATTTCGGCATTTTTAGGACCATAGTTAAGAATTAAGAGAAGTTACTTGTAGCCAACTTAATACTAAATGCTCATCGCATTTACTTACGTTGATCTGGTTTAGTAGTGCGATAGACGACTAGTTCACCGTTCGCTAAGGCCAACAGCTGGTCGCCTTCGCCCCAGCACAGAGAGTAAACGCCGCCACTGAGCGCGGGCAGCAGTGTGCGCGCCGACCGCTCCGTTATACCATTAGTATCGATTAAACCAACCTGTAAAGAACAAAAACAGTTATATCTTAGCTCTTAGGGTCCAGATTTCGGTGGTTATAGATGATTCATCTGAATGTCCACTGATGTCGACCTTCTCAAGGATATAAGATTGCCCTCCATCCAATGGACTCCGAACCTTGATTGTTGATCCATCTTGTCATCATCTCTACCCTACCAGCATGGGTACTACCTACATTCTAGGAATGTATGATATAATGTCATGATATGATAAACTTCAATTATGTTGATATATTCAGAAGAAAACGAAAAAAGGGAGCATTAAGAGTTTTTACTCCTTTTGCAATACTAGGCTATTTAACGTTTACGTTATGAGGTCGAAGTAAACGTAATCATACCCTAGCTTCGGCAGTTCCAAAGGCCAACAGATTTTCTTTAGTAGGATGCCAGGCGACAGTCAGCACCTTGCCCTGCACATTCTGCCAGTACGACGCTACGCTCTCCACGCAGAGCTTCGTCTCATCGTCGTCGGCCACCTCCAGCTCCACCACTCGAATGACACCGTCGCCCGAGCTTATAGCCACTCTATTAATATTCATAAATATACTTTAATTTTCAAAGGAATAAATCTTCCCAATTGAAAGTTAAAAAAAAGTTGAAAGAAAACGTTTTCGTGTCTTCGCTTTTCGACTGCTCGTGATCTGCTACATTTTATTGTGGAAAAACAAATATAACAAATTTGTTTTTAGCCAATAGTTTATTAACATTCCATTTGAGGTACATAAACATGTTTCCAACCAAATATCTTATAGTAATAGGAAAAATTCCTTCAACTAATAATATTTCAAAACATACAGTCTTACCTCCTAGCATCATAAGGACACGACTGCAAAGTATATACGAAACCGCCGCAACTTGCATGTTTGCACATAACCTCGCTCCTCGCCAGTGAATATCTGAATATATAACGGTCCTGAGCAGATGTCCACACACTCCAATTCTTCGATACTTCGGAGTTCTCACGTGTTTGAACTCGCGGTGCATCGGAGACAATAGAAAATAATCCCCGCCTATGCAATGAATGGACTAACTTGTACACGAGCTTGTATTTCCTGTAAAAATATTTTAAATGCTAGTTAGACTAGGATGTATCAATTTTTTGTTATACCTCTAAGTAATGATACGATAAGATTTCATTAGGCAAAGTTGTCGAACTCCATTTTCACTGGGTAGCATTACCTTAATACTGGGTGAGCGCTTGCTCGTTTGCCCTCTCCTGCTATAAACATACATATATATGGGTGACTGGTAAAAGATATGTAACCAATAAAAATGTTGCTTAACTGCATAGTAAGCCTAAACGAAATTTGTGTAGAAATTATTCAGAAAATATGATAATAGCGAGCCGGGCGATAGCAACACGCTAACTAGTCTAGTCTAGTGTAGACTAGTCTTTTTCATACCTCCTTGTGTAACGTAAACATACGTAAGTAACGTCTGTGTAAGTAATTATGGTTCAGATCAACAAACACTACTTATTTACAACTCGCAGAAATTAGTTATAAAATTAAATGAACCTCAACGAACAAAATTAACCAATCTCTAATATTCAAAATGCACATCCTCCGTAGTGCGAGATGCACAGTCCAACACAATATGATCACTTCGAACGTCATCAAAGGCATTTATTATTCTAGCCTTTAGCTCATAGGTTCCCAACCTTTTATGGCCTACAAGAAAACTACATTCCAACAATCCCTTTAACTTAATCCCTACTAATATTATAAATGCGTAAGTAACTCTGTCTGTTACGCCTTCACGTATAAAGTACAAAACCAATTTAAATGAAATTTGGTACAGACATAGTTCAGAAACTATATACTTAAATACTTTTCAATGCGAAAAAAGGGGTGGCCTAAAAAAAACAAAAATGCTGTCCTATTCGACGCGGACGGACTCGCGAGCACAGCTAGTAGTTCATAAAAAAATATATGATTGTCTATTATCTAGTCATAACCACTAGTACGATTACGGGCCGTAATCTACCACGTTGGGTGCGCCCAGTGCTAGTTGGTGCCCTCACGATGTTTTCCTTCACCCTTATTGGAACAGTGGTGATGAAATATATTACACAAAGTAAAACGTGGGTTGGGTTCAAACTCACGACCTACAGTACGAATTCGGGTATCTACAGTACGAAGTCGCAGGGTGGGCGATCGGAGGATGCGGCAGTAAGCAAACCCAGCCAATCACGGCGGTTCGCGCGCTTTAACCGACACACGCTACATCCGACGGAAGCTAACCACTGTCATTTTAAAGTTACGCAGTACTATGGCTTTTAACATCAATCGAATCTCCATTTTATATTTAAGTAAATATTTGTCTAAAAAATTACGGAATGTGTTTTGGAATAAATCTTTTTTTTATTACATGAAAATTGTTTAATCTAATTTCACGTAAAATATCACATAAACTATTTAAAAAATTTGAAATAAAAATGTTCATTCTCACCCATCTATTTTCAATGGATTGCATTGTAACAGTTGACTCCTTCCATCTGCAATCAGCAGCGTGTTGGGTTTGAACCACAATAATGTAGTACACTGACTTACTTTAACATGCTTCTGGTTCTTATTGGTGGTTATAGGAGCGTGACAGTTACCCACCAGCTTCCCACCCGAAGCCCATATTCTCACACATCTGTAACAAAAAAAAATTTTATTATCCCTCTATTCCAATATACTCAGATTCTATGTTCTATCCGCTACAATTTCATAGATCTTTCTAAGCTCCATATATCCGAAAATATACATATTTTAACAATTAACAACACAAAATATGATGAATAAATAAATATTTGCTCACGCCCGCAAAAGTGGTCGGCAGAGATCATGGATTACAATTTGGCGCGATTCTGGCACACATCTCTCACTTCTTCTACATTTATACATCTACCAATACATGCTTGTGGGTTATGGGTGCTACTTATATCGCCCTTTTTTAGTTAACTGCTAACCTGATCGATATAAGTTTTCCTGCATGCACATCCCACATTCTTTCTTCTGTTTCTTTAATCTCTTTCAATTAGTACTTTAGCATAACATTTTCCCACAATGCTGAGAAGGCTGATTCCTTAGTATATTTTACAATCATGCTGTGAACCTTTTCCTTTATATAAAGAGATGATGACGGCTTTACACCAATCTTCCGGTACTAGGCCATGTCTCCAATATTGATTGAAAAAGATCCACAGCAGCAATCACAATCTCATTCAAACTTATCTCACTTTCCAGCTCCTTTTCTTCATGAGCATATGCCGAGTTTGATGCTGATGCCTCGTCACATTCAAACAAACTTTCAAAATATCCCTTCCATCTCTTCAGAATTGCTACTTCATCATTAAGAAGGTCCCAATTCGCATTACGAACAACATTCATTCTCGATTATATTATATCAAAAATATAATAATTAAGAAACGCTAGTAAAGTAAAATTTTATTCGTTTTTTTATTATTCAATAGTTATTGTGTCCTTCAAATGCAAATACAAGGTGGCTCTACTAAAGTAGAGCAATGTTTAAGAAGAAACCTATGTTATACTTACATGAAGCAAGCTAAATTATTCTGAAATAATATTATTATAACTTCCTAGAACTTTAAACCATTATTTCATAGTTGCAATTATTTATTATTCCTAGATATGAATTAACTTCTACCTATTAAACGTATCATATCAAAACACAAATGTAGTGGATGTTTATAGTATGTTACCCCTATACAAATTCAACAGTGGTAGAGCCCGCAACAACATCTGCACGAATTAGCCGGCTCCACCGGTGAAATACCACGACCTCACAGAAAACAGGCGTGAATTATAGGTACTCTGCGTTTCGTCCGAAGAGTGAGGTGCCCGAGGCCTAATTCCAGTCCTCTTCCCCTTCCCACCCTTTCCTCATAAGGATACGATGGGAAAAGGCAGACGATTGGACCGGGGAGGGGGTTAATGGGGAAAAGGAAATATCCTTTTTCCTGTCTATGCCCTCCTCTGTCCATTAAAGGTAGGCAACGCATATGCAACACATTTGCCTGTTGCGCATCTCTATGGGCAGGGTTCACTCAACATCAGGTGATCTGCTTGCTCGTTTGCCACATACTCACATAAAAAAATCCTCAAAATTGGTCACAGTAAGAAGGAGGCTGAAAATCAGTGCAGCTTCCAATGTAAACTGGTAGCAGCATTAGCTCAGCCCCTTCCTTTTACCCCAAAAATTCTTTGTGTTGTTTGGTTTTCCATGTCTTACTATGTAACTTTTTTGGGAAATCAATTTTATTTTATTATGCATTTAGGGGGCGCCGTAGAAATCTCGCCCAGGGTGCTGGTATTGCTGAAACCAGCACTGCATCAGGGTTGTGTATATATTATGTAGTCTGTTACACTACGACTGCGCTTTACTACAACTGTAAACTACTACTACTACTATGCTTAGAATATCTCATGTAACTTTTTAAAAAGCTTAAATAGCACTCACCCATTTTTTCCCAAACTGGCAACAAGATGCTTGTATTTATGAATAGTCACATTGGTGGATTCCTCTTTGGCTTCTTCATCATCAACAACTTCAGGTTCATCATTAGAATGATCTGTTTGTTTACTATCAACAACTACACTTTCTAAAGCATCAACTAAGCTTGCTATACTAGGTTCTGGTTGATTCTTTCTTTTTATAATTTCCTCAGTTAATTTTTTACATTCATCTAAATAGCTATCATCTGCCTTTACTTCTTCTTTCACCTTGACTAGTATCTCTTCCGGCTGATATTTTTTAGGTCCAAAGGCATCTGTTTCATAATCTTTGTATATATCAAACATGTCATCCTCTTGAACAATTGATTCATCAAAACTATCCTCCGGTAGTGTTTTCGAAACACCAGAATTATTCATATTTGGTTCAGAGACTTCAGCCTGCTGCCTAATTTTGTTCATTCTTTCATTCGCACTTACTTTCTTTTCAAAATAAAATGTCTGCTTTAAGGAAACTTCAAACTGTGGACACCAGCTAACACTGACAATTTCTTCATCTTGCCCCCGAACTTTATATAGGACTTTTCCTGACCCTGCATACAACATTGATATTTAATTTCTGATAACCTGTTATTAGGCTTGATTAAAACTAAAATGTATTTTTGAGCCAAGGCCAAGGAGGTTTGGCGTAAAAAAAAGGCAAGTTGTCAAGGGATTGCAGTACAAAAAAATTTAGAAAGCTCTGGGTTACTAGATAAATAACTATTAAGTTTCTAGCTAGTGCTAATGAGCTACAAAGGTTCTGGTTAGTGGTGCTATGCAGCCTGGTTTATATTACCAACCTGAGTGAACCATTTTGGAGATTTTCTTTAGAACACAATTGTTTATTTGTGGTCTAATTCCTACTCTTACAACTTGATAGGCCACATCTCTTTTTTTAAACTCTTCTCTTTTTATAAATAAACTAAGAAATCATACTAACCAGTTAAATCCAGTACAAATATAACCCCTTGCTTTGTTCCAATGGCCACATTCAATGGAACATGTGGTGAGCAAGACATACTTGTTGGTCGGAAGATCTTAAGGAAACTACGATAGAGCTTAATCACATTAGAGTTAAGATTCCATTTCACAACATATCCCATTGACCCAACCGTAACTGCAAATGTTTCATTAGAGTATCCTACGCCCACCACTTCCTGCAACCATAACATAACCAAAATTTATCCAAATAAACTCAGTATTAATTCATTTGAACTATGCTCTAAAAACAAAAACTTGCAATCCCATGTAATTTATTTCATCAAAAATATTCCTTCAAACTTACTCTCAGCATATTTGTAGTCAGTATACTACTAGGAATATGTTTTAACCTGTTAGGTTTTTAATCACTGTTTCCCATTAATATTTCATTGTTTTGCTATGTTAAGAGAAAAATTATGAAAAATCTTATATTGACCCACATTGTATTACAAAAGTAATAAAAACATTAGCATTGTGTAATGTTAAATAATAATAAACCAGTTGTCTCTCAGATTGAACCATTCATGACAATTCAAATAAGTTTGATTGGTATGAATTTAGAAATTACGAAAATCCAATTTAGTTTTTTGTTGCGTTTTAATATAATTTTTATTTTACTAGTTTCATTACCCAGCAAAATAAAAAAAAAGGTAGTGAATAAAATTTCATTGATACTTTACCTCTTTCTGATTTTTGTGAACAGAATGAATGTGGGTAGTCCTTAATTTATACTTATTATCTGCTTGCTCTAAGACCCAACATTTCACATAACCATCTATACTGCCGCTCATAAAAGCTCGTTTTTCGGGCCATTCCGGAGATATGTCAACACTTACGACTCTGTAAAAAAATGTATAATGGTAACGTGCTATAAGAAAGTGCAATCAATTTCAATGTTGATAAGCAAGTTTCATTACTTTTCTAAGTGAGCTTTAATTAATACATGATTCCTATAAATATCTCCTTTAACGACACCGAGTGAATCTGGAATAGGTTCTAAAACACAAAGAGACTTTTGCGGGCCACCGAATATGAGCCAACGGTCTGTGCTCACAGATAATCCGGTTGTTTGAAACCAATTTGGCGATGGGAATAATAGCGTTTCTTCCATATTTACAGAAAAATACCGAAGGAGAAAGAAACAACTAATCGCCAATTAACAAATTAAAATACTGGATACCGGCCGGCCAATATGACAGGAACGATGAAGGGTGAAGTGAAGCAAGGTTGTCCAGCTGTGACATTTGACAGTCGACAATAATCTATGGAACATAACGGTCTTTGTAGTGCCTGTAGTGACGATCTTGCTATGGCCGACCAAATCCCCGACAAAATTTCCATTAGATGAGGCCCGGTAGGCATTTATTTATTTATTGGAATATATTAGCAATAATATGTATCATTTATCAATAATATCATGTGCGGTTATTTCAGTTAATTTAAGAATATGACAGTCATAATTTAAACCTATAAATCTATCGATAATTTTTATTCCACAAGAGTAAAATGAATGATTGCCATTTGAAAGTCGGAAGTAGATACCTAAATAGTATTATTAATACTCACAGATGCAAGGGATGGGGTTATACTTGTAAGTATAGAAGGATTTGGCTATGTTCCGATCGAGAAGTTGCACGAATTGAAACATGTACATATGTGAATAGCATTTTAAGAATTTTATTAAAATTTTAATAAAATCACTAAAATATCAACCGAGTCGAATACTTTGAATGTGATAGTGTTTTTAATAGGGTTCAACTTAGGCTGGACATTTGTCGGTTAAAATTAATGGTGCAGCTTGTGAAATCGTGTCGAAAATGCACTCCATAATCCATAATATACGAGTACTTTTCTAGGTTCCTGTCGTGAACTCATAATCCGTGAAGAGGGTAGCGAGATTATACATTTCCATTTAGCGTGATCCTGACACACCTCTCGTGCTTTTTCTACATCCATACATGCTCGTCACTTACGGGTAGTCTTTATATCGCCCTTCTTTAGTATGTCACTAATCTGATCGGTTTAAGATCTCCTTGGACGTACCCTGCCAAAGCTGCCACTCACTTTTGCAACGTAAATTTGTTTCGTTACTATAACAATAACAGTAAATAATATAAAATGTCTTTATCACACGGATATTTGGCAAAATTTGTTTGGTTATAGGTTACATGGTTACAGCTATAGTATTTTATAATCCCATGCAGCCCCGGCCCTTATTGCTTATATTTGATATCTATGGCTGAAAAGATCAAGAACAAAGAACGCAGAGCTGTGAAAATTATTATTTAAAAAATTTATTCATACTTGTCACTTGTCAGTTGTCAGTAATCAGTAAGACCATTTGTCACATTTGCCACTGTCAATGATTCAATGATAGTAAACAAAGCTTAAATTTTCTAGAATAATTAGACAAAGCTCATAATTAACAAATAGCATTTGCCATTCACTTGTGATAAAATTCTATTTTCATATCATAATCATGGCACACTACAAAGGGGCTGCATCGGAAGCTGGCAGAGCTATGCATTTGATGAAGAAAAGAGAGAAGGCTCAGCAAGAGATAGAACTCCGCAAAAAAAAGATAGAAGAAGATTTAAAAATTGACAATATAGAAAATAAGTTTGCAGCCCACTATGATGCTGTTGAGCAACAATTGAAAAGTTCCACCATTGGCCTTGTTACTCTAGATGAGATGAAAGCTAAACAAGAACACATAGTTCGGGAGAGAGAAAAGAAACTGGCTCAAAAGAAAGCCGAGAAAGAAAAAGAAAGACAAAAAGAAATTGAAGCCAAACAGGCACAAAAAAATAAACAAAAACGACAGGTACATAAATGTTTCATGTGAATCCACAGTGTGAAAAGTTCACCCATGAGTAACACTTTCAGTTCCTGCAATCCAATTTCCTTCTCATCCTCTTGTTTTCTTTATATACTTCTCTTCTTTCCTACACAACTCTCCTAGTTAGTGCCGATGTTTATGGGAAGTGGTGATCACTTAACTGTTAACGGTAAAGAAGTGGAACAGGTTGAAGTGTTTGTGTAGTTGGGGTGTACATTAGTAGAGATTGTAGGCATGTATGTGTAAGATTTTTGAATGACAAGTAAATGCAGGAAATGAACGGGTCTATAGGCATAGTAGTGAGGAGTCAGTATGTGTCTATCAAGGCTCGTCTGGCAATACAATGCTGTACTAGTCACCATTTTAATATATTGAAGTGAGAGCTGGGTTTGGCAAGAAAATCATGCTACTAGAGATAATTCCATTGAGATGCAATCATAAAGAAGTATTTTAGGTGTTACTTTAAATGATTGATTAAAAATAGCATTATTAGATAAAAGTGTGGCTTAAAAGTTGATGTTACTAGAATTTAGAAAGGTATGCTTCAGACATGTTGAAAGGATGAATGAAGAGGGAATATTGCAAGAAATTTATGTTGCAATAGTGAGTGTTAGTGTTGGTAGGGGATGGACCTATGAGAACTTATATTGATCAGATTAGTGGCTTACTAAAAGAGCATGTATGAATTTAGAAGAAGCAAAAGACTTATCCCAGGATTGCACCAAATAGACATCCAAGATCTCTGCCTACCACATGTTTATATTTAAGATTACTTAACTTGAGCCCAACCTTATTCTTGCATCTTCTATTTTCTAAAAAAACCTTATTTGTTTTATGTTTAAAAAACACTCAATTTTATTAAAATGTACACAAACACACACTCTTAAATTCTAATAGCACCTCACTGTTCTAATTCAGTCAAGCCGTTTTGATCCTAATGGATTGGATACATGCATTTGAAAAAATAATCTCTACTGTGATTTTTGTAGTACTGTATAATTAAGGTGTCTCTTAGCTATCTAACAAGACGTTAGATAGCTAAGATTCAGGAAAATTTAAATTTTATAATGGATAAATTAATAAAAGAATTATATTCCTACAGATACAAGCCCTTTCATTTGATTTAGATGAGGCGGAGGAAGATGAAGAGGATGAAGACAAGCCAGAGTTGGATTGGCGGGAACAAGAAGAACTGGTATGATTTAGTTATTTTTGTAAAATTATTCACGTTTTTAATTAAATACACAACCTACAATTATATAATATAATCACAATAAACTCAATTATATAATTGTAACAAAGTACATAAAGAAAACAAAACAAATGTCTACTGTAATATTTTTATACCTTGACTTTAGTTTAACTGTAACCTTTTTAGTATATTGCAAAATTGTGGGTTAACCCAAGTTAAGTTTAAACTTGACATGAAATTTGACATAATTTATCACAGTAGTTAGTTAGTAGGTAGTGTAGTTTCATAATATCATAATATGACATTTCTGGAGTTTATTTCGTGAAGTTGTTTGCTTGGTTTTTGTCCACTAGACAAATGCACCGTAGGTAATCAAGGGAAAAATAACCGAGGCGCATTACTTTGGGTGTCAGTTCCCATCTTTTGCCAATCATCCTTTTGCATTGCCGAAAGGTGATGTTTTGTTCTCTAGGTGTTTGTAAAATCACAGTAACAAACAGATAATTTTAGAATTTTGATTTTGGAAATGCATATTATTTATTTTACTTTGCATGCACAAAGTGATTTGCATGGCATGTGATGCACCCGATTCTAATTCTTGGGACTATTTGTTTTCTTACTAACATTTAAAGAATATGGAAATATTATATTCTATAATAAATTTTACAGCCTTTAAAAAAAATCCGCAAAAATCCCGACGTTGATACATCCTTTTTACCAGATAGAGAAAGAGAAGAAGCCGATTTAAAGTTGCGCGAGGAGTTAAGGCTAGAATGGGTAATGACACAGGCGAGCCTCAAAGATGAACCAATCACGGTTACCTTCAGCTACTGGGATGGATCTGGACATAGGAGGAATGTAATACTTAAGAAAGGTAACCATCATTGATTTTATATTTTCTTAAAATTGTTTTAATTAGTACATTAGTATTACCTGCTATTGCATCAGATTTTACACTAGACACATCATTGAATTTTCTAAAGAGAGGTGTAATATAATAGCGATAGTCTCATCACTTCTCTCGTTTTAAGTAGCTATTGAGGCTTATACTTAATCTATACATATGATAAAAATGTAACTGATCCGTAACTGTGTATTGGGTGCCTTTAATAAATAAATGAAAATGATAAACGCAATAAAACCCAAAACATTGATTATTAGAATGTTTGTCTGTGCGTTTCTTACCGCTAATCTCAGAAACGGCTTAACCGATTTGGATGCGGCTGTCACTAATGTGATGTGGTAAGCTTCACTTTATAGCTTCATTTCGTGTTTATTTTTTATCTTAATCGATTTATAAATCAAAAAGTTATATCAATTTAAAGAACCATCAAACATGTGTTCGATATTAATGCTATAAAATAGCTGTTTAGTTGGATAGACCGAACTTTTAGTTATCTTACGATCTTTAAAATGATGATGAATGTAAGTTTATACAAAGTTCAAAACAAGTCAGTTTCGGAGTTGCAAGCATCAGTTAGACACATTGTGCATTGAGATGTTCATAGCGCACGCACGTATATAGACGTACGTAGTATTTACACGTATATATACACGATTTTATAATAATAATAAATGCTTTATTGCCATTAAAAACATATTTACATAAGAGATAACATTGGAATATAATTATGCCACCCTAAGATGTTTGCGGGAATATAGACTACTTAAATTTAAATTGACACAAAGCATTTGTTCAAAACATAACCTAAAACCTAATTAATTACAATAAAAATACGGACAAACATTTTGGGAAACTATATATTTATTCTCATGTAATATGTTTTATTAGGTTAGTAGCTTATTATTCCCGAGGGTTGGCGTTAGGAAGAAGGCCGGCTGTAAAAATTATAGCCAGAACCTATAAAGAATGGACTAGTCACAATTTAAACAATCATATGTGATTGTTAAACTGTGCTATGGTCATACTGTGTCGACCCCACATACTCGGGAAAAGGACAGGGAGATGGTTATGAGGTTAGGGTAGTATTAAGTACCGATCCGTTTAAGTAAAATTGAAGGGCGGGTGATACCGCGGTGCACAGCTAGTTTTAATAAAGATGGAAGATCTCTCTTTTCAGGCAATTCAATTTATCAGTTCCTGCAGAGATGCCTCGACACATTGAGACCTGAATTCAGTGAACTAAAAACGGTCTCTGCTGACCAGCTGATGTATGTGAAAGAAGATCTTATTCTGCCTCATCATTATACATTTTACGACTTCATTGTCACTAAGGTATGCTTTAGAAGTACTAATGTCTTCAAAATATTTTAATTTTTAAATCATGATCATGACAATTTATGAATTAAGTTTGGACATCCAACGTTTATTAAAAGTTTTTACAAGGCAGACCAATTCTTAGTCAGGGTCTTAGTCAAAAATGAAACTTAAAAATTTTTTTTTTAAATGTCATGTACACAACAGACTACAACAAATATATATTGAGGAACAAATCGCTAAGGTTTTTTAATAATAAACTTTATTGTATCATAAAAGTAACAATGCAAATTCAGGCTATACAATCACAGTAAATATATATACATGACAAAATATCTTCCCTAAAAAGGGAAGGCACACCAGTGTGAAAAACTGCGGTAGCTATTTATATGCAGTTTGTAATTGTTGTTCTTTTACAGGCACGAGGCAAAAGTGGACCTTTATTCCAGTTTGATGCATCAGACGATGTTAGATTGGTAAATGATGCGACACAAGAAAAACAGGATTCACATGCAGGAAAAGTTCTGTTGAGGCAAGTTTAATTTTTTTTTATGTAACATTCATTTCGATATTTACATTTTTACAAGGTGAAATTTTCCCCTCTACAACTGCATTTCTCCAACATTGTTTTTTTTTAAAGAGGTGGCAAATGAGCAAGCTGATCGCCTAATGTTAAGTGAGCACTGCCCATAGACATGCGCAAAAAGCAAATAAGTTGCATACTTTAATGGACAGAGGATAGGGCATAGACATGAAAAAGGATATTTCCTTTTCCCCATTAATTCCCTCCCCGTCCAATCGTCTGCCTTTTCCCATCCTATCCTTAAAAGGGTAGGGTGGGAAGGAGAAGAGGACTGAAATTAGGCCTTTTTATATGTATTAATTTTTACTATGGGAGAATAATGACAAATACGTAAGCAGTTCACTAATGCTAAGCAACAAACATTTAAGCATTTGCAAAAGAAATAGCAGCAGGAGGTATATGGGTTTCTGGTCACCCATTCACCAGTCGAAATTTAGGAATAACCTCGACTTCACCCCAGTAGTTTATGTAGTCATGAAAACAGCCAGATGCCACAACAGATCTGAGCTTTTTTATCTACAGCAAGGCTGTTTAATCCTTTTTTACAATTGTTCCAAACAAACAATTCATAAATCTCAAAAAGTTAAGACTCTCAACAGGCTATTTTATAGTTGCCTGGGTTGTAGTTACAATATTATCAACTTTTTTTATTTACAAGACACAAAGATGATTATTAGTATGTTCTTTAAATAAACTCTTATAATCTTAGACCACACTAGTGAGCAAGCCCACCAAACTTGTAAGCTCCCAAATGTGACAAATTACTAACACATAGACAGGACATGAATTTTGGAAAGTGAATATTTATGATATCAAGTACTTACAAGCAAGCAACTTACAAGCTTAACCCTGAGCAATGCACCACGTGACCTGAATTGACCTCAGTTCATGCTTTAAGTACAACTAATTAAGAATGTAGTGTTAATGAAATACTTTAACAATAATATATTTGATAACATCTCAGTCATGATGTTGGAGAGTAATCATGACCTACTTGAATATATTATTTTTAATTTAACCTTGTGGTTAATATTTACATGTTATTCAATGTAATATTAAGATTATTTACACTATTTTAATATAAAATTTACAACTAAAAAAATTTCTTCAGGTCATGGTATGAAAGGAATAAACACATATTCCCTGCATCCAGATGGGAGCCCTATGATCCAACTAAAATTTACTCTAAGTATACAATTAAAGGTAAATGATATACAAAATACTTTTTGATTACTTTTATAAAGTAATCTGACCTTAGACCATATAATGTAAGTTATGCAATAAATATTTAAGTCACATGTCGCCTTTAATTTTTCAAATATATCCCCACCATTAATAATAACCTACCCAAAAGTCTCTCATTACCATCTAAATTAATTAAATCTCACATTCTCATATAACCCGGTACCAGTACAATAAATAACACCAAATTAAAAAATGAGGTAAACTGTCTACCACTACACATAGGGATGTACTATAGAAGCAGACAGTGTCGAAAACATAAATTTTTGTTTAAAATACTTTGTTAGACACATGTTTGGGCATACATCTTAAACATGTTTTCCAACAAACTATAAGATTGAAAAAAAAAATGAAGTTTGCTGATTTTGCTTCCACAAATTAATTTTATGTTAAATTAAATAAATAAACAAAATCATTATAACATAAAAAAAAGAATTGAATGGATAAATAAAAAAATCTGCAGAACACTTGTACATAATTTATAATTTCAATTATTGTTGTGTATACAACTTAAAAAAAATACTTATAGTTTGATTAAATTTACAGAAATTATCTCGATTCATACTACATTATGTTTATTAACAAATAATATAGCTTTCAAGTTCTTGCCACCACTTGTTTTCTAACTTTTCCAAGAATTTCTGTTTACTCTTTGTGTTTTCCACTTCCGGTAAAACAGGCGGAGCATGTCTCTGGAAGTGAATGATGGCAGCCAGCAGATTCCAAATAGAGAATTCTGGCCATAGAACATCCGTAAAGTACAATACAGTTCTGGAAACCTGTGACCAATAAAGCATAATAAGTTATCTTGTTTGTTTTCAGTGGGTATATTTGTTTTTTCATATGTTGAATTTTTAAAAACTTAAGGTCTACAAACTGATATGGAAAGAAATCCGATAGCATATAAATTCTAGAAATTCTCATTCGTGTTTCATAGGTTTTCTGAAACTGGTATTTTTAAAACTAAGACTAGTTTGTATAAATTATCTTACCTGCCACAACATAAAATAATCTTACCTGCCACAACATAAAATCAGACAATCTTACTTCACCAGATGTCCTCACTAATAGCTCAGCTTCTCCCAAATCAAGAGTTTGTGACACAAGATCCTCATCAATATCATCAGGTGACAAGTCTTCGTTTTTAACACCATCAATTATATGGGATGCCCCTCGGCTAATTTCATCACGACCTACAGGTTATTAGTTATTCAGAAAATTATACGTGTAAACATTTCGAAAACTAGCCGTAATTTTTAATGATCCAATTTAGCAAAGATCAGCAATTTAAAATTTTCCATATGATTCATGAAAAGTTGAAAATTATAAAACTGAGGTCAGAAAATGACTTTTTCCACCGTTCACCGTTCACCCTGAATTATGGCAGAAACCAATCATCATTAAGCAGGCACTAATGAAATTTAAAAAATATATGATACATTAGATAAAAGAAGTATTACATGAAATTAGCTATAAATTGGGAATTAAATAAAGGACAGAAGCTTGCTCCTGGATACCAACAATTTCACTGACAAACAAATTTTGAGTAAATAATATGAAAACAATTACCCCCTTGGGTATATTATTACTTGGCTATTGAATTACTAAACAATTTAATTAATTCTCGAAATTGAATATATTACACAAAAATATTTTTTCCATATGTACCTGTATAAGCATATGCTATATTAAGTTGCAATATATTGTTATTCCTGGTGGCAAGCATTGCCTTAGCAACAAGGGAGCGTAAATCTTCTGGGAGCATGGATAAATGACCAGCAACATGGATCCGGACACCCCATTCATTTATCAATTCACTGCAAATAAATAAGCACTAATTGGTGTATTACTTTTATAGGTATATATTACATTTGGTTATTATTATTATTACAATTTTTTGGTTTAAAAATGGAGCAGAAAATGTATGACATGTTTTCTCACATATTCTACAGTGGTAGAGCCCGCAACAACATCTGTTACACGAATGGGCCGGTGAAATACAACCTCACAGAAAACTGCATGAAGAAAAAGTACTCTATGTTTCGTCTGATGAGTGAAGTGCCAGAGGCCTAATTTCAGTCCTCTTCTTCCCACCCTACCCTTTTAAGGATAGGCATGGGATGGGAATGGGAAGGATTGAACAGGGAGGGGGTTGACAGGGAAAAGGAAATATCCTTTTTCATATCTATCCCTTCTCTGACCATTAAAGGTAGGTAACGCATCTGCAACACATTCACTTGTTGCGGATGTCTATGGGTAGCGCTCACCTAACATTAGGTGATACGCTTGCTCGGTTGCCACCTACTTCCATAAAAAAAATATATATATCTGAAAACCAGATTCAGATTTGATTACATTTATTTTTTAACAATTTGGTTATGGTTGCATTTAGGTTAACTTAACACTAGTAATGTTTCTGTACAATTAATTTAGATTATATTAATTTGGATGAAATGTTAATACTATGCTTTTTCACTATTAAGCTATAGAAGTTGTAAAATTAATACAAAAAATGCAACCTCAACACCAAAAGTTGCTTATGAAATCTGCACTATGGAAAGTTCAAATAAATCAATATTTACTAAATTAGCAGGGACCTTATATCTATCTTGTAAGCAACAGTATGAAAAGCCCAAATAAACATTTTGATACTAACATTTCATCCAGAAGTCTTTTAAATTTATCTCGAGCCAAGTCCATAAGTGCAGTAACCTCTTCTTCACTTCTTTTAAAATTTTCTATACTAAAGGCATACACTGTGACTTCAGGAACACCCAAATCGAGGCACCACTGTAAAATTAATTTCACACAATATAGATTTTTATAAATATATATACTTCCTGTATTTAACAATGAATTTCAGTAACGCACTTTTAATGTTTCTGAAAGTTTATCAAAACCTTTGTGATGTCCAACACTACTTTGAATGCTATTCTTTTTGGCGAATCGACGGTTTCCATCCATAATAAAAGCTATATGCTGTGGGATTCGACCGTTTTTAACAACTTTAATACAGAATAGTTGAAAAAAAGAAACACAATTTTCTTTAACCCACGACATTTTTAAATAACAAAATAAATAAAATGAAACCAAATTACTAAAGTAATATAAGGCAATAATTATTGTTATCACTGGTTTTTCCTGATAAGGGATAACTGAAACTGAACTGGCGATGCTGTGGCTGGTTGCTGGTAACACACTGACGACTAATAGTTTTTTTTACAGATTTTCAGCTTCAGTGTTGCGAAAACATGATGCAACCCACAAATATTTGTAATTTGGTTGTATACTTGTATTACAGGTATTTGACAAAAGAGGACATAATTATAAATTGACGAAAACTTTTAATTTGTCTGTGGTATGCCCGAGGTAGGGTTTTTGCCATTTTGCCGATGGAAAATCTCTGCAAATATTTAGGGTAAAGTCCGCTACAATGTAATTGTCGTATTTTATTATATTTCATCCGTTTTGTGGTCAATTATTTGAAATATTTTTCGCAATATTTTTGTTCGGACGGAATATTTAGTATAAGAATGCGCCCATACAGGATACCCATCCTTTCCTTATAAGAAAAGGACGGGAAGGGGGTGAGAACTACAATTAGGCTGACGGCTCCTCACCCATCAGACAAAAAGCAGAAAATTCTACTTCACGCCTGTCTTCTGTGAGGTCGTGGAATTTCACCGGTCAAGCCGGCCCATTCGTGCAACAGATGTTGTTAAGTTCATACCATAAGGACCTTACACCTTTTATTACTAATAAAAAAAGGTGGCTTTGTAAGATATAATAAAAATCATACAATTCATTTCCTTACCTTTTGTATAAATTACTCCACAATCCAGTCACCAGTCAGTTATATATTATATAATTTAGTTTCCAGAAGAAGCAACATAACATAAACAAACAAAATCATTTTTTTTTATAAGCGCGCGGATGAGTTTAAATAGCCTTGTAGCGGTTTCGCATTTTGCTCAGAACGACTTTATTTCGTTCGTCCAAACTGCATCGCATGTGAGTTGCGGACTGGTTCCGAGCGAAGCGAGTATCCCAGCCCCAGTCGCACAACTCAAGTCAACGTCGTCCAAATCTAATCGCATGCGATACGAGTTGCGAACGGCTCAGCCCGTTTCACGCGGGCCCGGTCGACCCGGCCACTCCGTCCGTCCATTTTCTAACCGTATTAACCAAAATGGACAGATCGTGACTCGGTTTGACCCGAGTTACATTCCACATACATTTGCCATACCGAGTTCACACATAATATAAACCAAACCCACAGCCCACGGTAGGATTGAATGATCGTCTATGGAAAAATGCACAGCGTGCAGGCATGCAGCGAGGGGGTGTTCAATTCACTTCATTCATTCATTTACGGACAGCAGCACTGACAGGAGTAGTAAAAATAAATTGCCATTGTAGCCAACACAGAGGAGGAGCAACGAGATTGCCAAGTTACTTTGAAAGTGATCAATTTGTAGTTTTCGAAATCTTCTCGATCCTTCCCTCTCTAGGTTATATCTTATTAAAAAATATTATCAACTTGTGACGATACTAATATGTTTAGACTTAAATTAACCGCGCTTGGACATCCAAACCCCAAGAGCTTTAATTGTGAAGGTAAATTATATTTTATAACTTATGCTATTTGCCGGTCTGACATAGTTAAAGATAATCTTGTGTTTTAGATGTGAAGGAATATAGGAGTGTAGTCCTTTGGCTTGAGGACCAAAAAATTAGACATTATAAAATTGAAGATAGAGATGGTCTTAGAAATATTGACTCGGATAGTTGGCAGAACGCGTATGATTTATATCAAAAAGATTTGGTTAGCCCGGTTGCCAATGGAACACCAAACGAACAATTAAATTGGCTTTTATCTTATGCTGTAAGACTGGAGTTTGCTGATAATGGTATGTACAAATGGATAGTTAAATATAGAAAAAAACTGTATTTGAATACTTAGTATATTTGTACTAGTTTTTAACCACAAAGTAGGAATACTTCTTGTTTTTATTTTGCCATTTCCATACCAAGGAACTCATTTATTGCCCAATATTTTGTCAATTTGAAATAATGAACTTAAGTGAATAGAAATGTTGCAAAAACTAATAGCAATTTTGCACATTTAATAAACCCTATAACTATACTGTTAAAAATTGGAATTTCTAAACAAAATTTATATTCTACACACATATAGATGAAACAATAGTTCCATCTATTTGTGTGTCCATATATTGTGTGCACACTTATGTTGCTATAGAAGCTTAATTTTTTATTTAAGTTATTAAGAAAATCTACCCTTCCCATAAGCCAATTCATTCCCAAGCTAAAGAAAGCTTTCTCACTATTCTACTTATATATCACTGTTTCTGCTGGTTATACACTTCATAATATCACATTTATTATTGGATAAGTTTTTGTCTTGGCAATAAATTAACTTATTGAATTTTTAATATAGCAAAAATATGTATTTGTTTTTTTTTTATTTATATTTTAATATAAATCAAGCTTTCTAGACTTAATAATTATAAAATATTTATTTTGTTTTTCTAGTTACAAAATATAAGGCAGTAAAAATTGAGCAACCAAAGAAAGTGGAACCCAATGTTGTATCATCAAATCCTCTTGACAATCTTAACTGTAAGTATTTATTTTATATAAAGCTGGATCACTAGACTCTTACTGCCTTACCACAAAATAATTTTAAATCAATGGTGAAACATGTGTTTACTTAAACACTGTCTGAAAGATTAACACTGCTTAAACATGTGTTTAACCTTTTTGGCCACAAAACCATGTTTAGCATTGATGTAGTTAAAAATGGGCTAAGTTGACTTATCTTCATTTTATCTGGGTAACCCAATTCTTTTAAAGCAGATTTTATAAATCTGCCTTACAAGAAAGTTACTTCATATTGTTAATACACAATATGGTGTTTAAAATTAAAACTAGATTTTTTTATTTATATTAAAAAACATTGTAACTATACATACAATTTCAGTGTAGGTATGGAACATAAATTTCAATGACATAAAAGTGACAAGTGACATAAAATAACAAAACAAGTTTTATTTTGGTACCCTAAGCTGGGAGGGATTGAATTAATTTTTTTCTAACTGTTTATAAAATAACAGAAAATAAGTTGACTAATTAATGACAACCGGCAAGCAGGTACCTGAGTAGATAACGGTGAACCAAACATAAAACTACTTATGGATTTCTGATGGTGGACCCAGTTTCGCAGGCCCAGGCAACTTGAATATGAGGATCTATGGCCCCACTGCAAGAGATACCGTTTGCCATTCTAGTCATTAAAATACCTAATAACCCTGACTATCGTCATATTAGCTATTACGTTTTGAGTAAGCGTACAAATAAAATGCCACTTCAGTCTTCAAAATTCGGACAAGCCACAGGAGGTCATAATCGGACAGAGAATCTATACAAATACATGAAAAACATTACCCTCTTTCTGGGCCAATTGCAACAAATTTAAATTGAATTATCTCTATAACTTAAACATTGTATTTAGATATCAAAAGCAGGCATCTTAATGATAAAATTCTTGTTTAATGAAGTCAATATTCATTTACAGTTTCAAGTCCGGGATTTGTGAATGGAGTAGAAAGGGTTTGTGCATTGAGTGGAATTGGACCTCACCCTGACCCAAAGTTTAGAATTGCTGCTTTAGCTACAGTCTTGAAGACATTACCCCATCCTGACTATCCCAATACAGAAGTCAATGTTAAGCAACCAAAAGATGTCCTCGAACTTATTTTTATACAGAACCTTAGAGACATACAGACGAGTATCAATGAAGCATTAGTTGCTGTACAAACTGTGACAGCAGATCCACGCACTGACACAAAACTGGGTAAAGTTGGTAGATAACCTCTGGACGACATTTATAACCATAATGTGCATTAAAATATCAGTAATGATTCCTAAAATAGTAACAAAAGCTTGTTTTCATTCTTGTACATTAAATTAAATATGTTATATGAAAATTTGTTTTACTTCCATGTGTCTTTTCCATATGTTAATACAAAGTAAGAGAAATACACATATTTATATGATTTTATTTTTGTTTTTCACTGTATGGGATGGATGGATGTCATTTTTTTATTGTTATATGCAATTTGTACAATAATAATAATAATATTCAGTTTCAAAAATTCAAAGGTGTGATTTGGGCAGTTTTAGGTTGTTACATTATTTTGTACAATTATTTTTCTTACTTTCCTTTTTTTGTTATTAAAGCCATTTAAGTAGTTTTTTCTTATATAGTGTCCTGGAATTTTATGTGCCTGGGAATAGGCCTCACGCTCATTCCAATGGGCTCAATCTAAAGCAAACCAGTTGTGAGCTTCAGATAGTCCTTGACAACCTTTACTCCACTTGCTGTCTCTGGGGTATTCATTTGTAATTATTTGGCTCCATTTCTCAATGTTGTGTAACAGGTCCATCACTCTATGATCAATTACTTTTAGAATATCTTCAATTTTTGTTTGAATCAAATATCACTATTTATTTCATCAAACTATCAGACGCAGACATTCCTTTTACCATTTATAAAAAATAATATGTAAAGTTATTGCACATTAGCAAGAACACCATTATACAAATATTTACCTACTGATATTTTGCCTGAGTTCCCACATTGAAATATTGTGCAATTGGAGTAATATCTTACCTGCAATACAAGTTCGGTTCAACTTTCATTATTACTTAGGTATGTGGTTAAGTAAAGCAACACTGATATTTCAAAGCAAAATAATGGATGTAAAAGTTCTTATTCTTTATTCATAAAATTTTCAACAGTAAAATAAAGTAACCTAGAACAAAGTTCTGTACACACAGGCAATTAAGAAAAACCTTGCTAAACTAAACAATTGAGGTATGCACGCCTTCAGTATTTTCAATGCATACCTCCTCCTTTTTCTAACATTTGTGCGAACCTATTTGTAATGAGAAGTGAAACATCAATAAATCTTTCAACACAGTTGCTGATGCAGGTTTCGGTACGAGAATCTAGTTTGGATCCTGGTTTCTCCACACATTTATCCCAGCAAAAGTCATTGAACTCATGTATCTAAAAAAAATGATGTTTAATTGCAGTAAACAATTGATAAAAATATAATATATAGTGCATACTAATAATAATTTATTTCATGAAAGCTACTAAGCCAGAACTCTTAAGGACCTAACATATCTAATCATTATAATATTTATTTGGTATAAAATAAAATTAAAAACTGCATACTTGGGCATGAAACTGTGCTTTTTGCTTTTCAACCATAAGAAAATCCTGTAGTTCAGAATCTCCAGCTTTTGTACTCGAAAAGTCCGATAAATCGCTCATTTTTATGACTCTGATATGATTTTAAACTGAATAACTTATAGGTTATATTAGACATACAACCCCTTAGACGAAGTCTTGTAGTAAGCTAAGTATCACCAAAGATTACTAACTACGTTAATAAGAGGGTTAGCTATGGACAAAATAATTATGTGAATTTGACATATATTCTAAACCAATACGCAAATATTTCACGTCGAATTTTCGACGGGAAATATAATGCTACCAATCTAACGGGCTAAAAAGTGAAGTACGCTTGGTTATCGATATAATGTAGGGATGTTATCGATTCTCCTATAAAGCTTATAATTAAATTTTCATTCATTTAACAGTGATAGAGCCCGCAACAACATCTTTTGCACAAATGGGCCGGCTCGACTGGTGAAATACCACGACCTCACAGAAAACAGGTGTGAAATAGAAGTACTCTGCGTTTCGGCTGATGAGTAAGGTGCCGGAGACCTAATTTCAGTCCTCTTTTTCCCACCCTACGCTTTTAAGGATAGGATGGGAACGGGAAGAGGATTGCACGGGGAGGAATAAAGGAAAGATCCTTTTTCATGTCTATGCCTCCTCTTTCAGAAGAAAGCAGACCCGGCGGGGCACGAGCTATTGCCGTTATTAAACGCAGTGTTACGCGCGGAGCATTTTCCGGACCTATGGAAACGCTCGACAACGACGCTTCTTCATAGAAAGTGGGACACCCGAGATCTCAACAATTGGAGACCTATCTTCCTGCGTGACACAACTTCCAAACTGCTATCGTCTCCTGGCCAAGAGACTAAAGGAATAGGAATGGAGAACGGGAGCTTTAGTGGCTCTCAAAAAGGTTTCCTGGAGTATGAGGGTTGCTTCGAACATATATACATACATGCGCCGGCTGGTGGAGTATTATGCTGATCGTCTCTCAGCCAAACGAGGCCAAGGCCAAGTATTCGGCGTGTTGCGTAGAGAACGTTTTACAAAAAAGATGGAGCGCTTTCCGACCTGCCCGAAAAAAGATTCAACTAAAGTATCGGCTCCTAGGCGGACGGCAACCCAGTAATGAGAGAATAATCAAAAAAACGCAGCAGGCGTCGGATGCCGTGTTGGCTGCCTCTATCGGGGCAGGTCGATATCACTATCAAATAGGAATTACCAATTTTTATATTGTAGATAAAATAAAAATAGAAAGAATTATTAAAAACAGTTAATTAAATTTTAAGTTTATTCTTTAGTTACAAACAAATTGAACACATTAGGTCCTAATACCTCGGAAGTGTTGTTATTCCTAATTCAATCGTTACGGAGTCTTTACGTCTCGACTTTATTTTACTTATAGCGTTTTATACACTTAAAATAGTCAGTTTAATTTTCATAATGCATGTTTATCAATAAAATTCTGTATTTTGTCATATAGTAATTTCTGTTTATCCACAGCAAAAATATATTTGGTAGCATGAAGAGCTATTTTGGCTAACTCCGATTTATCAAATTTAAATGTATCATAGCAAATAATATATTCTTGCGTAAGTGATGTAGCGAAAACTCCTTTATCATCGGTCTGAAAACATAAAATAAATTTATTAAATGTGCTAATTAAAAAAAAAGATACAAGTAATAAACAGTTCTTACACATAGAATAACAGGCACATCATTATTATGCAAATATTTAAAATGGTGTGAAGAATAATCTCCGACCGATTTGGTGTTCACATTGCTGGTAAGGCACACCTCTGAAACAGGAAAAAACATCAACAAGTGAGCTGTCGTAAGCATAAAAGGATAGCTTAGGAAAGGAAATAAGTATGGCATAGTCGAAAACAATATATTCCGATTTTTTAACAAAAGAAGATTATTAAATAAACAAACATTATATTAAATGAATACGAAAATTTTAAAAAATTACACTATCATGAAGCGTAGCGATGCAGGCCAACAGTTGGCCTGACCCGCCGAATTAGATGTTTTACATAAATAAAATTAGACATAATTTAAGGTAAGGTAAAAAATAAAACATACCAACAGGAATTCTTGATGTACATAAAGCTTCCCAAGTTTCGTCAGTACCACCAAATTTTGGGTGAATACATGTCCCATGACCAATTCTATCTGGTTTAAATTGTAGCATTTGCATAACTTCCCCCGGATTACTTATTTCACCACAATGTAGTGATACCTACAAATAGATTTTAATACAATGTTGTTTTATTTAAGAATCTATTTTAAATATCATATACATGGTCCTATAAATCAATGTCAAGCGGAAAACGGAAATATAATCATTATCAGATTTTTTTAAATCTTTGTCATGTACTTTTTAAATTATAGGCAATTAAAAAACTTCATACATAACAATATTTTTTTTATTTTTCTGTTCTCCCTCACCACTTAGGTTATCACCCGTTTACGGCTTGACATTTATTTATAGGACACACTGTATATACATAAATAATAATAGAATAGTAAATATTACTTTTAAACCAGCATTTCTTGCTTTTGTAAACATACTCATGAAATCATCAAATTTTCCAAGAGCAGGATTACCACTGAGTTCAAGTCCCACAACAATATCTGGAAATTTGTTATGATAATCAATGGCTATTTTTGCTATATTTTCTGCCTCTGAAATGCCATTACTTCTGTTAATTGATATAATTAATGATGAATGTATATTCAGATCTTCAGATGTATTTCTGAAACATAAACAAGTAATAAGAATTGTTAAATGTGTTTTAAGCAAGTAGATGTAAAAATTTGCTTAATTGTAATGAACACTTATGAAGTGTATAAACTGCCTGGCATAGACAGGAGGCACACACACAAACTCTTTTTTGCCTTTTTGGCTTAGTACCACAATGTGATAGAAAATGGGCCAACACTGGGATCTAACCTGACATGAAAACATATAAGGGATTTTTTTCAAAACAAAAAAATAATAACTTGGCTGGTAATTAGAAAAACTATCTTTTTTGGCAAAAAATATTATGAAGAAAGGTACATTATAACATGATTTTATTATATTATAAGAGTTTTGTATTGATAAAATTACCTTTTTTCTCACTAGAAGCAAATTCTGAAGATACACAGAATATGGAAGGATTTAAGCCAGCCTAATTTGCTGAAAAACAACATGTAACCATTTTTTGCTCTGGATGTTGCTAAAAATCTCAATATTTAAACTACAGTAAATATATTAAAACAATACTTACTGCATTGCCAGTACAATGGTTTCAACATACTGTCTTTTTGTCATATGACTAGTGTCTCTGGGAGTACTCCTCAACTCAATGTAACAGCAACCATCATCTTGAAATTCTTGTAGAGTTAATGTTGTTGCTAATGCTAAAGTTTCTGGAGTACTTGTAAGAGCATGAGCTATGTTAAATACTTGAAAGCAACTGAAAATATTATCAAATAATAATATATAAGAACAAAGAACCATGAGTTCTACTAACAAAGTTTGTCAAGAAACCCTGCAACTACTAATGCATTTAAAAAGAAATTTATACTAGCTCACTTAAATATAATATTCACAACTTGGTGCTACTCTCTAACATCAAGAACCAATCAATCTCTGTATTTACATGATTAATCTGTCTGCCCAACCCTAAGAAAAATACAAAGGTTTATTTAATAGTGAGCTAACAAATTTTTTTTCAAACAATTTAAAATATATTGCTATTTAATATATTCTATATAATATAATATGCTATTACAACCATATATATTATAATATTAACAGGATGATCATATGTAGGCAATTATCAGAATACTGTATCTGATATCAACAATGCACATTTAATTAATACAATATTATTACATACATATATTGTATTAATTAACTATCATTATTTCTTTATTGGTAAGAGAATATGCATTACTCAGATAAGTTTCTCGTATCACCCGAGCCGATTTGGAATTCATCAAAAAATGCATTAGTTTCGTCTGATATTCCTGCATCAGCGTGATATCTCTGTAACTGTAGCATTGTAGAACGACTAAGAGATCCGTTTAGGTGGGCATGTAATTCCTGAAAAGTAAATAAAACATTATGGCAAATATTTTATATTACTTATGCATTGTAAAAAGCAAACATTTTTGTTATTTAAAATGTGAA
Source organism: Papilio elwesi (assembly GCA_029849275.1). NCBI lineage: Eukaryota > Metazoa > Arthropoda > Insecta > Lepidoptera > Papilionidae > Papilio > Papilio elwesi. Next base: position 11,954,430 of record CM056691.1, on the reverse strand, counting down.
AGATTAAAGAAGAAATTATAAGATATCGTTGAAAATACTGAAACATTTACCGCAAAAACCATGTTTACACAAACTAATAATGCATTTTATTTTCGTACTTACTATTTTTGGTAACTCGTGGCAAAGTAAACTTATATCATTTATGACATTCATTTTTATAAGATAAACTATTTTATAAACTACACAATTTTTTTGATTATCGACATTGACACAGGGCTATAGTTTATAAATTATAGGCCGATAATAAGTACAGCAAAACAGCTGCAGCAATTATATCAATCAGTACAGTACAAACTCTTTGAATTGACAGCAACACCCACAACTCACTAGTGGTGGTGACGTCCAGCTCCGACTTTTTATCATTTTTATTCATCTAGGTTCCCTCTTTTCCTATCAACGATGGTTGTAATGTATTAGACAGAGCAGTTATGTTCCTTGGTATTGGACCTCTAGACGGAGTCCGGTAAGACGTGGTGAAGAGGAGACCGAAACAAATTAAATTTTAAGAAATGAATACACTGTTAAAGAAATTACGTCTGATGAAGAATTGTCTCATGTGGGTACAATGACAAACTAAGGGTTTGATGGCAGATAGTCAGAACAGAGATTTGATTATTGGTTTGTGAATGTCCACGCGATAACGATGAGGTCAGACTTGAAATTCTTCTGAAATCTAACTATAATATTATAAATGCGGAAGTTTGGATGGATGTTTGTTATTTTTACACGCAATAGCAGCTGAACGGATCTGTATGAAATTTTGCGCAGAGATAGATTTCCATTTGTCCAGGAAAATGTACAGTTCCCGTGGGGTTATTTTTCTTTTTTGTCTACGTATATATTCCGAAATGACTGTCCAGGTGGATCACTAGTGCAACATATTCTGTGAGGAAGCGTCAATAGCCTAATGGTTGATGTTTTGGACTACGAAACATGGTCGTGGGTTCGAATCCGCCATTCGACTCTTGTCGTGAACCATTTCCAACCAAGTTTAAGCTAGGTCGGGAATGTTTATATATATATACACATTCCCTTATTATACATATATATATATATAAGTAAATTATTTCAATAATCTACTAGTATTTCGTAATATACATGCCCGAGGGTTAGCGTCAGGCAGGCAGCCGTTCGTAAAACAAACTATAGCCAACACCTATTACAGTAAAAAATGGACTACAGTCGTGCCGACCCCAAATAACGTGGCAGGTAGAAAAATTCTAAACAATTTAGTTTTTTTACTCTTTAAATTACATAAAAATATAAAATTACTACTACTATATACTAAATACATATTTAAAATTTTATTTCATTCTATTCCATTAGTAATTTGTTGCTAATAAATATTTTAAAAATAACTAAGTACTTATTATTTATTGACATTTTATCAACATTTTTCCAGTATCTATATCAACAACGAAAACGTTATTATTTCATATTCGATTGACAAGTTTAATGTCTCTGTCTAAACGTTTTGTTTGTGTAAAGTTCTGACTGGAAATGTTTGAAAAAAATCAACTTTTTCTTACCTTCATTTTCATTACTTTCACCACAAACTGTACATCAATTAAACCTATAGTTATAACAACTTGGACTTTCGTTAATGCTACAGTTGCTGGTAATATTTTTTTCTATAAAAAATAGAAACAAATCTGTCACCAGAATGTGTATGTTTTCCTATTTTTTACAGCTTGGGAAGTATTAAAGGATGGTGGAATAGCTTTGGATGCTATACAAAAAGGAGCTTCAGTGTGTGAAGAACAACAATGTGATGGGACTGTGGGTTATGGGGGAAGTCCAGATGAAGATGGTGAGACTACTTTGGATGCTCTATTAATGGATGGGTATTTTAATTTTTTTAATAAACGCTCAAAATTACTTACAAAAGGACATAAAGTGTAAAAATGATGTTTCCCAATAAATTTCTATATTTACCAACAATAACAAAAACTCAAGACAAATGTTCTTTCTCTTCTGTGGTCAATGTCCATTTGAGAATGATTTCTTTATTCAACTTGTGCTAAACTATTTTAATGAAATTTAAAACTTGCTTCTTTGATATTATTGTGTTGTACAGGAGGACGATGAATGTGGGCGCTGTGGGAGCTTTGCGCAGGATAAAAAATGCAATTAGCGTTGCTCGACATGTCTTGGAGAATACAAAGCATTCAATCCTTGTTGGTAGCCAAGCAACACAATTTGCTGTGCAAATGGGATTCAAGGAGGAGTCTCTCACTACTGCTGAATCAAAAAAGCTTTGGTTGACATGGGCTAATGAAAATAACTGCCAACCAAACTTTTGGATGGTAATATAATTTGGCTTTATTTTATGCTATCATGTAGGATGTTGGTACATACAAAAGAAACATAAGTGCACATTGTAATTGAAATGGTAGATTTTAGAATCTAATTAAATCAAGTTATCTTTCCTTAAAACAACTTAATCCCCTTTGACCGTTGGTGACAAAACTGTTGCACCAATGGAGTCTTCAGTTTGCATCTATTTGTACTGCAATTTAACAGTGGTAGAGCCCGCAATAACAACATCTATTGCACGAATGGGCCGGCTCATCCGGTGAAATACCACGATGTCACAGAAGACAGGCGTGAAGTAGAAGTATTCTGCGTTTCGTCTGATGAGTGACGTGCAGGAGGCCTAATTGTAGTCCTCTTCCCTTGACGGATGAGGGGGGAGGATGGACAGGGAATGGAATTATCCTTTTTTCTGTTTGTCCCCTCCTTCGTCCATGAAGGTAGGCAACACATCTGCAACTCATTAGCTTGTTGCGGATGCCTATGGGTAGCGGTACTTATTTCCAGGGGCCGCTTGCTCGTTTGCCACTTGGTAATATAAAAAAAAAAAGTTATCTTTAATAATCTTATCACAGAATGTCAAGCCAAATCCTAACAAGTACTGCGGGCCATACCATTATCACAAGTCTAAAGAAAGAACACGACATATGGAAGTGGACAAGTACAATCATGACACTATAGGTATGGTGGCAATAGATAAAAATGGGGATATAGCAGCAGGGACATCAACAAATGGAGCTAAATTCAAAATACCTGGGTATATATAAATTGATATATTATTTATCCCTTCTTGGAATTTGTTATTAGAAATATAAGTTTATAATTTTGCTAACAGAAGGGTTGGCGACTCACCAGTACCAGGGTCTGGTGCTTATGCTGATAATGAAGTAGGTGCGGCAACAGCTACAGGAGATGGGGATACTATGTTAAGATTTGTACCTAGGTACATAGTTTTATTAACCTTATTTTAAAAACGAATGAAGCAAATACATATGCCTTGATTCCACCATCTTATCAGCTAAGATGGCAGCTATTGACTACTAAAATAAATGACATATGATAATTGAGTATATAAGTTATTAGTTATGCTAATGGTATTTTTTGAGGTAGGTTGGCTCCCATAGTTACCAGACAATAATTATCCATAAAATTTAAACAAGTATGGTCAGACAGTTAATATATATGTACTGTCCCAGTTTCAGTTCAGTTCAGCGTTTAGTTAAAGAAAAATATGTTCTCATTCTGTTTTCCAGTTTTCTAGCAGTGGAAGAAATGCGCCGTGGTTCATCACCAACAAATGCAGCTCAAACTGCTATTGGCAGAATAGCAAAACATTACCCTGAATTCATGGGAGCTGTAATAGCTTTGAATAAGGATGGGCAATATGGAGCCGCATGTCATGGTTTACAAGGGTCTCCATTTCCTTTTGTTGTATATAGTAGTTCACATGATACATATAAAATACATACTGTAAACTGTATATAAATATTGACTAATTAAAATATTGTTTCATTGATCTAATACACATTCCCAGTAACACCACGAGTGTTCTATTAAATTTGAGGAAGTAGTTATTAGATAAATGCAAGTGAACTAAGGTTTTCTACTATGTAAATATTCGAAATAAGGGTATTTTAAGTTGATCTGGCAAAATTTATGTATCCCTGCTTGAAATGAAGCTTGTATTACATTGGAAAAAAATTTGATCCCACAAGTGCAGTTTAAATTGCTTAAAGTAATACCAAGACATTAACAAAGTTAATTTGCAGAAAAAAATATTTTTGATTCGTATTTGTTAACACTTTTACTGCTAGGCGATATTGTTAAATGGCTTTTAGCTAAGTGTAAATAAATTTCAAACTAAGGAAGAAAAAAAAACACCATAAATAAAATTTCACAATATTTATTTTGTGTTTGTTAGTTTAGACTTTTAATTCCGAATAAGGTGATTTGGTCAGTGGAATATCGCGCCACAAATCAGGTGTCAAATAGGCATAGGTCTTTGCGATTGCCGCATAAGTGGCTTTAGCAAAGTTGCCTAGTGTGCCAGTTGAACCACGAGCAGATGTGTAGCAATCTTGTACACCAGCCATCTGAAGCAGCTTCTTAGGAACTGGAGCGGACACAATACCGGTACCACGGGGAGCAGGGATGAGCCTTACAGTAACTGATCCACACTTACCAGTGACCTGAAATTATTGTAAAGAATTAGTGTTGTCCAGAAATTAGCATGATTATTTTCCATTTATTCTTTTCATCAGACGCATGTAAAGCTTCATTGGACAGACCTCAAGAGGATACCACGAATGAAATGTTTTTGGTTTTCATCATTTTTTGTACATAATCTATCTAAGTATATAAAAAGTGTCTAGAATGGATTGTTAACATTTTCAATAGTCATGACAAAATTAATCATAGTCTCCATTAACACAGTGAACATTAATAAGGGATATGTTTATTTACCTTGCAAGGTACAGTATGCGGTTTTCCAATCTTGTTACCCCAATAACCTCTGCGGACCGGGAGAACAGACAACTTGGCGAGGATGATTGCACCTCTAATAGCTGTTGCTACTTCTTTGCTGCATTTGACACCCAGACCAATGTGCCCGTTATTGTCTCCAATGGCAACGAAAGCCTTAAAACGGGTGCGTTGACCGGCGCGAGTTTGTTTCTGTACCGGCATGATCTTGAGTACCTCATCATTCAACGACGCTCCAAGGAAGAAGTCAATAATCTCGAATTCTTTGATAGGCAGAGAAAACAGGTAAATGCTTTCTAACTTGTCAATTTTTCCTTCGCGAACTAAGCGTCCTAGTTTGGTGACAGGCACCCATTCCTTTTGATCTTCTTTTCCACGACCACGGCCGCGTCCACGCCCACGTCCCCGGCCTCGTGGACCGCCACGACCTCTATCACCACCACGAGAACCAAAGCCTCCGCGGAAACCGCCACGTCCACCGGCTGGAGCTGCGTCCGCCATTCTGTAGAAGGAATAAATTTGAGATTATAATTCTGTTCATTTTAAGAGGAAACGTTTAGTAAAATTGATATATCAGACGCGTTATAGGCTATCACAGTGTTGAAACACTATAGTAGATACCACGAATGAATTGATGTTAGCGTTTCATCACAAAATCAACCACGTGTTTCTTAAGGTTAGTTTATACCAAATTATCTTCTAAAATGAAGAAATAATATGTTCAATATAAATAAGCACTTCAAAGCAAAATCAATTAAAATTAACAACCTTTACAGTACACTAAAAATAAATAATATATTAACTTACGTAGAACTGTGCAAGCAAAGACGGTCAATTACAAAATGGCCGAAAATTTAAAGTTCAGCCAGCCCGTAGCAAGCATTCCGTGGATTTCCGAGTCGACTCGTGTATCGATTGTTCATATCGATTTTGCGACTCGTGCAAATTTATAAAATACTTTTTATTACGAATTTAATTAATATTATGCATAAATAGTTAAAAAACATAATGCCAACACAAATATATATATATGTAAATAATACAAAAAAATTGTTTAAAAATTGCTTAGTGCCATGCTACTACTGGGTAATGAATTTAAGTTTTAACGACTTTAAAACGTACGTATTTACTCGGTGTCAAGATATACCCAGTAAGAACTCAAGCCCAGGCGTCACGTTAAAAAGGATCAGGATTAACCACGTGGAACCCAGTTATTTTCAGTTTGGCTAAAACTATAGGTGGAGCAGAGTCAGGACGAGCTGCGTCTAAACTAAACCACAATTAATATTTCTGTACTGTACATCTGCCAGATCCGAGATTCACTAATCAACAGATCAACCCTGGCGTACCGTACAACCCTATTAGTCTAATTGCTTAATGAGTTTTCTTTTTATAATTATAGTGGGATCAATAATATTTTTGTTATAATTTCATGGAAATGGCTTTATGTTTCATGTATAATAATCGTCGTAGTTTCATTTCGACGTTTCTTCCGATTTTATTGATTCAAATGTATGTTTTCGACGTTTCCAGTACTTTCACGTCTGGATCCATGAGTGCTGCAAAGAGGTGTCTGACGTCAACTGTTTGGGATCTTTTTTTACCTTGTTAAAGAAATAATCTAGCATGTATTATACCATTTTGGAATCCGGACTGTTGAACTTACTTGCTAAAGTAGCGTAGTACATTTTTTTTCAGCAAAATTAGTTGAATTTGGGCAATGAACTTTGTCTTTCTTGGGAAAAAAGTGATATGTAAATACTCCTTTAAATCCTACGCAGTTGGGTTTTAATTTTTGAGTGTAATTTACCGAAGGGTTATTAAATGCCTATAATTTAAAAAGTAAAGTACATAACAGATTCTTTTTTTAATATCTGATAACCACTTGGCCTATCACCCGTTTCGGCTCCACGTTGATTTATGGGACACCTGTATATGTATTTTCGTCGAGGGCGCCACTGTCATCCCTTTCTTTTTAAATTTGTCACATTCCCTTATAAGCCAAACATGTCTGATCTCAAATGGAATATTTAAAGTTCGCCGCATTTTAACCACTCCATATCTATACTGATAAATAAAATTAAAATGACTACATGAAATATCAAAATAAAATTCCCATACTCCGAAACGACCGATTCGATTCGGATGGAACATTTACTGGAAGATAGCTAATGTTGTAGGGATTCAAATAGGCTAATTTTATTTAAGCAAAATATTTAGGGTTCCGCGCAGTGAAGTGAAAAACCCTCGAAATTGTGAAAAAAATTACGCGCCGGCGTATCGAAATCACCGCCCGCTACCTGCAACGTCGCAAAGGTTGCGTTTAGTGGTAAAATAATATAAACATTTTACTATTTGAAGTGTAAACTTCTATAGCCACGTTAAACGATAGTAGGTAGGGGAAATATTATAGGCTCGCGAGATCGACATGCGTTAACGATAGCGTCAGCTACATGCTTATAGAACTGAAAACATCTTTAACTTTGTTAGACGATTTTAGGTAGGCTTGGTGGATTAACTATATCTATATTGATAAATAAAATTAAATCGTTTGTTGTAATGTCAAAATATAATTTTGATACGATTTTATACTTTTATTCTGCAAAGGATTAATATGTTTTAATTTGATTTCACGCGGCCGAAGTTCGAGTACATGATATAAAGCAATAAGAGATTCAGAAACATTACCCAGGGTTATAGAAACAGTTTAACAGTGGTAGAGGCTGCAATAACAACATGTGTTGCAAAAATGTTCCAGCTCGACTGGTGAAATACCACACCTCCCAGAAAACAAGTGTCTCATACTTCTGCCTTTTGTTTAATAATCCTACAAAGGATATGATGTGAAGGGGATAGTACGGAGGAGGGAATGTATAGATGAAGGAAATATCCCTTTTTCTATCTATCCCCTCCTCTGTCCATTAAAGGCCATGCCACACACCTGGAACTTATTTTATTGTTGCTGATGTCTATTTGTCACTTAACATTAGGTGAATTTTTGCTTGTTTGCATCTTCTATAAAAAAAAATCTACATTGAAAATCAAACCAAGCATTCCTGGGTGTTCACTATTGATATTAAAATAATGTAAACAAAATTTGCTATGTTTTATTAAATTCTTTCACTTCTCTGTCAAACAGATCTATTGTGTGATCACAAACTTTTTGCAAATCTTTGAGACCTTTTTTTAATACTTCTAGGGCTGGTGTCTCTTTAGTTTGTATTCTGAAATGCATTTTAGCTTCTGCTGGGTGTGGTACTGTGTATCCACAGAAATCAACATCATCACTGAAAGAAAAAAATATAAGGCAAATAAAATATAAAATAAATATGCGCTCACGCGCGTAACTCAGAGGGGTAGGCAGAGATCATGGATTTCTATTTGGCACACCTCTCTCGCTTCTTCTACATTCATACATCTATGCATACATGGTCGTTGGTTATGGGTGCTCCTTATATCACCCTTTTTTAACAAGCCACTAATTTGATCGATATAAGTTCTTCTAGAGTGTCACAACCACAACAACCCAACACTACCACTCGCTTTTGCAACATAAATCTGTTTCGTTATTCTCCCCTCATTCATACTTTCAACATGCCCGAACCACCGAAGCATACTTTTCTCAATTCTAGTCACAGCATCCACTTTTAAGCCACACTTTTCCCTTATAACGCTATTTTTAATCCTATCATTCAATGTCAATCCTAACATACTTCACAAGGATCACATCTCAAATAGGCTAATATCAGGAAATAATAATGATTCATGAAGTTATATCAATTATCTGTTTATATCTAAACTGCTCTATATCAATGAACTTTGTTAGTAAAGTTACATTTTAAGAATGGCATCTAATTAACAATCTAGACCAATAACTTTGGTGGTCTTTGGAGAAGCTAGCAACAGTTAGTTTTTGACTCATTAAGATTTTAAAATAAAACTCCTAATGATACAAATGGGCTAACCACAACTTGTTCAAAAGCAATTTTTTTGGTAAGTTATAAATTTAGAAAAATCAAGTTATCATTGTATGAGACCATTTTAATAGGGTATGTAATAGACAATTTAAATAAATAAAATAGGTGCTCATGGTTTAAATTAAATAAAGGAAAGGAAAACCATACCTCATTTGATAATGATTTCGAATGGAAGACAAAGAAATGAATTCTAACTCCCATAATTGAAACAAAAAGCAGATGAAGAAGTCTACCAAAAAGCAGTATGTTTAGTTACAGTACACACATATATTTTTACAGAACTCAATTTATAGGTAAAAAGGAGTTGTTGAAAAGAGGTTAGTTTCCACATTTGAGGGTAAGAATAAAATTGAAAATTCTTCCACTGAAGTTCTTAGTTTCTGAATTGGATGTAGATGGACCTTTGGCTAATAAGGATCATGAGACAATGTAATTTGATATGTACTTACTATCTATTAATTATACATTTTAAAGCATTGCCTAATGTGTGACTTTCATCCTGGAATACATATGTGCGGCATGTTAAGCCTGACTCCTCATCACCTGGAAGCTATAAAAACTTTTATGAAATACAAGAACCAAGCAAACTACTTAAATTATAAGGTTAAGAGACATGTGTATTTTTTCATTGATAAAATAAGTCAAAAATTTAAGTTATACGTATATAGTTTATTATATAGAGAAACCATATTTCCGCCTTGCTATAATATTATGTATTTTTAAAGATAATACCTCAGAGATTTTCATTTCGCGGGCGATGGGCCGGTTAGGATTTGTTTAATACAAGAAACCATTCAAATGTGCCGATCACCGCCAGTTTAAGGACAAATTTTTATCGGTCTTCCCAGGTTAAATATTAATGGTTTATCTTAAAATAATATTAACATTTGGCAAGATTTTAGATAAATGTTGGTGCTCTTGTCGATTTCTTACACCTGTCAGCGTGACAGTGACACTGGTGAGATCGGTGAGCAGTGTTGGATTTAGGTACATTGAAAACAATAGTAAAAAAAAGGTTATATTTGTTCAAAGGTAGTATATATATATGACTAACTGGCACTCGCGACTTCGTCTGCGTGGAAGAATAAAAAATATGAATAATTTGCAGAATAAAAGTTGTATGAACAAAAGTAAAAATCGTATTTTTTATATTGATTGTTTTTACCGTAACATTCATCTACAAAATCAAACATAAAATATCAGTATAAAAATTATATTTTGATATTACAAAGAATTTATTTTGTTTATCGGTGTAGAGCTACATTTCACTCGGTGTTGTTTTCCAATTCAAGTTTTCCAAGTAAAAAAATGGTAAAGTGAACACAAGGCACGTGCGTTCATTTTACCATCCATTGTGTGATGAAGTAACAAATTATTTCTATTTACTTTAAAAAGACCCGTTGTTAGTGTGTGTATGAAATTATTTCAAAAGGATTTTTTTTTATTAAAATAAAATCATTGTACTTGTCTCCTTTAATATAACAACTGGTTTGTGTTAAGAGAGTAAAGACAAGAGTGAATTCGATTTAAACAACTAAAAAGCCCTGATAGTAAAAGTAATTAGAATATAGGCCAAATAATTATTTACTGTCACATTTACTAGATAATCTGTCTATAATATTTCCAAATAAAGACAAGTAAAGTTTCTGCAAGAGAGCTTACTATGTCCTACCAATCTCTAGTGTCCTAGATGTCTAAGTAATCACTTAACATCTTTTTTGGATTATGCTTAAACAAGTATAATAAACGAATGAGGCCTTTAGAAATATCTTTTTATTCAGTTTAGATTACTCAATAACTTGTAATGTGCGCGCCTTGTCTAACCAATCCGACCGCGCCACGTAACTACCACAGAGCACCCTGTTGCCGGTAAAACTGGTTCTGCCGTGGAGTACTCGAAAGTTGTCGATTGCTATAACAATGCCTGTGGAATTTTAAAATATTGTACAGTAAGAGATTATAAAAAAATATATACCTTATATGGTAAGATATGAAGGCTTGTAAAATATGTGATTAGAGTTTAGAATTCAATCTAAGCTCTGATTACATATTTCGTTTCGGTGGATTGAAAAAGTGGAATGTAGTAGATGTGGACAAGAGGAATATTTTGCTAAAGTACTTTTCGTTTTGCAACATGAGATACGTTGGTTTAGAGAGCTACAATCAATATGTCACCGCCCAATTCTGAACTTTGTCAGCTTATCACCGGATTAGGTATATTATAAACTGTCAGCAAATTGTAAACTGGACGAATGATTGATAATGTGACATGTCAAGATATTTTTATACATAATAATCACGTCGAACCTAACGAAACCTACCTAAACCTAAACTAACCTAACGTAAGCTTTACACAATAACGCAAGCAAAATATACACAGTTTGACGACTTGACTTCGACAGTTTATAAGCTGTGGAGAAATGATACGACAAGTCTTGAATAATCTTTTCAGTTCAGAATTTGCTATAACTAAATAATATGCCTAGAACTGACATATATACAATAAAACTGCCGAAATCGGTACGCGAAACACTGATGTACTTCTCTAGAGGACTAGAAGAGGATCATTCTTGTCACTTATAGAAGTAACATTTATTTTTTCACTACATAGGTATCCTATCTAGGTCTATGCACTAAAACATTTATTACTCGTATAAATGTTAGCTATCCTTATAACGCGATCAACCATCACAACCGTACATAACCGCTTTAACCACAGAATATATAATACACTCGGCGTCAAAAAAATCGCACATCAGAAAAAAATAATTTAAATACTATTTTAACACCACAGGCCAATGGCAATGTTGTGGTTTGAGGGTATCATTCGAAAGGTAATTTCATTAGCTTCCAGGAATTTTAATTGAATTTTACTTTTATAACGAGACGAAAGAGAAATTAAAGAAAAAGGCAGGGTATGTACAAATTAAAAATTAAAAAAAAACTTAATAAACACAAAAAAAGTTCTTAAAACCTAGTGTTACCCCCTTGCCTTGATAACGGCTTCCATGCGATCTTTCATGGACCTTAGAAGGGTCGCAACAGCCTCTTGGGGTATTTGTTCCCACTCTTCAAGTACTGCATCTTGGAGCCCTTGCCGTGGTTGGAGCTGGATCTCGAGTTCGCACGCGCCGTTTTAGGTCACCCCAGAGATGTTCTATTGGGTTAAGGTCTGGGACTTCGTGCTGGCCAATGCATAACAGGGATACCGACCTCCTGTAAATAATACCGTACAATAGCCGCGGTGTGGCAACGAGCATTATCATGAATCCATCACCGACATAACCAGCATACGGGACCACATGTTCCTCCAGGATTTCAGTAATGTACCGACCAGCATTTAATGACCCTTGCCCACGGCCACCCCCAGTCCGGGAAACGCACACAAGTTCCGTTTTCCCGTCGACGGAAATGCCGCCCCAAAACATACACGAGCCACCCCGAAGCAGGGTTGTGTGAACGTCTCCCCCTGTCTTCTGTAGACCCTTCTACGTCTGTCATTGCAGAAGAGACAGACCCTTGTCTCATCAGAGAAGAGTACGGTCCGCCACTGTTCTAGAGTCCACTAGCAATGATTGCGAGCAAACTCTAGGCGATCTCTGCGATGCTGTGCAGTAATTTTTGGACCTTTAGCAGGTCTATGGGCTGTTAAACTCTTTTCGTGTAACCTTCTTCTTATCGCAGAAACACTCACAGATGTTCTCCGAGTTGATCGAAGCTGTTGTTGCAACTCACCAGCATTTGTAAAACGGTTTCGTAAAGATGCCGTAACGATGAAACGGTCATTTCTTTCTGATGTGCACCGTTTCTTCCAGATCCCGTTTTCTAACATAACCACCAGTCTGCTGAAAACGTTGGAACACCCGTCGAACTGAAAAACGGGACAGGTTCAACTGTCGAGCAACGTCACACTGCCGCATCCCCGACTGGAATAGGGCAATCACTTGAGCGGCTTCTTCAGAGCTGGTGTCCATCTTTACTTGTTCTTACTTGGGTTACTTGTTCACGCGTGTTCACTGTAAAGTCTAAATTACGACTGACCCATATTTCATCCAGATCGACCCGTTTAAACCCTTTTTAGGTGGTGTAACTACCGTCCTCACTAACGAGCATTTGACAGTGTTTATTTTTGACGATCTATAATAATAAATGTTTTAATAATTTCATGATTTTCTTATTAATAATGTAAAGCTCTTCAAATACCCATTTCAAACATATCAATATTTATATAAATATAATTCGTTTCTAGCCATTACAGCCATTTTTCGCGCAAACTCAGAGAGGTGCGATTTTTGTGACGCTGAGTGTAGTACTACGTGCTTTAACTACTTAGATCGCTTCATCATTGCGAAGTCGTATGTCTTTGTTTATTTGACATGTTGGTTTTGTTCCATTGCAATATAGCCTTAATAATGCTTACCTGGAGTGAGTTTTATCTTCCATTGGTTGGAGGGATTCTCGTAATATTTCGACAAGTTTTTCAACGCTCGGTAATAAGCTCTACATTCCTCACGACTAGAGAAAGCCATTGGTGTACGGTCGTATACGTTAAACCTAAAACCATTGTATACATCCTTATCAATTCTATTTTATAACAAACCAGTCATCACATCACATCATCATATAATGTTGCGGGTAACATTACCTTATTTGCTTAATATTCTTGTTTTTGTCAAGGATAATAACAGGTGCTGAATATCTATGGTGGTGGCCGTCTTCCAAATACTCGGCGTCTACTTCGAAGGTCGTGAGAAATTCATAATCATTAGGATACTCTTCCTTCAAACGCTTAGCACCATAAAAACCATCGACTAAAATAGTCTCACCGCCACTGCCATTCGTGTGCTCTAGTCCTTGAAAAATCTGTAAACTTATTTTAAAACGGTAAATTAGTTAAAATATGCATCTAAACAAGTTTTTTGTTCTCTTTATAGCAAGTAATGTAAGTAAGTAAGAAATATCATACATCCAGTCAGTCCCCGCAAGTTGCTAATGCACCGAGCTACAATACCGTTAGCAACACTGGCCAGCGAGCCTGCATCATAAACACGCACTTCTTGTGATTTTTTCTCGTTATCTTATTAGCCACTATTGTAGTTATAATTTAAAGTTATTCTTGGGTTTTATTTTATAAATATTTATACAATTATTAAAGAAGAACAATATAATGATTCAATAATTATTATCGATAATTAAATTAATGTATTACAATCATTTTGCTGGGTTTATTTTTTAGTTAAAGTTGACGCCATGTGACGCATTATATATGTACTTGGGGGTAATTAATCTTTCTTCCCCATTGTCTTCATTAGCCCACGAGTTTTCTCGTCTAAAAACTAAACTATTTTCGATATTACTAGCGCGTTCGTTTTCAGTCACATCTTCTTAACCTATCTCTATTCAAAGTTTGTCACGTAATGTTAATACTTGTTTAAATTGTGTTCTCACCCGGCTGCCTCAGTGAAGTAAGTATTATCAGTATGAGTTGCTAGTGGGATGTTGGTGTAGGCTGTGTCGGCGTGTTCGAACACAGTGTGCACGAGCCACATTCCTCCGAACATCGTGTGTTGTACGCCACCTAACGCTTTGCATATGACTTCAGTAGCTTCCATTGTTGGCTCGACCTGAGGAATTAATTGTTGAATAAACACTTACTAGTACTTTTCACAGCATATTTTATTCACAATCGTATCGTAAGCAATGTACAACAGAATGTTAGACACGAGTTTGATTTCATGTTCACATAATCTTGACCCAAAGAATCACCAACGGCATGTAATGCCCCTTGCATTCAACATAACAAGGGTTGGGTTTTACGATTTAACATTGTTGGCGCCAGATTTAGCTCGGTAACCCACTTAGGGTTTATCAATGTACAAATGCATTATCTAACATGTAATCTAGGTCCTGATAAAATAACAGATGAGGGTATATAATTCTTATTCCATAGTTTAGACCAACAATAAACGAGAATGGAATGATGTAAACATATCGTTTACGGTGGTTCTGGTCGATGGTCGCATAAAATCTATTGACCAGCTTGATCATTAGCATAAAATCATCAATATATTTTTAATGCAACAAAGAAGGCTGCATTAAGGATTTATAACTCAATATCTAACGTAGAGTTCCGTCGAGATTACATTTAGAATTTAAAAGTATAAAAAAGGACTTCATTTCTGTTGCGGCTAGCGGATACAAGTTTAATTAAATATGCCAGCAGTTGTGGCTTATCGATATCGATACAAATTCTAATGTCAACTGCGATTGCTCAATGAAACTCAGACGAACTTATTTTCGTTGTGGCGTTATTTTCTTTTTTAATTGTACCTACAGTCAAGATAAAATATTTTGTAGAAATAAAAATAATTTAATCTACAACGAATACTAACTTTAACGAAGAAACAACGTATCATATATATATTTGGTTTTTACATTGCTTTTTTAATTCCAGAACAAGTGAATTAATATTTTCCAATTATTAAGCGATAAAAAGAACAATTATCGTGTCGGAAATGTATAAAATTATCGCACCAAATAAAATATTCCACAAATTCCGTGGGCTTTTGTTATTCAATTACGTCGATAATTGAGGCCTGCCGACCGCAATTACGTACGTTATAATTATTTCGCTCGGTTCTGTGAGAAATAAATTAATATTTATTGGCTGAATACTTTGCAAATTTTTGAAACTTTCTGGCCTCATTTTAATTTGTAAATTGATTTTAATTCAATTTCGTTGTCCACTTGTTTCGAATTCTGCGTTAATTTTGTCAATGAATAGTATACTATACTATAATATGGTAACTAATGTTTTTGTATGTATGGTAGGTACAATTTACATATAGACAGCAATAACAAAAGCCTGTCGCTTTTTTCACATCCATACGTACAAAAACACACGCCTTGTAAGTTATTGTACTTTTAATACTCCTAGTAATGTTGCTCTTTAGAATGCCACTGATATGATTCATTCTCCCTTTTACATCATATTTTTTTTCTTGTATCGTTTTTTTTAATCATTCACCCTATAACCACCCAAAGTGTTAGAGACTAAGTAGTTTGCATGTATGCTAAACATATGGCTAGTAATAATATAGGATCCGCAAAATTACAAAGATACATATATATATATATATATATATATATAATTTATTATTCCTACTATACATATATTATTTTTGGTTGAATGTACGTTTGTAGTATCATATACTATAAATATTTATACTATATAAACTATAAGAAATTAAAAAACCTTACGTTTTCAATTAATGCAACACCATGATCTAGTATAGACTGAAATACTGCTCGAGCGCCATCTTTAGTGTTCAGAAAATCTTCACGTGAAACTTTTGCGACTTTTTCGGAAACTTCTTCTCCGTGCCAAAGTTCCGGCCTGTGCGTGCGTTTCTTCGTCCACGTTTTGTAATCGAATTGTTTTAAGAAATCAGCTTTGTAGATAGACTCGTGGTTGTCATCCCCTGTAAATAATAATTGTGTCGCTATTTTTCGGCTTGGGTGTATATCATACTACTTGTTCTAAATAAAATTTTACTTAAAAATAATTGCACAACCTGCTAGTACAAGTACATAGCCTTAATGTATACATAGATTATTGTATGTAGGGTACAGGACAGACCATTCCACAACAGCCGCGTTGTGGAATGGTCTGTCCTCGGCGGTATTTCCAAACCAGTACGACTTAGGGTCCTTCAAGAAGAGAGCCTATCTTTTTCGTAAAGGCCGGCAACGCATCTGCAGTTCCTCTGGTGTTTTGGGTGTCCATGGGCGTCGTTGATCACCTGGGTGTTCGCGCCGCTCGTTTGCCCCCTTCTCGTATAAAAAAAATGTGTATGTGTATTAGATTTTGTATTGAAAAAGTTACCGACAATTGACATAAATGTGATCCTTATCAAATCTTAATTCAGCAATGATCGAATCTGGTATTTCCAATATATGCCACACTCTTTGAAAAGTATCTGAGCGAAAACATGTTGAACACCTGGAAACATAAAAACTGTTTGTATAATATCTCAAGTGCTTTTTAACCCCTTTGTAAACATTCAAATATAACAGTCAGCGGTAGCCAACTTAGTGAGGGCAGGAGAGGGGCGGGGCGGGCCATTAGTCATTAGGGGAGGCCCACGTTCAGACGGACGGATGGACGATTGTTGGCTGAAAAGTAGAAGTAGTAGATATAGCAGTTTCTATCCGCCTTTCATCAAGTCTATTTAGTTTAGTCCTTGATGTTATAGGAGAAAAGATGTACACCGGATATAGAACAGCTTAAGCATTTGTCACTTAAAAAAATACTTCCATAAATTTTGTCTTTGATTGTCATCTAATGAACAGAGGTGGCTATCCTTAGTCATACAGAAACGAGGCGAATGTGTATAGAAAGAGGATGGCTTAGGATTGGTGACAAGTTCAGCTCGCAAATGTATATTTTGTCTCTATTTCACCCACAGGTTAACTCGTAGGAAATGCTTTAGATGTTTATTCGCTCAAATCTATTTAAAGTTATACTATATGCACTTAATATATAAATAACTATATATACTTAAAATATAGACAAATAAACATGTATCTTTAGGAGCAGTGGTGGCTCAGTGGTTTAGGCCTCGACTTACGTGCTGTAGGTTGTGCGGGTTCAAACCCAGGCAGGGGCTTTACTTTGTGTAATTTACTTCATCACCACTGCTCAAAAAACGGCGAAGGAAAACATCGTCAGGAAACCGACACGTCTTAGAACTACAAATTCGAAGATGTGACATCCATCAACCCGCACTGGGCCAGCGTGGTGGATTACGGATCATTCCCTCTCTCGGAGAGGAGGCCTGTGCTGTGGGAAACATTCTAAAAAATCTGCTGATGTTATTATTATAAACATGTATCACTTTATTGAAGAAGCACTATACTGTAGCATTATATCAATAGCCGGATACTAATTCTGTAATAATTAATTTCATTAGTCTTATACAAAATGTATGTGCGATTTACCTGCAATGATCTCTTAGCCAAATACTTTCGAATTCTATTAATTGTCCTTCACCAAAGTGTACGTGTACCGTTCCATTAACGTGTGTCACATTTTTTATTTCTAAAAGTAATAAAGTTTAAAGTAATAGAAATTAGTAATTAAAACATTGTTGGTACATAGGTCTTTTCTTACCGGCCATATTTAATAGAAAGCGTCTATATAGCACAATAGTTTATGATATACTGCGTGGCGGATACAAATATATTCTTGGCGTATACAATAACTCTTATCAATATCCAATAGGTCAAAGTTTAAATGTTGAAGTGAAGTAAATGCGCTAATAATATTTTTATCTTAATAACTAAATTTCGTAATAAAACCGGATGTTCGTAAACAAAATTTTGCAATGCTTATATAACGGTAATACAATATATTACCTACATGTAAATAATTTCCCTCGAGTCCCAAGTTCCAAAACGTTTGCTTCTGTGAAGAAGCCGCAGCTAAAATGACCTCTGATTAAAGGCACGAGTATTTTGATACCGGAGTTATTTACTGCCGACGGCCAACTCTATAGAGACTTTGCGAAAACATATTCGATAAAAACAAGAAGAAACTCGTTGGTGTACCTCGATTTATAAAGATATTTTATAATAGAAGTGATGGTATTTAAAAGGAGCACTTAAAATGTAATTGTCAAAAGTGTTTACTAAGAAACTAAAAAACTAAGAAAGTAGACAATGGTAAGTGATTTTTGAATTAACTTGGCGTTATAATTTACTTTCTAATCTATTCCTAACGATTTGTAACTTTAAGATTTTGAACGACGAGTGAATGTGGGAAATAAAATAAATGGGGCTATAGTACAGCAGTGAGGAGTCAGAATGTGTCTATGAAGGCTCGTCTGGCAATACATGGAAGTGAGAGCTGGGTTTGGCAGGAAAAGCATGCTAGTAGAGTGATTGCCGTTGAGATGCGATCGTTAAGAAGTATGTTAGGCGTGACTTTGAATGATAGGGTTAAAATAAATATGCCCGTCACCCAGAGGGGTAGGCAGAGATTATGGATTTCCATTTGGCGCGATCCTGGCACACCTCTCTCGATTCTTTTACATTCATACATCTTTTTTGGTTCACACACTTTTCTGTGATCATACGTAAAGAATAGATCTGATCCATGCAACTCATTCTTTTCCTAAAACCTGCTTGGGCATATTTATTTATTTTATTTATTAGTAACTTTAAAGATTGTCACGTTGAGAAATTGTGGATGTTTTATCAAAGGATAGTTTGGTTGTGAATTTGAAGGATAAAAAAATTCGCCACAGCGATAAGAAAGGAAAAACAAAACGGGTTTTAATTTCTTTTAATTTAAAAACAACAACGATGGCTCAGACAATATGTACAGGTCGGTATTTTATCTAAAACATACAGCCGTGTTTTAATTTAGGCATAAAATCAATGAAATTACATTAATAACTTAAACAGGTCAACGAATTTTTTTACGGCACAAGGTGACAATGGAGCGAGTGGTTCAGCATCTGCAACTAGATGATTATGAGTCGCAGATGCATTGCCTACCATTAATGGACAGAGCAGGGGAAGGGGACAAAGGGAGGGGGGATAAACAGAAAAAGGACATTTTCTTTTTATATCCGTCCCGTCCCTTCCTTCCTTGTTTTATTTCTTCCTTATTATCCTTAGTTTAGTTAGTCCTTATTAAAAAAAGATACCTAGGGATATATATATATATATATATATATATATATATATATATATATATATATATATATATATATATATATATATAATAAGCCTGCAGCACCTCACTCGCCAGTTAAAACGCAGAATACCCCTACTTCACGCCTGTCTTCGTGATTCGTGCAACAGGTATTGTTGTTGCAGGCTACTACTGTCAAATGGCCTGTACAAAGTTACCTAGTTCGGGCTGTAGGGACCTCTTCAAAATGGTGAATACATTTATTCAAATAAACAATTTATCGGACGTGTAGCATTTTCGTAATGTATAGGAAACATACATACAAACACACATCGCCTTTTATATACGTAGATATGCACTTGTAAAAAAAACCAATAAAATATCCTATGGGAACCGTACATTTTTGGGGGTAAAAAGTTTTTTGCATGAAAGAGCAACAAACAGTCATACAAACTTATGTAAATATTAATATAGATATAGACCGATTTTATGTCCTGGATCAAAGTCAAAGTTAAATACTTTAAAATAAATAGTAAAACCGTTCAATAACAACAGCCAATAACAAAAACAATATGACAGTTAGAGTAAACAGTTAGTAATATAATTATAACAAGTTATGTAATAATAACAAGACAAACTTCTTGTTGAAAAGGATTTTTCTTTAACAAAAGTTTATATCGATTTTGAAATATCGCGAATACAGAAAAACTACGGCTTTTCCCAATCACCGGATTTACCAAAGCTCTGCAAAAGGTCCACTAAGATGGGGAATAGTTCTAAAGATTTCACAGTCGACCGGCTCCTTTGGGGTATCTTTAAATTTATCTCACGTCTGAGAACTACTGAGGCACGTAACTTGCAGGACAAGGGACGAATTACGCTCACCGCCAGCTATACGATTATTGTGTCTGAGTTACTTTCGAAAGGGGATCATTTTTCAGCTTTGCAGAATTACTTTATATCTGGTCTGTGTTATTATAAGCTGATAAAGTTTTCTTTTAAATTAAATTTTTATAAGAGACTGGCTGGTCCGGCTCTGTGCACAAGTTATGGGCTCTGTGCACAATCTGTGCCCAAGTTATGGGATCGGTTGCTCCCTGGTAGATTAATAGACTTACATACGGCATTTCTTGTTTAGTTGGATTGGTCTGGCAATACACAATCCTGTACTAATCCCCACTTTAATTTATCGAAGTGAGAGTTGGGTTTGGCAGAAAAAGGATGTTAGTAGAGTTAATGCCGTTGAGATGCGATCCTTAAGAAGTATGTTAGGTGTGATGTTAAATGATAAGATTAAAATTTGCGTTATAAGGGCAACGTGTGGCTTAAAAGTGGATGTTGTGACTAGAATTGAGAAAGGTATGCTTCGTTGGTTCGGCAGGTTGAAAGGATGAATGAAGAGAGAGTAACGAAATTAATTTATGTTGCAAAAGCGAGAGGCAGGGGTCGCGCAAGAAGAACTTATATCGACAAGATTAGTGACATACTAAAGAAGGGCGATATAAGGAGTACCCGTAACCGACGAGCATGGATGCGTGCCAGTATCGTGCCAAATGGAAATCTGTTTGCCTACCCCTTTGGGTTACGGGCGTGAGTGCATAATTGGATCGGTCTATTGGTTTGTTTTTAACTTTATTGGTTATATATCGTATCATATAAAATATTTCCTTTACTATACAATTGTAATTGTACAGTAAATGCAGCCCTACTTTAGTTTCCGTGTACGTTAACTTTTGTAACGAGGTCTGAGTTATCAAAAACAAGTGTTACTGCCAACTAAAACTGGTATATTATCGTGACCCGTATGTAATTATGATAGTAAATTATAATTAAATTGGAACAAATATCCGACTTGTAGAATTGCTTTTGCTTCGCGTTCGTCGCGACATCGTTCTGGCGTGTTATTTCGAACACATTATTATAAATTAACAGTCATTCGGCGAAAAGAATACTGTTATAATAGAGGACACTGTGATAGTTGGTTAATACAAAGGTTTATATAAGTCGTAATTAGTACAAAAACAATGAATTCAACAAAGTTAAAACCGTTACTGAAATTAACTGGCAATGTTTTCAATAGTACAAAGTAAGATTTTTTTCCCTATTACCTCCTACGTATTTATGAATACTGTTTTAGAAATATTGGCACAGTATTTAATTTTTAATAACAATAGATAATTTTTATTATTATTATTATTAAATCGCAGAAATGCGTGCGTAAAGCGCGTATTTAATTACACTTCATTTCATGAATACACCTAAACAAAATATTCTTGTTGATAACGCCTTATATCCACGATTATACGCGGATGCGACATGACCACAAGGGATCGTCAGTAGAAAAGAACTCTCCCTCATGTTTGCTCCAAGTTAACTTAACAGTTATAAAGCCCGCAACAACAACATATGTAGCACGGCTGACTAGTGAAATACGACAACCTCATAGAAGCCAGGCGCGAAGTAGAAATATTCGTTTCATCCGATGAGTAAGGCGCCGGAAGCCTAATTTCAGTCCTCTTTCGTTTCCCTTCCTTTCATAATAAATAATAAATCCTGGGAAGGAGAAGAGGATTGGACAGGGAAGGGATGGATGAGGAAAAGGCAATATCCTTCTCCCGTCTATCTCCTCTGTTCATTAAATGGCAACGGATCTGTGACTAATTCGCTTGTTGCGGATGCGTACGGGTAGAGGTCTTTTAATATCAGACGACCCGCTTGCTTGTTTGCCACCTTGTTCCATAAAAAATTTAAAGTAATAAACAACCTTTTCAAAATATTTTATTGTAGGTTTGTATCCACGGTAAATGTGACCCCCAACTCAAGTAAAGCAACCCAAGTGTTGAAGTCTTGGGACGAGATACCAGGCTTGACACAATGGCCAATTATATCGTCCTTGCACCACTTTTTTCCTATGGGTAACTTTATATATTTACATAAATAAATCTATAGAAAATTGTAGAATGCCCAGGCAATTAACATGCAGGGAAATCATTCATTACATTCTAGCGCAAGCAATGGAGTGCTCCACTGCTCGCTACTGCTCTTATTCAATGAACATTATTCGAG
The DNA here is from genome assembly GCA_029849275.1 of Papilio elwesi. Lineage (NCBI taxonomy): Eukaryota > Metazoa > Arthropoda > Insecta > Lepidoptera > Papilionidae > Papilio > Papilio elwesi. The sequence goes on along the minus strand of CM056691.1, from coordinate 11,931,894 downwards.
AGAGCAAGAAAATAACATGACCACGAAACCGTAAAAAATCGGGGATAATGTTTGAAGTGACAGGAGCGTAAATTAATTTATTGAATTATTCGTATGTGGATGGTATTTTAATTTACATGTTTCTATTCTCAGGTACTTTATATAAACTCGAAGGGTATGAGCTTATGGACAAGCTATACAAGACATATGGACCTATCGTGAAACTTCCGGGAATATTTGGATCGCAGTCTAATGTATTGTTGTTTGACGCCGAGAGCGTAGAGTATGTAAGTTATTGTTCCTACGGGAACACCGTTTCGTACCAAGAATTATTTTTAAGGCTATTAAAATATCATAAAATTAAATCTCAACCCAAGCAGCCAGCAACTTTGCCATTGGGACGTCATCAGGAAAATCAGTCCCCGTGACCACAAGTGCTATAAAATACTCAAAACATTTAGCAAAATCCGTAAAAATTGTATAATTCAAATAAGTAATTTTTATTGATATTTATAAGAAGCAAGTTATCAATGGCGAAAGATATATCAACAAGAAACACTAAGAAAAACATGGTTTGGATACGTGAAGTTAACTAATACTATTTTAGGTTCATCGAAGTGAGAATTACATGCCGAAGCGAACTGGTATACAATCTTTGGAACATTTTAGAAGAGAATATAAGCGAAAAAATGGCGGCATTGTGCACGAGATCACAGGCCTGGGATCGGAGTCAGTATTTATATTAACGTACTTTATTTTTGATTGTTCTCGATTATTGTATGAGTATATTATGTTTTAATAATGTAAATTTAATATAACTACATGATTGTGTATATTTAATAGTGTTATCAATAAGTTATTATTTAGTAAAAATTGTAAGTAATATATTTGTTTTGTTTGAAGTCACGGAGAACCATGGAAGAAATTACGTTCTGCAGTCAGTCCAGTATTCATGCAGCCTAAAACAATAAAGCTGTACGCAACTGCACTAGACGAAATAGCTCAAGATATGGTTGAAAGGTAAGCTGAAAAGTTCTACTGCAAAGACCTAGGCGGGCGTAATTCGAACGCCTTAAGCACCCTATTATGTATAATCTGCTAATCTACCACTAAATTCTACCCTACTCTCTCCCTACCTATTTCTATCCCTTGCCTGCGTCTAACTCCTGCTTCTTTTATTCCTTACCTACATAGCTACCCCCTGCCTCCTTCTATCCCCTACCTACTTCCAACTCCTACCTATTACTACCCTTACTTGCTACTATCTTCACCAATTATTATCCATACCTATTTCCCTCACTTATTATTACCCCGAAACAAACAAAACACAAAAGTCTAAGACCAGTGTGTGTTGTCAGCGACCACGTATGGAACTGAGACGTGGCTCCTCAATGCACCATCAGACGGCTCAATGTCACCTAAAGGGCAATGGAGAGGTCAATACTCGGAGTCTCTCTGTGTGATCACATCAGAAATTATGTGATCCGCAGTAGAACTAATGTAACCGACATTGCCCGAAGAATTGCAAACCTTAAGTGGCAATGGGCCGGACACATTGCTCGTAGAACGGACGGCCAATGGGGCCGATAGGTCCTAAAGTGGCGGCCATGTACAGGTCGACGCAGAGTAGGTAGGCCTACCACACGATGGATCGATGATCTGGTCAAAGTTGCGGGAGCCCACTGGATGAGGGTGGCAGAGGACCGATCTTTGTGGCGATCAATGGGGGCGGCCTTCGTTCAGTAGAGAAATATCGGCTGAAACGAACGAACGATTATTACCCCGCACCTATTGCTACCTTCGTCCTTTTTTCCTTTCAGCCGACAGTCCCCTATTCATATACTATTCTGATGCGGGAGTCTGACGGAACTGATAGCAGGACCGACCGTTCCGTACTGTTATTTACAGATAATGATGATGATGTCTTATTGAAGGCACGAGATCGTAGTGTGCATTCAAATCGGTTTTCTAAAAATCTGTTTTTCTTTTCCATACATCGATTGTGACATTTACCGCGCTGATTCTAGTTTTATAGAATGTTTTATTTGGTCAACTTTTTTTTTTAAGTAAAAGTTGTGCATCTATGTTTCGAACGTGCTCGCTCCAAAATAGGAAACACGATTTCTCATCGCTCGAGAAGTTTCATTGCAGGATGACATCGCATCGCATTATCGTGCAGGGGATGATGCCATCGCCTTTTAACTTAGTGATATTTTTATGTTGAACTTTAAGCATTGTGTGGAACTCAAACCAGAGTCGATCCTCGTATTGAAATATTACTTTCATTTGATATTTATTATTTTATTTCTTATGTTTACTGTAAATTACATTACTACTTTTCATATGAAATACAAAATTATTTCGCAGAATGAGAATGATTCGCGATGAAAACAACACCTTAAAACGCGACTTGTACGACGAAATGAAATTGTGGGCTTTGGAAGCAACCGGGATTACAATTCTCGGTGGCCGCCTCAATTGCTTAGATCCTAATTTACCTGCAAATTCTCCTGCGAGGAAGCTCATTCAAAATGCACAAGCCTTTTTCTCCACAGTGGATAAATTAGATTTCAAACCGAATCTTTGGAGATGGTACCCTACGAAATCTTACAAGAGGGCTATGAAACTATTTCAGGAAATAGACGAGTAAGTAAAAATATTTTAAAACAAGTACTTTTGTGCGTTTCTAGCAACAACTTATTTTCAAGACATACTACAGGGATTTGGCAAACGTCGCCATATCACAAACTGGATGCATTACCACTTTTACGCACTTTTTTATTAGTGAAGGGGATAAATGATCTGCGGGAACTCTGAGGCGATCAATGACACCCATGGACACCCACCCGCAACACCAAAGAAACTGCAGATGCGTTGCCGGCCTTCGAGAGAAAGATAGGCTCGCTTCTTGAAGGAATCTAACTCGTACTGGTTTGGAAATACCGTCGAGGACAGACCGTTCCACAAGGCGTCTGTGCGTGGCAGGAAATTTCGCGAGAACCGCATTGTTGAGGAATGTTAGTCTAATGACGAAACTCGGCAGCAAGAATCGTTTCAGAAGTTCTTCGGAACACTCTCCGTGGTATATAAAAATGCAGAGAGAACTGACGTCTCCCCGCAAGGCCAGAATATCAAGCCGATCTCTAGGAACTCGGTCGTTGACGATTCGATGAGCTCTCCGTTGTATGCGGTCAAATACTGCTGGGCTGGAAATACTACTTCGCACTACTGAATATAATCAGCTTATTACTGAACGTCACTCGATATGTCAACGCCGAGAATACCGATACTGGCTGTGGCAACGAAAGGAGTGCCCTCAAAATGAAGATCCACGAAAACGCTTTTTAAATATCATTAACATACACACAGTGGTGGGCCTGCCGCTGCCGCCCTAGGCCCTTTCTGATGGGCACCTCTTTTTGTTGGATAAAATTCTATTCCTATTAATATTATTATTTAAATATAATTTTTAATTTATTTAAATATTATTATTAAACAATGCAAAACAATAATTAATAAACTCTAGCAAAATAAATAATAATCAATGACTGACGCCTGTTGGTGTGGTTAGTAATCTTACTAACCACGCCAACAGGCGTCAGTCATATATAGTTGCTATTCAAGCCGCTGGTCGTGGCTTCGATTCCCACCCAGGACCGACGATTGTGTTCATGAAGATGTCTGTTTGTCCTGAGTCTGGGTGTAGTTATCTACTTATGTATATATTTATGAAATAAAGTAGTATATGTAGTATAATCTGGTTCCCATAGTACAAGTATGCACTCATGCCCGTAACCCAGAGGGGTAGGCAGAGAGAATGGAATTCCATTTTCTGCGATCCTAGCATACCTGTTTCGCTTCTTCTACATCCATACATCTACGCATACATGCTCGTCGGTTACGGGTACTCCTTATATCGCCCTTCTTTAGTATATCACTAATCTGGTCGATATAAGTTCTCCTTGGGCGTCCCTTGCCAACGCTGCCACTCACTTTTGCAACATAAATTTGTTTCGTTACTCTCTCTTCATTCATCTTTTCAACATGGCGAACCCCCGAACCATACCTTTCTCACTTCTAGTCACAACATCCACTTTTAAGCTCTTCTCTCTTCTCCCACACTCTTCTCATATAATGCTATTTAACGTACAAGCTCTGCTTAGTTTGGGATCAGATGGCCGTGTGTGAATAATGTCCCAGGTATTATTATTAATATTGCTCAATTCGCCAATCTCTCCTGTCTTGCTTTCTTCTGTGCATAAGCATCAACTACGTTGTCGTAATCAATTCCTTGAACTAGTTGAGCTTCAAAAGATAGTAATGTCAACGCGTTAAATCTTGGCCCATACTCTCGCATAAATAATTTTTTTACCCTTTTCAAGGTGGAAAAAGATTGTGTTGTGGGCTTTACCAGTATTCATTCACAATTAAAATTTTCGTTAAGTCTTTGATAAACACTTTCTTGCAACAGGTATTATAACGATAATAATCTTGAATTTCACATAGTGCTTTGACTCTTTCTTCATATTAGGAAAATTGTTTATCCCTCATGCCTTGTGAAATAATGCCAAAGAGCCACACCACTTTGTACCACAAATGATAAATCAGACGGAGAATCTTGAAGCTTGTTACTCGCTCCATTAAAACTATCTAAAATATTTTAACAATGCCTAGAATTGTTGCTACTAGATACTGTACTGTTCGCTGGCCAGAAATCCCATTAAGATAGTCGGTTTTTCATCGCTGTACATTCCAGTGCATGAATTGTTCCAGGCTATTTTTCTAACTCGTAACATTGAAACAGTAAACAAAATATAAAGTTCGTGAAAGTACAAAAAAGTCAACTGCTTCGGCGACAGATTGTACTCTACATGTTCCCACTTAATTTAACGAATGTGCAACACAAGGAACGTATTCTGCAAATGGATTCATCGTTTTGATTCGTGACTGAAATTCTGAGTATAAACCTGATATATTGCATTAAAAAATCTGTTAATTCATAAAAAATAATCAGAAGTAATATAATATAAATTGTGTTTTCATTTTTTAGGGTTTATAATTAAAAAATTATCTGAAAAATTTTAGGCATTAATCCACCATTGCATACACATACACTTCTCAGTAATTTTTAATACCCTGTATTATTTAAAGGTAGATATGGAGTCCACGGTATTATCTATTAAAAGTACAATAATAAAAATATAACGAAGAAATGAACCAGGCAAATCAAAGATAATAACGGAATAATTATTAAACCGTATTCTTCGGAAAGACCTGCTAATAATTTAAATGAATTAAACAATCACACGCGATCATTCAATATACGACCCCAAGTAATGCATCTGAAAGATTAATGGCTTCTCATCGCACGCCTACTTTATTGCTAATTCACGTGAAGTGAAAGATAGATAGATTTAGTAGAGTTAGATCCCCGAGGTTGCGCGTGCGACGGAGTGCACAATATGAATCAGCATGCGTATGAAAAACGAATTCATCGCTTCACACTACACAGAATTTCGCAAATAAATGTAATTTGTGAAATGCTAATTATGAATTCGCTTGCTAACAATAATTGTAAATACGAATTAATCCATTACTAGGAGATACTAATTTAATTATAAGAAAGTTCAGAGCTAAACTTTTTTATTTAATTATAATGGAAGTGAACCTAATAAAAGGCATAATGATTCGAAAGCCCCGTTCATAAACTAGTTAAAAATACTGGTGTATACATATTTTATTTATATACTAACATTAACTTTTAATTTTAGTTTAAATAAATACTTTATCCAAGAAACAATAAAGAGGTGGCCAACTGAAACAAAATCCAATAACGAGAAAGGAGTATTAGAGAAGTTACTCGAGATTGATGAACACTATGCATATGTAATAGCAAGCGATGCGTTTTTTGGCGGAGTAGATACGGTAAGATGTTTCATTTTTACTTTTGATGCACTCTTATATTCAAATTCAACTGAAAAATCTCAACGTTTGTCCACTTAACGAATCTCAGTAGGAAGCTGAACAGGCCGACTATAATCTACGAGCTCCGCTCTTTTTCATTTTTATTGGACCATTATCGAATTACTCAGCAATGGTTATGTATGTTCACAATCGACAAAAATTAGAAACGCAGTCAATGCGTTGTTTCCTAATTACATTTAAGAAGTTTTATGTTCGTCAGATGACACAACTTTTGAAATGCAAGTTCCTTATCTTTCCAATAACCGTTTGTTTAAAAATATAAAATGTTTATTGTTTAGTAATCTATTAACTGTTCTGGGTTATTACACCTTTTTATTAAATTAATAAATAATTGATTTAGGAAATACAGGATAGATACAAGTCAACAAATCGAATTAATGAAATCTGTCAATTCTAATAAAGTGTCTATTATTATTTAATGTTGCACTTGGATGGGATTATTCTCTAAAGAATCTCAAATCCCGACGACGCTGATAAGAATAAAAGAACAAATTACTACTAACTACTTAAAATTATTGCATTCTCATCGGTCCTTGAAAAGTGTGCGAGGTTTCAAATTAATCCGACGTTTTGAGACGTTCAAAATTTCCGTTACAAACATATACATATATATATTGGACGGGCCGATTGGCGTGGTTTGTAAGATACTTGCTTTTCACGCCGCAGGTCGTGGGTTAGATTCCCACCCAGGACAGACATTTGTGTGCATGAACATGTCTGTTTGTCCTGAGTCTGGGTGTAAATATCTATTTAAGTATGTATTTACAAAAGAAGAGTAGTATATGTAGTATATCAGTTATCTGGTTGCCATAGCACAAGCTCTGCTTAGTTTGGGATCAGATGGCTGTGTGTGAATAATGTCCCAGGATATTATTATTATTATTATATACATGAACACTAAGCTCATTAAATGAAATCGATTGCACGATGCAAAAGAGTGCGGGAATCACAAATTTGTTATACAAAAACATTCTTCAGCGTGGTCATTTGTTTTTCGGTCATTATATGTCGTGATCAGATCTAACGATTTCAATAAGTCGAAGTAACAAAAATTGTAAACAAAGACTGTAAACTTTATCTCCACCGCTAAATATAAAAATGTCATATATTTTTTTTATACCAACCTATCTTCAAAATTCGCATCGGCGGCCCCTTGCTATTAGGTTTATATAATTCTTAAAAGTTATTAAGCATGTCACGTCAGTGGCTCATTAGATATATTTGAATCATTCGTTTCATTCTGCACTTCTGCAATAACATCTTATACTATACATATTTTATACTCATACAAAACGGTTAGTTAAAATGTTCCAAAGCAGTGACAGTGTTTTCGTATAATAATATCATTGGTAAAGCAATACAGCTTACTGTTAAAATAGTTTAGCTCCTACGGTATAATTCATTATTATCGAATGATATTATAGGTTATACTATTGTATCACCGAACACAGAATATGGAACTCAGAATTAAAAATTCAAATGTAATTCTAAGTCAAGATTTGTCCCATTGTTCTAAATATTGTGTGGTACAAGTTATAAGAAAAATATTTTGTCAAATTTAATAACATAATAAATTAAAATTACTACAGACATCAAATTCGGTAATATCAATATTCTATCTACTGGCAAAGAATCCGGAAAAACAAAATAAATTGAGAGAAGAGATAATGTCAGGTAGGGAGAAACGACCTTACTTAAGGGCTTGTATTAAAGAAGCGATGAGGATTATGCCGGTAGCTTCAGCAAACATGAGGGAGACGTCCAAGGAGTACAATCTTCTAGGTTATCGTATACCAAAACATGTGAGTAAATAAATAACACGTTCGAGTACTTACTTATACATATATTAATAAATTTATCTTCATACATATATAAAACAACAATTAATTAAATACACACTAACACTGGTTTATATTTAAAAGTATTTTCATTGTGGGAAATGTTTTTTTTCTGAATTTATTCTCATCTACCTGACCCGGCAAACTTCGTTCCGCCTTAGAACTAATTTATGTTATATTATATTAGTTTATTGCTGCAACCTATCCATACCGCCCGCTTCGATCCCATTATTGAAACTATGTTTTATCGAATACCGTGGGCAAAGCGAGGGGCGCGGCGTTGGGGTGGCCGCATCGAGCGTGTCCCGTCATCTGTGTGAGACCGCGCTTGAATTGTTTGGTGGTGACGGTTGGGGTGGAGAAGGTGGTAGTAATGGTGGCTGTCAGTTGTTGCCAATTTTTATTACTAGTTGTATTCTAACTTTAAAACTAAACAGCAAAAATGGCTAAAAACTTTTGGATCACGTCGCATGAGTAGCTTCCATAATATAAATCCTCATATTTTTCAAACACATGTTAATAAATATTGTAAATTTAGTTGTGTCTCATTTTTCTCTAGATGTACATAGCTATAACCTTCTTATAAGGATAAAACTCTATCGCAGTAAAGTTGTGGGAACAGCTAGTTCACGATACAGACATAACTACCATAGGTCGCCTAACACGTTCAACAGTGGTAACTTCACCAAGTAGCACCAGTTGACTAAAACTGATGCGATCGTGATATTAGTGTTATTGATAATGTTGATAAGAATGATTGTGATACTAATTATGATGACGATGAGTAAAAGAAAATATTTATATTGGGTATACATATTTTATTTTACTCATTTTTCATGTTGTTCACTTACCTAATTTATGTTTTTTTCTCAGAAAAGTTTAATCTTTGCCCATCACTACATGTCGATGATGGAATGCCACTATCCGAGACCGAACGAATACATTCCAGAGCGATGGTTGGTGGAAAAAGAAGATCCCTTATACTATGGGAACGCACATCCGTTCGCATTTAGCCCGTTCGGATTTGGCAGCCGAAGTTGTATCGGTGCGTTCATAATCTTTGGTGGAATTTCATTCAAAGTCTTGGTATTGTGTGATATTGATTATAATCTTGGATGATATGGACCATCTCTAGGTAATCTAAGCTGTTGCACGTTTTGTACAGGTCGTCGCATAGCCGAGTTGGAGATAGAAAAATTGGTGAGTTGCGTCTTGCAGAACTTCCATATCGAATGGTTTGGTGATCCATTAAAGCAGCATCAGAGAAGTTTGAATTACGTCAAAGGGCCGTTCAATTTTATTTTCAAAGATGTTTAATTTTAATAAGTTTACCTTAAATATGTATTTGATCTTTATAGTTTATTTTTTGTCATGTACACAAATATATTTGTTAACTACAGCTAAATGGAATTTTGTTGGATCTTAATTCTGATTAAAAAATCTTGGGAAAGTAATTTAATAGAGTATTATTAAAATAACATATTTACGCCGCACTTGAATTGAATAGCTTTTATGAATAAAGAATATTTTCTCGAATTAGAATATTACTATGTTTTATTAAGCAATATTTTTCCTAACGAAAAAAAAATATTATCCTAGGAAAATTCTTTTTTTATGGTAAATGACCAGATGTCCCGTGGTCATCATCGTTATCGTTACCCTGATCCCATCAACACAGCAACCCACCTTTTTTGTAGAAGGTGAATATAAAGAGAGAGATAGAGAATAGGATGTGGCTTGCGACATCTCACTCATGCGATTAAGCGCATAATTATGAATAATATTATTTATCAATTGAATCTAGTGATAGTAAGACCGTATCTTTATCGCATTATTCTGGTTTGGTTGTTGAGATTATACACACCTATGTCATTCAGGTCTATTTCGGTGTGTGCGTTCACGGTTATATCAAGGTCGGACTCATCAAGCAATCATGTTACACTATTTGTTGATACGTCGTATCTCTTTGACGCGCAATTTACAACAAAAAAATACAGATTTAATGTTAGACAATACATTTTATATAAAATCTTGGCTTAGTATCGGACAGTGCGATTTGTTTATTTTTTTTAATTATAAAATTTAATATACATTCTTTTTCAAGCAAACAATGCAGACAACGAAATTAAAACCGGTTTTTAATGCCGCTAATGTTTTTAACAAGCCAAGGTAAGTCTTTATTATTGTATAAAACAAATGTGTTTCAAAACTGTTTATCTAAATAGCGATTTGCTTTCAAAATTAATTCTGTGTAAAAACATTTATTAATACAATACAAGTAACAAATTGACATATTATTCGTTACTCATGCTCATTCTAAAAAATGAAATAGCAATACCACGGTCCGCCTTATGCAGGTTATTTTTTTAGTCACTTGTAACATCAATCAACCTCGACTATTCAGAGTAAAGACTGACTAAGAACCCGCCTACGTCATCAAGACTACCATTATCGAGTAAGAAAAACGTCCGAGTAGCATGTTCGGGTCTCTGACCTTTGCTTATTTACCTGCTGTTAATAAATGTCTATCTTATTTCGCGACAAAGCTTCGCATTAAATGTTAATTATATTTATTTTTCAAGTACAAAATTAAAAAATGCAAAATTCGAGTCATTTGTTCACAAACTAAACTTTAATCGGACACGATGTCGCCAATATTATCGATTTTAATCAATAGTAGTTGAAAGGTTAAATAAGATCCATAATCGCTATGAAAAAGTTATAGTCAAATCACCATCAATTTATGGTGGTACATAGTTTGCCGCGTCATCTAGTCTATACACATAATACAAATGTAGCTGATCGCTGTCTGTACATGGAGGATATTTAAGAAAACTAAATATTGGGGGTCTTCAGAAACGCAATAATACCCAAAACCATGATTATGAGAATTTTTGTCTGTTTGTCGGTGCGGTTGTGCCCTTTATTGTGGTAAGCTTCACTTAACATTTAGTGTTTGTTTTATCTCAATCGGCTTATAAATAAAAAAATTGTATCAATTTAAAGAAACATGTCAAATATCTGTTCGATAAAAATGCTATAAAATAGCTGTTCAGTTGAATAGGTTGAACTTTTAGTTTTATATGTTATTAGTTATAGTATGATCTTTAAAATGATGATGATTGAAAGTTTATATAAAATTCAAAACAGGTCCGTTTCGGAGATTACAGCTGACACACAGTACATTGAGATTTTCATAGCACGTATTTCGGGGACAAATTTCAAGAGCCAATTACTGATGGTTACAGTTTACAATGATACTTGTTTGTAGGAATCCGTATGTGATACAAGAAATTAGTGCATACAGAGATATATCGTCTTTTCATCCCATTATTTGGGGTCATCACCTCTCTTCACTATTCTATCCAATCTGTCTTGGGTTGTCCATATAACCGGAGGTCTTCGTATAATCTGCAGGGCGTCATTATATATGTTCATATATACATATACGCGGAATAAATAGACATATTTTACATCCATTCATTTATATATATTTGTTTTTTTTTTTAACATAAGTTAAATGAAGTTGCTATCTAATCACGTTTCTTCATATAACACATTTTTTAAAAAATTAATGTAATATTTTATCTGTAATTTGTAAGCTTTAAGTTTAAGGACCATTTTGATTTTATTATGGCTGCAGCAAAAGCTTCGCTTTATGAAGAAAACAGGTCTGGAAATGACTAAACCTTTCGTGACACATTACTGACTAAATAATGGAATAAAATAAATAAAAATAAAACTCAAGTTCAGTGTTCAGATTGTGGAAGCAGTTATATTTACCACGTAATCGAAGGATCATCGATCGAATTGGATACTGTTACGCCGAATACGTGGCATCAGGACAATTTTCCGCCAAGTTTTGCTAACCGCGAAACGGAAAAACATCGAAAATGCTGAGGTTACATGATCAGTGCATTGTATATCCTTGGCAATATAAACACAAATTGCGCCAACACCGTCAACAACTCATCGGAGCTTGTCTTTACCGCTGGTGCAACCCGCAACTCCGCCCTGTCAAGTCACGCGTTGTGAGCTCAGGTGCGCAGTGCGGGGCACGACCGCGAATCAATCCCACTCACCCTGAAGAAGGACTTCCGACAGGTCCGAAACACCGAAGTACGCGAACGTAATATTTTGTGTCTGCCTTGTCACTGTTTGTCTAGAGGAGGCATCTACTAAGCCGGAATGAGGTAGAAGCGCCTTGCCTAAACCTCTGTAAAAGAATCTTAGTGAGCCTTAGCTCGGGCCATTACTTTAAATTATAACCGGATTGGAAGGCCACCGATCTCTTAGGTCGCTTCGGCGGATTCTCCATGGGTTTGGCGGGCGCCCTGCTTAAACCATTTATTTTACTCTATTAAATCAGGTCTTATCTATTAGTGAGACAATTCGTGAGTCCTTGGCACAAGTACATTATTGACATAAAGAAACATCGTAGTCGGGTCATCGCACATGTGGCTGAAGAAGCTTTAGACCAGTTCTCGATTTGGTGTACAGCTTACGATTCTTGATACATTATTGAAATGCATTACGATGTTGAGTTATAAAAGTCCTTTCTATTATATTTAAAAAATGACATATATTCGTGGCAAAAACGTGAGCGTACTTGTTACTTATATACAACTATTGACCCACCCCGGCTTCGCCCGGGTACCACTAATTATGTTGATCTGATGGCTACCGAACACAGGAATGTGCCAATCTGGACAATGGACTGGTGCAGCCGTTTCGGAGTCTATAGATCTATAGAGAAACATACATATTTCACTTTTTTCATAAAAAAGTATCCTATGTTCAACAGTAGTAGAGCCCGCAACAACAACATCTGTTGCCGAATGGGCCGGCTCGACCGGTGGAATACCACGATCTCACAGAAAACAGGCGTGAAGTAGAAATACTCTGCGTTTCGCCTGATGAGTGAGGTGCCGGAGGCCTAATTTGAGTCCTCCTCCCTTTTCCACCCTTTTATTGTAAGGATGGGAAGGGAACGGGAAGAGGATTGGATGGGGAGGGGGTTGACGGGAAAAGGGAAATATCCTCTTTCCTGTCTATACCCTCTTCGGTCCATTAAAGGTAGGCAACGCATCTGCAACATAATTTCTTGTTGCGGATGTCTATGGGTAGCGTACACTTATGTGACCCGCTTGCTCGTTTGCCACCTTATTCCATAAAAAAAAAGTTACTTCTAATACCTCCAAGAATATGTGTAGAAAGTTTCATGATGATTGGTTGAGTAGTTTCGCGTGAAAGTGTAAAAAACAAACTTACATTCAAATTTATAATATTAATAGGGATTCACATATAAATATTTAAGTAATAGTTTTTTGTAGGTATGTTTCGTCTGTGAACAATGTTATAGCCAATGCAACTCAACCGACACAGCAACTCAAGTCATGGGATGAGATACCAGGCCCGTCCAAGTTGCCAATCATATCGTCTTTACACCACTTTCTTCCCATGGGTGAGCCTATATTAATATAAATATATTTGCCTTTATACAGTATAGTTAGGTTGGTGTGAAGGCAGAATCTAAGCAAGCAATTGGTTTAGAGGCAGCTGGCAGCAGCTATATTTTCTTTATTCCATGAGTATACCTACATACTACTACGTACGTAGTTCGATTAAGTAGCGGTTAAGCGGTCCTTCGGTTGATCGACGTTAGGATAGTCGGCGATGTACTGTACCGCTACTTCTCCCGGGTAAACTGTCAAGTTAAACTAGTATTCAGGATACATCTGCTGCCTTGACGCAGCTCTTCCGCCGCTAAAGTTACTTTATCCGTTTTAATCTAATAGCTTTAATAAATGATGTATGTTTTAATATTGCTAGTTTGATCACTGAAAATTATGTTTAGATAAATATTTCTCTGTGGACAACTTGTCTTCCCAATACACAAATACGGATATGAAAGCTTACTATTCAGAAATACTCTGTTAAAAATTACAATTTTATATTTAATGTGTCGCTTCTCAGGCTCGTTGTACAAAATTGATGGGTTCGAATTACTCGATAAATTGTATAAAACGTATGGACCTATCGTGAGACTTCCCGGACTGTTTGGATCGACAGATATGGTAATATTATTTGATGCTGAGAGTATGGCTTATGTAAGTTATTGGTATTGACTTCTTAATATTGACTATTATTTTATGATAGTTATGAATTAAATATTACAATTTTAGATTTTACGCAGTGAGAATTTGACGCCGAAGCGACCTGGATTTCAATCTTTGGAACATTATAGAAAAGAATATAAGAAGAAAACCGGCAAAATAACGCACGAGGTAACAGGACTAATAACAGAGTAAGTATTTCTCTATACATTCTGTACAAACTAACACCCTCTCTCTTAGAAACAGTGACCAATATTGTATAAAATTTCTGATGTAAAACAGCAAACAATAACGCAGAGCAGTGGAGGCGCTGTCGGAGTAATGGCGGCCCAGTGTTATATGCCCCGAATACGTACTTGTTGTTCTCGCGGGCAAATTACTTTGTGTGATTTATACCATCACTACTGCCCCAAAAACGGTGAAGGAAAACATTGTGAGGAAATTGCCGTACTAATTACGGCGTCTTAGTACCACTAAATTCGAAAACATGTTCGACATTCACCAGCCCGCACTGGGCCATCGTGGTGGATTACGGCCCCTTTTCTCTAAAAAAGACTGATTAAACAATAACGTGCTTGAGGGATTTACATAGAAACGTCCATGAGTAGAAGTCGAAGAAATAAGGAAATCACGATCAAGGGAGACCTAGGACCAGTGGGTTCTTAAAGGATTGTGAATGATTGGAAAATATTTTTATTTTTATTTATAGTCACGATGAGAAATGGAAGACGCTGCGATCCACGGTCAATCCAGTTATGCTGCAACCAAGAACTATAAAGCTGTATTCAGATATATTAGAGGAAGTAGCCAAGGATATGATAAAACGGTGAGTAGAATAACTGCCGTTAAATCTGAATAGATATAAGTAAATTTGAGAACTTATATTATAAAGCGAACAATTCTTGCTTATACGAGGTTCATGCCAATTAGATAAGTTACAAAGTTACTCAAAAGTTACAGTTTTTCCTTCATTGAAGTTATATATTTTTCCGAAGTATTCACCGTAAACACGTACACACATTTCCATACGTCTAAACCACTTGGAAAATACTAATGAACACTCTAACGTCCTTACACATCTCAGAAATTTCACAGGACAGAGGCAGGGACAGACAGGAAAAAGGATATATCCTTCCCCTGTTCATCCCACCCCCCATCCAATCCTCTTCTCTTTTTTTATGTATCAAGGTGGCAAACGAGCAAGCGGATCACCTGTTAAGTGAGCGTTGCCCATAGACATCCGCAACAGGCAAATGTGTTGCAGATGCGTTGCCTACCTTTAATGTACAAAAGATAGATATGAAAAAGGATATTTCCTTTTCCCCGTCTAATCCTCTTCCTGTCCTGTCCTATCCTTATGAGGAAAGGGTGGGAATGGGAAGAGTACTGAAATTAGGCCTCCGGCACCTCACTCATCAGGCGAAACGCAGAGTACTTCTACTTCACGCCTGTTTTCTGTGAGGTCGTGGTATTTCACCGGTCGAGCCGGCCAATTCGTGCAACAGATGTTGTTGTTGCGGGCTCTACCACTGTTAGAGTTTCTCCCTCCTATCCCCGCGTACAAAGGATCCTACATCATCATTTTCCGAGTGTTCCATTTAAAATGTTTAATTAAGCAATCCGTGGTGTTATCAATATCAATCAAAATACCATGGAGTATCACTTGTACTTAGTAGTAGTAAATTATTTCAGGCATGACTCTCGTATATTCTGTCTACCCTGGAAACGGCTTTTATGATTTGGATGTTGAGTATTCAGATACTGTTTATATATTTTTAATTCTATTCTATATGTTTTCTCACATTTGTCATAGTAACTTGTCATTGTTTCACAGAATTAGATTAATTCGCGATGAAAATAATATGCTAAAGGGTGAATTGGACGTCGAAATGAACTTGTGGGCTTTGGAGTCGATCGGAGTCGTGGCTCTCGGCGGCCGCCTCAATTGCTTCGATCCCAACCTACCCACAGATTCCCCTGTGAGGAAGCTCATTCAAATTGTACACGACTTTTTCGCCGTAGCTGATAAATTAGATTTTAAGCCGAGCCTTTGGAGAATATATCCAACCAAATCTTATAAAAGGGCAATGAAGTTGTATGAAGACCAAGAAAAGTAAGTTGAAATACATAAGTGGTATAAACACTAACCTCGGCCACTCCTAAAGGCGTGTTAATAACAAATTAACCAAGAAGGATGGGAGGGACGAGCTCTCTCGCTTCTTCTACATCCATTTATTTCATTCACACTCGCCGGTTACGGGCCCTCAACGGCTTAATCGTCTGCAGTGAGCCACACTGTCGGTTGCGGAAGTCGCACAGTGCGGCTGCTGCAGTGGTAGCCCAGCTGTATATGCCCTCACTTAAGTACTATAGGTCGCGGGTTCGAACCCAGGCAGGCGCTTTTGTTTGTGTAAGTTATTTCATCAGACTGCTCCTAAAAGGTTAGAGAAACCAACACGTCTTAGAAACACCAAATTAGAACATATGCGACATCCACGAATTCGCACTATATCCTAGTGCGAGTGCGTGGTGAATTACAGCCCCTTCCATCTCTCGGAGAGGAGGCTTGGTTCCCTGCAGTGGGAAAACGTACTAAAAACGGCTGATTATTATTATATTTATTTCTTTACTTCATTTAGACTGTTTTGTTTTGCTGTTTTAGCTTAAATAAATACTTTATTCAAAAAGCGATAGAGATACTAAAAACAGAAAAAGAATTGGATAAGAATTTGGGGAAGGAAAAAGGTATATTAGAGAAATTACTAGAAATTGACGAACATTATGCATACTTAATGGCAAGCGATTTATTATTTGCCGGCGTGGATACGGTAAGATTTACTTTTGATTTGTGTGCGCTTATGTTTTAATTCTATAATCTATATATTATATTGTTTTATCGATTTATTGTTAATGGAAAATAACAGTATAAATGAAGGCTAAAATGTTGAAGCCAACTAGATTCATGTCAAAGAGGTTTTATATAAAATTTCCATCGTCGCACATACAGTACCTAAGGATATAATTACAATTTCTTGTGAAAAACGCGCGGAACTGCTTATTACTTTAATAGTCTTGTTATTGAACGTAACAGTGTCGAGGAGGTCTGGCATAACATCTGATCAAGCCAACAGTAATTGAATTCTGGAAGCATTTGAGAACAATTACATTAATCGAGTTTCAATAGATGGGAACGTATGAAGTTTTAATGGATGGAGTGCTATTCAAAATGGATTATCAAACAAACTTACAAAAATAAATTTATCCACGAATGACACATACACAATTTTTTTAAAAATATTGACATACATAAGACATTAAAAGATATATGAAAGAAGACGTTACCAACATTTTTGCGCGTTCATCTATCTATAATGTGTAAAGCGCTTTCATATTAACGATATCTATTTTAAAAACATGCATGCGTAGATGTATGAAAGTAGAGGAAGCGAGAGTGTCAGGATCGCGCCAAATGGAAATCCATAGTCTCTGCGTATCCCTCTGGATTCCAGCGTGAGTGTTTATTTATTTATTTGTGATACATTTGTTACAGGCAGCCAATACAGTAATACCTACGTTTTATTTACTAGCAAAAAACCCAGAAAAACAAAATAAATTAAGAGAAGAGATATTGTCAGGTTCAGAGAAGCGGCCATACTTGAAGGTTTGTATAAAAGAATCGATGAGGATTATGCCGGTAGTATCTGGAAATATGAGACAGACGTCGAAGGAATACAGCCTCCTTGGTTATAATATACCAAAACATGTAAGTAGCATAGCAACACAAATATGTATGTTATTGACGAAATATATAATTATTTAACAAAATATATAATATATAGTATGTGCATTTACATTGTAATTACACACGTCACGTTCTAGTAAACACTTCTTGTATCCCCAACCCAAATATGTATATGCATTTATCTCAAATAAGGAAATGGCAATTAGCCATGATGGTGATAAGTCACCGACAAATAATAGCAAAAGTGAGGTAAAAGTCTGCGGTCATAAATACGTCATCAAATTCATTTTACAAAAACCGAGACGACTCTTCTGGAAACCAGTGTCTTAATCGTTGGCCTTCATAGAAGAAAAGTCATAGGTATGCGTTGTTGTTCAATGAAGAAGTAAGAGAATTGTGCCAAATGGATATCAAAACTGTTTACCTATTCCTATGGGTTACGGGCATGAGAGTTTAGACACTAAAATAATTTTATACATTAAAATGGCACATCAAAACAAACAAAAGTGCATATTTATTTCTCTAGTGACGGTAGATTTTTTACCCTTATGTCAAATTTTGCCATAAATACCTCTAGTATTTGTGGCAAAAATTTGTTATAATTTATTATAATTTGTTATAATAAATAAAAAATCAGGCAGACACAGGCCTCCTCTTCGAGAGAGGAAAGGGGCCTAGTCCACCACGCTGGCCCGGTGTGGGTTGGTGGATGTCACATGTCTTAGAATTTGGTAGTTCTAAGACATGTCGGTTTCTTATAATGTTTTCAACGTATTTGGAGCAGTGGTGATGAAATACATTACAGAATGTGAAGCGCCTGCCTGGGTTCGAACCCGCGACCGTACGTAAGTCGGGCCACTGCACCAACTAAACGATATACATAATTGTAAATTGTTAAGTTAACAAAATGTAATGTGGAATCTAACATATTTCAGTCGATTTTGACCTTTGCTAATCACTACTCTTCGATGATGGATTGCCACTATCCTAGACCAAACGAATACATTCCCGAGCGTTGGTTGGTAGAAAAAGAAGATCCACTGTACCATGGACACGCGCATCCGTTTGCATTCATGCCTTTCGGATTTGGCACTCGGAGTTGTATCGGTAGGTTCAATTTGCATGTTTAGTTGTAAAATAATGCTCTGCAATTACTGTTTGCATCTCTTAGCATTTGTAACATCCAGCTTAGACGTATTTCTAAATCGATTAATAATTATTGTATAGCTTTGTAATTCTTTTTTGCAACTTACTGTTAAAACGGATATAACGTTATTCCTACTTAGTTTTCGTCAATATACCTTTACACTTATAAGTGTTTATAACAATTTGCAGGTCGTCGCATAGCCGAGTTAGAGATGGAAACTTTTGTCGCTCGAGTCATTGAGAACTTCCAAATTGATTGGTTCGGTGAACCTTTGAAGCAGTATCAGAGCGGCTTGAATTATGCAAAAGGGCCATTTAATTTTACCTTTAAAGACATTTAATGTGTTTTTAATTGGATGTTAAGGAAAGTACCCATACTACGTGGCTTATTTTTTAAGCTAGAGGCGCCCTATAGTTTTCACGTAGTATTATTTAACAGTGGCAGAGCTCGCAACAACATCTGTTGCTAGTATGGGCGGCACAACCAGTGAAATATCACGACCTCTCAGAAGGCAGACGTGAAGTATAAGTATTTCTGCGTTTCGTCTGACGCGTGTGGTGTCTGAGGCCTAATTCCAGTATTCTTACCCCTGCTACCCCTTTATTATTAGAAAGGGATAGGAGAGGAAAGAGGATTTGATGATTTGAGGAGTGGATGGATAGGAAAAGGGATGTCTATTTTTTCCCTCTTCCCCTCATGCAACTCATTACAGATACCATACCTTGCAGATGCCTACGGGTAGCGATCACTTGGTATTAAGTGAACCACTTCTTCGTTTGCCACCATTTTTGGAAACAAGAAGTTTAAAAATAATATCTGACTTATATTTGTCTTTATTAATACGGTGGGAGTTTAAAGCATAAGCGCTAGACTCTGTGCGAAATATTTGAATATCGTTCAAAAAAGCGCTAGATTTTCCTAGAAGATGTTAACAAAACCTGAAGCCCACCTTGTTCCTGCAACCAAGCGAGGTATTTTGAAGACCTTCCTCCTCTCCGGAACGGGTCACATAGTATGGGTACTTTCCCTTAGATAATAAGACATTTTTTAACATTGAATATCTTTATCATTTTTTAATACTCTTTTTATGTCTTGAGTCTATGGCAAAGAAAATACTGGATTTAGTTATACTTATTATTTGAAAGTTATAAAAAAACACGTATAAGCATTTTATTTAATAATGTATTCTGTTTAGTTATAAGTCGAAAATAATGTTAAAAGGATTAATAATATTTCTTTCTCACGATAGTTTTAATAATTTTATTCAAAGGATTAATTAAGGAGTGAGGAAGATATTATAATATAAAAAAGAATGACGATGTTACAGCTGTTTAGATTAATGGCTGATATCCCGGAGGTCATCACAGACGTGGCAATTATCTGAAAAGTCAAGCTATAAGCTTTTCTTATGACTTACGACGATAATTACGTACGTATAAGCGGAAAGCGAATTTTTATTTTTACAGTACAAGCTGAGTTATCAATACAAAAATATGTTTTTTTTATAATACTATGTGGCAAACGAGCAAGCAGTTCACCCGATGTCAAGAGATCGCTTCCCATAGACATCTGCAACTAACTAATGAGTTGTAGATGCGCTACACACCTTTGAAGGACAGGGGACAAACAGGAAATGGTTATTGCCAATTCCTATACATCCCCTCCACCGTCAAGTTCTCCTTCCATCCTTTCCTGAATAGAAAAGGGTGGGAAGGGGAAGAGAACTAGAATTAGGTCTCCGGCACTTCACTCATCAGACGAAACGCAGAATACTCTACTTCACGCCTGTCTTCTGAGAGGTCGTGGTATTGTCATGTCGTGGTGGTCACCGGTCGAGCCGGTCTATTCGTGCAACAGATGTTGTTGTTGCAGGCTCTACCACTGTTAAAATATGTTGTTATTTCGTATGATTTATCACAATTTTTATTTTACTATGATATATTTTACAAAGTCAAGAATTAAACGAAACGTTTTGACTTTTGAATTAAAAGTTTGTTATCAATTTGTGATCTCGATTGTGATTGCTACTTTCGACAGTAAGTGCTAACCAACCATAGATTATTGAAATGAAAGTAAGAGCAGAAGGATACACTTGTCTATCTTTAGTTTAGTTTATCAGTGGTAGAGTCCGCAACAACAACATCTGTTGCACGAATGGGCCGGCTCGACCGGTGAAATACCACGACCTCACAGAAGACAGGCGTAAAGTAGAGTATTCTGCGTTTCGTCTGATGAGTGAGGTGCTGGAGGCCTAATTCTAGTTCTCTTCCCCTTCCCACCCTTTTCTTATAAGGAAAGGTTGGGAAGGGAAAGAAAACATGACGGTGGAGGGGATGTATAGAATTTGGAAATAACCATTTTCTGTTTGTCCCCTCCTCTGACCATTAAAGGTGGGCAACGCATCTGCAACTCATTAGTTAGTTGCAGATGTCTATGGGTAGCGATCACTTGACATCAGGTGAACCGCTTGCTCGTTTGCTACCTAGTACTATAAAAAAAAGTACTGATACGATGGATATTAGGTTATTGAAAACGGCTGTTAACCTGCATTTTAAGTTAATTAGTGGTTTTTTATCAGTTAAACATGATCAAGGTGTAAAGTGATATTAAAAGTACATACTATATACGGAGCTTTTGATTTAACTGATCCCTTTTTAGCGGGTAGCCGTTTTGAACTTAGACTGCAACTGTAAATATACAGTGTACATAAGTCACTTGTATTCCTTTTATAAAACTACTGATAGTGAAGAGACGCCTAATAAAACCCAAACAAACGAATCTAGAAATTGATGTGAAAAAAATTATCTCATGAGGGCAAAGACGACATCCAGTGCAGTCCCGATTTCAGTCCTCTTCCCTTTCTCATCCTTTCCTAATAAGTGTAAGATCCCAATCTTAGGGGAACAGGATTCAGTTGCCTCTGTGTACAGGAGAAGACAATTTAAAGATAGGCAATGCATCTGCTATACATTTACGTAATGAAGGACGCTTAGACTTCGCCGTGGCAATGGTGTCACTATTGCAATTATGAAAGTGCAATTCTAGTGCGTATTGTACCAGTTCTCGACTGCAACAACATTTTACCTGATGGTAGGATTTATCAAGCGTTAGTCATTATAAAAAAAAATACCGCGTTGAGGCAACTTCGTGGATGTTACTAGTTATCATGGACGCCTAGCTAACTTTATGATTCCGATGCCTAGTGACGTCTCTACCCTGCAAATTAATTTCTCTTTGATACGTAGACGGTTTCACTTTTTCTTAACTATTTAATCAGTAAGCTCACAAAAATCATTACGACATCACATTACAAATATTTGAGATTCTTTGCTGCAGAAAAGCAAAAGCAATAATATACATGTATACATAGTGAGCTTCTTGTATCACTCTGTCTATTGATGACAGCCAAATTTACTCCGTTGTTATTATTACCTGTTACTTGGATTAGTATATTAACTGTAGTCTTCTACTAAAACTTCTATTGCTCTTTTTTTAATTTTGTCGTTTTGTTAAATTTACACTAGGCTATACGATGCTCGTTTGCACATGAATGTTGACATGAAATTTAGATACGTATGCTGTTTTTTTTTAAATTTAATTTTTCCAAGTGAATGGATGAGCAGCTATTAGTTTAGACAACATTGGAAAATTACTGTGCTGTTGCAAATTATCTGCATACAGTATGTAAGGTCATAAGACAAGCTGTCTATTAAAACATATCTTCTCAGCTATATAAATAATAGACAATAACATCCTAACTAATATTATAAATACGAATGTGAGTTTGTGTTTGTTAAGCTTTAACTCTTTAACTCTTTAACGACTCAACACCAAATCATGAAATTTTGCACTAACATTGTAAGGTACGAAAATAACAAAGGGTAATT
Source organism: Papilio elwesi (assembly GCA_029849275.1). Classification (NCBI taxonomy): domain Eukaryota; kingdom Metazoa; phylum Arthropoda; class Insecta; order Lepidoptera; family Papilionidae; genus Papilio; species Papilio elwesi. The sequence goes on along the minus strand of CM056691.1, from coordinate 11,909,200 downwards.
TTTATACCGCGAAAGAAAATCCCGATGGATAGGAAAATAAACCGTTATATAGACATTTACCTATAACTCCAAGCTATTAACGAGATATGTAGTTACAAAAAATTCCAGTGAAGAAGATAAGAAATAAACGCGTACGAAGCCGTGGGCAACAACTAGTATGATATAAGACGTGAGTACAATGATGGCAAACTCATATAATTTACAAATAATTTAACATCGCGATATAATATAGTAACAGTGGTACAGTCCGCAACAACAACTGTTGCACGAATGGGCCAGATCGACCGGTGAAATACCACGACCTCACAGAAGACAGGCGTGAAGTAGAAGTACTCTGCGTTTCATCTGACGAGAGAGGCGCCGGAGGCCTAATGGTCAAAAGGAAATATCCTTTTCTCTGTATATCCTCCTCCTCATCTGCAACACATTTGCTTGTTGCAGATGTCTATGGGTAGCGCTCACTTAGCATCAAGTGATCCGCTTGCTCGCCTTATAACATAAAAAAATTGTAAATCGACTTGCTAAGCGATCACTGCTGCCCTAATATATGAACCCAATCAGTAATTTATTAATATTTTCTTTGATTACTTCATACAAACTCTTATATTAAAATGTAATGGTTTTATACCCGAAATTTCGAGTACTTTTCAGTGCTCATGGTCACTGTGGTGTGGTGGAGGGGACTGACGTGTCTGGCGTCGTAATGTCCAAGTTGCTGGCGAAGTGCGAAGTACCATCTTATTTTTGAAACTTCGAACAAAAAAATTAAATAAACGTAATAAAATTCGTAAAATTAGTTTTACTTTAATATTTTACTTACTTTACACTCGTGAATATACAGCCCTACTTTAGTTCCTGAGGTTAATTCTTCTAATGAGGCCTGAGTTATCAATACTGGTATTACTAATCGGAAAAGCACTATAGAGACGTTTGTAATTCTAATAGTAATATTAACAATTAAAATGACCAATCATTCGACTTGAGAATTATTGCTTGGACAACGCGATATCGTTCTGACGCTTCATTTCGTACTACATAAAAGATTGATTGAAGATTGATTGATGAGACAGTGATTGTATTGTTTAATACAAAAAAATCTATATTTTGTAATCAATAATAAAGAACAATGAATACAACAAAGTTAAAATCGCTTCTGAAATTAACTGGAAATATTTTCAATAAAACAAAGTAAGTTTTTTCCTTTTACCTTCTATATATATACGTCTGTGAATTTTTTTTCCTCACGTTTGTCCACTGTCCACACACTAATAAATAACTTTTCTAAAATGTTTTATTGTAGGTTTGTATCCACGGTAAATGTGACCCCAAGTAGAGCAACCCAAGTATTGAAGTCTTGGGACGAGATACCAAGCTTGTCACAATGGCCAATCATATCGTCTTTGCACCATTTCCTTCCCATGGGTAACTTTATATCTATATATACATGTATACCAACTCTAAAACTGAACAGATGTATGAAGAATGTATTATTACTTATAATACTGAATATTATTCAAGCACACGTTCAAAATATTGTGAATTTGTTTTATTACACAATTATTAGCTAGCCATATTACACAATTTCACTTCACTTTATCTCACGATTGCCAAAAATTACAACATATCCGATGAAAGTATAAAAAGTGTAATGCCATGTATGGTAAATGACATTTGTTTGTTTGCAACAATCATATTGTAACTTAAATATGAAGAGTTTTTGTCTCAGGTCATTTATATAATCTCGAAGGGTATGAGCTTATGGACAAGCTATACAAGACATATGGACCTATCGTGAAGCTTCCGGGAATATTTGGATCGCAGTCTAATGTAATGTTGTTTGACGCCGAGAGCGTAGAGTATGTAAGTTATTGTTCCTACGGGTTATCCTTCCTACCAAGAATTATTTGGGGGGCTAACAGACATCTATTATTACTAGTACTATATCTAGTAGTACTACCAACTGCTTAAGATCCTCTAATACCGATAATAAGAAACTAGCTCAGTGTTAATTTTTTTTTACACTGAGTCACCTCACCATCAGAAACCTCAGTCCTTCCTTAAATATAAGTGTTATTATGTACCGTCGGGAATAAAACTTTAACTAAACGCTACGTGAAACTACTTTTATTTCATTCGTTGAAAAAGTAACGTTGAAAAAGTATTTTCCATACTATATTACATAAAAAAAACGGGCGAAGCGGCTGTAGCTTATGCATATATATAAAGATAGACGTGTGTGTGTGTTACAGAGTGTTGACAATGTGATTGTCAGTGGTTGTAGCCTCAACATCCCTACGCGTCACTTTAGTGGTTGCATGTGTAAGGTTATAGGGTTAAAAATATATTTTTGATAATATGTTTAATGATTAATAGATAATTGTATTAGTAAAAAAAAATGAAAAATCCCAGCCGAGCGGGAATTTGCAGCCTTTTTATTATAAAAAAGAATTTAAATTTACATTTTACATTGCGTTACAGTTTTAAAACCAATTGAAGCGATATCAATTGGTTTCTATTTCTTCATACTAAGAAAAAGATGATTTACGTGCCTGGAAATATGGAAATAGCATGTAAGATATGAAAGTAGACAGTTGTGAATTTTAGTCCAGTTCACAAATGCTTTTTTGTAAACAAAACTCTAATAGAGTTTTTTGAAACCTGGAAAAGGTTTCAGAAATAGATTTTTTTAAAATCGTCTCTGAACTGTCGGACCAACATTCAAGCTTTCAGGCAGGCAGGATAATGATGAATTAGTTTCTGAAATATTAGCAATAAGCCCATTTTTTCCAGTGGAACTTCATTTTTTTTTTGAAAATCACCTAATTGATATTCCAATATATGAAAAAAGTTGAACGAAAAAGCACACACATATTTTTGACACAAATATTTTGATTTTTGCTGGAAATCGAAAGTAAGACTTGGTCTGGAACAAGGTTACGACATCCTTCAAAAAATATTCAGACTTATTTTTGTGTGTCGTATTTTGCTAGAATAGTTCCACGACTGCATTTCTTTAATGTCGTTGAACGCGACAATAGCAGGCATTTATCTGTCTCCTTTTTATTTTGTATAAGAAATAGAAATTATTTAGTACTTACAGAACTAAAACTATTTTAGGTTCATCGAAATGAGAATAACATGCCGAAGCGCTCTGTTATAGAATCTATAGCACATTTTAGAAAAGAATATAAGCAAAAAAAATACGGAATTGTGCACGAGATCACAGGCCTGGGATCGGAGTAAGTATTTTTATTAACATACTAGCTGTTTCCCGCGACTTCGTCCGCGTAGAATTAAATTAAAATATATTATTCATATAATACAAATGAGCATATTAGCCACGAACCACTTATATACCCGTCACAGGAAGACTCGTTGATCCCATCAGTGATCCATCAAAAGATGTACCAAAGACCAAACATAAGCAGCATATCAGGTGCAGTATAATCGCGCTTGCGAGACATGCGTGCGAACCAACAAGAAATCAAGCTTAGGCAATAAGTATCCGCTACCTCTATTTTCATCCGTATAAACAGAATCAATTTCGGTACAAAAGTTAGTTGGCAATTCATATAAACTCGACGTATCATAGAAGCAAGCCTCTAAGACGCCAAGTACCCATTATCAAAAAGCCGAAGCTCTAAGACATGGTTCTGAGCACGGTTAATACACCGAAGTGCAAAACACACTCTTCCCAAACCAAAGCATAATTAGTGAATAACTCACCAACTACACCCTAGCCGGTATAGGTTTATAGACATTTGTTCAGCGTGAGAACATGTCTATGCAATTTCCAGCATAATTTCACAACGCAACATTTTACGGAAATTGGACCCTGTATACCGCTTGTATACGATCCGTATTCCAAAACAACCACCACATAGTAATCGGCATTATTCATTTTTTTATATTTCCCCTCAAATATTAGATATATTCATAATCCATCAAAATAAATAAATTATTTCAATAGTTCGACGTCCAACGCTTCACGCCGGCCGCATTACTCATATATGTAAAGTCATGGGTGTGTATCTACGTACAGGCAATTTTGATGTCTGTTCGCGTAGGATTTTTCACTTTCGTATTTTTAAATTATTTTATTATAAACGTTCATTATAAGTGTACACAATACCCATTACCCGATTTTTAGATTTAAATTCAATAAAAAAAATCAATGCACGAACTCACTCCTTAGGCTTAGTATGATTTTTCACGAAAAATCAATACGAGAACACTTGTAATTCTTATGCCCCTATTTCCCTTAATGATAAATTCGATATCAATATTAATATTGTATTTATATTACGTATAAGTGTTTTATAGGTCGTTAAGTTCCTTTAATCACGATTTATATCTTCATTAGACCAAATAATGTAACTGTATATATTAATTTAAATATCAATATTTTGTAATGATATTCTAATATGTTATGCATATAACTATTATTAGCAAATTTTTATATTATTAAATATCATATTTTAATGATTTAATAATGATAGTTACAGTATGATCACAAAGTTACTGTAAACCAAAAACAATTGTGGAACAAAAAGCAAATAATGACTTGTTTTTATTTGAAGTCACGGAGAACCATGGAAGACGTTACGTTCTGCTGTCAATCCAATATTTATGCAGCCTAAAATAATGAAGCTGTACACAACTACACTAGACGAAGTAGCCCAAGATATGATTGAAAGGTAACCTGAAAAGCTCTAGGAGGTGTAAGCCAATTGCTTCATATATACCTACTATGCGTAATCTGCTATTCTAGCACTAAGTTCTATTCCATACTTACTTATGTCAGTTACCTTTTCCACCCACTACTTATGTTTAGATAGGGGATCTACTTCTACCAACCACCCACTTCAACCTTTTTCCTACTTTTCCCCCTACCTCTCTCCTCACCTTATCTTATTCTAAGCGCTACCTACTTCTAGCCCTTACCTACTAATACCTCTTTTTTCCAATCGTCCCATACTAAACCTCCTCCCCTAATGACCGCTACAAATCTAACATCCCTAGATCCCTCTCACCTATTATTATTCCATACCTATTACTAACCCTTACGTATTTACTACCTCCTAGGAGTAGTAATCCTATAACTATCCTTACCTATTTTTACTACTACAATATGGATTTATTATTTTTTCCGTACGTAACTAGGATTTTAATATAAAATATGGAATTATTTGGCAGAATGAGATTAATTCGCGATGAAAACAACATGTTAAAAACAGATTTGAGCGATGAAATGAAACTGTGGGCTCTGGAATCAACCGTCACTATAGTTCTCGGTGGTCGCCTCAATTGCTTCGATCCTAATTTACCTGCAAATTCTCCTGTGAGGAAGCTCATTCAAAATGCAAATGACTTTTTCTCCATATTGAATAAATTAGACTTCAGACCAAGTCTTTGGAGATGGTATCCTACGAAATTTTATAAGGAAGCTATGAAAATATATAAAGAACAAGAAGAGTAAGTAGAGATAATTTAAAACAAGTACTTTAATTCGTTTCAAGTTTCAACTTTATATATTAAGTAGAATACTCATTCCCGCTACCCACATCTGTAGGCGCATTAATATTTTTGTTGAATTTCAATTTTAGCTTAAATAAATACTTTATCCAAGAAACAATTAAAAGGTTGCAAAGTGAAACCAAATCCGATAGCGAGAAAGGAATATTAGAGAAGTTACTCGACATCGACGAACACTATGCTTATGTAATGGCAAGCGATTCGTTGATTGGCGGAGTAGATACGGTAAGATGTTACATTTTTACTTTAAAGGCACTTAATTAAAATCCTTATTTGAGGATAAAACACAATGTTGGATATTGAGACAACGCATCGCATCGTTCGCATTTAAACTACAACTACTACGCAACGGCATTGACTCTACAATGCCGTTGAGATGCGAACCTATATAGCATGCTTTTCCTGCCAAAGTCAGGTCTCACTTCCATAAAAGTGGGGACAACTACAGCATTGCGTATTGCCAGGCAAGCCTTCATAGACACATTCTGACTCCTCACTACTGTACCTATAGCCCCATTCATTTTATTTCCCGCATTCACTCGTCGTTCATAATCTTTAACATGCCCACCGTCTCTACTAAACATACACCCCGAATACACGAGCTCTTCCACCTGTTCCACATCTTTACCGTTAACATTTGTTTAAATTATTGTCTTACTTTGTTATCTTTCAAAGACTTTCGTCTTATCTACATTCATCTTTGTGCCTTTACCTTCTAATTAATAATTCACTACATTCAGCATAAGTCGTAAATTCTAAACATATATATTGTCAATATCAATTCAACTTGCTTCAGACATCAAATTCGGTAATATCAATATTCTATCTACTGGCAAAGAATCCGGAAAAACAAAATAAATTGAGAGAAGAGATAATGTCAGGTACGGAGAAGCGACCTTACTTGAAGGCTTGTATTAAAGAAGCGATGAGGATTATGCCGACAGCTTCAGTAATCATGAGGGAGACGACCAGGGAGTACAATCTTCTAGGTTATCGTATACCAAAACATGTGAGTAAATAAATAATGTATATCGAATACACCTATATTATTAAATGTGTCTTTATACAAACTTTAATGCTTTAATTGAATGTGTTTATACATGGAGTACAATAACACTTCGTTTGATGAAAATGAAAATAAGGGATGCGTCGATACTCCGTGTTGACGACACGATACCGATATCGTTATAAGAATATTGGCGTCACCGATAAGCTTAGTGAAGGTAAAATAATTAAGCACCAATGAAATGGGATACGAGATGCGAAAGTAGGTGAGATAACGCACTGAATAAAGGACGGGTATCCCAGAGCGTAGGTCGTTGCACTTTGTAATGATATATATGAAAAAACACACGTTACTTTATATTTACGTGGTAATATTAAGCATATTACTGAGTGACAAAATATTATAAAAGTTTTATGTATTTATCGCTGTATCTGTGTCATCACTTACCTAATTTATGTTTTTTTCTCAGAAAAGTTTAATCTTTGCCCATCACTACATGTCGATGATGGAATGCCACTATCCGAGACCGAAGGAATACATTCCCGAGCGATGGTTGGTGGAAAAAGAAGATCCCTTATACTATGGGAACGCACATCCGTTCGCATTTAGCCCGTTCGGATTTGGCAGCCGAAGTTGTGTAGGTACGTTCATTTGTATGGTGGAATTTAACTCAACCTCGTCGTTACCTTATTAGTAGGTATAGAAAACCTTTCGATTAAGAGATAATAATATTATAATATATATTTTTTTATTTTACCTCTTATTAAATCTAGTAGTGACCGTAATAGCAAATTTCTTGACAATAAGTGTGATGATTTGACTTAATTTAAAGTTCCTTATTAGTTCCTCCCTTCGTTGCAATGATTTTTTTTTAAATGCATGATTTTGGAATAGTATCGACGAACTTTTTTCATTTACTTTTTTTGTGTCCAATTATAATTTTGATTGTTAATTAATTATTGTTCTCACTTCTGCCGGCAGTCCGTAAGACTGCTTGTGTTTTTTTAAGTTGTAATAAACCTATGCGACGTATGCTCTTGAGAAGTTTACACACTTTATATTCTATATTATTTATTGCTAAATTGAATGAATGCATACAGTTTCAATCTTACAGGTCGTCGCATAGCCGACTTGAAGATGGAAACATTGGTCAGTCATGTCGTGCAGAACTTCCAGATGGAATGGTTTGGTGAACCATTGAAGCAGTATCAGAGCGCTTTGAATTATGCCATAGGGCCGTTCAATTTTATATTTAAAGATGTTTAATTTTCTGTGTAAAGTAGAGTGTGTAGAGTAGGTTAGGTTTAGTTATTCTCACAAACGACTGGATCGATTTGTATAATTCATTTTTGTATTAATGTCCCCCATACAGGGAAGGTATAAGAGTAAAGAAAAAGCAAAGAAAAAAGACTAAAATTGGCAATTTTGTGTGATATTTTAAGATTATTTACCTTAGATATCGTTCTTGGCGGAGCAATCTGCTGTCAGCTCCGCGCACTTGCTTCACATAACCATTCCGTATGGTCTTTTGACATTGTCACTATTTATTTCATATTTAAAATCATTTTTTCGTATAAAAGATAGATATTAATGGTTGATGTCTCGGACTGGGGTCGACAGAATCTTGTCTGCTTCAATTACTGGCGCTGAATGCCGTCATCGACTAACACGATAGAACTCGCGTACTCGTAGAAGCGAGCGTACTCCTCCCTTAGAGGTCGGCAACGCGCCTGCAGTTCGGCGTCGGTGGTCACTTTTATATTAGGCTGCGCTGCTTGTTCACCCCTTATACTATAAAAAAAATATTTTAAAGATTGCAAAGGGAATTTGACACATTTTAGTGACCGTCAAAACAGTGCTTTATAATTTTACATTGTTTGTATTGTATTGTATTAATTTTAATGTGGCACTGATGAGATTTTGAACTAACATAGATCGTCGACTCAGAAGATTTGCTGGGCGAGTTACTTCACGTGCAAGATGTACATATGAAGCAAACAACTGCAGAATGCAATAAGTTCGTGTATATAAGATAGAAATGGTAATTTGTTCACGAATACTTTTTGTATGTTACATTATACGTATATTACATTAAATTAATACTTTTAAAGTGAGTTTTTTTTGTTTTGTCCAAAAATGTAATACATTAATTTTTACATTAAATTAATTGAGACAGTTTCTATCTTGGTTTATCTGTTTTTAATTAATATCTAGTGTTCATCTTATCAATCGCACCCTCTCCCGTCTCATCGCTCACATACCCCGGGCGGTGACTACCACTTCCGCGCTAAATTAGCATTAGCTAAGCGAATAGCCACATATAACTATAGGCTAAGCAGGCTCACTCTAGGCCCCAGTTCTTACAGGAAATCCCACTGCATATTTGGTCTAGCACTACCCCTTGTGTAGCGCTTGGTCACATTAGGTGGGGAGAGCATATGTTTTCGTCGAGTTAATAGGGTTAATTAGTTTCTTTAGGGTTAGGAAAATCACGAGCTTATTCGATATTAAAATATGGCGCGCAGAATTTAGCGCTTTTTTTAACAAGGCGGATAGAACGTTGACTGTGTGTGTATGATAAGAAAATGATGTTCAAAATAAATTCTAGATGGTGCATTTTAAAACTATTCTTTTTAAAAACGTAACCAGTTTTTCATAGATACTTAGAAGAATTTTATTGTATTATGTGCATTGAAGATTTCATTTCACAAATCATATTTATTTTTTTATCTCCTTGTCGATGCTGTATTAAAAGGCCTCAGGGACTTTTGGTCATGATTGACGAGGAATAAACGAGATGCGATGAATCCCTTTTCCCCAAAAAACGTACAAAATAATGTGGTAATATATCTATCAATATATCGAAGTTCAGAGTTTTTGGGGACTAAATTATTTTAAATTACCACTATGTAAATTAGGTTATTTATATCAAATATGTAGCAGTAGCAGGATCACGCTATGCCGAGTATTTTAACTTTATATATTCTAAATATGGACGGAACGGAAAATCGGGTCTTTTAGAAGAATACTAGTAAATGAGTGTAAGTCATTCCTAAAATGTTTTTCAGACAATAAGAAAAAGCTTTTAAAGAGACCTCGAAATAATTACAAAAGTAAAACGATGAAAAGCTTGCAAAAGGAAAAAGCATTTTCGTCAAGTAATAGCAAAGCTCTCAAGGGGTCATTGCCGGCGCTTACACTGTGCATTATTCAGGATGTGGAAAATAACGTTATTTCTTTGTACAAGAAAGGTTTTTTTAGAAAAAATATCAGTCAGTAGTCTCAATGTGGTTATTTCATTGCTTTAGGTAGTGGAGTGGTTTCAGCTTTACATATCTATAAATATAATAAAATTTAACTGATCGCTGTCTGTGCATGGAAGATACTTGAGAAAAACTATTATTGGGGGCTTTTGTAAAAGCAATAAAACCCAAAACAATGATTATTAGAATTTCTGTCTGTTTCACGGTAATCACAGAAACGGCTTAACCTATTTGGATGCGATTTCCACTAATGTCCAGCACATTAAGGTAGGTTTTCACATTAGGTTAGGTAAGACACTTAAAATTTAGCGTTTGTTTTATTTTGCAACTTCCAGTGTAATTTGCAAGCATCAGCTAGACACACTGTGTGAAACAAAAATATTCATAGCACGCGCATGTTTTTGGGAGACGCACGGCGATTTACACGTATATAGACGATTTTAGGAATTATGTATGTATCCTTATGTAATGTTTTGTTAGGTTAGGTTAGGTCAGTTGCCGAGATGGGTTGGCGTCAGGCAGGCGGCCGGCCGTAAAAATTGTAGTCAGAACCTGTATAATATGGACTACAGTCACACTTTAAACAATCATATGTAATTGTTAGACTGTGCTACGGTCATACTGCGTAGAGGTGTCGACCCTAAATACGCGGGAAAAGCATTGAGGTGATGATGAGGCTAGGATATTATTATTAAGAAAGTAATATCATTTCGTTTAAGTATTTGCAGGCAGGTGATACCGCGGGGCACCGCTTGTGAAATAATATGAGTGATGAACCTACTAATAAATTAGGATTAGCTAAAATTTAATAGTAAACGCGAGGGTCTGTTTGCACAGAGTGAAACTTCGCGCCCTTATTTAGCTTCAAAGGGGTAATCCATAAAGTCTGATAATTCCCTAATTGTGCGGCGGTTAATGTGAATAATTCGATTATTTAAACGATTATTTATTCGTTATTAAAACTCATAAACGACAACAGTTATGATACTTTCATAAACAAAACGTGTGGAAACATAATGAAGTTAATTAAAAAAACTAAAGGACTGACTGTATGGCTTTATCATCATTAATTGTATCGATGTGTCATTTTATATTAGCTATGCCACTCCAGGAAAGAATAAAAAACACCTTACTCTTCAAACCGTCACCACTCAAACAAGCCGTAAGTCTACAGGACAAAATGGAAAGTAGATATCTATACCAATATTATTAAGCGTAGGATTTTAATTAAACGCGCGTTTGAAGCTGAGCTATTATGACATTATTATGTTAGAGTATTAATCCTACGTGCAAGTAATTTCGCGCAGCGATTTGTTACGTACCGTTTTACTTTTGTCTATTTTATGTTTCTATTCATTTCAAATTTTGGTTTCGATTCAATTCGAACTCGGTACGAACTCGATTCGAACTGGGACTCCAAACGTATGACGGATGGCTGGACGACGTATGACGGATGGCGGATGACGTATGACGGATGATAGATGGCGGATGAGGGATGAAGGATGACGTATGACGGATGAAGGATGACGGTGGCGGATGACGTATGACGGATGAAGGATGACGTATGACGGATGAAGGATGACGGATGACGGTTGATGGATGACGTATGACGGATGGCGGATGAAGGATGAAGGACGACGTATGACGGATGACGGATGATAGATGACGGATGACGGCTGATGGATGACGTATGACGGATGACGGATGACGACTGATGGATGACGTATGACGGATGGCGGATGAAGGATGAAGGACGACGTATGACGTATGACGGATGAAGGATGAAGTATGACGGATGCAGGATGACGTGTGACGGATGAAGGATGAAATATACGGATGGCGGATGACGGATGCAGGATGACGTGTGACGGATGAAGGATGAAGTATACGGATGGCGGATGACGGATGAAGGATGACGAATGACGGATGATGGATGACGTATGACGGATGGCGGATGACGGATGCAGGATGACGTATGACGGATGAAGGATGACGTATGACGGCTGATGGATGACGTATGACGGATGGCGGATGAAGGATGAAGTATGACGGATGAAGAATGACGTATGACGGCTGATGGATGACGTATGACGGATGAAGGATGAAGTATGACGGATGCAGGATGACGTATGACGGATGAAGGATGAAGTATACGGATGGCGGATGACGGATGAAGAATGACGTATGACGGATGAAGGATGACGGATGACGGCTGATGGATGACGTATGATGTATGGCGGATGACGGATGAAGGACGACGTATGACGTATGAAGGATGAAGTATGACGTATGACGGCTGATGGATGACGTATGACGGATGGCGGATGACGGATGATAGATGACGGATGAAGCACGACGTATGACGTATGTCGGATGAAGGACGACGTATGACGTATGACGGATGAAGGATGAAGTATGACGCATAAAGGACGACGTATGACGTATGACGGATGAAGGATTAAGTATGACGGATGCAGGATGACGTATGACGGATGAAGGATGACGGATGACGGATGATAGATGACGGATGATAGATGACGTATGACGTATGACAGATGAAGGATGAAGGATGAAGTATGACGGATGAACAATGACGGATGACGGATGATTGATGACGGATGAAGGACGGCGTACGACGTATGACGGATGAAGGATGAAGTATGACGGATGACAGATTATAGATGACAGATGACGGATGAAGGACGACGTATGGCGTGTAACGGATGAAGGATGAAGTATGACGGATGAAGGACGGCGTATGACGTATGACGGATGAAGTATGACGCATAAATAATAAAACAAACAGAACTGGATGAGGCAGGCAAGGGGAAGATGGAAAGAACAAACACGTGTTACAAAGTGTTGCAATGTTGAATGGATAAGGCCTTTGCTCAGCTATGTGCTTATTACCTGTGGAGGAAATAAGCGCTGGTATTCTGCAAAAGCCTGTGCGTCAGTGCGTCAGTTGCAGCAGTAGTAAGTAAATAAACAAACAATTTTCGTACATATACAAGTTGAGTGGAAAAATACTTAGTTATATCAATAATTCTAAACTAAAAAGAATAATAAAAAGACAAATAAATAATAATATTTATTATTATACAAAAAAAATATAAAGAGCGATTTTAGTTAAAAAGCTACCTCGAAGTAAAATAATATAATATATTAACAACAAAAATGTTCCGATGGATGTTCAACACAAGTGATGTTATCTAACTAAGTGATGTTATCTAACTAGCGCATTTACATATCTTTTTGAACCTCCATCAAAAACAATCTCAGTTTGTTTTTGAAACTAAGTTTGGTGCGCGCGTTCTTAATGGGTGGCGGGATGTTGTTCCAACATTTGGTAGCCGCATATCGGAAGCCACCACGGAATGTAGCGGACTTATGCCGTTGTGTGCACAACTGTGGAAATCGTCGCCTTCGTTCTGGGCACCTGCTCTTTGTCCAAATTAGTTTATTGCAGAGGTATTTTGGGGCTTCTGATTTTATAACTTCAAAGAGGAGGCACGCCAGGTGAAGTTTCCTGCGGTAAACGATTCTTAAAATATTATGGTCATTCAAGAACGGCGTAACGTGGCTCCGTGGTGGTATCGAGAAACAAAACCGAGCACATGCATTTTGTACCCGTTGAATTAACTTTTCAGTCCTAGCATATAAACGAGGCCCATACACAGCATCTGAATAGTTTAATTTGGACAATACTAGGGCCTCTACTAGCTGGATACGAAGCCGTTCATTCAGGTATCGCCGAACTTTGTACAGCACTTTTAATCTGTAGAAACAGTTTCGTGTAACTTCCGAAATATGCTTTTCGTAGCGCAGGTTTGGGTCTAGCACTAATCCTAAATTCCTGGCTTCATACACACGCTCAACGACTTTGGACCCCAATCTAACCTGACAGTCTGATGGAATGTTATTCACTTGATACTGTGATCCAAAGACCATATATTTTGTCTTAGTAGGATTGAGAACGAGACAGCTGCTTTCGGACCAGTGCAGTATTCTGTCAAGGTCATCGTTAAGGGATCGTAAGGCGGAAACCCATTCGCTATTCCTAAATGAAATATATATTTGTAAATCGTCGGCGTATAGGTGATATTTACAATTGTGTATACACTTAACGATATCCGCTGTATATAAGATAAAAAGAAGAGGAGAAAGGATAGTTCCCTGAGGAGTGCCTCTTTCAAGGGATCTGTATCCCGAGCGTCGCGTCTGACCGTTGTCCCGAGTTACTTCAACACATTGACCACGGTTTGCGAGGAAGCTTTGAAACCACTGCACTGTATCTGATTTGAAACCGTAATATGACATCTTAGAAAGAAGCAGGGATATGTCTATACAATCAAAAGCCCTCGAAAAATCCAGAAGCACCAGCAATGTGCACATGCCTTCATCCTGAGAAGTGATAATGTTGTCGGTTACATCTAAAAGTGCCGTGGTGGTACTATGACCTTTCCTGAATCCAGATTGAAATTCGGGAAGCATGTTGTTAGTTTCCAGATAGTCAGTTAGCTGAAGCCAAACAACCTTTTCGACGATTTTAGATAGACATGAGAGTACAATGATTGGGCGAAGATCTTTCAGCTCCTGAGGGTTAGGGTGTTTTGGCAAAGGTCGAATTATGGCAGTCTTCCATATTTTTGGGTATGTGGATTTTGTTATTGAACAGTTTACGATAGAAGTTATTGCTTTGAGCGATTGTGGTAGCGTCATAAGCAACATTTTCAGTGAAATACCATCAATGCCCTCTGCATTCGATTTAAGATTAGTAACAATTTTGGAAATTAACAGCTCACTAACAGGCTGAAGGGAAAAGTAAGTATGAGTCGTATGTAGGTGTGTATTGAAATAACTCAGAGTGGACGAGTCGGCATGTGCGATTCCGGGTATATTTAAAAAGTGACTATTAATTATGTCAGGGTCAGCCAAATGTGAAGGCAAAGGGGTATCTTTGTTCGACGGCAATACAGTGGACTTTAAATTGCGCCATAGAATTTTAGGTCTATTTAAATTATTATTTATGTTATGATCAAAATATGCCCTTTTTTCGTTGTGAATAGAATTAATAACTAAAGTTTTGTAATACATTTTATGCGAATCTTTTTTTGTTTTTAAGTACCGCTTGTGGGCCGCATTGCGAAGTTTCATCATCAATTTGATTGTGTCGGTTATCCACGGCTGCTTGTGCGCTTTAATCACAGTAGTTTTGATTGGGGCAAATACATCGAATAAACAATTGACGTAGGAATTGAAAGATTATCCTTATGATCAATATCGGGTATAAGCGTTATGTCGTCCCAGTTAATGGAATTTAAAGATAAATTAAAAGCTTCTAATGGTATATCTTTGATAGGTCTTTATTTATTTTTTTTCGCGCGTATCTTACTTCTTTCACTGTGCAATTCGCAAATTAACAGGGCATGATTACTCAGAGGTGCAACTGGTTCCACTTCAATCCGACGCGTTCTCACATTGGTACAAATAACATCAATCAAAGTTTGACTGTGATCCGTGAAGTGAGTAGGGGATGTGACCAGCTGCACCAAGTCCAAGCAGTTTAGGAATGTATTAAACTTAGCAACCTTTACATCATTAGCGGGGCGGAGCGCATCAATGTTAAAATCACCGAGGAGGACGATGTTATCGCAAAACGCTAACGAGCTTATTGATACAGTGACCGCGTCAAAAAATGAATCGACGTCGAGCCAGGGCGGACGGTACGCGGTCCCGATAGCGAGCGTCTTGTTATCGACCTTAAGCGTTAACCACATTTGTTCGACAAAAATGAGTGATGGTTCGACAGGATGAGTAAACACGCGGGCATTTATACCGCGCTTTATGTAGAATCCGACCCCGCCACCTCTTCCGTTGCGTACGGTACGCGGGCGCGGCGCGTGCAGCAACCGGTAGCCGGCGGGGCGCGGGGCGCTGCTCTCCTCGCCCGCACGTAACCACGTCTCGCCCACTGCCATGACATCCATCGCGTGGCGCTCGACAAGTGCAATAAAGTCTTCACAGTATGTGTTTAGTGAGCCGACGTTAAGATAACCGAGCTTTAAAAATGACCTAAGGCCGGCTGATAAACTTACTCAATTTTAAGTTCAAATAACAGCGATTTAACGGGGACTTAGATAGAATACGGAAAAAGGTTCTGATCGGACTATTTCTAAAAAGATAATACATGATTTCCAATATACCATAGACTAGCGCAACAACATTATATAAGGATGTAAGATTACATGTACAAGAAAATAAACATTTTAAATAGTTCAAAATAAAATAGCAAAGAGCCCACCAAACACCACTGCAACAAATATACAAAAAATAACAATATAGCAAAATCACAAACAAAACTTCTATTTTACTACCATTATAAGAACTTATAAAAAGCGAGAAATGATTGAATTTAAATAAGTCGTCGGCTCGCAGCTTATTCAATAGAAATGTACGATGTTTAAGCAAGGTAAGAAGTAAACACAGGGTAATTAATGTTAAATATTGCGTAAAATGTAGGATATAAAATAACAAATACATTTTGTTTAGAATAAAATAGCATCTTTTTACATAAAATAACACGAAACAAAAAGAGTACACGTACTGGCAAGTGCATGCGTACTGAATAAGGAGCCATACCAGACAAGTACAACATGCGATGCGAACGCGTTGAGCACTACATAATTTTGTCCAACTATTTAAGATATAAACATTTTTTTATGTCCTCTTCACTACGTATACGCTCAATAGCCTTACCGTCGTCTTTCCTTGTGAATATTCGACCACTCTTTGTCCACACGTACCTCCATTGTACTCGGGAAGCCGCTTCGCGTGCCTTACCGAACAGCTGTCGATTGTTCCTCGTTAGATGTTCATTGACATAAAATTTCCTCTGCTCCCCGGCTAGGTTCATGTCGGCCGTGTTGAGGCCGCGGCGGATGCGCGCGGCACGCAGCATGGCGTCGCGCTGAGCCCGACGAGCCAGCCGTACGATCACCGGTCGCGGCCGCTGCGGCGCGCCTTCCCCGTCGCCCCGGTTGCGCCGCACGGCACCCAGCCACTCTGCATGCACTATATCGCGCTCCTCCAGCGTAATGCCCAGTTTCACGGCCACGACACTGGCCAAATGGAGAACGTTCTCGTTTCTCTCCTCTGGCAGCCCGGCTATTTCCACATCATTCAACAGCAGCTCTTGGTCACGTTCATTCAATTGTACCCTCAGGTCCGTTATTGTGTCTTCTAGGTGACCAATGTTGCCCAATGTCTTTGTTTCGATTTTTTTTTCGACTTCGAGGACCTTTTCTTCGACCGCCGTTATCCGACTGCAGCACGCTTGCAGGTCCGCTTTAAACTGCTTTATCTCATCTCTTGTTTCCCTGAGATCGTTTCGAAGTCCTTTGACCTCTTTTATTAGCTCACAAAGCATTCGGGTACTATCTGCGTCACCCTTTCCGGGGGCCATAATATCGTCACTGGGACTCGAGCTTTCTGACGAGACGTTAACCGCAGGCTTAGCCTTGCAGCCCTGGCACGCGAACCCTTGAGGGATAGGGCCGGCAGGCACGGCGCTGTAGGCTCGGTGGAACACATATGAACATTTAGAGCACCGAACACAGTCGGCATTTGCCGCGTATTTACCACAGGAACGGCACTTTGGCATTGTAGGTAATAGATGGCACTACTGTATATTTAATAAAAATGACTTATTTTGTTTATTTAATTATGTTTAAGCGAACACTTTCTATCTTTAGACCACTTAATGGATTTAGAAACACTACAGTATATAGCCACTAAGATTTAATTTCACTGTTCCTGTATAAAGTTTTCTGTATAAAGGACGACGTATGACGAATGACGGATGAAGGATTAAGTATGACGAATGCAGAATGACGGATGACGGATGAAGGATGAAGTATGTCGGATGAAGAATGACGTATGACGGTTGAAGGATGAAGTATGACGGATGAAGAATGACGTATGACGGCTGATGGATGACGTATGACGGATGAAGGACGACGTATGACGTATGACGGATGAAGGATGAAGGATGAAGCATGACGGATGAAGGACGACGAATGACGGATGAAGGATGAAGTATGATGGATAAAGAATGACGGATGAAGGATGAAGTATAACGGATGACGGCTGATGAATGACGTATGACGGATAAAGGATGAAGTATGACGGATAAAGGACGACGTATGACGGATGAAAGACGACGTACGACGTATGACGGATGAAGGATGAAGTATGACGGATGAAGAATGACGGATGAAGGATGAAGAATGACGGATGAAAGACGACGTACGACGTATGATGGATGAAGGATGAAGTATGACGGATGAAGAATGACGGATGACGGCTGATGGATGACGTATGACGGATAAAGGATGAAGTATGACGGATGAAAGATGACGGATGAAAGATAACGGATGACGGATGATAGATGACGGATGAAGGACGACGTATGACGTATGATGGATGAAGGATGTATAATGACGGATGAAGAATGACGTATGACGGCTGATGGATGACGTATGACGGATGAAGGATGAAGTATGACGGATGAAGGATGACGTATGACGGATGACGGATGAAAGATAACGGATGACGGATGATAGATGACGGATGAAGGACGACGTATGACGTATGATGGATGAAGGATGTAGTATGACGGATGAAGAATGACGTATGACGGCTGATGGATGACGTATGATAGATGACGGATGACGGATGGCAGATGACGGATGACGGATGATAGATGACGGATGAAGGACGACGTATGACGTATGACGGATGAAGGATGAAGTATGACGGCTGAAGAATGACGTACGACGGCTGATGGACGACGCATGACGTATGACGGATGAAGGATTAAGTATGACGGATGCAGGATGACATATGACGGATAAAGGATGACGGATGACGGATGGCAGATGACGGATGACGGATGATAGATGACGGATGAAGGACGACGTATGACGTATGACGGATGAAGGATGAAGTATGAAGTATGACGGATGAAGAATGACGGATGACGGATGATAGATGACGGATGAAGGACAGCATATGACGTATGAAGATAAGGGTGAAGAATGACGTATGACGGCTGATGGATGACGTATGACGGATAAAGGATGAAGTATGACGGATGAAAGATGACGGATGAAAGATAACGGATGACGGATGATAGATGACGGATGAAGGACGACGTATGACGTATGATGGATGAAGGATGTATAATGACGGATGAAGAATGACGTATGACGGCTGATGGATGACGTATGACGGATGAAGGATGAAGTATGACGGATGAAGGATGACGTATGACGGATGACGGATGAAAGATAACGGATGACGGATGATAGATGACGGATGAAGGACGACGTATGACGTATGATGGATGAAGGATGTAGTATGACGGATGAAGAATGACGTATGACGGCTGATGGATGACGTATGATAGATGACGGATGACGGATGGCAGATGACGGATGACGGATGATAGATGACGGATGAAGGACGACGTATGACGTATGACGGATGAAGGATGAAGTATGACGGCTGAAGAATGACGTACGACGGCTGATGGACGACGTATGACGTATGACGGATGAAGGATTAAGTATGACGGATGCAGGATGACATATGACGGATAAAGGATGACGGATGACGGATGGCAGATGACGGATGACGGATGATAGATGACGGATGAAGGACGACGTATGACGTATGACGGATGAAGGATGAAGTATGAAGTATGACGGATGAAGAATGACGGATGACGGATGATAGATGACGGATGAAGGACAGCATATGACGTATGAAGGATGAAGGATGAAGAATGACGTATGACGGCTGATGGATGACGTATGACGGATGGCGGATGACGGGTGATAGATGACGGATGATAGATGACGGATAAAGGATGAAGGACGACGTATTACGTATGACGGATGAAGAATGACGTATGAAGGATGCAGGATGACATATGACGGATAAAGGATGACGGATGAAGGATGAAGGATGAAGGATGAAGTATGACGGATGACGGATGACGGATGATAGATGACGGATGAAGGACGACGTATGACGTATGACGGATGAAGGATGTAGTATGACGGATGAAGAATGACGTATGACGGCTGATGGATGACGTATGATAGATGACGGATGACGGATGGCAGATGACAGATGACGGATGATAGATGACGCATGAAGGACGACGTATGACGTATGACGGATGAAGGATGAAGTATGACGGATGAAGAATGACGGATGACGGATGATAGATGACGGATGAAGGACAGCATATGACGTATGAAGGATAAAGGATGAAGAATGACGTATGACGGCTGATGGATGACGTATGACGGATGGCGGATGACGGATGATAGATGACGGATGAAGGACGACGTATGACGTATGACGGATGATAGATGACGGATAAAGGATGAAGGACGACGTATTACGTTTAATGGATGAAGAATGACGTATGACGGATGAAGGACGACGTATGACGTATGGCAGATGACGGATGACGAAGAATAGATGACGGACGAAGGACGACGTATGACGTATGACGGATGATAGATGACGGAGGAAGGATGAAGGACGACGTATTACGTATGACGGATGAAGAATGACGTATGACGGATGAAGGACGACGTATGTCGTATGGCAGATGAAGGATGACGGATGATAAATGACGGACGGAGGACGACGTATGACGTATGGCAGATGACGGATGACGGATGATAGATGACGGATGATAGATGACGGATGAAGGACGACGTATGACGTATGACGGAATAAAAAAGATGACGGATGAAGGATGAAGTACGACGTATTACGTAAGACGGATGAAGAATGACGTATGACGGATGAAGGACGACGTATGACGTATGGCAGATGACGGATGACGGATGATAGATGACGGACGGAGGACGACGTATGACGTATGGCAGATGACGGATGACGGATGATAGATGACGGATGAAGGACGGCGTATGACTTATGACGGATGAAGGATGAAGTATAACGCATTAAGGACGACGTATGACGTATGAAGGATGAAGGATTAAGTATGACGGATGCAGGATGACTTATGACGGATGAAGGATGACGGATGACGGATGATAGATGACGGATGAAGGACGACGTATGACGTATGACGGATGAAGTATGACGGACGAAGGACGGCGTATGACGTAAGAAGTGAGCACAGAGTAATTAATGTTAAATATTGCGTAAAATGTAGGATATAAAATAACAAATATATTTTGTTTAGAATAAAATAGCATCTTTTTACATAAAATAACACGAAACAAAAAGAGTACACGTACTGGCAAGTGCATGCGTACTGAATAAGGAGCCATACCAGACAAGTACAACATGCGATGCGAACGCGTTGAGCACTACATAATTTTGTCCAACTATTTAAGATATAAATTTTTTTTTTATGTCCTCTTCACTACGTATACGCTCAATAGCCTTAACGTCGTCTTTCCTTGTGAATATTCGGCCACCCTTTGTCCACACGTACCTCCATTGTACTCGGGAAACCGCTTCGCGTGCCTTACCGAACAGCTATCGATTGTTCCTCGTTAAATGTTCATTGACATAAAATTTCCTCTGCTCCCCGGCTAGGTTCATGTCGGCCGTGTGACGGATGATAGATGACGGATGAAGGACGACGTATGACGTATGACGGATGAAGGATGTAGTATGACGGATGAAGAATGACGTATGACGGCTGATGGATGACGTATGATAGATGACGGATGACGGATGGCAGATGACAGATGACGGATGATAGATGACGCATGAAGGACGACGTATGACGTATGACGGATGAAGGATGAAGTATGACGGATGAAGAATGACGGATGACGGATGATAGATGACGGATGAAGGACAGCATATGACGTATGAAGGATAAAGGATGAAGAATGACGTATGACGGCTGATGGATGACGTATGACGGATGGCGGATGACGGATGATAGATGACGGATGAAGGACGACGTATGACGTATGACGGATGATAGATGACGGATAAAGGATGAAGGACGACGTATTACGTTTAATGGATGAAGAATGACGTATGACGGATGAAGGACGACGTATGACGTATGGCAGATGACGGATGACGAAGAATAGATGACGGACGAAGGACGACGTATGACGTATGACGGATGATAGATGACGGAGGAAGGATGAAGGACGACGTATTACGTATGACGGATGAAGAATGACGTATGACGGATGAAGGACGACGTATGTCGTATGGCAGATGAAGGATGACGGATGATAAATGACGGACGGAGGACGACGTATGACGTATGGCAGATGACGGATGACGGATGATAGATGACGGATGATAGATGACGGATGAAGGACGACGTATGACGTATGACGGAATAAAAAAGATGACGGATGAAGGATGAAGTACGACGTATTACGTAAGACGGATGAAGAATGACGTATGACGGATGAAGGACGACGTATGACGTATGGCAGATGACGGATGACGGATGATAGATGACGGACGGAGGACGACGTATGACGTATGGCAGATGACGGATGACGGATGATAGATGACGGATGAAGGACGGCGTATGACGTATGACGGATGAAGGATGAAGTATGACGCATTAAGGACGACGTATGACGTATGAAGGATGAAGGATTAAGTATGACGGATGCAGGATGACTTATGACGGATGAAGGATGACGGATGACGGATGATAGATGACGGATGAAGGACGACGTATGACGTATGACGGATGAAGTATGACGGACGAAGGACGGCGTATGACGTAAGAAGTGAGCACAGAGTAATTAATGTTAAATATTGCGTAAAATGTAGGATATAAAATAACAAATATATTTTGTTTAGAATAAAATAGCATCTTTTTACATAAAATAACACGAAACAAAAAGAGTACACGTACTGGCAAGTGCATGCGTACTGAATAAGGAGCCATACCAGACAAGTACAACATGCGATGCGAACGCGTTGAGCACTACATAATTTTGTCCAACTATTTAAGATATAAATTTTTTTTTTATGTCCTCTTCACTACGTATACGCTCAATAGCCTTAACGTCGTCTTTCCTTGTGAATATTCGGCCACCCTTTGTCCACACGTACCTCCATTGTACTCGGGAAACCGCTTCGCGTGCCTTACCGAACAGCTATCGATTGTTCCTCGTTAAATGTTCATTGACATAAAATTTCCTCTGCTCCCCGGCTAGGTTCATGTCGGCCGTGTGACGGATGATAGATGACGGATGAAGGACGACGTATGACGTATGACGGATGAAGGATGTAGTATGACGGATGAAGAATGACGTATGACGGCTGATGGATGACGTATGATAGATGACGGATGACGGATGGCAGATGACAGATGACGGATGATAGATGACGCATGAAGGACGACGTATGACGTATGACGGATGAAGGATGAAGTATGACGGATGAAGAATGACGGATGACGGATGATAGATGACGGATGAAGGACAGCATATGACGTATGAAGGATAAAGGATGAAGAATGACGTATGACGGCTGATGGATGACGTATGACGGATGGCGGATGACGGATGATAGATGACGGATGAAGGACGACGTATGACGTATGACGGATGATAGATGACGGATAAAGGATGAAGGACGACGTATTACGTTTAATGGATGAAGAATGACGTATGACGGATGAAGGACGACGTATGACGTATGGCAGATGACGGATGACGAAGAATAGATGACGGACGAAGGACGACGTATGACGTATGACGGATGATAGATGACGGAGGAAGGATGAAGGACGACGTATTACGTATGACGGATGAAGAATGACGTATGACGGATGAAGGACGACGTATGTCGTATGGCAGATGAAGGATGACGGATGATAAATGACGGACGGAGGACGACGTATGACGTATGGCAGATGACGGATGACGGATGATAGATGACGGATGATAGATGACGGATGAAGGACGACGTATGACGTATGAC
This sequence comes from Papilio elwesi, assembly GCA_029849275.1. Taxonomy (NCBI): domain Eukaryota; kingdom Metazoa; phylum Arthropoda; class Insecta; order Lepidoptera; family Papilionidae; genus Papilio; species Papilio elwesi. The sequence continues at coordinate 11,885,365 of CM056691.1, read as the reverse complement.
GGAATAAAAAAGATGACGGATGAAGGATGAAGTACGACGTATTACGTAAGACGGATGAAGAATGACGTATGACGGATGAAGGACGACGTATGACGTATGGCAGATGACGGATGACGGATGATAGATGACGGACGGAGGACGACGTATGACGTATGGCAGATGACGGATGACGGATGATAGATGACGGATGAAGGACGGCGTATGACGTATGACGGATGAAGGATGAAGTATGACGCATTAAGGACGACGTATGACGTATGAAGGATGAAGGATTAAGTATGACGGATGCAGGATGACTTATGACGGATGAAGGATGACGGATGACGGATGATAGATGACGGATGAAGGACGACGTATGACGTATGACGGATGAAGTATGACGGACGAAGGACGGCGTATGACGTAAGAAGTGAGCACAGAGTAATTAATGTTAAATATTGCGTAAAATGTAGGATATAAAATAACAAATATATTTTGTTTAGAATAAAATAGCATCTTTTTACATAAAATAACACGAAACAAAAAGAGTACACGTACTGGCAAGTGCATGCGTACTGAATAAGGAGCCATACCAGACAAGTACAACATGCGATGCGAACGCGTTGAGCACTACATAATTTTGTCCAACTATTTAAGATATAAATTTTTTTTTATGTCCTCTTCACTACGTATACGCTCAATAGCCTTAACGTCGTCTTTCCTTGTGAATATTCGGCCACCCTTTGTCCACACGTACCTCCATTGTACTCGGGAAACCGCTTCGCGTGCCTTACCGAACAGCTATCGATTGTTCCTCGTTAAATGTTCATTGACATAAAATTTCCTCTGCTCCCCGGCTAGGTTCATGTCGGCCGTGTGACGGATGATAGATGACGGATGAAGGATGAAGGACGACGTATTACGAATGACGGATGAAGGATGAAGTATGTCGGATGAAGAATGACGTATGACGGTTGAAGGATGAAGTATGACGGATGAAGAATGACGTATGACGGCTGATGGATGACGTATGACGGATGAAGGACGACGTATGACGTATGACGGATGAAGGATGAAGGATGAAGCATGACGGATGAAGGACGACGTATGACGTATGACGGATGAAGGATGAAGTATGACGGATAAAGAATGACGGATGAAGGATGAAGTATAACGGATGACGGCTGATGGATGACGTATGACGGATAAAGGATGAAGTATGACGGATGAAGGACGACGTATGACGGATGAAAGACGACGTACGACGTATGACGGATGAAGGATGAAGAATGACGGATGAAAGACGACGTACGACGTATGATGGATGAAGGATGAAGTATGACGGATGAAGAATGACGGATGACGGGTGATGGATGACGTATGACGGATAAAGGATGAAGTATGACGGATGAAAGATAACGGATGACGGATGACGGATGAAAGATAACGGATGACGGATGATAGATGACGGATGAAGGACGACGTATGACGTATGATGGATGAAGGATGTAGTATGACGGATGAAGAATGACGTATGACGGCTGATGGATGACGTATGACGGATGAAGGATGAAGTATGACGGATGAAGGATGACGGATGAAGGATGACGTATGACGGATGACGGATGAAAGATAACGGATGACGGATGATAGATGACGGATGAAGGACGACGTATGACGTATGATGGATGAAGGATGTAGTATGACGGATGAAGAATGACGTATGACGGCTGATGGATGACGGCTGATAGATGACGGATGACGGATGGCAGATGACGGATGACGGATGAAGGACGACGTATGACGTATGACGGATGAAGGATGAAGTATGACGGCTGAAGAATGACGTACGACGGCTGATGTATGACGTATGACGGATGAAGGATGAAGTATGACGGATAAAGGACGACGTATGACGTATGACGGATAAAGGATGAAGTATGACGGATGAAGAATGACGGATGACGGATGATAGATGACGGATGAAGGACAGCATATGACGTTAGAAGGATAAAGGACGACGTATTACGTAAGAGGGATGAAGAATGACGTATGACGGATGAAGGACGACGTATGACGTATGGCAGATGACGGATGACGGATAATAGATGACGGACGGAGGACGAAGTATGACGTATGGCAGATGACGGATGACAGATGATAGATGACGGATGAAGGACGGCGTATGACGTATGACGGATGAAGGATGAAGTATGACGCATTAAGGACGACGTATGACGTATAAAGGATGAAGAATTAAGTATGACGGATGCAGGATGACATGACGGATGAAGGATGACGGATGTAGGACGGCGTATGACGTATGACGGATGAAGTATGACGCATAAAGGGCGACGTATGACGTATGACGGATGAAGGATTAAGTATGACGGATGCAGGATGACGTATGACGGATGAAGGATGATGGATGACGCATTAAGGACGACGTATGACGTATAAAGGATGAAGAATTAAGTATGACGGATGCAGGATGACATGACGGATGAAGGATGACGGATGTAGGACGGCGTATGACGTATGACGGATGAAGTATGACGCATAAAGGGCGACGTATGACGTATGACGGATGAAGGATTAAGTATGACGGATGCAGGATGACGTATGACGGATGAAGGATGATGGATGAAGGATGAAGTATGACGGATGACGGATTGTAGATGACGGATGACGGATGATAGATGACGGATGAAGATTGATAGATGACGGATGAAGATTGATAGATGAAGATTGATAGATAGGATGAAGGACGACGTATGGCGGAAGAAGAATGACGTATGACGGCTGATGGATGACGTATGACGGATGAAGGACGGCGTATGACGTATGACGGATGAAGTATGACGCATAAAGGACGTATGACGGATGAAAGATTAAGTATGACGGATGAAGGATGAAGTATGACGGATGAAGGATAAAGTATAACGGATGACGGATTAAGTATAACGGATGATAGATGACGGATGAAGGATGATAGATGGCGGATGACGGATGAAGGACGACGTATGACGTATGACGTATGACGTATGACAGATGAAGGATGAAGTATGACGGATGAAGAATGACAAATGACGGATGAAGGACGACGTATGACGTATGACAGATGAAGGATGAAGTATGACGGATGAAGAATGACATATGACGGATGAAGGACGACGTATGACGTATGACGGATGAAGGATGACGGATGAAGTATGAAGTATGACGGATGACGTATGACGGATAAAGGATGACGGATGAAGGAAGAAGGATGAAGTATGAGGGATGAAGAATTTATATTTGATAATTATATATATATTTTTATAACATTATTCGTTCCTTTATCTGTGTAAAATATTTTAAGAAAGATAAATTACCTCAAGGGTGGTAAGTGCAAAGTGGGATTTTGAAATGTGGAAGCGGCATAATCTGTGTCGGTACTTAGTGCCTGTCGCAATTCTGATGTTATAATAATCTCAGTGGCTTAGTGTAGACGTAATTGTGATTATTTTAGATTTTTCACATCTTAATTTCTTCAAAATACTAATTTAATTGTCTCGCTGTGTCAGTATAACATAAGAGTATCATGTAGCATGAAGGTTAGCACTGAAAATCAGCGCTGTGTTGGGGGCTTGACTTCCAGCCCAGCATAATGCTGAGCTGCTAACCTTATTTACCGAATACTAGACTATTTATAATTATGTTATTAGAATAATTTTTTTTTCGGTAAATAAATATATTTTCTTTCTTTCTTTCTTTCTTTCAAGAATGACGGATGACGGATTATAGATGACGGATGACGGATGAAGGACGATGTATGACGTATGACGGATGATAGATGACGGATGAAGGACGATGTATGACGTATGACAGATGATAGATGACGGATGAAGGATGAAGTATGAGGGATGAAGAATGACGGATGAAGGATGACGGATGAAGTATGAAGTATGACGGATGACGTATGGCGGATGAAGGATGAAGTATGAGGGATGAAGAATGACGGATGAAGGATGAAGTATGAGGGATGAAGAATGACGGATGACGGATGATAGATGACGGATGAAGGACAGCATATGACGTTAGAAGGATAAAGGACGACGTATTACGTAAGAGGGATGAAGAATGACGTATGACGGATGAAGGACGACGTATGACGTATGGCAGATGACGGATGACGGATAATAGATGACGGACGGAGGACGACGTATGACGTATGGCAGATGACGGATGACAGATGATAGATGACGGATGAAGGACGGCGTATGACGTATGACGGATGAAGGATGAAGTATGACGCATTAAGGACGACGTATGACGTATAAAGGATGAAGAATTAAGTATGACGGATGCAGGATGACATGACGGATGAAGGATGACGGATGTAGGACGGCGTATGACGTATGACGGATGAAGTATGACGCATAAAGGGCGACGTATGACGTATGACGGATGAAGGATTAAGTATGACGGATGCAGGATGACGTATGACGGATGAAGGATGATGGATGAAGGATGAAGTATGACGGATGATGGATTGTAGATGACAGATGACGGATGATAGATGACGGATGAAGATTGATAGATGACGGATGAAGATTGATAGATGAAGATTGATAGATAGGATGAAGGACGACGTATGGCGGAAGAAGAATGACGTATGACGGCTGATGGATGACGTATGACGGATGAAGGACGGCGTATGACGTATGACGGATGAAGTATGACGCATAAAGGACGTATGACGGATGAAAGATTAAGTATGACGAATGAAGGATGAAGTATGACGGATGAAGGATAAAGTATGACGGATGACGGATTAAGTATAACGGATGATAGATGACGGATGAAGGATGATAGATGGCGGATGACGGATGAAGGACGACGTATGACGTATGACGTATGACAGATGAAGGATGAAGTATGACGGATGAAGAATGACATATGACGGATGAAGGACGACGAATGACGTATGACAGATGAAGGGTGAAGTATGACGGATGAAGAATGACATATGACGGATGAAGGACGACGTATGACGTATGACGGATGAAGGATGACGGATGAAGTATGAAGTATGACGGATGACGTATGACGGATAAAGGATGACGGATGAAGGAAGAAGGATGAAGTATGAGGGATGAAGAATGACGGATGACGGATTATAGATGACGGATGACGGATGAAGGACGACGTATGACGTATGACGGATGAAGGACGACGTATGACGGATGACGGATTATAGATGACGGATGAAGGACGGCGTATGAAGTATGACGGATGAAGGATGAAGTATGACGGATGACGGATGATAGATGACGGATGAAGGAAGGCGTATGACGTATGACGGATGAAGGATGAAGGATGAAGTATGACGGATGACGAATTATAGATGACGGATGAAGGACGACGTATGACGTATGACGGATGAAGGACGACGTATGCCGTATGACGGATGAAAGATTAAGTATGACGGATGACGAATTATAGATGACGGATGACGGATAAAGGATTAAGTATGACGGATGAAGGATGAAGTATAAGGGATTAAGTATGACGGATGAAGGATGAAGGATGAAGTATGAGGGATGAAGAATGACATATGACGGATGTTAGATGACGGATGAAGGACGACGTATGACGGATGAAGAATGACGGATGACGGATGATAGATGACGGATGAAGGACGGCGTATGACGTATGACGGATGAAGGATGAGGGATAACGGATGATAGATGACGGATGAAGGACGGCGTATGACGTATGACGGATGAAGGATGACGGATTACGGATGATAAACCACGGATGAAGGACGGCGTATGACGTATGACGGATGAATAATCCATCATCCGTCATACTTCATACTTTATCCGTCATCCTTCATCCGTCATACGTCATTCTTCATCCTTCATTCGTCTTACGTCATACGCCGTCCTTCATCCGTCATCTATCATCCGTTATCCCTCATCCTTCATCCGTCATACGTCATACGCCGTCCTTCATCCGTCATCTATCATCCGTCATCCGTCATTCTTCATCCGTCATACGTCGTCCTTCATCCGTCATCTAACATCCGTCATATGTCATTCTTCATCCCTCATACTTCATCCTTCATCCTTCATCCGTCATACTTAATCCATTATACTTCATCCTTCATCCGTCATACTTAATCCTTTATCCGTCATCTGTCATCTATAATTCGTCATCCGTCATACTTAATCTTTCATCCGTCATACGGCATACGTCGTCCTTCATCCGTCATACGTCATCTATAATTCGTCATCCGTCATACTTCATCCTTCATCCTTTATCCGTCATACGTCATACGCCTTCCTTCATCCGTCATCTATCATCCGTCATCCGTCATACTTCATCCTTCATCCGTCATACTTCATACGCCGTCCTTCATCCGTCATCTATAATCCGTCATCCGTCATACGTCGTCCTTCATCCGTCATACGTCATACGTCGTCCTTCATCCGTCATCTATAATTCGTCATCCGTCATACTTCATCCGTCATACTTAATCCTTCATCCGTCATACGGCATACGTTGTCCTTCATCCGTCATACGTCATCTATAATCCGTCATCCTTCATACTTCATCCTTCATCCGTCATCCTTCATCCGTCATACGTCATACGCCGTCCTTCATCCGTCATCTATTATTCGTCATCCGTCATTCTTCATCCGTCATACGTCGTCCGTCATCCGTCATCTATCATCCGTCATCCGTCATTCTTCATCCGTCATACGACGTCCTTCATCCGTCATCTAACATCCGTCATCCGTCTTACTTAATCTTTCATCCGTCATACGGCATACGTCGTCCTTCATCCGTCATACGTCATACGTCGTCCTTCATCCGTCATCCGTCGTACTTCATCCTTCATCCGTCATCCTTCATCCGTCATACGTCATACGCCGTCCTTCATCCGTCATCTATCATCCGTCATCCGTCATTCTTCATCCGTTATACGTCGTCCTTCATCCGTCATCTAACATCCGTCATATGTCATTCTTCATCCCTCATACTTCATCCTTCATCCTTCATCCGTCATTCTTCATCCCTCATACTTCATCCTTCATCCGTCATACTTAATCCTTCATCCGTCATCCGTCATCTATAATCCGTCATCCGTCATACTAAATCTTTCATCCGTCATACGGCATACGTCGTCCTTCATCCGTCATACGTCATACGTCGTCCTTCATCCGTCATCTATAATCCGTCATCCGTCATACTTTATCCTTCATCCTTCATCCGTCATACGTCATACGCCTTCCTTCATCCGTCATCTATCATCCGTCATCCGTCATACTTCATCCTTCATCCGTCATACTTCATACGTCGTACTTCATCCGTTATCTATCATCCGTCATCCGTCATTCTTCATCCGTCATACTTAATCCTTCATCCGTCATACGGCATACGTCATACGTCATACGCCGTCCTTCATCCGTCATCTATAATCCGTCATCCTTCATACTTCATCCTTCATCCGTCATCCTTCATCCGTCATACGTCATACGCCGTCCTTCATCCGTCATCTATCATTCGTCATCTGTCATTCTTCATCCGTCATACGTCGTCCGTCATCCATCATCTATCATCCGTCATCCGTCATTCTTCATCCGTCATACGTCGTCCTTCATCCGTCATCTAACATCCGTCATCCGTCTTACTTAATCTTTCATCCGTCATACGGCATACGTCGTCCTTCATCCGTCATACGTCATACGTCGTCCTTCATCCGTCATACGTCATACGTCGTCCTTCATCCGTCATCCGTCATACTTAATCCTTCATCCGTCATCCGTCATCTATAATCCGTCATCCGTCATACTAAATCTTTCATCCGTCATACGGCATACGTCGTCCTTCATCCGTCATACGTCATACGTCGTCCTTCATCCGTCATCTATAATCCGTCATCCGTCATACTTCATCCTTCATCCGTCATACTTCATACGCCGTCCTTCATCCGTCATCTGTCATCCGTCATCCGTCATACTTCATCCTTCATCCGTCATACTTAATCCTCCATCCGTCATACGGCATACGTCATACGTCATACGCCCTCCTTCATCCGTCATCTATAATCCGTCATCCTTCATACTTCATCCTTCATCCGTCATCCTTAATCCGTCATACGTCATACGCCGTCCTTCATCCGTCATCTATCATTCGTCATCTGTCATCCTTCATCCGTCATCCTTCATCCGTCATACGTCATACGCCGTCCTTCATCCGTCATCTATCATTCGTCATCTGTCATACGTCGTCCGTCATCCGTCATCTATCATCCGTCATCCGTCATTCTTCATCCGTCATACGTCGTCCTTCATCCGTCATCTAACATCCGTCATCCGTCTTACTTAATCTTTCATCCGTCATACGGCATACGTCGTCCTTCATCCGTCATACGTCATACGTCGTCCTTCATCCGTCATACGTCATACGTCGTCCTTCATCAGTCATCCGTCATCTATAATCCGTCATCCGTCGTACTTCATCCTTCATCGTTCATCCGTCATCCTTCATCCGTCATACGTCATACGCCGTCCTTCATCCGTCATCCGTCATTCTTCATCCGTCATACTTCATCCGTCATCCGTCATCTATAATCCGTCATCCCTAATACTTCATCCTTCATCCGTCATACTTAATCCTTCATCCGTCATACGGCATAAGTCGTCCTTCATCCGTCATACGTCATACGTCGTCCTTCATCCGTCATACGTCATCTATGATCCGTCATCCGTCATACTTCATCCTTCATCCGACATTCGTCATACGCCGTCCTTCATCCGTCATTCTTCATCCCTCATACTTCATCCTTCATACTTAATCCTTCATCCGTCATCCGTCATCTATAATCCGTCATCCGTCATACTTAATCTTTCATCTGTCATACGGCATACGTCGTCCTTCATCCGTCATACGTCATACGTCGTCCTTCATCCGTCATCTATAATCCGTCATCCGTCATACTTAATCTTTCATCTGTCATACGGCATACGTCGTCCTTCATCCGTCATACGTCATACGTCGTCCTTCATCCGTCATCCGTCATCCGTCATACTTCATCCTTCATCCGTCATACGTCGTCCTTCATCCGTCATCTATCATCCGTCATCCGTCTTACTTAATCTTTCATCCGTCATACGGCATACGTCGTCCTTCATCCGTCATACGTCATACGTCGTCCTTCATCCGTCATCCGTCATCTATAATCCGTCATCAGTCATACTTTATCCTTCATCCGTCTTCCTTCATCCGTCATACGTCATACGTCGTCCTTCATCCGTCATCTATCATCCGTCATCCGTCATTCTTCATCCGTCATATTTCATCCTTCATCCGTCATACTTAATCCTTCATCCGTCATACGGCATACGTCGTCCTTCATCCGTCATACGTCATCTATAATCCGTCATCAATCATACTTCATCCTTCATCCGTCATCCTTCATCCGTCATACGTCATACGCCGTCCTTCATCCGTCATCTATCATCCGTCATCCGTCTTACTTAATCTTTCATCCGTCATACGGCATACGTCGTCCTTCATCCGTCATCCGTCATCTATAATCCGTCATCCGTCATACATCATCCTTCATCCGTCATCCTTCATCCGTCATACGTCATACGCCGTCCTTCATCCGTCATACTTAATCCTTCATCCGTCATACTTTATCCTTCATCCTTCATCCGTCATACGTCATACGCCTTCCTTCATCCGTCATCTATCATCCGTCATCCGTCATACTTCATCCTTCATCCGTCATACTTCATACGTCGTACTTCATCCGTTATCTATCATCCGTCATCCGTCATTCTTCATCCGTCATACTTAATCCTTCATCCGTCATACGGCATACGTCATACGTCATACGCCGTCCTTCATCCGTCATCTATAATCCGTCATCCTTCATACTTCATCCTTCATCCGTCATCCTTCATCCGTCATACGTCATACGCAGTCCTTCATCCGTCATCTATCATTCGTCATCTGTCATTCTTCATCCGTCATACGTCGTCCGTCATCCATCATCTATCATCCGTCATCCGTCATTCTTCATCCGTCATACGTCGTCCTTCATCCGTCATCTAACATCCGTCATCCGTCTTACTTAATCTTTCATCCGTCATACGGCATACGTCGTCCTTCATCCGTCATACGTCATACGTCGTCCTTCATCCGTCATACGTCATACGTCGTCCTTCATCCGTCATCCGTCATACTTAATCCTTCATCCGTCATCCGTCATCTATAATCCGTCATCCGTCATACTAAATCTTTCATCCGTCATACGGCATACGTCGTCCTTCATCCGTCATACGTCATACGTCGTCCTTCATCCGTCATCTATAATCCGTCATCCGTCATACTTCATCCTTCATCCGTCATACTTCATACGCCGTCCTTCATCCGTCATCTGTCATCCGTCATCCGTCATACTTCATCCTTCATCCGTCATACTTAATCCTCCATCCGTCATACGGCATACGTCATACGTCATACGCCCTCCTTCATCCGTCATCTATAATCCGTCATCCTTCATACTTCATCCTTCATCCGTCATCCTTAATCCGTCATACGTCATACGCCGTCCTTCATCCGTCATCTATCATTCGTCATCTGTCATCCTTCATCCGTCATCCTTCATCCGTCATACGTCATACGCCGTCCTTCATCCGTCATCTATCATTCGTCATCTGTCATACGTCGTCCGTCATCCGTCATCTATCATCCGTCATCCGTCATTCTTCATCCGTCATACGTCGTCCTTCATCCGTCATCTAACATCCGTCATCCGTCTTACTTAATCTTTCATCCGTCATACGGCATACGTCGTCCTTCATCCGTCATACGTCATACGTCGTCCTTCATCCGTCATACGTCATACGTCGTCCTTCATCAGTCATCCGTCATCTATAATCCGTCATCCGTCGTACTTCATCCTTCATCGTTCATCCGTCATCCTTCATCCGTCATACGTCATACGCCGTCCTTCATCCGTCATCCGTCATTCTTCATCCGTCATACTTCATCCGTCATCCGTCATCTATAATCCGTCATCCCTAATACTTCATCCTTCATCCGTCATACTTAATCCTTCATCCGTCATACGGCATAAGTCGTCCTTCATCCGTCATACGTCATACGTCGTCCTTCATCCGTCATACGTCATCTATGATCCGTCATCCGTCATACTTCATCCTTCATCCGACATTCGTCATACGCCGTCCTTCATCCGTCATTCTTCATCCCTCATACTTCATCCTTCATACTTAATCCTTCATCCGTCATCCGTCATCTATAATCCGTCATCCGTCATACTTAATCTTTCATCTGTCATACGGCATACGTCGTCCTTCATCCGTCATACGTCATACGTCGTCCTTCATCCGTCATCTATAATCCGTCATCCGTCATACTTAATCTTTCATCTGTCATACGGCATACGTCGTCCTTCATCCGTCATACGTCATACGTCGTCCTTCATCCGTCATCCGTCATCCGTCATACTTCATCCTTCATCCGTCATACGTCGTCCTTCATCCGTCATCTATCATCCGTCATCCGTCTTACTTAATCTTTCATCCGTCATACGGCATACGTCGTCCTTCATCCGTCATACGTCATACGTCGTCCTTCATCCGTCATCCGTCATCTATAATCCGTCATCAGTCATACTTTATCCTTCATCCGTCTTCCTTCATCCGTCATACGTCATACGTCGTCCTTCATCCGTCATCTATCATCCGTCATCCGTCATTCTTCATCCGTCATATTTCATCCTTCATCCGTCATACTTAATCCTTCATCCGTCATACGGCATACGTCGTCCTTCATCCGTCATACGTCATCTATAATCCGTCATCAATCATACTTCATCCTTCATCCGTCATCCTTCATCCGTCATACGTCATACGCCGTCCTTCATCCGTCATCTATCATCCGTCATCCGTCTTACTTAATCTTTCATCCGTCATACGGCATACGTCGTCCTTCATCCGTCATCCGTCATCTATAATCCGTCATCCGTCATACATCATCCTTCATCCGTCATCCTTCATCCGTCATACGTCATACGCCGTCCTTCATCCGTCATACTTAATCCTTCATCCGTCATACGGCATACGTCGTCCTTCATCCGTCATCCGTCATCTATAATCCGTCATCCGTCATACTTCATCCTTCATCCGTCATCCTTCATCCGTCATACGTCATACGCCGTCCTTCATCCGTCATCCGTCATTCTTCATCCGTCGTTCTTCAACCGTCATCTAACATCCCTCATCCGTCTTACTTAATCTTTCATCCGTCATACGGCATACGTCGTCCTTCATCCGTCATACGTCATACGTCGTCCTTCATCCGTCATCCGTCATCTATAATCCGTCATCCGTCGTACTTCATCCTTCATCCGTCATACGTCATACGCCGTCCTTCATCCGTCATCTATCATCCGTCATCCGTCATCCGTCATTCTTCATCCGTCATATTTCATCCTTCATCCGTCATACTTAATCCTTCATCCGTCATACGGCATACGTCGTCCTTCATCCGTCATACGTCATCTATAATCCGTCATCAATCATACTTCATCCTTCATCCGTCATCCTTCATCCGTCATACGTCATACGCCGTCCTTCATCCGTCATCTATCATCCGTCATCGGTCATTCTTCATCCGTCATACTTCATCCTTCATCCGTCATACTTAATCCTTCTTCCGTCATGCGGCATACGTCGTCCTTCATCCGTCATACTTCATCCTTCATCCGTCGTACTTCATCCTTCATCCGTCATCCTTCATCCGTCATACTTCATCCGTCATACGTCATACGCCGTCCTTCATCCGTCATCCGTCATCCGTCATTCTTCATCCGTCATATTTCATCCTTCATCCGTCATACTTAATCCTTCATCCGTCATACGGCATACGTCGTCCTTCATCCGTCATCCGTCATCTATAAATCGTCATCCGTCATACTTCATCCTTCATCCGTCATCCTTCATCCGTCATACGTCATACGCCGTCCTTCATCCGTCATACTTAATCCTTCATCCGTCATACGGCATACGTCGTCCTTCATCCGTCATCCGTCATCTATAATCCGTCATCCGTCATACTTCATCCTTCATCCGTCATCCTTCATCCGTCATACGTCATACGCCGTCCTTCATCCGTCATCCGTCATTCTTCATCAGTCATACGTCGTTCTTCAACCGTCATCTAACATCCCTCATCCGTCTTACTTAATCTTGCATCCGTCATACGGCATACGTCGTCCTTCATCCGTCATACGTCATACGTCGTCCTTCATCCGTCATCCGTCATCTATAATCCGTCATCCGTCATACTTCATCCTTCATCCGTCATACGTCATACGCCGTCCTTCATCCGTCATATATCATCCGTCATCCGTCATTCTTCATCCGTCATATTTCATCCTTCATCCGTCATACTTAATCCTTCATCCGTCATACGGCATACGTCGTCCTTCATCCGTCATACGTCATCTATAATCCGTCATCAATCATACTTCATCCTTCATCAGTCATCCTTCATCCGTCATACGTCATACGCCGTCCTTCATCCGTCATCTATCATCCGTCATCGGTCATTCTTCATCCGTCATACTTCATCCTTCACCGTCATACTTAATCCTTCATCCGTCATGCGGCATACGTCGTCCTTCATCCGTCATACTTCATCCTTCATCCGTCGTACTTCATCCTTCATCCGTCATCCTTCATCCGTCATACGTCATACGCCGTCCTTCATCCGTCATCTATCATCCGTCATCCGTCATTCTTCATCCGTCATATTTCATCCTTCATCCGTCATACTTAATCCTTCATCCGTCATACGGCATACGTCGTCCTTCATCCGTCATACGTCATCTATAATCCGTCATCAATCATACTTCATCCTTCATCCATCATCCTTCATCCGTCATACGTCATACGCCGTCCTTCATCCGTCATCTATCATCCGTCATCCGTCTTACTTAATCTTTCATCCGTCATACGGCATACGTCGTCCTTCATCCGTCATCCGTCATCTATAATCCGTCATCCGTCATACTTCATCCTTCATCCGTCATCCTTCATCCGTCATACGTCATACGCCGTCCTTCATCCGTCATACGGCATACGTCGTCCTTCATCCGTCATCCGTCATACTTCATCCTTCATCCGTCATCCTTCATCCGTCATACGTCATACGCCGTCCATCATCCGTCATCCGTCATTCTTCATCCGTCATACGTCGTTCTTTCAACTGTCATCTAACATCCCTCATCCGTCTTACTTAATCTTTCATCCGTCATACGTCATACGCCGTCCTTCATCCGTCATCTATCATCCGTCATCGGTCATTCTTCATCCGTCATACTTCATCCTTCATCCGTCATACTTAATCCTTCATCCGTCATGCGGCATACGTCGTCCTTCATCCGTCATACTTCATCCTTCATCCGTCGTACTTCATCCTTCATCCGTCATACGTCATACGCCGTCCTTCATCCGTCATCTATCATCCGTCATCCGTCATTCTTCATCCGTCATATTTCATCCTTCATCCGTCATACTTAATCCTTCATCCGTCATACGGCATACGTCGTCCTTCCTCCGTCATACGTCATCTATAATCCGTCATCAATCATACTTCATCCTTCATCCATCATCCTTCATCCGTCATACGTCATACGCCGTCCTTCATCCGTCATCTATCATCCGTCATCCGTCTTACTTAATCTTTCATCCGTCATACGGCATACGTCGTCCTTCATCCGTCATCCGTCATCTATAATCCGTCATCCGTCATACTTCATCCTTCATCCATCATCCTTCATCCGTCATACGTCATACGCCGTCCTTCATCCGTCATACTTAATCCTTCATCCGTCATACGGCATACGTCGTCCTTCATCCGTCATCCGTCATCTATAATCCGTCATCCGTCATACTTCATCCTTCATCCGTCATCCTTCATCCGTCATACGTCATACGCCGTCCATCATCCGTCATCCGTCATTCTTCATCCGTCATACGTCGTTCTTTCAACTGTCATCTAACATCCCTCATCCGTCTTACTTAATGTTTCATCCGTCATACGGCATACGTCGTCCTTCATCCGTCATACGTCATACGTCGTCCTTCATCCGTCATCCGTCATCTATAATCCGTCATCCGTCGTACTTCATCCTTCATCCGTCATACGTCATACGCCGTCCTTCATCCGTCATCTATCATCCGTCATCGGTCATTCTTTATCCGTCATACTTCATCCTTCATCCGTCATAGTTAATCCTTCATCCGTCATGCGGCATAGTTCGTCCTTCATCCGTCATACTTCATCCTTCATCCGTCGTACTTCATCCTTCATCCGTCATCCTTCATCCGTCATACGTCATACGCCGTCCTTCATCCGTCATACGTCGTCCTTCATCCGTCATCTAACATCCGTCATCCGTCTTACTTTATCTTTCATCCGTCATACGGCATACGTCGTCCTTCATCCGTCATACGTCATACGTCGTCTTTCATCCGTCATCCGTCATCTATAATCCGTCATCCGTCATACTTCATCCTTCATCCGTCATACTTCATCCGTCATACGTCATACGCCGTTCTTCAACCGTCATCTAACATCCGTCATCCGTCTTACTTAATCTTTCATCCGTCATACGGCATACGTCGTCCTTCAACCGTCATACGTCATACGCCGTCCTTCATCCGTCATCCGTCATCTATAATCCGTCATCCGTCGTACTTCATCCTTCATCCGTCATACGTCATACGCCGTCTTTCATCCGTCATCTATCATCCGTCATCGGTCATACTTAATCCTTCATCCGTCATGCGGCGTACGTCGTCCTTCATCCGTCATACTTCATCCTTCATCCGTCATCCTTCATCCGTCATATGTCATTCTTCATCCCTCATACTTCATCCTTAATCCTTCATCCGTCATACGTCATACGCCGTCCTTCATCCGTCATTTATCATCCGTCATCCGTCATTCTTCATCCCTCATACTTCATCCTTCATCCGTCATACTTAATCCTTCATCCGTCATCCGTCATCTATAATCCGTCATCCGTCATACTTAATCTTTCATCCGTCATACGGCATACGTCGTCCTTCATCCGTCATACGTCATACGTCGTCCTTCATCCGTCATACGGCATACGTCGTCCCTCATCCGTCATACGTCATACGTCGTCCTTCATCCGTCATCCGTCATCCGTCATACTTCATCCTTCATCCGTCATTCTTCATCCGTCATACGTCATACGCCGTCCTTCATCCGTCATCTATCATCCGTCATCCGTCATTCTTCATCCGTCATACGTCGTCCTTCATCCATCATCTAAAGTCCGTCATCCGTCATACGTCATCCTTCATCCGTCATACTTAATCTTTCATCCGTCATACGGTATACGTCGTCCTTCATCCGTCATACGGCATACGTCGTCCTTCATCCGTCATACGTCATACGTCGTCCTTCATCCGTCATCCGTCATCTATGATCCGTCATCCGTCATACTTCATCCTTCATCCGTCATACGTCATACGCCGTCCTTCATCCGTCATTTATTATCCGTCATCCGTCATTCTTCATCCCTTATACTTCATCCTTCATCCGTCATACTTAATCCTTCATCCTTCATAAGGCATACGTCGTCCTTCATCCGTCATACGTCATACGTCGTCCTTCATCCGTCATCCGTCATCTATAATCCGTCATCCGTCATACTTCATCCTTCATCCTTCATCCGTCATACGTCATACGCCTTCCTTCATCCGTCATCTATCATCCGTCATCCTTCATCCGTCATACTTCTTCCTTCATCCTTCATCCGTCATCTATAATCCGTCATCCGTCATACTTAATCTTTCATCCGTCATACGGCATACGTCGTCCTTCATCCGTCATACGTCATACGTCGTCCTTCATCCGTCATACTTCTTCCTTCATCCTTCATCCGTCATACGTCATACGCCGTCCTTCATCCGTCATTTATCATCCGTCATCCGTCATCCTTCATCCGTCGTCCTTCATCCGTCATCTAACATCCGTCATCCGTCATACGTCACCCGTCATCCGTCATTCTTCATCCGTCATACGTCGTCCTTCATCCGTCATCTATAATCCGTCATCCGTCATACTTAATCTTTCATCCGTCATACGGCATACGTCGTCCTTCATCCGTCATACGTCATACGTCGTCCTTCATCCGTCATACGGCATACGTCGTCCCTCATCCGTCATACGTCATACGACGTCCTTCATCCGTCATCCGTCATCCGTCATACTTCATCCGTCATCCGTCATCCTTCATCCGTCATACGTCATACGTCGTCCCTCATCCGTCATACGTCATACGACGTCCTTCATCCGTCATCCGTCATCCGTCATACTTCATCCTTCATCGGTCATTCTTCATCCGTCATACGTCATACGCCGTCCTTCATCCGTCATCTATCATCCGTCATCCGTCATTCTTCATCCGTCATACGTCGTCCTTCATCCATCATCTAAAGTCCGTCATCCGTCATACGTCATCCTTCATCCGTCATACTTAATATTTCATCCGTCATACGGTATACGTCGTCCTTCATCCGTCATACGGCATACGTCGTCCTTCATCCGTCATACGTCATACGTCGTCCTTCATCCGTCATCCGTCATCTATGATCCGTCATCCGTCATACTTCATCCTTCATCCGTCATACGTCATACGCCGTCCTTCATCCGTCATTTATTATCCGTCATCCGTCATTCTTAATCCCTTATACTTCATCCTTCATCCGTCATACTTAATCCTTCATCCGTCATCCGTCATCTATAATCCGTCATCCGTCATACTTAATCTTTCATCCGTCATAAGGCATACGTCGTCCTTCATCCGTCATACGTCATACGTCGTCCTTCATCCGTCATCCGTCATCTATAATCCGTCATACGTCATACGCCTTCCTTCATCCGTCATCTATCATCCGTCATCCTTCATCCGTCATACTTCATCCTTCATCCTTCATCCGTCATACGTCATACGCCGTCCTTCATCCGTCATTTATCATCCGTCATCCGTCATCCTTCATCCGTCATCCTTCATCCGTCATACGTCATACGCCGTCCTTCATCCGTCATCCGTCATCTATAATCCGTCATCCGTCATACTTCATCCTTCATCCGTCATCCTTCATCCGTCATACGTCATCTATCATCCGTCATCCGTCATCCTTCATCCGTCATACGTCATACACCGTCCTTCATCCGTCATCTATCATCCGTCATTCTTCATCCGTCATACGTCGTCCTTCATCCGTCATCTAACATCCGTCATCCGTCATACGTCATCCGTCATCCGTCATTCTTCATCCGTCATACGTCGTCCTTCATCCGTCATCTAACATCCGTCATCCGTCTTACTTTATCTTTCATCCGTCATACGGCATACGTCGTCCTTCATCCGTCATACGTCATACGTCGTCTTTCATCCGTCATCCGACATCTATAATCCGTCATCCGTCGTACTTCATCCTTCATCCGTCATCCTTCATCCGTCATACGTCATACGCCGTTCTTCAACCGTCATCTAACATCCGTCATCCGTCTTACTTAATCTTTCATCCGTCATACGGCATACGTCGTCCTTCATCCGTCATACGTCATTCGTCGTCCTTCATCCGTCATCCGTCATCTATAATCCATCATCCGTCGTACTTCATCCTTCATCCGTCATACGTCATACGCCGTCCTTCATCCGTCATCTATCATCCGTCATCGGTCATTCTTCATCCGTCATACTTCATCCTTCATCCGTCATACTTAATCCTTCATCCGTCATACGTCATCCGTCATCCGTCATTCTTCATCCGTCATACGTCGTCCTTCATCCGTCATCTAACATCCGTCATCCGTCTTACTTTATATTTCATCCGTCATACGGCATACGTCGTCCTTCATCCGTCATACGTCATACGTCGTCTTTCATCCGTCATCCGTCATCTATAATCCGTCATCCGTCATACTTCATCCTTCATCCGTCATCCTTCATCCGTCATACGTCATACGCCGTTCTTCAACCGTCATCTAACATCCGTCATCCGTCTTACTTAATCTTTCATCCGTCATACGGCATACGTCGTCCTTCATCCGTCATACGTCATTCGTCGTCCTTCATCCGTCATCCGTCATCTATAATCCATCATCCGTCGTACTTCATCCTTCATCCGTCATCCTTCATCCGTCATACGTCATACGCCGTCCTTCATCCGTCATCTATCATCCGTCATCGGTCATTCTTCATCCGTCATACTTTATCCTTCATCCGTCATACTTAATCCTTCATCCGTCATGCGGCATACGTCGTCCTTCATCCGTCATATTTCATCCTTCATCCGTCATACTTAATCCTTCATCCGTCATCTATCATCCGTCGTCCGTCATTCTTCATCCGTCATACGTCGTCCTTCATCCGTCATACGTCATCTATAATCCGTCATCCGTCATACTTCATCCTTCATCCGTCATCCTTCATCCGTCATACGTCATACGCCGTCCTTCATCCGTCATCTATCATCCGTCATCCGTCATACGTCATCCTTCATCCGTCATACTTAATCCTTCATCCGTCATACGGCATACGTCGTCCTTCATCCGTCATCCGTCATCTATCATCCGTCATCCGTCATTCTTCATCCGTCATACGTCGTCCTTCATCCGTCATCTAACATCCGTCATCCGTCATCCGTCATTCTTCATCCGTCATACGTCGTCCTTCATCCGTCATACGTCATCTATAATCCGTCATCCGTCATACTTCATCCTTCATCCGTCATCCTTCATCCGTCATACGTCATACGCCGTCCTTCATCCGTCATCTATCATCCGTCATCCGTCATCCGTCATTCTTCATCCGTCATATTTCATCCTTCATCCGTCATACTTAATCCTTCATCCGTCATCTATCATCCGTCATCCGTCATACGTCGTCCTTCATCCGTCATACGTCATCTTTAATCCGTCATCCGTCATACTTCATCCTTCATCCGTCATCCTTCATCCGTCATACGTCATACGTCGTCCTTCATCCGTCATCTAACATCCGTCATCCGTCATACGTCATCCTTCATCCGTCATACTTAATCCTTCATCCGTCATACGGCATACGTCGTCCTTCATCCGTCATACGTCACCTATAATCCGTCATCCGTCATACTTCATCCTTCATCCGTCATCCTTCATCCGTCATACGTCATACGCCGTCCTTCATCCGTCATCTATCATCCGTCATCCGTCATTCTTCATCTGTCATACGTCGTCCTTCATCCGTCATCTAACATCCGTCATCCGTCATACGTCATCCTTCATCCGTCATACTTAATCCTTCATCCGTCATACGGCATACGTCGTCCATCATCCGTCATACGTCATCTATAATCCGTCATCCGTCATGCTTCATCCTTCATCCGTCATATTTCATCCTTCATCCGTCATCCTTCATCCGTCATACGGCATACATCGTCCTTCATCCGTCATCTATCATCCGTCATCCGTCATTCTTCATCCGTCTTACGCCGTACTTCATCCGTCATCTATCATCCGTCATCCGTCATACTTCATCCGTCATATTTCATCCTTCATCCGTCATACTTAATCCGTCATACGTCATACGCCGTCCTTCATCCGTCATCTATCATCCGTCATTCTTCATCCGTCATACGTCGTCCTTCATCCGTCATCTAACATCCGTCATCCGTCATACGTCATCCGTCATCCGTCATTCTTCATCCGTCATACGTCGTCCTTCATCCGTCATCTAACATCCGTCATCCGTCTTACTTTATCTTTCATCCGTCATACGGCATACGTCGTCCTTCATCCGTCATACGTCATACGTCGTCTTTCATCCGTCATCCGTCATCTATAATCCGTCATCCGTCGTACTTCATCCTTCATCCGTCATCCTTCATCCGTCATACGTCATACGCCGTTCTTCAACCGTCATCTAACATCCGTCATCCGTCTTACTTAATCTTTCATCCGTCATACGGCATACGTCGTCCTTCATCCGTCATACGTCATTCGTCGTCCTTCATCCGTCATCCGTCATCTATAATCCATCATCCGTCGTACTTCATCCTTCATCCGTCATACGTCATACGCCGTCCTTCATCCGTCATCTATCATCCGTCATCGGTCATTCTTCATCCGTCATACTTCATCCTTCATCCGTCATACTTAATCCTTCATCCGTCATACGTCGTCCTTCATCCGTCATCTAACATCCGTCATCCGTCTTACTTTATCTTTCATCCGTCATACGGCATACGTCGTCCTTCATCCGTCATACGTCATACGTCGTCTTTCATCCGTCATCCGTCATCTATAATCCGTCATCCGTCGTACTTCATCCTTCATCCGTCATCCTTCATCCGTCATACGTCATACGCCGTTCTTCAACCGTCATCTAACATCCGTCATCCGTCTTACTTAATCTTTCATCCGTCATACGGCATACGTCGTCCTTCATCCGTCATACGTCATTCGTCGTCCTTCATCCGTCATCCGTCATCTATAATCCATCATCCGTCGTACTTCATCCTTCATCCGTCATACGTCATACGCCGTCCTTCATCCGTCATCTATCATCCGTCATCGGTCATTCTTCATCCGTCATACTTCATCCTTCATCCGTCATACTTAATCCTTCATCCGTCATACGTCATCCGTCATCCGTCATTCTTCATCCGTCATACGTCGTCCTTCATCCGTCATCTAACATCCGTCATCCGTCTTACTTTATCTTTCATCCGTCATACGGCATACGTCGTCCTTCATCCGTCATACGTCATACGTCGTCTTTCATCCGTCATCCGTCATCTATAATCCGTCATCCGTCATACTTCATCCTTCATCCGTCATCCTTCATCCGTCATACGTCATACGCCGTTCTTCAACCGTCATCTAACATCCGTCATCCGTCTTACTTAATCTTTCATCCGTCATACAGCATACGTCGTCCTTCATCCGTCATACGTCATTCGTCGTCCTTCATCCGTCATCCGTCATCTATAATCCATCATCCGTCGTACTTCATCCTTCATCCGTCATCCTTCATCCGTCATACGTCATGCGCCGTCCTTCATCCGTCATCTATCATCCGTCATCGGTCATTCTTCATCCGTCATACTTTATCCTTCATCCGTCATACTTAATCCTTCATCCGTCATGCGGCATACGTCGTCCTTCATCCGTCATATTTCATCCTTCATCCGTCATACTTAATCCTTCATCCGTCATCTATCATCCGTCGTCCGTCATTCTTCATCCGTCATACGTCGTCCTTCATCCGTCATACGTCATCTATAATCCGTCATCCGTCATACTTCATCCTTCATCCGTCATCCTTCATCCGTCATACGTCATACGCCGTCCTTCATCCGTCATCTATCATCCGTCATCCGTCATACGTCATCCTTCATCCGTCATACTTAATCCTTCATCCGTCATACGGCATACGTCGTCCTTCATCCGTCATCCGTCATCTATCATCCGTCATCCGTCATTCTTCATCCGTCATACGTCGTCCTTCATCCGTCATCTAACATCCGTCATCCGTCATCCGTCATTCTTCATCCGTCATACGTCGTCCTTCATCCGTCATACGTCATCTATAATCCGTCATCCGTCATACTTCATCCTTCATCCGTCATCCTTCATCCGTCATACGTCATACGCCGTCCTTCATCCGTCATATTTCATCCTTCATCCGTCATACTTAATCCTTCATCCGTCATCTATCATCCGTCATCCGTCATACGTCGTCCTTCATCCGTCATACGTCATCTATAATCCGTCATCCGTCATACTTCATCCTTCATCCGTCATCCTTCATCCGTCATACGTCATACGTCGTCCTTCATCCGTCATCTAACATCCGTCATCCGTCATACGTCATCCTTCATCCGTCATACTTAATCCTTCATCCGTCATACGGCATACGTCGTCCTTCATCCGTCATACGTCACCTATAATCCGTCATCCGTCATACTTCATCCTTCATCCGTCATCCTTCATCCGTCATACGTCATACGCCGTCCTTCATCCGTCATCTATCATCCGTCATCCGTCATTCTTCATCTGTCATACGTCGTCCTTCATCCGTCATCTAACATCCGTCATCCGTCATACGTCATCCTTCATCCGTCATACTTAATCCTTCATCCGTCATACGGCATACGTCGTCCATCATCCGTCATACGTCATCTATAATCCGTCATCCGTCATGCTTCATCCTTCATCCGTCATATTTCATCCTTCATCCGTCATCCTTCATCCGTCATACGGCATACATCGTCCTTCATCCGTCATCTATCATCCGTCATCCGTCATTCTTCATCCGTCTTACGCCGTACTTCATCCGTCATCTATCATCCGTCATCCGTCATACTTCATCCGTCATATTTCATCCTTCATCCGTCATACTTAATCCGTCATACGTCATACGCCGTCCTTCATCCGTCATCTATCATCCGTCATTCTTCATCCGTCATACGTCGTCCTTCATCCGTCATCTAACATCCGTCATCCGTCATACGTCATCCGTCATCCGTCATTCTTCATCCGTCATACGTCGTCCTTCATCCGTCATCTAACATCCGTCATCCGTCTTACTTTATCTTTCATCCGTCATACGGCATACGTCGTCCTTCATCCGTCATACGTCATACGTCGTCTTTCATCCGTCATCCGTCATCTATAATCCGTCATCCGTCGTACTTCATCCTTCATCCGTCATCCTTCATCCGTCATACGTCATACGCCGTTCTTCAACCGTCATCTAACATCCGTCATCCGTCTTACTTAATCTTTCATCCGTCATACGGCATACGTCGTCCTTCATCGGTCATACGTCATTCGTCGTCCTTCATCCGTCATCCGTCATCTATAATCCATCATCCGTCGTACTTCATCCTTCATCCGTCATACGTCATACGCCGTCCTTCATCCGTCATCTATCATCCGTCATCGGTCATTCTTCATCCGTCATACTTCATCCTTCATCCGTCATACTTAATCCTTCATCCGTCATACGTCATCCGTCATCCGTCATTCTTCATCCGTCATACGTCGTCCTTCATCCGTCATCTAACATCCGTCATCCGTCTTACTTTATCTTTCATCCGTCATACGGCATACGTCGTCCTTCATCCGTCATACGTCATACGTCGTCTTTCATCCGTCATCCGTCATCTATAATCCGTCATCCGTCATACTTCATCCTTCATCCGTCATCCTTCATCCGTCATACGTCATACGCCGTTCTTCAACCGTCATCTAACATCCGTCATCCGTCTTACTTAATCTTTCATCCGTCATACGGCATACGTCGTCCTTCATCCGTCATACGTCATTCGTCGTCCTTCATCCGTCATCCGTCATCTATAATCCATCATCCGTCGTACTTCATCCTTCATCCGTCATCTATCATCCGTCATCGGTCATTCTTCATCCGTCATACTTCATCCTTCATCCGTCATACTTAATCCTTCATCCGTCATGCGGCATACGTCGTCCTTCATCCGTCATACTTCATCCTTCATCCGTCAGCCTTCATCCTTCATATGTCATTCTTCATCCCTCATACTTCATCCTTCATCCTTCATCCGTCATACGTCATACGCCTTCCTTCATCCGTCATTTATCATCCGTCATCCGTCATTCTTCATCCCTCATACTTCATCCTTCATCCGTCATACTTAATCCTTCATTCGTCATCCGTCATCCGTCATACTTAATCTTTCATCCGTCATACGGCACACGTCGTCCTTCATCCGTCATACGTCATACGTCGTCCTTCATCCGTCATACGGCATACGTCGTCCTTCATCCGTCATACGTCATACGTCGTCCTTCATCCATCATCCGTCATCCGTCATACTTCATCCTTCATCCGTCATTCTTCATCCGTCATACGTCGTCCTTCATCCGTCATCCGTCTTACTTAATCTTTCATCCGTCATACGGCATACGTCGTCCTTCATCCGTCATACGTCATACGTCATACGTCGTCCTTCATCCGTCATCCATCATCTATCATCCGTCATCCGTCATTCTTCATCCGTCATATTTCATCCTTCATCCGTCATACTTAATCCTTCATCCGTCATACGGCATACGTCGTCCTTCATCCATCATACGTCATCTATAATCCGTCATCCGTCATACTTCATCCGTCATACGTCGTCCTTCATCCGTCATCTAACGTCCGTCATACGTCATACGTCGTCCTTCATCCGTCATACGGCATACGTTGTCCTTCATCCGTCATACGTCATACGTCGTCCTTCATCCGTCATCTAACGTCCGTCATCCGTCATACGTCATCCATCATCCGTCATACTTAATCCTTCATCCGTCATACGGTATACGTCGTCCTTCATCCGTCATACGGCATACGTCGTCCTACATCTGTCATCCGTCATCTATGATCCGTCATCCGTCATACTTCATCCTTCATCCGTCATACATCATACGCCGTCCTTCATCCGTCATTTATCATCCGTCATCCGTCATTCTTCATCCCTTATACTTCATCCTTCATCCGTCATACTTAATCCTTCATCCGTCATCCGTCATCTATAAGCCGTCATCCGTCATACTTAATCTTTCTTCCGTCATAAGGCATACGTCGTCCTTCATCCGTCATACGTCATACGTCGTCCTTCATCCGTCATCCGTCATCTATAATCCGTCATCCGTGATACTTCATCCTTCATCCTTCATCCGTCATACGTGATACGCCTTCCTTCATCCGTCATCTATCATCCGTCATCCGTCATCCGTCATACTTCATCCTTCATCCGTCATACGTCATACGCCGTCCTTCATCCGTCATTTATCATCCGTCATCCGTCATACTTCATCCGTCATACGTCATTCGCCGTCCTTCATTCGTCATCCGTCATCTTTAATCCGTCATTCGTCATACTTCATCCTTCATCCGTCATCCTTCATCTGTCATACGTCATACGCCGTCCTTCATCCGTCATCTATCATCCGTCATCCGTCATTCTTCATCCGTCATACGTCGTCCTTCATCCGTCATCTAACATCCGTCATCCGTCATACCTCATCCTTCATCCGTCATACTTCATCCTTCATACGTCATCCTTCATCCGTCATATGTCATTCTTCATCCCTCATACTTCATCCTTCATCCTTCATCCGTCATACTTAATCCTTCATCCGTCATACGGCATACGTCGTCCTTCATCCGTCATTTATCATCCGTCATCCGTCATACTTCATCCTTCATCCGTCATACTTCATACGTCGTCCTTCATCCGTCATCCGTCATACTTCATCCTTCATCCGTCATACTTCATCCTTCATCCGTCATACGTTATACGCCGTCCTTCATCCGTCATCTATCATCCGTCATCCATCATAGTTCATCCTTCATCCGTCATACTTCATACGCCGTCCTTCATCCGTCATCTATCATCCGTCATCCGTCATACTTCATCCTTCATCCGTCATACTTCATACGTCGTACTTCATCCGTTATCTATCATCCGTCATCCGTCATTCTTCATCCGTCATACTTCATCCTTCATCCGTCATACGTCATACGTCTTCTTCATCCGTCATACTTAATCCTTCATCCGTCATACGGCATACGTCGTCCTTCATCCGTCATACGTCATCTATAATCCGTCATCCGTCATACTTCATCCTTCATCTGTCATACTTCATACGCCGTCCTTCATCCGTTATCTATCATCCGTCGTCCGTCATTCTTCATCCGTCATACTTCATCCTTCATCCGTCATACGGCATACGTCGTCCTACATCTGTCATCCGTCATCTATGATCCGTCATCCGTCATACTTCATCCTTCATCCGTCATACATCATACGCCGTCCTTCATCCGTCATTTATCATCCGTCATCCGTCATTCTTCATCCCTTATACTTCATCCTTCATCCGTCATCCGTCATCTATAAGCCGTCATCCGTCATACTTAATCTTTCATCCGTCATAAGGCATACGTCGTCCTTCATCCGTCATACGTCATACGTCGTCCTCCATCCGTCATCCGTCATCTATAATCCGTCATCCGTGATACTTCATCCTTCATCCTTCATCCGTCATACGTGATACGCCTTCCTTCATCCGTCATCTATCATCCGTCATCCGTCATCCGTCATACTTCATCCTTCATCCTTCATACGTCATACGCCGTCCTTCATCCGTCATTTATCATCCGTCATCCGTCATCCTTCATCCGTCATACGTCATACGCCGTCCTTCATTCGTCATCCGTCATCTATAATCCGTAATCAGTCATACTTCATCCTTCATCCGTCATCCTTCATCCGTCATACGTCATACGCCGTCCTTCATCCGTCATCTATCATCCGTCATCTGTCATCCTTCATCCGTCATACATCATACGCCGTCCTTCAGCCGTCATCTATCATCCGTCATCCGTCATTCTTCATCCGTCATACGTCGTCCTTCATCCGTCATCTAACATCCGTCATCCGTCATACCTCATCCTTCATCCGTCATACTTCATCCTTCATACGTCATCCTTCATCCGTCATATGTCATTCTTCATCCCTCATACTTCATCCTTCATCCTTCATCCGTCATACTTAATCCTTCATCCGTCATACGGCATACGTCGTCCTTCATCCGTCATCTATCATCCGTCATCCGTCATACTTCATCCTTCATCCGTCATACTTCATACGTCGTCCTTCATCCGTCATCCGTCATCTATAATCCGTCATCCGTCATACTTCATCCTTCATCCGTCATCCTTCATCCGTCGTACGGCATACGTCGTCCTTCATCCGTCATCTATCATCCGTCATCCGTCATTCTTCATCCGTCATATTTCATCCTTCATCCGTCATATTTAATCCTTCATCCGTCATCTATCATCCGTCATCCGTCATTCTTCATCCGTCATACGTCGTCCTTCATCCGTCATACGTCATCTATAATCCGTCATCCGTCATACTTCATCCTTCATCCGTCATCCTTCATCCGTCATACGTCATACGCCGTCCTTCATCCGTCATCTATCATCCGTCATCCGTCATACGTCATCCTTCATCCGTCATACTTAATCCTTCATCCGTCATACGGCATACGTCGTCCTTCATCCGTCATCCGTCATCTATCATCCGTCATCCGTCATTCATCATCCGTCATACTTCGTCCTTCATCCGTCATCTAACATCCGTCATCCGTCATCCGTCATTCTTCATCCGTCATACGTCGTCCTTCATCCGTCATACGTCATCTATAATCCGTCATCCGTCATACTTCATCCTTCATCCGTCATCCTTCATCCGTCATACGTCATACGCCGTCCTTCATCCGTCATCTATCATCCGTCATCCGTCATCCGTCATTCTTCATCCGTCATATTTCATCCTTCATCCGTCATACTTAATCCTTCATCCGTCATCTATCATCCGTCATCCGTCATACGTCGTCCTTCATCCGTCATACGTCATCTATAATCCGTCATCCGTCATCCGTCATACTTCATCCTTCATCCGTCATCCTTCATCCGTCATACGTCATACGTCGTCCTTCATCCGTCATCTAACATCCGTCATCCGTCATACGTCATCCTTCATCCGTCATACTTAATCCTTCATCCGTCATACGGCATACGTCGTCCTTCATCCGTCATACGTCACCTATAATCCGTCATCCGTCATACTTCATCCTTCATCCGTCATCCTTCATCCGTCATACGTCATACGCCGTCCTTCATCCGTCATCTAACATCCATCATCCGTCATACGTCATCCTTCATCCGTCATACTTAATCCTTCATCCGTCATACGGCATACGTCGTCCATCATCCGTCATACGTCATCTATAATCCGTCATCCGTCATGCTTCATCCTTCATCCGTCATATTTCATCCTTCATCCGTCATCCTTCATCCGTCATACGGCATACATCGTCCTTCATCCGTCATCTATCATCCGTCATCCGTCATTCTTCATCCGTCTTACGCCGTACTTCATCCGTCATCTATCATCCGTCATCCGTCATACTTCATCCGTCATATTTCATCCTTCATCCGTCATACTTAATCCTTCATCCGTCATACGGCATACGTCGTCCTTCGTCCGCCATACGTCATCTATATTCCGTCATCCGTCATACTTCATCCTTCATCCGTCATCCTTCATCCGTCATCCTTCATCCGTCATCCGTCATACGTCATACGCCGTCCTTCATCGGTCATCTATCGTCCGTCATCCGTCATTCTTCATCCGTCATACGTCATCCTTTATCCTTCATCCGTCATCCTTCATCCGTCATACGTCATACGCCGTCCTTCATCCGTCATCTATCATCCGTCATCTATCATCCGTCATCCGTCATTCTTCATCCGTCATACGTCGTCCTTCATCCGTCATCTAACATCCGTCATCCGTCATACTTCATCCTACATCCGTCATACTTCATACGTCGTACTTCATCCATCATCTATCATCCGTCATCCGTCATTCTTCATCCGTCATATTTCATCCTTCATCCGTCATACTTAATCCTTCATCCGTCATACGGCATACGTCGTCCTTCATCCGTCATCCTTCATCCGTCATACGTCATACGCCGTCCTTCATCCGTCATCTATCATCCGTCATCCGTCATTCTTCATCCGTCATACGTCGTCCTTCATCCGTCATCTAACATCCGTCATCCGTCATACGTCATCCTTCATCCGTCATACTTAATCCTTCATCCGTCATACGGTATACGTCGTCCTTCATCCGTCATACGTCATCTATAATCCGTCATCCGTCATACTTCATCCTTCATCCGTCATCCTTCATCCGTCATACGTCATACGCCGTCCTTCATCCGTCATCTATCATCCGTCATCCGTCATTCTTCATCCGTCATACGTCGTCCTTCATCCGTCATACGTCATACGTCGTCCTTCATCCGTCATACGTCATACGTCGTCCTTCATCCGTCATCCGTCATCTATGATCCGTCATCCGTCATACTTCATCTTTCATCCGTCATACTACATGCGCCGTCCTTCATCCGTCATTTATCATTCGTCATCTGTTATTCTTCATCCCTCATACTTCATCCTTCATCCGTCATACTTAATCCTTCATCCGTCATACGGCATACGTCGTCCTTCCTCCGTCATACGTCATCTATAATCCGTCATCCGTCATACTTCATCCTTCATCCGTCATCCTTCATCCGTCATACGTCATACGCCGTCCTTCATCCGTCATCTATCATCCGTCATCCGTCTTACTTAATCTTTTATCCGTCATACGGCATACGTCGTCCTTCATCCGTCATCTATCATCCGTCATCCGTCATATTTCATCCTTCATCCGTCATACTTAATCCTTCATCCTTCATCCGTCATCTAACATCCGTCATCCGTCATACGTCATCCTTCATCCGTCATACTTAATCCTTCATCCGTCATACGGTATACGTCGTCCTTCATCCGTCATACGTCATCTATAATCCGTCATCCGTCATACTTCATCCTTCATCCGTCATCCTTCATCCGTCATACGTCATACGCCGTCCTTCATCCGTCATCTATCATCCGTCATCCGTCATTCTTCATCCGTCATACGTCGTCCTTCATCCGTCATACGTCATACGTCGTCCTTCATCCGTCATACGTCATACGTCGTCCTTCATCCGTCATCCGTCATCTATGATCCGTCATCCGTCATACTTCATCTTTCATCCGTCATACTACATGCGCCGTCCTTCATCCGTCATTTATCATCCGTCATCTGTCATTCTTCATCCCTCATACTTCATCCTTCATCCGTCATACTTAATCCTTCATCCGTCATACGGCATACGTCGTCCTTCCTCCGTCATACGTCATCTATAATCCGTCATCCGTCATACTTCATCCTTCATCCGTCATCCTTCATCCGTCATACGTCATACGCCGTCCTTCATCCGTCATCTATCATCTATAATCCGTCATCCGTCATACTTCATCCTTCATCCGTCATCCTTCATCCGTCATACGTCATACGCCGTCCTTCATCCGTCATCTATCATCCGTCATCCGTCATTCTTCATCCGTCATACGTCGTCCTTCATCCGTCATATTTCATCCTTCATCCATCATACTTAATCCTTCATCCGTCATACGGCATACGTCGTACTTCTTCCGTCATACGTCATCTATAATCCGTCATCCGTCATACTTCATCCTTCATCCGTCATCCTTCATCCGTCATCCTTCATCCGTCATACGTCATACGCCGTCCTTCATCCGTCATACGGCATACGTCGTCCTTCGTCCGCCATACGTCATGTATATTCCGTCATCCGTCATACTTCATCCTTCATCCGTCATCCTTCATCCGTCATACGTCATACGCCGTCCTTCATCCGTCATCTATCATCCGTCATCCGTCATTCTTCATCCGTCATACGTCGTCCTTCATCCGTCATCTTTCATCCGTCATCCGTCATTCTTCATCCGTCATACGTCGTCCTTCATCCGTCATACGTCATACGTCGTCCTTCATCCGTCATCCGTCATCTATGATCCGTCATCCGTCATCCTTCATCCGTCATCCTTCATCCTTCATCCGTCATACTTAATCCATCATCCGTCATACGGTATACGTCGTCCTTCATCCGTCATACGTCATCTATAATCCGTCATCCGTCATACTTCATCCTTCATCCGTCATCCTTCATCCGTCATACGTCATACGCCGTCCTTCATCCGTCATCTATCATCCGTCATCCGTCATTCTTCATCCGTCATACGTCGTCCTTCATCCGTCATACGTCATACGTCGTCCTTCATCCGTCATCCGTCATCTATGATCCGTCATCCGTCATACATCATCCTTCATCCGTCATACTTCATACGCCGTCCTTCATCCGTCATCTATCATCCGTCATCCGTCATACTTCATCCTTCATCCGCCATACTTCATACGTCGTACTTCATCCGTTATCTATCATCCGTCATCCGTCATTCTTCATCCCTCATACTTCATCCTTCATCCTTCATCCGTCATACTTAATCCTTCATTCGTCATACGGCATACGTCGTCCTTCATCCGTCATACGTCATACGCCTTCCTTCATCCGTCATTTATCATCCGTAATCTGTCATTCTTCATCCCTCATACTTCATCCTTCATCCGTCATACTTAATCCTTCATCCGTCATACGGCATACGTCGTCCTTCCTCCGTCATACGTCATCTATAATCCGTCATCCGTCATACTTCATCCTTCATCCGTCATCCTTCATCCGTCATACGTCATACGCCGTCCTTCATCCGTCATCTATCATCCGTCATCCGTCATTCTTCATCCGTCATACGTCGTCCTTCATCCGTCATCTAACATCCGTCATCCGTCATACGTCATCCTTCATCCGTCATACTTCATCCTTCATCCGTCATACTTCATCCTTCATTCGTCATCCTTCATCCGTAATCTATCATCCGTCATCCGTCATTCTTCATCCGTCATATTTCATCCTTCATCCGTCATACTTAATCCTTCATCTGTCATACGGCATACGTCGTCCTTCATCCGTCATACGTCGTACTTCATCCGTCATACGTCATCTATAATCCGTCATCCGTCATACTTCATCCGTCATACGTCATACGCCGTCCTTCATCCGTCATCTATCATCCGTCATCCGTCATTCTTCATCCGTCATACGTCGTCCTTCATCCGTCATCTAACATCCGTCATCCGTCATACGTCATCCTTCATCCGTCATACTTCATCCTTCATACGTCATCCTTCATCCGTCATCTATCATCCTTCATCCGTCATCCTTCATCCGTCATACGTCATACGCCGTCCTTCATCCGTCATCTATCATCCGTCATCTAACATCCGTCATCCGTCATACGTCGTCCTTCATCCGTCATCTAACATCCGTCATCCGTCATACGTCATCCTTCATCCGTCATACTTCATCCTTCATACGTCATCCTTCATCCGTAATCTATCATCCGTCATCCGTCATTCTTCATCCGTCATATTTCATCCTTCATCCGTCATACTTAATCCTTCATCTGTCATACGGCATACGTCGTCCTTCATCCGTCATACTTCATCCTTCATACGTCATCCTTCATCCGTCATCTATCATCCTTCATCCGTCATCCTTCATCCGTCATCTATCATCCGTCATCCGTCATTCTTCATCCGTCATACGTCGTCCTTCATCCGTCATCTAACATCCGTCATCCGTCATACGTCATACTTCATCCGTCATACTTCATCCTTCATCCGTCATACTTCATCATTCATACGTCATCCTTCATCCGTAATCTATCATCCGTCATCCGTCATTCTTCATCCGTCATATTTCATCCTTCATCCGTCATACTTAATCCTTCATCTGTCATACGGCATACGTCGTCCTTCATCCGTCATACGTCATCTATAATCCGTCATCCATCATACTTCATCCTTCATACGGCATACGTCGTCCTTCATCCGTCATACGTCATCTATAATCCGTCATCCGTCATACTTCATCCGTCATCCGTCATTCTTCATCCGTCATACGTCGTCCTTCATCCGTCATCTAACATCCGTCATTCGTCATACGTCATCCTTCATCCGTCATACTTCATCCTTCATACGTCATCCTTCATCCGTCATCTATCATCCGTCATCCGTCATTCTTCATCCGTCATACGTCGTCCTTCATCCGTCATCTAACATCCGTCATCCGTCATACGGCATAAGTCGTCCTTCATCCGTCATACGTCATCTAACATCCGTCATCCGTCATACGTCATCCTTCATCCGTCATACTTCATCCTTCATACGTCATCCTTCATCCATCATCTATCATCCTTCATCCGTCATCCTTCATCCGTCATACGTCATACGCCGTCCTTCATCCGTCATCTATCATCCGTAATCTATCATCCGTCATCCGTCATTCTTCATCCGTCATATTTCATCCTTCATCCGTCATACTTAATCCTTCATCCGTCATACGTCATACGTCGTCCTTCATCCGTCATCCGTCATCTATGATCCGTCATCTATCATCCGTCATCCGTCATTCTTCATCCGTCATACGTCGTCCTTCATCCGTCATCTAACATCCGTCATCCGTCATACGTCGTCCTTCATCCGTCATCTAACATCCGTCATCCGTCATACGTCATCCTTCATCCGTCATACTTCATCCTTCATACGTCATCCTTCATCCGTAATCTATCATCCGTCATCCGTCATTCTTCATCCGTCATATTTCATCCTTCATCCGTCATACTTAATCCTTCATCTGTCATGCGGCATACGTCGTCCTTCATCCGTCATACTTCATCCTTCATACGTCATCCTTCATCCGTCATCTATCATCCTTTATCCGTCATCCTTCATCCGTCATACGTCATACGCCGTCCTTCATCCGTCATCTATCATCCGTCATCCGTCATTCTTCATCCGTCATACGCCGTCCTTCATCCGTCATCTAACATCCGTCATCCGTCATACGTCATCCTTCATCCGTCATACTTCATCCTTCATCCGTCATTCTTCATCCGTCATACGTCGTCCTTCATCCGTCATCTAACATCCGTCATCCGTCATACGGCATAAGTCGTCCTTCATCCGTCATACGTCATCCTTCATACGTCATCCTTCATCCGTCATCTATAATCCGTCATCCGTCATACTTCATCCGTCATACGTCATACGCCGTCCTTCATCCGTCATCTATCATCCGTCATCCGTCATTCTTCATCCGTCATACGTCGTCCTTCATCCGTCATCTAACATCCGTCATCCGTCATACGTCATCCTTCATCCGTCATACTTCATCCTTCATACGTCATCCTTCATCCGTCATCTATCATCCTTCATCCGTCATCCTTCATCCGTCATACGTCATACGCCGTCCTTCATCCGTCATCTATCATCCGTCATCTAACATCCGTCATCCGTCATACGTCGTCCTTCATCCGTCATCTAACATCCGTCATCCGTCATACGTCATCCTTCATCCGTCATACTTCATCCTTCATACGTCATCCTTCATCCGTAATCTATCATCCGTCATCCGTCATTCTTCATCCGTCATATTTCATCCTTCATCCGTCATACTTAATCCTTCATCTGTCATACGGCATACGTCGTCCTTCATCCGTCATACTTCATCCTTCATACGTCATCCTTCATCCGTCATCTATCATCCTTCATCCGTCATCCTTCATCCGTCATCTATCATCCGTCATCCGTCATTCTTCATCCGTCATACGTCGTCCTTCATCCGTCATCTAACATCCGTCATCCGTCATACGTCATACTTCATCCGTCATACTTCATCCTTCATCCGTCATACTTCATCATTCATACGTCATCCTTCATCCGTAATCTATCATCCGTCATCCGTCATTCTTCATCCGTCATATTTCATCCTTCATCCGTCATACTTAATCCTTCATCTGTCATACGCCATACGTCGTCCTTCATCCGTCATACGTCATCTATAATCCGTCATCCATCATACTTCATCCTTCATACGGCATACGTCGTCCTTCATCCGTCATACGTCATCTATAATCCGTCATCCGTCATACTTCATCCGTCATCCGTCATTCTTCATCCGTCATACGTCGTCCTTCATCCGTCATCTAACATCCGTCATTCGTCATACGTCATCCTTCATCCGTCATACTTCATCCTTCATACGTCATCCTTCATCCGTCATCTATCATCCGTCATCCGTCATTCTTCATCCGTCATACGTCGTCCTTCATCCGTCATCTAACATCCGTCATCCGTCATACGGCATAAGTCGTCCTTCATCCGTCATACGTCATCTAACATCCGTCATCCGTCATACGTCATCCTTCATCCGTCATACTTCATCCTTCATACGTCATCCTTCATCCATCATCTATCATCCTTCATCCGTCATCCTTCATCCGTCATACGTCATACGCCGTCCTTCATCCGTCATCTATCATCCGTAATCTATCATCCGTCATCCGTCATTCTTCATCCGTCATATTTCATCCTTCATCCGTCATACTTAATCCTTCATCCGTCATACGTCATACGTCGTCCTTCATCCGTCATCCGTCATCTATGATCCGTCATCTATCATCCGTCATCCGTCATTCTTCATCCGTCATACGTCGTCCTTCATCCGTCATCTAACATCCGTCATCCGTCATACGTCGTCCTTCATCCGTCATCTAACATCCGTCATCCGTCATACGTCATCCTTCATCCGTCATACTTCATCCTTCATACGTCATCCTTCATCCGTAATCTATCATCCGTCATCCGTCATTCTTCATCCGTCATATTTCATCCTTCATCCGTCATACTTAATCCTTCATCTGTCATGCGGCATACGTCGTCCTTCATCCGTCATACTTCATCCTTCATACGTCATCCTTCATCCGTCATCTATCATCCTTTATCCATCATCCTTCATCCGTCATACGTCATACGCCGTCCTTCATCCGTCATCTATCATCCGTCATCCGTCATTCTTCATCCGTCATACGCCGTCCTTCATCCGTCATCTAACATCCGTCATCCGTCATACGTCATCCTTCATCCGTCATACTTCATCCTTCATCCGTCATTCTTCATCCGTCATACGTCGTCCTTCATCCGTCATCTAACATCCGTCATCCGTCATACGGCATAAGTCGTCCTTCATCCGTCATACGTCATCCTTCATACGTCATCCTTCATCCGTCATCTATAATCCGTCATCCGTCATACTTCATCCGTCATACGTCATACGCCGTCCTTCATCCGTCATCTATCATCCGTCATCCGTCATTCTTCATCCGTCATACGTCGTCCTTCATCCGTCATCTAACATCCGTCATCCGTCATACGTCATCCTTCATCCGTCATACTTCATCCTTCATACGTCATCCTTCATCCGTCATCTATCATCCTTCATCCGTCATCCTTCATCCGTCATACGTCATACGCCGTCCTTCATCCGTCATCTATCATCCGTCATCTAACATCCGTCATCCGTCATACGTCGTCCTTCATCCGTCATCTAACATCCGTCATCCGTCATACGTCATCCTTCATCCGTCATACTTCATCCTTCATACGTCATCCTTCATCCGTAATCTATCATCCGTCATCCGTCATGCTTCATCCGTCATATTTCATCCTTCATCCGTCATACTTAATCCTTCATCCGTCATACGTCATACGTCGTCCTTCATCCGTCATCCGTCATCTATGATCCGTCATCTATCATCCGTCATCCGTCATTCTTCATCCGTCATACGTCGTCCTTCATCCGTCATCTAACATCCGTCATCCGTCATACGTCGTCCTTCATCCGTCATCTATCATCCGTCATCCGTCATTCTTCATCCGTCATACGTCGTCCTTCATCCGTCATCTAACATCCGTCATCCGTCATACGTCGTCCTTCATCCGTCATCTAACATCCGTCATCCGTCATACGTCATCCTTCATCCGTCATACTTCATCCTTCATACGTCATCCTTCATCCGTAATCTATCATCCGTCATCCGTCATTCTTCATCCGTCATATTTCATCCTTCATCCGTCATACTTAATCCTTCATCTGTCATGCGGCATACGTCGTCCTTCATCCGTCATACTTCATCCTTCATACGTCATCCTTCATCCGTCATCTATCATCCTTTATCCGTCATCCTTCATCCGTCATACGTCATCCTTCATACGTCATCCTTCATCCGTCATCTATCATCCTTTATCCGTCATCCTTCATCCGTCATACGTCATACGCCGTCCTTCATCCGTCATCTATCATCCGTCATCCGTCATTCTTCATCCGTCATACGCCGTCCTTCATCCGTCATCTAACATCCGTCATCCGTCATACGTCATCCTTCATCCGTCATACTTCATCCTTCATCCGTCATTCTTCATCCGTCATACGTCGTCCTTCATCCGTCATCTAACATCCGTCATCCGTCATACGGCATAAGTCGTCCTTCATCCGTCATACGTCATCTAACATCCGTCATCCGTCATACGTCATCCTTCATCCGTCATACTTCATCCTTCATACGTCATCCTTCATCCATCATCTATCATCCTACATCCGTCATCCTTCATCCGTCATACGTCATACGCCGTCCTTCATCCGTCATCTAACATCCGTCATCCGTCATACGTCATACTTCATCCGTCATACTTCATCCTTCATCCGTCATACTTCATCATTCATACGTCATCCTTCATCCGTAATCTATCATCCGTCATCCGTCATTCTTCATCCGTCATATTTCATCCTTCATCCGTCATACTTAATCCTTCATCTGTCATACGGCATACGTCGTCCTTCATCCGTCATACGTCATCTATAATCCGTCATCCATCATACTTCATCCTTCATACGGCATACGTCGTCCTTCATCCGTCATACGTCATCTATAATCCGTCATCCGTCATACTTCATCCGTCATCCGTCATTC
This sequence comes from Papilio elwesi, assembly GCA_029849275.1. Classification (NCBI taxonomy): domain Eukaryota; kingdom Metazoa; phylum Arthropoda; class Insecta; order Lepidoptera; family Papilionidae; genus Papilio; species Papilio elwesi. Next base: position 11,846,841 of record CM056691.1, on the reverse strand, counting down.
TTCATCCGTCATACGTCGTCCTTCATCCGTCATCTAACATCCGTCATTCGTCATACGTCATCCTTCATCCGTCATACTTCATCCATCATACGTCATCCTTCATCCGTCATCTATCATCCGTCATCCGTCATTCTTCATCCGTCATACGTCGTCCTTCATCCGTCATCTAACATCCGTCATCCGTCATACGGCATAAGTCGTCCTTCATCCGTCATACGTCATCTAACATCCGTCATCCGTCATACGTCATCCTTCATCCGTCATACTTCATCCTTCATCCGTCATACGTCATCTATAATCCGTCATCCGTCATATTTCATCCTTCATCCGTCATACTTTATCCTTCATCCGTCATACGGCATACGTCGTCCTTCATCCGCCATACGGCATACGTCGTCCTTCATCCGTCATACGTCGTCTATAATCCGTCATCCGTCAAATTTCATCCTTCATCCGTCATACTTAATCCTTCATCCGTCATACGGCATGCGTCGTCCTTCATCCGTCATACGTCATCTATAATCCGTCATCCGTCATACTTCATCCGTCATCCGTCATCCTTCATCCGTCATACGTCATACGCCGTCCTTCATCCGTCATCTATCATCCGTCATCCGTCATTCTTCATCCGTCATATTTCATCCTTCATCCGTCATACTTAATCCTTCATCCGTCATACGGCATACGTCGTCCTTCATCCGTCATACGTCATACGTCGTCCTTCATCCGTCATCCGTCATCTATGATCCGTCATCCGTCATACTTCATCCTTCATCCGTCATACGTCATACGTCGTCCTTCATCCTTCATCCGTCATCTAACATCCGTCATCCGTCATACGTCATCCTTCATCCGTCATACTTCATCCTTCATACGTCATCCTTCATCCGTCATCTATCATCCTTCATCCGTCATCCTTCATCCGTCATACGTCATACGCCGTCCTTCATCCGTCATCTATCATCCGTCATCTAACATCCGTCATCCGTCATACGTCGTCCTTCATCCGTCATCTAACATCCGTCATCCGTCATACGTCATCCTTCATCCGTCATACTTCATCCTTCATACGTCATCCTTCATCCGTAATCTATCATCCGTCATCCGTCATTCTTCATCCGTCATATTTCATCCTTCATCCGTCATACTTAATCCTTCATCTGTCATACGGCATACGTCGTCCTTCATCCGTCATACTTCATCCTTCATACGTCATCCTTCATCCGTCATCTATCATCCTTCATCCGTCATCCTTCATCCGTCATCTATCATCCGTCATCCGTCATTCTTCATCCGTCATACGTCGTCCTTCATCCGTCATCTAACATCCGTCATCCGTCATACGTCATACTTCATCCGTCATACTTCATCCTTCATCCGTCATACTTCATCATTCATACGTCATCCTTCATCCGTAATCTATCATCCGTCATCCGTCATTCTTCATCCGTCATATTTCATCCTTCATCCGTCATACTTAATCCTTCATCTGTCATACGGCATACGTCGTCCTTCATCCGTCATACGTCATCTATAATCCGTCATCCATCATACTTCATCCTTCATACGGCATACGTCGTCCTTCATCCGTCATACGTCATCTATAATCCGTCATCCGTCATACTTCATCCGTCATCCGTCATTCTTCATCCGTCATACGTCGTCCTTCATCCGTCATCTAACATCCGTCATTCGTCATACGTCATCCTTCATCCGTCATACTTCATCCTTCATACGTCATCCTTCATCCGTCATCTATCATCCGTCATCCGTCATTCTTCATCCGTCATACGTCGTCCTTCATCCGTCATCTAACATCCGTCATCCGTCATACGGCATAAGTCGTCCTTCATCCGTCATACGTCATCTAACATCCGTCATCCGTCATACGTCATCCTTCATCCGTCATACTTCATCCTTCATACGTCATCCTTCATCCATCATCTATCATCCTTCATCCGTCATCCTTCATCCGTCATACGTCATACGCCGTCCTTCATCCGTCATCTATCATCCGTAATCTATCATCCGTCATCCGTCATTCTTCATCCGTCATATTTCATCCTTCATCCGTCATACTTAATCCTTCATCCGTCATACGTCATACGTCGTCCTTCATCCGTCATCCGTCATCTATGATCCGTCATCTATCATCCGTCATCCGTCATTCTTCATCCGTCATACGTCGTCCTTCATCCGTCATCTAACATCCGTCATCCGTCATACGTCGTCCTTCATCCGTCATCTAACATCCGTCATCCGTCATACGTCATCCTTCATCCGTCATACTTCATCCTTCATACGTCATCCTTCATCCGTAATCTATCATCCGTCATCCGTCATTCTTCATCCGTCATATTTCATCCTTCATCCGTCATACTTAATCCTTCATCTGTCATGCGGCATACGTCGTCCTTCATCCGTCATACTTCATCCTTCATACGTCATCCTTCATCCGTCATCTATCATCCTTTATCCGTCATCCTTCATCCGTCATACGTCATACGCCGTCCTTCATCCGTCATCTATCATCCGTCATCCGTCATTCTTCATCCGTCATACGCCGTCCTTCATCCGTCATCTAACATCCGTCATCCGTCATACGTCATCCTTCATCCGTCATACTTCATCCTTCATCCGTCATTCTTCATCCGTCATACGTCGTCCTTCATCCGTCATCTAACATCCGTCATCCGTCATACGGCATAAGTCGTCCTTCATCCGTCATACGTCATCTAACATCCGTCATCCGTCATACGTCATCCTTCATCCGTCATACTTCATCCTTCATACGTCATCCTTCATCCATCATCTATCATCCTACATCCGTCATCCTTCATCCGTCATACGTCATACGCCGTCCTTCATCCGTCATCTAACATCCGTCATCCGTCATACGTCATACTTCATCCGTCATACTTCATCCTTCATCCGTCATACTTCATCATTCATACGTCATCCTTCATCCGTAATCTATCATCCGTCATCCGTCATTCTTCATCCGTCATATTTCATCCTTCATCCGTCATACTTAATCCTTCATCTGTCATACGGCATACGTCGTCCTTCATCCGTCATACGTCATCTATAATCCGTCATCCATCATACTTCATCCTTCATACGGCATACGTCGTCCTTCATCCGTCATACGTCATCTATAATCCGTCATCCGTCATACTTCATCCGTCATCCGTCATTCTTCATCCGTCATACGTCGTCCTTCATCCGTCATCTAACATCCGTCATTCGTCATACGTCATCCTTCATCCGTCATACTTCATCCTTCATACGTCATCCTTCATCCGTCATCTATCATCCGTCATCCGTCATTCTTCATCCGTCATACGTCGTCCTTCATCCGTCATCTAACATCCGTCATCCGTCATACGGCATAAGTCGTCCTTCATCCGTCATACGTCATCTAACATCCGTCATCCGTCATACGTCATCCTTCATCCGTCATACTTCATCCTTCATCCGTCATACGTCATCTATAATCCGTCATCCGTCATATTTCATCCTTCATCCGTCATACTTTATCCTTCATCCGTCATACGGCATACGTCGTCCTTCATCCGCCATACGGCATACGTCGTCCTTCATCCGTCATACGTCATCTATAATCCGTCATCCGTCAAATTTCATCCTTCATCCGTCATACTTAATCCTTCATCCGTCATACGGCATGCGTCGTCCTTCATCCGTCATACGTCATCTATAATCCGTCATCCGTCATACTTCATCCGTCATCCGTCATCCTTCATCCGTCATACGTCATACGCCGTCCTTCATCCGTCATCTATCATCCGTCATCCGTCATTCTTCATCCGTCATATTTCATCCTTCATCCGTCATACTTAATCCTTCATCCGTCATACGGCATACGTCGTCCTTCATCCGTCATACGTCATACGTCGTCCTTCATCCGTCATCCGTCATCTATGATCCGTCATCCGTCATACTTCATCCTTCATCCGTCATACGTCATACGTCGTCCTTCATCCGTCATCCGTCATCTATGATCCGTCATCCGTCATACTTCATCCTTCATCCGTCATACTTAATCCTTCATCCGTCATACGGCATACGTCGTCCTTCATCCGTCATACGTCATACGTCGTCCTTCATCCGTCACCCGTCATCTATGATCCGTCATCCGTCATACTTCATCCTTCATCCGTCATACGTCATACGCCGTCCTTCATCCGTTACTTATCATCCGTCATCCGTCATTCTTCATTCCTCATACTTCATCCTTCATCCGTCATACGTCATACGCCGTCCTTCATCCGTCATCTATCATCCGTCATCCGTCATTCTTCATCCGTCATACGTTGTCCTTCATCCGTCATCTAACATCCGTCATCCGTCATTCTTCATCCGTCATATTTCATCCTTCATCCGTCATACTTAATCCTTCATCCGTCATACGGCATACGTCTTCCTTCATCCGTCATACGTCATACGTCGTCCTTCATCCGTCATACGTCATCTATAATCCGTCATCCGTCATATTTCATCCTTCATCCGTCATACTTTATCCTTCATCCGTCATACGGCATACGTCGTCCTTCATACGTCATCTATAATCCGTCATCCGTCATATTTCATCCTTCATCCGTCATACTTAATCCTTCATCCGTCATACGGCATGCGTCGTCCTTCATCCGTCATACGTCATCTATAATCCGTCATCCGTCATACTTCATCCGTCATCCGTCATCCTTCATCCGTCATACGTCATACGCCGTCCTTCATCCGTCATCTATCATCCGTCATCCGTCATTCTTCATCCGTCATATTTCATCCTTCATCCGTCATACTTAATCCTTCATCCGTCATACGGCATACGTCGTCCTTCATCCGTCATACGTCATACGTCGTCCTTCATCCGTCATCCGTTATCTATGATCCGTCATCCGTCATACTTCATCCTTCATCCGTCATACGTCATACGTCGTCCTTCATCCGTCATCCGTCATCTATGATCCGTCATCCGTCATACTTCATCCTTCATCCGTCATACTTAATCCTTCATCCGTCATACGGCATACGTCGTCCTTCATCCGTCATACGTCGAACGTCGTCCTTCATCCGTCACCCGTCATCTATGATCCGTCATCCGTCATACTTCATCCTTCATCCGTCATACGTCATACGCCGTCCTTCATCCGTCACTTATCATCCGTCATCCGTCATTCTTCATTCCTCATACTTCATCCTTCATCCGTCATACGTCATACGCCGTCCTTCATCTGTCATCTATCATCCGTCATCCGTCATTCTTCATCCGTCATACGTTGTCCTTCATCCGTCATCTAACATCCGTCATCCGTCATTCTTCATCCGTCATATTTCATCCTTCATCCGTCATACTTAATCCTTCATCCGTCATACGGCATACGTCGTCCTTCATCCGTCATACGTCATCTATAATCCGTCATCCGTCATACTTCATCCTTCATCCGTCATACTTCATCCGTCATACGTCATACGCCGTCCTTCATCCGTCATCTATCATCCGTCATCCGTCATTCTTCATCCGTCATATTTCATCCTTCATCCGTCATACTTAAACCTTCATCCATCATACGGCATACGTCATTCTTCATCCGTCATACGTCATCTTTAATCCATCATCCGTCATACTTCATCCTTCATCCGTCATACGTCATACGCCGTCCTTCATCCGTCATCTATCAGCCGTCATCCGTCATTCTTCATCCGTCATACGTCGTCCTTCATCCGTCATCTAACATCCGTCATCCGTCATACGGCATACGTCTTCCTTCATCCGTCATACGTCATACGTCTTCCTTCATCCGTCATCCGTCATCTATGATCCGTCATCTATGATCCGTCATCCGTCATTCTTCATCCGTCATACGTCGTCCTTCATCCGTCATCTAACATCCGTCATCCGTCATACGTCATACTTCATCCGTCATACTTCATCCTTCATCCGTCATACTTCATCATTCATACGTCATCCTTCATCCGTAATCTATCATCCGTCATCCGTCATTCTTCATCCGTCATATTTCATCCTTCATCCGTCATACTTAATCCTTCATCTGTCATACGGCATACGTCGTCCTTCATCCGTCATACGTCATCTATAATCCGTCATCCATCATACTTCATCCTTCATACGGCATACGTCGTCCTTCATCCGTCATACGTCATCTATAATCCGTCATCCGTCATACTTCATCCGTCATCCGTCATTCTTCATCCGTCATACGTCGTCCTTCATCCGTCATCTAACATCCGTCATTCGTCATACGTCATCCTTCATCCGTCATACTTCATCCTTCATACGTCATCCTTCATCCGTCATCTATCATCCGTCATCCGTCATTCTTCATCCGTCATACGTCGTCCTTCATCCGTCATCTAACATCCGTCATCCGTCATACGGCATAAGTCGTCCTTCATCCGTCATACGTCATCTAACATCCGTCATCCGTCATACGTCATCCTTCATCCGTCATACTTCATCCTTCATCCGTCATACGTCATCTATAATCCGTCATCCGTCATATTTCATCCTTCATCCGTCATACTTTATCCTTCATCCGTCATACGGCATACGTCGTCCTTCATCCGCCATACGGCATACGTCGTCCTTCATCCGTCATACGTCATCTATAATCCGTCATCCGTCAAATTTCATCCTTCATCCGTCATACTTAATCCTTCATCCGTCATACGGCATGCGTCGTCCTTCATCCGTCATACGTCATCTATAATCCGTCATCCGTCATACTTCATCCGTCATCCGTCATCCTTCATCCGTCATACGTCATACGCCGTCCTTCATCCGTCATCTATCATCCGTCATCCGTCATTCTTCATCCGTCATATTTCATCCTTCATCCGTCATACTTAATCCTTCATCCGTCATACGGCATACGTCGTCCTTCATCCGTCATACGTCATACGTCGTCCTTCATCCGTCATCCGTCATCTATGATCCGTCATCCGTCATACTTCATCCTTCATCCGTCATACGTCATACGTCGTCCTTCATCCGTCATCCGTCATCTATGATCCGTCATCCGTCATACTTCATCCTTCATCCGTCATACTTAATCCTTCATCCGTCATACGGCATACGTCGTCCTTCATCCGTCATACGTCATACGTCGTCCTTCATCCGTCACCCGTCATCTATGATCCGTCATCCGTCATACTTCATCCTTCATCCGTCATACGTCATACGCCGTCCTTCATCCGTTACTTATCATCCGTCATCCGTCATTCTTCATTCCTCATACTTCATCCTTCATCCGTCATACGTCATACGCCGTCCTTCATCCGTCATCTATCATCCGTCATCCGTCATTCTTCATCCGTCATACGTTGTCCTTCATCCGTCATCTAACATCCGTCATCCGTCATTCTTCATCCGTCATATTTCATCCTTCATCCGTCATACTTAATCCTTCATCCGTCATACGGCATACGTCTTCCTTCATCCGTCATACGTCATACGTCGTCCTTCATCCGTCATACGTCATCTATAATCCGTCATCCGTCATATTTCATCCTTCATCCGTCATACTTTATCCTTCATCCGTCATACGGCATACGTCGTCCTTCATCCGCCATACGGCATACGTCATCCTTCATCCGTCATACGTCATCTATAATCCGTCATCCGTCATATTTCATCCTTCATCCGTCATACTTAATCCTTCATCCGTCATACGGCATGCGTCGTCCTTCATCCGTCATACGTCATCTATAATCCGTCATCCGTCATACTTCATCCGTCATCCGTCATCCTTCATCCGTCATACGTCATACGCCGTCCTTCATCCGTCATCTATCATCCGTCATCCGTCATTCTTCATCCGTCATATTTCATCCTTCATCCGTCATACTTAATCCTTCATCCGTCATACGGCATACGTCGTCCTTCATCCGTCATACGTCATACGTCGTCCTTCATCCGTCATCCGTCATCTATGATCCGTCATCCGTCATACTTCATCCTTCATCCGTCATACGTCATACGTCGTCCTTCATCCGTCATCCGTCATCTATGATCCGTCATCCGTCATACTTCATCCTTCATCCGTCATACTTAATCCTTCATCCGTCATACGGCATACGTCCTCCTTCATCCGTCATACGTCATACGTCGTCCTTCATCCGTCACCCGTCATCTATGATCCGTCATCCGTCATACTTCATCCTTCATCCGTCATACGTCATACGGCGTCCTTCATCCGTCACTTATCATCCGTCATCCGTCATTCTTCATTCCTCATACTTCATCCTTCATCCGTCATACGTCATACGCCGTCCTTCATCCGTCATCTATCATCCGTCATCCGTCATTCTTCATCCGTCATACGTTGTCCTTCATCCGTCATCTAACATCCGTCATCCGTCATTCTTCATCCGTCATATTTCATCCTTCATCCGTCATACTTAATCCTTCATCCGTCATACGGCATACGTCGTCCTTCATCCGTCATACGTCATCTATAATCCGTCATCCGTCATACTTCATCCTTCATCCGTCATACTTCATCCGTCATACGTCATACGCCGTCCTTCATCCGTCATCTATCATCCGTCATCCGTCATTCTTCATCCGTCATATTTCATCCTTCATCCGTCATACTTAAACCTTCATCCATCATACGGCATACGTCATTCTTCATCCGTCATACGTCATCTTTAATCCATCATCCGTCATACTTCATCCTTCATCCGTCATACGTCATACGCCGTCCTTCATCCGTCATCTATCAGCCGTCATCCGTCATTCTTCATCCGTCATACGTCGTCCTTCATCCGTCATCTAACATCCGTCATCCGTCATACGGCATACGTCTTCCTTCATCCGTCATACGTCATACGTCTTCCTTCATCCGTCATCCGTCATCTATGATCCGTCATCTATGATCCGTCATCCGTGATACTTCATCCTTCATCCGTCATACGTCATACGCCGTCCTTCATCCGTCATTTATAATCCGTCATCCGTCAACCTTCATCCGTCATCCGTCATTCTTCATCCGTCATACGTCATCCTTCATCCGTCATCTAACATCCGTCATATGTCATTCTTCATCCCTCATACTTCATCCTTCATCCTTCATCCGTCATACTTAATCCTTCATCCGTCATACGGCATACGTCGTTCTTCATCCGTCATACGTCATACGCCGTCCTTCATCCGTCATTTATCATCCGTCATCCGTCATACTTCATTCCTCATACTTCATCCTTCATCGGTCATACGTCACACGCTGTCCTTCATCCGTCATCTATCATCCGTCATCCGTCATTCTTCATCCGTCATACGTCGTCCTTCATCCGTCATCTAACATCCCTCATCCGTCATACGTCGTCCTTCATCCGTCATCCGTCATACTTAATCCTTCATCCGTCATCCGTCATCTATAATCCGTCATACGGCATACGTCGTCCTTCATCCGTCATACGTCATACGTCGTCCTTCATCCGTCATCTATAATCCGTCATCCGTCATACTTCATCCTTCATCCTTCATCCGTCATACGTCATACGCCTTCCTTCATCCGTCATCTATCATCCGTCATCCGTCATCCGTCATACTTCATCCTTCATCCGTCATACTTCATACGCCGTCCTTCATCCGTCATCTGTCATCCGTCATCCGTCATACTTCATCCTTCATCCGTCATACTTCATACGTCGTACTTCATCCGTTATCTATCATCCGTCATCCGTCATTCTTCATCCGTCATACTTAATCCTCCATCCGTCATACGGCATACGTCATACGTCATACGCCCTCCTTCATCCGTCATCTATAATCCGTCATCCTTCATACTTCATCCTTCATCCGTCATCCTTCATCCGTCATACGTCATACGCCGTCCTTCATCCGTCATCTATCATTCGTCATCTGTCATCCTTCATCCGTCATACGTCATACGCCGTCCTTCATCCGTCATCTATCATTCGTCATCTGTCATACGTCGTCCGTCATCCGTCATCTATCATCCGTCATCCGTCATTCTTCATCCGTCATGCGTCGTCTTTCATCCGTCATCTAACATCCGTCATCCGTCTTACTTAATCTTTCATCCGTCATCCGTCATTCTTCATCCGTCATATTTCATCCTTCATCCGTCATACTTAATCCTTCATCCGTCATACGGCATACGTCGTCCTTCATCCGTCATACGTCATACGTCGTCCTTCATCCGTCATCCGTCATCTATGATCCGTCATCCGTCATACTTCATCCTTCATCCGTCATACGTCATACGTCGTCCTTCATCCGTCATCCGTCATCTATGATCCGTCATCCGTCATACTTCATCCTTCATCCGTCATACTTAATCCTTCATCCGTCATATGGCATACGTCGTCCTTCATCCGTCATACGTCATACGTCGTCCTTCATCCGTCACCCGTCATCTATGATCCGTCATCCGTCATACTTCATCCTTCATCCGTCATACGTCATACGCCGTCCTTCATCCGTCACTTATCATCCGTCATCCGTCATTCTTCATTCCTCATACTTCATCCTTCATCCGTCATACGTCATACGCCGTCCTTCATCCGTCATCTATCATCCGTCATCCGTCATTCTTCATCCGTCATACGTTGTCCTTCATCCGTCATCTAACATCCGTCATCCGTCATTCTTCATCCGTCATATTTCATCCTTCATCCGTCATACTTAATCCTTCATCCGTCATACGGCATACGTCTTCCTTCATCCGTCATACGTCATACGTCGTCCTTCATCCGTCATCCGTCATCTATGATCCGTCATCCGTCATACTTCATCCTTCATCCGTCATACGTCATACGTCGTCCTTCATCCGTCATCCGTCATCTATGATCCGTCATCCGTCATACTTCATCCTTCATCCGTCATACTTAATCCTTCATCCGTCATACGGCATACGTCGTCCTTCATCCGTCATACGTCATACGTCGTCCTTCATCCGTCACCCGTCATCTATGATCCGTCATCCGTCATACTTCATCCTTCATCCGTCATACGTCATACGCCGTCCTTCATCCGTCACTTATCATCCGTCATCCGTCATTCTTCATTCCTCATACTTCATCCTTCATCCGTCATACGTCATACGCCGTCCTTCATCCGTCATCTATCATCCGTCATCCGTCATTCTTCATCCGTCATACGTTGTCCTTCATCCGTCATCTAACATCCGTCATCCGTCATTCTTCATCCGTCATATTTCATCCTTCATCCGTCATACTTAATCCTTCATCCGTCATACGTCATCTATAATCCGTCATCCGTCATACTTCATCCTTCATCCGTCATACTTCATCCGTCATACGTCATACGCCGTCCTTCATCCGTCATCTATCATCCGTCATCCGTCATTCTTCATCCGTCATATTTCATCCTTCATCCGTCATACTTAAACCTTCATCCATCATACGGCATACGTCATTCTTCATCCGTCATACGTCATCTTTAATCCATCATCCGTCATACTTCATCCTTCATCCGTCATACGTCATACGCCGTCCTTCATCCGTCATCTATCAGCCGTCATCCGTCATTCTTCATCCGTCATACGTCGTCCTTCATCCGTCATCTAACATCCGTCATCCGTCATACGGCATACGTCTTCCTTCATCCGTCATACGTCATACGTCTTCCTTCATCCGTCATCCGTCATCTATGATCCGTCATCTATGATCCGTCATCCGTGATACTTCATTCTTCATCCGTCATACGTCATACGCCGTCCTTCATCCGTCATTTATAATCCGTCATCCGTCAACCTTCATCCGTCATCTATCATCCGTCATCCATCATTCTTCATCCGTCATACGTCATCCTTCATCCGTCATCTAACATCCGTCATATGTCATTCTTCATCCCTCATACTTCATCCTTCATCCTTCATCCGTCATACTTAATCCTTCATCCGTCATACGGCATCCGTCATTCTTCATTCCTCATACTTCATCCTTCATCGGTCATACGTCACACGCTGTCCTTCATCCGTCATCTATCATCCGTCATCCGTCATTCTTCATCCGTCATACGTCGTCCTTCATCCGTCATCTAACATCCCTCATCCGTCATACGTCGTCCTTCATCCGTCATCCGTCATACTTAATCCTTCATCCGTCATCCGTCATCTATAATCCGTCATACGGCATACGTCGTCCTTCATCCGTCATACGTCATACGTCGTCCTTCATCCGTCATCTATAATCCGTCATCCGTCATACTTCATCCTTCATCCTTCATCCGTCATACGTCATACGCCTTCCTTCATCCGTCATCTATCATCCGTCATCCGTCATACTTCATCCTTCATCCGTCATACTTCATACGCCGTCCTTCATCCGTCATCTGTCATCCGTCATCCGTCATACTTCATCCTTCATCCGTCATACTTCATACGTCGTACTTCATCCGTTATCTATCATCCGTCATCCGTCATTCTTCATCCGTCATACTTAATCCTCCATCCGTCATACGGCATACGTCATACGTCATACGCCCTCCTTCATCCGTCATCTATAATCCGTCATCCTTCATACTTCATCCTTCATCCGTCATCCTTCATCCGTCATACGTCATACGCCGTCCTTCATCCGTCATCTATCATTCGTCATCTGTCATCCTTCATCCGTCATCCTTCATCCGTCATACGTCATACGCCGTCCTTCATCCGTCATCTATCATTCGTCATCTGTCATACGTCGTCCGTCATCCGTCATCTATCATCCGTCATCCGTCATTCTTCATCCGTCATGCGTCGTCTTTCATCCGTCATCTAACATCCGTCATCCGTCTTACTTAATCTTTCATCCGTCATACGGCATACGTCGTCCTTCATCCGTCATACGTCATACGTCGTCCTTCATCCGTCATACGTCATACGTCGTCCTTCATCAGTCATCCGTCATCTATAATCCGTCATCCGTCGTTTTTCATCCGTCATCTATCATCCGTCATCCGTCTATCTTCATCCGTCATATTTCATCCTTCATCCGTCATACTTAATCCTTCATCCGTCATACGGCATACGTCGTCCTTCATCCGTCATACGTCATACGTCGTCCTTCATCCGTCATCCGTCATCTATGATCCGTCATCCGTCATACTTCATCCTTCATCCGTCATACGTCATACGTCGTCCTTCATCCGTCATCCGTCATCTATGATCCGTCATCCGTCATACTTCATCCTTCATCCGTCATACTTAATCCTTCATCCGTCATATGGCATACGTCGTCCTTCATCCGTCATACGTCATACGTCGTCCTTCATCCATCACCCGTCATCTATGATCCGTCATCCGTCATACTTCATCCTTCATCCGTCATACGTCATACGCCGTCCTTCATCCGTCACTTATCATCCGTCATCCGTCATTCTTCATTCCTCATACTTCATCCTTCATCCGTCATACGTCATACGCCGTCCTTCATCCGTCATCTATCATCCGTCATCCGTCATTCTTCATCCGTCATACGTTGTCCTTCATCCGTCATCTAACATCCGTCATCCGTCATTCTTCATCCGTCATATTTCATCCTTCATCCGTCATACTTAATCCTTCATCCGTCATACGGCATACGTCTTCCTTCATCCGTCATACGTCATACGTCGTCCTTCATCCGTCATACGTCATCTATAATCCGTCATCCGTCATATTTCATCCTTCATCCGTCATACTTTATCCTTCATCCGTCATACGGCATACGTCGTCCTTCATCCGCCATACGGCATACGTCGTCCTTCATCCGTCATACGTCATCTATAATCCGTCATCCGTCATATTTCATCCTTCATCCGTCATACTTAATCCTTCATCCGTCATACGGCATGCGTCGTCCTTCATCCGTCATACGTCATCTATAATCCGTCATCCGTCATACTTCATCCGTCATCCGTCATCCTTCATCCGTCATACGTCATACGCCGTCCTTCATCCGTCATCTATCATCCGTCATCCGTCATTCTTCATCCGTCATATTTCATCCTTCATCCGTCATACTTAATCCTTCATCCGTCATACGGCATACGTCGTCCTTCATCCGTCATACGTCATACGTCGTCCTTCATCCGTCATCCGTCATCTATGATCCGTCATCCGTCATACTTCATCCTTCATCCGTCATACGTCATACGTCGTCCTTCATCCGTCATCCGTCATCTATGATCCGTCATCCGTCATACTTCATCCTTCATCCGTCATACTTAATCCTTCATCCGTCATACGTCATACGTCGTCCTTCATCCGTCATACGTCATACGTCGTCCTTCATCCGTCACCCGTCATCTATGATCCGTCATCCGTCATACTTCATCCTTCATCCGTCATACGTCATACGCCGTCCTTCATCCGTCACTTATCATCCGTCATCCGTCATTCTTCATTCCTCATACTTCATCCTTCATCCGTCATACGTCATACGCCGTCCTTCAACCGTCATCTATCATCCGTCATCCGTCATTCTTCATCCGTCATACGTTGTCCTTCATCCGTCATCTAACATCCGTCATCCGTCATTCTTCATCCGTCATATTTCATCCTTCATCCGTCATACTTAATCCTTCATCCGTCATACGGCATACGTCGTCCTTCATCCGTCATACGTCATCTATAATCCGTCATCCGTCATACTTCATCCTTCATCCGTCATACTTCATCCGTCATACGTCATACGCCGTCCTTCATCCGTCATCTATCATCCGTCATCCGTCATTCTTCATCCGTCATACGTTGTCCTTCATCCGTCATCTAACATCCGTCATCCGTCATTCTTCATCCGTCATATTTCATCCTTCATCCGTCATACTTAATCCTTCATCCGTCATACGGCATACGTCTTCCTTCATCCGTCATACGTCATACGTCGTCCTTCATCCGTCATACGTCATCTATAATCCGTCATCCGTCATATTTCATCCTTCATCCGTCATACTTTATCCTTCATCCGTCATACGGCATACGTCGTCCTTCATCCGCCATACGGCATACGTCGTCCTTCATCCGTCATACGTCATCTATAATCCGTCATCCGTCATATTTCATCCTTCATCCGTCATACTTAATCCTTCATCCGTCATACGGCATACGTCGTCCTTCATCCGTCATACGTCATACGTCGTCCTTCATCCGTCATCCGTCATCTATGATCCGTCATCCGTCATACTTCATCCTTCATCCGTCATACGTCATACGTCGTCCTTCATCCGTCATCCGTCATCTATGATCCGTCATCCGTCATACTTCATCCTTCATCCGTCATACTTAATCCTTCATCCGTCATACGGCATACGTCGTCCTTCATCCGTCATACGTCATACGTCGTCCTTCAGCCGTCACCCGTCATCTATGATCCGTCATCCGTCATACTTCATCCTTCATCCGTCATACGTCATACGCCGTCCTTCATCCGTCACTTATCATCCGTCATCCGTCATTCTTCATTCCTCATACTTCATCCTTCATCCGTCATACGTCATACGCCGTCCTTCATCCGTCATCTATCATCCGTCATCCGTCATTCTTCATCCGTCATACGTTGTCCTTCATCCGTCATCTAACATCCGTCATCCGTCATTCTTCATCCGTCATATTTCATCCTTCATCCGTCATACTTAATCCTTCATCCGTCATACGGCATACGTCGTCCTTCATCCGTCATACGTCATCTATAATCCGTCATCCGTCATACTTCATCCTTCATCCGTCATACTTCATCCGTCATACGTCATACGCCGTCCTTCATCCGTCATCTATCATCCGTCATCCGTCATTCTTCATCCGTCATATTTCATCCTTCATCCGTCATACTTAAACCTTCATCCATCATTCGGCATACGTCATTCTTCATCCGTCATACGTCATCTTTAATCCATCATCCGTCATACTTCATCCTTCATCCGTCATACGTCATACGCCGTCCTTCATCCGTCATCTATCAGCCGTCATCCGTCATTCTTCATCCGTCATACGTCGTCCTTCCTCCGTCATCTAACATCCGTCATCCGTCATACGGCATACGTCTTCCTTCATCCGTCATACGTCATACGTCTTCCTTCATCCGTCATCCGTCATCTATGATCCGTCATCTATGATCCGTAATCTATGATCCGTCATCCGTGATACTTCATCCTTCATCCGTCATACTTAATCCTTCATCCGTCATACGGCATACGTCTTCCTTCATCCGCAATACGTCATACGTCGTCCTTCATCCGTCATACGTCATCTATAATCCGTCATCCGTCATATTTCATCCTTCATCCGTCATACTTTATCCTTCATCCGTCATACGGCATACGTCGTCCTTCATCCGCCATACGGCATACGTCGTCCTTCATCCGTCATACGTCATCTATAATCCGTCATCCGTCATATTTCATCCTTCATCCGTCATACTTAATCCTTCATCCGTCATACGGCATGCGTCGTCCTTCATCCGTCATACGTCATCTATAATCCGTCATCCGTCATACTTCATCCGTCATCCGTCATCCTTCATCCGTCATACGTCATACGCCGTCCTTCATCCGTCATCTATCATCCGTCATCCGTCATTCTTCATCCGTCATATTTCATCCTTCATCCGTCATACTTAATCCTTCATCCGTCATACGGCATACGTCGTCCTTCATCCGTCATACGTCATACGTCGTCCTTCATCCGTCATCCGTCATCTATGATCCGTCATCCGTCATACTTCATCCTTCATCCGTCATACGTCATACGTCGTCCTTCATCCGTCATCCGTCATCTATGATCCGTCATCCGTCATACTTCATCCTTCATCCGTCATACTTAATCCTTCATCCGTCATACGGCATACGTCGTCCTTCATCCGTCATACGTCATACGTCGTCCTTCATCCGTCACCCGTCATCTATGATCCGTCATCCGTCATACTTCATCCTTCATCCGTCATACGTCATACGCCGTCCTTCATCCGTCACTTATCATCCGTCATCCGTCATTCTTCATTCCTCATACTTCATCCTTCATCCGTCATACGTCATACGCCGTCCTTCATCCGTCATCTATCATCCGTCATCCGTCATTCTTCATCCGTCATACGTTGTCCTTCATCCGTCATCTAACATCCGTCATCCGTCATTCTTCATCCGTCATATTTCATCCTTCATCCGTCATACTTAATCCTTCATCCGTCATACGGCATACGTCGTCCTTCATCCGTCATACGTCATACGCCGTCCTTCATCCGTCACTTATCATCCGTCATACGTCATACGCCGTCCTTCATCCGTCATCTATCATCCGTCATCCGTCATTCTTCATCCGTCATACGTTGTCCTTCATCCGTCATCTAACATCCGTCATCCGTCATTCTTCATCCGTCATATTTCATCCTTCATCCGTCATACTTAATCCTTCATCCGTCATACGGCATACGTCGTCCTTCATCCGTCATACGTCATCTATAATCCGTCATCCGTCATACTTCATCCTTCATCCGTCATACTTCATCCGTCATACGTCATACGCCGTCCTTCATCCGTCATCTATCATCCGTCATCCGTCATTCTTCATCCGTCATATTTCATCCTTCATCCGTCATACTTAAACCTTCATCCATCATTCGGCATACGTCATTCTTCATCCGTCATACGTCATCTTTAATCCATCATCCGTCATACTTCATCCTTCATCCGTCATACGTCATACGCCGTCCTTCATCCGTCATCTATCAGCCGTCATCCGTCATTCTTCATCCGTCATACGTCGTCCTTCCTCCGTCATCTAACATCCGTCATCCGTCATACGGCATACGTCTTCCTTCATCCGTCATACGTCATACGTCTTCCTTCATCCGTCATCCGTCATCTATGATCCGTCATCTATGATCCGTCATCTATGATCCGTCATCCGTGATACTTCATCCTTCATCCGTCATACTTAATCCTTCATCCGTCATACGGCATACGTCTTCCTTCATCCGCAATACGTCATACGTCGTCCTTCATCCGTCATACGTCATCTATAATCCGTCATCCGTCATATTTCATCCTTCATCCGTCATACTTTATCCTTCATCCGTCATACGGCATACGTCGTCCTTCATCCGCCATACGGCATACGTCGTCCTTCATCCGTCATACGTCATCTATAATCCGTCATCCGTCATATTTCATCCTTCATCCGTCATACTTAATCCTTCATCCGTCATACGGCATGCGTCGTCCTTCATCCGTCATACGTCATCTATAATCCGTCATCCGTCATACTTCATCCGTCATCCGTCATCCTTCATCCGTCATACGTCATACGCCGTCCTTCATCCGTCATCTATCATCCGTCATCCGTCATTCTTCATCCGTCATATTTCATCCTTCATCCGTCATACTTAATCCTTCATCCGTCATACGGCATACGTCGTCCTTCATCCGTCATACGTCATACGTCGTCCTTCATCCGTCATCCGTCATCTATGATCCGTCATCCGTCATACTTCATCCTTCATCCGTCATACGTCATACGTCGTCCTTCATCCGTCATCCGTCATCTATGATCCGTCATCCGTCATACTTCATCCTTCATCCGTCATACTTAATCCTTCATCCGTCATACGGCATACGTCGTCCTTCATCCGTCATACGTCATACGTCGTCCTTCATCCGTCACCCGTCATCTATGATCCGTCATCCGTCATACTTCATCCTTCATCCGTCATACGTCATACGCCGTCCTTCATCCGTCACTTATCATCCGTCATCCGTCATTCTTCATTCCTCATACTTCATCCTTCATCCGTCATACGTCATACGCCGTCCTTCATCCGTCATCTATCATCCGTCATCCGTCATTCTTCATCCGTCATACGTTGTCCTTCATCCGTCATCTAACATCCGTCATCCGTCATTCTTCATCCGTCATATTTCATCCTTCATCCGTCATACTTAATCCTTCATCCGTCATACGGCATACGTCGTCCTTCATCCGTCATACGTCATACGCCGTCCTTCATCCGTCACTTATCATCCGTCATCCGTCATTCTTCATTCCTCATACTTCATCCTTCATCCGTCATACGTCATACGCCGTCCTTCATCCATCATCTATCATCCGTCATCCGTCATTCTTCATCCGTCATACGTTGTCCTTCATCCGTCATCTAACATCCGTCATCCGTCATTCTTCATCCGTCATATTTCATCCTTCATCCGTCATACTTAATCCTTCATCCGTCATACGGCATACGTCGTCCTTCATCCGTCATACGTCATCTATAATCCGTCATCCGTCATACTTCATCCTTCATCCGTCATACTTCATCCGTCATACGTCATACGCCGTCCTTCATCCGTCATCTATCATCCGTCATCCGTCATTCTTCATCCGTCATATTTCATCCTTCATCCGTCATACTTAAACCTTCATCCATCATACGGCATACGTCATTCTTCATCCGTCATACGTCATCTTTAATCCATCATCCGTCATACTTCATCCTTCATCCGTCATACGTCATACGCCGTCCTTCATCCGTCATCTATCAGCCGTCATCCGTCATTCTTCATCCGTCATACGTCGTCCTTCCTCCGTCATCTAACATCCGTCATCCGTCATACGGCATACGTCTTCCTTCATCCGTCATACGTCATACGTCTTCCTTCATCCGTCATCCGTCATCTATGATCCGTCATCTATGATCCGTCATCTATGATCCGTCATCCGTGATACTTCATCCTTCATCCGTCATACGTCATACGCCGTCCTTCATCCGTCATTTATAATCCGTCATCCGTCATCCTTCATCTGTCATACGTCATACGCCGTCCTTCATCCGTCATCTATCATCCGTCATCCGTCATTCTTCATCCGTCATATTTCATCCTTCATTCGTCATACTTAATCCTTCATCCGTCATACTTCATCCTTCATCCGTCATACGTCATACGCCGTCCTTCATCCGTCATCTATCATCCGTCATCCGTCATTCTTCATCCGTCATTTATCATCCGTCATCCGTCATTCTTCATCCGTCATACGGCATACGTCATCTATAATCCGTCATCCGTCATACTTCATCCTTCATCCTTCATCCGTCATACGTCATACGCCGTCCTTCATCCGTCATCTATCATCCGTCATCCGTCATTCTTCATATGAAGGACGACGTATGCCGTATGACGGATGACGGATGTTAGATCACGGATGAAGGACGACGTAAGACGGATGAAGAATGACGGATGACGGATGAAGGACGGCGTATGACGTATGACGGATGAAGGATGACGGATGACGTATTATAGATGACGTATGACGGATGAAGGACGACGTATGCCGTATGACGGATGAAGGATTAAGTATGACGGATGAAGGATGAAATATGACGGATGAAGGATGAAGCATGACGGATGACGGATTATAGATGACGTATGACGGATGAAGGACGACGTATGCCGTATGACGGATGAAGGATTAAGTATGACGGATGAAGGATGACGTATGACGGATGACGGATGTTAGATGACGGATGAAGGACGACGTATGACGGATGAAGAATGACGGATGACGGATGATAGATGACGGATGAAGGACGGCGTATGACGTATGACGGATGAAGGATGACGGATGAAGGATGAAGTATGACGGATGACGGATTATAGATGACGTATGACGGATGAAGGACGACGTATGCCGTATGACGGATGAAGGATTAAGTATGACGGATAAAGGATGAAATATGACGGATGAAGGATGAAGTATGACGGATGACGGATTATAGATGACGTATGACGGATGAAGGACGACGTATGCCGTATGACGGATGAAGGATTAAGTATGACGGATGAAGGATGACGTATGACGGATGACGGATGTTAGATGACGGATGAAGGACGACGTATGACGGATGAAGAATGACGGATGACGGATGATAGATGACGAATGAAGGACGGCGTATGACGTATGACGGATGAAGGATGACGTATGAAGGATGAAGTATGACGGATGACGGATTATAGATGACGTATGACGGATGAAGGACGACGTATGCCGTATGACGGATGAAGGATTAAGTATGACGGATGAAGGATGAAATATGACGGATGAAGAATGACGGATGACGGATGATAGATGACGGATGAAGGACGACGTATGCCGTATGACGGATGAAGGATGACGGATGAAGGATGAAGTATGACGGATGACGGATTATAGATGACGGATGACGGATGAAGGACGAAGTATGACGTATGACGGATGAAGGACGACGTATGCCGTATGACGGATGACGGATGTTAGATGACGGATGAAGGACGACGTATGACGGATGAAGAATGACGGATGACGGATGATAGATGACGGATGAAGGACGGCGTATGACGTATGACGGATGAAGGATGAAGTATGACGGATGACGGATTAAAGATGACGTATGACGGATGAAGGACGACGTATGCCGTATGACGGATGAAGGATTAAGTATGATGGATGAAGGATGAAATATGACGGATGAAGAATGACGGATGACGGATGATAGATGACGGATGAAGGACGGCGTATGACGTATGACGGATGAAGGATGACGGATGAAGGATGAAGTATGACGGAGGAAGGACGACGTATGCCGTATGACGGATGAAGGATTAAGTATGACGGATGAAGGATGAAGTATGAGGGATGAAGAATGACAGATGACGGATGATAAATGATGGATGAAGGACGGCGTATGACGTATGACGGATGAAGGACGACGTATGCCGTATGACGAATGAAGGATTAAGTATGACGGATGAAGGATGAAGGATGAAGTATGAGGGATGAAGAATGACGGATGACGGATGATAGATAACGGATGAAGTACGACGTATGACGGATGACGGATCATAGATGACGGATGACGGATAAAGGACGACGTATGACGTATGACGGATGAAGGACGACGTATGACGTATGACGGATGAAGGACGACGTATGCCGTATGACGGATGACGGATGTTAGATGACGGATGAAGGACGACGTATGACGGATGAAGAATGACGGATGACGGTTGATAGATGACGGATGAAGGACGGCGTATGACGTATGACGGATGAAGGATGACGGATGAAGGATGAAGTATGACGGATGACGGAATATAGATGACGTATGACGGACGAAGGACGACGTATGCCGTATGACGGATGAAGGATTAAGTATGACGGATGAAGGATGAAATATGACGGATGATAGATGACGGATGAAGGACGGCGTAAGACGGATGAAGTATGACGGATGACGGATGATAGATGACGGATGAAGGACGACGTATGCCGTATGACGGATGACGGATGTTAGATGACGGATGAAGGACGACGTATGACGGATGAAGAATGACGGATGACGTATGATAGATGACGGATGAAGGACGGCGTATGACGTATGACGGATGAAGGATGACGGATGAAGGATGAAGTATGACGGATGACGGAATATAGATGACGTATGACGGACGAAGGACGACGTATGCCGTATGACGGATGAAGGATAAAGTATGACGGATGAAGGATGAAATATGACGGATGATAGATGACGGATGAAGGACGGCGTAAGACGGATGACGGATGAAGGACGACGTATGACGTATGACGGATGAAGGACGACGTATGCCGTATGACGGATAACGGATGTTAGATGACGGATGAAGGACGACGTATGACGGATGAAGAATGACGGATGACGGATGATAGATGACGGATGAAGGACGGCGTACGACGTATGACGGATGAAGGATGACGGATGAAGGATGAAGTATGACGGATGACGGAATATAGATGACGTATGTCGGACGAAGGACGACGTATGCCGTATGACGGATGAAGGATTAAGTATGACGGATGAAGGATGAAATATGACGGATGATAGATGACGGATGAAGCACGGCGTAAGACGGATGAAGGACGACGTATGCCGTATGACGGATGAAGGATGACGGATGAAGGATGAAATATGACGGATGAATGATGAAGCATGACGGATGACGGATTATAGATGACGTATGACGGATGAAGGACGACGTATGCCGTATGACGGATGAAGGATTAAGTATGACGGATGAAGGATGACGTATGACGGATGACGGATGAAGGACGGCGTATGACGTATGACTGATGAAGGATGACGGATGAAGGATGAAGTATGACGGATGACGGATTATAGGTGACGTATGACGGATGAAGGACGACGTATGCCGTATGACGGATGAAGGATTAAGTATGACGGATGAAGGATGACGTATGACGGATGACGGATGTTAGATGACGGATGAAGGACGACGTATGACGGATGAAGAATGACGGATGACGGATGATAGATGACGGATGAAGGACGGCGTATGACGTATGACGGATGAAGGATGACGGATGAAGGATGAAGTATGACGGATGACGGATTATAGATGACGTATGACGGATGAAGGACGACGTATGCCGTATGACGGATGAAGGATTAAGTATGACGGATGAAGGATGAAATATGACGGATGATAGATGACGGATGAAGGACGGCGTAAGACGGATGAAGAATGACGGATGATGGATGATAGATGACGGATGAAGGACGACGTATGCCGTATGACGGATGACGGATGTTAGATGACGGATGAAGGACGACGTATGACGGATGAAGAATGACGGATGACGGATGATAGATGACGGATGAAGGACGGCGTATGACGTATGACGGATGAAGGATGACGGATGAAGGATGAAGTATGACGGATGACGGAATATAGATGACGTATGACGGACGAAGGACGACGTATGCCGTATGACGGATGAAGGATTAAGTATGACGGATGAAGGATGAAATATGACGGATGAAGAATGACGGATGACGGATGATAGATGACGGATGAAGGACGGCGTATGACGTTTGACGGATAAAGGATGACGGATGAAGGATGAAGTATGACGGAGGAAGGACGACGTATGCCGTATGACGGATGAAGGATTAAGTATGACGGATGAAGGATGAAGTATGAGGGATGAAGAATGACAGATGACGGATGATAAATGATGGATGAAGGACGGCGTATGACGTATGACGGATGAAGGACGACGTATGCCGTATGACGAATGAAGGATTAAGTATGACGGATGAAGGATGAAGGATGAAGTATGAGGGATGAAGAATGACGGATGACGGATGATAGATAACGGATGAAGTACGACGTATGACGGATGACGGATCATAGATGACGGATGACGGATAAAGGACGACGTATGACGTATGACGGATGAAGGACGACGTATGACGTATGACGGATGAAGGACGACGTATGCCGTATGACGGATGACGGATGTTAGATGACGGATGAAGGACGACGTATGACGGATGAAGAATGACGGATGACGGTTGATAGATGACGGATGAAGGACGGCGTATGACGTATGACGGATGAAGGATGACGGATGAAGGATGAAGTATGACGGATGACGGAATATAGATGACGTATGACGGACGAAGGACGACGTATGCCGTATGACGGATGAAGGATTAAGTATGACGGATGAAGGATGAAATATGACGGATGATAGATGACGGATGAAGGACGGCGTAAGACGGATGAAGTATGACGGATGACGGATGATAGATGACGGATGAAGGACGACGTATGCCGTATGACGGATGACGGATGTTAGATGACGGATGAAGGACGACGTATGACGGATGAAGAATGACGGATGACGGATGATAGATGACGGATGAAGGACGGCGTATGACGTATGACGGATGAAGGATGACGGATGAAGGATGAAGTATGACGGATGACGGAATATAGATGACGTATGACGGACGAAGGACGACGTATGCCGTATGACGGATGAAGGATAAAGTATGACGGATGAAGGATGAAATATGACGGATGATAGATGACGGATGAAGGACGGCGTAAGACGGATGACGGATGAAGGACGACGTATGACGTATGACGGATGAAGGACGACGTATGCCGTATGACGGATGACGGATGTTAGATGACGGATGAAGGACGACGTATGACGGATGAAGAATGACGGATGACGGATGATAGATGACGGATGAAGGACGGCGTATGACGTATGACGGATGAAGGATGACGGATGAAGGATGAAGTATGACGGATGACGGAATATAGATGACGTATGTCGGACGAAGGACGACGTATGCCGTATGACGGATGAAGGATTAAGTATGACGGATGAAGGATGAAATATGACGGATGATAGATGACGGATGAAGCACGGCGTAAGACGGATGAAGGACGACGTATGCCGTATGACGGATGAAGGATGACGGATGAAGGATGAAATATGACGGATGAATGATGAAGCATGACGGATGACGGATTATAGATGACGTATGACGGATGAAGGACGACGTATGCCGTATGACGGATGAAGGATTAAGTATGACGGATGAAGGATGACGTATGACGGATGACGGATGAAGGACGGCGTATGACGTATGACTGATGAAGGATGACGGATGAAGGATGAAGTATGACGGATGACGGATTATAGGTGACGTATGACGGATGAAGGACGACGTATGCCGTATGACGGATGAAGGATTAAGTATGACGGATGAAGGATGACGTATGACGGATGACGGATGTTAGATGACGGATGAAGGACGACGTATGACGGATGAAGAATGACGGATGACGGATGATAGATGACGGATGAAGGACGGCGTATGACGTATGACGGATGAAGGATGACGGATGAAGGATGACGGATGAAGGATGAAGTATGACGGATGACGGATTATAGATGACGTATGACGGATGAAGGACGACGTATGCCGTATGACGGATGAAGGATTAAGTATGACGGATGAAGGATGAAATATGACGGATGATAGATGACGGATGAAGGACGGCGTAAGACGGATGAAGAATGACGGATGATGGATGATAGATGACGGATGAAGGACGACGTATGCCGTATGACGGATAACGGATGTTAGATGACGGATGAAGGACGACGTATGACGGATGAAGAATGACGGATGACGGATGATAGATGACGGATGAAGGACGGCGTATGACGTATGACGGATGAAGGATGACGGATGAAGGATGAAGTATGACGGATGACGGAATATAGATGACGTATGACGGACGAAGGACGACGTATGCCGTAAGACGGATGAAGGATTAAGTATGACGGATGAAGGATGAAATATGACGGATGATAGATGACGGATGAAGGACGGCGTAAGACGGATGACGGATGAAGGACGACGTATGCCGTATGACGGATGACGGATGTTAGATGACGGATGAAGGACGACGTGTGACGGATGAAGAATGACGGATGACGGATGATAGATGACGGATGAAGGACGGCGTATGACGTATGACGGATGAAGGATGACGGATGAAGGATGAAGCATGACGGATGACGGATTATAGATGACGTATGACAGATGAAGGACGACGTATGCCGTATGACGGATGAAGGATTAAGTATGACGGATGAAGGATGTCGTATGACGGATGACGGATGTTAGATGACGGATGAAGGACGACGTATGACGGATGAAGAATGACGGATGACGGATGATAGATGACGGATGAAGGACGGCGTATGACGTATGACGGATGAAGGATGACGGATGAAGGATGAAGTATGACGGATGACGGATTATAGGTGACGTATGACGGATGAAGGACGACGTATGCCGTATGACGGATGAAGGATTAAGTATGACGGATGAAGGATGACGTATGACGGATGACGGATGTTAGGTGACGGATGAAGGACGACGTATGACGGATGAAGAATGACGGATGACGGATGATAGATGACGGATGAAGGACGGCGTATGACGTATGACGGATGAAGGACGACGGATGAAGGATGAAGTATGACGGATGGCGGATTATAGATGACGTATGACGGATGAAGGACGACGTATGCCGTATGACGGATGAAGGATTAAGTATGACGGATGAAGGATGAAATATGACGGATGATAGATGACGGATGAAGGACGGCGTAAGACGGATGAAGAATGACGGATGATGGATGATAGATGACGGATGAAGGACGGCGTATGACGTATGACGGATGAAGGATGACGGATGAAGGATGAAGTATGACGGATGACGGAATATAGATGACGTATGACGGACGAAGGACGACGTATGCCGTATGACGGATGAAGGATTAAGTATGACGGATGAAGGATGAAATATGACGGATGAAGGACGGCGTAAGACGGATGACGGATGAAGGACGACGTATGCCGTATGACGGATGACGGATGTTAGATGACGGATGAAGGACGACGTGTGACGGATGAAGAATGACGGATGACGGATGATAGATGACGGATGAAGGACGGCGTATGACGTATGACGGATGAAGGATGACGGATGAAGGATGAAGCATGACGGATGACGGATTATAGATGACGTATGACAGATGAAGGACGACGTATGCCGTATGACGGATGAAGGATTAAGTATGACGGATGAAGGATGACGTATGACGGATGACGGATGTTAGATGACGGATGAAGGACGACGTATGACGGATGAAGAATGACGGATGACGGATGATAGATGACGGATGAAGGACGGCGTATGACGTATGACGGATGAAGGATGACGGATGAAGGATGAAGTATGACGGATGACGGATTATAGGTGACGTATGACGGATGAAGGACGACGTATGCCGTATGACGGATGAAGGATTAAGTATGACGGATGAAGGATGACGTATGACGGATGACGGATGTTAGGTGACGGATGAAGGACGACGTATGACGGATGAAGAATGACGGATGACGGATGATAGATGACGGATGAAGGACGGCGTATGACGTATGACGGATGAAGGACGACGGATGAAGGATGAAGTATGACGGATGGCGGATTATAGATGACGTATGACGGATGAAGGACGACGTATGCCGTATGACGGATGAAGGATTAAGTATGACGGATGAAGGATGAAATATGACGGATGATAGATGACGGATGAAGGACGGCGTAAGACGGATGAAGAATGACGGATGATGGATGATAGATGACGGATGAAGGACGACGTATGCCGTATGACGGATGACGGATGTTAGATGACGGATGAAGGACGACGTATGACGGATGAAGAATGACGGATGACGGATGATAGATGACGGATGAAGGACGGCGTATGACGTATGACGGATGAAGGATGACGGATGAAGGATGAAGTATGACGGATGACGGAATATAGATGACGTATGACGGACGAAGGACGACGTATGCCGTATGACGGATGAAGGATTAAGTATGACGGATGAAGGATGAAATATGACGGATGATAGATGACGGATGAAGGACGGCGTAAGACGGATGACGGATGAAGGACGACGTATGCCGTATGACGGATGACGGATGTTAGATGACGGATGAAGGACGACGTGTGACGGATGAAGAATGACGGATGACGGATGATAGATGA
The DNA here is from genome assembly GCA_029849275.1 of Papilio elwesi. Lineage (NCBI taxonomy): Eukaryota > Metazoa > Arthropoda > Insecta > Lepidoptera > Papilionidae > Papilio > Papilio elwesi. The sequence continues at coordinate 11,818,384 of CM056691.1, read as the reverse complement.
CGGATGAAGGACGGCGTATGACGTATGACGGATGAAGGATGACGGATGAAGGATGAAGCATGACGGATGACGGATTATAGATGACGTATGACAGATGAAGGACGACGTATGCCGTATGACGGATGAAGGATTAAGTATGACGGATGAAGGATGACGTATGACGGATGACGGATGTTAGATGACGGATGAAGGACGATGTATGACGGATGAAGAATGACGGATGACGGATGATAGATGACGGATGAAGGACGGCGTATGACGTATGACGGATGAAGGATGACGGATGAAGGATGAAGTATGACGGATGACGGATTATAGGTGACGTATGACGGATGAAGGACGACGTATGCCGTATGACGGATGCAGGATTAAGTATGACGGATGAAGGATGACGTATGACGGATGACGGATGTTAGGTGACGGATGAAGGACGACGTATGACGGATGAAGAATGACGGATGACGGATGATAGATGACGGATGAAGGACGGCGTATGACGTATGAAGAATGACGGATGACGGATGATAGATGACGGATGAAGGACGGCGTATGACGTATGACGGATGAAGGATGACGGATGAAGGATGAAGTATGACGGATGACGGATTATAGATGACGTATGACGGATGAAGGACGACGTATGCCGTATGACGGATGAAGGATTAAGTATGACGGATGAAGGATGAAATATGACGGATGATAGATGACGGATGAAGGACGGCGTAAGACGGATGAAGAATGACGGATGATGGATGATAGATGACGGATGAAGGACGACGTATGCCGTATGACGGATAACGGATGTTAGATGACGGATGAAGGACGACGTATGACGGATGAAGAATGACGGATGACGGATGATAGATGACGGATGAAGGACGGCGTATGACGTATGACGGATGAAGGATGACGGATGAAGGATGAAGTATGACGGATGACGGAATATAGATGACGTATGACGGACGAAGGACGACGTATGCCGTAAGACGGATGAAGGATTAAGTATGACGGATGAAGGATGAAATATGACGGATGATAGATGACGGATGAAGGACGGCGTAAGACGGATGACGGATGAAGGACGACGTATGCCGTATGACGGATGACGGATGTTAGATGACGGATGAAGGACGACGTGTGACGGATGAAGAATGACGGATGACGGATGATAGATGACGGATGAAGGACGGCGTATGACGTATGACGGATGAAGGATGACGGATGAAGGATGAAGCATGACGGATGACGGATTATAGATGACGTATGACAGATGAAGGACGACGTATGCCGTATGACGGATGAAGGATTAAGTATGACGGATGAAGGATGTCGTATGACGGATGACGGATGTTAGATGACGGATGAAGGACGACGTATGACGGATGAAGAATGACGGATGACGGATGATAGATGACGGATGAAGGACGGCGTATGACGTATGACGGATGAAGGATGACGGATGAAGGATGAAGTATGACGGATGACGGATTATAGGTGACGTATGACGGATGAAGGACGACGTATGCCGTATGACGGATGAAGGATTAAGTATGACGGATGAAGGATGACGTATGACGGATGACGGATGTTAGGTGACGGATGAAGGACGACGTATGACGGATGAAGAATGACGGATGACGGATGATAGATGACGGATGAAGGACGGCGTATGACGTATGACGGATGAAGGACGACGGATGAAGGATGAAGTATGACGGATGGCGGATTATAGATGACGTATGACGGATGAAGGACGACGTATGCCGTATGACGGATGAAGGATTAAGTATGACGGATGAAGGATGAAATATGACGGATGATAGATGACGGATGAAGGACGGCGTAAGACGGATGAAGAATGACGGATGATGGATGATAGATGACGGATGAAGGACGGCGTATGACGTATGACGGATGAAGGATGACGGATGAAGGATGAAGTATGACGGATGACGGAATATAGATGACGTATGACGGACGAAGGACGACGTATGCCGTATGACGGATGAAGGATTAAGTATGACGGATGAAGGATGAAATATGACGGATGATAGATGACGGATGAAGGACGGCGTAAGACGGATGACGGATGAAGGACGACGTATGCCGTATGACGGATGACGGATGTTAGATGACGGATGAAGGACGACGTGTGACGGATGAAGAATGACGGATGACGGATGATAGATGACGGATGAAGGACGGCGTATGACGTATGACGGATGAAGGATGACGGATGAAGGATGAAGCATGACGGATGACGGATTATAGATGACGTATGACAGATGAAGGACGACGTATGCCGTATGACGGATGAAGGATTAAGTATGACGGATGAAGGATGACGTATGACGGATGACGGATGTTAGATGACGGATGAAGGACGACGTATGACGGATGAAGAATGACGGATGACGGATGATAGATGACGGATGAAGGACGGCGTATGACGTATGACGGATGAAGGATGACGGATGAAGGATGAAGTATGACGGATGACGGATTATAGGTGACGTATGACGGATGAAGGACGACGTATGCCGTATGACGGATGAAGGATTAAGTATGACGGATGAAGGATGACGTATGACGGATGACGGATGTTAGGTGACGGATGAAGGACGACGTATGACGGATGAAGAATGACGGATGACGGATGATAGATGACGGATGAAGGACGGCGTATGACGTATGACGGATGAAGGACGACGGATGAAGGATGAAGTATGACGGATGGCGGATTATAGATGACGTATGACGGATGAAGGACGACGTATGCCGTATGACGGATGAAGGATTAAGTATGACGGATGAAGGATGAAATATGACGGATGATAGATGACGGATGAAGGACGGCGTAAGACGGATGAAGAATGACGGATGATGGATGATAGATGACGGATGAAGGACGACGTATGCCGTATGACGGATGACGGATGTTAGATGACGGATGAAGGACGACGTATGACGGATGAAGAATGACGGATGACGGATGATAGATGACGGATGAAGGACGGCGTATGACGTATGACGGATGAAGGATGACGGATGAAGGATGAAGTATGACGGATGACGGAATATAGATGACGTATGACGGACGAAGGACGACGTATGCCGTATGACGGATGAAGGATTAAGTATGACGGATGAAGGATGAAATATGACGGATGATAGATGACGGATGAAGGACGGCGTAAGACGGATGACGGATGAAGGACGACGTATGCCGTATGACGGATGACGGATGTTAGATGACGGATGAAGGACGACGTGTGACGGATGAAGAATGACGGATGACGGATGATAGATGACGGATGAAGGACGGCGTATGACGTATGACGGATGAAGGATGACGGATGGAGGATGAAGCATGACGGATGACGGATTATAGATGACGTATGACAGATGAAGGACGACGTATGCCGTATGACGGATGAAGGATTAAGTATGACGGATGAAGGATGACGTATGACGGATGACGGATGTTAGATGACGGATGAAGGACGATGTATGACGGATGAAGAATGACGGATGACGGATGATAGATGACGGATGAAGGACGGCGTATGACGTATGACGGATGAAGGATGACGGATGAAGGATGAAGTATGACGGATGACGGATTATAGGTGACGTATGACGGATGAAGGACGACGTATGCCGTATGACGGATGCAGGATTAAGTATGACGGATGAAGGATGACGTATGACGGATGACGGATGTTAGGTGACGGATGAAGGACGACGTATGACGGATGAAGAATGACGGATGACGGATGATAGATGACGGATGAAGGACGGCGTATGACGTATGACGGATGAAGGATGACGGATGAAGGATGAAGTATGACGGATGGCGGATTATAGATGACGTATGACGGATGAAGGACGACGAATGACGGATGAAGAATGACGGATGACGGATGATAGATGACGGATGAAGGATGAAATATGACGGATGAAGAATGACGGATGACGGATGATAGATGACGGATGAAGGACGACGTATGCCGTATGCCGTATGACGGATGACGGATGTTAGATGACGGATGAAGGACGCCGTATGACGGATGAAGAATGACGGATGACGGATGATAGATGACGGATGAAGGACGGCGTATGACGTATGACGGATGAAGGATGACGGATGAAGGATGAAGTATGACGGATGACGGAATATAGATGACGTATGACGGACGAAGGACGACGTATGCCGTATGACGGATGAAGGATTAAGTATGACGGATGAAGGATGAAATATGACGGATGATAGATGACGGATGAAGGACGGCGTAAGACGGATGAAGTATGACGGATGACGGATGATAGATGACGGATGAAGGACGACGTATGCCGTATGACGGATGACGGATGTTAGATGACGGATGAAGGACGACGTATGACGGATGAAGAATGACGGATGACGGATGATAGATGACGGATGAAGGACGGCGTATGACGTATGACGGATGAAGGATGACGGATGAAGGATGAAGTATGACGGATGACGGAATATAGATGACGTATGACGGACGAAGGACGACGTATGCCGTATGACGGATGAAGGATAAAGTATGACGGATGAAGGATGAAATATGACGGATGATAGATGACGGATGAAGGACGGCGTAAGACGGATGACGGATGAAGGACGACGTATGACGTATGACGGATGAAGGACGACGTATGCCGTATGACGGATGACGGATGTTAGATGACGGATGAAGGACGACGTATGACGGATGAAGAATGACGGATGACGGATGATAGATGACGGATGAAGGACGGCGTATGACGTAAGACGGATGAAGGATGACGGATGAAGGATGAAGTATGACGGATGACGGAATATAGATGACGTATGTCGGACGAAGGACGACGTATGCCGTATGACGGATGAAGGATTAAGTATGACGGATGAAGGATGAAATATGACGGATGATAGATGACGGATGAAGCACGGCGTAAGACGGATGAAGGACGACGTATGCCGTATGACGGATGAAGGATGACGGATGAAGGATGAAATATGACGGATGAATGATGAAGCATGACGGATGACGGATTATAGATGACGTATGACGGATGAAGGACGACGTATGCCGTATGACGGATGAAGGATTAAGTATGACGGATGAAGGATGACGTATGACGGATGACGGATGAAGGACGGCGTATGACGTATGACTGATGAAGGATGACGGATGAAGGATGAAGTATGACGGATGACGGATTATAGGTGACGTATGACGGATGAAGGACGACGTATGCCGTATGACGGATGAAGGATTAAGTATGACGGATGAAGGATGACGTATGACGGATGACGGATGTTAGATGACGGATGAAGGACGACGTATGACGGATGAAGAATGACGGATGACGGATGATAGATGACGGATGAAGGACGGCGTATGACGTATGACGGATGAAGGATGACGGATGAAGGATGAAGTATGACGGATGACGGATTATAGATGACGTATGACGGATGAAGGACGACGTATGCCGTATGACGGACGAAGGATTAAGTATGACGGATGAAGGATGAAATATGACGGATGATAGATGACGGATGAAGGACGGCGTAAGACGGATGAAGGACGGCGTAAGACGGATGAAGAATGACGGATGATGGATGATAGATGACGGATGAAGGACGACGTATGCCGTATGACGGATGACGGATGTTAGATGACGGATGAAGGACGACGTATGACGGATGAAGAATGACGGATGACGGATGATAGATGACGGATGAAGGACGGCGTATGACGTATGACGGATGAAGGATGACGGATGAAGGATGAAGTATGACGGATGACGGAATATAGATGACGTATGACGGACGAAGGACGACGTATGCCGTATGACGGATGAAGGATTAAGTATGACGGATGAAGGATGAAATATGACGGATGATAGATGACGGATGAAGGACGGCGTAAGACGGATGACGGATGAAGGACGACGTATGCCGTATGACGGATGACGGATGTTAGATGACGGATGAAGGACGACGTGTGACGGATGAAGAATGACGGATGACGGATGATAGATGACGGATGAAGGACGGCGTATGACGTATGACGGATGAAGGATGACGGATGAAGGATGAAGCATGACGGATGACGGATTATAGATGACGTATGACAGATGAAGGACGACGTATGCCGTATGACGGATGAAGGATTAAGTATGACGGATGAAGGATGACGTATGACGGATGACGGATGTTAGATGACGGATGAAGGACGACGTATGACGGATGAAGAATGACGGATGACGGATGATAGATGACGGATGAAGGACGGCGTATGACGTATGACGGATGAAGGATGACGGATGAAGGATGAAGTATGACGGATGACGGATTATAGGTGACGTATGACGGATGAAGGACGACGTATGCCGTATGACGGATGAAGGATTAAGTATGACGGATGAAGGATGACGTATGACGGATGACGGATGTTAGGTGACGGATGAAGGACGACGTATGACGGATGAAGAATGACGGATGACGGATGATAGATGACGGATGAAGGACGGCGTATGACGTATGACGGATGAAGGACGACGGATGAAGGATGAAGTATGACGGATGGCGGATTATAGATGACGTATGACGGATGAAGGACGACGTATGCCGTATGACGGATGAAGGATTAAGTATGACGGATGAAGGATGAAATATGACGGATGATAGATGACGGATGAAGGACGGCGTAAGACGGATGAAGAATGACGGATGATGGATGATAGATGACGGATGAAGGACGACGTATGCCGTATGACGGATGACGGATGTTAGATGACGGATGAAGGACGACGTATGACGGATGAAGAATGACGGATGACGGATGATAGATGACGGATGAAGGACGGCGTATGACGTATGACGGATGAAGGATGACGGATGAAGGATGAAGTATGACGGATGACGGAATATAGATGACGTATGACGGACGAAGGACGACGTATGCCGTATGACGGATGAAGGATTAAGTATGACGGATGAAGGATGAAATATGACGGATGATAGATGACGGATGAAGGACGGCGTAAGACGGATGACGGATGAAGGACGACGTATGCCGTATGACGGATGACGGATGTTAGATGACGGATGAAGGACGACGTGTGACGGATGAAGAATGACGGATGACGGATGATAGATGACGGATGAAGGACGGCGTATGACGTATGACGGATGAAGGATGACGGATGAAGGATGAAGCATGACGGATGACGGATTATAGATGACGTATGACAGATGAAGGACGACGTATGCCGTATGACGGATGAAGGATTAAGTATGACGGATGAAGGATGACGTATGACGGATGACGGATGTTAGATGACGGATGAAGGACGATGTATGACGGATGAAGAATGACGGATGACGGATGATAGATGACGGATGAAGGACGGCGTATGACGTATGACGGATGAAGGATGACGGATGAAGGATGAAGTATGACGGATGACGGATTATAGGTGACGTATGACGGATGAAGGACGACGTATGCCGTATGACGGATGAAGGATTAAGTATGACGGATGAAGGATGACGTATGACGGATGACGGATGTTAGGTGACGGATGAAGGACGACGTATGACGGATGAAGAATGACGGATGACGGATGATAGATGACGGATGAAGGACGGCGTATGACGTATGACGGATGAAGGATGACGGATGAAGGATGAAGTATGACGGATGGCGGATTATAGATGACGTATGACGGATGAAGGACGACGAATGACGGATGAAGAATGACGTATGACGGATGATAGATGACGGATGAAGGATGAAATATGACGGATGAAGAATGACGGATGACGGATGATAGATGACGGATGAAGGACGACGTATGCCGTATGCCGTATGACGGATGACGGATGTTAGATGACGGATGAAGGACGCCGTATGACGGATGAAGAATGACGGATGACGGATGATAGATGACGGATGAAGGACGGCGTATGACGTATGACGGATGAAGGATGACGGATGAAGGATGAAGTATGACGGATGACGGATTATAGATGACGTATGACGGAAGAAGTACGACGTATGCCGTATGACGCATGAAGGATTAAGTATGATGGATGAAGGATGAAATATGACGGATGAAGAATGACGGATGACGGATGATAGATGACGGATGAAGGACGGCGTATGACGTATGACGGATGAAGGATGACGGATGAAGGATGAAGTATGACGGATGACGGATTATAGATGACGTATGACGGATGAAGGATTAAGTATGACGGATGAAGGATGAAATATGACGGATGAAGAATGACGGATGACGGATGATAGATGACGGATGAAGGACGACGTATGCCGTATGACGGATAAAAGATTAAGTAAGACGGATGACGGATGATAGATGACGGATGAAGGACGGCGTATGACGTATGACGGATGAAGGATGACGGATGAAGGATGAAGTATGACGGATGACGGATTATAGATGACGTATGACGGAGGAAGGACGACGTATGCCGTATGACGGATGAAGGATTAAGTATGACGGATGAAGGATGAAGTATGAGGGATGAAGAATGACAGATGACGGATGATAAATGACGGATGAAGGAAGGCGTATGACGTATGACGGATGAAGGACGGCGTATGACGTATGACCGATGAAGGATGACGGATGAAGGATGAAGCATGACGGATGACGGATTATAGATGACGTATGACGGATGAAGGACGACGTATGCCGTATGACGGATGAAGGATTAAGTATGACGGATGAAGGATGACGTATGACGGATGACGGATGTTAGATGACGGATGAAGGACGACGTATGACGGATGAAGAATGACGGATGACGGATGATAGATGACGGATGAAGGACGGCGTATGACGTATGACGGATGAAGGATGACGGATGAAGGATGAAGTATGACGGATGACGGATTATAGGTGACGTATGACGGATGAAGGACGACGTATGCCGTATGACGGATGAAGGATTAAGTATGACGGATGAAGGATGACGTATGACGGATGACGGATGTTAGGTGACGGATGAAGGACGACGTATGACGGATGAAGAATGACGGATGACAGATGATAGATGACGGATGTAGGACGGCGTATGACGTATGACGGATGAAGGATGACGGATGAAGGATGAAGTATGACGGATGGCGGATTATAGATGACGTATGACGGATGAAGGACGACGAATGACGGATGAAGAATGACGGATGACGGATGATAGATGACGGATGAAGGATGAAATATGACGGATGAAGAATGACGGATGACGGATGATAGATGACGGATGAAGGACGACGTATGCCGTATGCCGTATGACGGATGACGGATGTTAGATGACGGATGAAGGACGCCGTATGACGGATGAAGAATGACGGATGACGGATGATAGATGACGGATGAAGGACGGCGTATGACGTATGACGGATGAAGGATGACGGATGAAGGATGAAGTATGACGGATGACGGATTATAGATGACGTATGACGGAAGAAGTACGACGTATGCCGTATGACGGATGAAGGATTAAGTATGATGGATGAAGGATGAAATATGACGGATGAAGAATGACGGATGACGGATGATAGATGACGGATGAAGGACGGCGTATGACGTATGACGGATGAAGGATGACGGATGAAGGATGAAGTATGACGGATGACGGATTATAGATGACGTATGACGGATGAAGGATTAAGTATGACGGATGAAGGATGAAATATGACGGATGAAGAATGACGGATGACGGATGATAGATGACGGATGAAGGACGACGTATGCCGTATGACGGATAAAAGATTAAGTAAGACGGATGACGGATGATAGATGACGGATGAAGGACGGCGTATGACGTATGACGGATGAAGGATGACGGATGAAGGATGAAGTATGACGGATGACGGATTATAGATGACGTATGACGGAGGAAGGACGACGTATGCCGTATGACGGATGAAGGATTAAGTATGACGGATGAAGGATGAAGTATGAGGGATGAAGAATGACAGATGACGGATGATAAATGACGGATGAAGGAAGGCGTATGACGTATGACGGATGAAGGACGACGTATGCCGTATGACGAATGAAGGATTAAGTATGACGGATGAAGGATGAAGGATGAAGTATGAGGGATGAAGAATGACGGATGACGGATGATAGATAACGGATGAAGTACGACGTATGAAGTGTGGCGGATGAAGGATGAAGTATGACGGATGACGGATGATAGATGACGGATGAAGGACGGCGTATGAAGTATGACGGATGAAGGATGAAGTATGACGGATGACGGATCATAGATGACGGATGACGGATGAAGGACGACGTATGACGTATGACGGATGAAGGACGACGTATGACGGATGAAGAATGACGGATGACGGATGATAGATGACGGATGAAGGACGGCGTATGACGTATGACGGATGAAGGATGACGGATGAAGGATGAAGTATGACGGATGACGGATTTTAGATGACGTATGACGGATGAAGGACGACGTATACCGTATGACGGATGAAGGATTAAGTATGACGGATGAAGGATGACGTATGACGGATGACGGATGTTAGATGACGGATGAAGGACGACGTATGACGGATGAAGAATGACGGATGACGGATGATAGAAGATTGAAAGTCACCATTATGTGACTAAAAGGAAAAAAATAAAAAGCCCGCCCTCAACAGCGCCCTGTTCTAAGTATTTACCCGAAGAGCAATTACAATATTTAATTAAAGAACTATCGAACTCAATTGAGGCAAAAATCAAGGAATTGGTGACTGATGAACTTAAAAATATCAACACTCAAATAAGTGAATTTCGATGTTCCCTGTCTTTTTTTAACACTCAATTCGAGGAATTAAAGACCTCTCTAAATGAAAAAGACTCGATGATAAGAAAATTACAAAGCGAAAATGAAACTCTTCTATCTGCCTCCAAGGATAACGCCAACCGTCTGTGTCTTATAGAACAAAGTCTACGACAAAATAATTTAGAAATCAACGGAGTTCCTGAACACAGAACCGAGAATATCGTCAAAGTAGTCACTCAACTTGCGAGAACTGTTGGTGAAGCTATTGATGATTCCGATATTATGCAGGCAACTAGAGTTGCCAAGATTAACAGGGACAACAACAGACCAAGGTCTATCGTCGTGAAGCTACGATCGCCTCGTGTACGTGACGGTTTATTGGCAGCAGTCTCACGGTTCAACAAAAAACAGTCCTTAGACAAATTAAGCTCTCAGCACCTGGGCATTTCTGGTGACCGCAAGCCCGTGTATGTATCGGAGCACTTATGTCCGTCCGGGAAGCAACTACATGCCGCAACGAGACTGATGGCAAAAGAGCTCTCGTATAAGTACGTCTGGGTTCGCAACGGAAGGATTTTTATTCGTAAAGACGAATTAAGCCCTGCTATTTACGTGCGTAGTCAAGATTGTTTATTACTACTTAAAAGTAGACTTAGCTAACTTCTATAAATTCCTTTTAATGAACGTCTTTAGCATTGTTTTTTTATATAATGTCAGAGTTTGTAATATACTATCAAAATGCCAGAGGCATTAGAACTAAAACAAATGATGTATATCAAAATGTATTGTGTAACAACTATAGCATAATTGCATTTACTGAAACATGGCTAAATCATAAAATTTTTTGCAATGAAATTTTTGATAATAGGTATATAGTTTATCGCAGGGATAGAGTGTGCAGTCGAGACGCAAAAAGGGATGGTGGTGGAGTAACGTTGGCAGTAACACGAGACATCCCATCGACCAGATTGTACAGCTGCGAAAGTAATAACGAGGACCTTTGGGTGTCTGTACAGCTTTCTTTTGATAATGTTATTAAAAATGTGGCTATTTGTGTTGTATATTTACCACCCCCAATAAATATTGAAATTATGACCGACTACTTAGAAAACACTCAAAGGGTCCTACATAATGTAACTGACGTCGTACTTCTGGGAGATTTCAACCTAAACTTTATTGAGTGGTTATCTGAGAGCAATCAGTCTTACTTTACACCGTCAAACTGTACAAATACTCTTGGGCTTGTCTTCACGGACTTCTTGGCATGTAACTACCTATTCCAATTCAATAATGTTTTAAATATAGATAACCGAACACTAGACCTAGTTATAAGTAATATAAGTCAACTTAATGTAACTGTTGCCTCTGACATACTCACAAAGATAGACTCTAAACACCCACCACTCGTCATAAACGTATCATGCACAAAAAAACAACATTTAACAAAAAATAACAACAAGCGTCTTAACTTCTACAAAGCTGACTTTACTTCTATAAATAATGACCTACAATCAGTTAATTGGCTTGATAAACTCGAACAATTCGATGACATTAATGAATCGGTATCATTCTTTTACTCTAAGCTTTTTGAAATAATTGAAAAACATGTACCCATAAGCAGACTCAATAAATCTAAATATCCTATCTGGTTTACTGAAGGGCTAATTAAAGTTATATCTGAAAAAGAAAAATTTAGACGAAGATATCAAAAACACAATAATCCGCGTGACAAACTAAGCTACGATATCCTACGCAATCGGAGTCACACAATGATTCGAAAAGTCTACAGTAAATACATGGAAAATATTGAAAATAGTATCGCTAGTAATCCTAAGACATTTTGGCAGTACGTTAATAAGAGACGCAATAATAAATCCTCTATTCCTGCGGCAATGCACAACAAGGATAAAGAAGCACACAGTGGCACCGACATTGCCAACCTCTTCGCTTGCCACTTTTCTTCCATGTTCACGAACTCACCAACCAGTGGATCAACTACTAAGCCTGAGTCACAAACTACATTAAGTAACATAAAATTCACAATAACAGAAGTAGCCAATAAAATAAAGAAACTTAAGGAAAATAAGTCCTGTGGGCCAGACATGGTACCGCCCTGTATGATAAAAAAATGTGGTTATGTGCTTGCTGTTCCGTTGTGTATTTTATTTAACAAGTCGTTGGAACTAGGGGTATTTCCCAATGAATGGAAGAGGGCTAAAATTACACCTATCTATAAAAAAGGTGACCTGAGCGATGTCAACAACTACAGACCCATATCTATTTTGTCTTGTTTTGCAAAGATATTTGAATCTATGGTGTGTCCTATATTAGCAAATTATCTTGATCCGCAACTGACCGAAAGCCAACATGGTTTCAGAATCGGTCGATCAACTCAGACAAATCTGGTTAAATATGTCAACGATATTGCAGAAGCATTGGACAGTAGGTGTGAAGTTGATGCAATCTACACAGATTTTAGTAGTGCATTTGACAAGGTCAGCCATTCTCTTCTTGCAGCAAAATTACAGGGTGTTGGTATACATGGATCGCTTCTTAGGTGGTTTACGTCATATCTACAGAACCGTTCCCAATTTGTAGCAGTGGGTGGTTACACATCTACGAATTATATAGCCCACTCGGGAGTCCCCCAGGGCTCTCATCTTGGCCCTATCCTATTTTCATTGTTTATCAATGATATTACAACACATATTAAGTACTGCAACGTTCTTCTGTTTGCGGACGACTTAAAAATATATTTAAAAGTTAATAGTATTAATGATCAGAGACTACTACAAAACGACTTACAAAGATTAGAAGACTGGTGCAACGTCAACAGTATGACATTAAATATAAACAAATGTTTTTATATAAAATTTTCTAAAAAGAAACTTACGTCTAGTTTTACCTATACCTTATGCGGCACTAAACTGAATCAGGTTACAGAGATTAAGGACTTGGGGGTCACATTAGATAAATCACTGAACTTTAAAAGTCACATTGATACTATAGCCAAGCAATCAGCACAACTTCTAGGCTTTATAAAACGTAACTCTCGCGGCTTCAAACATAATAAAACAAGAATTACTCTTTTCAACGCTCTGGTACGCAGCCAGCTTGAGTATGCAAGTACTGTATGGAATCCTCTTTACTCAGTGGATTCTCAAAGAATAGAGAGAATACAGAGGAACTTTACAAAACATGTAGCATTTATATCTCAAGGCATTAGTCACCGATGTCCGTATGAGCAGCGGCTAAAGTTTCTCAAAATGAGTACTCTACGACAGCGGCGCCGTACGAATGACTTAGTATTTTTATTCAAAATTGTCAGAAATCACATCAGTAGTAGCGATTTAGTAAACCGCATATCAATATGTGTACCACCGAGACCACCCAGACATCCAATAACCAAAGTCTTCTATACACCTTTACACAAAACTAATTTAGGCTTAAACTCTCCAATCTCCAGAATGTGTAGGACATACAATGAGCTCTGCAAAGACAAATACAACATCGATATCTTCAACATGCCCCTAACTACATACAGGGCACATACCCTTACGGCTTCAGAGGCACAGACCTAGACCTACCTATAGGAATATCTTGTTTGTTGCTATATAATTTATATTTTAGAATCACTAAAACTTAACTTGTTATATGATGAATGCTGTGTATACCTCTCATTGGCTAAGTTATCAACATTGTATTCATTTTAACATATAATTGTGGATGTTATGATAACCAAGCTGTTGGTAGACCTATAATAAATAAATAAATAAATAAATAAATAAATAGATGACAGATGAAGGACGGCGTATGACGTATGACGGATGAAGGATGACGGATGAAGGACGACGTATGCCGTATGACGGATGAAGGATTAAGTATGACGGATGAAGGATGAAATATGACAGATGAAGAATGACGGATGACGGATGATAGATGATGGATGAAGTACGACGTATGAAGTATGACGGATGTAGGATGAAGTATGACGGATGACGGATGTTAGATGACGGATGAAGGACGACGTATGACGGATGAAGAATGACGGATGACGGATGATAGATGACGGATAAAGGACGGCGTATGACGTATGACGGATGAAGGATGACGGATGAAGGATGACGGATGAAGGATGACGGAAGAAGGATGAAGTATGACGGATGACGGAATATAGATGACGTATGGCGGACGAAGGACGACGTATGCCGTATGACGGATGAAGGATTAAGTATGACGGATGAAGGATGAAATATGACGGATGAAGTATGACGGATGACGGATGATAGATGACGGATGAAGTACGGCGTAAGACGGATGAAGAATGACGGATGACGGATGATAGATGACGGATGAAGGACGACGTATGCCGTATGACGGATGAAGGATGACGGATGAAGGATGAAATATGACGGATGAAGGATGAAGCATGACGGATGACGGATTATAGATGACGTATGACGGATGATGGACGACGTATGCCGTATGACGGATGAAGGATTAAGTATGACGGATGAAGGATGACGTATGACGGATGACGGATGTTAGATGACGGATGAAGGACGACGTATGACGGATGAAGAATGACGGATGACGGATGATAGATGACGGATGAAGGACGGCGTATGACGTATGACGGATGAAGGATGACGGATGAAGGATGACGGATGAAGGATGAAGTATGACGGATGACGGATTATAGATGACGTATGACGGAAGAAGTACGACGTATGCCTTATGACGGATGAAGGATTAAGTATGATGGATGAAGGATGAAATAAGACGGATGAAGAATGACGGATGACGGATGATAGATGACGGATGAAGGACGGCGTATGCCGTATGACGGATGAAGGATTAAGTATGACGGATGAAGGATGAAATATGACGGATGAAGAATGACGGATGACGGATGATAGATGATGGATGAAGTACGACGTATGAAGTATGACGGATGTAGGATGAAGTATGACGGATGACGGATGTTAGATGACGGATGAAGGACGACGTATGACGGATGAAGAATGACGGATGACGGATGATAGATGACGGATGAAGGACGGCGTATGACGTATGACGGATGAAGGATGACGGATGAAGGATGACGGATGAAGGATGACGGAAGAAGGATGAAGTATGACGGATGACGGAATATAGATGACGTATGGCGGACGAAGGACGACGTATGCCGTATGACGGATGAAGGATTAAGTATGACGGATGAAGGATGAAATATGACGGATGAAGTATGACGGATGACGGATGATAGATGACGGATGAAGTACGGCGTAAGACGGATGAAGAATGACGGATGACGGATGATAGATGACGGATGAAGGACGACGTATGCCGTATGACGGATGAAGGATGACGGATGAAGGATGAAATATGACGGATGAAGGATGAAGCATGACGGATGACGGATTATAGATGACGTATGACGGATGATGGACGACGTATGCCGTATGACGGATGAAGGATTAAGTATGACGGATGAAGGATGACGTATGACGGATGACGGATGTTAGATGACGGATGAAGGACGACGTATGACGGATGAAGAATGACGGATGACGGATGATAGATGACGGATGAAGGACGGCGTATGACGTATGACGGATGAAGGATGACGGATGAAGGATGACGGATGAAGGATGAAGTATGACGGATGACGGATTATAGATGACGTATGACGGAAGAAGTACGACGTATGCCTTATGACGGATGAAGGATTAAGTATGATGGATGAAGGATGAAATAAGACGGATGAAGAATGACGGATGACGGATGATAGATGACGGATGAAGGACGGCGTATGACGTATGACGGATGAAGGATGACGGATGAAGGATGAAGTATGACGGATGACTGATTATAGATGACGTATGACGGAGGAAGGACGACGTATGCCGTATGACGGATGAAGAATTAAGTATGACGGATGAAGGATGAAGTATGAGGGATGAAGAATGACAGATGACGGATGATAAATGACGGATGATAAATGACGGATGAAGGAAGGCGTATGACGTATGACGGATGAAGGACGACGTATGCCGTATGACGAATGAAGGATGAGGGATGACGGATGAAGGACGGCGTATGACGTATGACGGATGAAGGATGAAGTATGACGGATGACGGATGATAGATGACGGATGAAGGAAGGCGTATGACGTATGACGGATGAAGGATGAAGGATGAAGTATGACGGATGACGGATTATAGATGACGGATGACGGATGAAGGACGACGTATGACATATGACGGATGAAGGACGACGTATGCCGTATGACGGATGAAAGATTAAGTATGACGGATGACGGATTATAGATGACGGATGAAGGATTAAGTATGACGGATGAAGGATGAAGTATAAGGGATGAAGAATGACGGATGACGGAGGATAAATGACGGATGAAGGACGGCGTATGACGTATGACGGATGAAGGATGAAGCATGACGGATGACGGATCATAGATGACGGATGACGGATGAAGGACGACGTATGACGTATGACGGATGAAGGACGACGTATGCCGTATGACGGATGAAGGATTAAGTATGACGGATGAAGGATGAAGGATGAAGTATGAGGGATGAAGAATGACATATGACGGATGTTAGATGACGGATGAAGGATGACGTATGACGGATGAAGAATGACGGATGACGGATGATAGATGACGGATGAAGGACGGCGTATGACGTATGACGGATGAAGGATGAAGTATGACGGATGACGGATCATAGATGACGGATGACGGATGAAGGACGACGTATGACGTATGACGGATGAAGGAAGACGTATGCCGTATGACGGATGAAGGAAGACGTATGCCGTATGACGGATGACGGATGTTAGATGACGTATGATGGATGAAGGACGACGTATGCCGTATGACGGATGAAGGATAAAGTATGACGGATGAAGGATGAAATATAACGGATGAAGAATGACGGATGACGGATGATAGATGACGGATGAAGGACGGCGTATGACGTATGACGGATGAAGGATGAAGTATGACGGATGACGGATTATAGATGACTTATGACGGATGAAGGACGACGTATGCCGTATGACAGATGAAGCATTAAGAATGACCGATGAAGGATGAAATATGACGGATGATAAATGACGGATGATAAATGACGGATGAAGGAAGGCGTATGACGTATGACGGATGAAGGACGACGTATGCCGTATGACGAATGAAGGATGAGGGATGACGGATGAAGGACGGCGTATGACGTATGACGGATTAAGGATGAAGTATGACGGATGACGGATGATAGATGACGGATGAAGGAAGGCGTATGACGTATGACGGATGAAGGATGAAGGATGAAGTATGACGGATGACGGATTATAGATGACGGATGACGGATGAAGGACGACGTATGACATATGACGGATGAAGGACGACGTATGCCGTATGACGGATGAAAGATTAAGTATGACGGATGACGGATTATAGATGACGGATGAAGGATTAAGTATGACGGATGAAGGATGAAGTATAAGGGATGAAGAATGACGGATGACGGAGGATAAATGACGGATGAAGGACCGCGTATGACGTATGACGGATGAAGGATGAAGCATGACGGATGACGGATCATAGATGACGGATGACGGATGAAGGACGACGTATGACGTATGACGGATGAAGGAAGACGTATGCCGTATGACGGATGACGGATGTTAGATGACGTATGATGGATGAAGGACGACGTATGCCGTATGACGGATGAAGGATAAAGTATGACGGATGAAGGATGAAATATAACGGATGAAGAATGACGGATGACGGATGATAGATGACGGATGAAGGACGGCGTATGACGTATGACGGATGAAGGATGAAGTATGACGGATGACGGATTATAGATGACGTATGACGGATGAAGGACGACGTATGCCGTATGACAGATGAAGCATTAAGAATGACGGATGAAGGATGAAATATGACGGATGAAGAATGACGGATGACGGATGATAGATGACGGATGAAGGATGACGTATGAAGGACGAAGTATGACGGATGAAGGATGACGTATGACGGATGACGGATGTTAGATGACGGATGAAGGACGACGTATGACGGATGAAGAATGAAGGATGACGGATGAAGGATGGCGTGTGACGTATGACGGATGAAGGATGACGGATGTACGATGATAGATGACGGATGAAGGATGACGTATGAAGGATGAAGTATGACGGATGAAGGATGACGTATGACGGATGACGGATGTTAGATGACGGATGAAGGACGACGTATGACGGATGAAGAATGACGGATGACGGATGATAGATGACGGATGAAGGACGGCGTATGACGTATGACGGATGAAGGACGACGTATGCCGTATGACGGATGAAGGATTTAGTATGACGGATGAAGGATGAAATATGACGGATGAAGAATGACGGATGACGGATGATTGATGACGGATGAAGGACGGCGTATGACGTATGACGGATGAAGGATGACGGATGACGGATGAAGTATGACGGATGACGGATTATAGATGACGTATGACGGATGAAGGACGACGCATGCCGTATGACGGATGAAGGATTAAGTATGACGGATGAAGGTTGAAATATGACGGATGACGGATTATAGATGACGTATGACGGATGAAGGACGACGTATGCCGTATGACGGATGAAGGACGACGTATGCCGTATGACGGATGAAGGATAAAGTATGACGGATGAATAATGACGGATGACGGATGATAAATGACGGATGAAGGACGGCGTATGACGTATGACGGATGATAGATGACGGATGAAGGACTGCGTATGACGTATGACGGATGAAGGATGAAGTATGAGGAATGAAGAATGACGGATGACGGATGATAAATGACGGATCAAGGACGGCGTATGACGTATGACGGATGAAGGATGAAGTATGACGGATGACGGATCATAGATGACGGATGACGGATGAAGGACGACGTATGACGTATGACGGATGAAGGACGACGTATGCCGTATGACGGATGAAGGATAAAGTATGACGGATGAAGGACGACGTATGACGTATGACGGATGAAGGACGACGTATGCCGTATGACGGATGAAGGATTAAGTATGACGGATGAAGAATGAAGAATGAAGTATGACGGATGAAGGATTATAGATGACGTATGACGGATGAAGAATGACAGATGACGGATGATAGATGACGGATGAAGGATGACGTATGAAAGATGAAGTATGACGGATGAAGGATGACGTATGACGGATGACGGATGTTAGATGACGGATTAAGGACAACGTATGACGGATGAAGAATGACGGATGACGGATGATAGATGACGGATGAAGGACTGCGTATGACGTATGACGGATGAAGGATGAAGTATGAGGAATGAAGAATGACGGATGACGGATGATAAATGACGGATCAAGGACGGCGTATGACGTATGACGGATGAAGGATGAAGTATGACGGATGACGGATCATAGATGACGGATGACGGATGAAGGACGACGTATGACGTATGACGGATGAAGGACGACGTATGCCGTATGACGGATGAAGGATAAAGTATGACGGATGAAGGACGACGTATGACGTATGACGGATGAAGGACGACGTATGCCGTATGACGGATGAAGGATTAAGTATGACGGATGAAGAATGAAGAATGAAGTATGACGGATGAAGGATTATAGATGACGTATGACGGATGAAGGACGACGCATGCCGTATGACGGATGAAGGATGAAATATGACGGATGACGGATTATAGATGACGTATGGCGGATGAAGGACGACGTATGCCGTATGACGGATGAAGGATTAAGTATGACGGATGAAGATTGAAATATGACGGATGAAGAATGACGGATGACGGATGATAGATGACGGATGAAGGACGGCGTATGACGTATGACGGATGAAGGATGACGGATGAAGGATGAAGTATGACGGATGACGGATTATAGATGACGGATGACGGATGAAGGACGACGTATGACGTATGACGGATGAAGGACGACGTATGCCGTATGACGGATGAAAGATAAAGTAAGACGGATGACGGATGTTAGATGACGGATGAAGGACGACGTATGACGGATGAAGAATGACGGATGACGGATGAAGGACGACGTATGCCGTATGACGGATGAAAGATAAAGTAAGACGGATGACGGATGTTAGATGACGGATGAAGGACGACGTATGACGGATGAAGAATGACGGATGACGGATGATAGATGACGGATGAAGGACGGCGTATGACGTATGACGGATGAAGGATGAAGTATGAGGAATGAAGAATGACGGATGACGGATGATAAATGACGGATGAAGGATAAAGTATGACGGATGACTGATCATAGATGACGGATGACGGATGAAGGACGACGTATGACGTATGACAGATGAAGGACGACGTATGACGTATGACGGATGAAGGACGACGTATGCCGTATGACGGATGAAGGATTAAGTATGACGGATGAAGGATGAAGGATGAAGTATGAGGGATGAAGAATGACATATGACGGATGAAGGATGACGTATGACGGATGAAGGATGACGTATGACGGATGAAGAATGACGGATGACGGATGATAGATGACGGATGAAGGACGGCGTATGACGTATGACGGATCATAGATGACGGATGACGGATGAAGGACGACGTATGACGTATTACGGATGAAGGAAGACGTATGCCGTATGACGGATGACGGATGTTAGATGACGGATGAAGGACGACGTATGACGGATGAAGAATGACGGATGACGGATGATAGATGACGGATGAAGGACGGCATATGACGTATGACGGTTGAAGGAAGACGGATGAAGGATGAAGTATGACGGATGACGGATTATAGATGACGTATGATGGATGAAGGACGACGTACGCCGTATGACGGATGAAGGATTAAGTATGACGGATGAAGGATGAAATATAACGGATGAAGAATGACGGATGACGGATGATAGATGACGGATGAAGGACGGCGTATGACGTATGACGGATGAAGGATGAAGTATGACGGATGACGGATTATAGATGACGTATGACGGATGAAGGACGACGTATGCCGTATGACAGATGAAGGATTAAGTATGACGGATGAAGGATGAAATATGACGGATGAAGAATGACGGATGACGGATGAAGGATGACGTATGACAAATGACGGATGTTAGATGACGAATGAAGGACGACGTATGACGGATGAAGAATGACGGATGATAGATGACGGATGAAGGACGGCGTATGACGTATGACGGATGAAGGATGACGGATGAAGGATGATAGATGACGGATGAAGGATGACGTATGAAGGATGAAGTATGACGGATGAAGGATGACGTATGACGGATGACGGATGAAGGACGACGTATGACGGATGAAGAATGACGGATGACGGATGATAGATGACGGATGAAGGACGGCGTATGACGTATGACGGATTAAGGATGAAGTATGACGGATGACGGATGATAGATGACGGATGAAGGAAGGCGTATGACGTATGACGGATGAAGGATGAAGGATGAAGTATGACGGATTGCGGATTATAGATGACGGATGACGGATGAAGGACGACGTATGACATATGACGGATGAAGGACGACGTATGCCGTATGACGGATGAAAGATTAAGTATGACGGATGACGGATTATAGATGACGGATGAAGGATTAAGTATGACGGATGAAGGATGAAGTATAAGGGATGAAGAATGACGGATGACGGAGGATAAATGACGGATGAAGGACCGCGTATGACGTATGACGGATGAAGGATGAAGCATGACGGATGACGGATCATAGATGACGGATGACGGATGAAGGACGACGTATGACGTATGACGGATGAAGGAAGACGTATGCCGTATGACGGATGAAGGAAGACGTATGCCGTATGACGGATGACGGATGTTAGATGACGTATGATGGATGAAGGACGACGTATGCCGTATGACGGATGAAGGATAAAGTATGACGGATGAAGGATGAAATATAACGGATGAAGAATGACGGATGACGGATGATAGATGACGGATGAAGGACGGCGTATGACGTATGACGGATGAAGGATGACGTATGATGGATGAAGGACGACGTATGCCGTATGACGGATGAAGGATAAAGTATGACGGATGAAGGATGAAATATAACGGATGAAGAATGACGGATGACGGATGATAGATGACGGATGAAGGACGGCGTATGACGTATGACGGGTGAAGGATGAAGTATGACGGATGACGGATTATAGATGACGTATGACGGATGAAGGATGACGTATGAAGGATGAAGTATGACGGATGAAGGATGACGTATGACGGATGACGGATGTTAGATGACGGATGAAGGACGACGTATGACGGATGAAGAATGACGGATGACGGATGATAGATGACGGATGAAGGACGGCGTATGACGTATGACGGATGAAGGACGACGTATGCCGTATGACGGATGAAGGATTTAGTATGACGGATGAAGGATGAAATATGACGGATGAAGAATGACGGATGACGGATGATAGATGACGGATGAAGGACGGCGTATGACGTATGACGGATGAAGGATGACGGATGACGGATGAAGTATGACGGATGACGGATTATAGATGACGTATGACGGATGAAGGACGACGCATGCCGTATGACGGATGAAGGATTAAGTATGACGGATGAAGGTTGAAATATGACGGATGACGGATTATAGATGACGTATGACGGATGAAGGACGACGTATGCCGTATGACGGATGAAGGACGACGTATGCCGTATGACGGATGAAGGATAAAGTATGACGGATGAATAATGACGGATGACGGATGATAGATGACGGATGAAGGACGGCGTATGACGTATGACGGATGATAGATGACGGATGAAGGACTGCGTATGACGTATGACGGATGAAGGATGAAGTATGAGGAATGAAGAATGACGGATGACGGATGATAAATGACGGATCAAGGACGGCGTATGACGTATGACGGATGAAGGATGAAGTATGACGGATGACGGATCATAGATGACGGATGACGGATGAAGGACGACGTATGACGTATGACGGATGAAGGACGACGTATGCCGTATGACGGATGAAGGATAAAGTATGACGGATGAAGGACGACGTATGACGTATGACGGATGAAGGACGACGTATGCCGTATGACGGATGAAGGATTAAGTATGACGGATGAAGAATGAAGAATGAAGTATGACGGATGAAGGATTATAGATGACGTATGACGGATGAAGAATGACGGATGACGGATGATAGATGACGGATGAAGGATGACGTATGAAAGATGAAGTATGACGGATGAAGGATGACGTATGACGGATGACGGATGTTAGATGACGGATGAAGGACAACGTATGACGGATGAAGAATGACGGATGACGGATGATAGATGACGGATGAAGGACTGCGTATGACGTATGACGGATGAAGGATGAAGTATGAGGAATGAAGAATGACGGATGACGGATGATAAATGACGGATCAAGGACGGCGTATGACGTATGACGGATGAAGGATAAAGTATGACGGATGACGGATCATAGATGACGGATGACGGATGAAGGACGACGTATGACGTATGACGGATGAAGGACGACGTATGCCGTATGACGGATGAAGGATAAAGTATGACGGATGAAGGACGACGTATGACGTATGACGGATGAAGGACGACGTATGCCGTATGACGGATGAAGGATTAAGTATGACGGATGAAGAATGAAGAATGAAGTATGACGGATGAAGGATTATAGATGACGTATGACGGATGAAGGACGACGCATGCCGTATGACGGATGAAGGATGAAATATGACGGATGACGGATTATAGATGACGTATGACGGATGAAGGACGACGTATGCCGTATGACGGATGAAGGATTAAGTATGACGGATGAAGATTGAAATATGACGGATGAAGAATGACGGATGACGGATGATAGATGACGGATGAAGGACGGCGTATGACGTATGACGGATGAAGGATGACGGATGAAGGATGAAGTATGACGGATGACGGATTATAGATGACGGATGACGGATGAAGGACGACGTATGACGTATGACGGATGAAGGACGACGTATGCCGTATGACGGATGAAAGATAAAGTAAGACGGATATCGGATGTTAGATGACGGATGAAGGACGACGTATGACGGATGAAGAATGACGGATGACGGATGAAGGACGACGTATGCCGTATGACGGATGAAAGATAAAGTAAGACGGATGACGGATGTTAGATGACGGATGAAGGACGACGTATGACGGATGAAGAATGACGGATGACGGATGATAGATGACGGATGAAGGACGGCGTATGACGTATGACGGATGAAGGATGAAGTATGAGGAATGAAGAATGACGGATGACGGATGATAAATGACGGATGAAGGATAAAGTATGACGGATGACGGATCATAGATGACGGATGACGGATGAAGGACGACGTATGACGTATGACAGATGAAGGACGACGAATGACGTATGACGGATGAAGGACGACGTATGCCGTATGACGGATGAAGGATTAAGTATGACGGATGAAGGATGAAGGATGAAGTATGAGGGATGAAGAATGACATATGACGGATGAAGGATGACGTATGACGGATGAAGGATGACGTATGACGGATGAAGAATGACGGATGACGGATGATAGATGACGGATGAAGGACGGCGTATGACGTATGACGGATCATAGATGACGGATGACGGATGAAGGACGACGTATGACGTATTACGGATGAAGGAAGACGTATGCCGTATGACGGATGACGGATGTTAGATGACGGATGAAGGACGACGTATGACGGATGAAGAATGACGGATGACGGATGATAGATGACGGATGAAGGACGGCATATGACGTATGACGGTTGAAGGAAGACGGATGAAGGATGAAGTATGACGGATGACGGATTATAGATGACGTATGATGGATGAAGGACGACGTACGCCGTATGACGGATGAAGGATTAAGTATGACGGATGAAGGATGAAATATAACGGATGAAGAATGACGGATGACGGATGATAGATGACGGATGAAGGACGGCGTATGACGTATGACGGATGAAGGATGAAGTATGACGGATGACGGATTATAGATGACGTATGACGGATGAAGGACGACGTATGCCGTATGACAGATGAAGGATTAAGTATGACGGATGAAGGATGAAATATGACGGATGAAGAATGACGGATGACGGATGAAGGATGACGGATGAAGGATGATAGATGACGGATGAAGGATGACGTATGAAGGATGAAGTATGACGGATGAAGGATGACGTATGACGGATGACGGATGAAGGACGACGTATGACGGATGAAGAATGACGGATGACGGATGATAGATGACGGATGAAGGACGGCGTATGACGTATGACGGATGAAGGATGAAGTATGAGGAATGAAGAATGATGGATGACGGATGATAAATGACGGATGAAGGATGACGTATGAAGGATGAAGTATGACGGATGAAGGATGACGTATGACGGATGACGTATGACGGATGACGGATGATAGATGACGGATGAAGGATGACGGATGAAGGATGATAGATGACGGATGAAGGATGACGTATGAAGGATGAAGTATGACGGATGAAGGATGACGTATGACGGATGACGGATGTTAGATGACGGATGAAGGACGACGTATGACGGATGAAGAATGACGGATGACGGATGATAGATGACGGATGAAGGACGGCGTATGACGTATGACGGATAAAGGATGAAGTATGACGGATGACGGATTATAGATGACGTATGACGGATGAAGGACGACGTATGCCGTATGACAGATGAAGGATTAAGTATGACGGATGAAGGATGAAATATGATGGATGAAGAATGACGGATGACGGATGATAGATTACCGATGAAGGATGACGTATGAAGGATGAAGTATAACGGATGAAGGATGACGTATGACGGATGACGGATGTTAGATGACGGATGAAGGACGACGTATGACGGATGAAGAATGACGGATGACGGATGATAGATGACGGATGAAGGACGGCGTATGACGTATGACGGATGAAGGATGATAGATGACGGATGAAGGAAGACGTATGAAGGATGAAGTATGACGGATGATTGATGACGGATGAAGGACGGCGTATGACATATGACGGATGAAGTATGACGGATGACGGATTATAGATGACAAATGACGGATGAAGGACGACGTATGCCGTATGAAGGATGACGTATGACGGATGACGGATGTTAGATGACGGATGAAGGACGACGTATGACGGATGAAGAATGACGGATGACGGATGATAGATGACGGATGAAGGACGGCGTATGACGTATGAGGGATAAAGGATGAAGTATGACGGATGACGGATTATAGATGACGTATGACGGATGAAGGACGACGTATGCCGTATGACAGATGAAGGATTAAGTATGACGGATGAAGGATGAAATATGACGGATGAAGAATGACGGATGATAGATTACGGATGAAGGATGACGTATGAAGGCTGAAGTATGACGGATGAAGGATGACGTATGACGGATGACGGATGTTAGATGACGGATGAAGGACGACGTATGACGGATGACGGATGTTAGATGACGGATGAAGGACGACGTATGACGGATGAAGAATGACGGATGACGGATGATAGATGACGGATCATAGATGACGGATGACGGATGAAGGACGACGTATGACGTATGACGGATGAAGGATTAAGTAAGACGGATGAAGGATAAAATATGACGGATGAAGAATGACGGATGACGGATGATAGATTACGGATGAAGGATGACGTATGAAGGATGAAGTATGACGGATGAAGGATGACGTATGACGGATGACGGATGTTAGATGACGGATGAAGGACGACGTATGACGGATGAAGAATGACGGATGACGGATGATAGATGACGGATGAAGGACGGCGTATGACGTATGACGGATGAAGGATGACGGATGAAGGATGAAGTATGATGGATGAAGGATGACGTATGACGGATGACGGATGTTAGATGACGGATGAAGGACGATGTATGACGGATGAAGAATGACGGATGACGGATGAAGTATGACGGATGACGGATTATAGATGACGTATGACGGATGAAGGACGGCGTATGACGTATGACGGATGAAGGATGACGGATGACGGATGAAGTATGACGGATGACGGATTATAGATGACGTATGACGGATGAAGGACGACGCATGCCGTATGACGGATGAAGGATTAAGTATGACGGATGAAGGTTGAAATATGACGGATGACGGATTATAGATGACGTATGACGGATGAAGGACGACGTATGCCGTATGACGGATGAAGGACGACGTATGCCGTATGACGGATGAAGGATAAAGTATGACGGATGAATAATGACGGATGACGGATGATAGATGACGGATGAAGGACGGCGTATGACGTATGACGGATGATAGATGACGGATGAAGGACTGCGTATGACGTATGACGGATGAAGGATGAAGTATGAGGAATGAAGAATGACGGATGACGGATGATAAATGACGGATCAAGGACGGCGTATGACGTATGACGGATGAAGGATGAAGTATGACGGATGACGGATCATAGATGACGGATGACGGATGAAGGACGACGTATGACGTATGACGGATGAAGGACGACGTATGCCGTATGACGGATGAAGGATAAAGTATGACGGATGAAGGACGACGTATGACGTATGACGGATGAAGGACGACGTATGCCGTATGACGGATGAAGGATTAAGTATGACGGATGAAGAATGAAGAATGAAGTATGACGGATGAAGGATTATAGATGACGTATGACGGATGAAGAATGACGGATGACGGATGACAGATGACGGATGAAGGATGACGTATGAAAGATGAAGTATGACGGATGAAGGATGACGTATGACGGATGACGGATGTTAGATGACGGATGAAGGACAACGTATGACGGATGAAGAATGACGGATGACGGATGATAGATGACGGATGAAGGACTGCGTATGACGTATGACGGATGAAGGATGAAGTATGAGGAATGAAGAATGACGGATGACGGATGATAAATGACGGATCAAGGACGGCGTATGACGTATGACGGATGAAGGATAAAGTATGACGGATGACGGATCATAGATGACGGATGACGGATGAAGGACGACGTATGACGTATGACGGATGAAGGACGACGTATGCCGTATGACGGATGAAGGATAAAGTATGACGGATGAAGGACGACGTATGACGTATGACGGATGAAGGACGACGTATGCCGTATGACGGATGAAGGATTAAGTATGACGGATGAAGAATGAAGAATGAAGTATGACGGATGAAGGATTATAGATGACGTATGACGGATGAAGGACGACGCATGCCGTATGACGGATGAAGGATGAAATATGACGGATGACGGATTATAGATGACGTATGACGGATGAAGGACGACGTATGCCGTATGACGGATGAAGGATTAAGTATGACGGATGAAGATTGAAATATGACGGATGAAGAATGACGGATGACGGATGATAGATGACGGATGAAGGACGGCGTATGACGTATGACGGATGAAGGATGACGGATGAAGGATGAAGTATGACGGATGACGGATTATAGATGACGGATGACGGATGAAGGACGACGTATGACGTATGACGGATGAAGGATGACGTATGCCGTATGACGGATGAAAGATAAAGTAAGACGGATGACGGATGTTAGATGACGGATGAAGGACGACGTATGACGGATGAAGAATGACGGATGACGGATGAAGGACGACGTATGCCGTATGACGGATGAAAGATAAAGTAAGACGGATGACGGATGAAGGACGACGTATGACGGATGAAGAATGACGGATGACGGATGATAGATGACGGATGAAGGATGACGTATGAAAGATGAAGTATGACGGATGAAGGATGACGTATGACGGATGACGGATGTTAGATGACGGATGAAGGACAACGTATGACGGATGAAGAATGACGGATGACGAATGATAGATGACGGATGAAGGACTGCGTATGACGTATGACGGATGAAGGATGAAGTATGAGGAATGAAGAATGACGGATGACGGATGATAAATGACGGATCAAGGACGGCGTATGACGTATGACGGATGAAGGATAAAGTATGACGGATGACGGATCATAGATGACGGATGACGGATGAAGGACGACGTATGACGTATGACGGATGAAGGACGACGTATGCCGTATGACGGATGAAGGATAAAGTATGACGGATGAAGGACGACGTATGACGTATGACGGATGAAGGACGACGTATGCCGTATGACGGATGAAGGATTAAGTATGACGGATGAAGAATGAAGAATGAAGTATGACGGATGAAGGATTATAGATGACGTATGACGGATGAAGGACGACGCATGCCGTATGACGGATGAAGGATGAAATATGACGGATGACGGATTATAGATGACGTATGACGGATGAAGGACGACGTATGCCGTATGACGGATGAAGGATTAAGTATGACGGATGAAGATTGAAATATGACGGATGAAGAATGACGGATGACGGATGATAGATGACGGATGAAGGACGGCGTATGACGTATGACGGATGAAGGATGACGGATGAAGGATGAAGTATGACGGATGACGGATTATAGATGACGGATGACGGATGAAGGACGACGTATGACGTATGACGGATGAAGGATGACGTATGCCGTATGACGGATGAAAGATAAAGTAAGACGGATGACGGATGTTAGATGACGGATGAAGGACGACGTATGACGGATGAAGAATGACGGATGACGGATGAAGGACGACGTATGCCGTATGACGGATGAAAGATAAAGTAAGACGGATGACGGATGTTAGATGACGGATGAAGGACGACGTATGACGGATGAAGAATGACGGATGACGGATGATAGATGACGGATGAAGGACGGCGTATGACGTATGACGGATGAAGGATGAAGTATGAGGAATGAAGAATGACGGATGACGGATGATAAATGACGGATGAAGGATAAAGTATGACGGATGACGGATCATAGATGACGGATGACGGATGAAGGACGACGTATGACGTATGACAGATGAAGGACGACGTATGACGTATGACGGATGAAGGACGACGTATGCCGTATGACGGATGAAGGATTAAGTATGACGGATGAAGGATGAAGGATGAAGTATGAGGGATGAAGAATGACATATGACGGATCAAGGATGACGTATGACGGATGAAGGATGACGTATGACGGATGAAGAATGACGGATGACGGATGATAGATGACGGATGAAGGACGGCGTATGACGTATGACGGATCATAGATGACGGATGACGGATGAAGGACGACGTATGACGTATTACGGATGAAGGAAGACGTATGCCGTATGACGGATGACGGATGTTAGATGACGGATGAAGGACGACGTATGACGGATGAAGAATGACGGATGACGGATGATAGATGACGGATGAAGGACGGCATATGACGTATGACGGTTGAAGGAAGACGGATGAAGGATGAAGTATGACGGATGACGGATTATAGATGACGTATGATGGATGAAGGACGACGTACGCCGTATGACGGATGAAGGATTAAGTATGACGGATGAAGGATGAAATATAACGGATGAAGAATGACGGATGACGGATGATAGATGACGGATGAAGGACGGCGTATGACGTATGACGGATGAAGGATGAAGTATGACGGATGACGGATTATAGATGACGTATGACGGATGAAGGACGACGTATGCCGTATGACAGATGAAGGATTAAGTATGACGGATGAAGGATGAAATATGACGGATGAAGAATGACGGATGTTAGATGACGGATGAAGGACGACGTATGACGGATGAAGAATGACGGATGACAGATGATAGATGACGGATGAAGGACGGCGTATGACGTATGACGGATGAAGGATGACGGATGAAGGATGATAGATGATGGATGAAGGATGACGTATGAAGGATGAAGTATGACGGATGAAGGATGACGTATGACGGATGACGGATGTTAGATGACGTATGACGGATGAAGGACGACGTATGCCATATGACGGATGACGGATGTTAGATGACGGATGAAGGACGACGTATGACGGATGAAGAATGACGGATGACGGATGATAGATGACGGATGAAGGACGGCGTATGACGTATGACGGATGAAGGATGACGGATGAAGGATGATAGATGATGGATGAAGGATGACGTATGAAGGATGAAGTATGACGGATGAAGGATGACGTATGACGGATGACGGATGTTAGATGACGTATGACGGATGAAGGACGACGTATGCCATATGACGGATGACGGATGTTAGATGACGGATGAAGGACGACGTATGACGGATGAAGAATGACGGATGACGGATGATAGATGACGGATGAAGGATGACGTATGAAGGATGAAGTATGACGGATGAAGGATGACGTATGACGGATGACGGATGTTAGATGACGGATGAAGGACGACGTATGACGGATGAAGAATGACGGATGACGGATGATAGATGACGGATGAAGGACGGCGTATGACGTATGACGGATGAAGGATGAAGTATGAGGAATGAAGAATGACGGATGACGGATGATAAATGACGGATGTAGGATGACGTATGAAGGATGAAGTATGACGGATGAAGGATGACGTATGACGGATGACGGATGTTAGTTGACGGATGAAGGATGACGTATGACGGATGAAGAATGACGGATGACGGATGATAGATGACGGATGAAGGACGGCGTATGACGTATGACGGATGAAGGATGATAGATGACGGATGAAGGAAGACGTATGAAGGATGAAGTATGACGGATGATTGATGACGGATGAAGGACGGCGTATGACATATGACGGATGAAGTATGACGGATGACGGATTATAGATGACAAATGACGGATGAAGGACGACGTATGCCGTATGAAGGATGACGTATGACGGATGACGGATGTTAGATGACGGATGAAGGACGACGTATGACGGATGAAGAATGACGGATGACGGATGATAGATGACGGATGAAGGACGGCGTATGACGTATGAGGGATAAAGGATGAAGTATGACGGATGACGGATTATAGATGACGTATGACGGATGAAGGACGACGTATGCCGTATGACAGATGAAGGATTAAGTATGACGGATGAAGGATGAAATATGACGGATGAAGAATGACGGATGATAGATTACGGATGAAGGATGACGTATGAAGGCTGAAGTATGACGGATGAAGGATGACGTATGACGGATGACGGATGTTAGATGACGGATGAAGGACGACGTATGACGGATGACGGATGTTAGATGACGGATGAAGGAAGGCGTATGACGTATGACGGATGAAGGATGAAGGATGAAGTATGACGGATGACGGATTATAGATGACGGATGACGGATGAAGGACGACGTATGACATATGACGGATGAAGGACGACGTATGCCGTATGACGGATGAAAGATTAAGTATGACGGATGACGGATTATAGATGACGGATGAAGGATTAAGTATGACGGATGAAGGATGAAGTATAAGGGATGAAGAATGACGGATGACGGAGGATAAATGACGGATGAAGGACCGCGTATGACGTATGACGGATGAAGGATGAAGCATGACGGATGACGGATCATAGATGACGGATGACGGATGAAGGACGACGTATGACGTATGACGGATGAAGGAAGACGTATGCCGTATGACGGATGACGGATGTTAGATGACGTATGATGGATGAAGGACGACGTATGCCGTATGACGGATGAAGGATAAAGTATGACGGATGAAGGATGAAATATAACGGATGAAGAATGACGGATGACGGATGATAGATGACGGATGAAGGACGGCGTATGACGTATGACGGATGAAGGATGAAGTATGACGGATGACGGATTATAGATGACGTATGAGGGATGAAGGACGACGTATGCCGTATGACAGATGAAGCATTAAGAATGACGGATGAAGGATGAAATATGACGGATGAAGAATGACGGATGACGGATGATAGATGACGGATGAAGGATGACGTATGAAGGACGAAGTATGACGGATGAAGGATGACGTATGACGGATGACGGATGTTAGATGACGGATGAAGGACGACGTATGACGGATGAAGAATGAAGGATGACGGATGAAGGATGGCGTGTGACGTATGACGGATGAAGGATGACGGATGTACGATGATAGATGACGGATGAAGGATGACGTATGAAGGATGAAGTATGACGGATGAAGGATGACGTATGACGGATGACGGATGTTAGATGACGGATGAAGGACGACGTATGACGGATGAAGAATGACGGATGACGGATGATAGATGACGGATGAAGGACGGCGTATGACGTATGACGGATGAAGGACGACGTATGCCGTATGACGGATGAAGGATTTAGTATGACGGATGAAGGATGAAATATGACGGATGAAGAATGACGGATGACGGATGATTGATGACGGATGAAGGACGGCGTATGACGTATGACGGATGAAGGATGACGGATGACGGATGAAGTATGACGGATGACGGATTATAGATGACGTATGACGGATGAAGGACGACGCATGCCGTATGACGGATGAAGGATTAAGTATGACGGATGAAGGTTGAAATATGACGGATGACGGATTATAGATGACGTATGACGGATGAAGGACGACGTATGCCGTATGACGGATGAAGGACGACGTATGCCGTATGACGGATGAAGGATAAAGTATGACGGATGAATAATGACGGATGACGGATGATAAATGACGGATGAAGGACGGCGTATGACGTATGACGGATGATAGATGACGGATGAAGGACTGCGTATGACGTATGACGGATGAAGGATGAAGTATGAGGAATGAAGAATGACGGATGACGGATGATAAATGACGGATCAAGGACGGCGTATGACGTATGACGGATGAAGGATGAAGTATGACGGATGACGGATCATAGATGACGGATGACGGATGAAGGACGACGTATGACGTATGACGGATGAAGGACGACGTATGCCGTATGACGGATGAAGGATAAAGTATGACGGATGAAGGACGACGTATGACGTATGACGGATGAAGGACGACGTATGCCGTATGACGGATGAAGGATTAAGTATGACGGATGAAGAATGAAGAATGAAGTATGACGGATGAAGGATTATAGATGACGTATGACGGATGAAGAATGACAGATGACGGATGATAGATGACGGATGAAGGATGACGTATGAAAGATGAAGTATGACGGATGAAGGATGACGTATGACGGATGACGGATGTTAGATGACGGATTAAGGACAACGTATGACGGATGAAGAATGACGGATGACGGATGATAGATGACGGATGAAGGACTGCGTATGACGTATGACGGATGAAGGATGAAGTATGAGGAATGAAGAATGACGGATGACGGATGATAAATGACGGATCAAGGACGGCGTATGACGTATGACGGATGAAGGATGAAGTATGACGGATGACGGATCATAGATGACGGATGACGGATGAAGGACGACGTATGACGTATGACGGATGAAGGACGACGTATGCCGTATGACGGATGAAGGATAAAGTATGACGGATGAAGGACGACGTATGACGTATGACGGATGAAGGACGACGTATGCCGTATGACGGATGAAGGATTAAGTATGACGGATGAAGAATGAAGAATGAAGTATGACGGATGAAGGATTATAGATGACGTATGACGGATGAAGGACGACGCATGCCGTATGACGGATGAAGGATGAAATATGACGGATGACGGATTATAGATGACGTATGGCGGATGAAGGACGACGTATGCCGTATGACGGATGAAGGATTAAGTATGACGGATGAAGATTGAAATATGACGGATGAAGAATGACGGATGACGGATGATAGATGACGGATGAAGGACGGCGTATGACGTATGACGGATGAAGGATGACGGATGAAGGATGAAGTATGACGGATGACGGATTATAGATGACGGATGACGGATGAAGGACGACGTATGACGTATGACGGATGAAGGACGACGTATGCCGTATGACGGATGAAAGATAAAGTAAGACGGATGACGGATGTTAGATGACGGATGAAGGACGACGTATGACGGATGAAGAATGACGGATGACGGATGAAGGACGACGTATGCCGTATGACGGATGAAAGATAAAGTAAGACGGATGACGGATGTTAGATGACGGATGAAGGACGACGTATGACGGATGAAGAATGACGGATGACGGATGATAGATGACGGATGAAGGACGGCGTATGACGTATGACGGATGAAGGATGAAGTATGAGGAATGAAGAATGACGGATGACGGATGATAAATGACGGATGAAGGATAAAGTATGACGGATGACTGATCATAGATGACGGATGACGGATGAAGGACGACGTATGACGTATGACAGATGAAGGACGACGTATGACGTATGACGGATGAAGGACGACGTATGCCGTATGACGGATGAAGGATTAAGTATGACGGATGAAGGATGAAGGATGAAGTATGAGGGATGAAGAATGACATATGACGGATGAAGGATGACGTATGACGGATGAAGGATGACGTATGACGGATGAAGAATGACGGATGACGGATGATAGATGACGGATGAAGGACGGCGTATGACGTATGACGGATCATAGATGACGGATGACGGATGAAGGACGACGTATGACGTATTACGGATGAAGGAAGACGTATGCCGTATGACGGATGACGGATGTTAGATGACGGATGAAGGACGACGTATGACGGATGAAGAATGACGGATGACGGATGATAGATGACGGATGAAGGACGGCATATGACGTATGACGGTTGAAGGAAGACGGATGAAGGATGAAGTATGACGGATGACGGATTATAGATGACGTATGATGGATGAAGGACGACGTACGCCGTATGACGGATGAAGGATTAAGTATGACGGATGAAGGATGAAATATAACGGATGAAGAATGACGGATGACGGATGATAGATGACGGATGAAGGACGGCGTATGACGTATGACGGATGAAGGATGAAGTATGACGGATGACGGATTATAGATGACGTATGACGGATGAAGGACGACGTATGCCGTATGACAGATGAAGGATTAAGTATGACGGATGAAGGATGAAATATGACGGATGAAGAATGACGGATGACGGATGAAGGATGACGTATGACAAATGACGGATGTTAGATGACGAATGAAGGACGACGTATGACGGATGAAGAATGACGGATGATAGATGACGGATGAAGGACGGCGTATGACGTATGACGGATGAAGGATGACGGATGAAGGATGATAGATGACGGATGAAGGATGACGTATGAAGGATGAAGTATGACGGATGAAGGATGACGTATGACGGATGACGGATGAAGGACGACGTATGACGGATGAAGAATGACGGATGACGGATGATAGATGACGGATGAAGGACGGCGTATGACGTATGACGGATTAAGGATGAAGTATGACGGATGACGGATGATAGATGACGGATGAAGGAAGGCGTATGACGTATGACGGATGAAGGATGAAGGATGAAGTATGACGGATTGCGGATTATAGATGACGGATGACGGATGAAGGACGACGTATGACATATGACGGATGAAGGACGACGTATGCCGTATGACGGATGAAAGATTAAGTATGACGGATGACGGATTATAGATGACGGATGAAGGATTAAGTATGACGGATGAAGGATGAAGTATAAGGGATGAAGAATGACGGATGACGGAGGATAAATGACGGATGAAGGACCGCGTATGACGTATGACGGATGAAGGATGAAGCATGATGGATGACGGATCATAGATGACGGATGACGGATGAAGGACGACGTATGACGTATGACGGATGAAGGAAGACGTATGCCGTATGACGGATGAAGGAAGACGTATGCCGTATGACGGATGACGGATGTTAGATGACGTATGATGGATGAAGGACGACGTATGCCGTATGACGGATGAAGGATTAAGTATGACGGATGAAGGATGAAATATAACGGATGAAGAATGACGGATGACGGATGATAGATGACGGATGAAGGACGGCGTATGACGTATGACGGATGAAGGATGAAGTATGACGGATGACGGATTATAGATGACGTATGACGGATGAAGGACGACGTATGCCGTATGACAGATGAAGGATTAAGTATGACGGATGAAGGATGAAATATGACGGATGAAGAATGACGGATGACGGATGAAGGATGACGTATGACAAATGACGGATGTTAGATGACGAATGAAGGACGACGTATGACGGATGAAGAATGACGGATGATAGATGACGGATGAAGGACGGCGTATGACGTATGACGGATGAAGGATGACGGATGAAGGATGATAGATGACGGATGAAGGATGACGTATGAAGGATGAAGTATGACGGATGAAGGATGACGTATGACGGATGACGGATGAAGGACGACGTATGACGGATGAAGAATGACGGATGACGGATGATAGATGACGGATGAAGGACGGCGTATGACGTATGACGGATTAAGGATGAAGTATGACGGATGACGGATGATAGATGACGGATGAAGGAAGGCGTATGACGTATGACGGATGAAGGATGAAGGATGAAGTATGACGGATTGCGGATTATAGATGACGGATGACGGATGAAGGACGACGTATGACATATGACGGATGAAGGACGACGTATGCCGTATGACGGATGAAAGATTAAGTATGACGGATGACGGATTATAGATGACGGATGAAGGATTAAGTATGACGGATGAAGGATGAAGTATAAGGGATGAAGAATGACGGATGACGGAGGATAAATGACGGATGAAGGACCGCGTATGACGTATGACGGATGAAGGATGAAGCATGACGGATGACGGATCATAGATGACGGATGACGGATGAAGGACGACGTATGACGTATGACGGATGAAGGAAGACGTATGCCGTATGACGGATGAAGGAAGACGTATGCCGTATGACGGATGACGGATGTTAGATGACGTATGATGGATGAAGGACGACGTATGCCGTATGACGGATGAAGGATAAAGTATGACGGATGAAGGATGAAATATAACGGATGAAGAATGACGGATGACGGATGATAGATGACGGATGAAGGACGGCGTATGACGTATGACGGATGAAGGATGACGTATGATGGATGAAGGACGACGTATGCCGTATGACGGATGAAGGATAAAGTATGACGGATGAAGGATGAAATATAACGGATGAAGAATGACGGATGACGGATGATAGATGACGGATGAAGGACGGCGTATGACGTATGACGGGTGAAGGATGAAGTATGACGGATGACGGATTATAGATGACGTATGACGGATGAAGGATGACGTATGAAGGATGAAGTATGACGGATGAAGGATGACGTATGACGGATGACGGATGTTAGATGACGGATGAAGGACGACGTATGACGGATGAAGAATGACGGATGACGGATGATAGATGACGGATGAAGGACGGCGTATGACGTATGACGGATGAAGGACGACGTATGCCGTATGACGGATGAAGGATTTAGTATGACGGATGAAGGATGAAATATGACGGATGAAGAATGACGGATGACGGATGATAGATGACGGATGAAGGACGGCGTATGACGTATGACGGATGAAGGATGACGGATGACGGATGAAGTATGACGGATGACGGATTATAGATGACGTATGACGGATGAAGGACGACGCATGCCGTATGACGGATGAAGGATTAAGTATGACGGATGAAGGTTGAAATATGACGGATGACGGATTATAGATGACGTATGACGGATGAAGGACGACGTATGCCGTATGACGGATGAAGGACGACGTATGCCGTATGACGGATGAAGGATAAAGTATGACGGATGAATAATGACGGATGACGGATGATAGATGACGGATGAAGGACGGCGTATGACGTATGACGGATGATAGATGACGGATGAAGGACTGCGTATGACGTATGACGGATGAAGGATGAAGTATGAGGAATGAAGAATGACGGATGACGGATGATAAATGACGGATCAAGGACGGCGTATGACGTATGACGGATGAAGGATGAAGTATGACGGATGACGGATCATAGATGACGGATGACGGATGAAGGACGACGTATGACGTATGACGGATGAAGGACGACGTATGCCGTATGACGGATGAAGGATAAAGTATGACGGATGAAGGACGACATATGACGTATGACGGATGAAGGACGACGTATGCCGTATGACGGATGAAGGATTAAGTATGACGGATGAAGAATGAAGAATGAAGTATGACGGATGAAGGATTATAGATGACGTATGACGGATGAAGAATGACGGATGACGGATGATAGATGACGGATGAAGGATGACGTATGAAAGATGAAGTATGACGGATGAAGGATGACGTATGACGGATGACGGATGTTAGATGACGGATGAAGGACAACGTATGACGGATGAAGAATGACGGATGACGGATGATAGATGACGGATGAAGGACTGCGTATGACGTATGACGGATGAAGGATGAAGTATGAGGAATGAAGAATGACGGATGACGGATGATAAATGACGGATCAAGGACGGCGTATGACGTATGACGGATGAAGGATAAAGTATGCCGTATGACGGATGAAGGATAAAGTATGACGGATGAAGGACGACGTATGACGTATGACGGATGAAGGACGACGTATGCCGTATGACGGATGAAGGATTAAGTATGACGGATGAAGAATGAAGAATGAAGTATGACGGATGAAGGATTATAGATGACGTATGACGGATGAAGGACGACGCATGCCGTATGACGGATGAAGGATGAAATATGACGGATGACGGATTATAGATGACGTATGACGGATGAAGGACGACGTATGCCGTATGACGGATGAAGGATTAAGTATGACGGATGAAGATTGAAATATGACGGATGAAGAATGACGGATGACGGATGATAGATGACGGATGAAGGACGGCGTATGACGTATGACGGATGAAGGATGACGGATGAAGGATGAAGTATGACGGATGACGGATTATAGATGACGGATGACGGATGAAGGACGACGTATGACGTATGACGGATGAAGGACGACGTATGCCGTATGACGGATGAAAGATAAAGTAAGACGGATATCGGATGTTAGATGACGGATGAAGGACGACGTATGACGGATGAAGAATGACGGATGACGGATGAAGGACGACGTATGCCGTATGACGGATGAAAGATAAAGTAAGACGGATGACGGATGTTAGATGACGGATGAAGGACGACGTATGACGGATGAAGAATGACGGATGACGGATGATAGATGACGGATGAAGGACGGCGTATGACGTATGACGGATGAAGGATGAAGTATGAGGAATGAAGAATGACGGATGACGGATGATAAATGACGGATGAAGGATAAAGTATGACGGATGACGGATCATAGATGACGGATGACGGATGAAGGACGACGTATGACGTATGACAGATGAAGGACGACGAATGACGTATGACGGATGAAGGACGACGTATGCCGTATGACGGATGAAGGATTAAGTATGACGGATGAAGGATGAAGGATGAAGTATGAGGGATGAAGAATGACATATGACGGATGAAGGATGACGTATGACGGATGAAGGATGACGTATGACGGATGAAGAATGACGGATGACGGATGATAGATGACGGATGAAGGACGGCGTATGACGTATGACGGATCATAGATGACGGATGACGGATGAAGGACGACGTATGACGTATTACGGATGAAGGAAGACGTATGCCGTATGACGGATGACGGATGTTAGATGACGGATGAAGGACGACGTATGACGGATGAAGAATGACGGATGACGGATGATAGATGACGGATGAAGGACGGCATATGACGTATGACGGTTGAAGGAAGACGGATGAAGGATGAAGTATGACGGATGACGGATTATAGATGACGTATGATGGATGAAGGACGACGTACGCCGTATGACGGATGAAGGATTAAGTATGACGGATGAAGGATGAAATATAACGGATGAAGAATGACGGATGACGGATGATAGATGACGGATGAAGGACGGCGTATGACGTATGACGGATGAAGGATGAAGTATGACGGATGACGGATTATAGATGACGTATGACGGATGAAGGACGACGTATGCCGTATGACAGATGAAGGATTAAGTATGACGGATGAAGGATGAAATATGACGGATGAAGAATGACGGATGACGGATGAAGGATGACGGATGAAGGATGATAGATGACGGATGAAGGATGACGTATGAAGGATGAAGTATGACGGATGAAGGATGACGTATGACGGATGACGGATGAAGGACGACGTATGACGGATGAAGAATGACGGATGACGGATGATAGATGACGGATGAAGGACGGCGTATGACGTATGACGGATGAAGGATGAAGTATGAGGAATGAAGAATGATGGATGACGGATGATAAATGACGGATGAAGGATGACGTATGAAGGATGAAGTATGACGGATGAAGGATGACGTATGACGGATGACGTATGACGGATGACGGATGATAGATGACGGATGAAGGATGACGGATGAAGGATGATAGATGACGGATGAAGGATGACGTATGAAGGATGAAGTATGACGGATGAAGGATGACGTATGACGGATGACGGATGTTAGATGACGGATGAAGGACGACGTATGACGGATGAAGAATGACGGATGACGGATGATAGATGACGGATGAAGGACGGCGTATGACGTATGACGGATAAAGGATGAAGTATGACGGATGACGGATTATAGATGACGTATGACGGATGAAGGACGACGTATGCCGTATGACAGATGAAGGATTAAGTATGACGGATGAAGGATGAAATATGATGGATGAAGAATGACGGATGACGGATGATAGATTACCGATGAAGGATGACGTATGAAGGATGAAGTATAACGGATGAAGGATGACGTATGACGGATGACGGATGTTAGATGACGGATGAAGGACGACGTATGACGGATGAAGAATGACGGATGACGGATGATAGATGACGGATGAAGGACGGCGTATGACGTATGACGGATGAAGGATGATAGATGACGGATGAAGGAAGACGTATGAAGGATGAAGTATGACGGATGATTGATGACGGATGAAGGACGACGTATGCCGTATGAAGGATGAAGTATGACGGATGACGGATTATAGATGACAAATGACGGATGAAGGACGACGTATGCCGTATGAAGGATGACGTATGACGGATGACGGATGTTAGATGACGGATGAAGGACGACGTATGACGGATGAAGAATGACGGATGACGGATGATAGATGACGGATGAAGGACGGCGTATGACGTATGAGGGATAAAGGATGAAGTATGACGGATGACGGATTATAGATGACGTATGACGGATGAAGGACGACGTATGCCGTATGACAGATGAAGGATTAAGTATGACGGATGAAGGATGAAATATGACGGATGAAGAATGACGGATGATAGATTACGGATGAAGGATGACGTATGAAGGCTGAAGTATGACGGATGAAGGATGACGTATGACGGATGACGGATGTTAGATGACGGATGAAGGACGACGTATGACGGATGACGGATGTTAGATGACGGATGAAGGACGACGTATGACGGATGAAGAATGACGGATGACGGATGATAGATGACGGATCATAGATGACGGATGACGGATGAAGGACGACGTATGACGTATGACGGATGAAGGATTAAGTAAGACGGATGAAGGATAAAATATGACGGATGAAGAATGACGGATGACGGATGATAGATTACGGATGAAGGATGACGTATGAAGGATGAAGTATGACGGATGAAGGATGACGTATGACGGATGACGGATGTTAGATGACGGATGAAGGACGACGTATGACGGATGAAGAATGACGGATGACGGATGATAGATGACGGAT
Source organism: Papilio elwesi (assembly GCA_029849275.1). Taxonomy (NCBI): domain Eukaryota; kingdom Metazoa; phylum Arthropoda; class Insecta; order Lepidoptera; family Papilionidae; genus Papilio; species Papilio elwesi. Next base: position 11,774,508 of record CM056691.1, on the reverse strand, counting down.
GAAGGACGGCGTATGACGTATGACGGATGAAGGATGACGGATGAAGGATGAAGTATGATGGATGAAGGATGACGTATGACGGATGACGGATGTTAGATGACGGATGAAGGACGACGTATGACGGATGAAGAATGACGGATGACGGATGAAGTATGACGGATGACGGATTATAGATGACGTATGACGGATGAAGGACGGCGTATGACGTATGACGGATGAAGGATGACGGATGACGGATGAAGTATGACGGATGACGGATTATAGATGACGTATGACGGATAAAGGACGACGCATGCCGTATGACGGATGAAGGATTAAGTATGACGGATGAAGGTTGAAATATGACGGATGACGGATTATAGATGACGTATGACGGATGAAGGACGACGTATGCCGTATGACGGATGAAGGACGACGTATGCCGTATGACGGATGAAGGATAAAGTATGACGGATGAATAATGACGGATGACGGATGATAGATGACGGATGAAGGACGGCGTATGACGTATGACGGATGATAGATGACGGATGAAGGACTGCGTATGACGTATGACGGATGAAGGATGAAGTATGAGGAATGAAGAATGACGGATGACGGATGATAAATGACGGATCAAGGACGGCGTATGACGTATGACGGATGAAGGATGAAGTATGACGGATGACGGATCATAGATGACGGATGACGGATGAAGGACGACGTATGACGTATGACGGATGAAGGACGACGTATGCCGTATGACGGATGAAGGATAAAGTATGACGGATGAAGGACGACGTATGACGTATGACGGATGAAGGACGACGTATGCCGTATGACGGATGAAGGATTAAGTATGACGGATGAAGAATGAAGAATGAAGTATGACGGATGAAGGATTATAGATGACGTATGACGGATGAAGAATGACGGATGACGGATGACAGATGACGGATGAAGGATGACGTATGAAAGATGAAGTATGACGGATGAAGGATGACGTATGACGGATGACGGATGTTAGATGACGGATGAAGGACAACGTATGACGGATGAAGAATGACGGATGACGGATGATAGATGACGGATGAAGGACTGCGTATGACGTATGACGGATGAAGGATGAAGTATGAGGAATGAAGAATGACGGATGACGGATGATAAATGACGGATCAAGGACGGCGTATGACGTATGACGGATGAAGGATAAAGTATGACGGATGACGGATCATAGATGACGGATGACGGATGAAGGACGACGTATGACGTATGACGGATGAAGGACGACGTATGCCGTATGACGGATGAAGGATAAAGTATGACGGATGAAGGACGACGTATGACGTATGACGGATGAAGGACGACGTATGCCGTATGACGGATGAAGGATTAAGTATGACGGATGAAGAATGAAGAATGAAGTATGACGGATGAAGGATTATAGATGACGTATGACGGATGAAGGACGACGCATGCCGTATGACGGATGAAGGATGAAATATGACGGATGACGGATTATAGATGACGTATGACGGATGAAGGACGACGTATGCCGTATGACGGATGAAGGATTAAGTATGACGGATGAAGATTGAAATATGACGGATGAAGAATGACGGATGACGGATGATAGATGACGGATGAAGGACGGCGTATGACGTATGACGGATGAAGGATGACGGATGAAGGATGAAGTATGACGGATGACGGATTATAGATGACGGATGACGGATGAAGGACGACGTATGACGTATGACGGATGAAGGATGACGTATGCCGTATGACGGATGAAAGATAAAGTAAGACGGATGACGGATGTTAGATGACGGATGAAGGACGACGTATGACGGATGAAGAATGACGGATGACGGATGAAGGACGACGTATGCCGTATGACGGATGAAAGATAAAGTAAGACGGATGACGGATGAAGGACGACGTATGACGGATGAAGAATGACGGATGACGGATGATAGATGACGGATGAAGGATGACGTATGAAAGATGAAGTATGACGGATGAAGGATGACGTATGACGGATGACGGATGTTAGATGACGGATGAAGGACAACGTATGACGGATGAAGAATGACGGATGACGGATGATAGATGACGGATGAAGGACTGCGTATGACGTATGACGGATGAAGGATCAAGTATGAGGAATGAAGAATGACGGATGACGGATGATAAATGACGGATCAAGGACGGCGTATGACGTATGACGGATGAAGGATAAAGTATGACGGATGACGGATCATAGATGACGGATGACGGATGAAGGACGACGTATGACGTATGACGGATGAAGGACGACGTATGCCGTATGACGGATGAAGGATAAAGTATGACGGATGAAGGACGACGTATGACGTATGACGGATGAAGGACGACGTATGCCGTATGACGGATGAAGGATTAAGTATGACGGATGAAGAATGAAGAATGAAGTATGACGGATGAAGGATTATAGATGACGTATGACGGATGAAGGACGACGCATGCCGTATGACGGATGAAGGATGAAATATGACGGATGACGGATTATAGATGACGTATGACGGATGAAGGACGACGTATGCCGTATGACGGATGAAGGATTAAGTATGACGGATGAAGATTGAAATATGACGGATGAAGAATGACGGATGACGGATGATAGATGACGGATGAAGGACGGCGTATGACGTATGACGGATGAAGGATGACGGATGAAGGATGAAGTATGACGGATGACGGATTATAGATGACGGATGACGGATGAAGGACGACGTATGACGTATGACGGATGAAGGATGACGTATGCCGTATGACGGATGAAAGATAAAGTAAGACGGATGACGGATGTTAGATGACGGATGAAGGACGACGTATGACGGATGAAGAATGACGGATGACGGATGAAGGACGACGTATGCCGTATGACGGATGAAAGATAAAGTAAGACGGATGACGGATGTTAGATGACGGATGAAGGACGACGTATGACGGATGAAGAATGACGGATGACGGATGATAGATGACGGATGAAGGACGGCGTATGACGTATGACGGATGAAGGATGAAGTATGAGGAATGAAGAATGACGGATGACGGATGATAAATGACGGATGAAGGATAAAGTATGACGGATGACGGATCATAGATGACGGATGACGGATGAAGGACGACGTATGACGTATGACAGATGAAGGACGACGTATGACGTATGACGGATGAAGGACGACGTATGCCGTATGACGGATGAAGGATTAAGTATGACGGATGAAGGATGAAGGATGAAGTATGAGGGATGAAGAATGACATATGACGGATCAAGGATGACGTATGACGGATGAAGGATGACGTATGACGGATGAAGAATGACGGATGACGGATGATAGATGACGGATGAAGGACGGCGTATGACGTATGACGGATCATAGATGACGGATGACGGATGAAGGACGACGTATGACGTATTACGGATGAAGGAAGACGTATGCCGTATGACGGATGACGGATGTTAGATGACGGATGAAGGACGACGTATGACGGATGAAGAATGACGGATGACGGATGATAGATGACGGATGAAGGACGGCATATGACGTATGACGGTTGAAGGAAGACGGATGAAGGATGAAGTATGACGGATGACGGATTATAGATGACGTATGATGGATGAAGGACGACGTACGCCGTATGACGGATGAAGGATTAAGTATGACGGATGAAGGATGAAATATAACGGATGAAGAATGACGGATGACGGATGATAGATGACGGATGAAGGACGGCGTATGACGTATGACGGATGAAGGATGAAGTATGACGGATGACGGATTATAGATGACGTATGACGGATGAAGGACGACGTATGCCGTATGACAGATGAAGGATTAAGTATGACGGATGAAGGATGAAATATGACGGATGAAGAATGACGGATGTTAGATGACGGATGAAGGACGACGTATGACGGATGAAGAATGACGGATGACAGATGATAGATGACGGATGAAGGACGGCGTATGACGTATGACGGATGAAGGATGACGGATGAAGGATGATAGATGATGGATGAAGGATGACGTATGAAGGATGAAGTATGACGGATGAAGGATGACGTATGACGGATGACGGATGTTAGATGACGTATGACGGATGAAGGACGACGTATGCCATATGACGGATGACGGATGTTAGATGACGGATGAAGGACGACGTATGACGGATGAAGAATGACGGATGACGGATGATAGATGACGGATGAAGGACGGCGTATGACGTATGACGGATGAAGGATGACGGATGAAGGATGATAGATGATGGATGAAGGATGACGTATGAAGGATGAAGTATGACGGATGAAGGATGACGTATGACGGATGACGGATGTTAGATGACGTATGACGGATGAAGGACGACGTATGCCATATGACGGATGACGGATGTTAGATGACGGATGAAGGACGACGTATGACGGATGAAGAATGACGGATGACGGATGATAGATGACGGATGAAGGATGACGTATGAAGGATGAAGTATGACGGATGAAGGATGACGTATGACGGATGACGGATGTTAGATGACGGATGAAGGACGACGTATGACGGATGAAGAATGACGGATGACGGATGATAGATGACGGATGAAGGACGGCGTATGACGTATGACGGATGAAGGATGAAGTATGAGGAATGAAGAATGACGGATGACGGATGATAAATGACGGATGTAGGATGACGTATGAAGGATGAAGTATGACGGATGAAGGATGACGTATGACGGATGACGGATGTTAGTTGACGGATGAAGGATGACGTATGACGGATGAAGAATGACGGATGACGGATGATAGATGACGGATGAAGGACGGCGTATGACGTATGACGGATGAAGGATGATAGATGACGGATGAAGGAAGACGTATGAAGGATGAAGTATGACGGATGATTGATGACGGATGAAGGACGGCGTATGACATATGACGGATGAAGTATGACGGATGACGGATTATAGATGACAAATGACGGATGAAGGACGACGTATGCCGTATGAAGGATGACGTATGACGGATGACGGATGTTAGATGACGGATGAAGGACGACGTATGACGGATGAAGAATGACGGATGACGGATGATAGATGACGGATGAAGGACGGCGTATGACGTATGAGGGATAAAGGATGAAGTATGACGGATGACGGATTATAGATGACGTATGACGGATGAAGGACGACGTATGCCGTATGACAGATGAAGGATTAAGTATGACGGATGAAGGATGAAATATGACGGATGAAGAATGACGGATGATAGATTACGGATGAAGGATGACGTATGAAGGCTGAAGTATGACGGATGAAGGATGACGTATGACGGATGACGGATGTTAGATGACGGATGAAGGACGACGTATGACGGATGACGGATGTTAGATGACGGATGAAGGACGACGTATGACGGATGAAGAATGACGGATGACGGATGATAGATGACGGATCATAGATGACGGATGACGGATGAAGGACGACGTATGACGTATGACGGATGAAGGATTAAGTAAGACGGATGAAGGATGAAATATGACGGATGAAGAATGACGGATGACGGATGATAGATTACGGATGAAGGATGACGTATGAAGGATGAAGTATGACGGATGAAGGATGACGTATGACGGATGACGGATGTTAGATGACGGATGAAGGACGACGTATGACGGATGAAGAATGACGGATGACGGATGATAGATGACGGATGAAGGACGGCGTATGACGTATGACGGATGAAGGATGACGGATGAAGGATGATAGATGATGGATGAAGGATGACGTATGAAGGATGAAGTATGACGGATGAAGGATGACGTATGACGGATGACGGATGTTAGAAGACGTATAACGGATGAAGGACGACGTATGCCGTATGACGGATGACGGATGTTAGATGACGGATGAAGGACGACGTATGACGGATGAAGAATGACGGATGACGGATGTTAGATGACGGATGAAGGACGACGTATGACGGATGAAGGACGACGTATGACGGATGAAGAATGACGGATGACGGATGAAGTATGACGGATGACGGATTATAGATGACGTATGACGGATGAAGGACGACGTATGCCGTATGAAGGATGAAGTATGATGGATGACGGATTATAGATGACGTATGACGGATGAAGGACGACGTATGCCGTATGACAGATGAAGGATTAAGTATGACGGATGAAGGATTAAATATGACGGATGAAGAATGACGGATGACGGATGATAGATTACGGATGAAGGATGACGTATGAATGATGAAGTATGACGGATGAAGGATGAAGTATGACGGATGAAGTATGACGTATGACGGATGACGGATGTTAGATGACGGATGAAGGACGACGTATGACGGATGAAGAATGACGGATGACGGATGATAGATGACGGATGAAGGATGACGGATGAAGGATGATAGATGACGGATGAAGGATGACGTATGAAGGATGAAGTATGACGGATGAAGGACGACGTATGCCGTATGACAGATTAAGGATTAAGTATGACGGATGAAGGATGAAATATGACGGATGAAGAATGACGGATGACGGATGATAGATTACGGATGAAGGATGACGTATGACGGATGACGGATGTTAGATGACGGATGAAGGACGACGTATGACGGATGAAGAATGACGGATGACGGATGATAGATGACGGATGAAGGACGGCGTATGACGTATGACGGATGAAGGATGACGGATTAAGGATGATAGATGACGGATGAAGGATGACGTATGAAGGATGAAGTATGACGGATGAAGGATGACGTATGACGGATGACGGATCTTAGATGACGGATGAAGGACGACGTATGACGGATGAAGAATGACGGATTACGGATGATAGATGACGGATGAAGGACGGCGTATGACGTATGACGGATGAAGTATGACGGATGACGGATTATAGATGACGTATGACGGATGAAGGACGACGTATGCCGTATGAAGGATGACGTATGACGGATGACGGATGTTAGATGACGGATGAAGGACGACGTATGACGGATGAAGAATGACGGATGACGGATGATAGATGACGGATGAAGGGCGGCGTATGACGTATGACGGATAAAGGATGAAGTATGACGGATGACGGATTATAGATGACGTATGACGGATGAAGGACGACGTATGCCGTATGACAGATGAAGGATTAAGTATGACGGATGAAGGATGAAATATGACGGATGATAGATTACGGATGAAGGATGACGTATGAAGGATGAAGTATGACGGATGAAGGATGAAGTATGACGGATGAAGGATGACGTATGACGGATGACGGATGTTAGATGACGGATGAAGGACGACGTATGACGGATGAAGAATGACGGATGACGGATGATAGATGACGGATGAAGGACGGCGTATGACGGATGAAGAATGACGGATGACGGATGATAGATGACGGATGAAGGACGGCGTATGACGTATGACAGATGAAAGATGACGGATGAAGGATGATAGATGACGAATGAAGGATGACGTATGAAGGATGAAGTATGACGGATGAAAGACGACGTATGCCGTATGACAAATGAAGGATTAAGTATGACGGATGAAGGATGAAATATGACGGATGAAGAATGACGGATGACGGATGATAGATTACGGATGAAGGATGACGTATGAAGGATGAAGTATGACGGATGAAGGATGACGTGTGACGGATGACGGATGTTAGATGACGGATGAAGGACGACGTATGACGGATGACGGATGTTAGATGACGGATGAAGGACGACGTATGACGGATGAAGAATGACGGATGACGGATGATAGATGACGGATCATAGATGACGGATGACGGATGAAGGACGACGTATGACGTATGACGGATGAAGGAAGACGTATGCCGTATGACGGATGACGGATGTTAGATGACGGATGAAGGACGACGTATGACGGATGAAGAATGATTGATGACGGATGATAGATGACGGATGAAGGACGGCGTATGACGTATGACGGATGAAGGATGAAGTATGACGGATGATGGATTATAGATGACGTATGACGGATGAAGAATGACGTATGCCGTATGATGGATGAAGGTTTAAGTATGACGGATGAAGGATGAAATATGACGGATGAAGAATGACGGATGACGGATGATAGATGACGGATGAAGGACGGCGTATGACGTATGACGGATGAAGTATGACGGATGAAGGATGAAGTATGACGGATGACGGATTATAGATGACGTATGACGGATGAAAGACGACGTATGCCGTATGACAGATGAAGGATTAAGTATGACGGATGAAGGATGAAATATGACGGATGAAGAATGACGTATGCCGTATGACAGATGAAGGATTAAGTATGACGGATGAAGGATGAAATATGACGGATGAAGAATGACGGATGACGGATGATAGATTACGGATGAAGGATGACGTATGAAGGATGAAGTATGACGGATGAAGGATGACGTGTGACGGATGACGGATGTTAGATGACGGATGAAGGACGACGTATGACGGACGACGTATGACGTATGACGGATGAAGGAAGACGTATGCCGTATGACGGATGACGGATGTTAGATGACGGATGAAGGACGACGTATTACGGATGAAGAATGATGGATGACGGATGATAGATGACGGATGAAGGACGGCGTATGACGGATGAAGAATGATGGATGACGGATGATAGATGACGGATGAAGGACGGCGTATGACGTATGACGGATGAAGGATGAAGTATGACGGATGATGGATTATAGATGACGTATGACGGATGAAGAATGACGTATGCCGTATGATGGATGAAGGTTTAAGTATGACGGATGAAGGATGAAATATGACGGATGAAGAATGACGGATGACGGATGATAGATTACGGATGAAGGATGACGTATGAAGGATGAAGTATGACGGATGAAGGATGACGTGTGACGGATGACGGATGTTAGATGACGGATGAAGGACGACGTATGACGGACGACGTATGACGTATGACGGATGAAGGAAGACGTATGCCGTATGACGGATGACGGATGTTAGATGACGGATGAAGGACGACGTATGACGGATGAAGAATGATGGATGACGGATGATAGATGACGGATGAAGGACGGCGTATGACGTATGACGGATGAAGGATGAAGTATGACGGATGATGGATTATAGATGACGTATGACGGATGAAGAATGACGTATGCCGTATGATGGATGAAGGTTTAAGTATGACGGATGAAGGATGAAATATGACGGATGAAGAATGACGGATGACGGATGATAGATTACGGATGAAGGATGACGTATGAAGGATGAAGTATGACGGATGAAGGATGACGTGTGACGGATGACGGATGTTAGATGACGGATGAAGGACGACGTATGACGGACGACGTATGACGTATGACGGATGAAGGAAGACGTATGCCGTATGACGGATGACGGATGTTAGATGACGGATGAAGGACGACGTATGACGGATGAAGAATGATGGATGACGGATGATAGATGACGGATGAAGGATGGCGTATGACGGATGAAGAATGATGGATGACGGATGATAGATGACGGATGAAGGACGGCGTATGACGTATGACGGATGAAGGATGAAGTATGACGGATGATGGATTATAGATGACGTATGACGGATGAAGAATGACGTATGCCGTATGATGGATGAAGGTTTAAGTATGACGGATGAAGGATGAAATATGACGGATGAAGAATGACGGATGACGGATGATAGATTACGGATGAAGGATGACGTATGAAGGATGAAGTATGACGGATGAAGGATGACGTGTGACGGATGACGGATGTTAGATGACGGATGAAGGACGACGTATGACGGACGACGTATGACGTATGACGGATGAAGGAAGACGTATGCCGTATGACGGATGACGGATGTTAGATGACGGATGAAGGACGACGTATGACGGATGAAGAATGATGGATGACGGATGATAGATGACGGATGAAGGACGGCGTATGACGTATGACGGATGAAGGATGAAGTATGACGGATGATGGATTATAGATGACGTACGACGGATGAAGAATGACGTATGCCGTATGATGGATGAAGGTTTAAGTATGACGGATGAAGGATGAAATATGACGGATGAAGAATGACGGATGACGGATGATAGATGACGGATGAAGGACGTCGTATGACGTATGACGGATGAAGGATGAAGTAAGACGGATGACGGATTATAGATGACGTATGACGGATGAAGGACGACGTATGCCGTATGACGGATGAAGGATTAAGTATGACGGATGAAGGATGAAATATGACGGATGATAGATGACGGATGAAGGATGACGGATGAAGGATGATAGATGACGGATGAAGGATGACGTATGAAGGATGAAGTATGACGGATGAAGGATGACGTATGACGGATGACGGATGTTAGATGACGGATGAAGGACGACGTATGACGGATGAAGAATGACGGATGACGGATGATAGATGACGGATGAAGGACGGCGTATGACGTATGACGGATAAAGGATGAAGTATGACGGATGACGGATTATAGATGACGTATGACGGATGAAGGACGACGTATGCCGTATGACAGATGAAGGATTAAGTATGACGGATGAAGGATGAAATATGATGGATGAAGAATGACGGATGACGGATGATAGATTACGGATGAAGGATGACGTATGAAGGATGAAGTATAACGGATGAAGGATGACGTATGACGGATGACGGATGTTAGATGACGGATGAAGGACGACGTATGACGGATGAAGAATGACGGATGACGGATGATAGATGACGGATGAAGGACGGCGTATGACGTATGACGGATGAAGGATGACGGATGAAGGATGATAGATGATGGATGAAGGATGACGTATGAAGGATGAAGTATGACGGATGAAGGATGACGTATGACGGATGACGGATGTTAGATGACGTATGACGGATGAAGGACGACGTATGCCGTATGACGGATGACGGATGTTAGATGACGGATGAAGGACGACGTATGACGGATGAAGAATGACGGATGACGGATGATAGATGACGGATGAAGGATGACGTATGAAGGATGAAGTATGACGGATGAAGGATGACGTATGACGGATGACGGATGTTAGATGACGGATGAAGGACGACGTATGACGGATGAAGAATGACGGATGACGGATGAAGGACGACGTATGACGGATGAAGAATGACGGATGACGGATGTTAGATGACGGATGAAGGACGACGTATGACGGATGAAGAATGACGGATGACGGATGAAGTATGACGGATGACGGATTATAGATGACGTATGACGGATGAAGGACGACGTATGACGGATGAAGAATGACGGATGACGGATGAAGTATGACGGATGACGGATTATAGATGACGTATGACGGATGAAGGACGACGTATGCCGTATGAAGGATGAAGTATGATGGATGACGGATTATAGATGACGTATGACGGATGAAGGACGACGTATGCCGTATGACAGATGAAGGATTAAGTATGACGGATGAAGGATTAAATATGACGGATGAAGAATGACGGATGACGGATGATAGATTACGGATGAAGGATGACGTATGAATGATGAAGTATGACGGATGAAGGATGAAGTATGACGGATGAAGTATGACGTATGACGGATGACGGATGTTAGATGACGGATGAAGGACGACGTATGACGGATGAAGAATGACGGATGACGGATGATAGATGACGGATGAAGGATGACGGATGATAGATGACGGATGAAGGATGACGGATGAAGGATGATAGATGACGGATGAAGGATGACGTATGAAGGATGAAGTATGACGGATGAAGGACGACGTATGCCGTATGACAGATTAAGGATTAAGTATGACGGATGAAGGATGAAATATGACGGATGAAGAATGACGGATGACGGATGATAGATTACGGATGAAGGATGACGTATGAAGGATGAAGTATGACGGATGAAGGATGACGTATGACGGATGACGGATGTTAGATGACGGATGAAGGACGACGTATGACGGATGAAGAATGACGGATGACGGATGATAGATGACGGATGAAGGACGGCGTATGACGTATGACGGATGAAGGATGACGGATTAAGGATGATAGATGACGGATGAAGGATGACGTATGAAGGATGAAGTATGACGGATGAAGGATGACGTATGACGGATGACGGATGTTAGATGACGGATGAAGGACGACGTATGACGGATGAAGAATGACGGATTACGGATGATAGATGACGGATGAAGGACGGCGTATGACGTATGACGGATGAAGTATGACGGATGACGGATTATAGATGACGTATGACGGATGAAGGACGACGTATGCCGTATGAAGGATGACGTATGACGGATGACGGATGTTAGATGACGGATGAAGGACGACGTATGACGGATGAAGAATGACGGATGACGGATGATAGATGACGGATGAAGGGCGGCGTATGACGTATGACGGATAAAGGATGAAGTATGACGGATGACGGATTATAGATGACGTATGACGGATGAAGGACGACGTATGCCGTATGACAGATGAAGGATTAAGTATGACGGATGAAGGATGAAATATGACGGATGAAGAATGACGGATGACGGATGATAGATTACGGATGAAGGATGACGTATGAAGGATGAAGTATGACGGATGAAGGATGACGTGTGACGGATGACGGATGTTAGATGACGGATGAAGGACGACGTATGACGGACGACGTATGACGTATGACGGATGAAGGAAGACGTATGCCGTATGACGGATGACGGATGTTAGATGACGGATGAAGGACGACGTATGACGGATGAAGAATGATGGATGACGGATGATAGATGACGGATGAAGGACGGCGTATGACGTATGACGGATGAAGGATGAAGTATGACGGATGATGGATTATAGATGACGTATGACGGATGAAGAATGACGTATGCCGTATGATGGATGAAGGTTTAAGTATGACGGATGAAGGATGAAATATGACGGATGAAGAATGACGGATGACGGATGATAGATGACGGATGAAGGACGTCGTATGACGTATGACGGATGAAGTATGACGGATGAAGGATGAAGTATGACGGATGACGGATTATAGATGACGTATGACGGATGAAGGACGACGTATGCCGTATGACGGATGAAGGATTAAGTATGACGGATGAAGGATGAAATATGACGGATGATAGATGACGGATGAAGGATGATGGATGAAGGATGATAGATGACGGATGAAGGATGACGTATGAAGGATGAAGTATGACGGATGAAGGATGACGTATGACGGATGACGGATGTTAGATGACGGATGAAGGACGACGTATGACGGATGAAGAATGACGGATGACGGATGATAGATGACGGATGAAGGACGGCGTATGACGTATGACGGATAAAGGATGAAGTATGACGGATGACGGATTATAGATGACGTATGACGGATGAAGGACGACGTATGCCGTATGACAGATGAAGGATTAAGTATGACGGATGAAGGATGAAATATGATGGATGAAGAATGACGGATGACGGATGATAGATTACGGATGAAGGATGACGTATGAAGGATGAAGTATAACGGATGAAGGATGACGTATAACGGATGACGGATGTTAGATGACGGATGAAGGACGACGTATGACGGATGAAGAATGACGGATGACGGATGATAGATGACGGATGAAGGACGGCGTATGACGTATGACGGATGAAGGATGACGGATGAAGGATGATAGATGATGGATGAAGGATGACGTATGAAGGATGAAGTATGACGGATGAAGGATGACGTATGACGGATGACGGATGTTAGATGACGTATGACGGATGAAGGACGACGTATGCCGTATGACGGATGACGGATGTTAGATGACGGATGAAGGACGACGTATGACGGATGAAGAATGACGGATGACGGATGATAGATGACGGATGAAGGATGACGTATGAAGGATGAAGTATGACGGATGAAGGATGACGGATGAAGGATGACGTATGACGGATGACGGATGTTAGATGACGGATGAAGGACGACGTATGACGGATGAAGAATGACGGATGACGGATGATAGATGACGGATGAAGGACGGCGTATGACGTATGACGGATGAAGGATGAAGTATGAGGAATGAAGAATGACGGATGACGGATGATAAATGACGGATGACGGATTATAGATGACGTATGACGGATGAAGGACGACGTATGACGGATGAAGAATGACGGATGACGGATGAAGTATGACGGATGACGGATTATAGATGACGTATGACGGATGAAGGACGACGTATGCCGTATGAAGGATGAAGTATGATGGATGACGGATTATAGATGACGTATGACGGATGAAGGACGACGTATGCCGTATGACAGATGAAGGATTAAGTATGACGGATGAAGGATTAAATATGACGGATGAAGAATGACGGATGACGGATGATAGATTACGGATGAAGGATGACGTATGAATGATGAAGTATGACGGATGAAGGATGAAGTATGACGGATGAAGTATGACGTATGACGGATGACGGATGTTAGATGACGGATGAAGGACGACGTATGACGGATGAAGAATGACGGATGACGGATGATAGATGACGGATGAAGGATGACGGATGATAGATGACGGATGAAGGATGACGGATGAAGGATGATAGATGACGGATGAAGGATGACGTATGAAGGATTAAGTATGACGGATGAAGGATGAAGGATGAAGTATGAGGGATGAAGAATGACGGATGACGGATGATAGATAACGGATGAAGTACGACGTATGACGGATGACGGATCATAGATGACGGATGACGGATAAAGGACGACGTATGACGTATGACGGATGAAGGACGACGTATGACGTATGACGGATGAAGGACGACGTATGCCGTATGACGGATGACGGATGTTAGATGACGGATGAAGGACGACGTATGACGGATGAAGAATGACGGATGACGGATGATAGATTACGGATGAAGGATGACGTATGAAGGATGAAGTATGACGGATGAAGGATGACGTATGACGGATGACGGATGTTAGATGACGGATGAAGGACGACGTATGACGGATGAAGAATGACGGATGACGGATGATAGATGACGGATGAAGGACGGCGTATAACGTATGACGGATGAAGGATGACGGATTAAGGATGATAGATGACGGATGAAGGATGACGTATGAAGGATGAAGTATGACGGATGAAGGATGACGTATGACGGATGACGGATGTTAGATGACGGATGAAGGACGACGTATGACGGATGAAGAATGACGGATTACGGATGATAGATGACGGATGAAGGACGGCGTATGACGTATGACGGATGAAGTATGACGGATGACGGATTATAGATGACGTATGACGGATGAAGGACGACGTATGCCGTATGAAGGATGACGTATGACGGATGACGGATGTTAGATGACGGATGAAGGACGACGTATGACGGATGAAGAATGACGGATGACGGATGATAGATGACGGATGAAGGGCGGCGTATGACGTATGACGGATAAAGGATGAAGTATGACGGATGACGGATTATAGATGACGTATGACGGATGAAGGACGACGTATGCCGTATGACAGATGAAGGATTAAGTATGACGGATGAAGGATGAAATATGACGGATGAAGAATGACGGATGACGGATGATAGATTACGGATGAAGGATGACGTATGAAGGATGAAGTATGACGGATGAAGGATGACGTGTGACGGATGACGGATGTTAGATGACGGATGAAGGACGACGTATGACGGACGACGTATGACGTATGACGGATGAAGGAAGACGTATGCCGTATGACGGATGACGGATGTTAGATGACGGATGAAGGACGACGTATGACGGATGAAGAATGATGGATGACGGATGATAGATGACGGATGAAGGACGGTGTATGACGTATGACGGATGAAGGATGAAGTATGACGGATGATGGATTATAGATGACGTATGACGGATGAAGAATGACGTATGCCGTATGATGGATGAAGGTTTAAGTATGACGGATGAAGGATGAAATATGACGGATGAAGAATGACGGATGACGGATGATAGATGACGGATGAAGGACGTCGTATGACGTATGACGGATAAAGTATGACGGATGAAGGATGAAGTATGACGGATGACGGATTATAGATGACGTATGACGGATGAAGGACGACGTATGCCGTATGACGGATGAAGGACTAAGTATGACGGATGAAGGATGAAATATGACGGATGATAGATGACGGATGAAGGATGACGGATGAAGGATGATAGATGACGGATGAAGGATGACGTATGAAGGATGAAGTATGACGGATGAAGGATGACGTATGACGGATGACGGATGTTAGATGACGGATGAAGGACGACGTATGACGGATGAAGAATGACGGATGACGGATGATAGATGACGGATGAAGGACGGCGTATGACGTATGACGGATAAAGGATGAAGTATGACGGATGACGGATTATAGATGACGTATGACGGATGAAGGACGACGTATGCCGTATGACAGATGAAGGATTAAGTATGACGGATGAAGGATGAAATATGATGGATGAAGAATGACGGATGACGGATGATAGATGACGGATGAAGGGCGGCGTATGACGTATGACGGATAAAGGATGAAGTATGACGGATGACGGATTATAGATGACGTATGACGGATGAAGGACGACGTATGCCGTATGACAGATGAAGGATTAAGTATGACGGATGAAGGATGAAATATGACGGATGAAGAATGACGGATGACGGATGATAGATTACGGATGAAGGATGACGTATGAAGGATGAAGTATGACGGATGAAGGATGACGTGTGACGGATGACGGATGTTAGATGACGGATGAAGGACGACGTATGACGGACGACGTATGACGTATGACGGATGAAGGAAGACGTATGCCGTATGACGGATGACGGATGTTAGATGACGGATGAAGGACGACGTATGACGGATGAAGAATGATGGATGACGGATGATAGATGACGGATGAAGGACGGCGTATGACGTATGACGGATGAAGGATGAAGTATGACGGATGATGGATTATAGATGACGTATGACGGATGAAGAATGACGTATGCCGTATGATGGATGAAGGTTTAAGTATGACGGATGAAGGATGAAATATGACGGATGAAGAATGACGGATGACGGATGATAGATGACGGATGAAGGACGTCGTATGACGTATGACGGATGAAGTATGACGGATGAAGGATGAAGTATGACGGATGACGGATTATAGATGACGTATGACGGATGAAGGACGACGTATGCCGTATGACGGATGAAGGATTAAGTATGACGGATGAAGGATGAAATATGACGGATGATAGATGACGGATGAAGGATGACGGATGAAGGATGATAGATGACGGATGAAGGATGACGTATGAAGGATGAAGTATGACGGATGAAGGATGACGTATGACGGATGACGGATGTTAGATGACGGATGAAGGACGACGTATGACGGATGAAGAATGACGGATGACGGATGATAGATGACGGATGAAGGACGGCGTATGACGTATGACGGATAAAGGATGAAGTATGACGGATGACGGATTATAGATGACGTATGACGGATGAAGGACGACGTATGCCGTATGACAGATGAAGGATTAAGTATGACGGATGAAGGATGAAATATGATGGATGAAGAATGACGGATGACGGATGATAGATTACGGATGAAGGATGACGTATGAAGGATGAAGTATAACGGATGAAGGATGACGTATGACGGATGACGGATGTTAGATGACGGATGAAGGACGACGTATGACGGATGAAGAATGACGGATGACGGATGATAGATGACGGATGAAGGACGGCGTATGACGTATGACGGATGAAGGATGACGGATGAAGGATGATAGATGATGGATGAAGGATGACGTATGAAGGATGAAGTATGACGGATGAAGGATGACGTATGACGGATGACGGATGTTAGATGACGTATGACGGATGAAGGACGACGTATGCCGTATGACGGATGACGGATGTTAGATGACGGATGAAGGACGACGTATGACGGATGAAGAATGACGGATGACGGATGATAGATGACGGATGAAGGATGACGTATGAAGAATGAAGTATGACGGATGAAGGATGACGTATGACGGATGACGGATGTTAGATGACGGATGAAGGACGACGTATGACGGATGAAGAATGACGGATGACGGATGATAGATGACGGATGAAGGACGGCGTATGACGTATGACGGATGAAGGATGAAGGATGACGTATGACGGATGACGGATGTTAGTTGACGGATGAAGGATGACGTATGACGGATGAAGAATGACGGATGACGGATGTTAGATGACGGATTAAGGACGACGTATGACGGATGAAGAATGACGGATGACGGATGAAGTATGACGGATGACGGATTATAGATGACGTATGACGGATGAAGGACGACGTATGACGGATGAAGAATGACGGATGACGGATGAAGTATGACGGATGACGGATTATAGATGACGTATGACGGATGAAGGACGACGTATGCCGTATGAAGGATGAAGTATGATGGATGACGGATTATAGATAACGTATGACGAATGAAGGACGACGTATGCCGTATGACAGATGAAGGATTAAGTATGACGGATGAAGGATTAAATATGACGGATGAAGAATGACGGATGACGGATGATAGATTACGGATGAAGGATGACGTATGAATGATGAAGTATGACGGATGAAGGATGAAGTATGACGGATGAAGTATGACGTATGACGGATGACGGATGTTAGATGACGGATGAAGGACGACGTATGACGGATGAAGAATGACGGATGACGGATGATAGATGACGGATGAAGGATGACGGATGATAGATGACGGATGAAGGATGACGGATGAAGGATGATAGATGACGGATGAAGGATGACGTATGAAGGATGAAGTATGACGGATGAAGGACGACGTATGCCGTATGACAGATTAAGGATTAAGTATGACGGATGAAGGATGAAATATGACGGATGAAGAATGACGGATGACGGATGATAGATTACGGATGAAGGATGACGTATGAAGGATGAAGTATGACGGATGAAGGATGACGTATGACGGATGACGGATGTTAGATGACGGATGAAGGACGTCGTATGACGGATGAAGAATGACGGATGACGGATGATAGATGACGGATGAAGGACGGCGTATGACGTATGACGGATGAAGGATGACGTATGAATGATGAAGTATGACGGATGAAGGATGAAGTATGACGGATGAAGTATGACGTATGACGGATGACGGATGTTAGATGACGGATGAAGGACGACGTATGACGGATGAAGAATGACGGATGACGGATGATAGATGACGGATGAAGGATGACGGATGATAGATGACGGATGAAGGATGACGGATGAAGGATGATAGATGACGGATTATAGATGACGTATGACGGATGAAGGACGACGTATGCCGTATGAAGGATGACGTATGACGGATGACGGATGTTAGATGACGGATGAAGGACGACGTATGACGGATGAAGAATGACGGATGACGGATGATAGATGACGGATGAAGGGCGGCGTATGACGTATGACGGATAAAGGATGAAGTATGACGGATGACGGATTATAGATGACGTATGACGGATGAAGGACGACGTATGCCGTATGACAGATGAAGGATTAAGTATGACGGATGAAGGATGAAATATGACGGATGATAGATTACGGATGATAGATTACGGATGAAGGATGACGTATGAAGGATGAAGTATGACGGATGAAGGATGAAGTATGACGGATGAAGGATGACGTATGACGGATGACGGATGTTAGATGACGGATGAAGGACGACGTATGACGGATGAAGAATGACGGATGACGGATGATAGATGACGGATGAAGGACGGCGTATGACGGATGAAGAATGACGGATGACGGATGATAGATGACGGATGAAGGACGGCGTATGACGTATGACAGATGAAGGATGACGGATGAAGGATGATAGATGACGAATGAAGGATGACGTATGAAGGATGAAGTATGACGGATGAAAGACGACGTATGCCGTATGACAAATGAAGGATTAAGTATGACGGATGAAGGATGAAATATGACGGATGAAGAATGACGGATGACGGATGATAGATTACGGATGAAGGATGACGTATGAAGGATGAAGTATGACGGATGAAGGATGACGTGTGACGGATGACGGATGTTAGATGACGGATGAAGGACGACGTATGACGGATGACGGATGTTAGATGACGGATGAAGGACGACGTATGACGGATGAAGAATGACGGATGACGGATGATAGATGACGGATCATAGATGACGGATGACGGATGAAGGACGACGTATGACGTATGACGGATGAAGGAAGACGTATGCCGTATGACGGATGCCGTATGACGGATGACGGATGTTAGATGACGGATGAAGGACGACGTATGACGGATGAAGAATGATGGATGACGGATGATAGATGACGGATGAAGGACGGCGTATGACGTATGACGGATGAAGGATGAAGTATGACGGATGATGGATTATAGATGACGTATGACGGATGAAGAATGACGTATGCCGTATGATGGATGAAGGTTTAAGTATGACGGATGAAGGATGAAATATGACGGATGAAGAATGACGGATGACGGATGATAGATGACGGATGAAGGACGGCGTATGACGTATGACGGATGAAGTATGACGGATGAAGGATGAAGTATGACGGATGACGGATTATAGATGACGTATGACGGATGAAAGACGACGTATGCCGTATGACAGATGAAGGATTAAGTATGACGGATGAAGGATGAAATATGACGGATGAAGAATGACGGATGACGGATGATAGATTACGGATGAAGGATGACGTATGAAGGATGAAGTATGACGGATGAAGGATGACGTGTGACGGATGACGGATGTTAGATGACGGATGAAGGACGACGTATGACGGACGACGTATGACGTATGACGGATGAAGGAAGACGTATGCCGTATGACGGATGACGGATGTTAGATGACGGATGAAGGACGACGTATGACGGATGAAGAATGATGGATGACGGATGATAGATGACGGATGAAGGACGGCGTATGACGTATGACGGATGAAGGACGACGTATGCCGTATGAAGGATGAAGTATGATGGATGACGGATTATAGATAACGTATGACGAATGAAGGACGACGTATGCCGTATGACAGATGAAGGATTAAGTATGACGGATGAAGGATTAAATATGACGGATGAAGAATGACGGATGACGGATGATAGATTACGGATGAAGGATGACGTATGAATGATGAAGTATGACGGATGAAGGATGAAGTATGACGGATGAAGTATGACGTATGACGGATGACGGATGTTAGATGACGGATGAAGGACGACGTATGACGGATGAAGAATGACGGATGACGGATGATAGATGACGGATGAAGGATGACGGATGATAGATGACGGATGAAGGATGACGGATGAAGGATGATAGATGACGGATGAAGGATGACGTATGAAGGATGAAGTATGACGGATGAAGGACGACGTATGCCGTATGACAGATTAAGGATTAAGTATGACGGATGAAGGATGAAATATGACGGATGAAGAATGACGGATGACGGATGATAGATTACGGATGAAGGATGACGTATGAAGGATGAAGTATGACGGATGAAGGATGACGTATGACGGATGACGGATGTTAGATGACGGATGAAGGACGTCGTATGACGGATGAAGAATGACGGATGACGGATGATAGATGACGGATGAAGGACGGCGTATGACGTATGACGGATGAAGGATGACGTATGAATGATGAAGTATGACGGATGAAGGATGAAGTATGACGGATGAAGTATGACGTATGACGGATGACGGATGTTAGATGACGGATGAAGGACGACGTATGACGGATGAAGAATGACGGATGACGGATGATAGATGACGGATGAAGGATGACGGATGATAGATGACGGATGAAGGATGACGGATGAAGGATGATAGATGACGGATTATAGATGACGTATGACGGATGAAGGACGACGTATGCCGTATGAAGGATGACGTATGACGGATGACGGATGTTAGATGACGGATGAAGGACGACGTATGACGGATGAAGAATGACGGATGACGGATGATAGATGACGGATGAAGGGCGGCGTATGACGTATGACGGATAAAGGATGAAGTATGACGGATGACGGATTATAGATGACGTATGACGGATGAAGGACGACGTATGCCGTATGACAGATGAAGGATTAAGTATGACGGATGAAGGATGAAATATGACGGATGATAGATTACGGATGATAGATTACGGATGAAGGATGACGTATGAAGGATGAAGTATGACGGATGAAGGATGAAGTATGACGGATGAAGGATGACGTATGACGGATGACGGATGTTAGATGACGGATGAAGGACGACGTATGACGGATGAAGAATGACGGATGACGGATGATAGATGACGGATGAAGGACGGCGTATGACGGATGAAGAATGACGGATGACGGATGATAGATGACGGATGAAGGACGGCGTATGACGTATGACAGATGAAGGATGACGGATGAAGGATGATAGATGACGAATGAAGGATGACGTATGAAGGATGAAGTATGACGGATGAAAGACGACGTATGCCGTATGACAAATGAAGGATTAAGTATGACGGATGAAGGATGAAATATGACGGATGAAGAATGACGGATGACGGATGATAGATTACGGATGAAGGATGACGTATGAAGGATGAAGTATGACGGATGAAGGATGACGTGTGACGGATGACGGATGTTAGATGACGGATGAAGGACGACGTATGACGGATGACGGATGTTAGATGACGGATGAAGGACGACGTATGACGGATGAAGAATGACGGATGACGGATGATAGATGACGGATCATAGATGACGGATGACGGATGAAGGACGACGTATGACGTATGACGGATGAAGGAAGACGTATGCCGTATGACGGATGCCGTATGACGGATGACGGATGTTAGATGACGGATGAAGGACGACGTATGACGGATGAAGAATGATGGATGACGGATGATAGATGACGGATGAAGGACGGCGTATGACGTATGACGGATGAAGGATGAAGTATGACGGATGATGGATTATAGATGACGTATGACGGATGAAGAATGACGTATGCCGTATGATGGATGAAGGTTTAAGTATGACGGATGAAGGATGAAATATGACGGATGAAGAATGACGGATGACGGATGATAGATGACGGATGAAGGACGGCGTATGACGTATGACGGATGAAGTATGACGGATGAAGGATGAAGTATGACGGATGACGGATTATAGATGACGTATGACGGATGAAAGACGACGTATGCCGTATGACAGATGAAGGATTAAGTATGACGGATGAAGGATGTAATATGACGGATGAAGAATGACGGATGACGGATGATAGATTACGGATGAAGGATGACGTATGAAGGATGAAGTATGACGGATGAAGGATGACGTGTGACGGATGACGGATGTTAGATGACGGATGAAGGACGACGTATGACGGACGACGTATGACGTATGACGGATGAAGGAAGACGTATGCCGTATGACGGATGACGGATGTTAGATGACGGATGAAGGACGACGTATGACGGATGAAGAATGATGGATGACGGATGATAGATGACGGATGAAGGACGGCGTATGACGTATGACGGATGAAGGATGAAGTATGACGGATGATGGATTATAGATGACGTATGACGGATGAAGAATGACGTATGCCGTATGATGGATGAAGGTTTAAGTATGACGGATGAAGGATGAAATATGACGGATGAAGAATGACGGATGACGGATGATAGATGACGGATGAAGGACGGCGTATGACGTATGACGGATGAAGTATGACGGATGAAGGATGAAGTATGACGGATGACGGATTATAGATGACGTATGACGGATGAAGGACGACGTATGCCGTATGACGGATGAAGGATTAAGTATGACGGATGAAGGATGAAATATGACGGATGAAGAATGACGGATGACGGATGATAGATGACGGATGAAGGATGACGTATGAAGGATGAAGTATGACGGATGAAGGATGACGTATGACGGATGACGGTTGTTAGATGACGGATGAAGGACAACGTATGACGGATGAAGAATGACGGATGACGGATGATAGATGACGGATGAAGGACGGCGTATGACGTATGACGGATGAAGGATGAAGTATGAGGAATGAAGGATGAAGTATGACGGATGAAGGATTATAGATGACGTATGACGGATGAAGGACGGCGTATGACGTATGACGGATGAAGGATGACGGATGAAGGATGAAGTATGACGGATGACGGATTAAGATGACGGATGGCGGATGAAGGACGACGTATGACGTATGACGGATGAAGGACGACGTATGCCGTATGACGGATGAAAGATAAAGTAAGACGGATGACGGATGTTAGATGACGGATGAAGGACGACGTATGACGGATGAAGAATGACGGATGACGGATGAATGACGACGTATGCCGTATGACGGATGAAAGATAAAGTAAGACGGATGACGGATGTTAGATGACGGATGAAGGACGACGTATGACGGATGACGGATGAAGGATTAAGTATGACGGATGAAGGATGAAGTATGACGGATGAAGGATTATAGATGACGTATGACGGATGAAGGACGGCGTATGACGTATGACGGATGAAGGATGACGGATGAAGGATGAAGTATGACGGATGACGGATTATAGATGACGGATGGCGGATGAAGGACGACGTATGACGTATGACGGATGAAGGACGACGTATGCCGTATGACGGATGAAAGATAAAGTAAGACGGATGACGGATGTTAGATGACGGATGAAGGACGACGTATGACGGATGAAGAATGACGGATGACGGATGATAGATGACGGATGAAGGACGGCGTATGACGTATGACGGATGAAGGATTAAGTATGACGGATGAAGGATGAAATATAACGGATGAAGAATGACGGATGACGGATGATAGATGACGGATGAAGGACGGCGTATGACGTATGACTGATGAAGGATGAAGTATGACGGATGACGGATTATAGATGACGTATGACGGATGAAGGATGACGGATGAAGGATGAAGTATGACGGATGACGGATTAAGATGACGGATGGCGGATGAAGGACGACGTATGACGTATGACGGATGAAGGACGACGTATGCCGTATGACGGATGAAAGATAAAGTAAGACGGATGACGGATGTTAGATGACGGATGAAGGACGACGTATGACGGATGAAGAATGACGGATGACGGATGAATGACGACGTATGCCGTATGACGGATGAAAGATAAAGTAAGACGGATGACGGATGTTAGATGACGGATGAAGGACGACGTATGACGGATGACGGATGAAGGATTAAGTATGACGGATGAAGGATGAAGTAT
Source organism: Papilio elwesi (assembly GCA_029849275.1). Classification (NCBI taxonomy): domain Eukaryota; kingdom Metazoa; phylum Arthropoda; class Insecta; order Lepidoptera; family Papilionidae; genus Papilio; species Papilio elwesi. The sequence goes on along the minus strand of CM056691.1, from coordinate 11,748,988 downwards.
GACGGATGAAGGATTATAGATGACGTATGACGGATGAAGGACGGCGTATGACGTATGACGGATGAAGGATGACGGATGAAGGATGAAGTATGACGGATGACGGATTATAGATGACGGATGGCGGATGAAGGACGACGTATGACGTATGACGGATGAAGGACGACGTATGCCGTATGACGGATGAAAGATAAAGTAAGACGGATGACGGATGTTAGATGACGGATGAAGGACGACGTATGACGGATGAAGAATGACGGATGACGGATGATAGATGACGGATGAAGGACGGCGTATGACGTATGACGGATGAAGGATTAAGTATGACGGATGAAGGATGATATATAACGGATGAAGAATGACGGATGACGGATGATAGATGACGGATGAAGGACGGCGTATGACGTATGACTGATGAAGGATGAAGTATGACGGATGAAGGATGAAATATGACGGATGAAGAATGACGGATGACGGATGATAGATGACGTATGAAGGATGAAGTATGACGGATGAAGTATGATAGATGACGGATGAAGGATGACGTATGAAGGATGAAGTATGACGGATGAAGGATGACGTATGACGGATGACGGATGTTAGATGACGGATGAAGGACGACGTATGACGGATGAAGAATGACGGATGACGGATGAAGGACGGCGTATGACGTATGACGGATGAAGGATGAAGTATGAGGAATGAAGAATGACGGATGACGGATGTAGGATGACGTATGAAGGATGAAGTGTGACGGATGAAGGATGACTTATGACGGATGACGGATGTTAGATGACGGATGAAGGACGACGTATGACGGATCAAGAATGACGGATGACGGATGATAGATGACGGATGAAGGACGGCGTATGACGTATGACGGATGAAGGATGACGGATGAAGGATGATAGATGACGGATGAAGGATGACGTATGACGGATGAAGGATGACGGATGACGGATGACGGATGATAGATGACGGATCATAGATGACGGATGACGGATGAAGGACGACGTATGACGTATGACGGATGAAGGAAGACGTATGCCGTATGACGGATGACGGATGTTAGATGACGGACGAAGGACGACGTATGACGGATGAAGAATGATGGATGACGGATGATAGATGACGGATGAAGGACGGCGTATGACGTATGACGGATGAAGGATGAAGTATGACGGATGATGGATTATAGATGACGTATGACGGATGAAGAATGACGTATGCCGTATGATGGATGAAGGTTTAAGTATGACGGATGAAGGATGAAATATGACGGATGAAGAATGACGGATGACGGATGATAGATGACGGATGAAGGACGGCGTATGACGTATGACGGATGAAGGATGACGTATGACGGATGACGGATGTTAGATGACGGATGAAGGACAACGTATGACGGATGAAGAATGACGGATGACGGATGATAGATGACGGATGAAGGACGGCGTATGACGTATGACGGATGAAGGATGAAGTATGAGGAATGAAGAATGACGGATGACGGATGATAAATGACAGATCAAGGACGGCGTATGACGTATGACGGATGAAGGATGAAGTATGACGGATGACGGATCATAGATGACGGATCACAGATGAAGGACGACGTATGACGTATGACGGATGAAGGACGACGTATGCCGTATGACGGATGAAGGATTAAGTATGACGGATGAAGGATGAAGTATGACGGATGAAGGATTATAGATGACGTATGACGGATGAAGGACGGCGTATGACGTATGACGGATGAAGGATGACGGATGAAGGATGAAGTATGACGGATGACGGATTATAGATGACGGATGAAGGACAACGTATGACGGATGAAGAATGACGGATGACGGATGATAGATGACGGATGAAGGACGGCGTATGACGTATGACGGATGAAGGATGAAGTATGAGGAATGAAGAATGACGGATGACGGATGATAAATGACAGATCAAGGACGGCGTATGACGTATGACGGATGAAGGATGAAGTATGACGGATGACGGATCATAGATGACGGATCACAGATGAAGGACGACGTATGACGTATGACGGATGAAGGACGACGTATGCCGTATGACGGATGAAGGATTAAGTATGACGGATGAAGGATGAAGTATGACGGATGAAGGATTATAGATGACGTATGATGGATGAAGGACGGCGTATGACGTATGACGGATGAAGGATGACGGATGAAGGATGAAGTATGACGGATGACGGATGAAAGATAAAGTAAGACGGATGACGGATGTTAGATGACGGATGTAGGACGACGTATGACGGATGAAGAATGACGGATGACGGATGAAGGACGGCGTATGACGTATGACGGATGAAGGATGAAGTATGAGGAATGAAGAATGACGGATGACGGATGATAAATGACGGATGTAGGATGACGTATGAAGGATTAAGTGTGACGGATGAAGGATGACTTATGACGGATGACGGATGTTAGATGACGGATGAAGGGCGACGTATGACGGATCAAGAATGACGGATGAAGGACGGCGTATGACGTATGACGGATGAAGGATGACGGATGAAGGATGATAGATGACGGATGAAGGATGACGTATGACGGATGAAGGATGACGTATGACGGATGACGGATGTTAGATGACGGATGAAGGACGACGTATGACGGATGAAGAATGACGGATGACGGATGATAGATGACGGATGAAGGACGGCGTATGACGTATGACGGATGAAGGATGAAGTATGAGGAATGAAGAATGACGGATGACGGATGATAAATGACAGATGAAGGACGGCGTATGACGTATGACGGATGAAGGATGAAGTATGACGGATGACGGATCATAGATGACGGATGGCGGATGAAGGATGGCGTATGACGTATGACGGATGAAGGATGACGGATGAAGGATGAAGTATGACGGAGGACAGATGGCGGATGAAGGACGACGTATGACGTATGACGGATGAAGGACGACGTATGCCGTATGACGGATAAAAGATAAAGTAAGACGGATGACGGATGTTAGATGACGGATGAAGGACGACGTATGACGGATGAAGGACGGCGTATGACGGATGAACAATGACGGATGACGGATGAAGGACGACGTATGCCGTATGACGGATGAAAGATAAAGTAAGACGGATGACGGATGTTAGATGACGGATGAAGGACGACGTATGAAGGATGAAGTATGACGGATGAAGGATGACGTATGACGGATGACGGATGAAGGACGACGTATGACGGATGAAGAATGACGGATGACGGATGATAGATGACGGATGAAGGACGGCGTATGACGGATGAAGAATGACGGATGACGGATGATAGATGACGGATCATAGATGACGGATGACGGATGAAGGACGACGTATGACGTATGACGGATGAAGGAAGACGTATGCCGTATGACGGATGCCGTATGACGGATGACGGATGTTAGATGACGGATGAAGGACGACGTATGACGGATGAAGAATGATGGATGACGGATGATAGATGACGGATGAAGGACGGCGTATGACGTATGACGGATGAAGGATGAAGTATGACGGATGATGGATTATAGATGACGTATGACGGATGAAGAATGACGTATGCCGTATGATGGATGAAGGTTTAAGTATGACGGATGAAGGATGAAATATGACGGATGAAGAATGACGGATGACGGATGATAGATGACGGATGAAGGACGGCGTATGACGTATGACGGATGAAGTATGACGGATGAAGGATGAAGTATGACGGATGACGGATTATAGATGACGTATGACGGATGAAAGACGACGTATGCCGTATGACAGATGAAGGATTAAGTATGACGGATGAAGGATGAAATATGACGGATGAAGAATGACGGATGACGGATGATAGATTACGGATGAAGGATGACGTATGAAGGATGAAGTATGACGGATGAAGGATGACGTGTGACGGATGACGGATGTTAGATGACGGATGAAGGACGACGTATGACGGACGACGTATGACGTATGACGGATGAAGGAAGACGTATGCCGTATGACGGATGACGGATGTTAGATGACGGATGAAGGACGACGTATGACGGATGAAGAATGATGGATGACGGATGATAGATGACGGATGAAGGACGGCGTATGACGTATGACGGATGAAGGATGAAGTATGACGGATGATGGATTATAGATGACGTATGACGGATGAAGAATGACGTATGCCGTATGATGGATGAAGGTTTAAGTATGACGGATGAAGGATGAAATATGACGGATGAAGAATGACGGATGACGGATGATAGATGACGGATGAAGGACGGCGTATGACGTATGACGGATGAAGTATGACGGATGAAGGATGAAGTATGACGGATGACGGATTATAGATGACGTATGACGGATGAAGGACGACGTATGCCGTATGACGGATGAAGGATTAAGTATGACGGATGAAGGATGAAATATGACGGATGAAGAATGACGGATGACGGATGATAGATGACGGATGAAGGATGACGTATGAAGGATGAAGTATGACGGATGAAGGATGACGTATGACGGATGACGGTTGTTAGATGACGGATGAAGGACAACGTATGACGGATGAAGAATGACGGATGACGGATGATAGATGACGGATGAAGGACGGCGTATGACGTATGACGGATGAAGGATGAAGTATGAGGAATGAAGGATGAAGTATGACGGATGAAGGATTATAGATGACGTATGACGGATGAAGGACGGCGTATGACGTATGACGGATGAAGGATGACGGATGAAGGATGAAGTATGACGGATGACGGATTAAGATGACGGATGGCGGATGAAGGACGACGTATGACGTATGACGGATGAAGGACGACGTATGCCGTATGACGGATGAAAGATAAAGTAAGACGGATGACGGATGTTAGATGACGGATGAAGGACGACGTATGACGGATGAAGAATGACGGATGACGGATGAATGACGACGTATGCCGTATGACGGATGAAAGATAAAGTAAGACGGATGACGGATGTTAGATGACGGATGAAGGACGACGTATGACGGATGACGGATGAAGGATTAAGTATGACGGATGAAGGATGAAGTATGACGGATGAAGGATTATAGATGACGTATGACGGATGAAGGACGGCGTATGACGTATGACGGATGAAGGATGACGGATGAAGGATGAAGTATGACGGATGACGGATTATAGATGACGGATGGCGGATGAAGGACGACGTATGACGTATGACGGATGAAGGACGACGTATGCCGTATGACGGATGAAAGATAAAGTAAGACGGATGACGGATGTTAGATGACGGATGAAGGACGACGTATGACGGATGAAGAATGACGGATGACGGATGATAGATGACGGATGAAGGACGGCGTATGACGTATGACGGATGAAGGATTAAGTATGACGGATGAAGGATGAAATATAACGGATGAAGAATGACGGATGACGGATGATAGATGACGGATGAAGGACGGCGTATGACGTATGACTGATGAAGGATGAAGTATGACGGATGACGGATTATAGATGACGTATGACGGATGAAGGATGACGGATGAAGGATGAAGTATGACGGATGACGGATTAAGATGACGGATGGCGGATGAAGGACGACGTATGACGTATGACGGATGAAGGACGACGTATGCCGTATGACGGATGAAAGATAAAGTAAGACGGATGACGGATGTTAGATGACGGATGAAGGACGACGTATGACGGATGAAGAATGACGGATGACGGATGAATGACGACGTATGCCGTATGACGGATGAAAGATAAAGTAAGACGGATGACGGATGTTAGATGACGGATGAAGGACGACGTATGACGGATGACGGATGAAGGATTAAGTATGACGGATGAAGGATGAAGTATGACGGATGAAGGATTATAGATGACGTATGACGGATGAAGGACGGCGTATGACGTATGACGGATGAAGGATGACGGATGAAGGATGAAGTATGACGGATGACGGATTATAGATGACGGATGGCGGATGAAGGACGACGTATGACGTATGACGGATGAAGGACGACGTATGCCGTATGACGGATGAAAGATAAAGTAAGACGGATGACGGATGTTAGATGACGGATGAAGGACGACGTATGACGGATGAAGAATGACGGATGACGGATGATAGATGACGGATGAAGGACGGCGTATGACGTATGACGGATGAAGGATTAAGTATGACGGATGAAGGATGAAATATAACGGATGAAGAATGACGGATGACGGATGATAGATGACGGATGAAGGACGGCGTATGACGTATGACTGATGAAGGATGAAGTATGACGGATGAAGGATGAAATATGACGGATGAAGAATGACGGATGACGGATGATAGATGACGTATGAAGGATGAAGTATGACGGATGAAGTATGATAGATGACGGATGAAGGATGACGTATGAAGGATGAAGTATGACGGATGAAGGATGACGTATGACGGATGACGGATGTTAGATGACGGATGAAGGACGACGTATGACGGATGAAGAATGACGGATGACGGATGAAGGACGGCGTATGACGTATGACGGATGAAGGATGAAGTATGAGGAATGAAGAATGACGGATGACGGATGTAGGATGACGTATGAAGGATGAAGTGTGACGGATGAAGGATGACTTATGACGGATGACGGATGTTAGATGACGGATGAAGGACGACGTATGACGGATCAAGAATGACGGATGACGGATGATAGATGACGGATGAAGGACGGCGTATGACGTATGACGGATGAAGGATGACGGATGAAGGATGATAGATGACGGATGAAGGATGACGTATGACGGATGAAGGATGACGGATGACGGATGACGGATGATAGATGACGGATCATAGATGACGGATGACGGATGAAGGACGACGTATGACGTATGACGGATGAAGGAAGACGTATGCCGTATGACGGATGACGGATGTTAGATGACGGACGAAGGACGACGTATGACGGATGAAGAATGATGGATGACGGATGATAGATGACGGATGAAGGACGGCGTATGACGTATGACGGATGAAGGATGAAGTATGACGGATGATGGATTATAGATGACGTATGACGGATGAAGAATGACGTATGCCGTATGATGGATGAAGGTTTAAGTATGACGGATGAAGGATGAAATATGACGGATGAAGAATGACGGATGACGGATGATAGATGACGGATGAAGGACGGCGTATGACGTATGACGGATGAAGGATGACGTATGACGGATGACGGATGTTAGATGACGGATGAAGGACAACGTATGACGGATGAAGAATGACGGATGACGGATGATAGATGACGGATGAAGGACGGCGTATGACGTATGACGGATGAAGGATGAAGTATGAGGAATGAAGAATGACGGATGACGGATGATAAATGACAGATCAAGGACGGCGTATGACGTATGACGGATGAAGGATGAAGTATGACGGATGACGGATCATAGATGACGGATCACAGATGAAGGACGACGTATGACGTATGACGGATGAAGGACGACGTATGCCGTATGACGGATGAAGGATTAAGTATGACGGATGAAGGATGAAGTATGACGGATGAAGGATTATAGATGACGTATGACGGATGAAGGACGGCGTATGACGTATGACGGATGAAGGATGACGGATGAAGGATGAAGTATGACGGATGACGGATTATAGATGACGGATGAAGGACAACGTATGACGGATGAAGAATGACGGATGACGGATGATAGATGACGGATGAAGGACGGCGTATGACGTATGACGGATGAAGGATGAAGTATGAGGAATGAAGAATGACGGATGACGGATGATAAATGACAGATCAAGGACGGCGTATGACGTATGACGGATGAAGGATGAAGTATGACGGATGACGGATCATAGATGACGGATCACAGATGAAGGACGACGTATGACGTATGACGGATGAAGGACGACGTATGCCGTATGACGGATGAAGGATTAAGTATGACGGATGAAGGATGAAGTATGACGGATGAAGGATTATAGATGACGTATGATGGATGAAGGACGGCGTATGACGTATGACGGATGAAGGATGACGGATGAAGGATGAAGTATGACGGATGACGGATGAAAGATAAAGTAAGACGGATGACGGATGTTAGATGACGGATGTAGGACGACGTATGACGGATGAAGAATGACGGATGACGGATGAAGGACGGCGTATGACGTATGACGGATGAAGGATGAAGTATGAGGAATGAATAATGACGGATGACGGATGATAAATGACGGATGTAGGATGACGTATGAAGGATTAAGTGTGACGGATGAAGGATGACTTATGACGGATGACGGATGTTAGATGACGGATGAAGGGCGACGTATGACGGATCAAGAATGACGGATGAAGGATGACTTATGACGGATGACGGATGTTAGATGACGGATGAAGGGCGACGTATGACGGATCAAGAATGACGGATGAAGGACGGCGTATGACGTATGACGGATGAAGGATGACGGATGAAGGATGATAGATGACGGATGAAGGATGACGTATGACGGATGAAGGATGACGTATGACGGATGACGGATGTTAGATGACGGATGAAGGACGACGTATGACGGATGAAGAATGACGGATGACGGATGATAGATGACGGATGAAGGACGGCGTATGACGTATGACGGATGAAGGATGAAGTATGAGGAATGAAGAATGACGGATGACGGATGATAAATGACAGATGAAGGACGGCGTATGACGTATGACGGATGAAGGATGAAGTATGACGGATGACGGATCATAGATGACGGATGGCGGATGAAGGATGGCGTATGACGTATGACGGATGAAGGATGACGGATGAAGGATGAAGTATGACGGAGGACAGATGGCGGATGAAGGACGACGTATGACGTATGACGGATGAAGGACGACGTATGCCGTATGACGGATAAAAGATAAAGTAAGACGGATGACGGATGTTAGATGACGGATGAAGGACGACGTATGACGGATGAAGGACGGCGTATGACGGATGAACAATGACGGATGACGGATGAAGGACGACGTATGCCGTATGACGGATGAAAGATAAAGTAAGACGGATGACGGATGTTAGATGACGGATGAAGGACGACGTATGAAGGATGAAGTATGACGGATGAAGGATGACGTATGACGGATGACGGATGAAGGACGACGTATGACGGATGAAGAATGACGGATGACGGATGATAGATGACGGATGAAGGACGGCGTATGACGTATGACGGATGAAGGATGAAGTATGAGGAATGAAGAATGACAGATGACGGATGATAAATGACGGATGTAGGATGACGTATGAAGGATGAAGTATGACGGATGAAGGATGACGTATGACGGATGACGGATGTTAGATGACGGATGAAGGACGACGTATGACGGATGAAGAATGACGGATGACGGATGATAGATGACGGATGAAGGATGACGTATGAAGGATGAAGTATGACGGATGAAGGATGACGTATGACGGATGACGGATGTTAGATGACGGATGAAGGACGACGTATGACGGATGAAGAATGACGGATGACGGATGATAGATGACGGATGAAGGACGGCGTATGACGTATGACGGATGAAGGATTAAGTATGACGGATGAAGGATGAAATATAACGGATGAAGAATGACGGATGACGGATGATAGATGACGGATGAAGGACGGCGTATGACGTATGACTGATGAAGGATGAAGTATGACGGATGACGGATTATAGATGACGTATGACGGATGAAGGACGACGTATGCCGTATGACAGATGAAGGATTAAGTATGACGGATGAAGGATGAAATATGACGGATGAAGAATGACGGGTGACGGATGATAGACGACGTATGAAGGATGAAGTATGACGGATGAAGTATGATAGATGACGGATGAAGGATGACGTATGAAGGATGAAGTATGACGGATGAAGGATGACGTATGACGGATGACGGATGTTAGATGACGGATGAAGGACGACGTATGACGGATGAAGAATGACGGATGACGGATGAAGGACGGCGTATGACGTATGACGGATGAAGGATGAAGTATGATGAATGAAGAATGACGGATGACGGATGATAGACGACGTATGAAGGATGAAGTATGACGGATGAAGTATGATAGATGACGGATGAAGGATGACGTATGAAGGATGAAGTGTGACGGATGAAGGATGACTTATGACGGATGACGGATGTTAGATGACGGATGAAGGACGACGTATGACGGATGAAGAATGACGGATGACGGATGATAGATGACGGATGAAGGACGGCGTATGACGTATGACGGATGAAGGATGACGGATGAAGAATGACGGATGACGGATGATAGATGACGGATGAAGGACGGCGTATGACGTATGACGGATGAAGGATTAAGTATGACGGATGAAGGATGAAATATAACGGATGAAGAATGACGGATGACGGATGATAGATGACGGATGAAGGACGGCGTATGACGTATGACTGATGAAGGATGAAGTATGACGGATGACGGATTATAGATGACGTATGACGGATGAAGGACGACGTATGCCGTATGACAGATGAAGGATTAAGTATGACGGATGAAGGATGAAATATGACGGATGAAGAATGACGGATGACGGATGATGGATGACGTATGAAGGATGAAATATGACGGATGAAGAATGACGGATGACGGATGATAGATGACGGATGAAGGATGACGTATGACGGATGACGGATGTTAGATGACGGATGAAGGACGACGTATGACGGATGAAGAATGACGGATGACGGATGATAGATGGCGGATGAAGGACGGCGTATGACGTATGACGGATGAAGGATGACGGATGAAGGATGATAGATGACGGATGAAAGATGACGGATGAAGGATGATAGATGACGGATGAAGGATGACGTATGAAGGATGAAGTATGACTGATGAAGGATGACGTATGACGGATGACGGATGTTAGATGACGGATGAAGGACGACGTATGACGGATGTAGAATGACGGATGACGGATGAAGGACGGCGTATGACGTATGACGGATGAAGGATGAAGTATGAGGAATGAAGAATGACGGATGACGGATGATAAATGACGGATGTAGGATGACGTATGACGGATGAAGGATGACGTATGACGGATGACGGATGTTAGATGACGGATGAAGGACGACGTATGACGGATGAAGAATGACGGATGACGGATGATAGATGACGGATGAAGGACGGCGTATGACGTATGACGGATGAAGGATGACGGATGAAGGATGATAGATGACGGATGAAGCATGACGTATGACGGATGACGGATGTTAGATGACGGATGAAGGACGACGTATGACGGATGAAGGACGACGTATGACGGATGACGGATGAAGGATGAAGTATGAGGAATGAAGAATGACGGATGACGGATGATAAATGACGGATGTAGGATGACGTATGAAGGATGAAGTATGACGGATGAAGGATGACGTATGACGGATGACGGATGTTAGATGACGGATGAAGGACGACGTATGACGGATGAAGAATGACGGATGACGGATGATAGATGACGGATGAAGGACGGCGTATGACGTATGACGGATGAAGGATGAAGTATAAGGAATGAAGAATGACGGATGACGGATGATAAATGACGGATGAAGGACGGCGTATGACGGATGAAGAATGACGGATGACGGATGATAGATGACGGATGAAGGACGGCGTATGACGTATGACGGATGAAGGATGAAGTATAAGGAATGAAGAATGACGGATGACGGATGATAAATGACGGATGAAGGACGGCGTATGACGTATGACGGATGAAGGACGACGTATGCCGTATGACGGATATGAAGGATGACGGATGACGGATGTTAGATGACGGATGAAGGACGACGTATGACGGATGAAGAATGACGGATGACGGATGATAGATGGCGGATGAAGGACGGCGTATGACGTATGACGGATGAAGGATGACGGATGAAGGATGATAGATGACGGATGAAGGATGACGTATGAAGGATGAAGTATGACGGATGAAGGATGACGTATGACGGATGACGGATGTTAGATGACGGATGAAGGACGACGTAAGACGGATGAAGAATGACGGATGACGGATGAAGGACGGCGTATGACGTATGACGGATGAAGGATGAAGTATGAGGAATGAAGAATGACGGATGACGGATGATAAATGACGGATGTAGGATGACGTATGACGGATGAAGGATGACGTATGACGGATGACGGATGTTAGATGACGGATGAAGGACGACGTATGACGGATGAAGGACGGCGTATGACGTATGACGGATGAAGGATGACGGATGAAGGATGATAGATGACGGATGAAGGATGACGGATGAAGGATGATAGATGACGGATGAAGGATGACGTATGAAGTATGAAGTATGACGGATGAAGGATGACGTATGACGGATGACGGATGTTAGATGACGGATGAAGGACGACGTATGACGGATGAAGAATGACGGATGACGGATGAAGGACGGCGTATGACGTATGACGGATGAAGGATGAAGTATGAGGAATGAAGAATGACGGATGACGGATGATAAATGACGGATGTAGGATGACGTATGAAGGATTAAGTGTGACGGATGAAGGATGACTTATGACGGATGACGGATGTTAGATGACGGATGAAGGGCGACGTATGACGGATCAAGAATGACGGATGAAGGACGGCGTATGACGTATGACGGATGAAGGATGACGGATGAAGGATGATAGATGACGGATGAAGGATGACGTATGACGGATGAAGGATGACGTATGACGGATGACGGATGTTAGATGACGGATGAAGGACGGCGTATGACGTATGACGGATGAAGGATGAAGTATGAGGAATGAAGAATGACGGATGACGGATGATAAATGACAGATGAAGGACGGCGTATGACGTATGACGGATGAAGGATGAAGTATGACGGATGACGGATCATAGATGACGGATGGCGGATGAAGGATGGCGTATGACGTATGACGGATGAAGGATGACGGATGAAGGATGAAGTATGACGGAGGACAGATGGCGGATGAAGGACGACGTATGACGTATGACGGATGAAGGACGACGTATGCCGTATGACGGATGAAAGATAAAGTAAGACGGATGACGGATGTTAGATGACGGATGAAGGACGACGTATGACGGATGAAGGACGGCGTATGACGGATGAAGAATGACGGATGACGGATGAAGGACGACGTATGCCGTATGACGGATGAAAGATAAAGTAAGACGGATGACGGATGTTAGATGACGGATGAAGGACGACGTATGAAGGATGAAGTATGACGGATGAAGGATGACGTATGACGGATGACGGATGAAGGACGACGTATGACGGATGAAGAATGACGGATGACGGATGATAGATGACGGATGAAGGACGGCGTATGACGTATGACGGATGAAGGATGAAGTATGAAGAATGACGGATGACGGATGATAGATGACGGATGAAGGACGGCGTATGACGTATGACGGATGAAGGATTAAGTATGACGGATGACGGATTATAGATGACGTATGACGGATGAAGGACGACGTATGCCGTATGACAGATGAACGATTAAGTATGACGGATGAAGGATGAAATATGACGGATGAAGAATGACGGGTGACGGATGATAGACGACGTATGAAGGATGAAGTATGACGGATGAAGTATGATAGATGACGGATGAAGGATGACGTATGAAGGATGAAGTATGACGGATGAAGGATGACGTATGACGGATGACGGATGTTAGATGACGGATGAAGGACGACGTATGACGGATGAAGAATGACGGATGACGGATGAAGGACGGCGTATGACGTATGACGGATGAAGGATGAAGTATGACGAATGAAGAATGACGGATGACGGATGATAGACGACGTATGAAGGATGAAGTATGACGGATGAAGTATGATAGATGACGGATGAAGGATGACGTATGAAGGATGAAGTGTGACGGATGAAGGATGACTTATGACGGATGAAGGACGACGTATGACGGATGAAGAATGACGGATGACGGATGATAGATGACGGATGAAGGACGGCGTATGACGTATGACGGATGAAGGATGACGGATGAAGAATGACGGATGACGGATGATAGATGACGGATGAAGGACGGCGTATGACGTATGACGGATGAAGGATTAAGTATGACGGATGAAGGATGAAATATAACGGATGAAGAATGACGGATGACGGATGATAGATGACGGATGAAGGACGGCGTATGACGTATGACTGATGAAGGATGAAGTATGACGGATGACGGATTATAGATGACGTATGACGGATGAAGGACGACGTATGCCGTATGACAGATGAAGGATTAAGTATGACGGATGAAGGATGAAATAAGACGGATGAAGAATGACGGATGACGGATGATAGATGACGTATGAAGGATGAAATATGACGGATGAAGAATGACGGATGACGGATGATAGATGACGGATGAAGGATGACGTATGACGGATGACGGATGTTAGATGACGGATGAAGGACGACGTATGACGGATGAAGAATGACGGATGACGGATGATAGATGGCGGATGAAGGACGGCGTATGACGTATGACGGATGAAGGATGACGGATGAAGGATGATAGATGACGGATGAAAGATGACGGATGAAGGATGATAGATGACGGATGAAGGATGACGTATGAAGGATGAAGTATGACTGATGAAGGATGACGTATGACGGATGACGGATGTTAGATGACGGATGAAGGACGACGTATGACGGATGTAGAATGACGGATGACGGATGAAGGACGGCGTATGATGTATGACGGATGAAGGATGAAGTATGAGGAATGAAGAATGACGGATGACGGATGATAAATGACGGATGTAGGATGACGTATGACGGATGAAGGATGACGTATGACGGATGACGGATGTTAGATGACGGATGAAGGACGACGTATGACGGATGAAGAATGACGGATGATGGATGATAGATGACGGATGAAGGACGGCGTATGACGTATGACGGATGAAGGATGACGGATGAAGGATGATAGATGACGGATGAAGCATGACGTATGACGGATGACGGATGTTAGATGACGGATGAAGGACGACGTATGACGGATGAAGGACGACGTATGACGGATGACGGATGAAGGATGAAGTATGAGGAATGAAGAATGACGGATGACGGATGATAAATGACGGATGTAGGATGACGTATGAAGGATGAAGTATGACGGATGAAGGATGACGTATGACGGATGACGGATGTTAGATGACGGATGAAGGACGACGTATGACGGATGAAGAATGACGGATGACGGATGAAGGACGGCGTATGACGTATGACGGTTGAAGGATGAAGTATAAGGAATGAAGAATGACGGATGACGGATGATAAATGACGGATGAAGGACGGCGTATGACGGATGAAGAATGACGGATGACGGATGATAGATGACGGATGAAGGACGGCGTATGACTTATGACGGATGAAGGATGAAGTATAAGGAATGAAGAATGACGGATGACGGATGATAAATGACGGATGAAGGACGGCGTATGACGTATGACGGATGAAGGACGACGTATGCCGTATGACGGATATGAAGGATGACGGATGACGGATGTTAGATGACGGATGAAGGACGACGTATGACGGATGAAGAATGACGGATGACGGATGATAGATGGCGGATGAAGGACGGCGTATGACGTATGATGGATGAAGGATGACGGATGAAGGATGATAGATGACGGATGAAGGATGACGTATGAAGGATGAAGTATGACGGATGAAGGATGACGTATGACGGATGACGGATGTTAGATGACGGATGAAGGACGACGTAAGACGGATGAAGAATGACGGATGACGGATGAAGGACGGCGTATGACGTATGACGGATGAAGGATGAAGTATGAGGAATGAAGAATGACGGATGACGGATGATAAATGACGGATGTAGGATGACGTATGACGGATGAAGGATGACGTATGACGGATGACGGATGTTAGATGACGGATGAAGGACGACGTATGACGGATGAAGGACGGCGTATGACGTATGACGGATGAAGGATGACGGATGAAGGATGATAGATGACGGATGAAGGATGACGGATGAAGGATGATAGATGACGGATGAAGGATGACGTATGAAGTATGAAGTATGACGGATGAAGGATGACGTATGACGGATGACGGATGTTAGATGACGGATGAAGGACGACGTATGACGGATGAAGAATGACGGATGACGGATGATAGATGACGGATGAAGGACGGCGTATGACGTATGACGGATGAAGGATGAAGTATGAGGAATGAAGAATGACGGATGACGGATGATAAATGACGGATGTAGGATGACGTATGAAGGATGAAGTATGACGGATGAAGGACGGCGTATGACGTATGACGGATGAAGGATGAAGTATGACGGATTACGGATCATAGATGACGGATGACGGATGAAGGACGACGTATGACGTATGACGGATGAAGGAAGACGTATGCCGTATGACGGATGACGGATGTTAGATGACGGATGAAGGACGACGTATGACGGATGAAGAATGACGGATGACGGATGATAGATGACGGATGAAGGACGGCGTATGACGTATGACGGATGAAGGATGAAGTATGACGGATGAAGGATGAAATATGACGGATGAAGAATGACGGATGACGGATGATAGATGACGGATGACGGATGAAGGACGACGTATGCCGTATGATGGATGAAGGTTTAAGTATGACGGATGAAGGATGAAATATGACGGATGAAGAATGACGGATGACGGATGATAGATGACGGTTGAAGGACGGCGTATTACGTATGACGGATGAAGGATGAAATATGACGGATGACGGATTATAGATGACGTATGACGGATGAAGGACGACGTATGCCGTATGACGGATGAAGGATTATGTATGACGGATGAAGGATGAAATATGACGGATGAAGAATGACGGATGACGGATGATAGATGACGGATGAAGGATAACGTATGAAGGATGAAGTATGACGGATGAAGGATGACGTATGACGGATTACGGATGTTAGATGACGGATGAAGGACGATGTATGACGGATGAAGAATGATGGACGACGGATGATAGATGACGGATGAAGGACGGCGTATGACGTATGACGGATGAAGTATGAGGAATGAAGAATGACGGATGACGGATGATAAATGACGGATGAAGGACGGCGTATGACGTATGACGGATGAAGGATGAATTATGACGGATGACGGATCATAGATGACGGATGACGGATGAAGGACGACGTATGACGTATGACGGATGAAGGACGACGTATGCCGTATGACGGATGAAGGATTAAGTATGACGGATGAAGGATGAAATATGACGGATGAAGAATGACGGATGACGGATGATAGATGACGGATGAAGGACGGCGTATGACGTATGACGGATGTAGGATGACGGATGAAGGATGACGGATGACGGATGAAGTATGACGGATGACGGATTATAGATGACGTATGACGGATGAAGGACGACGCATGCCGTATGACGGATGAAGGATTAAGTATGACGGATGAAGGATGAAATATGACGGATGACGGATTATAGATGACGTATGACGGATGAAGGATGTTAGATGACGGATGAAGGACGACGTATGACGGATGAAGAATGACGGATGACGGATGAAGGACGGCGTACGACGTATGACGGATGAAGTATGAGGAATGAAGAATGACGGATGACGGATGATAAATGACGGATGAAGGACGGCGTATGACGTATGACGGATGAAGGATGAAGTATGACGGATGAAGGATGAAATATGACGGATGAAGAATGACGGATGACGGATGAAGGACGGCGTATGACGTATGACGGATGATAGATGACGGATGAAGGATGACGTATGACGGATGACGGATGTTAGATGACGGATGAAGGACGACGTATGACGGATGAAGAATGACGGATGACGGATGATAGATGACGGATGAAGGACGGCGTATGACGTATGACGGATGAAGGATGAAGTATGAGGAATGAAGAATGACGGATGACGGATGATAAATGACGGATGTAGGATGACGTATGAAGGATGAAGTATGACGGATGAAGGACGGCGTATGACGTATGACGGATGAAGGATGAAGTATGACGGATTACGGATCATAGATGACGGATGACGGATGAAGGACGACGTATGACGTATGACGGATGAAGGAAGACGTATGCCGTATGACGGATGACGGATGTTAGATGACGGATGAAGGACGACGTATGACGGATGAAGAATGACGGATGACGGATGATAGATGACGGATGAAGGACGGCGTATGACGTATGACGGATGAAGGATGAAGTATGACGGATGATGGATTGTAGATGACGTATGACGGATGAAGGACAACGTATGCCGTATGACAGATGAAGGATTAAGTATGACGGATGAAGGATGAAATATGACGGATGAAGAATGACGGATGACGGATGATAGATGACGGATGACGGATGAAGGACGACGTATGCCGTATGATGGATGAAGGTTTAAGTATGACGGATGAAGGATGAAATATGACGGATGAAGAATGACGGATGACGGATGATAGATGACGGTTGAAGGACGGCGTATTACGTATGACGGATGAAGGATGAAATATGACGGATGACGGATTATAGATGACGTATGACGGATGAAGGACGACGTATGCCGTATGACGGATGAAGGATTATGTATGACGGATGAAGGATGAAATATGACGGATGAAGAATGACGGATGACGGATGATAGATGACGGATGAAGGATAACGTATGAAGGATGAAGTATGACGGATGAAGGATGACGTATGACGGATTACGGATGTTAGATGACGGATGAAGGACGATGTATGACGGATGAAGAATGATGGACGACGGATGATAGATGACGGATGAAGGACGGCGGATGACGGATGATAAATGACGGATGAAGGACGGCGTATGACGTATGACGGATGATAAATGACGGATGAAGGACGGCGTATGACGTATGACGGATGAAGGATGAATTATGACGGATGACGGATCATAGATGACGGATGACGGATGAAGGACGACGTATGACGTATGACGGATGAAGGACGACGTATGCCGTATGACGGATGAAGGATTAAGTATGACGGATGAAGGATGAAATATGACGGATGACGGATTATAGATGACGTATGACGGATGAAGGATGTTAGATGACGGATGAAGGACGACGTATGACGGATGAAGGACGACGCATGCCGTATGACGGATGAAGGATTAAGTATGACGGATGAAGGATGAAATATGACGGATGACGGATTATAGATGACGTATGACGGATGAAGGATGTTAGATGACGGATGAAGGACGACGTATGACGGATGAAGAATGACGGATGACGGATGATAGATGACGGATGACGGATTATAGATGACGTATGACGGATGAAGGACGACGCATGCCGTATGACGGATGAAGGATTAAGTATGACGGATGAAGAATGACGGATGACGGATGATAGATGACGGATGAAGGACGGCGTATGACGTATGACGGATGAAGGATGACGGATGAAGGATGAAGTATGACGGATGACGGATTATAGATGACGGATGACGGATGAAGGACGACGTATGACGTATGACGGATGAAGGACGACGTATGACGTATGACGGATGAAGGACGACGTATGCCGTATGACAGATGAAAGATAAAGTAAGATGGATAACGGATGTTAGATGACGGATGAAGGACGACGTATGACGGATGAAGAATGACGGATGACGGATGATAGATGACGGATGACGGATGAAGGACGACGTATGCCGTATGATGGATGAAGGTTTAAGTATGACGGATGAAGGATGAAATATGACGGATGAAGAATGACGGATGACGGATGATAGATGACGGATGAAGGACGGCGTATGACGTATGACGGATGAAGTATGACGGATGAAGGATGAAGTATGACGGATGAAGGACGACGTATGACGGATGAAGAATGACGGATGAAGGATGACGTATGACGGATGACGGATGTTCGATGACGGATGAAGGACGGCGTATGACGTATGAGGGATAAAGGATGAAGTATGACGGATGACGGATTATAGATGACGTATGACGGATGAAGGACGACGTATGCCGTATGACAGATGAAGGATTAAGTATGACGGATGAAGGATGAAATATGACGGATGAAGAATGACGGATGACGGATGATAGATGACGGATGAAGGATGACGTATGAAGGATGAAGTATGACGGATGAAGGATGACGTATGACGGATGACGGATGTTAGATGACGGATGAAGGACGACGTATGACGGATGAAGAATGACGGATGAAGGATGACGTATGACGGATGACGGATGTTCGATGACGGATGAAGGACGACGTATGACGGATGAAGAATGACGGATGACGGATGATAGATGACGGATAAAGGACGGCGTATGACGTATGACGGATGAAGGATGAAGTATGAGGAATAAAGAATGACGGATGATAAATGACGGATGAAGGACGGCGTATGACGTATGACGGATGTAGGATGACGGATGAAGGATGACGGATGACGGATGAAGTATGACGGATGACGGATTATAGATGACGTATGACGGATGAAGGACGACGCATGCCGTATGACGGATGAAGGATTAAGTATGACGGATGAAGGATGAAATATGACGGATGACGGATTATAGATGACGTATGACGGATGAAGGATGTTAGATGACGGATGAAGGACGACGTATGACGGATGAAGAATGACGGATGACGGATGATAGATGACGGATGAAGGACGGCGTACGACGTATGTCGGATGAAGTATGAGGAATGAAGAATGACGGATGACGGATGATAAATGACGGATGAAGGACGGCGTATGACGTATGACGGATGAAGGATGAAGTATGACGGATGAAGGATGAAATATGACGGATGAAGAATGACGGATGACGGATGATAGATGACGGATGAAGGACGGCGTATGACGTATGACGGATGATAGATGACGGATGAAGGATGACGTATGACGGATGACGGATGTTAGATGACGGATGAAGGACGACGTATGACGGATGAAGAATGACGGATGACGGATGATAGATGACGGATGAAGGACGGCGTATGACGTATGACGGATGAAGGATGAAGTATGAGGAATGAAGAATGACGGATGACGGATGATAAATGACGGATGTAGGATGACGTATGAAGGATGAAGTATGACGGATGAAGGACGGCGTATGACGTATGACGGATGAAGGATGAAGTATGACGGATTACGGATCATAGATGACGGATGACGGATGAAGGACGACGTATGACGTATGACGGATGAAGGAAGACGTATGCCGTATGACGGATGACGGATGTTAGATGACGGATGAAGGACGACGTATGACGGATGAAGAATGACGGATGACGGATGATAGATGACGGATGAAGGACGGCGTATGACGTATGACGGATGAAGGATGAAGTATGACGGATGATGGATTGTAGATGACGTATGACGGATGAAGGACAACGTATGCCGTATGACAGATGAAGGATTAAGTATGACGGATGAAGGATGAAATATGACGGATGAAGAATGACGGATGACGGATGATAGATGACGGATGACGGATGAAGGACGACGTATGCCGTATGATGGATGAAGGTTTAAGTATGACGGATGAAGGATGAAATATGACGGATGAAGAATGACGGATGACGGATGATAGATGACGGTTGAAGGACGGCGTATTACGTATGACGGATGAAGGATGAAATATGACGGATGACGGATTATAGATGACGTATGACGGATGAAGGACGACGTATGCCGTATGACGGATGAAGGATTATGTATGACGGATGAAGGATGAAATATGACGGATGAAGAATGACGGATGACGGATGATAGATGACGGATGAAGGATAACGTATGAAGGATGAAGTATGACGGATGAAGGATGACGTATGACGGATTACGGATGTTAGATGACGGATGAAGGACGATGTATGACGGATGAAGAATGATGGACGACGGATGATAGATGACGGATGAAGGACGGCGGATGACGGATGATAAATGACGGATGAAGGACGGCGTATGACGTATGACGGATGATAAATGACGGATGAAGGACGGCGTATGACGTATGACGGATGAAGGATGAATTATGACGGATGACGGATCATAGATGACGGATGACGGATGAAGGACGACGTATGACGTATGACGGATGAAGGACGACGTATGCCGTATGACGGATGAAGGATTAAGTATGACGGATGAAGGATGAAATATGACGGATGAAGAATGACGGATGACGGATGATAGATGACGGATGAAGGACGGCGTATGACGTATGACGGATGTAGGATGACGGATGAAGGATGACGGATGACGGATGAAGTATGACGGATGACGGATTATAGATGACGTATGACGGATGAAGGACGACGCATGCCGTATGACGGATGAAGGATTAAGTATGACGGATGAAGGATGAAATATGACGGATGACGGATTATAGATGACGTATGACGGATGAAGGATGTTAGATGACGGATGAAGGACGACGTATGACGGATGAAGAATGACGGATGACGGATGATAGATGACGGATGAAGGACGGCGTACGACGTATGACGGATGAAGTATGAGGAATGAAGAATGACGGATGACGGATGATAAATGACGGATGAAGGACGGCGTATGACGTATGACGGATGAAGGATGAAGTATGACGGATGAAGGATGAAATATGACGGATGAAGAATGACGGATGACGGATGATAGATGACGGATGAAGGACGGCGTATGACGTATGACGGATGATAGATGACGGATGAAGGACGGCGTATGACGTATGACGGATGAAGGATGACGGATGACGGATGAAGTATGACGGATGACGGATTATAGATGACGTATGACGGATGAAGGACGACGCATGCCGTATGACGGATGAAGGATTAAGTATGACGGATGAAGAATGACGGATGACGGATGATAGATGACGGATGAAGGACGGCGTATGACGTATGACGGATGAAGGATGAAGTATGACGGATGACGGATTATAGATGACGGATGACGGATGAAGGACGACGTATGACGTATGACGGATGAAGGACGACGTATGCCGTATGACAGATGAAAGATAAAGTAAGATGGATAACGGATGTTAGATGACGGATGAAGGACGACGTATGACGGATGAAGAATGACGGATGACGGATGATAGATGACGGATGACGGATGAAGGACGACGTATGCCGTATGATGGATGAAGGTTTAAGTATGACGGATGAAGGATGAAATATGACGGATGAAGAATGACGGATGACGGATGATAGATGACGGATGAAGGACGGCGTATGACGTATGACGGATGAAGTATGACGGATGAAGGATGAAGGATGAAGTATGACGGATGAAGGACGACGTATGACGGATGAAGAATGACGGATGAAGGATGACGTATGACGGATGACGGATGTTCGATGACGGATGAAGGACGGCGTATGACGTATGAGGGATAAAGGATGAAGTATGACGGATGACGGATTATAGATGACGTATGACGGATGACGGAGGAAGAATGACTTATGACGGCTGATGGATGACGTATGACGGAAGGCGGATGACGGATGATAGAAGACGGATGAAGGACGACGTATGACGTATGAAATAATTTATTTTACTTTAAATGTCTCGAATGTTATTTTTGCAAAAAAATCCATTATGACTTTGATTGAATCAACTGGAGTTGTAAGGGAAATTCATGAACAAGAGGTACCATTGAAATGGGCTCTCGATTGTCACTTTGCGGTTAAAGGTCAAGATCTTGTCAGTTTAATTGAGACGCCGGTTATAACAATAACATTGACTGTGATTTCAATTCGGAAATATTTGTTTAAGCAGTTTTTCTAAAGGTGAACTTAACGACATCTTTCTAAGTCGATAGTAGTTTTTATTGGAAGTTCACAATGTGTTAATTAATATCACATAAGAAATACTCTTTCATTAATAATAGTTTGTTTATTATTTTTATTCCTAAGCAAATGTGCAAATGTTTGTGCGGAACAATTCGTTTGTTGTGTGAACATAATAAAAATGTTCTTTTAGTGTTTTAGACTGGTAGGTAAGTTGAAGTCAGTTATGCCAAATATCAACTAATGGGATTTCTATTCAAAACTTATTAAATCGCAGTTTTTTGTCTAATAACTTTATCAAAAGTTCAAGTTCAGTATTGATTAAAGTAATAAAATGACATGAAATATAACTTGAGAGATAATATAACTTTAACAACATCTGTTGCACGAATTGGCCGGCTCGACCGATGAAATACCACGACCTCACAGAAAACAGGCGTGAAGTAGAAGTACTCTGCGTTTCATCTGGCGAGTTAGGTACCGGTAGCCTAATTTCAGTCCTCTTCCCTTTCCCACCCTTTCCTCATAAGGATTCCTATTCTTGGATGTGAAAGGGAAGAGGATTGGACGGGGAGGGAGTTAACGGGAAAAGAGAAATATCCCTTTTCCTGTCTATGCCTTCCTTTGTTCATTAAAGGTAGGCAATGCATCTGCAACATATTTGCTTGTTTCGGATGTCTATGGGCAGCTCTCACTTAACATCAGGTAATCCGCTTGGTAGTTTCTGAACTTCTCACATAAAAAAAACCTTGAGATAATGTTTGAGCACTTTTATCAGTCTCTAATCTAGGTTGTGTGTATTTTTTTATTTGTTTGTCTACTTACCCGAGGAGAGTTCGGGCGAGAAGCTAGTGTAAGTCATTGGATTGCTAATGTAAAAGGAGCAATTGAACACAGAACAGAAAATTAGTAGGTAAATATTATGCTATCAGCGTTTATAAAGCAGAGCAATTAACAAAAATCTATTTTAAATTAATCTGACTTCGTAAATTCAAGTAGATTTTCTGCTTTGTGTGGCTGGTGCTCATTACTAAAAGTTTGATAAGTAAACTTTCCGATTCTTGTCTTAATTAACAAAAAGAGATTATTCAAAAAGCTGACGGAATGTATACGGTCTATATGTTTGGCTATGTGTAATGAGAGTCCCTTACCACTTCATTAAAATAATGAAAATACATGAACTATTTATATTATTTACGAATATTATCGCGTTTATTTTACGTTTCTTGTCCCCGACGTTTAAAGTAATTTATACCGCTTATGGTCACGGTGGGGACTGTGTATGACGTCTTAATATCAAAGTTGTTGGCGAAATACCCTGAGGGACCCGGGATGATACGTGAGGCTATTGAAATAAAAAAAATATTAAAGGATAAGATAATAAGAGAAAAGAGAATTACAGTGAAGGGGAAAAAGGGGATGACCTAGATGAACCTGTGGATGTAGAAGAAGCGCAAGAGGTTCGCCTTGTGCCAAAACGAAATCCATAATTTTTGGTTACGCTGTCTTGGTTAATGATTAATTTGATTTACTTAGCCGGGATTTTATTTTCTCTATTATTTTTACTTTACCTAGTTATTTTTATTATTATTATATATTTTTTATTCTCCATTATTACAAACTCGTTACTGCTCGGTGCACAACGTTGAACATGACGTTTTGCTGTGTAAGATGTTAGATTCTTAAATTTTTGTTATTAATGGTAACTAGGGTAATTAAATTTGCGAGCTTTTTAAATTCGTACAATTATTTCAATGTTATATAGAGTAGATAACATTTCGAGATGCTAGTCTAATTCTATTTTTATATATTTGGCTTACAATTTGTTTTATAGTTAAAGGTAATTTTGTTTTGATATATTTTTTAATTTGAACATACAAGAAAAAGCCAATTTAGACGTGCTACAACTTTCAAATAAAATCTATTTCAATGAATACAAATCCCAAATGGATTCTTTTTAGAATCTGATTGAATCTCGGCAGCAACAGATAGATTTCTAAAATAAGTTTATAATCCATTCGTCTTGAATATTCTCAATAGGTCTTATAAAGTTAATTTGAGCAGTGGTAAGTAATCTCTCCAGCAAATAGACCGCTTAGGAGAAATAGTGTTCTGATTTAATATGGATTTACGCTTACATATTGTAAATAATAAATTAGTACTACTACTAACTTGATATTTGCCTAAAACTTTATTAATTTCATTTAAAGTTGAATTTATTTTTATAGACATGCTTTACATGTCAAAGTAACATTTTTTAATAATAGAAGGTAGCAAACTACCTTAGGTAACTTGTACTAAAATGGCTGTTATACAGCCATAAACACCTCGTGTAAAACAACATTTAAGAAGGGGATTTCAGTATTTAATTATCACATTTTGGCGAAGTGATCGGAATATGGCACGCACTAGTATAACCTTAAATCATTATAAATACCTTAATAATAATTAAATTTAATTAATATTGAGGGCGATTGTAAATTT
Organism: Papilio elwesi; assembly: GCA_029849275.1. NCBI lineage: Eukaryota > Metazoa > Arthropoda > Insecta > Lepidoptera > Papilionidae > Papilio > Papilio elwesi. The sequence continues at coordinate 11,722,531 of CM056691.1, read as the reverse complement.
CATCCTGTTTATACAAGAAGCTAATTTATACCGACTGTAAGCTGATGGGGTTCACTTTGTTAACGAAGTTCGTTTAACTAAGGCGCAAGATCGTGAAGGTAGTCCGTGCGAAGGTCGTAAAACCCAACGATGTAAACATTATCACGTTAATGGCGTACAAGTCGCTATCACAGAGATGGGTCGGCGAAAGGCGCGTTATATGTTATAACGTGAAACATTTGGGATGCTACGGCCACATTAATCTTGATTAAAATGTAAGATAGGTGAACTCTTATTCGGGGTGCCATGTAATTATTTTAATCTGATTTCCCTTATGATTAACTTTTTAAGTCCATATTGTATACTACATTTTTTTCGTATTTTAAATCTATGCTTTATTTTTATTATTGTCACAATTATAATATTTGCTGCTGAAAAATGAGAGAAAGTTCGATGTTTTGTTGACTTGCATAAAGTGTAATGAAAAATACCCAAACATAATTCGTTGAATAAGGCCTAGAGAATTAAATATAATTAAAAAAAAGTTTTCTCTTCTCATCCTTGTAGTCTTGAGCTACTTGAATAAATTAAATGTTGTGAATAATTAAATATAGAAAATTTAAGGGCATTTAGGGTCTGACTTGACAAAGCTTTTATCACTATAAAAGTATTATGTTTGGTGTTAGATTAATTTTTATTTAATTCTAGGCGGGGAATAATAAAGAATTTCAGAAATGCGCAACAAGAGAAAGCTTTTAAGAATACTTCATGAAATAATAATTACAAAAGTAGCACAGAATGAAAGCCTACCAAGGAGAAAGTATTTTTGTAACTAATGGCGTAGCTTTTAAGAAGCGATTGCCTTGTTGTTTGTTAAACAATAGAGCTTTATTTATGTAATTTACAATGTTAGTGTCTTTTTACCGTTACACAGACATCCGTAATAAGCAAATGAGTCGTTTGTAAATTCATATTTGTTTGCCTAATTTAATTTATATTTATATACGTGATGGAAGTTGGTCCTCTAATTTTAAGACAAAAAGGGTAATATTTAAGACACATATGTAAATGTACCTGTGGCCAAATTCATTAATAGAATTAATGTTGCAAATCCGAGGTATAAAATAAATTATGAACCTCTATTTTACGGTACCAAATTCATAAATACATTATATACCGAAGTATTTGTAGAGTGTTCCTTCTCTCGTACTCGCTTGGAAGTGATCGAAAAGTCTGAAGTGCCGGCGTACTTCAAATGAAATCACGTTGCCGAGTTGTTTGCGTTTTAAATTGGATAGAAAGGTTCTTTTTTTGAGAATGAAATATGAAAAATAACTATTTCCGCTTTATATCACAGAATGCATTGTTAATGTGTTGTGCCTCGTTCGTTTTATAGTTCGTTTTATAGTTATAGTTGTTAAGTTTTTTTTCTTACGTCTTAATTTTTTTCTAATAAAATAAATAAGGATTATTAAAGTTATGTTTGGGTCAATATAGCATCAAAATATCAAGGAGTATGAAGGTTAGTACTGAAAATCAGCGGTGTGTTGGGTGTTTCGACTATCGTTACAGAATAATGTTGATTTGCTAACCTAATCTACCGAATGAGAATATTTATAATTATGTGCTTATATAAAAAATCAGTATGTAAATATATTTTCTTTCTTCTTCTTTTATTTTAAAAATACTAACAGCCCGGTTTCTGAAAGGTTCGTTAAATTTTTATTCAACAAACGCTTCCGGCAAATTAAATATGTCAAATCATTTCATCTAAAAGAAAAGAAAAAAGTTGATGATCACGCTTCTAGCAACGAATATCGGCTGAGCCGTCGACGAAGACAAAAGAATAGCCTTGTGTAGCCATTGTCTATCTGAAACGGAATTCTGTTGCTCTAATTCAGCCGATATAATCCAGCCGTAGCCGTGACAGCCCGGCACTGCTGGAATCCACAAGAACTGCATACTTCGGGTACGACTCGTCGTTCCTTGATTTAAAGATTGGGTCCTAAGTAGCGTTGGCGCAGGATCTGTTTGCGTCTTTGACAGAAATTAATGAAGTAAAATTTAATTAAACCGCAAGCTTCTGAGGCGAAGCCTTAACCGCGCAGTAAACACGTAACAGCACACACATAACGTGTTAATAGCCTAAACGTCACTTTATTAAGGCTCCGCAAACTGAACATCAACATTCAACCCTTCATAGAATCCGTCTAAATAAACAAGGCATTTGAATGTTAGTGGACTCCTCAACTACATTGAACGGTCATAGCCTGAAGTTATACGATATCGTAAACTTGGGAAATACATGTCTGGATTATACTGGATAGAGTTATAACTAGCTGGTTGCTTAGAAACGTCCTACTGTTGCTTAAAAATCTTATGATAAGAACAAGTTTTCAGATAATTCCATATCATTAATTTATTTCATGCCATCTATAATTTTATTGTACGGATGTAAAAGTAATAAGCCGACTTAGAAAACCGATCGGTCAAATCTTTTGGTCACTTATTAACGCTAAAATATTGGATTAAAAACGATAATGGATTCGTATTTCTATGTTTTATAGTGAATACAAAACAGAATGCTCTGTATATGCATGAAAGTTGCAACAGGCATGTTTATGCATGAGCATGCAAATTTGTTTGAGGTCCACGCTAATGTATACGGGAGAAAAATCACTTTGCCTTTATAACTGTCAATTTACTTTGTGTAAAGTTTCAAATAGGATTTCTTTCGGAAATATTATTGTTGTAATTTACTCTAGCTTCAGTACATGACTCCTCCAACCTAATTTAAGATCCATCTACAAAACTATTAACAGCAGTTGCGCATTTTTTACATATGTAAGCGAAAGTAATGTTGCGCTTAATGATCCAGAGAAGTTAAGTTATCGGATCAATTTAATTAGTTCTGCCCGGGAGAAGCTGGGGCGCTGGTATCAGTTTGAATACATATTATGTGTATTCAAACTGTTTGAAATGCTATAAATTGTTGACGCAATTTCAGTTACTGGCCTCTATCTCTACACATACAAGAAAACAAAACAGACTTTACTATAATACGTATTTAGAAAAAAAATGCATCAGTCTTCGTCTAGCCTACCTCATTAATCAGAGTCGAAACATCCCACGGGCTCTTTCATACGCAACGCAGAAGCGACAGAAGGGCCGATCTATGTTTCTTAAAAGGAGCCATAACAACTTGGAATAGCGCTGATTTTTGGTAACAAACTATATGGCGTTAGTTTTACAATTGACAGTTTTCCTTACGGTTAAGTACGCAATTGTTTTTAGCTCTGCGATAGATTTTGTTACGATGAATTATGGTGAATATAATAATAGCGGTCTAGCCTAGAGGTCCTAGCTTTAGCACCTTGGGTTCGATTACCAGGTTAAAAAGTTTGTTTTACTTGTTTGGAAAGAATTCGTTGTATGACGATGAAGTCATGAAACATAAAATATGTGGGCTTGATGCCCGGTTTATAAAATTATTATTCGACAATACTCGTATCACCTTAAAATGATCTTAAATCGATTTCAGTTTCTAAACCAAAAAGAAAACACAGACAGTCATAGGAACTGCCAACAGAAGTTAAAACTCAAAACAGGCGTGCAAAAAGTTCAAAAATAAATAAATAATCAACAAACATAAGCCTTTATGTCTTAAAAATAAGTGTGGGTAAAGAAAAACGTTCGTCGATACTGTACAAAATATATTGCAAGTCAAATATTATATGTCGATGTATACCTGGTATGGTATGTCGATCTCCCTAATCTATACGATTTTCCCTTACCAAATGTCGTCTAACGCGGCTAAAGAAGTTGTCACTTCAAAAATTTATGATCCTGTTTCTAGCAACTCAAATGAAATTTGTTCCAAAAATTGACAGATAGCACAGAGCTTTTCATAAACCGGGCGCGAGTCTCTGAGAAGTTCAGTCATTGAAAGTCAGCCAGATAAATGCTGGTATTTTTTTTCATAAAAATACCCCTAAGCTCTATTTCACATAAACTTGAAGAAACCCAGGTGATAATATTTGCCTTCTATTCTGACTCCATCAATTAAAAGTTTCGAGATTTTTTGTATATGTAGTTAGCTTAATTTTTGAATTGGATAGATTATCTAATTAGTAGCCTTTTTTACTATGTTTCCCCAGTGTAGAGATACAGGGTCTCATCTACGAGTGAGGGAAGGCATAGTAATCCACCATGCTGGCCCAGTGCGGGTTGGTGGATGTCACATGTCTTCGAATTTGATGGCTTTAAGATATGTTGGTTTCCTAACGTAAGTTGGGGTTACTGAGCCACCACTGCTACATATTCTGTTAATACCATGTGAGAAATTAATGCATTATTACATTGACTGCATTCAAAGGTGCGCCACATGTTAATACAATTGGATTTCATCATGAATAATGTCGCGTCGAGCGCATTTACTGCATCAAGTGCTGTACAATGTGATTGAAATTGTTAATTATGGTTGCCGTTTATCAAAGCATGAATTAATTAAGATTTGAATATTATAAAATAGATAATACCAAGGTGAATACATTTTTATGATTACACGAGGAAATAAAACTTTCTGAAGGAAATTATCAATCGTTCAGAATCACAAATATATTTTCATTGTTAAAAAAATGCATGAATAGATGGGAATTGTTTAATTTTCAATACATCTGAAAATTGATATAGTCACCGTGTGTTATAACTTAAATATTATAAATTAAATTACTTGAAATTATCAAGGAACGATTTTATCATATGAAATTTATTCACAAAACATATTTATTACAAAAAGTAATGGGCATATTTCTAAAAAACATATATTATTCATGTAAAAATGGCAGAAACAGAAATACCACGGAAGTTTGAGGTTATGAGGCATGAAGCGTACGTAACGAGGACAGTGGAATACATTTTCGTTACGTAAAGTATGACAAGCTCATCTAATGCGACGTGACTCATCCGACTTTCAAGCATATATGTGTACTCTTATGCAATTTAAAAAAGCCTCTACTTATTTTTGTAATGACCTAGTGGTACGTGGTCGCCACACCAATCAGGGGATCGAATTCTAGAAAGCAGGTTTTCATGTTTTAACACGCTATTACCTTGACTTGTATGAAGGAATCTAAATCTGTTAATGTAAAGGAATCTGTATTAATAATTTTTATGGGTACAAAAGTGTCTAATTAAGTTGAATATTTGCACACCTATTGATAAACGGCGATAGCAAAATAATTTCACTATTTGTCGTTATGTTGACCAGAAGCTGAAGTACATACATATAGAAAAAATATGACTTTCGTGTGCCCTTACAAAAATGTCAGTGGCAATAACTTATGTTGCGGTGACAACCGGTCGGCAGGCGTCCTCGTTGCTGGCAAAAAGACACTGCTGCTTTGTATTTATTGCTTACGTCAATTTATTAAAATACTAGCTGTCCCCCGCGGTTTCACTCGCCCTCCGATTTTACCTAAACGAAATAATATTACGTACTTAATAATACCGTAATTCCATCAGCATCTCCTTGCCCTTTTCCCGTGTATGTGGGGTCGACAGTATGGGTGTAATACAGTTTAACACATATGATTGTTTAAACTGTGACCGTAGAGCATACTGTATACGTTCTGGCTACAGTTTTACGGCTGGCCATCTGCCTAACGCCAACGCTCCTCAGGAATAATAAGCTACTAACATTACCTAACAAAACGTTTTACGTAAGAATAAATACATAGTTTCGAAAGTCTAAAAACTGCGTTACCAAATATAGCTGTTGTTAGTCAAAATACAAACATACAAATGTGTATGACTTACAGACCGTTACCTTAAATTATGACGATCATTATTATTTTACGTTTGTGACTTTTCCTTCCTAAAATTTAGAAAATATTGCATTTTCAACTGATTAAAGAATTATTTCAATCTATTATCTATCATATAAAACTAAACATTTTATATTATAAATATTCTAAAATCAAGGAATCTCTAAACTATCCTTAATAATATTTTTAATGTATAATAGAAATAAGCTACGTTTTCCTATTTCCATTCCGAACGAAGTATTATCCAGCTTCGAGACACAACAAATATTGCTCCACTGCCAACTTATCCAAATAATGGAATTGCGTCGTATTGATTTACGGCCAGCAAATACCTGCTGCGCTAGCTGGATGATTTATGCCCCAAAAGTTATTTGAAAAAACAACCAGCAATGAATCAAGTGTAAAAGCACTTTAATCGAAAGTCAAGCGAATGTCGGAAATCATGGTTTACTAATAAAACAAGTAACAATTACTTAATTAAAATAAAACCCAATGGCAGCTATGCAAACTCCGGGAAAGAATACGAATAAAACATAGTAATAATATTAAGTATCTACAAGGGAAACAGGAACTTAAAAAAAATTAGAACCAAACTGTTCCTAAGTGCGCAGATAATGGACTGTAGTCAATTCAAAACTATAGAATTAACCTGTTCCACATAAAAAGAGATCATTACTTACTCACTGTGTTATAAAAAGAGTGGATTATTCATTAATTTATTAATGAGTGAAGTATTAGAGTACAGGCTTTAAGTGTAAAAACTGCACAAGAAATTGTCTTATTTACATATAAGCCTTTGGTCCGACGCGCGAGCGATAGCTGCGTCTGTCACGAGTAAGATCGTCTTAAAACAAGAACATTTTTTGTGCCCGTACTCATGGAAATGTCGGCCGTAAATAGTCAGGTGCGAGTGACAGCCGACCGTCCTCATTACGAGCAAAAAACGGACTCATGTCTGTTGTGTCACGGTTTCGTACATTTATTTAAATAAATGTAACTACAAACTATATAACGTTTTGAACTATGGTGGAACGTTTCGATTTCGATCTTGGCGATGTATAATTTTGTATTTTTTGTTTTAATAAAATGTATTAATAATACTGGCCTGTCACAAAAGTAAATACATAAAATATGACAAGAAGAAGAATAAAATATGTAAAAACGGAATATTTATGTTTTCCTTAAAAGCATAGTTTTGTATATATATATATATATATATATTTCTAGATAAAAAAGTATCGGATAAAAGTGAGTACACAAGACTTCCAATAAAGACGGAATTGGATTTGCGAACAATGCGATTTATCTTTTAGCTTTATTCATTGTGAAAGTAAGCTCTTGCTCACCTTAAAAGTATTACGCTGATAGCGAACAAAAAACCAGTCTGTAGAGATTTATAGTGCTCGGTTCAACCGTATCCCGGCAGTCAGAATGCGAAAAATATTTCATATAGTAATATGAAATATTTTATTGCTTCATATGGATTAACTCCCCACTGCCGCCAAAAAAATTGGCACCAATAATCACTCAAATGTTTTTTTTATAAGATCATTAAAAAATAACTGCGGGCTTAAGTGGCAAATAAATCCTCATATTATTATTGAAGAACTATCATGAAATAAAGAACAGTAACAAAATCATTACTATTCTATTTAAATTAGGAGGAGTCAGCTAGCCATCTAACCAACATGATAATGATGATGATGAGGTACGGTTTTAATGCCAGTCTCTTCGCAGGGGAAGAAGATAAGGTATCGGATAGAAAAGGTAGGGATACAGGCGAATTCTAGGCCGAGGCCTATCTAATTATATTTCAAAGCTCGCGTTGAGACATTTGAGACATTAAATAGGCGGATCTAATGCAAACGAATCAATTAAAATGTTCGTTAGTTTTTATTGAAATTAATTCTTTTGTCAGGAGCCTCGGAAGCCAAAAAAGTAGGTATTAGTGCAAATGGGGGAATGAAAAGTTTCAGTTCATGTACCAGAGATATACAATTAGTTTTATTTTTAGTGTAAGGAGACATTTTAGTATTTTCTCTTCCTTTTCTAATAAGAAGAGGACTGGGAAGGGGATAGAAAAAAGAAATATCCTTCTTATCCTTTTTGGTTATTCTCTGTACAACTCATAAACTTGTTGTACATGCCTATAGGTAGCTATCTTACAGCATACCTTCAAATGGCCTACAGATAAACCAGTTGCACAGAAGAAGTAGTTAGCTTCTATAAAAAAAAGATATACACAAATTTAGTTTATTTAAGTCCATAGTCATACGTATATTTTATCACTAAATATCAGTTCGTGAAAATCTTTTTTAACTTTTGAAAATTATAAATTCCAGTTGTACAATTGAAAATACATGCTATCAAGGTAAAATACATTGTCACAGAGCTGAACTGTGAATACGCGATTCACAATTCACGTCCGGTCATATATTTTAACAATCAATACGCGAATACACAGTGAACTCGAAAATAAATAAATTGTATTTTTTAATTTTCTTTTCTATGTCATTCATAAGCCGAATGAAATATGTATATAAATAAAAAAATGCATAACATTTGAATATAGAGGGCGTTATAGTGTAACGATTGCTGATAATGATAGTTTAAAACTTTGACAGTCGAAATTTAACTAAATTGTGTCTCAAGAACGGTTGTAAACTTATTTCGTTTTCCTTATATAGGTTTAATCAAGATAAAGGGGAAAGGTCATGTATTGTGGCTAATGCTAACAATAAATATCCGCAACAATGAGAACGGTAATAAATGCAGTAATTAAAAAGAAAGAGTATAGAAAATAGATCGAAAAAGCTGATGAAAGATTTTTCAGCTGATTAAATAGAAATATAAACTCATGCTGCTTTTTTAGTTCATGTTAATTTCTTAGAGAAATCAGCCTACTTTTAACAGAGCTGCTTCCACTCAGCTTAAACATATATGCATGTAGTACAATTATGTCTAACAATTATGTAATATCCTCACACTTGACACACAAGTGCTCACGTTTATTCACCGCCAAAATTGGCTACATCAGCCACATTTGAGCGTGCCGTCAACGCTCCATAAATTAAGGTAGAATTGAAGCTGTCACCGTAGCCGAAGTCATGGGTGATATTATTATTGACATTATATTCATATAATGTGGCATAATAAATTAATAGCTACATCTGTTATTTGACCAGGACCTAGATTATTTGAGATACCTGGAATGGCGGCAAATAACAAGTCGACGCAGGATAGGTAAGCCTCCTACGGGATGGGCCGACGATCTGACGAAGTTGCGGGAATCAACTGGATGATGGTCTGGAGGCCAATCTTTGTGGGGATCAACGGAGGAGGCCTATTTCCAGCAGTAGACGACTGTAGACTGGAAATAATTAAGGAAGAATGTTCATTGATAAATCAAAAGCTAGTTGCTTCATCTGGGGCCATACACTAGTAAATCGGAAATATCAAATCAGGTTAAACTCCTGCGCAATTTGCCGTTAGCAATTCCAGAGGCCAGGTATATTGTACGTAAAACAAAATGTTAGACTCGAGTTCGATTTCACGTAAACATAAACTTGAACCCCTCCGTGTATGCATCTCATGTTATCTACGAGAGAGTATATAGACCATCGATTCTAGTTAGTTACAAGAAACCTTTAGATACATACACATTTCGATGCTACTGGCTGAAGCCAAGCTACCATAAATAATAATTATATTCAAAACGTTGTTATCTGAAAATAACAGCGTTAGTGACGCGTACTTAGTACCACATATCTGCTGAGTGACTTTGCATATCCAAGCTTACAGAGTACATAACAAAATACATGTACACGAATGACAGGTTAGTAGTAACATCTATTATAAATTCCAGCAAAATGACAAATTATCAAATTTGATTTTCATAGTACTTCTAGCGAATCCAGACGTTGTTGTCCATGAACATTGGCTCGCTCGTCATACATTTTAGAAAATAAAAGCCTCCAGGAAACCGATGTCAGCACCACCTACGAGATCCAATTGTAAACCTACCTACTTACCTGTAGCTAAAAAGGAAAATAAAGTCCATTATATTCAATAAATTTTACTTTTATTTTAAAATATGTACAATATATATATATATATATATATATATATATATATATATATATATATATATATATATGTGTGTATATATATATATATATATATATATATAGGCTTGAGACAAACCTTTATTATTACACATTGTATTGATATAACGAGCGATGAGATAAAGGACATAGAAATTGATGAAAGAATATTTGTAAGATAACGTCCCTAATTTGATATGGCTTTGTGTGCCTATACAAATGCTATTTAGAAAATTTCTTTGTATCTACACAAATAGTCCAACCCTATTGTGAACTTTAAGTAGCTCTTTGTTGTTATTTGCTATTGTACTGTAAACCAAATCGTACGATTAAGCCTACCCAAAAGTTTGCATGGGCGTATTAGAAAATCTAATGTACTTGAAAGACCCAATTTTACTGTAATGCTTATAACATTTATAGTGACATTGAAACATTTATTACGTGGCGGCTAGTGATTCGCCATTAGCAGTAATTTACATAATAAAATCAAATATTTTATTTGTATTTTGTGAATTGCTAGAGGTTTATCGCCTGTCATATTTAGGAGCTAATCAGTTTACTAAAATATAAAAGAGACATTGCTGTTTTTTTAATAACGTGTATTCATACTAATAATTTTTATTGATTACCGCAAAGAAGGATGAGACGAGTTTTGCGTTGAAAATAACATTTTTTAAAATCAATTGCCATATTTGAATAGATATGTTAGAATAAAGTTATTATTGGATATTTTCAGGCTTTATTACATATGTATCATTTTAATATTGATATTAATGTAAATAAATACGAGCATGAAACAAATATGTTACAAAGAGAAAACCTGTTTCTCCAAGTATTTTATTTGCAACAGTTGGCCTTTATTCTTTAGGGTCCCCAACTAATAGCGGTTTGGAACATTAGAGACCCGGCTACAGCGACCGCATCAAAGACTTTGTTTTCACTTAAATGTACTTTATTAGAAAATGATGCTACGGTGAAAATATAACTAACTCTCATGGCGATTGAGCAAGCTGGGATTACAACAGGAATAGCAATTTACATATCATGTTATGTCAATAATATGTAATCCCATCGCCTATATGTACAGTCGGGGCTGTTCGTGTTAGTACACTTACAGAGAAATTGTCTTTTACCTTGTAACGAGACAAAATCCGACCTTTACAAATCAACAATTTGGTAGCAGTGAGTTGTACAAGCAATGCGATAATAGTAAAAAATAATCGTATGCTGCTATCTGCTCTACTCCGCATCTGTGTTTTATTACCGCTGTCTTTGTTTTCAGTTCTTTTTCACAACCTCTGTTATTCAGACGAAATCATTGACCAACCGTTTTTTTGTACAAATACATTTAGAAGTTGCATCCTATTAGGTATTGCTTCCATCGTCTCATAGCGTACGAAGCGTTCAAACGGATGTCGCTTTTTAATTGCAATACCGCCAACGGGCCCGATACTACATCGAAAACAATGTAAAGCATTTGCTTGTAGCTAAGAAAAAATATAAACAGGCTAAAGCAAGCAAAAGTTATTTGAAATAATAAATAAATCCAACGACTGTACTCCTATGACACGCCTGAGAAGTCGAAGAATACGAGTCGAATGAATCACGGAGGTCACCAGGGAACGGATATTTTGCGAGGTCCTGACTAACCTCCCTTTTGTTCTCGATTGCTCCGCGTGCTTATGATGCAGATGCCTATGTGTAGCATATCGTCTTCTATAAAACAAGTCTTCCTAATTTGTTGAAGTCTTGTGAAGAATTCTACTAATTTTCTTATAAATAAGTTTTCCAAAATTTATAAATAATTTAACTTTTTAACGACTACTATGTAGGAATTAAAATTAGTAATGTGGATCCAAGTTAACACTAAGTAAATAGATAACATGTGTTATTCAATGATCCAGAATCTGTCTACTACTCTGTTCGAAGACCTAGTAGAATATTTACTTTTATATTTTTCTAAATACTCCTTAACCTAGAATTAAAATAGTTTCGAGTAAAGTTCACGTCGGTGTACCTTTAGATAAGTGAGCGAGTTTCGCAGTTGGTAATATTCTCGGGACAAGTTTGGAGTCGTAAACAAGCTCCTGCGGTCGTATTAAAGTTTGTCACCTCTGTCTTCGCTAGGCGGTATACGTGGCGTCGTAAACAGTTTTATTATTGTTACGAACAGAGAATTTAAAAGTGACTAAAAAGGAATAAAACAACCCAAATAACGTTAAAGCATCAATATACTAATTTATTAATAAAAATATAAATCGATTACTAGTTAGTAGTACTAACCGTATTTGGTGGGTTACCTAGCGTTCTGGTATGTGGTGATACAAGCTTTTCATAATGGAGACAGCAATCTCAAGAAAAGTTGAGGGTCATGATTCAGTAATGCCCTACTAGACCTCCGGTACATCACCATCGTATGTGGCTGTCATTCTTTTACCTATTAGCTCCATTGACATTCATTCTACGAGCAATATAGCGGAGCGGATCCATTGCCAATGTAAGTTTTTTAGTTCTTCGGGATATGTAACTTTGATTCAGCTTCAAATTTATATTTCTATAGTAAGTGTATTTGAAATTATGTTTTTAAGGAACGTGATAAAAATAGAACTTTAATAATTATAATATTGATCGGTACAAAAAAGGAATCTTTAATACAAAATACTAGTACGAATATTGCTTGGTTAAAATATACACTTTGATTTACTTGAGATAAATAAATTTCAAACAAAGAAGCTTTTAATGCAGAAAAAACACAATAATAATCATAAAACTGGATATTTTGGAGAAGTGGCAAACATAACACTAAAAATATTTACGGGCTTTATCTTTAAAAAAAAAGAGAGAACGTCTTAACGATAAGAGAGGTTTACGATAGTCAACTTTTATTATTATAGCTTACTAAATGTTTATGACGTATGAACAAAAATGTATACCCGTAAAATGCAAACTATGATGTGACGTATACCATAGGTTGTTTGAAATAATTTGACGTTAGCAGTTTAACAATCACTGTTGTATACTACTGGGTCCTGGTGATTGCGTTCAATACTTAAAAGGTTTCTTTCACCAAAATAATTGAAAACGCGTTTCTAGATATAATGTAGAATAAAGGAGGGATTAGTTAAGTAAATAGATTAAATAAGTTAATGGAAAAAGAATTAAGACTCCTGTAAATTCACTTACCGTGTAAAACTCAGTAGTGTAAATACTTCTTTTGGTGAATTTTTTAGTAGACACGTAGATTTACCTCCGGATATCGCGTTCGATACAAATTCAACATTCAAAAGTGAAGCGCGACTTTTGCAGCGGATTCTTACCAGCGTATACACATGTTAATCAAAAATAATTAAAGTTAGAAAACATTTTTAGCAACACTTTTTTAATCCATCGTCTTTTATATTTCGTTGTATTTTTAGGGTTAATATAATTTTGTCGCATTGTTGTTGTTATAATTTTATATTTAGGTGTATATATAATATTAAGATACATTATAAAATTAATGAACTACTTGTGAAATGTGATGTTCATACGCTTATCTTTCTTCAAGATATAATTTTTACGGAATTTCATAGCAGAGATTTTGTATTCTTATGGCGGGAGACGAATGAGCAGTATTATACAAAGTCGCCAATAAGCGACTTATGGTGGCCGTTGGTTGCCACGGAGAAGCCAACGTCTAGCAGCGGACGACTATCAGCTGAAAAGAAGAAGAAATATATAAGATTATTTTCAGTGTGATCCTGGAATGCTATTCTTCTTTATGGTACGTAATTTCAACCCCTGAAGTATTTTACAGCCTTCTAGATTTAATGAAGATGGACAACCAAGAAAGAATAAATAAAAAGGTAGCGATCACTATTACTGAGGTATGTAAGTACCACGGAATTAAAAGACGGCAGAATTTATTAATTTATTCTTCATTTAATCTTTATTAAAACGAATACAGTGGGAATAAGGGGTGGAATTTCGTAAACTGTCGAACCGGAAATATAATTTCCTCAAGTGAAATGTAAATTACGTAAAGTATTAGCTAGATCGCCTTCCTTAATACGCAAAAGTACTTCGTTTGTTTAAAGGATCTTTTTAAGTGAATTGGTCAATTCAAAATCGAAGATAGCTTAGCGGGCGGCCGTTGTTTTATCCATGTAATCGAGATCGAGATTTCTGGCGTAATTATTGCACTGTAAGGATAACATATTGTTTTTTTTAACAAGCAAAAAATTCAAGTAGCTTTTAACGGCTCTTTATACAGATAACCAATGCCTATTATTAGTGAAAATATTATTCGATAGCTTTGATTGTATCTTACCTTTAATTTATATTATAACTAGCTGTGCTCGCGACTCCGCGTAACAGACAGACAAACATAGCTACTTTCGCGCTTATAATCTTAGTAGGGATGATGGTCGTATCAGAACTACAGCATAAGAAATTACCTTCATCTGTTATTCGATCAGGACCTAGATTATATGTAATTGACAAATCAAAATTGGCCAATATAAATTTAAGACCAAAACTATTAAAGCGTAAATACCAAATTAGGTTGACCCTGTACGTAGCTCTTCGTTGGTGACTCTGGGGGTCAAGTAAGCTGTGATTTATCAATGTACGTATTATGTATATATAATGTAGGTCCTGATCAAATAACAGACTGGCGTAAAAATTTCTTATGGCGTATTTGTTAAGAACTTACAGTAAAAGGCTAATATAACGATTATTTTTTAATGGTCACTGAATGGATAATATAAATAGTAAGAGATAACCTGAAAGAAAAATGCAGGTCGCCTTCGCTTCAGTATTTATTGCGGAGGACTTTAATATCACATTCCTTCGGATATTGTAGGATGCGCGTCCTCGGCCCTAGACCTCTCTACCGACAACCATCAATTAAATTATTCATAAAATGCATGTGTGCTATCGTCTAAATTGGAATGTATGTTATGAAAATTTACAATTTAATGATTAAGAATTATTCTTATATTATGAAATGGATGAAAACCTTACCTTTTGGTTTGGGTTTTTACTGTCAATGAATTCTTACTCATTTTTATAGCGGCGTGTGTTATTTTCTTGTCCTGTTCCACTTCTCTGAATTTTTTTCTGATCTCTTACCACTTATATGGGGTCACAGTATGACTGTAGTCCATACTGTAGTGTTGCAATTGGTAATTAATGTTGAAAATAAAAGATTATTAGGAAAATCTTTAATTTTTGTTTTCGTATTACATTACATTACACAATCGTCATCATCATCCTGCCCTTTTCCCGCTTTATGTGGGGTCGGCATTAGTTTTCGACTTCCATGTCAATCTATCATCCGTCATTTCAGTCGTCACTCCCTTCTTGATCATGTCATCTTTCACGCTTACCCAGCTTACGCTTTACAATATTATATTTAAATGGTCGAACCAATTTTGTAAAAAGATTTTTATAATTTTTAATGATTACTCTTGAACATATTACAAGAGAAGCCAACTTCTGCGGCTAATTGCCTCCGTATTTCTTATTTACAATATTAACGCCGGCAATTTGTACTACGAGGAAGTTAATAGACATCGCTTAAGTAAGGCGCAGCATCGTAAACGTAGTCCGTGCGCTCTTAAAACTAAATGATACAAACGAAGGTTTACAATTTATTTACATTTAAAATAAATAAAACTACATTTGTTCATTTTAAATATATGTGTTAGTTTCCATTGCAATGCAAAAAGAAAATGATACTTTGCACATTAGCTTTTAATGATTATAAATAAATAAATGTGCGCTCACGCCCGTCACGCAGAGGGGTAAGCAGACATCCTTATATCGCACTTTTTTAGTAAGCCACTAATCTGATCGATATAAATACTAGTATGGCGTCCCCTACCAACACTGCCACTCACTTTTACTACATAAATTTGTTTCGTTATTCTCTCTTCATTCATCCTTTCAACATGCCCGAACCACAGCACCACACCTTTCTCAATTCTAGTCACAACTTTTAAAGAAGTTTGAATCTAAAGTCATTAAAGACGCGACTTAAAAAGATTTAAGATTTCTTTATAAGCAATCCGTTGAAAAGCCAAACGCCAAAGCAGCATTTATATAAAAGCTGCATCAGAGAGTTATTTGCTATCAATAGGCCAGAGCGAGGACAGACGTACAGAGATAATCAAAAATAAAGCCAATATGTAGAACGGTTACTTTCGTCAAAAGCTGCTTATTTGGCAAAGAAATAGTTATCATTATTCAGATATTACGGCACACATTTATAATTCTGTGTGTTTCTTCGTTAAATTCGGAATGATGTTAGAAACTAAAATGACGTACAAAATAATTTTCGGTACGTACATTTACGTTAAAAGTGCTAATGACGTCATCCGTCGACGTGGAGAAAAGATTTGTTCGAGATTTCGACGAAATGAAAATCATCAATATATTTACACATCGGAATGAAACGCGTGAGTAAACACTGTCGGAATACTTTCAAAGGAGACCATGGAAATGGTGAAGCGTAAAATGTATATGCTTTTTAAATACTTGGTTGATTAAAAACTCCATATATTGATATTTTGCCAATAAAACACGTTCTGCGTCAATAGGGTCCTATGCTGTTTTTACTGTATGAAACAATGTTTTTTTAAAAGTGATATTATCATTTCTATTGTACTGAAATTCACTGTAGTCACTCCATTCTTGCTCATGCAATTATTCAAGCAATCCATCCATATTTTTTTTGGTCTGCTTTAAAATCGGTAGAGCCTGCCACCATATGTTGTACGAATTGGCCGGCTCGACTGGTGAAATACCACGACCTCACAGAAGACAGGCGTGAAGTGTACTTTAGCTTACGCAGAATACTCTAGTATTCTGCGTTTCGTCTGATGAGTGAGGTGCCGGAGGCCTAATTCTAGTTCTTTCCCCCTTCCCACCCTTTACTTATAAGTAAAGGACTGGAAGGTGAAGAAAACTTGTCTGTGGATGGAATGTATAGGAATTGGAAACAACCATTTTCTGTTTGTCCCCTCCCCTGTCCATTCAAGGTGGGCAACGCATCTGCAACTCATTAGTTAATTGCAGATGTCTGTCTATGGGTAGCGATTTCTTGACAGCGGGTGAACCGCTTGCTCGTTTGCCACCGAGTACAATAAAAAAAAAACTCGTTGCGTATCTTATCCATTCGTGTTACCGCACATATTCGCATTACC
Organism: Papilio elwesi; assembly: GCA_029849275.1. NCBI lineage: Eukaryota > Metazoa > Arthropoda > Insecta > Lepidoptera > Papilionidae > Papilio > Papilio elwesi. The sequence continues at coordinate 11,705,437 of CM056691.1, read as the reverse complement.
GAGTACAGATGAAATGAAACTTTTAGTGTAACTCAAGAGTTTTTAATGTTTTGTGCCAAAATCAAAGAGATAAGTAACTCTATTGAGGATTCTGAATGTTCTAGTTGGTATGCAAGTGTTTGATAGTCTTCCGTTTACTTGACCCGCAAAGCTAGGTTTACATGAGTAAACAAAGACAGATTGAACTTTGGAACCAAATCCCCTGATCAACATTTGTTTTACGTCTACGCTCTAAAGACGAATTCCGAAAGCTGAATACGGTTAGCAGGAACAAAAGTAAGAAATTAAAATTATTCGTCTATCAATATTTGAACATAAGGTAGTATTTATTAGTTTTAAAACACGATTACAAAATCATCTAGAGGTGTAATGGACTACTTTCACATTTATTTTAGTTACGTTCTTTCTTTCGTACAGACAGAACACATAAAAGGGCAAGTCGAAGGCTTGTAGTGAAGAGAAATATTTCAGACTGAAAATGCTAGGAATGTACGGTAACATACAACCGGAGTGCTCTTGTAATCGCTTTTCCTCAAGAACATCTCGTTTAAATGTGCAGCGCGTCCTAACATAAATTGGAATAGATAGGGAAAGCTTTATTCCACATAATCAAGTTGAAAGCTTCACATTCAATGTACCACAGAATAGTAGAACAACTTACTACTACTTAAACCTTACATACAAGAATGTCGTAAAAAGGTTTCGTGCTGCGGTGAGATGTGTATCAGAGAGCAGTTGCATGCAGACTAATTTTATTGTATTCTTAGTTTCTTTTATGTACTTTTTTATATCATAAGCTGACAATATGGTTGCTGAGGAATTTTTATCACAGCTAAAGGTATAGGCATATTTCAAGGAAGTTTTTTTTAGTATTTATAATGATTTAAATAAGTTTAAGGTACACATCAATTTATTTTATTAATATTTCAATATATCTCTCATATATATCCCTACTAATATTATAAATGTGAATGTAAGTTTGTTACGCTTCCACGCGATAACTACTCAACCGATCACCATGAAACTCTGTACGCATATTCTTGGAGGTATTAGAAGTAACATAGGATACTTTTTATGAATATTTTTTTTACGAAAAATAAAAAAAATTAAATCAAAAAATCTAACTAATACAACGCGATATAGTATACAAAAAGCGACGTATAGATCTATAGACTCCGAAATAGCTGGACCGATTTCAATGTTTGCATAGATTATTCAGATTGGAATAGTAGTAGCCGGGCGAAGCCGGGGAGGGTTAATAGTTTAATATAAAATAGGTTATATTTAATAAATAAATAAATAATACAATTTTAGAAATATTACTTTTTCTATAGAATTGTAATATTTTAATGCGAGCTGGTTACTATAATATGTATTAAGAATTGCCTTATCATTATATTCATCTCCATAATTTACTTTTTTTTATAGTAGAAGGGGGCAAACCAAGGAGAGGGTCAACCGCTACCCATTGCATCCGCAACAAGTTAACGAGTCACAAGGATATTTCCTTTTTCTATCCATTCCCTCCCGTCAAGTCTTCTTCCCCTCCTCATCTTATAAGGAAAGGATGGAAAAGGGATGAGGACTGAAATTGGACCTCCGGAACCTCACTTATCAGACGAAACGCAGAAGTATATTTCCATTTCACTGCCTGTCTTCTGTGAGGTCGTGGTATTTCACCGGTCGAGCCGGGCCATTCGTGCAACAGATGTCTTATTGCTCATGTAAAATGAAGTGAAGATGCTAGACTTCTCCATGCATTTACCTTTTTTATCCATGCGTTCTCAGTGAGACCATATTTTTATAAAAAAAATATTTAGACTAATATTTCAGATATTGGGGAAACAGAAACTCCATAAGGCTAAAACTCACAGATAAGTTTTCACCCGCGTCCGCTGCCGTTGCAAGCCCACGGCTTCTGTACAATGCAGATATGCATGTAAAAAAAATATCTTGTGCGATTGATTGAAGCGCGTGTCGCACCGGCGAGCAGCAATTGGAATCGCTCGCTCGTTCGCTCGCTACAGTTTCGGCAGGTTTTCCGGCGGGCGCAGGCGAAATTTGCTTTTTAAATTATTTTATTAGAGCCTTGTAGCTCTCTAGTCTTTTGGGAATAAAGCACTAGGCTTTCGGAGCTCTAAATTAAGTGTTATTTATATATATATTTTCATATTTTTATATTATCTTTTGTAACAAGCAACGGGGAATGAACGCTGTAATGGAGAATGGCAGAAAATTACAGGATTCTGAAACAAATTTTAAACGAGTTTCTGTGAGGCGTATTTATAACGAAATAGTAAATTTCAGAGTGAAGGCAATTTAACTTTTCTAATCGGCTGCTATCACAGTCGCATTAATTGAGGTTTTATGTTTATTTGTTAAAACTTCAAGTGTAAGAGGCATATAAAATGGAATTTGATATACATATATATTGGATCTCAAATTCCATTTCTCCATTGGATCAACGTGGATGAATGTATTTTGTAGCGATTTCCAAAACATTTATTTATTCACTTGGAGAAATATGTAAAAATTGTTATAAATGGTGTGTACTCAAGTTCGATGACAGATCATTTCTAAAACATATGGGAGTGAAAAACAACATACCACTTAGGTTCCACTGTTACAGAACCAATTGATGGCTCGGGGTTAGTTGTGCCATCAAGTACAGTAAACATTAATGCAATTTCTTACTTTACCCGATCTTAGAAAATATTTTATTAATAACAATTAATTAAAATATTAGCTATCGGCAGCGCGTGAAATAAATTTTGCAATAAAAGTTTATCGCATAACTCGTTGAGGTTGAAATAGATTGCAATGAAATTTTCAAGCATTTAATTCTTGTCCTTCCTGGCAGTTTGCACGACACCAATGCTTCCAATTTTACACACAATTGGATAATCGAACAATTTCTGAGCTGAATTTATTTTACTCATTTTAGTCTTACTTAGTATAGTATACCTGTTTTGCATAGATCGAAGCCTATTTTATGTCCCGTTAATAGTAGCTTACTATCGTTCCCTTTAGTAAGTCCAAGATGAAAATTCGCTTACGTTCGTCTCATTAAATATTTGTTGATTAAGTACGGCTTAGACGTACCCAGTGATTTACGACTTCAAAAAGGAGATTATCAATTCATCTGTATGTTTTTTTTAAATTATTGTATTCTAAACTTCTTTAGGCATGTTAGATGATATTTGGTAGAGGAAAATCGAGTAACGAGTGCTAAGCGCTGGACTATTGTAATTTCTAATGTAATATTGTGAATTCCAAAATAGAAACAAGGCATTCATTTTATAGAAAAATACAGATTTCAGTTCAGTTCTGTCTCAGTTCAGTTTCAGAATCTATATAATATATAAGAGTTTCACAGATATCTATTGACTCATCACGATATGTATGTCTGGAACCATATGACGTATTGACTTGAAATTTGGAAGGAATATCCCTTTCGCCGAGTTAAGAACGGTTTTTATAAAATTCCACCCGCAAGAGAAATTTGAACAGTGCAATATTATGCACGAGACTTCCCACCATTTACTTGAAGAATAAGTCTTATTCGCATCTCTTTCCTTATGTATAAACAGTCCATTTTAAAATGTAGATCCATTGCGGATATGTTAATGGTTCCTTTAGTTTTCGAATGTTTAATTTTTATGTCGTCGTTTCAGTCAATGTACTTTAAGTTAGACCTCCACCATGAAACGTCACTTATTTTGAAGTTAGCGTTAAGTAAATAATAAAAAAGTCGAAAGCGTTAGTTAGTTTTTTAAGTGTCATGAGTGTCATGTTTCTATACTAACAGTCCACGACGGACAATGCTGAAATTAATTTACGCAACAATAATTATAAATTTTCTATATTTTTTCAACAAAGTAATTGAAAAGTATCCCAAATTTAATTAGTGGTATTAAAACGAATCATTGTAACATCTGAGCGAAAGTATTAAAGTTACCAAAACTTTTGGTTATTTCCCTTTCCAAACGACACGAATTTGCATAATTCGAAAATCTCAAATGAAATTGGAAACTGCGATGAACGATTTAGGATAAGGCTTATGAAAGTTATCAGATTTTATTCAATCAATAAAATGTTTTTTATACAAAAACTTGGTAACATTTTAAGCAAGGGAATGATGGACATAATTTTTAATCTAAATATTGACGATTCTTATGTATTTAAAATATTATTACTAAATAAATTAAACTAATGGGAATCTGTAAGATAAATTTTGATTTCATTCTGGGTTTTAAATGATTCATGGATAGTTAATAGTTCCATATACACACTTTGGTAGTTGCAGGAACTACAATATTTACAACTTGGACCAAGCTTGGCCAATAAGCCCTTTAGCTTATTCTTATTTTTAGCCTTACTCTTTTGTACCTCGGTATAAAATTAGATTTTTTTACATTACAAAATACTTCTATACTGATTAATGACTACTGTAGTCTATCTGATTGATGATATTTGGAATTGTATAACACATAAATATCTCTTGTTACTAGTATAAAATGGTGGTGAAATATATATATTGCATGTAAGTAAACTTTTACTAAGAAACGTACAAAGTAACTGCTTTGTTAGGATTACAAATTCGATGGATTCAATTTAGTAGTCGATAAGAATGCATTACGTTAATAGCGACCCGATAAGCTGTGTCAATTTAAGTCTAGAGATTGGATGTTTTGATTTATGCAATCTACATTCTATAGGTAAATTTTATTCTATAAATTTTTGTTTTTATATAACTGTGTTTTATTTAACTGTGTTTGCAATTTGTTTGCTTTAAAACTTCCCGTAGTCTACCTGCGTTTACGACCCCACGCTTGAAATTAATCTGTAGTGTAGGTGAGAAACTTTAATGAGACCGCATCAAGTTGTTTACGAGTTTAATAACATTGTAACAAATTTCCATCGTTGTACAATGTAAAAGTTAATTCTAAAGCGGCTAGACACAAACATACATTTGTACTTATAAAAATAAAACGAACCAATCTGTGTTTATGGCTAGCATAATCCAACATATGTATTAAAAAAAAGTCTGCTTGTCTGTCTCGTCATAAGCAGGAATTTAAAGAAATATAATAAAAGCGAAAAACAATAAAACAACTGAACGGATATTCATAGGTATTTCACCGATGGACGATGTGTTTTAGATGTACAATTCAATAATGCTGCGTGTAAATTGGATGAAATATATTGAAGACGAAGTCATAATAGAGTGGACGACAAAAAAACAAACGTTGGACGTATATGAAAGGTACAGGCGCACAACGAGGAATGTCATTTGAATATCAAATAGATGATAAGTACGGCAACCGAAGATTTTACATACCTCCAGATGAAGTAGTCAGTACCCTAAACGGGGGAGCGAGGGCGCCGGTGTATTGCCGCCTTCTCCTCCCCGCTCGCCTGCCCCGGGGCGGGGGCGCTGAGGAGTCTGCCTCGCGCTCCCGCTCCCTTTCCTGACCAGGAGTCCACGGCTTCCCAAGCCGTCTCGCTTCCCAGCATTGCGTGTACAATGCCGGGAAGCGAGAGGTCGCCAGCACTTGTAGCCGCAGGTCCGGCGCTCGTCAGACCACGCAGGACACACCTCTAGAGTGTGCCCTGCCGTGTCCTTTGCGTCGCCGCACCCGTGGCACGACGCCGTCACCTCCCTTCCGATGCAATACAGGTATTTTCCGAAGCATCCGTGTCCGGAAAGCACCTATGTCATTCGGAAGGTGAGGGACCCGTGGGTCGTCCCGCACCATTCTTGGAGCTTCGGGCGTATAGCCTTTATGGTGAGCACGCCGTATTCGGCATCCGCTAGGCTGCCTGCCCAGAGCTCCATGGCCTCCGAGAGCAGATATCGTGTCACTCACTGTCTATTTCTCTTGTAATAAAATCGTATTTATAAATCATTATATAGTTTTCTTACTCCTATAATATACTAAATACCTCAGAAATGGAAATCTATTGTCTGCCTACTCCCCTCTGGGCGTGAGCGTATATTTATTTATTTACTTATTTAAAAAGAGTCAACTTCTCTCATTATTTTCGGACTTTATTTTTCTTCTTTCACAAATAGTGTTTCTATGTTTTTTTTTGGTTATTTAAAATTATGATGGTAATAATAATAAACTAAAACTCTATTACTCGCTAATTATAACAGCATTCTATTAGTGATGGAATTTCTAAAACCAGTGTATTTGTTTTTGTATCCACATACAAAAATGCAAATCTTTATTCCTTATAATATCGTGTAGATAATATGGTTAACGTTTCATAGTTCAAAATGGTTTCTGTAGGTATGTGCAGTTCGGAGTACTCATGTAATAGTTTTCATGGTGTGTTACTAAACTGAAATAGATGGAGTCCTCACATTCATGTCATCAAGCTGAAGCTTTCTACATTATTTAAATGAGATACTCGTACGTGAATTATACTAAATTATGTACACCCGTTTGACGCGTTCAAATACGATTTAATTGTGGCTTTATAATTTGACATTTCGAGGGAGCTTAGTTGAGGCATTTGGACGAAATTATATTAAAATTTATCACTTGGATCAAACAGTTTTGGATAATACTTCCGTAGAGTGTCTTTAAATCTCTATACTTAACTATTCCGTGTCCGAGCGTGTGCTTCCTTATGCGTATTTATTTCAATATCGATAGTACTCGATCATAAATTCTGACTGAAAAAAAAGGAATTATATCCTTTTTTATATGTCAAAAAAAACAGATAATTTATGCTGTAAAAATCAATTTTCAGGTGCACCATTTCAGTTAACATTTTTAACCTTTGAACGAGCACTCTATTGCAAATTCCATGCACTTAAAGCCACGCATTCTTTCATTTAACCTTTTGCCTTTTCCCTGCATTCGTGAGCTTTGAGTTTGACTTTCCTGCTAAAATTAAAACCTGACTTTATAAACGTTTCTGTTAAAAAAATCAAGTGATTGATATGTGAGTGCTATTATTATACCTTAATTGCGATTCTACGCAACGCAAATCACTAAGGTAGAAGCAATATAAAAGTGTAGCCGCACTATTTTTAATGTTTCACTGAGATACTACGGCTTGTAATCCATTTCCCCTCAATTATCTCCTCCCTTCATTGATATTTGGTTTTATTTTTCGGCCCGGTATTAATGCCACTATTGACTGGCCATACATCTGTGACATATCGTTGTCAAAGATGTCTTATAGGTCATCTCTTCTATTAAAAAAGTTTTCAAGGACAGATAGGGATTGGTTAATATATATTTCTGTAAATCATTTTATTAGTTGTTCGAATAAGTTTGCTAGTAACACTGAGAGCCGCCATTAGTTAATTCCAATTTAAATTCAACAGGTTTTAAATTGTATTTCTATGGATTTGCTAATTATTATGGTAATTTATAAGAAAAAAAAGAACAAATGTTTTAAAAAATACTACTGTATACAGTGTATTTTCATAAAAATAAGCTCACGCGATATATTAAACTAATGGTGTGGTCAGGGGTGAAAATAGTCATAATGCCCTTTTCCCAGTTATGTGGGTTCGCACCTTATGACCGTAGTTGCAAAAGTTTTACCGGCCGGCCGCTTGCCTAACGACAATCCTCCTTGGGAATATTGGGTAGTACTTAAGTCTTCTTTAACCAGTGTCATAAAAGACAATATAAAAAGGTGAATAAAGTATAAGTTAAAGTATTAAAAAATAAAAGTTGATAAACATTTGGAAGTATACGTTACATTTTCACTTGTACTTTTCGCTAATGAAATTTTTAGTTTCGTCTCGGGTCCGTATCTGCCGCATCCATCCATCGCCACACACTGGTAACAGTCGCGGTAATATAGGGGAAACTTGCTCGCAGAACTCAAAGTCGGACGGTTTTTCTTATATTTATATAAATATCAATTATCTATCTATCCCGATTCGAACTAAATCCGTGACCTTTGATTTATGTTTTTCTTTTGAAGTGTGTATGGCAAGAGAAAAATTCAATTTGCGAATTCGTTTTTGGAATTCTCTTTACATACGCCGTTTTATTAAACTCGTGGCACATAGCCTAAAGGGCTCAGTACGTGCTCTGAAATAAGAACGTAGTTTCGATGTCACGTTTGTTTTTGCGTGCTAGGCAAAAATATACTCGTATTCATTGGTCATTTTTTCATTAAAGCAATTCACTATTTATGTTTCGAATCACATTTAAAATTGGGTAATAATTTAAATGCAATACTTCTTTTTAACAATAATAAATTATTTTGTAGAATTATTATCATTGCCATTTATATCATATTATAAGGATGGCAGTACTTTGTTGTATTTTTTGGGATAAAAATTCTAAATGAAAATATTGCTAACAATACGACCGGTACAATCCATTGCTTAAAAAGGGATAATAATCCTTGCCTAATACTGAACACTTATAGGTACACTCATGCCAAAAATGTTTTCTGTAGCCCTATCGGGTACACCATTACGCCAACATTGTGATACCATTAAAATTTGTAGCAGGTCACGAAATCTTGTTTACTTTAGTGGACCGTACTTGTCAAAATAATTTGGCTCGTAATATTTATAATATGTCCGTCCAGATATACGTTTACACTTCGACTTCGACAATGGCCGATCCTGCAGCAACAACCTGTTCTGTCGACAGAACGCCAGCGTGAACTATAACTATTATTATTTTGCGTTGTATTTGACAAGCCGGGTGAGTTGCTCAACCACCAACTCCTTCCCACTTCTTGGCCTTGCGTACCACTTTCACTTTATAACATACAGGCTAAAAGCGCATCTTGAACTCGTTGAGTTACTGACAGGACGTACGTTTATAAGTCAATATTAAGTGAAAAGCTTTCGGTTTCGGTCGGCTCTACTATGAATATATCTAAAAGTGTTTTATACATGTAAATATAAAACGTGTATTGAAATGTCCATCTACATTACGATTATGATTTTCCACTGAACTAAGCATGTCGTCGAGTGAGAAAATGTATTAGAAAAATTAACGGCATATCTTTTTTTTCTTATACGAATGCTTCACTTGCCAAACCGATTAGCTCCACAAAGTAATTGGGAAACACTACAGTTTTTTAGTAATTAGGGGAACAAATCGATGGGAAGGTCAAAAACCTTGTAATGTTGTTGTAGTAAAGAAAACAAGCAATGTAATACTAAAGTTAAAATATTGATGGAGGAAATGACCAAGCGATAGATTTTGGTTCGTAGTTTAACATTAATTGCTTGTTGTGAGCAGTTTGCTTAATGACCGTCATTACATGTTTACGTAACGACGCAGCTGATTACGTACACCTGTGATACTTGGTGCTTTTAGCTTATAATGCATTAAATATTAGTCAATTGATTTAAAAACTATTACAGATTTAAATCTGGACTTGTATGTAACTATTTAACCGTAAATGGTCAAACTTCATGATAAAACCAGTCGTTTTAAATCATTGTCAACCTACGGGTGGTTTTTATTTTCAATATTTTATAATTATTCTACTAGTTGCTGCCAAATAACTGCAATCAAAAAAGGTAATGAAACAAGACTTTTTCTTTTAACGGGATGAATAACGAAGTAGCCGCTCTCTCCGTTAAAAGTAAAAATTAAATAAATATAATTTATTAAATTTTCTACAATGTTAACAATGTAATGACAAGGTCGCCCTCAGTCTTAGAACTAAACCAGTTTTAAAACCAAAAGAAGAGCTCTTCTCTCTACGGTAAAATATGACCTAACCGTGGGTTTCCACTGGCGTAAAATCGTGTCGCGATACAAGCTTTCTTTCTATTCTTCTCTGCCTTCTTCTCTGAGATTGTCGTAAGTGTTCATAGTAATGTTGCTATCATGATGTGAACCCCAAAAGATCCCCCATAAAATGTTATTTAAAAATTTATAGTAGTTAAATGTAAGCGGAGATGCATTAAAACTATTTATAATTATTTCTTTTAAAAATATAAAAATGTATTTATTATTTATTGTAAAAATTATTGGTCAAAGTGTAGTTTTTTTTTCTAAGTGAATTTCTTTGAAAAACAATAAAGTATAGGAGCCGGAAATTTATTGCCTCGAATGAAATATTATATAACGACTTCCTACCGTAATTGCTGATCTCACGGAAATGGACCCTCGAAATATTTTATGAAAAAGTAGCTTGTTATTTTTATCGATACGCTTTTGTTTTTCTGTTTTTCCACTCCAATTTAATAATTGGTTCCTTTCTGTTCTGTTTCTAATTGGTGTAACAAGTTGGCCTTCAATTAACAACGTGATATAGATATTCAATTTTGAGAAGACAAGCCTTAAGTTTGTTTCAGCTTTTTGTTATGAATTCTTAATGACAGAACAGACAGACAGACATGAAAAGAATAATTATCTTTGGATGCCTATGGATGCCTATAAACCGCTTGCTTGTTTGTCACTTTTTTGCCGTGAATATTTTTTATTCATATTTAATAATTTCGATAGTCGACGGATACCAATTCTAAAATAAAAGGGGTAATGGACGCGACGGATATTTTCTTATATATTACACGAATTAAAGTAAAAATAAATAACATACCTTATGTTTACTTATGACTTATAAAACTTTCTTTATTTACTCTCCAAGTTATGAAATAACAAATGCAATCTCGTTTAATAAATGTTGAATTCAGAGATCGCTGTCCTTTGAGATTAAACAACGTCAGTCCAATTGTCATAACGACGCGGGAAGTTCGTTACGAGTTGTAGTCGAGATTCGAGACCAAAAAATAATGCCAAAGTTTGAAAATAAAACTTGTGACAATATCCTTGCTGCCGTTCGGTTCACTTTAATCAAAATAACATCATCTAACTTCTCGAAACATTATTTTCCATTATTACCCTCTTTTATTATATTAGACTAGAATTGAGAAAGTTATGCTTAGGTGGTTCGGGCATGTTGAAACGATGAATGAAGAGAGAATAACGAAACAAATTTATATAGCAAAAGTGAGTGTCAGTGTTGGTAGGGGACGCCCTAGGAGAACTTATATCGATCAGATTAATGGCTTACTAAAAAAGGGCGATATGAGGAGCCCGCGTAACCGACGAGCATGTAGGCGTAGATGTATGAATGTAGAAGAAGCAAGAGAAGTGTGCCGGGATCGCGCCAAATGGAAATCTTTGATCTGGGTTACGGGCGTGAGCGTATATTTATTTATTTTATTATTGTTTCAGATATAAAAAAAAATGTAAAATGTATGTAACCCTGTGTGTCAAAAAGTATTTTTTGAACCTTCTTTTGATTTATTTCATTAATAGTTGTACAGTTGAGATTGTCAATCCAAAACGGCTAACAATTACCGTTATTGCCGCTTTAGCAATTAAAATGCAATCAGGGATGAAGTAAGTTTATATTGTTGGATAATCTGAGTCGAGCCATTCGCTAATGGACCTTAATCACAGCACTGTTTACAATTCAATTGTTATAAATATATAAACTAAACGATTTTATTCTTGTAAAAGTCTTTATTGCATAAATAAACATAATAATTTTAGTTACACATATGTTGTTTTGAGAAAGAATTATATAAATTATAATTATATCATGAAGACAAAATAACGGACGCAAATAACGAATATTTTTTTACACTTTGAACAATCCACAGGTTCTGAACATAGGTGTACTCTTTCCTCTGGAGTCTTAATATATAGAAGCAGTAAAATATACATTTAGTATAATTAAGAGAAAAAGATATATCGTAACAAATTTCACCTCCACCTAAATCTATCGGCATTTACGTGCTATTCCATTGAATCTCGGACAATGTGATTTAGCGGAACAATGTTTTTTAAAAGAAAAAGCTATAAATTGTTAGGTGTTTCGATACAATTGTATTTTCACGCTTCAACAAATAACACCTGAAAGGGCTCGAAAAACTAAGTCCTTATACTTTTCTTTGTGTGTATATTTTGGTACTACTCAGATGAGATCTGTTAGAAGGTCCGAAAGCATACCTTTTTTATAGTAATGATGTTACTTTGGATAATGTTAATTAAACTAGGTGCGGTCCGAGCTTCGCTCTGCGTTGTCTAAAACATATGCTTGTGCAATGCAGTCGTATAAATTGTGTGCATGCTGCAAGAAATGAGGGAAGCTTTCAGAGTATTATATATCTATCTCTATAGAGGATCTCGAAGGAATAAGAGGAGAGTAGATGATGGGATGCAAGTACAAATAAACGAAACGCATAAAATTTAAATGCGGCTGGTTACATTTCTTCTATTAAGTAAAATGCGTTGAGGAAGGCAGAGGAAAATAATTTCAGTCGATTTATTATAAATAAAATGTCGGTTGTGATGTATTGAAGATTACGGTTAAATCGAATTTTCAAAGGTCAAGGTTACAGCCCTTAAATAACAAGTTCATTTACTCGATGGCTCGGCTCGCGTATATTTAATTTTCGCGAAGATTTTGACTGACGTAAACGTAATACATTTCTTATTAGATTTTTTGTGCATCCAAGTATGATTTACGAGACGCGACCAAATCATTTTTTATAATCATGAGCTCTTAACCTTCACTGAAGGGAGGGCTCTTTACATAGCACGATTAAATCAATGTCAGATTTCTTTTCGCACATTATTGTAATATTTCTAATACTTCATGGTTATTTTGTATTTAGATACAAGATATACTTTTTTCTTTTTTATTGGCTCGTCAACAACTGTGCAAACAGTACATATAGTAACATAGATAATACTATAAAGTACATAGAAAAGCACATTTACTTATAGACGAACGCAACGTAGTACAATTTACAATCAGGTTTATATGTACGAACTTCTACAAACTATTTTGTTATTTGCAAGTATCGGTAGATCCATATAACTTAACTGTCTGACGACACTTATTTTAGGAAACGAAAAAATATTTTAAGAATTCACGATTGCATCAAGTTGGTTGGACATTCTACAGACAGGAGAGTTGCGATCCTTGACAGTTTATTATTATTTGCCACAAATAAAAATCTAAGAACTTATATAAAAACAATAAATATAAACAAATAAATATGCGCTCACGCCCATAACCCAAAGGAGTTGACATAGATCATGGATTTCCAATTGGCGCGATCCTGGTACATCGCACCGACTGTTTCTCATTTTTCCAGCGTTTTAATACAAAATCACCTTTGCACATAACTAATCATACAACACACATTTCGAACCTGTCTCTCCTGTTTACTTCTAACGATAAAATATTTAAGAGCATTATTAATTAATTTTAAGAAATAAAGTAATGGGAATAATTACTACTTATCCGAAATTATATTATGTTATTCACAATTTAAGGAAAAATAAAACTAATGCCTTGTCTTTAAACGATTTACATTGAATAAAGTATGATAAACCAGGAATTAATGAGCCGCCAGGTAATCGACATCACAAACTTAATTGAATTAGCCCTGGAAGACAATTTCACTTTGATTACATTCTGGATTAAAATTGTTGGAACCGAGGTAGTTTCAGCGTTTTTTTGTTGATTTTTGGCTTGTGTAATTAAAAATGTAATTTACAGTTATTTTTAATACAAAAGAAAAATGAGCAGCGGCTTTAACATAATTTTACATTCCTAATGTGCCTCCATACTCTACCCCTAGCTCGAATTTTAAACTGCAATAATGGAACCGGGTTAGGTGTATTGCGTGACACGGTAGGCCTCAAAACAAAAACAAGAATTCAAAGAAGCATATTTGAAGTTATCCTATCCTATGTTTACCAAAATTTCTTTATCTTCTCGTTATTCGCCTCCCTTCTCGTTGTTAAAATAATATATTTTCATATAAATAATAAAGAGGTAATACAGTTAATACGTTGGCTCCAGGAGGTTGTTCGTGCGAGGATCGTAAAACTAAATGACGTAAACATAAACCAGTTGATGGCACTACAGGTCGCTTTTATTAGGATAGCTGACGGAGGTTCGTCAGGATAAATATCCAATAAATTTAAGTCTTTATGTTTGCCTGGAATGAATCTTGAAATTTAACTTTCGATCTGATTCTAACTTTATTATGATTAACTTCATTTAGTTTTAGATTTTATGCTTCTATTTTTTATCTGATTGGGATGCACGCTGCGACATCTTCCTGGGTATTATCTTATGGATGGATATGTATATGTTATGTTATATGTATATGTTATGGATAGGACGGGGATATTGAAGAAGGAAAACGAGAAAGCTATGGTATATTACGTGCAACGACTTCCGCTTCCAGTCAACAACGATTAAATCCGCTATGAGAAGATGAGTTATGTATGCGTTGTAAATCTTTGAATAGAAAAAAAGGGAGTTAGGAAAGAAGAAGGGAAAAGAAGGGGACAGAAAGGGGTTGACTGAAGACAACTCACTCGACGTACCCCTAGTTCGAACAGTTATATCAGATATTTTTCGCTTCCAACATCTTGTGTTAAAGATTCAGAAAATAGTCAGTTAAGATAAAGTCATAAATATATATATATATAAATTTAATGTTGACACTTATGTGACGTTTGTATTTTGAATTTAATTTGTAGGTCAAAAATATACGTACATACGTACAGTATACACTTTTATTTTCGACGTGAACCGCATATGCTTACATCATTACATAAAAAAGCGTCAAAAAATAAGGCTTTACTGTTGAATTATTACCAATTGCTTAGTGTCCAAAATATAGATAGACTTAAAAATTAAATTAAAAATTAAAAGATTGATTGGTTATTTAAGATTGAGAACATTAATTGACATTTGCAATCCGTATTTTAAAATCCAGTTATATAATTATATTATAGTATCAAAAAAGAAATAAAATCACAGTTACGAAAAACAAAGGTCAACTCAAGGGTCGCACAATTTCAAGATTCCTAAAATAAAACCTCAAGCAAGATAAGGAGCAGTGAATGGATTATTGCGGAGAAAAGAATCACTCTAGCGGCTTTAAATAAAAAAAATTTACAAGTCCATCAAAACGAAAAGAAATTGTTTGACATTTTATTGTACTGGACTCCTACCTAGGTTTATAAATAAAATTATGATCTTTATTTGTAAGCTAGCCGACCGGTGCTGCCGTAGCCGGATTATATTATTATACTTATATACTATAACATTTTCTTGTAGTCTATGATTTTTTCACAATAATATTCGCTATTTATTTTTTCACAATAATATTCGCTATTTATTACCCATATTCGCTAGTTACATATATCGCTATCCTTGACAAAGCTTACATTCTTGTAACGGTTTTTTTTTCGAATTTTATAAAATTACTATTCATTGAACTGACACTTGTTAAATGTAATCCAATAAATACATTCATAATAAAATAATAAATAGAATTAAATGTATTCCTTCCACTTATCGAGTTGTACAGACGCGGCTTAGTAATAGGAAGGAATAATAAACGTAATATGATAATTGTATCTTCCCAATAACCATTGTACTGTAAATGTCATTTCACATTAATGAACATTTTTAGACGCAAGATTATGTAGATCGCATACGTTTATATTCAATTCCACCGGAAAGAGGTTTTATATTCAATATATTCAGTTATTGGCAATTTTATATCGTTCGTTCCTCCACTATTCTGGTTTAAATTTACAAAAGGATATTCACGAAAGTCTTACACAAATATATTTATTTCAGTATATTGTAATTTTAAAGCGCTAAACACTAACCAAGAACATGACCGTTCGACTTGTAATCTTGAACATGGAGTTTGTTTTCGCCTAGGTTCACAATTTAAGGATTTTAAATATTAAAATCCTTGTAATATAGTGTAAAATACGGCAAACACTTGAATCTGGTAAGTTCTCAGTCACATTTGGACCTTGGAAGTGTTACCACTTTGCTAAAAAAAAACAAGTAAGATGATCAATATCAAAAATAATTAATATTCTGTTTTGAAATAGAATAATAGAGAATTGTTTCTTCGTGCATCTATTAAGGCATACAAAAGCTATTGTTTGTGTGTAGGGTGACGATGGCTGTTACCTCATTATGAGACCTAAACGAGGGTTGTGACAGCCCGGACATTGTGTCAGTATTTTGAACGTTCATGAAGCATTACCGGTATACTATTAACCTACATAGTTATAACATTTTGTTTTATATAAGAGGAAATATAAGCAATTTAAGTCGTCAGCAAACAGCTTTCGAGAGAGGTCAGTAGTAATGTAATAGAATACATTGTTACTACACTTATTATAGATTTTTTTATATTTGATTCAGATTAAAAGCTACCTTGACTAGACCTGGCACCTCTCATTTAATTATACTTTGCTTCTATACAATAAAAATCTAGAACCACTGAGGTATGAAATCGAACGATTTTCACCAAATAGACTTAGTTTTACTCAATATTTTCAACGTATAGAAAATACTGCAATCCAATCATAGACAATCCGTCTTTATGCTTTTTTTTATGACTCTGTTCAAGAAAGTCACGTTCCTTTTATGTTAAAAGTTTGCTTCGGACCGGACGGACGCCTTGTCCGTCGTTGCATCATGTAAAATTTATTAGCTTCATATCTTAAATGAAGACGCAGCTGCTCTTGAGCGGAAAGCAATCTTATCAATTTATTATGTAATCATATCCTTCTGTAAGCAAAAATTACGTGACACACCACTCTAGCATCTTCTACATTCATTCAAGTTTGTCGGTTACGAGAACTCTTTACTCCACCGTTCTTTAGTATTTCATCGATATAGTAGTTCGTATAGAATATACTCAATGCAAAAAAAACAGACTGCTGACAGAAGTGAAAACTCGTAACGGGTGAGAAGGTGCGACGATAGTTCCAAATTAAATAAATAAATAATTAAAAAAACCCTTGTATCTGTTAAGGCATTCGCTATATATTTATTAAGATATTCGATATCGTTATAAGTTAGATTTTATTGTTAAATAAAAAAAAATTGAATGTGAGAAAAATAAATGAAAAAAAGTTCGCCGAAACTATTCCAAATTTAAATAAGCATGTCGCTGACGCGTGTAGCATGTTGTTCACGCGAACCTCTAAGATTTTCCCTACCAAATATCATCCGATGCGGCTAAAAAGGTTTTCCCTTCGAAAACTTTTTTGTGATTTTAGTACTAGTATCTTTTCTGACTGTCAACCCCTGTCCCTCATTTGAAGTTTCTTCTGGTAAAGCTATGACAGTTCAGATGGAGTTTCCTCGACATCCTAAGATGAGTTAGTGGCTTTCAGAAGCTGGGTACCACGATTTATTAAATAAATAATTTAAAGAAGTAGCACAATAGACAATTATTTATACCAATTCAGCAAAACGTTAAGGTGCGAAAGTTAAAATCAGAAACTGTATAAATCTTAACAACGAAATGTTAACATTATTAATTTTGAGGTATCCGCTTAAAACGCTGTCGGTGAAGTTACGTCAACTTGCAAAATTAGTTCGCCAAGTGTCATTACTACACTGAAATGGGATCTTTAGACGTAAAATATTAGCTTAACGTATTTTCAAGTCTTCTGTTTAAATGTACGCCACAGATATTGCTTCCATCCATCTTCTTTATAAGTCCATCGCTGAAAAATTCGACATCATTGTGGTATTCTAGGTGTGGTGGTACAATATTTTTTTATAGAAGTCAACAAACGAGCAAGCGGTCGAACTGATATTAAGTGACAAAGCAGATGCGTTGCCTTTAATAGACACAGGAAGGAATAAACAAAAAAAGTATATTTCCTTTTTCTATCCATCCCGTTTACCGTCAAATCCATAATAAAATGGATGCATTACGCTTGTCTTCTGTGACGACGTGATATTTCACCGTTCCAGCTGCCACATTCGTGCAACAGATGCTGTTATTGCGGGCTCTATCATTGATAAAATGTGTTTGGGTTATGTTAATTGAATAGTCTTTATATCGTCTTCTATTAACCTACCAATCTCGAAGATAGACGTGCTTATGTTATGTTATTTATTGAATAATAATAATCACCTTATCTATAGATTCTGTAAAAAAATATGCATTTAAAAGCTCAACTGATAACGATTATTAACATATACTTTTGTCACTATACATTGATTTATCATTGGTACATCCATATATTGTTGTATTTGAGATGTAATAAATATAAATCGTAAAAAAGAATTTCTTCATTGGTCAGTTTTATTTATTACACGCGGCGTTTTCCTAAGGTAACTCTACCGAGTGTCTTGGTCATTGCCGCCTGTCGCCAAATATTCGATTTATAGTTTCCCTTTTCATTACAAAGGAAATCTCTAGGGGTTGGACCTACGGATTTCCTTCGTGCAAATCCATTGCTCTAAGGGCAATCGTTCAAAGGGCAAACAACTTCAAGTAGACTTCGGGTTACCTATTGCATAAAGTAAGATTCCTTAGTTCTTTACATTTGTCAGTCTGAATAGTAAGGTGCTTGAGGAAAAAAATGAGCTTACATAAATGAATATCAGTGAGATTATTAAGAAGAAATTTAAATTATCTGACAACATTTACATACGTAAGACTGATGTGACTTCGTCACTATTTACATCTAACTAAAACTTTTATTACTTAACAAAGTAATGGGAAAAGGTAATAAAACATAGCTTTATTTGCAATTTACATTTATGATTACACAAAATTTTACAATAATACAATGGTATTGATAGAGGAAGGAGAAAGATTAATACAAGAATGACAACGTAATAAATAAATGGCGACATTCAAAAACTATTAAGGTACATTTTACTACCCGCCATTTTGTTTTGTGTATGTCATCTTTGTAGTTCCACAGGATTACTATAGATGCCGCTTTAAGATATTTATTCATTTAATTGACAAAACGATACATTATTTTTTATTGTATTTAAACATTAAACACAATATTATTACAAAAAAAAATTAAATAGGTGTATGTAATGCCTTTAGAAACGTTTTAATTATTGTCTGTTAGAATGTGGTAGTAAATAAATTCTCAGTGTCTCCGTCAGTCCGCCGTGTCGTCCGTCTCAGATCTCTAGGATAAGTAAGGAGCATGTAATATTGAATAAACGATTTTCCATTAGTTGTCCAAGTTTTGTTTTTGTTTTCATATCATTGTGTACTGAATAGGAATGTAATAAATAAAATCTACTAAACTGAGAAATATAATTGCGAAATAAAATACTTTTGTTATACTGTAGTACATTTTAGTATAGAATTTGAGATTTCGTCTAGTGATTACATTACATCGGATGTTACTTAACTTGCTGTAAAAAACAAAAGCAACGGTAATGGCCGCGGCGCCGGCGAAATCCGATCAGTGTCATTAGAGCCATCGCTTTAATGAATCCGCTGGAACCTTTTTGTGCCTCCCTTTAAAATGTTTATTATTTTTATGTATAGTACAAGTTAGTTTTATCAGGAGATTACTCTTTAAAATTATTATAATTAAAATCAATGATGAACTCATTACTGAAGTTATTAATGTATATTTAATAAGGAGACAACATTTTAAATACAACGTTTAATGCTATATTTTTTATGCGAGAAGGTGGCAAACGTCCAAGGTCAAGGTCAGGATCACCTGATGCTTAGTGAGCGCTGCCCATAGACATCGGCAACAGGCAAATGTGTTGCAGAAGCGCTGCCTACCTTTAATGGACAAAGGATAGACATGAAAAAGGATATTTCCTTTTTCCCGTTAACCACCTCCCCGTTCAATCCTCTTCCCTTTCCCATCCTATCCTTATAAGGAAAGGGTGGGAAGGGGAAAAGGACTGAAATTAGGCCTCCGGCAATATATTCACATATTTGAAATAAAAAGTCACAATAGTTTTTTTTATTTATCTTTTATATATAATATATAATATGGAATCTCTATTTTCCTATGTCCATCGGCTTAGTTTTTTATGTTTGTTATTGTCAGAAGTTTCTTATCAAAGAAAAAGTTTAAAAGTAAATTAATTATACCAATTCGAATTCAATATTCATAGGTAAGACAAGGCAACGACTATCGTCTCGGCTTATTTTCAATGAAATTAAAATTACGAACAAGGATTTAAGCATCAGTTTTTATTGGCACTGGCACAATTTTTAAACATCAAAATTCTAGTAAGCAGCATTGACTTAAATAATATATTTTTCAATGTTACCAATGATATTTAGAATTTGAAATAAATATATAAAAGGACAACGATAAAGTACAATTAAATAAGTTGCGAGCGATCGATATTCTCATTCTCAGTCGTATCTCAATATCTTCATTCAGTAAACTTTTCATTCAAAACGACAGAACATTCAAACGAAATGAAAATTCCAATAACCGTCTAATTATTTCACCAAGCAGATATTTTCACAATAAAACCGAAGTATTCAATTTCAATATCTCATCCCAGCAATCTCCTTCTCTTCTATATCTTCCACAGTGGCATTTATCATCAGTCATTAAAAAGCGGCCATTCAACTAAGTTCAACTCAGAGTTCGTAATATCTAAATGCGACGCTCCCGCCCACCTCCATGCGTGCCCCTTGTTTCTATAGGAAGGCACGAAGCTATACTATTGTTTATAGTCTCGTTAGCTAATTTGTCAATGATAACTTATTATGTACTGTACAATTTGAATTAAGTACACGAGGAGCAACAACAAAGGTGGAAGACATACTAAAGAAAATAAGGCAGCTAAAATGGCGATGGACCGGACACATGACAAGGGATAGCAGGTTAAAATGGACAAAAATCATAACGGAATGGCAACCACGTGACAGGAAAAGAAAAAGAGGCAGACAAATTAAAAGATGGACAGATGATATTAAGAATAATGGAGGTACAATCTGGATAAGAAAGGCTAAAAATCGTAACGAATGGAAGCAGCTGGAAGAGGCCTATGTGTCACAGGACACGCTGATAACTTACAGGAAATATGTACAAATAAATAAATGTTTACCAATTTAATTCATCAGCAATAAAGGCTTAATAATAATAATAATAATTGTATTGTGTACACAAAGCGGTCAAACAAAAGTGTCTAAAACACTAAAAGTTTTATTACATGAAGTATGCGGACCGTGAATTGAATAAAATGTCTGAATTTAATACTTAAGGTATGACAGAGAATTAGGATCATTAACGGTGAACAAAATCTAATTAAAATTCTGTAGAACCAACAGAATTTCAACGAACAAAGCGTTATTTACGATTAGATTGTTGACGGAACAATTTTATTAAACATAATAATATTTCGTATACTAATGTTTAGACTAGCTGTGCCCCGCGATTTCACCCGCCATGCAATTTTACGTGAACGAAATGATATTACCCACTTAATACAATCCTAACCTCATCATCATCTCCCTGCCCTTGTCCCGCGTATGTAGGGTCGACGCAATTTAACAATCACATAAATTATTGTTTTCACACATAAGCTGTGATCGTAGACCATACTGTATAGGGTCTGACTACAGTATTTACGACCTACCTAATGCCAACCCTCCTCTGAATTATTCGCCACTACTGACCTAACCTAACAAAACATATTACATAAGAATACATACATAATTTATGAAATCGTGTAAATATAGCGGTTACCTTTTACCATTACCAGGGAAAGCGGGGCATCTCCGACAAATGTGCGATATCTCAATGCACAGTGTGTTTAGCTGATACTTGCAAAATCTACGAAACTGCCCTGTTTTGGTCTTTAAGCTTTCAATCATCATTATTGTAAAGATCTCAACTAAAATTTCAATCTATTCAACGGAACAGCTATTTTATATAATTTTTATCGAACAAATGCTTGACATGTTTCTTTAAATACCATACCACAATGGATTGGTGAAAACCGCACCCAAACCGGTTAAGCCGTTTCTGAGATTAGCGGTAACAAACGCGCAGACAAACAGACAATAATTCTAATAATCATTATTTGGGTTTTATTGCGTATATAAAGGTTCCCAATAATCGTTTTTTTCAAATAGCTTCCATGTAGAGAAAGCGATCAGTTACAGTTTTATTATATGTATAGATATTTTTAACCTTACTTAACATTGTACCTTTTTTTTAAAAGTCAGGAAATGCATTTACTCACTTTACGAGTGTGGGACTCGCCGGCCACAGAAGGTGACCGGAATACCCACTAAAACCTGACTGCCCTCTGATGCATTACGGCGGGGCCACGGGGACGCGTGAGCTTGCTACCGTGACCACTTAACATTGTACATGTAAATTTTCTCTTACAACACTGATAACAAGGTTTCGGGAGATTTGCATTTTGCATACTTACGTTCAAATGCATAGTTTGCTTAATTTAGTTTTACAACGCAATATTCTCCGGAAATGTTTGTAGTCATAAACAAGCTCTTGTGGTCGTATTAAAGTTTGTCACCTCTGTTCCCGCTAGACTTTAAACAGTTTCCACTGGCGTAAAATCGTGTCGCAATACAAGCTTTCACTCAATGTATCGATCAACGTTTGCATTGTCATTTCAAAAGTTATCATAGTTAGTTAGTATAGTATCATACAATAGTTATTGCGACTCGTACAGTAACTTAATTGTCATGTATTGTTTTTATACATTAAGAGAGTAAGCGAGGACCGGGTTGCCTAATCGCCGCATTTGGATATCTGCAACATCAAAGGAACTGCAGATGTGTTGCCAGCCTTTAAGGAAGGGGTAGGCTCGCTTGTTTTGGAAATACCGCTGGCGACAGGTCATTCCAACTCAGAGGCAGAAAGTTCCAAACGATTCTTCAGAACAACCTGTACAACTGAACAAGCTACAGACGATATAAATATATGTGTTGAGCTGTGAGACATTACTGACATTTAA
Source organism: Papilio elwesi (assembly GCA_029849275.1). Taxonomy (NCBI): domain Eukaryota; kingdom Metazoa; phylum Arthropoda; class Insecta; order Lepidoptera; family Papilionidae; genus Papilio; species Papilio elwesi. The sequence continues at coordinate 11,682,673 of CM056691.1, read as the reverse complement.
TTTCATCGTTTACATCAAACCCCACATTATAAGTGATAGGATTCGATGTCAATTTCATGCGTCGCACAAATTAATACTTGACGAGAATCCAATTGACATTCTATGACTCGGAAGCCAGGCCCTTTCTGCATAGGCTGTACACACGGTCGACAGAGATTAGTATTTTAAATAAAGTCAACAGTATGAGTATGCTATTCCACCCTAATCGAAATCAATTCGTTGTTTCATTCACATTACCGGCATTGCATGTAAAGCGTTCGCTGCTGAATATACTCAGATAAGAATGGTCGGAGGAATAAGAGCGTCGAATCTGAAATGTGAGTTTAATCGCTCAAGCGCGCCAACTGAAGCGGCTCATCTTTATATTTCATTGATTTACACTCGATTTGTTGATTTTTCATAATGGAGTTATGGGAAATGTGGACTGCGCGAAACAGGAAATGTCAATTGAAATTGTTTCAAATGTGTGTTCCATTCAGTAAATATCTGTAACTCTGTAACAAAACTATTTTTTCTTTCTTTTGTCTTTACCAATTGGTAATTGAAGTGCTTTTTACATATATTAGGAATTCGTCCCGGTTTTGCGTGTGTAGCACTAATTATCATGTTAATCCGATCGCTACCAAACTCGTTAGTATAATCTGAACATTTGCTGAAAATTTCATCGCAATCAGTCCTGCTGTTTCGGAGTCTACAGACAACATACATACACACACACTTCACTTTTTTATAAATAGATAAATGTTGTTTCCATTGATTGTTAAATGATTCCACAAATATACCTAAAGTTAAATGATTAATTTTAACAAGCATTAGTTTTATTACCGATTGTACTTAACCCCCGAACTTCTCTAAGCTCATTTGAAATATGGGTCGTAATTCAACTTAATGTGCGTAATAAAATTTTCAAGAAAATAATTCCTTTTCAGGGTAGTACTCGAAATTCCTTACGAATGTCTGTAATAAATTCTCACAAGATTTTCTTAGTTTACGATTTAGTTGAAATGGAACTTTGAGTGCTCTAATTAGGCAAGATGCCGTTGATAAACAATGATTGAGTGCCTTTACAACTATTGTTCTTGTATTTTAATTATAACTCATAATTGACATATTACTAATATTTGCTTAAAAGCGCAAAATTTTTATCAAGACATCACTATTGTCTGATACATGAACACAACTATGAGTTTATAGGTTAATAAAAATTCAGAGCAAACTAAGCAATTAACAAATGTACCTTACAATTGTATAAAGAATGAGAATTTTAAAAGGTTATGAGTATTTTTAAAATCATGTATTGCTTAAAAAAAGTCGGATTGAAAATTACTACGTATATTTGAAAAGCACAATAAATTACGCCTCTATATGCAAGGGTAACAAAGTCACTGTAAAATAAAAAGTTGTAAACGTTGGTTGAGCAAGTGTGAAGGCCGCCAATCAACATCAACTTTGATTACTTCCAATCGATTTGTAAACTACAATTTTAAAGAGTATATATATGTCCTGTGTACCCTGTATGAGTGTATATATATATTCTTTATGCAAATCACACAGAACAATAATTAAGGTATTTTGTATACAATAGTAATGGGAGAAATAAGTAAATTTTCTATTTGCACATTTAAACAGACGTAATGTTCATTTTTACAATTCTATAATATTAAATTAGTTATTATGCTCTACTTATTTCTCTTTGCCATAACAAATAAGACCATCCGTGTGACTGACGGCACGCGTCTAATTATTGTCGAACAAGGCGCGGCAACGGGAAACATTTTGTATAACAGAAATCTAAGCACATAAGATTTCTCCTTAGCAACTTATGTATATATAAAATTTTGGACGATCACGTTGGAACTAAACGTTAATGGAAAAAGTTTGAGAGTAAATGTAAACGCAAAATTAATTTGATAATTATCTTAAGTGCTGTAAAGTTTTCTTAGAAAGAGTCACTTTGTTGCTGTGAGTCGGGAAGTTTTCTTTACAATTCGTCTTATTGGATAAACTTCTGTGACAGCATTGGAGATTATAGGGAAAGTCGACAGAGCCATTCACATAATGATTTCATATGTTGTCGCTCACATTTCCGGTTTGCCAGGAATGTATGAGTACGGTAGTGCAACATAAAGTTGTGTAGCTGACTTTAGACATAAAGAGTCTTTATAAGCACTTGTCAAAGGAAGGAGACTCAGTTTGTACTCCTGTCAACGGTCGTGACAACACCTCTTGAGGCCCGAGCCTTGACTGATTATTATAAGTAGTTGTATATAGTGTGTACAGTATATTGTGTAATGACAAATATTAAGCCACAACCAGTGTGCGATATAACATAATTAAAGTATTAAATGTGCGAGGCGGGCCGCGACCGCGAATTAATACCACTCACCCTGTAGGACCTCCGACAGGTCCGAAACTTGTCGGTACAAAACACAGAGAAAAACGCGAACGTGAGTAAAGTCGACATAAACAGACTTTCGAGAGGTTTACGCAGAATATCAGTGGTTAAGAGGTCTTAATAGACGAATAACAAAACTATGTACTTAAGTGTACAGTGCTATAAATAATTTAATCTCAGTAAGCCTATAAGTATTTAGGGTATAATTCATCGATGCGAATCGTTGGATACGGAAAGCGAAGGATCTTTAACAACTGACAGGCGAAGGACCATTGTTGATTTGTTCTCTTTTATATGTCAAGTGCTTAACATTAGTTGAATTGCAGTTGCATGTAGGAAGTTTATCTATAAGATTTATAGAATTTAATAAAACTAGGAATAATATATTCCGTCTTGTTCGCGAAGCGCGCTGCGGGAGCTTGACGAGCGAGCAGATGCACTTAATGACGCGCATTACTCCAGAGATATTGCAGAGCATTACTTCATAGTGCAGTTTCCTAATATTACATTTAGTAGACATTACTTTATACGAAAAATACGCGGAATAGAATTAAAAAGAAACTAACATTAACAATCAAGCATTCACAATCCGTTTTTTCATCGCTTTTTAGATACCAAAGGAGCTGTGAGTCTATTGAAATAACGTAAAGATCAGATTAAAAAACTATGATTTCCTCGTCACGGAGTCGCCAGATACAAGGTCGAAGAAAGTGTTCGATTTAGAAGAATCTATCGTCTTGACGATAGTTATATAACGCATGTGTCCAGATGCATTGAAAAAAGAACGACTATTTCTATTCTTAATTTACGGAAAATATTTAATGATTATATCAAGCGAGACGATCTAAATTTAAAGTATTAAGTAAACGACGCCCGCAACACAAGAACGATGAGACCGTTAGCGGGGAACATTCCAGTTATTTATCTACGTTCTTCTTTACTTTAAAAGCTACATATCAGAGACAAGTTACCTTGTCATCGTAAATGTGCAAAAGATATATATTTATATGTATGCTGTTATAATTTAGTTAAGACACGTATATAACAGAAGAAATAAAATCGGGAGGTTGGAGCAAACAAGAAATCTAATTTTTAAATAAAGACATCTAAATTGAATGCGGATCTACCAGACCGTGTAGAAGTGATAAGTTCTTGCGTTCGCTCTTGTTCGTTTGAGTTGAAGGCGGTATAATAATAAAATAATAATAAAGTATGTTTTCCCACTGCAGTGACACTGGCCTGGCCTGGACAGAGGGAAGATAGAGAAGAGGAAGGCAGTATATTTTAATAAAATTTGCAGAGGGTCACAGTAATTTACGGGTCATCTATGTCATAGGACGATGTATTTAAATCTTGAATGTTTGTGAATTTTTATTACTTTTGGCGATGATAATATTATAAATGTGTAGTGCATCTATTGTGAAACAAGGTTACACAGGATAACTTACCTTTGTACGATGTTGCTCAGTTTCACGCTACAATGCTTCAATGATTATTGTATTCATGTTTTACCTAAGCCCTTGGAACAATAAATGACATCTTTTTGTGCAATGCAGTGGCATAAGACACTATACGTTAATTATTTTCTGGGAAATTAATATGCGTATATAATACTTACATAAAATATCCAAAGGATTCTTATTTGTACGCATTGTACGGCGGCCTCTATTCACGAAATAGTTCGGAATTTACAACATGGATATGCTTTTAGACTTCTGAATAACTTGTTAGATATTACAGGGACTGATATAAGTGATATGTAAGTATATTAGTTTATTAAGTTATATTTTACGGATTCCTTCGGCGTTTCTTGCCTGCATTTAAGGAAGAGATTTGTATCAATCTTCTCCCTTAAAGGTTAACGTGTAGGCGGGGAAAGTGCGCTTTTAAAAATGGATGTTGTGACTAGAATTGAGAAAGGTGTGCTGCAGTGGTTTTAGCATGTTGAAAGGGTGAATGAAGAGAGAATAACGAAACAAATTTATGTTGCAAAAGTGAGTGGCAGCGTTGGCAGGGGACGTCTAAGGAGAACTTATATCGATCAGATTAGTGACATATTAAAAAAGGAGATAAAAAGAGTATCCATAACCAACGAGCATGTATGCCTAGATGTATGAATGTAGATGAAGCGAAATAGCCAGAATTCCATGATCTCTGCTTACCACTCTGGATTATGGGCGTGAGCGCATATTTATTTAGTTACTAGTTGTTGTGACCATATGAATTCTGATTTAACAAAGCAGACTTACTTAATACAGCTTAATTGCTATTACTAAAACAGGTAAGAGATTTAATTTTAATCGAAGTCTCAATGTACACGTTTACATTCATTTAATTCAATCAAATTTAATTTATATTTTTGTGGAATTAATTAAATAAAATTGAAATAAGTTTAATAATAATGTTTTATTTAAAGCAAGCAAGTAAGTTATTATTGTCAGTAATAAGAAGTTTGAATGCTGCAGGTACGGTTTCGTTAAAGGTTCGTGTCCCAAAGAAAAAGGAAAAGAGAAAGTTCTTCAATTTTTACTTCGTTTTCTTGAACTTTGATTGAGCGCAACTTTATTTAAGGGGAGTTTTTTAATTAATCATGGATTTTTAGTGTTTACTAGCAACATTGGTTTGAGCTTTTAAGATAACGGAAAAAATATAAGAACAGCATGAATTTTATTTATTTCATTTGACGAAAAGAAATATGATTAAATAAATAAATCTTCAACACTTTAAATTAAAATGTATTTTTATTTATTTATTTAATGGCTCGTCAAATAAATAAATATGCGCTCACGCCCGTAACCCAGAGGGGTAGGCAGAGATCATGGATTTCCATTTGGCGCGATCCTGGCACACCTCTCTCGCTTCTTCCACATTCATACATCTACGCATGCATGCTCGTCGATTATGGGTGCTCCTTATATCGCCCTTTTTTGGCTCGTCAACAATTGTACATTTAATAAGAGCAAAAACACAATAACTTAGGATACATGGTTGACAATGCACAATTACTCATAGAAGAACATAACATGTATTTCCCTAAAAATGATGAAAAGTCGTATTTTAAAAAGTATTTAAACAATTTAGAAACATTAATCATGGATGAAGAGCTTTCTTATATACTTGGAACTTAGAAAGTTTTAAATCAAATTAAATTAGTCCACAGTGCAAATGTCACAATATTTATCAGGTGACAAATTACAAACGACATTAAGATCTTCCAAGAAATAATGTAGTTAGAAAAACAATTTTTTTTAACAAAAACCAAACCGACTTTAAAAAAACTATATTCAATAACAAATAATGCACTAAAAAGTATAAAATAATTATACGCAAGTACAGATAAGAATCAATTCTTAATTATATTTATTTTTGCAGTCGGCATCAGCTAAGGAAATACCAATATACTAGAATGCCTTAAGAAAACTATTTTACAAATGAACTTTATACTATTCTAGTGTAGCCCACTAAGACTTCGCCCGGGTACCACTAATTATGTTGATCCGATCGCTACCAAACACAGGAGCCCCGGGTACTCGGGTCGACAGTGCCCCAGTGGTAGTTATAGACCTACCTGGGCTGACGCCGACTCCAAAAATAAATATGATTAAGAATTGATTCTTATGCTTACTGGCGTAAAATTATTTTATACTTCTTAGTCTTTATTATTTGTTATTGAATATAGTTATTTTGAAGTCGGTTTTGTTTTTGTTAAAAATTTTGTTTTTTTTCCATTTTAGTGAATCTAAAGTTTGTTAACTTATTTTATTTGTCAGGATATGGGGTGATCTACTAAACGCGCCGCTCATATGAGACAGCGTCGCGTCAACGGAACGCCTCTCTAAAATTAGGATACGTATGTATCTACTTCCAGTGCCATTTCAAAACAGACTAGTGAAGAACGTAAAAACAGGATTTCAAAAATGCGGGCTTACATAAAAAAAGGTCTAAACAGAAAAAAATAAAAAAAAACGTAATCACGATCTTGACTTGGTAAAGGATCGTTTATCTAACGAGTCGGAGGAGCAACGTGCCCACCGTATTGGCTTAATACAAAGTATTTTTAAAGTAAAACGAGAACACCGTCAATGTAAAGTAAAAAAAAAGATTTAATAAGCTTTACTAAGAACTACTGGTTAGATCTTGATAAATTTTATATGGGAATGCATGAGAACGATCAACTTTCAATCAAAGAAAGGTAATCAACCAAAGCACATAGTAATAAACACAACGCTAAGCCCGGCCGTCTACTGCGCGGCTTTTGAAATCACTTTTGCGTAGTTTTTACTTTGTAGTTTAAAATTTTGATATCTTCTAAACTATTGGTCGGAATGATATAGTTAAACGAGCCATTATAATCTACATTAATCACTTAATGATTAACATTTTAATGGATAAGGATTCATACCAAACGCTAATAATAGCGTAGTAAGTTGCGTATGCGTTTTAATTAATGTTTCCTAAGAAAAAAGTTGTTAATGTGAGACAACCACAGAAGATAGACATATGTCATAGCTCACTTTTATTTAGCTTATTTAAAGAGCTACAATCATTTCATACCTACGTACGCCAAGAACGTAAATTTCAACTTTTTCATATTGCGCATTATTAAGAATAATTCAAAAAGTACCATTCGGATCGTGACTAAAAAAAATGGGACCGATCGGAAAGCAAGCTCTTGAACAAAAAAAGAATTATCAAAATCGGTTCACCAGGAGCGGAGTTACGACGTAACATACATAAAACATACAGTCGAATTGATAACCTACTCCTTTTTGTCTTAATTAGATTAGAGATTAGAAGTATAACTTTAATTTCTAATTCCATATCTCAAATTGTTTTCAAAAATGATTTATTACAATTTAATCGCACCACTAATTCAGATTGTATTATAAGTTAAGTTAAAATTAAAAAACATTTCTAATTATTTGGATGATATGACGTCATAAGCACGTCATTCTACTTCTCGGTTATACAAACCTATTCATCCATTAAACCCTTTTTACCAAATTAAAGAAAAACTTTATTATGATACATAATAAGGTAAAGGTTAGTCTTACTAAGCACAAATATACCTAAGTCAATATCGTAATTTTTCTCAGCCAATTATAATTTACAAACGTTACCACGTAAAACAAAAAAATCCAATCCCGAAAACGTAAGACTCGCAACCCATTTGCTGAACATTCTCAGGAAAACCTATTACATGAGCACTCGAACATAATGAGAGTTCTACTTGATTATTTCTTTTCTCTACGAATGGTCAAATCTCTGTAGTATGTATTCTTGTGGAATTCTTTAGTTGTATATGATAAATAAAACTAATTCTATAAAACAGAGATTTACAACATAATATGAAATACTAGTTATCCGTCCTGCTTTCTCACAGTTAGCACTTCAAACTGTTGATAAACTTCACAGGATCCCCCGCTAATTTTAAAGTTGACATTTTCCAGCATTGAAATGAGTCTGTCAAGGTCAAATAATTATTGTTACAAAAACGACGCAGCGGTGTCGCGCGAGGGTTCTCGAAAGCTCTACACGACGCTGGAATGCGTGCGCGCCCCGCCCAGCGCCGAAGGATCTAGAACCGCTACTCAAGGGTGCGAGCGCGACGAAAATACGCGTGACGTGAAAGTGGACGAGACTGCGCGCGGCATGCATTCTCGCGCGCGTTCTGGAGACTGCCCGATTATTCTAGTATATCGCTGTACCGGTATATATAAACTACTGGTTTGGACGGTAGGAAGGTTGTAATCCGATAAAAGCTACCGATTGAGCCGAGGCTCGGCCCTCTCGGGCACCCTCGAACCGGAAAGCTAAACGGGCAATGAGTGACATCCCAAGCCGAGGTCTCCTCTCGGGGGCCCTTGACTCGAGTCACTCCATGGAGCGTCCACCGAAGCGACCTAAGAGCTCGGCAGCCTTCCAATCTGGTCATAATAATAAAGTAACTAGCCCAGGTTCCCTCTACGGAGGGAGCCCTCGAGCTTAGTTACTCTTAACGAGACTTAGGCTTAGGCGCCCTCTGCGCCCTGCCGCCTCGTGCCCGGTGTAGCTGTAAATGCCTCATCAAGGCAAACAGTGACCTTTCAGTCACAAAAAAAGACGGTAGGACAGTTCAGCTTAGAGAGCTATTGAGTGCGATACTTCGAAGCGATACAGTGACTTACGACCTACGCGATTACGGACATTGTACGAGTGTTAGTGTTTGTGTTGAGTACTAGTTTTAGTGCTTAAGTGGAGAAGCAAAACATAGTCATTACTCGTCAAAGGCATAGTTTTACTTCCGAAGTAACCGGACCCCGGCACGTAACATTATTATTTAAGAAGTAGAAGAAAGAATAATTAAATCAAGTTAAAAATAATGACATTAAAAAAGTAAACTTATTAATTTTAACTGGTTGTTTTGCAAGCGCAAGAAGCGTTAGGTTAGACATTGGAAAACGTTGATATAACGTGCCAAAATAACTAAATCTTGAAGTCAGTAAAATTACGATGACAACTTCCCAACCAATACAACATGTACACACGTACGACTGAAATCAGATCATTATAACAATTTTCAAAATAGTCAACTTCATGTAAGAATATCTAAACTTATAACAGGAAATTCATACACCCAATACTTTTTCATGATAAAATTATTTTACCTAATAAATCTAATTTTGCTGGCTTGTTCCAATATCTGTTTTTATTATTAAAGAGTTCTTCGCCGAGTTATTTCAGAGCCGGCTATTGAAGTACCCGGGGGAATTCAATAGTCGAATGTCGGAAAGGTACATATACTTTAACGAAATTCTGAATTAATTAGAGAAACTTTCCAGTGCCCTTTAGGAATGTAGGAATCAGAAAAGGATTAAATAAGAAATTAATTTCTATTCAAATTAATAGATTGAGACTTTGTAGTTACGCAGCATTTAAAGAAATAAAGAAAAGCATTTATTACCACAAAACAGAGAAACTTATAAACTACTGCATTAAACAAAATCATCATTTAGAATTTGGCAAACAGTAGCCTAACTCAGCTGATCCATGCCATCCTGAGATGAGCCCAAGCCGCAGGTTTTCAGCTGGTCCCTGCGTACCCACACAAATAACACTTAGGCGGTCGGGTGATTAAATCTAATTATTTTTATTATTATAACTCACTATTATAAGGTCTAAGGTATGTTTCACAGTATTAAAAATTTAGTTATTAAGAGAGTTCCCGTTACGTTTTTTTTGGCGTATTGACAAAAAAAGAATCCTTTGTTTTCAAGTTTGGTTGTATTCCGGCATATGGTAGTCTCACTCTCTGATTTATGAGGTATTTACAGAACAGATGAGTGTCCTGCTACATATTTAACGCCGAAAACTGTTAGGTAGTCAATTGATACCATGTCTTTCGGGTCTCTCGATGCGTCTGCTAAATATATTTTCTATCCCAATGATCCAGGTCTTTATCCTGATGACATAAGTAACATTATGAATGATGAGTCAGTTCCCAAGAGTTTATTTTTTTAATATTTAATTCCCGATAATAACTTCGGAATATCATTCACATAGGCATTCTTTATGTAATATACATAAAGAAACAAACATTAATTTTGTTTCAGTTTTAATATTTTATCAATATCTAGAAACATAACAGTTTCATTTAAGTGAATAAGAATAAAGCACAAGTTTGAATTTACATGATGGATTTTTAATTAACGTCTGAAATTTTAGTACAAATTTTAATTACTTTCGAATATTAAGTCCATCTTTGGTATCGATATTTCGTAATAAGAAATTTTACACTCGGATTGAGGTCTGATAGAATGAATGTTAATCGAAGGTCCAATAAATATAACAACTGAAATGTCAAGAACATAAAATAAAAGTAATAATTGTAATAAAATGAAATAAACACTATATATTATAAAAAAACAATCAAGAATCGTTCAATGTACTCTTACTTAAAATAGTATTTGTCTGTGTGTGCGAGAGACGTACAAACAGAAAGTGGAATCTCACAAAAATCAAAAACAAGTTATTAGCTATTCCCCGAATTCAATATTTTGTATTTTAAAGTATTTTAAGTATCATATACTCGCTTTTTCTTCATAAGAACACACAGAGAGACGGACAGGATGAAAGTGAAACTTCTCTCTACGTAAGTCTTTCTTACCGTTGATATTATTAAATTTGTCTAAATGTATACCTTTTACATTTACATCAATGTTCTCTTTACATCAAAGATGCGCCTTGATTAAATCGAAATGTGAAAGGTCCTTTACATTTACACTAATGTTTATGTAAACACAAGTCAGTTAAAAAACTCACGTTCATTCAACATTTAAAAGCGTAAACGGTGTTCCGGGCATTGCCTTCTTTAGTCGTATCATGTAAAATTTATTACCTTCATTTGCTCCAAGTCACGTAGGTTTTATAGCGAGAAAGTATCGCCTTGTTTTTTTTAAGCGATGTTTTCCAGTCGACATAATTTCCACACGTTTTGACTTGATTAAACATCTACAGTTGAAACTGTACGTATTTGGTATGAATACCAAAAAGAAAAGTATGACTTAAGACATCTTTTAAGTCATACTTTTCCCCTATGACCCCTTTTTTCAGACAGGGATAATGCATTACGCATACCACCTCGCCATGGGGACAATACGATGGTTATGTGGGGACTCACCTCTCCATAGAGGAGAGGCGTAACCACTAAAAACCCTGCCGGTTTTCTTCTCTACTTTGTGCGGATGCCACGGGCGCATTTTCTGGTTTTGCCGCGACATCCGCAGCCCCTATGACCCCTATGTCAAGGTATAATATACATCATAGTACCCTCATCTGTAATGAATTCTTCTTACTCATATTCGTAGTCTAGTATAAACATATCTCCCTCTTTTATAAAAGGGGCAACGGTATCAATTTAGGGTAAGAAGATCACCCCCTCCCATAAACACCGGTAACACCAGAGAAATACTTATAAGATAAAACGGACGGACGAATCCCTTTTCAAACAATTAAAGTTATAGTACAAGGAATTTTAAATCGTTTCCTCCTTCCTCCAATCCCCTTCCATTTTCTATCCCTGTTAGAGACACTAAGCAATAAATCAACGAGGTTAAACCTTAGATTAAAGTGTTTTATTGAGGATATAGTAACGGAATGAATATTATGCATTCTTTTATTAAATAACATTTGTAAAGCCCAAAACGTATGATATGAATGAGATGGCGCCATTGAAGTGTTAAGTGAGAACGCGCTATAGAATGTGTTATGTGAGTTAATATAAGTTTTCAGATAACTTTTGTCTCTACGGAACTTACGATACGGCCACATAGTCGGCAAGGTATTCTCCCCCGTTAATGATAGAAGCGTTGCTGGAGTTTCTTCCGCCACTTCTCCCAGCGCTAATGCTTTACAAAGTAGTAGTAATGATACGTTTATTACTACTTGTAGTCCGATAATCGCTACCGATCGAGCCGAGGCTCGATCCTCTCGGGCAACCTCGAATCGGAATGCTAAACGCGTTATGAGGTCCCCTCTTGGGGGACCTTGAGTCCAGTCACTCCATCGAGCGTCCACTGAAGCGACCTAAGGGCTCGACGGCCTCTCAATCCGGTAAAAATAATAAAGTAACGGCCCGAGCCGAGGCTCCCTCTACGCAGGGAGCTCTCGAGCTAAGTTACTATTAAAGAGGCCTAGGCTAGGCGCCTTCTACGCTCTGCCGCCTCACGTCCGGTAAAGCTGTAGACATCTCTTCTAGGCAAACAGTGACAAGTCAGTCACAAAAAAAAACTTTGCCGTTAGTAGTATTCAGCTCATTATTAAATAGGAGTTTTCTAAGCTGTCAGGTAACTGCTTCAACCTTTGTGGGACTGTACACTCTATATCAAGGAACTACTCATAGTTGACGGCCCACAGCCTTCCTATGTGGGACGGGCTCGTTGAACGTCTCCTATTAGTTTAATTAGTTATTAACTGTGTAACTTGTACCCTGTGCTGTGGACGAAATAAAACTAAGTTTATTTATAAGTTTTAAAAAGACTGTGTCTCACTTCACGCGTTACTTACACCACACTACACTAGTTTATTAAACTTAAGAAAATAAGATTACCTAAGAAAATTGAATGATATTTTATTCAATAAAAATATTTTAAAAAAAGGTAACCAATACCAGTTCATATCATTTTATAATAGTGATAAAAATCTTTAAAATATTTTTGGAATATATTTTCGATATCGTATGACCTGTGTCGAAGACGTTCCAGTGTAACAGAGTCACGTTCGCGATACATTGAAAATAAGTTTTCTGTTTGATGTTACGTGAACGTGTAATTGTGTTTTTGCTTATTTTAGAACCACGTAGTTCGTAGTTGATGCAGATGCCCATGGGTAACGGTTAATTGATATTAGGTGAACCTTACATGGCTTGCTGCTGCCACGTTCTTCTATAAAAAAAGTTACTTCAACTTTTTTTTTGTACCACGACCTTACAGAATATTGGTTTGAGTACATATTTTTACTTCTGCGCTTCGTAAATTGTAAACAGCTTCTTTTCTTTGCGTGTCGTGTCCTCCTTTAATTCTTCGTCCTCTTTTTCGTTGCACAGTTGTCAATTTTTACTATATCTATCAATTAATGCATACCGTATCTATAGCTGTGCACAGAGCTCGTAGGACGACCGTAGGGGCCAAGACTTTATAGAATACGCTACAACCAGAGCGACGCCGACGCGCTGGTCGAAACAGTTTTTTGAGTCATCTTGGGCATTTTTCGTATTTTCTTATTCAGTTCTTGTTAAAGGTATGCACGCAAAAATATATATTGTATAAATATAATATTATCATTTAGACGTCAATGTTTAAGGGTTTATATCTAAATTAAATAGAGTATAGGAAATTATTGGATAACAACGATCGTGTAACCCTGCTAACACATTGTAAGCCACTTCCCATAAATCGTCTATTATACTTGTTGGACCGGCCCTTTGGAAACCCTCGTAAATTTAGGTGGCCTTTCTAAATATTGGGAAGATCGCAGAAACTCTCGGCTGAGATTCAATATAGATTGCAAAAGTATCACTAAGGGTGCCCATAAAATGTAATGTATGACAAGGATTCGTTGTATAGCAGACGTTGATTTACATATGAAACCTACATATATTGCATAATTCGTTGTAAAAACTTAGCATAAAGAGTAAGTTAGGAAATTATTTAAAATAAGCGTCTTTTTTATTTATATTCCTTTGAAGAGGTAAATAATAATTTACAGTGTTGAATATGCCTACTCTTAGTCAAAGAGCGGTTAATAAAATTATATATATTATTGTTAAATACCAAGACTATACTAGAAAGATATATTATTAGATTAAATTGGAATATATTAATATAAACGAATATGCATATTTATGTACCTATTGGTACGTATATTGTGCCAAGTACACTACGGACTTCAACCTTAAATAGCTTCATTACCCAACTGTCGTGTAGAATTTAGAAAAATAACACATCATCTTGAAAAAACAACGATATATGGTTAACAAAACTCACGAAAACATTCGCGCGCACCTCGTCAAACCTAATGGTGTATGTGACAACGTGACAACGGATGTTTTCAAAGATAAACTAATGCTTCATTCCCAGTCACGTTATTCAGCTGTCATACTGTAGGCACGGTTCGGTTCTCATTTTTTTAATAGCATAAGTATGCTATATTATGTTGTTCATATGTAATTTTGGTCAATCTACAATTAAAATTAAAATACAAATAGTTACTTAAATATAATTCTTGACTTTGCAGAGAGAGACTACTGGCGCTGTTCGCAACATTTTAGACAATTATTTACCCAAAATATGACGGATAACAAACGATTTAATTGAAAAAGCAACAGAAAAATAATAAATTATTGCTGGAAATCGAACTTAGGACTGAGATAAAAAGAATTATAATACCTACGAGCTGCGAGGTTTCATCTTAAAATATATTTATAACTTATACATTAAACTAGAGAAGAGCGCGCGATGGGCTTTCAACTTTTCCGATAGATTTTATCATAGCTGAAGGCGTAATGTCATGTGAAGTGGAAGATATTGTCTCATTCACTCAAACTATATCAATATATAGGAATGTCTGTATGTGAATATACTTTCCGTTTATTTTTTCATCCGTATTATTTTATATGGTGATGGCGTAATAGCAAACCATCCGTTTTACGTTGATGTGACTTATATGATAAAAGGTTGTAATGATTGCGTAGCCAGTGCCTCGCTAAAATTTATGTAGAGCAAGGATTAACCTAAACATACACCGAAGAAATAAGAAAACCTAATAAATCCTCAATTTAATATTATAAATGCGAATGTAAGATTGTTGGCTACTCATTCACGCACTAAATACTTAAAAATACATTTTCAGCTTCATGAAACAGGGATAGGTTACCTTTTATTCAAAAGTAAATCCTAGGGATAAAGAAATATATTATTGTATCCGTTGCTATGGTAATAATTATGTTTTGACAACTATAAATATTTGACCTGTTCATCTTTAATTCCAAGTTATTATACGAGGCATCATGGTGCGAGAATTACCATGAGAACGAGGTAGCAGCTAGTATTTTAATAGAGGAATAAATAGAAACTTCATTTGTTAGATCATAGTTGCCATTGCGGTGACCATCAAGATGTCAAGGTCGTCAAGCCGATCCTAGAAGTAACTGCTTGATACACGCGAACCGCCATTAACGATATTGAAACTTTAGCCGTGGCCTCCGCGCAGGCTTTTACCTCGGTAAAGCTATTATAGACCTGAGTAGCTTCTATTATTGCCCAGTATTTTCACATTGTTAATTTGACAGCAAAGTATATTTTTGGAAATGGGATAATAGTATATCTTTGTCGCTATCCTTGGGGCAGGGCCATGTCAATATAGCCTAAACCGGCGTGAAGTCGAAGTATGCTCTGTGTTTCGTCTGATGAGTGTGATGCCGGTAGCAATTTCCGTCCTCTTCCCCTTCCCGTCCTTTCCTAATAATGGTTGAATGGGAATGAGAAGAGGATTCGACGGGGAGGTTATGAACAGAAAAAGGTGATACCCTTTTTCCTGTCTATCCCCTCCTCTTTTCATTAAAGGTAGGCAACGCATCTGCAACACATTTGTGTGTTGCCTATCGAACAAACGCTTCACCTGATGTTGTCGAACCTTCTTCCATAAAATAAATAAAAAATCCAGGGACTTACTGAGTTGGAATTGGACAATGACCTTAAATCCGAACACTGTGGTATTCTTTAAACCTGTGGTTTGTGTACAATTCAGCTTGTAAGCAAAACAGCTTGTAAAGCCGTAATTGTACATTTATTGCATGTATCTCGGAAATGAAGGGAACGATATAAAAAATTGAATCACGTTAATCTCGTGGGCTTAAAATAACGTAGATAACAATAATGAACGATGGGTAAGAACTTTAAATTCAAATCGAAAGGTGAAGCCAAAATATTAATGGAAAATTATATTTGGATATAAATTGTGTAATTTGCTTACGCATAATCTTCATTGATATGTGAACGAGCTTTGTGAGGAAATTTATATTTTTACATGTTTTAACATACGCACTATTTGTTCGTATAAATTTTGCACTTTAAAACTACAACTACGTTGCATACAAACCACATAATCAGAACACCAAGAGGTAACCTTTTTTAAGGTTTTCTTTGCCCTGAAAACATTTTATTATTTCGTTTAATACAAATTTTGCCTGTTAAGTTGTTCGAGCTAAGAGCTAATTTAAGTACGAGTATGTTCCCACATATTTACTTTTTACTTTGCAATTTTCTGCCTTCGATAATCAAATGTTCATATTGGATTATCATTGCATATCCTAAGCGCCGCAGCATTCAGGATATGCAATGATAATCAGGTAGAGCTCATTATTCTGGTGGCACCGAGTAGCTCTGCTTGAAAAATAAATATAATTTTGTAACATGAGTATTTAATAATTTTCTATATTTTAGTTTATCTCAAAATTATTTTTTATGTATTGGTATGGACTTATAGTCTGATAATAAACAGATTTATTATTATTATTATTTATTGTCGCACAGTTAACCAGTTAACAGTTTTCTATACGTAATGGTTGAATTGAAACCTCGACGCTAAGCTTCCGTTCCAAATGAAATCGAAATGTCATATTTTCATGCGCAGTAGTGATTGACACCAAACATATTATAAGAAAGCCATGTTGTTGCCTACATACTGTATGTTTATTAGATCTAGACATCTGCATACAATGTAGCAGCGCTAATAGGCAAATGATTTATGTTACGGCTTAGCTAGCTTATTTACAATGATTAACAATGTCTATAAAATAATATATTTAAAAAAAAAATAATCCGTTTTGTAGCTGTTCCCGGCACAACGTTCGCGTGGTATTCAATAAAACAGTTTTTTGAAAAAAATTTCCCATCAGATATTCATCTACCCTAGACCTTTAGGAGATGTATTTCGAAAAAGCCTTTTTTAGTGCTCGCTTACATGTAAACTGAAATCTTCTAGCAAAATTTCAAGTCTCTACGTCCAATGGTTTGAAATATGCGTTGATATATCAGTCAGTCGTTTTGTTATTTCAATATACGGACTACAAAAAAAATTATATAATCGCGTGCTGGCTTGTAATTTGCGTTAATTCATGCGTCGGTCGGAGTGGCTCTGATTGCACTATAACCACTCACTGACACTCGAGGCTTTTAGACTAATAAGCTAATGTCGGGTGTGGCTTAGCCATTTGTTTGTACACAGCGCGTAATCAATAGCCAATCATTTTAAGACACATTTTTCTTATGTAAGTCTATCAAAGCCATTTATTTTGGTTAAGATAAAATATAATCCTTTGGTCGATGTCAAAGCTTATGTTCTCTATTCTCATCTATTGCATAAAGGTTAGGGTCAACTCTATGACGAGGTTAGCATTCAACAGCCAGCAAGCGTGTCGTGAACGTGTTGTGAGCGTGTCGTGAGCGTGTCCAGCGATTTCACGGTCAATGCCCTCGTCGATCAATACACTGTATCTTTAATACATTTTATTCTCACGCTTAACATAATACTATTTTATAGGACAAGGGACAAGCTGCATAAACGTGAATAACATTATGTGAAATGATCACCGCCCCGCAGGAATAATCTTAACACACTCTCACATTATATATTTTTTTCTCTGCACAGTTAATATATTCTTATAAAATTAGAAATCATTTGTTTCAGCGTATTCGGGACGACTTGATTTGAATACTTTTTAAATATTGTTCACACAAACACAAATTTTATTGCATCTAGAATATTAAGAATAATGAAAACAATAAGTTAACGGTGCATAATATACGTATTAATTATATTACCTAAGAACAGCCTAATAGATTTCATCTCCATGAAAGAACAACACGTATTCGTTTAAAAATATTGACATCGTTGCATAACCACGCGTCATTCAAAGGAAGATGCAATATTAATAGTAACAAATAAGTTAACGATAAATTTAAGATCGGTCAACATAGATCCATCTATCTTACTTCTGAAAATACGGTAGCTCACGAGAAATTATTATCGAAATCGGCTTATTAGTTTCCTAAATCATCCATTATAAGCAAACATACCTCTTCCCTTTCTTTTTTACTTTAAATAAATATGCGCTCACGCACATAACCCAGAGGGGTGAGCACAGATTAAGGATTTCCATTTGGCGCGATCCTGGTACATTTCTCTTGCTTTTTCTTCTTCTCATATCTTACATGTACATGTGATGTATGCGTACATGCTTGTTGGGTACAGGTACTCCTTGTATTTCTTAACATCACACTAATCTGACCGATATAAAATCTCCTGGGACGTCCCCTTACGCTGCCACTCACTTTTACAACATAAATTTGTCTTGGCATTTAGGACACACGGTGTACTTTTATTTCGCTTACGAAAAGCAATTGTACGCTGGCATTCATGAGATAGATACAAACATAATATTTTATTATTGAGCACAACTTTAGGAAAAAGTGCTATTCAATATTTCTATTAAATATATTGGGTTCTACATATCTACGTTTATGATACCTGTAGGTACTTACATGGCTATGTATCTAACCTACGATACATGTATAAGAACATAGCACATAAGAAAAATACAAGAACGACACAAGTTGTATTTACTGAGAGTGATCAGGTGTCGCCTGTCTGTTGGTGTAATTCTGTTTGTTTCCCCGTGAGACTTCTATACGTGTAGAAATTGGTGTTAATGGTTAAGTCTTTGTTATACTTGACATACATTTACTGTTTAACATATAAATCATATTTAAAGTGCGATCGTCAGTTCAACGTATTGTTGGTCGGTCATATTAATAATAATAAACTGGGTTCGAACCCATGACCTACAGTACGTAAGTCGATGGGTATACCACTGGGACACACTGCTTTCATCATGTCATCATCATCATATTATTATTATGCTAAAAATTGCCTACAGAAGTAAAAACTCAAAAAATGGAAGGCAAAAATATAATTCTAAAATAAATACATAATCAACAAAAATAAGCCCTTGTCCATTGACAATAAAGTTTGAAATTGAATACAAGAAAATAAAATTAAAAATTCGTCAAAACTTTCAAATTAAAATAAGAATGTTGCTGATGCGTGTCTGCTAATGCATGTTGGGCATGTTGTTCACGCGAATCTATAAGATTTCCCCCATCATATATCGTCTAACGCGGTTAAAGAACTTCAATCGTTATCCACTAGGAGTATAACTATCATATATGTAGGCATCGATCTGAAATTAGTATATACTTTTAATATATGTATAACATCAAAGTATAGACACTTATTCCCTATTGAGTTATTTATAATATGTAACAGTTTACAACAATTTACTTTTAGAGTTGAGAGTGCGTAAGAGACTTTGCCTAATTTAAACTCGACACGGGGAGTTGAAATTATAAAAAAATACGTGAAAGTGTATGTAAGCACTTCGCTCTACGGTCTTGAAAGTTCAGTTTGCTTTGCAAAATCACCTGCCAAATGTTGATTAGATTCTTTACTACTGGCAAACAAAATACAAATGTGGTAGAGCTATGCATTAAGCTTATGTGCGAATGAATCTCCCTGGCTCTGGTGGCAGAGTATATTAGAATAGAGCTAATATATTGTTCTTATATTTGTCAGACAAATTTTACAAGAGAATCAACTTTCAAATTCGGTTGATAGCAACTATTTGGAGAGATCTATGTCTAGACATCTTCAGGTGTTCTGTACATTAAATTATTAAAAATCTCTCGCACACAAAAACCGATATTTTGAAGAAATTAATTTTACAATTTATTTTTTATTATTAAACAAGGGTTTTGGTATATCAAAATGACAAAGACCAGCAGGCGGCAACTAGCCACGTTTCACTTAAAACAAATGAACAGCAAAGCAAAGGTTGTTTAAGTTAATTATTCAGAGCATGTTTTGTGGCTCTGTCGGATCCGTGACTTGAAGAAGGTTAAGGATAATATTATTCCAACATAAGAAAATATCATTGAAATTCTATTGACAGGTTTCATGATCTACCTTGGAAATATATCGACTAATGTCACAAACATAATAACACAATGAAAAGTAAATGACTGGGAAGATTATATAGAAGCGTAAGGAATATTTGAGCAATTACTAAACACTTATCAAATAGTGATGTCCATGAAGATTTTAGATCGACATAGAAGTTGTGCAAAGTTACAAGTTTACCCTAGGCTACTATGACCGTCGTGGCTGCTCGCCTCGTCCGCCACCTGGAGGCGGTGGGGCCGAGTCTCAGCGCCCACCAATACGGCTTCCGTAGGGGCAGGTCCACCATAGACGCCATAGCGCGGGTGAGGGCCCTTGCGGAGGCCGCGGTGTCCCGGGGTGAGGTGGTGGTGGCGGTGTCGGTGGACATCGCCAATGCCTTCAACACCTTGCCCTGGAGTTGCATCAGGGAGGCGCTGAGGTACCACGAAGTTCCTCCTTACCTCCGGAGGACCGTGGCGGCCTACCTCTCCGAACGATCGGTCGGGTACCCGACTAGCAACGGCTGGTCGCGGAGGGCAATGTCGTGCGGTGTTCCGCAGGGGTCGGTCCTTGGGCCGCTTCTGTGGAACATCGGCTACGACTGGGTGCTGCGCGGAGCCGTCTTGAGGGGCGTTGGCGTTACTTGTTACGCCGACGACACCCTCGTGACGGCTCGGGGCAGCACCCACAGAGAGGCCCGTGTGCGGGCCACTGCCGGCGTGGCCCAAATAGTCGCTCGAGTGAGGGGACTGGGCCTGGATGTAGCCTTACACAAATCCGAGGCCCTGTGTTTCCATGGGCCTCGGAACGCGCCTCCGGCCCGGTCCTCTATCACGGTGGGCGGAACCTCCATCGGCGTCAACGGTACGATGAAGTACCTGGGACTCGTCCTCGACAGCCGATGGAGGTTCGAAGAGCACTTCAGGCGTCTGGTCCCAAAGCTTGAGGGGGCGGCGGGGGCCCTTAGCTGGCTCCTGCCTAACCTGGGCGGACCGGGCTCGCGGTGTCGCCGCCTGTACGCAGGCGTGGTGCGATCCATGGCGCTCTACGGAGCGCCCATTTGGACGGACGCTCTGACCGCCCGAAATCAGACCCTGCTGCGACGGCCGCAGCGGGTCATGGCGGTCAGAGCGATACGAGGGTATCGCACCATCTCTTGCGAGGCGGCCTGCGTGCTGGCGGGGACACCGCCTTGGGATCTGGACGCCGAAGTGCTCTGCAATATATACTGGCGGAAGGTGGACGCCCGACGCCAGGGCGAACACCCTGCGCCGGAACAAGTGCGGGCGTGGCGGAGGGCGGCGGAGGCCAATCTCGCCACCCTGTGGCGGGAGAGGCTGCTGTCGCCGTCTGCCGGTCACCGCACCATCGAGGCAATCCGGCCCGTCCTAGAGCTCTGGACGGGTCGGACACATGGAGTCCTGTCCTTCCACCTTGTGCAGGTTCTCTCGGGACATGGCTGTTTCGGGAGATACCTGTGCAGGGTGGCAGGGCGGGAACCCAACGAGGGGTGCCACGAGTGCGGCCATGCGGAAGACTCGGCCCAACATACGTTGGACGCTTGCGTCCACTGGTCGAGTCAGCGCGCCGCACTCGTGGAAATCGTAGGGAGAGACCTCTCGCTGCCTGCCGTGGTTCGCGCCATGGTGAGCGGCGAGAGGGCCTGGAACGCCGTCGCCTCCTTTTGCGAGGAGGTGATGACGCGAAAGGAGGCGGCCGAACGGCGGCGGGAGGACGACGCAGTCGCGGACCCTCTCCGCAGCCGTAGGCCCGGGCGCAGGCAGCGCGCACACGACCGCTGCCTGCCTCCCTAGTGAGGAGCTCCGGGCGATGAGACTGTGGAGTTCATCGCCCGTCGCCACCCCCCCTCGAGACGGGAGGCGCACTGGAATGTTCCGGGTGCGCCTCCAGACGGAGTCCGGGGACCATGAGTCCCCGCTACCGAGAGTCTGCCTCGGCGGACAACGCCGGCTGGGTCGCGGAAGATTGCGCAAGCGTTCCCGTGACCCGGCCACCAGGCGCCGCGTCGGAACATCGCTGGGATCTTAGTGGGTATACCGGTCAGTACCGGGGAATCCCACATACCCTGACCCGGAACTTCGGTTCCGGGAGGGATGCATAAAGCATTTCCCAGCGTTAAAAAAAAAAAAAAAAAAAAAAAAAAGGCTACTGTGACCGTGACTGCTTTGATTTTTTGTGAAAAATATACAAATACTTCAGTAGAGAAAATAACTATTAAATTCACTTAATTATTTTAATTGACAGTTATCCATTGAAATGAAAAATTAACTTCGTTGCAAATCAACTGGAAAGACTCTGTCACGTAATTAATTTGTTCACAGATACGAAAGACCAAACTCGTTAATACGTAAACAACAGAAAACGTAACAGAATTGAAGTCAATATTCTCAAAGTTCTTAAGTTAAAAGCGTTTATAAAAATGTACCAAAGGACTTTTTTTAAGTATTCGTGGTGAAAGTATAAAATGTAATAAGAAAATAGAAGTCGAAGAAAAACAAATATTAACCATTATTATGCTATTCTATGTTCTAGTAGCGAAATCACGTTATTATTTGATCGGATCAAAATATTTTTGTAAGCCAGGACTTTATAAATGCATTTTAACGGTACAATTTTCTTGGTACTTAACTAAATTGGAGAAAAGTATAATATTTAATTCGAGACTAGTTGAACGAAGAACAATGATTTCTAAATGTGTGATTCATAGATTTAAAAATACTCTTTACCACAGAAGTAAATAGAGGTAGATTATGAACAATACAGCGATTTGCGACAACAAATGATGTACATTTTAACAAGAAAAGTCTCTTATCTAAGAAATATTTTAATTTCATATTAAATAGGAGAAAAGATGGTTGGAATGGAGAATTACAAATAAATCCTTTGAAAAATATTTACGTGTAAGTTTAGATGTGCGTGCGTCGTACTAATAAAAAGCTACCCTTGACATTGAGATGTCGCTTTATGCCAACAATATATGAAATGTATGAAACGAGAATCAATTAGTTGTTTCGACCTGGTTTCGGCTGTGTTATATATTAATAAATCATTTTTTATCCATATGTTGCAAAAGAAGATAATTTGAATATCAAAAAGTCTACAGATTAAACTAAAATAAACTACGAATTTATAAGAATAAAAAATATATTAGTTATTATATTAACAATAAACTACATAAAATAAAAAAATAAAACCAATCCAACAACAAAAAAAATCTTTCTAACTATCGAAATTGCTGTAATCTTTGAGGTAATAATATAGTGAGTATAAAAATTTAATTCGAAAAAAGTATAAATGAAAATAAAGTATGTGTAATATATGTTCATTCATGTATTTTGTTTTGGGTTACATAAAATCAAGTAAACGTACCAACGTTTCAATTATCAAATTAAAATGTTATTTCAACATGAATGAGTAAATAAAATAAAAGTAAGTAATGACGATGTTGATATGAAACTTGACAGTTGGGCTACTCACAACCCTGTGAAGCTACAGACGTTGCTCCAGTTCAAGCATTAGTCATCATTCAAGATGTTGATGAACAAAGATTAATTGGGGCACTTTGTATATATGTTTTATGTATGTGTGTATGCATTTTAAAGTTAGGGCTAAAATTCGTATACAGTATTTCGTTATGTTGAATAACTAGAGCTTTTATAAGTAGAACGTCTGTTAGGAAATTGTTGTTTGCTAAAAACTCGAAGCTCTACGTTATTTGCATTTACGTTTCTCCACAACCGCAAGCAAAGCATTCACCAGTATTTATGCACAAACGAGATTCTTATGATTTTCTTTTGGTTTTTGCACTTTTAAGATTTTTAAGAATAATATTTTTGTACGAAATATCTACTTAATTTGCGTAGTTGATAAAATAAAGCAACGTGGCGCAACTGTGCCCCTATTACTATCATTGAATTAATATTGAAAAAAAAAATCAAAACGAAAATAACTTTGGGTGAACCCATGGATTCATAGGACGAAAACAAAAAAGGCATCAAAGGAACTTTAAATGTCGACATTGGAATTATCCAAGAAATTTTGCTTCCAGCGATTTTAATTGAAATGTCGAAAAAAACAAATATCAATGTTGCTAGTGAATTGGATGAAGTAATCCAATTTATTTGTTTAGAATGTACACACTGGACAAAACATTACACAAAAAGAATACCAGCTTTAACAACGTGGAACTATATTCCTCTGTAAATATAGTTTTACCACGTAAACGCTTAAATTCAAAAGAGAAAGCCCGCATCCCGTGCCCGGATCTTTTGTTAGAATGCTGGACGTCAACGTAGAGATGGTAACAACAGATGTGTGTACGTATTAAAGTTACATGTACGAATTTTATGTTAACTACCAACATCGTACGTGAGACAGTTCTGTGAAACTATAAATTACAAAGGTACTCGCGCACGTTAACGTGAGACCTAAGTTAAATAACGTCGCAGGAACTTTCTGTTGCATTTTTAGTATACAATGTATGTATATCTATGTCATATATTGATTACCCGCCGTCTCGACAGATCACTCGAGTAGTACGCCTATAGAGGAGTGAATAATGTTCTTTCGATGGGGAGTTGTGTACTGGCAGCCCGAGAGTGCACACGTAGTGCGAAATAAGCAAGTCGATATTCATTCTATAACGTGGGCGTCCCACAGAACACAGTAATGGGCATGGTATGAACTTAACATTTATTTATAACATACCAAACGGTACATTTGCATTATTCCTGCTTTTCTGAGCTAAACTTACTAGCTTCAAGATTTAGTTTAGATAAGCACATTTTTCTTCCGAGTTACTCAAATAGACTATATTTATGTATAGATAATCAAAATAATCTAATTATTACTGAATAAAATTTTGTTACCATACCAGGTTCAATGTTTCAGAATCACCATTCACAATATGGCTTACAAGCGAGTAGTTTGTTTCGATTTTTCGCTGCACACAGTGAATGGGAAAGCCAAAAGCATTTATTTTGAAGCAGAAATATTCCACTGAAGTGCTAAGAAAGGAACTTTTCTTTGTGCTAATTATAATTATAATAGTAATAGCAAAGTATGTATTAGACTCGTTAGACAAATACCGTCGAAGAAAATCGAGAGAAGAAAAGAGGCTAGTAATGGTCCACGACTCCTATCCTGCTAATCTAATCCGACTAATCCTACAAAGAAAGGAATACATAATGTCAATATTATTCTATGTGAAAAGTTTAGTTACTTTAGTAAAGTCAGGTAAATCAGAAAATAAAAGGTCACCTGAAGGAACTGAGTAGAAGTAAGTTTTATTAAAAAACTTCAAATGATTACATTAGTGTTCCAGACTCAGGTAAAGCAAAGATTTCTTTAGTCTATTTGAAAAAAGTCTGCGATATATGTAAATTTATGAAAGCTTATGACACGTCTTGATTGTAGTAGTAAAAATACAGTACTTTAGTTACTAAATACTACTTCGAACATTTAAAAAAAATTGTATTAATTCCCATAAAATACCTTAGTATACGCCTAACAGTAAGCCGATAGTGTGTTTTATGATAAACAACACTTATTCCTAAATATTCAATCTAAGCGATTCCTGCGGTTTTGGTCCTGGTCTCTGATCTGACAAGTGAATTTCTTGTTTTTTGGGCACGACAACATTTTAATTAGGTTGTTATTGTTTCCGTTTCTAGGAACAGCTTATGCAAGGCGTTGCGCAATGTAGTTTTTACTGCGCGGAACAACAACTTAGCGACGGATTTTGAAAAAAAAAACCCTAGCGGAAGCTAGTCACATAGACCCGTTCGGCCGCGTTTCCCCGTCCGGGAACCGCGATATTCGGAAGGGACCTCCACCACCGGCCTTGGGTAGTGCCCTACTCAACGTTGGTCCACGTATTGGCCATTTAGAGCCCACGGGTAGTTATAGTTAGTACCTAAGTACACACCCATGTGCACAATTAGATCGGCGCTCGGACGCAAAAGGGATACACTTAGTAAACACACATCCTCCCTGCTTTAACCCAGCAGGGAGGTAGGTACAGATACTCACCCCGGCATCCCACCGGAACTGCCTATTTAAGTAGGTAAATAAATTAGGAATTAAAATTTAGGGACAATGGCGGAAACAAGTGCCACCACCATCTTAGAGTTCCTCCGCTCCTGAGAGGCCTCTAATTCAGCCCCAACCTAAAGCGCTGCG
Source organism: Papilio elwesi (assembly GCA_029849275.1). Lineage (NCBI taxonomy): Eukaryota > Metazoa > Arthropoda > Insecta > Lepidoptera > Papilionidae > Papilio > Papilio elwesi. The sequence goes on along the minus strand of CM056691.1, from coordinate 11,656,542 downwards.
TCTTCCTCCGGCTCCAGTGACTCCAAAATGGAGATAGATTCTTCACTGTCCCCCGAAAACCCAGAGGACAAAGGCAGCCTATTTACGGTCGTAAAGAATAAAAAGAAGCTGTCCGAAGTGGTAGTAATATTAGTTCTAGAAATTTATGTAATCTATTTCAATTCAGATAATTATCTATTGCTGGATATAGGCCTCCTCCAATAGTCACTTACTTAAGTACACACCAAGGTGACGTTTCTACTTGGGTGCGATTGAGCTGGCTTAGGTCAGGTCAAGTGACCTAGATCGGCCTCTCCCATTTGTATGTAGTTAAAGTTGTCTGAGCCGAGGAACCCCGGATAGCCCCTAGTTACACTAAATACGAAACTAAGCACATGCTGCACTCTTCCACGTCGAGTCCGGTGGAACTGTAGATTCCTCTTTACAAATCAATCACCAAGAAATCATTTTGTCGCTTAATTATTCTCGTTTAAGATTATCGTACTATTTTTATTTTTTAAGTGAAAAACACATTTTTACATACATTTTATTTATCTGTGTTACATTGGATTGCAAACGACTTGTTTAATATTTACAATTTCATCGTTTTGATATCTCCTAATGGATAACAAACATTTTTAACAGTTCCATATTGATCAACTACTCTGTAACATACGGATAAAATATCACTTTATATAGTATACACATAAAGAAAAATAACTATATGTACTATTTTAAATATTTATAAAATACGATTTTCGTCGCAATTGACAACTCTCTGTTTCACCAAAGCGGCATGTGAAGCCACAGAGTGGACATCAGGCGGAGGTAAATCAAAAATTTGTGGTAGCTTATGATGCCGTGAGTTCACACTGCCAAAAACATTTACACGTAACATGTTTCCGTCTCAGTTTTCTCAGAGACTAAGAGTATGTTTTATGTGAATGTGCAGTGATAACTCACGAGTACTGTACATATTATAATGACAACTAAATTGGTAATTTAATTTCCCTTGCTACATAAGAACAATATTTTGAATCACTATTTTGTAACTATTTGTTATGATAAGGATTTCTGCAACGGAATTGTCTTTGATCACATTCTGACAGGACATTCCGACAGACCGAGGAGGATTGGCGTCAGACAAAACTGTAGCCAAAACCTGTTGTCATAAAGATAAATAACTCTTTCAACAATTTGATCTTCAAGAGACGTTTACCGAATAGTTAGTTTATTGTCGGTAACAATTACATATACTATAGATTAAATGAAATCGTCCTCAAGAGATACAAAATAAGTACTTGAAATCTTATGTCAGAGAACAGAAAAGGAAGAAATATACTCAACGAGCACCTAAGTATTTACTATGATAACGCTCTATATTAATAATGTATGTAATATATAATATATATATAAATAATATATCTGAATCTATACATATATATTTGTCATTACCAGTCTAAAATGCTTTGAAATGAGCTTTTAATTCTGTAGCCTATTTTAATTGAACGTAAACACACAGTACATCGTCATAGCGAGTGTAAGCTTGCATCTGTATCACTTTCTATCCCGCCGAGAAGTAGGGTCGACTCACAGGCGACCGAATCACGGCGATCAGTAGAGTCCATAGATTTAGAGTGTAAACTTGCGCCGGGTGGCAATAGTCACAGTTCTATCGGCGCTGAACCTTTCCACGTTACTCCGGCCCTCAGAAGGTGGTAGAATCGCAGCACGCACCATATGCATATGCACTGTAAAAGTCGGTAGTAATTCCAGTCTTGAGAATGAGGCAAGTGATGACCGCTACCAATTATAATCCGTTATAAGTTAGGCAAGGCATATATAATAACAATGGTAGAGCCCAAAGCAGCAGCAAATGTTCCACGAATGAGCCAACTCGGTGATATACACGCCCTCAGAGAAGATAGGTGTGAAGTAGAAGTATTCTGCCTTTTGACCGATGAACGAGGTGAAGGAGGCTCAATTCTAATCCACTTTCCCATCCCACTCTTTCCTAATAATGAAGAGATACGAAGAGAAATAGGATTTAACGGGGCAGTCACGGCACGGATAACGGCCACATAATTAATATTAGATGAACCACCAGGTCGTTTGCCCCCTTATTCTATCTTTAGAAGGAGTAGAAGAATTGTAAATCTTTTGTAGAAAAGGGGAGGGGCTTGTAAAGAAAATAAATAATAATAATTGATAAGGATTTAGGCTTCCGATCTCTTCATTCACTGAGTGAAACACAGATTTATGTACTTTAAACATGTAGATCACATGGAATCAAACAAAATATTCATAATTTAAAATCTCAGAAAACAGTTTGGAATAAATTATAAACAAGTCATTTGCTCTGAAGCAAATGTAAAGGAAAATACTACTTACATTAAACAGGATTCGCGGTATTAAGAACGATATCTCGGCTTTACACATGGCGTCGAATTGCTGAAAGAAATAAGTCGTGTTAATGTTTTCCCAGTTACAATGTATCGAGTTTCACGCTATCGATTTTACCTCCTACTACTTTGAACTGATTTCACGGAACTTTATCGTTGTTCACGGCGGCACTTCAAGGTGGGACAATTATTCTTTAGTACAATGTACAATATTTCATTTAAAATTGTTAGAATGTAATTGTACAACAATTTCTGTTACATAGTAACTACAGTATCTAGACAATATTTTAAAATGTAAATGGTAACAATGAACCATATAGACAGTTGCCATTGTAAGAAATAGCTAAATAATATTCTTCAATCGTATTCCGGCTTCAAAACAAACGTGCCTAATGTGACATGCTGTTATATGCCCCAAGACGACGAGTATAATATTGGGCGCTCGAGTGAGATCTTTTATTATGAAATAATTTTAACATTGCGCTATACTCGAATTTGAATTTGATGTGCTTGTAAATTTAAATTAAATATTTCTTTTCTTTCACATCGATATCTAATCAGTATCGAAGATCATAAATAAAGACACTGTTTTTAGTGCTTTTCCTTTTGTTTTGCAGTTTCTTTTATTTCTATTTTTATACTTTTATAAAAGATTGTTAATAAATACTTTTACGTTTGAATAATTTTTCTTTTTTTATTTATTTCTGTGTTATATTATTTTACAATTATTTTAATGCATTTCTTAAAAATATAGTATTTTCAAAAACAAGTGAACTATTTGAAAAGATATGGTAAACGAAAATAATGTTTATATTGCAGTTATTTATTGCGTTGATCAGAAAACCTAATTCAATCAACTTGTGAGCCCATCAGATGAATCTAGCAACCCGTTTAATTATAGTATGTGGAAAATGCGTTATCGAGCCCTCACCACCTTATAGAAATAAATAACAGTTGTAATTTTTATTCAAACAACTTAAAATATCTTGAAAGTGCTGTTCTAATAAAAGACAAATGAAAATACTGCAATAAACTTTATAGAATTGCAAGGCATTGTCTTAATTGTTTTTAATAGTGTTTTAAAGTTTTATTTTTATAAGTGCCAGGAATAGTTGGAATTCCATTACGTCCTGGTATTATTGGCATGGGCGTGAAAGGTTATCAGCAATAAATGTAACATCTTTCGACTTCCCCCTCCTCCCTTCTCCTGCCTGTAATGCCGTTTTGTTGTTTGTCGGACCTCCAGACACTTCTGCGTCTTCAGCCAAGTACGGTTGTAGATTCATAGTGGAAGATTGTTTTATTTTGGCGATGTAATTTGATGATCATTCGCCTGTCATTTAAATTTTACCAATTGTAAATATATTATAATTAATTTTAGCTGTGGCAATAAATATAAAATCAATCAAATGATTTATAGACTGGTAAAGGGTTTGAATAGTTCGAAGTAGTTACTCTCACTGGAATATCTACGTACAACCAAACCGTTTTAGATCAAAGTTACCCAGGAATTCTTAATTGACTCTGCCCTTGTGTTGAATACTCTAACTTAAATATTAAAGGATAAAACATGATTCAAAATTTCGTACGTCACCTGTATGTACTCCGTGAAATGTTGAGCTTGTTATTAATTTTAAACTTTTATTAATTACACCAACTTCGACACACGCTTTTCAGGGTTGCATAAAACAGATATTGTATAAACATGAGTGGTCTCCGTTAGTTACGTACGAACGTGTTGATTCAAGAGAAACAGGAGAGACACGAACGCTGTTGATTTAGCTTTTGGGAATGTTATTGTAAGGTTAATGTTAAGGTTGGTAAATACGAGGAATCAATGTTTAACTGCCGTTAACGGGACAAAAGATAAACTTATGAGTACAGTACTTTGTTAATCGCATTACACGCAGTTTCTTCGTGTTATTGGTAATTTCATCACTGTCACACTGTCACTGACAAACTGGAAGAAACATTAGTATAGTCTCTTCCCTTTACCATATCATTTTTACTTTATTTTTACATCAAGATTGTATTTTTATGTCATATTTTGTTTAAATGAATGCACTACAACTTGATAATCAAAAGTTAATATACACTTTACCTTATTAACGTGATCTCTAAGAATATTAGAGTACACCATGGCCATCGACTCCAAGGCCATGAATGTCATGCACCCCACCACCCATGGCACCAAAAACGCTACGTTTTCCTAAAAAATAAATCGTATTGCTACAAAAAAAACGATACAATACAAGTAATCAACATATCTCTGTCCTTTTCCCACTTATGCGGGGTCGGCATAGTATGTAGTCCCGTACTGTATAAGTTTTACCTACAGTTTTTACGGTAGGCCGCCTGCTTGACACCAACCTTCCTCGGGGATAGATAATACGAGTAAAGATTATAAATTTGTTTCTGAAATTTATACCCTCAACTACAAACAATCGATTGCTCGCGGGGCGTGAGATATAAAGTCAATACCGAATACATTTTTATATAAGTAATTTAAAAATTGGGTGATTATCGATGGATGGTAGATTTACGTGGGTTGTAATGAAATAATCTGTTAGTTGCCGAAATAATTGGATTATTTATATTAAAGTTTACATACCTATAAGAGTCTGTTTGTTTGTCTTCTAAAAAGTTAAGGTAACTTAAATTATTGTTATGTATACATGGTAATTGACGATGGATCTGATCGTGAATACCACTTGTTTGTTTATAAAAAGTATAAATTACATACCGGCTATAGCAGTAGTGATAAAATATTAAAAAAAATAGACAGTTAAAAAAATTAGTAATTTTATAGTATAACAGATTCAAGCTTTACGTACGATCAGTAACGGCAGTCGGAGGCCAATTACCGGAAAAGAGGCATTTCGTCTCAGCCCTAATGGTTGACAACGTATCATAGTCATAAATCTTTATCGAAGATTAGAGTCTTTTACAGGGTAGTAATTGATAAGGAAACATTCGTTGTTATTTTTATAATAACCAGCTGTTGAGTATGGCTTTGGCTTGTTATCTGTCATCGTACGATTGTATTCTTTTTGGAAGATATTTGGCATTCGTAATATGATTATTTAAATATAGTTACGTCACATAAATACCAGTTAGATATTGCATTATTGTCAATCGATTTATTATCTAATGATAGCGATAGCTAAAAGATAGCCCTTAAAAAAAGTTGAAAACGTCTAAAAGTCTAATGGCGACATAAATGACATTTTTGTGTTGACAACCATGTTGACAGTCACAGTGCCAGATTAAATTCTAAGTGTCTCGACAGTTACTAATAAAATAAATATTTGTGTCTCGATTGACAAAAAGCCTGCGCACCAATCTATAATCTCTATATGATTTGAATTAATACTTTATATTTAATATCAACGTATGGAAAATTATACTTACTTTATAGATTCCATAAAAGAGAAAGATACTTAGCAGAATCATAAGCATCTGAGTCCCTATTATTGCGAAATATGCTATCTGTACACCTGAAACAAAAATAGCGTTAGTATATCAATTGTAGATAATACCAAGGTGTTTATTCAAAAGGTGTATTTAATAGCCAGAGGAAGTAATAAATAGAATAAAGGATATTTTTGTATTATTTCTCCGTACTTCCCCTCAAATCCTCTTCCTCGTTGCATCCTTTTCTTACTAGAAATGGTTGAGAAGAGGAAAAGTAGCCTAATTAAGCCTCCGGGAATACACTCATCAGAAGAAACACAGAATATTTCTGCATAACGCCTGACTTCTGTGAGGTCGTAGTATTTCACTGGGCGAACCCGCCCATTAGTGCAACAGATGTTGCTGTAAAATTGATGCTATAAGTGTTAGTACGAAAGCAGTTGTAGAATGACGAAATAGAATCCAGTGTAGAAATTGATTTGGCTGCTCTATTTTATTATAATAAACGACCCTTCATTAAAAGATCTCACTTATATTCTTTACTTATGTCGGTGTCTTTCATTCCTGTCGCGACAATAGATATGGAGGAATATCGAAGAGAGGGAAATTTGTGTACTTCCCGAGCGACTCAATTATTATTTTCGACAGCGGGTTGATTGACGCGCCACAATAGAGCTCAATTAATTTTATCTCGACGGAATAACAAAGACATCTCGGTCTTGTAAAATGGCTGAGAATCGGTCAAATAATTTTTCTTGTTTGTCTAATTCAACGTTATCTCTTTCAAAATTTATCCAGCCAAGTTGTGTAATTTACAATTTAACATATTTATACAAAAATTACATGAATAAAAGATATTATAAATATTTAATAAAATATATATTGTTAAATGACCTTCCAAAATGACGACGAAAAGACTCAATGTTTTCATAATTCTTTGTTTGGTATTTTATTAATCAATGTCGATATAAAATTAATAAAACTTTCGTGACATTACTAACTGAATGTTTATGAACTTGTTGGTTTCAATACCGATGTAGGCCAACATGAGTGATGCCGTTTCCTAATCTAATTTCGATATAATATTGATTTCTCACCGGTACTCCATTATCACCTCAATATAATAATAATAATATCCTATGACATATTCACACACGGCCATCTTTTTTTTTATAGCACTAGGTGGCAAATGAGCAAGCGGTTCACCCGATGGCAAGTGATCGCTACCTATAGACATCTGCAACTAACTAATGAGTTGCAGATGCGTTCCCCACCTTTAATGAACAGAGGAGGGGACGAACAGAAAATGGTTATTTCCAATTCCTATATATCCCCTCCAGCGTCCAGTTCTCTTCCTCTTCCCATACTTTCCTTATAAGAAAAGGGTGGGAAGGGGGAGAGAACTAGAATATGGCCTATCTGATCCCAAACTAAGCAGAGCTAGTGCTTTGGCGATCAGATAACTGATATACTACATGTACTACTTTTCTTTTGTAAATATATACTTAAATAGATAATTACAACCAGACTCAGGACAAACAGACATATTCATGCACACAAATGTCTGTATAGGAATCGAACCCACGACGTACGGCGTGAAAAACAAGTATCTTACAAACCACGCCAACCTCAAATAAGACACTAATATGAAACATTATAAAACGAAAGATTGGATTTGATTTTAATTAGTTCTAAACAGTAAAAGATTGGTTTAGGTGCAATCTTGTTTTAAAGCTTAAAACAATGGAAAGTAGTAGGAGCTAGTAAGTAAATACAATGTAAATGGTCCCCACCGTAGTAAACGTCGTCGAGCTCCTTGTATTTCTTCGCGTTGACTCCGATCCTCCAACTGTACAACAGCACTACAAGTATCGATATATTCTGTAATGAAAATCAACGTGAATGTTGTGTAATTTATGTTAAGACTTCTTTAGGCACGCTTGACATGGGGAGTAAGCTGGTGAATGCGCGACGAGAGCGTTACGAAAACTGCGATCGGGCGAGGCGATCGGAAGTTGCTTGAATTTGGGTCCCTTACGTCGAACTTTTGTTCATTTATATTTCTTGTATGCAATTTTGAATTTAATGGTTAAGGTACTGTTAATAGTCTTTATGACTACCTGTGTTTTTTACAATATTACAAACTGTGAACAGATCATGAGACTGTTTTATTAAAATAAGTAAAATTTGCTTTAGTAGGAGGAATAACTTGATAGTAACCCCTTATTCATATGGTCATATGGTCTATCTGCATAGCATAGTAGCTTACCTGCTGGGAATCACCTCTTTTGCTAGATTTATTAGCTATGAATAACATCGGATAAGTTAAGTAATTTTATTGTATGTGTTATATGCGTTTTAGTTATTTAGCAATATCCTCCGATGTCGCTTACTTAGGTTTTGTTTTGAATTTTTACATTGTTTACAATTGAAACGCAATTAATGCAATTATTCGTATAAAAACGCTACGTATAAAATATATAAATTAATAAAACTACGGAGGACTTTCAGAGATAATCCTGGCAAAAGAACCCGGACAGATTTTAAGTGCACTATCGTGTGAGTGCACTCACTTTAGCAATATAAATTCAAGCGGCCTGAATCGAGGTGTTCTGCTGGAAATGAAATTTAAAATTACGATTTGCACGAATGAAAATTTCAATACAAATAACAAAATACATTAAGAGTAGTGGTGGTCCAGTGGTATAGGCCTCGACTTACGGTCGCGGTCGCGGGTTCGAACCCAGGTAATTTGCGTAATTTATTTCTTCACCACTGCTCCAAGAATGGTAAAGGAAACTGGCATGTCTTAGAACCACCAAATTAAAAGACAATTTACATCCACCAACCCGCACTTGGGCAGCTTGGTGGATTACGACCCCGCCCTCTCTCGGAAAGGAGGCCTGTGTCCGTGCAGTGGGGAAACATACTAAAAAAATATTTATTACTAATGATTATTATTATTTATTATTAACAAATTACAACGACCGTAAACCTTATGCTTGAATAACTTTATTAGAGTCATTTAAAGTATTACACGTAGCCGGTCCTACTGAGGACGCACTGTAACCTCGCTTAATACTGGCATGTTGAAGAATAAATACTAATCCTAGTAGATATTTCTATTATTTTATTAGGTAATTATACTGTTTTCTCCATCTGGTTTGGTATTCATATTTACAATTAGATACCCAACTCAGGTTAGCTCGGATAGATAGACAATAGAAGTAAATTATAGTCTAGGTTACGCGTCACATTGGTGACAGAAATTTTAGGAGGGACCTATCCTGTCCAACAAGTACCCTTTTCCATGAGTCTGGATTACATCTACTGTTCTTCAGGTCTGCTTGCTTACTTTTTTTCGTTAAAATTATTGGAGTTTGATGGAGATATTATTGATTATGTAATTAATTTTTGTAATCACTGTTTTCTTTCAGACAATTCTGAAATAAAACGGTGATTCTTGAAGAAGAAGTAATAGGCCGTTAATATAGACCTCTGCAGTAGATTTAAATGGGGAGAGAATTATTATTATTTTTAATTGTGTACAATTATTTTCGACTTTCCCGTGCATATTTTGCTATAGAATTTTTTTGAAGTCGGTTTTTATTCATAATTTTGCTTATCTGTTTAATGCTTAGTCTGATCATCTCGTGTGAGCTATAAAGTTTTTTTTTCTATAAGTATCTTCAAATAACAAAGTTATTATTGTATTAAAATGTTGATTTCGCATAGTGTTAAGTTAAAGTTTTTAGTTTTGTCTTGGATTGCCATCCTCGCGTCTCGCTGTATTCAGATCGCGTCTACAAACTTCTCTTAAAGTTAGAAATTTGCAACTGTAAAGTGAATGCATTCCGCAGAGTGCACTTTGTCATAGTTACAGAAATTCTGAAGATGTAATTATTCAAAGAAGATTAATTTTGCGGTGAAAAGTTAACTCCTTTTATTAGCCCAGTGCACTTTTGTCTCAGAATCAACAGAGATTTATTTATATTTATTGATGCTATTATTTTAGATTTTCTTGTGGAAGAAGGTGGGAAACAAGCAAGCATTTCACCTGAAATTAAGTAACCTTGTTGCAGGTGGATATGAGTAACATATCCACCTGCAACAAGTTTCAGATGCGTTGCTTACCTTTAATGGACAGAGGAATTAAGAAAATAGAAAAAAGGTTTTTTCTTATCCATCCCCCCCCCCCATCAAAACCTTCGCTCCTTATCTTACCTCAGAATCCAGAAATCAGAAAAAAATGTAAAAGCTTCATTGAATATTCCCAATCTTTGTTATTCAAACCAAACTCGTATGGTTTTTGATTAAATTGGTTGTGTTATATCTTGCGCTTTGAAAACTTTAAAATAACATCAAACTTATGTATTTTTTTCTTCTTTGTGTCTTATAATGAATCATAACTAAAGTTTTAGATGTTAATTAATATAAACATTAAATGTTGTTAATGCACTTGATTTTGGTGTGTTAATTTTGGTGCGTTTTTTCTTATTCCATAAGCAAAGGTAGCAAAATGTTTAATTTATTTATTTAACCACAAACAAATTAACAATAAATTTTCCAAAAACATGTACAAGAACAAGCAGTTTGAGTTATTGTAAACTCCACTTCGATGGCTTCAAAATAACAAAAAGATACAACGAGCATCGCAGTTGTATTACAAAAAGTAATACAACAAGTCACTGAATGAATTGGTATTTACTGAGTCGTGGTTGGCCCTGTTCAAGGATATCTACTAGCCAGCCTTAGTTGCAAAGATATCTACATTATTAAACTTAGAATTGTATGTTTCCATTAACCATAAACTTAAATTTAATGGATACCGCTTCCCAGCGTTGGTACGGGATAGAGGTATTGCAAAAAGATGTTTGGAGAGGAGAAGTGGCTTAATAAAAAGGGCAATGTAAGGAGCACCCATAACTTACAAGCATATGTAAGCAGATGTATTAATGTAGAAGAAGCGAGAGACGTTTGCAAGGATCACAACAAATGGAAATCTATGCTCCCTGCCCTCCCCTCTGGGTGACGGCCCGCCTGTTTATTTATTATTTATATAAACAAAAATACAGTATAAGAGATCATCATGGGTTTCATGTATGTCTACGAATAGACATAGGGTCTTGAAGACTTCATTTTAACTTGTATGACGAATTCAAAAGTTAAATATATTTCTTCTTACCAAAGTATATAGGGCACTCGCATACGCAGCATGCTTCACGTGTAATGTTCGACAGCACGATACGGAGGTGTCTTGTTCGTGTGCCGTCCACGCTTTCATCTAACAGATCATATGAATCACAACTTAACTTTTATTAAGAACGATCACTAATATTGTATTTAAGATAATTTGAAAAGAGTCTAATGAGACCAGTTTAATATTAACTTATCTTCAAGTTAATTTGAAAAATAAAAAGTTGATTTAAGGATAAGATACTTAAAAAAAGTAATATAATATTTTTTTATTTTGTATTGCAATTGAAGTTTATTTTCCTTAATAATTTGAATGATCCTTTGTGAAATAGATTAATTTGTCTGATTTATAATTATCACAAAATATATAAAATAATAATTAGAATACTATTTTACCTGTACCGAATAAAAAATACATGTTTCACTCAGTAAATTTAAAGGTATTTTTAATTACAAATATAAGATACTATTTAAATCGTAATTATTCTTTTATTTAGATTTTATTATATTTAGAACACTAAAAGTTTTTATAATAATACCTTGCTACAGCGTTCCCTTGATAAAATCAAATTAATTAAGATCGCGTCGTCACATTTGTTTACTTTCGTAGCCGCACGCTACGGCGTAGCAGACGTGGCACTCGTAGCACCGTCCCGCGCTCACTGACTGATACAAGGCTTCAATAACAATACCACGTAAAGCTGGCTTCAACATAATAAGTGAAAGGTAACAAACGTATAGGGAAAGTTTTAACTTTAGATTTTAATAGTGGCAATAATTGGGACCTAGAAATAAAAAAAACAATACATACATACATACGGTATTTAAAGAAATAAACTAAGATAGCTGGTATGTATTAATTCCTATATCGATTAATGAATGTATATATCCATGAAATGAATAATCCAAATAATTGATGTAACAATACAAGAAAAAAAACTACTTTTTAATTTGCTTTTGTTCATACATAACTTCAACAACAATACCTCGTAGACCTCACCTCACACAGGTGTATAAAGTTCAACAATAATAAATAATAAACGTATTAGTACGGTTTTGACTTTAGATTGTAATAATACAAAATATTTATGTAACATTGTAGCTTAGTTTAGAACCATACTCCATTTAGAACAAACAAACAAACATATACCTTAGAATAAATCTTATAAATGTTTTCAATGATACAAATCTCGACCAGGACTCTTTCTCTATCTCTCTTTTTTTATAAGAGACGGGATCAAACAAGCGGCGGGAACACCGAGGTGATCAACGACGCCCATGGACACCTGCAACACCAGAGGAACTGCAGATGCGATGCCGGCCTTTAAGAAAGAGATAGGCTCGCTTCTTGAAGGACCTCTCTCTCTCTCTCTCTCAAAACCAATGTAACTGATAATCCCTGACGATGTATTAAGCTTAGTGCGCAATGGGAATCGATAGCAGACAGAATTGTAAATAGGACTAAAAGGTTCTTATACGACGGAGTAAAATACAACGAACGACGGTCAATAACAAAATTATCGAGGATGATAATGGCAATATGCTGAGAATTTACGACTGTTTAATTTAAAAGTTGACTTAAGTTTCTATGTTCTTATAATAATACCAATATCCCGAATAAAATATAAGATAAACTTTGTAATTTCATTAGTCTAACAATCCTGATATAATATTAGAAAAAACCCTAAGAAGTTAATTATCCAGATTATTGCGTACATAATTTCAAATAAGTAAGGAGGCAGCGGGCGTCTAGGTGACAAATCTCCTTAGATTAATTAGCAGATGGGATGCGACACTCTTTAGAACTTTAATTAGAATTAACTGTGATGTTATTACTTTATTCAAAGACATTTTTTTTAAAAAGCTCCTTACAAAAATGAAAAAAAAATCAAAACCTAATTTTATGATATATAATGGTCTATATGGCATTTTCACGACGAGGCCTCACAGAAGACAGGCGTGAAGTAGAATTATTTGTGCGTTACGCAGTGAGAGGGGTGCCGGAGGCCCAATTCTGGTCATCATCCCTTTCCTATACTTTTCTAATAAGAAAAGTTTGAAAAGGAAAAAAGGATCAGAGCGGTATCAAACGTTCAAATTGCTGCGATGATGGCCCAAGTTCGATTCAAGATGGCGTCTTAAAAAGAAGATGCTTATGGGTAGCGGTCACTTATATTAGGAGAGTCACTTGTTCCCTTACGACCTTCTAAAAAATATAAAGAATCAGCTTTTTTATTTTATATTTATTTAGACATACATATCAAATATAGTGGGAGGCATTAGATAGGCAATAGAAGGGGACTGAACAAGATCATGCTGATGATGTAAAATATCAAATACAATTAAATAACTTATGTTCTAGGAACGTTAGGACATAAATGCAGGGCTTTACCAGGTGGCCAAACTACTGGACTATAATTGTTGTGGCTTACTTAGCATTTGAACACCAGATAACCAGTATGTTTTATACTAGATTAGTACATTAAATTATAATGAAGTAGTAAGAATGATAATCAATTTCTCTATAATTTTATCTCTGTTTTTTTTAACAAAAGTCTCCAAAAATTTGTTACAATATAGATCCTTGCTAATAAGGTAGCCAGCCTGGTTTTCCATCTCTGTATTAGAGATATCTGTACTCATGTTGGATACTCAATGGACATCAGCTAGATGAAACCCAACTAAGAAAAAACAATTTATTGAAGACTCAAATCTAGTCCTGGATGTTACCAATGGCTTTTCCTAGGGTATAAAAATTACAAAGTAAAAGTTTACCTAACTAGAGTAGCGCAGTGATGAAAAGTGGACGACGGCTTCCGACAATAAGAGTGTCTACTTTCCTCGATCCAGTGCCATCTCCCAAGAGTTTTGAACCTTAAAAATTTGAATCAAGCAAGCTTTCACTACCGCATCGTTTCAGCGATATTTGGGATGGCCGACTGGACGTCAGCCACTCGGCTGTCCTAAGTCCGCAAGCTTCACGTTCCTTTCGTCAGAAAATAAGATATTAAAAGAAATCCTAGGACCAATACAGAGAGAGACCGAGACGAATATTATTAGAAAGATAAAAGCATACAGACTCCGTTGGCTCGGCCACCTAGAAAGAATGGAAAGAAAAAAAACATTATATAGGCCTTACGCTCTCAGCCACGTTTAGTCACGTTTAAAGTTTAATACTTAATACAAATCGATGGTATTTAAACTAGTTAGCAGTCGAAACTTTCGAAAGTAGGACAGTTCAGTTAAACGGGCACAAAATGCCTGTGACGGATTTTAATTACGCAGTTAAAATGTTTTTGTTTCTGTATTGTTTGAATTAACATTTGAAATGGCGCTTATATTGGCATTTCGAACGTTTTCATTTAATTTCTTTAAAAAATAATGTAATGTGTTGTTATTGATTTGTATGAGAGAGAACGTGTGATTATAATTGCAATTTATATAAATGAGATTAATGAGGAATGTTAAGTTGAAATTATCTTACAAATGTTACTAGATGTACTGAGGGACGCTATAAGCGACTGAATATCGACCAAATAGATGAAATATAATATTATTAAAATATTAAGAACTGTGACCCGCCCGGCTTCGCCCGGGTACCACTAATTATGTTGATCCAATCGCTACCAAACACAGGAATGTACCAACCTGGACAATCCCTGTAAATTTCATCGAAATCGGTCAAGCCGTTTCGGAGTCTATAGTTCTATTGGGAACATACATACCTCGCTTTTTATATCCAATTTTTTTCATAAAAATTTATGTACTATATATACTATACATAGGTACTATGTTACTTCTAGTACCTCCAAAAATATGTGTACAAAGTTACATGATGATCGGACGAGTAGTTTTCGCGTGAAAGCGTAACAAACAAACTTACATTCGCATTTATAATATTAGTAGGGATGGCTAACATTAAGACTGTCGGTAACTCATCCATGTTTAGATCTATCAATGTGAAGGAAACAAGAGAAAGTGTGGACAATTCTAAATAGAATTGATAAATAATCTTATAAAAATATGCAGCATACATATTGTTCTAATTTCTTTGGTTCTGCGGTGGCGCAGAACACATTACTTTGCAATTTCTTTATCCTACTCTTTTAGGTTTTTGGATCCTATTTTTTTAATAGAGGAAGAAAACAAGTTGTACATTCCTTGGCAGTTTCTAATATAAGAAATGAATATAATCTTATTTTACACAAGCCGCTTGTGATTCGAATATGTGACTGGTACATTTAGAATCTCAGCTATCTCTTTCGTTTAAGTTTTTTTTATTTCCATCATAATATAGTATGTAGAATACTCAAGCGTGTACTTCCAAAAGATTTAAGAGATCGGACAGTAAAACTTTAGTAAGGGAAGACGGTACGGAAATAATAACATTTACAATTCAGATGGCGGTCTGGTTTGTCCGCCATTTCATTATGGGCCCGAGTTTAGCCTGACAAAAAGAGGTCAAATGGAAATTCAACCTCGAACAATTTGTAGTTTGTCTTTAAGCTAGCTTCAGAACCTTAAGGTCAAGGTAAAGGTAACTTAGGTAATAACTCGATACCTTTGAAGAATAAGGCTTTAAGATTTTCATTACTTCACACTTACGATAAAAAGTTTTTGATATGATTATTGAAAAGATTAGTTCACTACAAGGTATGTGTACGCGTTTCTTAATTATGGCTACTTAGAGCAGAGTGCAGATATTTTTTCTGGTATAAAAGCATAAGCCATTGTGATTATTGGCTTAGCAAGAGTTCTCGTCATAAGTCAAACGCAACGTGGAGCTACCGAAGTTTCAAAATTGTCTTTTAAACGCCTTTTTGTTAATTGTGTCACAATTTACTGAAATAAGATTCTGCTGACATCCATGAAACGCGAACGTCAAACTTCAAGTGATACGTCAGTTAACTTGGACGAGCTTGTTTGAGGTGATTGACACACACACATTGAAAACCTTTTCCATCACATGTAACTTATTTTATTTTCAGCGTGTATAAGTGTAATATGCAAGAGAATATAGTGAGTAATTGAAGAAAAAATACTGGCAGTGAAGGCGCGACAATAGTTCAAAAATAGATATATAATGAATAAATTAAAATAAAATTTAATACAAGAAAATCAGTATTAGTATTATGAAGAAAAGTTCATGGAAGCTGTTCCGAATTTTATTTGAATTTGGAACAGCTTCAATGAACTTTGATGCACGTCATCACAATTTTCATTAACATTCAGAATATAATCGTAAATATTTAAAAACTAATCCAAAATGGCTTTGCAAACTTAATTTTTAGAATAAATGAGGTAAAATGTTGGTTTATCCTCTGACCCGTTTGTTTTCCCACTAGTTTTTAGTTTAGTTTTTACTTGCACATTTCACAGTAAACAAGGGCAAAGCGAACTCAAGCAATTGCTCGCTGAGCTGGAATCAAACGACTAATCTTGTTAGTGTCAAAGTGACTTTTTAAAGTTCTCACTTGTAAAATATAAAACTTTCAATAGCTATCGAAGTTCTTTGTCCTTATAAAATTTATTTTTATTATCGATAAATGTTAAAATTAACAAAGCCTATTTAAAAATATTAGTAAAGTTGACATCAGTACACTTCCATTGAAGATGGTAAGAAATAAAACGGAGATATTATTTTTTTATATGTTGTTGTTATTTATTTATATTAGAATTTTTAATTGTCACTTATCTTATGGAAAACAGATTTCACGTAATTAGTTCCTTTCTATTCCTTAGTACATGTCCGTCCCCGCTCGCCACAGATTACCCCTCCTAAGTCACGTGTGATTAAATATCATATCTGTGTCCAACAGATACACTTTAAATCCAATACCAACGACCCAACATTATTTACACCAATGATATTATAGTACATATATGCCATAAGCGGTCGAAAAGAGAAGACTGGAAAAGCGTGCTAATATCACCCTTTTCTATAGCTTACATCATGTTTACATTTACGTTTAAATGACAAACGCTAGCGGTCATCTTATTTCTTACTATTTAAATGACACTATCCTTTTTATTTGGCATGTGTTAATGTCACATGTTGCTGTCAATGCTTTGGAACACTTTTGACCGTTGATTTTGGGTGAGTATAAGATATTTATAGTATAAATCTTCATCGATTTACACATATACATTTAGCTGTTTTATCAAATATGTAGTTGAACTTTAAATCTCTGTTCTGCACACACAAAACTTCCTCAAGCGCTGATGTACTTATTATCTATAAATATACTATCAATATAATAAAGCTGAAGAGCTTAGTTTGAACGTGCTTACTTCAGGAACTATCAATCTCCACGAAGTCTCAGTTATAAAGAAAGATTACAGGCAATTTAATACCACGCTATGGCCGTTAGAAGCCGAGCAATAAGAAAAAAAATAGGCGAGTGAAACCGCGGGGTGCAGCATGTATATGGTAGTTTGATCTATGTTATGCTAAAAAATAGAAATATGTATACTGTAGAAACAATCTTTAAGCATTTTGTGTCCTTTTTATCTCAATATGTTACAGGATTCGTAAAACTCCAAAGTAAAAAGGGTTCGATCTCGAAGTCGGCGTTGTAACTTTCTCAACTGATAGGATCGTACCGAGCAATTTATCAAAGTCGCATGTAATCTAACTAAACTTTACTACGCATAGGTGACGCCGTCATGATTTTAGCGCGAAACAAAATTCGAAAAGAAAGCTCTCAGCATTATATATTTAATGATTGCACAATAATAGTGAAAATGTCGTATTCGAGTTTCTTCATTACGAATAAACAAACAAATGTTTTTTAAATTCTTCTATCAAAGCAGCCTAGGAGATATTATGAATTTTGTTTTAATTAATTGTGTACAGTTTATAGAACCTTTAATCAACAGCCTGAGTAGCTTTATCTTATTAAATTGGAATAATATATGTATGTCTCACTAATATTTATATAAAAAACATGTATGTCAATATATATATGTGAGGGTAACAAAGCGCCGCAACATGGAAAACGACACAGACAAATTATACATTAGGTGCTGGAGCGGTCCATTTATATAATCAACATGAAATGTGGGCCGAGTCGGAGTTGTTGATTAAATTATTTCCGTTGTATTTTTCAACTTATAATTTTAAATGTTCGCCAAAGAAACAACAACGAATATGCAGCAACATTGCTTTATATTGAAAGCAAAACCGACACTGCTTTAAGTAATATCTGGAACAACTTCTAAAGTTTCATTTTAATTAGATCCATCAAATTAAAGAACATGTATATTCATTTATATGCTGGATATGAGTTTACTAAGTTCGTAGTAGACACAATTATAAGAACATATTACTTAGTTTTTTTAAAGGCTCATATGTAAGTATCTATTCGAATTATTACAACGTTTCCACATTAATTGAGAGTACAGGGGAGATCCCCGAACAGATAGACGGATCAGGTGAATGTAGCGGTAGGTGCTCGCGTACACGAATGTGACCGATTAGAGGCACGCAGTAATAGAACGTCTTGCGGCGATTACTGTCTGCCGCCTAATCTACCGGATCGTGATGACCACGAGCAATCTGACAAGAGTAACCAAAAAAAAAAGATCTAAAGCGTTAAAGCAGATGTGTTCAGGAGTTTGTCAGGAGGTGTTTGAGTTGTCACAGATCTTCATGAGTAGAACGAGTAACTTATATGTCGGCTTCTATTGATTTAATTAAGCTTGTATTTAAAAAAAATAAAAGGGTATAAATGCATTCGTAATATACTTTTATCAGGTTTAATTATTGCGTCATTCGTAAAGTTCGTGTTTCATTGATTTCATTTGCTGGTAAATAAATAAATTACTATGATTTATTAGTGCTTTAAGGGCGTGTATAACACAGCGTTTTGACTATGACATTTTTTTTAAATTTTATTGAGTCAAGCCTTGATATTATCAGTTTGATTTGCGGGTTATTTGTCCCAAACTATAAATATGACATCTGATTCAAATCTTAACATGTCATATTTTATATTAACATCGTAAAGACTCAGCAACAGGACAGGCTATGAAAACTTCATACTACATACACTGAATCAAAAATATTTGATTCTCTTGCAGCTCAACATGTCCTTAAGCTTATTCAATTTGAATGAAAAATGATGCCTGG
Source organism: Papilio elwesi (assembly GCA_029849275.1). Classification (NCBI taxonomy): domain Eukaryota; kingdom Metazoa; phylum Arthropoda; class Insecta; order Lepidoptera; family Papilionidae; genus Papilio; species Papilio elwesi. The sequence continues at coordinate 11,637,420 of CM056691.1, read as the reverse complement.
CGCTTATGACCTTCATGCTTAATGTTCTAATCTCTAATCTTGATAAATCTTTAATGCAATCCTTAATAAGTGGCGTTAAAAAATAGGATTAAAACTAGCGTAAGTTAAAAGTGTAATTTTTAAGTAAATGTAACCAGAATTGAGAAAGGTATACTTCGGTGGTTCGGGCATGTTAAAAGGATGAATATGGAGTAACGAAAACAACTTTTGTTGCAAAAGTGAGTGGGCAGCGTAGGCAGTGGACGTTTAAGGAGACATAATGGTCCGGTACTTAAAGTGTCATCCTAACTTTAATATTTTGTATGTAAATGCAAGATTGCGTTCAACCAATCATATTGACATTTTGCACACACGTTGCCCGCGGCGCAGAAAATGACACGAGGTGCCTAATATCCCGAAAAAAGGATAGGAACATAAAACCTAATATATGTTGCCGTGTGAATGTACGACAACAGTAATTTTTGATATTTCCTATAACTCCAAGTTAACACGAAATCGGGTTACTAACTCCCATACTTTATTCGTTCAAACTTCTAAGATCGTAATCAACCTATATAGCAAGATATATTTTTTACGTCTTCGAAACAAAATAATTAAAAATCCGCAAAAACTACGATACAAAAATATAAGCAGAGGACCTCCCTCTTTTTTAAGTCGATGAAAAACTTAAATCTGGAAACAAAAACTATCGATTGCAAAAATTATTTCCAAAATCAATCAAAAAACATGAAAAGGAGGTTGTCGACACACAAGCGAATTGAGAATGTCCTCCATTTATTTGAAGTCAATTGAAAACAATATAGTAGACCGTTATATCACAAGCTAATAACATCGAGACGTCTCCAGAGCGCAGAAATGCAGCCGCCATGAAATGTGCTAGAAATAAGAAAATATTTTATTTTGCGAGACACAATCTTGGCAGAAACTACTTGCTACGATTTAAAATTTATGTAAGCTGTATTCAGCGTTTTAAAAGAAACGGATAGCGTGCGACACAAATATTAGACTATTTGAGTGTATTCCAATGCAGTTAATTCATATAACAGTATTTTGGTGTACATATAGTACTGCACTATGCAAGTTTTTTGACCACATTGCCCTTAAGCGTCACCAAATTATTCCAAGCCATACTAAGGCATGTATACGCGATTTATATTTTCAAGTGTACATTATGAGTAGAATTATACATAACTGTATAACTTAGTCGTAGTAGCTGAGTTAATTTATGAGCAATAGTAAAAAAGGTTTCTTGTTAAGTTATAACTGAATTATCAAGGAAAGAGCAAAGGTGATATGGATGAAAAAGTTATGTTTTTTATGTGAAAAGGTGGCAAACGAGCAAGCGGATCACCTATGTTAAGTGAGCGCTGCCCATAGACATCCGCAACAGGCAAATGTGTTGCAGATGCGTTGCCCACCTTTAATGAACAGGGGAGGGCATAGACAGGAAAGGGATATTTCCTTTTTCCCGTTAACCCCTTCTCCGTCCAATCCTCTTCCCCTTCCTATCCTATCCTTATGAGGAAAGGGTGGGAAGGGGTCTTCCCCTAACTGAAACGTTAGCAAGCGTCGATTCCCTCCACCCCCTATCTAATGAAATTAAGAAGATAGTTAAGGAGAGTGCGAGGATGGGGAAGGTAATTGAATGGAATTGGGTGAAGGCACACGTGGGGGTGGAGGGAAACGAGAGGGCGGACTTTCTTGCAAAACAAGCTGCGGTCGGGGTAAAGACCAAGCCTCACTACGATAAATGCCCTGTTTCATTCGTCAAGCGACAACTCCGTTTGGACTCGCTTGACGAATGGAACAGACGCTATAAAGAGGGAGACACAGCCTCGCCAACGAGGGTCTTCTTCCCTGACGCCATTCGCGCCTACCCAGTACTCCGCAAAATAGAGCTGGACCCCGTGCTGACACAAATCTTAACAGGGCACGGGGGGTTCTCCGAGTACTTACACAGATTCCGGTGTAAGGCGAGCCCCTCGTGCATCTGCGACTCGGCACGGGGTGAATCCGTGCTGCACGCCATAGTTGAATGCCCAGTATATGAGAACGGAAACTGCGAAACAAAAATGAATAAAAACATAAGGATAGAAAACATAAGCGGAATAATAAATGGTAAAGAGAATCGGCAAATATTTCTAGATTACTGTAGAGACGTCGCAAATAAAGTAATAAGAAAGAATAAAGTATAGAACCGAAACTGTCAAGCCGGAAAAATAGAATTGTAAGACGATAGTACGTAAGTAGAAATATGTTTTAATGATTATTAATTGGCCCTTTTGCAATAGGTTAAAATTTTAATTATATTGAATTATTATTTTATTTTAGCATTTTTTAACATTACATTTTTACAGGTTTTAATTTTACATTTTTTTTAATTTAGTATAAGTCGCTCTATTGCATTAGGATTAGTTAGTATGATCACAATTTGTAATTAGAATATAAGAATGTACTGATTTCTTAATGAAGAAAACAAAGTCTCTGGCGTCAATAAGCTAGGGGGAGAACGAGAGGGCGGCATAAAGCCTCCCATAAAAAAATAAAACTGAAATTAGGCCTCCGGCACCTGACTTATCACAAGAAATGCTTCTACTTCACGCCTGTTTTCTGTGACGTCGTGGTAAAAATTAAGTCCAAGGGGCTAATACATACAAAGAGTGTAGACCATATAATACAATTTTATGTGTCATTATCTTCACAAGGGCGCCCTTACTGCATTGATTAAAGCTATTTTGATCTATTATGGACGGGGGCTATTAAGGTCAACGCATAATGTAGTTACCGTGGGGTGTTGTTTATAATTAACAACAGTTTCACGGTCAGCGCAATAAACCTTCACAAGCACAGCAGTCATTATCGATGAAAATAACATAATAATTATGACAGTTATATCGTGTGTAGACGTACAGGCCGGTTTAGTGAATAAAACGTTAGTCAAACAAACAAGGTAAACGTTAATTACACTTACTGCAGTCAATGGCGGCAATAGCTGGTCAAATGCCAATCATTGAAAAATATTTAATACTATTATTGTTTCTTCGGTGTATATATCTAACCTCACAATTTACTAGATGTTATAGGCATTATTACAAAAAAGCGAGTTTCGCAACTAAAGCTTAACAAAAAGGACACGGCCGGTCTTGTTCCAGATAAGTTTGTTTTTCACTTTTGTTCTCCGTTATCATTTTTCTCCAGACGTTGACTTCGAAGTCTTTTTTTCTCTTTTTTATGAAATAGATAACGCACCTTTATACGCCAGTTTCTTTTGTTAATATTTCGAAACTTTTTAAAGAAGGAATATATTTTAATTTAATTGTTTTTAACACAAAAGATTGAATAAATTGTTTTACGTTTTAACCATAAATAGCCGCTTGTGAAAAAAGATGTTTCACCGTTCTAATATTATGAACTTGACGGGTTGACGTCAGGCAGGCATTCGGCCTTGAAAACCTGTACCCAAAACGTTATACAGTATAGACTGTGGTTATACTGTTCCGACTCCATATTAATAGGTGATGTGCAGGGAGTTAAAAATGGATAGGGCCCATCCATTTTCCTAACAGAAAGTGAAAACGCGAGTCGCAGCTTACTTTTCTTTTCATATTTTAAATGTTTTATATTAGATTGTGATGTTAAGAATTCTACCTCTAGAAGAAGAAATAGCTACATAAGATAAATATTTACACAAATATTTCACAAATAAAACTCTCCAATAAAATCTTGTCACGATTTCAATCAAAGCGGTATAACGAAATTTCCAAAAACGTGACTGACATGTAAACTGCACTCATATTTCTATCGTAGGTCTCTGTAAATAAAATACCATATTCCTCCTTTTGACGTGACCACGTCTTATAAATCGGTAACGCTAGGAGGTATTCGCAACAAAGTACTCATTGTCCCGTTACGATCGGTGTCCCGTTACGCTCTAGTCGAGAGTAACCGAATCAAGCCGAGCGTGCTTAGAGGCATGACTCATCGCTGTATCAGGAAACGTTGTCACGAATTTAACCTCCCAGCGCCTTGGGCAGCCAGCTAGGATTTTTTTCTTGTTTGCTTTCTTTTCATTGGTTTTTTAGATAAAAAACGAACCTTAGTCTAAAATAATATTTTACGCAGTCTTATCTTGGTTCTGCTTAATAAAAGAAATATGTGTGCAGTTCACGCGCGATAGCAGTGAATCCTTCAAGCATGTGTTCCCAAAGATATTGAAAAAATATGAACTTTATACCTAAAGAGTAAAGTACATAATAAATTCCTTGATTAGCCAAGATGTGTACTATTGCATTGAGCACTTGCAATTCAAAAAGTGAAAATATTTTATAGTATAGCACGTACATCACTCATATTGTACAGCCACGAGCGTCATGGAGACCTTTTTTTATATTACAAAGTGGCAAACGAGCAAGCAGCCCCTGGAAATAAGTACCGCTACCCATAGGGATCCGCAACAAAATAATGAGTTGCAGATGCGTTGCCTACCTTCATGGACGAAGGAGGGGACAAACAGAAAAAAGGATAATTCCATTCCCTGTCCATCCCTTCCTCATCCGTCAAATCCTCTTCCTCTTCCCATCCTTTCCTTATTAGAAAAGGGTAGGAGGGGGAAGAGGACTACAATAAGGCCTCCGGCACGTCACTCATCAGACGAAACGCAGAATACTTCTACTTCACGCCTGTCTTCTGTGACGTCGTGGTATGTCACCGGTCGAGCCGGCCCATTCTTGCAAAAGATGTTCTTATTGCGGGCTCTACCACTGTTGGATTAACTTTTTTTTAAAGGAATACAGTCCTTATTTCCGTTTTAATTATTTTTTTTATTACTTCATACATAGAAAGAAAGAAAGAAAATATATTTATTTACCGAAAAAAAACTAATAACATAATTATAAATAGTCTTGTACTCGGTAAATTAGGTTAGAAGTCAGCATTATGCTGTGCTGGAAGTCAAAACCCCCAACACAGCGCTGATTTTCAGTGCTAACCGTCATGCTACATGATACTCTGATGTTTGATTCATGATACTCTGTACATTACATCGAACTTCAAATCACAACGATACTAAATAAGTTTTCGCTTCAACAATTTCTAATTTCGAAATATCTTTAAACATTCCACATCATTGAGCGACGGCTGTGATATTACTTAATAGCATTACCTTAGAGAAATAATTGAATTACGTCACGGAAGCTTAGTTGCCACGTCTGTTATCAGTTCCTGTCGACGTTGGTTAAATTAATGTCTCGCCTAATTCGAACAAACTACGACGTAAAGTAGGTCAGAATCGGTTCTAAGCTCAGCACTAATGCGTCGTTTCGCAACACACTCTGTACCTTGGATTTCAAATGTTACTTAAAATTGAAATCACTCTACGCCTACGATCAATACAATCCAATGTATAATTAAAACAAAATATTAAGGTACAAACTGTACAGAACACCATATTTTTATACGATACAAATTTTAAGTTATCGCTACACTGGATTACCCTTACTTGCTTTAGATCTTTAGGCAATAAATTTAGAATAAGCATGGATAAGCAATTAATAAAATGTATTGAAGTTTTGTTGATATACTTAAAAAAAAACTTAAGAAGTCGTATTGGTTTGAAAATACCGCAGGCGACAGACCGTTCCACAACGCGGTTTTGGGAGGTAGGTAATTTCGGGAAAACCACACTGTAGTCGAACGCCAACTATCAAGATGGTGCAGTTAAACAAAATATAAGCTCACGGCCGTAACCCAGAGAGGTAGGAAAAGATCATGGATTTCCACTTGACGCGATCCTGGCACACCTCTCTGGCTTCTTCTACATCCATACAACGCATACAAGCTCGTCGGTTATGGGTACTCCTTATATCACCCTTCTTTAGTATGTTACTAATCTCATCGATATAACCTTGGACGTCCCCTACCAACACTCACTTTTGAAACATGAATTTGTTTCGATAGTCTCCCTTCATTGATTCTTTCACCATGCCCGAACGACCGAAGCATTCCTTTCTCAATTATAGTCACAACATTCACTTTTAAGCTACACTTTTCCCTTATAACGCTATTTCGAATCATATTATTAAACGTCACGCCTAACATACTTTTTAAGGATCGCATCTCAACGGCATTAAGGGCCAAACCCAGCACTCACTTCCATGCATTAAGGTGGAGACTAGTACAGTATTGTGTATACGAGCCTTTAGACACGAATACTCCTCACTACTGTACCTGTAGTTAGAGCTCTAGATATATAAGGAGTATCCATATCCGACGAGCTGTGCCTACCTCTCCTTGGTTACGGGCATGAGCGAGATATTTATCTTATTTATTTTCCTTTGAAACCCTCTAGCGCCCAAAATAAGTAACTTAGGATATAAGTAAGTTGGCTTAGATCGTAGTATACTTATCGTATAAACTTAATATTTAATGTGCAGTATTTTATTTTTAATTTGAATATCTAAAGACTACTGTTATTACATACTTTTAAGTTTTCACTTCAGTCGACAGTCCTCAAGAAATGTTTGTTAAATATGTTTGTTCACTATCTTGCAAGTTTGCGAATGTTATTTTGTAACTGGAATATATTTTGAATAAATTTGCAAATAAATATATTTAATCTCGATTTGGTAAAGGACTGTATACCGGTTGTGTATACATCCACGGTGATTAATTGCGGACCCTTCTCGAAGTAAATCTCGAAGCTTGTTAGCGGCTGAATACCTGACTAGAGAGCCGAGCCTGCCCTCGTTACGAATATTTGTCAACCCATAAATTGTTGGCTTTCGTTAACATTTTCGTGGCCCCGGCATCGCTTGCATTAACCGACCAATATTCTTGGGCTATTGGTTTGATACTACAAATTAATTCGGGTCATCCCATAAATATTAAAATTACAAAATATATCAGATTCACAACAGAAGTTATTCTATAATCTTGAACTGGACGAAATATAGTTTGACGAATTGCTCACGACTTGTATAAAAATTTTTGTGAAAAATAGGTGGTCGCATCAAGCGAACAGCCCCGACATCGGTATGAGACCCGCTCGTGTTTTTATTTTGCGATAACTACTAAAATAATCTTTTAAATTAAATGGTGTAAAGGATTATCGTAATGTGAAATGGAATGAAGTGTTTTAGTAACTAACGTATTTACTTTCATAAGGATTAATACTGCAACCTTATAAATTGAATTTCAATTACTGCATTACAGGTCACCACATTTTAAGAAGTTAGAATGGGTATAGTAATTTATTTGTCTCCAAACATTTGCACAATAGTTAAAGAACGAATGCGCAACGTAACATACAAACATTGATATAGTTCCACAAATCCATAATTAAATTTGACAAAACAAGATCTTGTTTTCGATACCGATGCTTAACTTCAATATGACTGTCGACAACAGAGCATCGTTGCGAGGTCACGCGTTACGTGCTTATGAATAATTTACGTCTGTATTCAAATGAGTTAGAAAAAAACACGTTCACCACGCGACGTCAGTTAATTTTTTTATTAATCAATATTGAAACTTTTTATGAAAATACTTACATAAATTATCAGTGCTACTGTAACTATCATTATTAAATCATTAAAAGATGATTTTCAATAATATAAAAATTTGCTAATAATAGTTATATGCATAACATATTAGAATATCATTACAAAATATTGATATTTAAATTAAAATATAAAGTTACATTATTTGGTCTAATGAAGATATAAATCGTGATTAAAGGAACTTAAAGACCTATAAAACACTTATAAGTAATATAAATACATATTACTATTGATATCGAATCAATACATTGAGGAAAATAGGGGCATAAGAATTACGTGTGTTCTCGTATTGATTTTTCGTGAAAATCATACTAAGTCTAAGGAGTGAGTTCGTGCATTGATTTTTTTTATTGAATTTAAATCCAAAAATAGGGTAATAGGTATTGTATACACTTATAATGAACGTTTATAATAAAATAATTTAAAAATACGAAAGTGAAAAATCCTACGCGAACGGACAGCAAAATGGCCTGTACGTAGATACACACCCATGACCTTACATATATGAGTAATGCGGCCGGCGTGAAGCGTTGGACGTCGAACTATTGAAATAATTTATTTATTTTGATGAAAAATATATTTGAGGGGAAATATATAAAATGAATAATGCCGATTACTATGTGGTGGTTGTTTTGGAATACGGATCGTATACAAGCGGTATACAGGGTCCAATTTCCGTAAAATGTTGCGTTGTGAAATTATGCTGGAAATCGCATAGACATGTTCTGACGATGAATAAACGTCTATAAACCTATACCGGCTAGGGTGTAGTTGGTGAGTTATTCACTAATTATGCTTTGGTTTGGGAAGAGTGTGTTTTTGCACTTCGGTGTATTAAACGTGCTCAGAACCATGTCTTAGAGCTTCGGCTTTTTGATAATGGGCACTTGGCGTCTTAGAGGCTTGCTTCTATGATACGTCGAGTTTATATGATTTGCCAACTAACTTTTGTACCGAAATTGAATCTGTCTATACGGATGAAAATAGAGGTAGCGGATACTTGTTGCCTAAGCTTGATTTCTTGTTGGTTCGCAAGCATGTCTCGCAAGCGCGATTATACATGCTCGCTACAATAACATTACACGGGTGTTTATTGTGTTCATAATGCGTCATTGATGGTTGCGGGGTGTTGATTGCAAATTTCTGCTCTGAAGCGGCTTCGCCTAGAGTAATATCTCTATCGCCTGTCGTGGAGTGTGTAGAGTTGCAATTCGACATTACTGCACCTGATATGCTGCTTATGTTTGGTCTTTGGTACATCTTTTGATGGATCATTGATGGGATCAACGAGTCTTCCTGTGACGGGTATATAAGTGGTTCGTGGCTAATATGCTCATTTGTATTATTCGGATAGATTGAGGATAAGATATTGTCGTTTGCTATGGTATTCTGTATTGTAGTATGACGCTTGTCTTAATTAGATTTGCCCAAGTCGGGTCCCTCTATACGGGATTGCAGACTGTTTGCCCTCCATGATTTACAAATCAATTAAGTGGCCTGTAAAATACCCATGTTTATAAACGAAGGCAAATTATTGGTGGGTGATGCAAATTTGATCGAGACTCGCATTATGCGAAAAGTTGGTGTATAACACAATTATATGATGTTCGAGAATTATACTAAAAGTTATTAATGTGGCCGAAACTGCCCTGGCATTAGTTGGTGGAGCCTGTGCATTTGTCTCTTGCGAAGATGGTAGCTGGAGGGAGCTATGCTCTCAAGGCTCGCGCTGACACCGCACAACGAGGGAATTAGCCATCCCCTGAGGCGAGTTTAATACTCCTAATGCGCTCCGTAGGTCGATACCTATGCTGACAATGTCTTGGTGGTGACGCCTTATTATACACTTGACGGTGTAACGCATTGATATGCGAGAAACGACTGAATGGAGTTTATTCACCAATAATGAGCTAAAAACTCTTACTGGTTTACCAGTATTTTTCTGCGATATACGGTGGCCGATCTGTTGTCCCTTGAAGTCGGGGGGAGTGCAACCGGTGGACGGCACTCACCGTACACAGCGGGGATTTCCGCTGGAGCTGTGTACCTCCATATATTTTTAAAGACAAAAATATATGTTGCGATAGTAGGGTTGTATCGGGTATTTGAGATTAAAGCATGTAAACCCTTTACAAGTAAAAATTTTAATGAAATATTTTGGAAATTGCAATTGATCGATAAATTTAAATTATTATTTTGGCAAATTTTATATAGAGTTTAAGGACTTTAATAATAAGCATCCTACGGCTTCAATAAGCTTGGCGAATCTTTCTTCCTCTATAATTCCTAGAAGAACTAGTTATTACAACTCACAAAGTAGAACAAAGTTCTACAACTAGACGATCACATATAAATATATCATTGGCCTAATATAATATAAAAGAGATGATCTTGGTGGTGTTTCGACTTGGAGACATTTTATGTTTCCGAGTCGATTTCATTAATATACTCCTAATAATCCCTAGAGGAAAAAAGGATGGTTACACTACCATAACTACAAATTAAATGGATAAGCCAATTATTAAAATATCACTTTTTCATATTTTCCATACGTTTATAAGTCGTATGAGTAAATAAGTGTTATGTAGTAGACGACCAAGTCTAAGTTGATAATTGTTCTCCGACTTGAGCGGGCACTAACGAAGTAATACTTAGTTAGTGCCCGTTTAAGTTATGTAAGATGTTAATTAAGAAGGAGTAGTATATATCAATTACTTATAGGGAAAATGCAAAAGCAAAGACAATAAATATTTTTTGATGTCTTCTCCGCTTTAAGATTATGAATGCATTGCATTGCATAAAGGAAGTGTCGTGAATTTCGATTGCCAAAATATAATATTGATAGAATTAACGATTTGTGTAAATTTCTTCAATAAAATATAAATAGAGAGAGCAGTTTTATTTGAACAGCTCAAATCAATCATATATAATTCTATGGATATGTTATACTCCTACAAAATTACCGGTCAAAAATGTCCCAAAGCAGTGACGATCACACATGTCAAATAGTGTAAAAAGAATAGCATGATTAAAATAATAAGAAAAAAGAGGACAGCTAGTGTTTGTCACGTGAACGTTGTCAAGTGAAAATGTACACAAATGACGTAAGCTATTCGTGCCTATTGGAACACTTCGACGAGTCTTCACTTTTCGACCGCTAATGGCATATCTGGTAGGCTCAAATATAATTAGACGAACATATTACGTCCCAATCTTGACTAATACGAATGCGTACGTCTAGTACCAACATATTATCTATATCGATGTAATTAGTTGGATGTAGTTATGCTCTCTTTTTGTCTCAAACTGCTCACTACTGCATTGGTGTTAGTCACTATGTTCGGAATATTTGATATGCATTTTCAGAGATTCCTTTTTAATTTGCATAAATACTTTTTAGTAATTGTTTTAATTCATAATGTGAGTTATAATCTCGAAAAGCACAACATTTGGGACTCCGTCTGGTTCAATTCGAATGGTATTGCATATTTATTAGGATCAGAATACCTGCACTAGGGAATACCAACATTACCATATTGAATTTATGCATAGTATAACCACAAAGGTTAATTGTACCCAAACCTTTCACATGGCAAATATTACTGTATAGTCAAAACCGCATATGCAAATCGCTTATTACGTATGTGACTCAAATTTTGAACGTAAAAACATAATTTTAAATAGAAATCCACATAAATTTACCACTCGTTGTTTCTGTAGGAATAAATAAAAATATACAACCACAAAATCTTATTTTGATTGATGTTCTCGAAATTAATACCCACATGTAATATTATTAAGAGCTTTTTGATATATTTTTTAAAATTGATAGTGTGCTGCAATCTCTCAATAAAGTACGTTGCTAATTTATATTATGTGACTTTCTTACTTACAAATAACTTAATTTACTGAGACACAGAGATACCACGGTACTTTATAATATACAATTATTGTTAGGAAATCGTGAAAACTAGGCTCATATAAAATAACATACAAATGTATTAAGAATAGAAAAAGTCTACTCTATGTATAAAAACGGTCACGTTCACCGAAATTTCGCCACAACGTTCGCGTGGAAATGGTGAGACGAATAACAATGCCATTATTTGTTGATTATTTACAAATTAAATATTGTTTTCACCGGACATTTTGTTTGTCGAAGTTTGTTTAACAGTAAATTTTCAACTGTTCTTATGATTTCTTACTTTCTGTGATTAATGAATTTACAATCCGCTCGAGGTTAACATGTGCATTACATATTATGATAATTATTTACTTTATTAATTTAATTTATAAACGTGCAGTCTATGATATGCTATCAAACTAGCAATGCGCCCTGGCTTCGCATGGGTAGCACTGATTATGATGATAAGATCACTCCAACCTTCAGAGCATCAACCGCTAGATCAATCTAAAGATTTCCTAAAAAAATTATCGAAATCGGTGCCGCAATTTCGGAGTCTATAGGGACATGCATACACATCGTCTTTTATATATGTATACAGAATTATACATACTTCTTGAATTATTGCTTTAATTATTATTACTTTGTGTTCTTTACAAAATAACATTTACCACAGATGATTTGCAAAGCATTGTGATCACTCTCAGAATAATTTTAAGTTATTGTAATTTCAATAGACACGCTGGCTCGGTGCTACCATCTGCCTTGAACACGTGATTAATAAAATTCAATCTCAGATCAGACGTATCATTGTGAAATATAGAAATATTTAAAATTTGCCAAAATTAATTACGAGCTTCCCCATTGTAAGAGAGTCATCAAACGTCGAATATTGTATACATTATTTATAGAAGCGATGAGATCGAGTGATATTTATAACTAGTAACTAAAATAAAACGAAACACTCAACGTTGTTACCACTGAGGTCTAAAACGAGGAGCTTTATTTTTACGTGTCGATGTTTTCTGGACTTCGGCGTTATCTCATTTTTGTAAACACGACTAACTTACAAAAATGACATAAGCGGAAGCTCTAAGGCTTAATCTAAATAATTTTACGGATTTTATCGCGTTTATTTTACGTTTTCTGATTCCCGATGTCAGATGTCCCAATGGCAAAAGTTGCTGGCGAAGTAACCAGTTATTTTGATTTAATTACCTCTGCTCCGATCTATGCAGAATGAGCTCACTGTATCTTAAGTCTTGGTTAGAGATTTAATTTGGGCACAGAATCCCAAGCCGGTTGTAGTACCTAGCCATTTTCCCCATTGAAATTAGGATGTTTTTTAATTTCAATAGCCTCGTGTATATTTCTTTCCTTCAATAAAATATTATATAGGATATAAACATTATTGTCTTTGACATGGCTGACCAAACTCAATACTAAAATTATTCGATATCAAACATTTAGCTGTTATTGTGCTTCAGAACTATTTGTTGTTATACAAATAATTGTTGTTATGCGTATGATTAAATTTAAAATAATATGCCAACTGAGCAATAGGAGTTAAAGTTTCCTAGTATTTATTTAAGAGTATTTGGAGCAAATGTTCTAGTACCCAAAAAGTAGTATTCAAAAAACCTGAATTATGAAAAAGGCTTTTTAAAAAGTACTTAGTAAGTAGAAAAGTTAAGAATATGTTAGCTAGTATAAATTAGGGATGTTAGAGATTTGATATTCAGGATTCGATTTCGAATAAGGATATAGGTATAATATTGTATGAGAATCGGGTGTAGATATGAAATTATTTCGGATAATTGGTATAATTCGATTTTTATAGAAATATAAAAGAAAATCAAAAGAGGCAATAAGTTTCTCTCCTTATTTTCTATAATTTGGTACAATCAGACACATAATTTCCTAAAAATTAGTATAGCAAAATTAAAATGACTTTTATGTGTTACTGTGTAAATTGCAAAAAAACGTAATATCATGTCTTGTCAAGACTCCGCTCATATCTGATCTTCTTGATCTTCTTCTTTGAGCCGAAGGTCGCCCAGTGATGGACGAAGGCTCACAAGGAAGGATCCCCTGCCGTCCTTGTTTAGAGGGTACCATGGCCAGATCAGTCCTTGTGGAAGGCTATCTAGGCTGCGTCGACCTGTACGTGGTCGCCATTCCAGTACATTCGCCATCGGATATATGTATATATATATATATATATATATATATATATATATATAGAGCTCCATAACATCCCTGGTACAAATGTTCAAGGCATTAAAAACTGCAGTAAAAAGTATGAAACGAGAAAAAAGTCGTTAAGCGAGCGAACTTAGCTACTGCAAGTCAGGCTACTTATTTCGTTTTAAAAAAAACTTACAGTGCAGTCGAGAAAAGTTGACGTCTCCTAAAATAACGCAAAAGAATTTTCATTCAAATATGTTTTTCGGAAAATTACGTTTTATTTTTCAATTTTAACCATAATTTCGACCTACTCGTCCACGGTAAAACATCGTACCAGAAGAAACGTAAAAGTATAAACCTATATCCACCCATGTAAGCATTCACATTAAGGCTGGTTAATTACTTCATGAGTATGTCAAGGCTAAATAAAATATTGTAAGAAAATAAACTCTGCTACAGTTTAAGTAGCTATATAACTCTGTCAAAGTATCCCCACTAATATTATAAATGTAAATGTAAGTTTGTTTGTAACGCTTTCACGCGAACACTACTCAACCGATCATCATGAAACTTTGTACACATATTCTTGGAGGTACTAGAAGTAACATAGGATACTTTTTATGAAATGAAATAGTGTTTAAAAAGCAAAGTATGTATGTTCCGTATAGACTCCAAAACGATTGGTCCGATTTCGATGAAAATGACAGGGATTATCCAGATTGGCACATTCCTGTGTTTAGTAGCGCCCGAATCAACATAATTAGTACGGGGCGGGTCACTAGTCTATAATAGAGTATCCCAATGCTTTTCCCCTTTCCGTCCCTTCATCCTCTAATTTTCCATTCTTTCCTGTACTCCTGGACGTACAACGTAAAGCCTGACAAAAAATCTTTCTTATGGAAGAAGGTAACGAAAGAACAAGAAGTTTACCTGATACTGTGTAATCGCTAGCCAAAGGCATCCGCAACAATCAATTAAGTTGCAAATGAGTTGCCTACCTATTATGGACAGAGGGGATAGACGGGAAGAAGGTTACTTCTTTTCCACATCCATCCCCTCCCCCGTCAAATCTTCTTCCTTTCGCACCCTTTCCTTAATAGAAAAGGACGAGAAGGGGCATTCATCAGACGAAACGCTACTACTTCACACCTCTCTTCTGCGGTCGTGGTATTTCACCAGTAGAGCTGACCCATTCTTGCGACAGCTGTTGCTGGAGCGGGCTCTTTCCCTGTCGAATGCATTTTGTTTGCAATTTGATTTTTGTTGATGATACAAAATTTTAATTGTGTTACATTGTAAAGTTGCTCTTACTTTTCCATTGCCATCGATAAATTCAATCGGCAGCCGCGGAGGCGGCCCGCAAAGAGCTTTAGAAATCGTTACGAATTAAGAACAAATGGCGCGAGTGAATTTATGTTCGAACCCAAAATGAAAAGTAAATTACTCTGGAAACGACTACAATTAAGACTTAGCTCATTTAAAAGTCTGCGCAATGTGAACTTAATGATGGAATTCATACCCGTTGCTTATTTAACACAATTTTATTAACTTACAAAATTAGATAAATCACCGGTCTTTGTAAATTTAATTCAAGTTGTAATAAATAACCGTTAAATTTGTATACATTTATTTCATGAACGTCGACTCTTGTTATAATAAATTGTTAAGTCACATCTTTACAATAAAGTGATCAAAGTTTGAGCGCGTTAATACATAGTACATATATATTATATAAGGTTAATAGAAAAAATATTTTAGACGATTAAAAATAAAAACTTTTCGTCTCATTTTATGAGTCCAAAATGTCTAACGTGTATTTATAGCTTTAAAATTGTGAAATGTCACCCGCACCATGCTATTTACATTGAAAAGAGAATAGTAGCAACCTTTGTCCATTTTACTTTGCCTATTGTTTTGGCTGTTGATTGAATTTCTAATTAGACTGACTAGATTCTACAACGCCAAAAAGCAATTAACAGAGTTAGCCAAAAACCAATCTCAGTGTAAATGTGGCTTAATTGGATATGTCAATCTGCAACTTTGGTTTTGAGTGTAAATAAACGAGAATTGTTCGTGTAGTCAATTATTCTTGGTATGAATAATTATAACTGTCAAAATTTTAAGGAAATATGAAGTTACTTTATTCCGTTTCAGATATACACTACAAATTGGAACAGATTTGCACTCCTAGTTGCGGAGTACTAGCAAAGATTTGGTCGTACACCGCAATTGAGACTGCAAATTTGTTTCTAAGACTATTTTTTTCTTATATATTTAAAAATACAAGGATATCATAACCGCCTCGTCTCCTAGTGAGTATCGGTCGGTTTTAGGTTCGAGTACCACATCATACACCATTATTCAGATATATCTCGGCGTATATACTTAAGAAAGACGATATAACAAGTACCAGTAAACGATGAACATGTATGCGTGAATGTATGGATGTGGAAGAAGCGAGATGAAAAATCTTGCTAGTTATGTGCAAAAATAATAATTTAGATGATCGGCAGCAAATCGTTTTACGAAAGTATTATGTTTGAAAATGAAAAATGAAAATGAAAATAATTTATTTGAGTCCAGACAATAGACTTAATGGTATAAATATGCTATAGAACATTTCCATGGACACCAGCGGTTAGTTTCAAGAAATATTCGGGATCCTCGCACTAGGCGCAGCCTGTATCGCGAGGACCCAGCTCAGTAGGATTAACAAACACATACGTTAGACGGCAACAAATTACAAAGACTTACAGTAGTGCCATTTATTGATTATCATTATGACTTTTTAACTTTTTATTGTGCTATTTTAAGGATTTCTTCTGTGTCCTCGTAAGTCAGTTTCAACAACCACGACTTCAACCTTATTTTGGCTTTGTTTACCGAGTCTCGATTAATATCACATTTTTTTTAAATTACATTGTAAATATAGGGACCTAAGAAATGTGTAAAACGTTGTGCAAATGTGGAGTTTACCTTCGGTATAGGAACCTTAAATTTTCGCTTTTTTTCAAAATTCCGGTCAGTGATGCTCTTCGTTATAGCTTTTTGCTGTAAGAGGACCGTCTTTAATATAAAAATTTGCCTCACACTGAGAACACCAGCCTCTGAATACAGAGCTTTTGTGGAGTACCTTCTCTTTTTATTGAGTAACACCTTTAATACAGCTCTTTGTGCTCGTTCTAACTCGAGCATAGCAGATACGGTGGTTCCCCCCCACGAGCTTATACAGTACATAATTATGGATTCACAGAGCGCTGTGTATACTAGCAGTGCAGTCTGGCGGTCTGCAGCGTCGCGGATGCGGTACATTATATGTGTCAGTTTCCGGACTTTAGCGGCTAATCCAGTAATATGAGTGTTAAAGGATAGTTTGTCATCAATTATAACCCCAAGGTATCTGATACTATGAACTGGCTCTATAACAGTACAGTTACATTCGTTAGAGTTTTTACATTTCGAATGAATTTTTATAATTATTTGGGTTTTCGGTTTAGAAGATTTGGTTTTGTGGAAGCATAAAAATTTGGTTTTATTTGTGTTTAGTGTTAGAAGATTGTTATTTAGCCACGCGACTGCATCATTAACGCCCTTTTCAACTCTTTGAACTGTTTCATTCCATGTACTGCCGTGGAAAATAAGTGCAGTGTCGTCTGCGTAACAGATGCTCTCAGACTGGTTATTCATGAGACTTAACAGATCGTTCATATAGATTATAAACAGGGTAGGGCCTAAGACACTTCCCTGAGGGACTCCGTAGTTAATAGGTAGTTTCTTGCTAGTAAATTCGCCAATTTTAGTAACTTGAGATCTGCCAGTAAGGTAGCTCCGAAACCATTGTAATGACAGACCTCTGATTCCAAAACACTCAAGCTTCTTTAAAAGAATTAATATCGAAACTGTATCGAATGCTTTTGCAAGATCAAGAAATACAGCGATACAATTTCTTTTGTTATCAAGTAAAGAAGAGATTTTGTTAATTAAATGTGATACCGCATCCTCAGTCGAAAGTCCGGGTCTAAATCCATATTGGTGTCTATGAAGATGAGTACTGATGAATTTGGTTAATTGATTGTTTACGATTTTTTCTAGTATTTTTGAAAATGTTGTCAGTAATGAAATTGGTCTGTAATTTTCTGCAGAGCTAGTGCAACCTTTCTTATGAATGGGGATGACATTTGCGGTTTTCCATAATGTGGGAAACAGACCACAGGATAGACTTAGGTTTAGAATATGTGTGAAAGGGGCTAAAATTTGTGGTTTTATAAATTTTAATAAAGAAGCTTGTAGCCCGTCGATTCCTGGTGCACTATCACTTTTGAGTTGATCGAAAATTTTGTCTACTTCATAAATATTAGTAGGATATAAAAAGAACGATTTAGTATTGTTTGTTAGAGGGTGGGTAGTCAGAGCTAATTCTGATTCAGTTTTGCTCAGTTTTCCTAGTATAGCTTGCGCATATTTATTTCCCACGTTTGTGAAGTATTGATTGCAAAGATTTAAGGAAGAAGTAGTATCAGTAGCGACTGTTAGTAGGTCTGTGTTATTTGACGGTTTGGATGTAAGCGAACAAATATTTTTGATGGTTTTCCAAAGATTTTTAGGGTTGTTTTTGTTTTGCTGTAGTTCCTGACTTTCATATGATTTTTTTAATCTATGTAGCAGATTATTACAGAAATTTCTGTATCTCTTATAGACGAATTGACGAATGGGGTCGTTGGGGAATTTGCGCAGATCCAGATGTAGTTTATCGCGGTGTAACATGCATCGTCTCAAACCAGGAGTGATCCAAGGTTTTAAAATATGTTTGGATTGACTTATAAAATGTGACGAAGTGTTCTTGTTTATGCAGGTTTGGAGCGTTTCATGAAACTTTTCGGCAGCTAAGTCTACATCACTGCTTGCGAAGATATCATTCCATTCTATTTTCTTTAACTCCTCAGAAACAGATTTGAAATTAATTTTAGAGGCTCGGTAATTTCGATGCTCATTAGAATGTTTCGCCAGAGACAAACCTGCTAGAATTATATTATGGTCAGTTATGTCAGACTTACAAACAGCGCCTATCTTGTACTGTGAGTTACCCCTAATAAAAATGTGGTCCAAGCAGGATTCAAGCCTTCTAGGCTTATGTATAGCTTGTTGAAAGTCCAATTCAGCCATCAAACAAAGATAGTCAGTAGTTTGGGCGTTAGAAGTGTCTAAGATGTTTATATTGACGTCACCTGCGACCACTATGGAATCATTGCGGTTAAAAGAAGTGAGAATTTCATCAAGAGAAAAAATAAATTTATCTGTCTTTTTAAAAGACGGCGAGCGATAGATGCCTAGTATTTTTATGTTTGGTAACGTAACAAGGAGACATTCCGCCTCGTCAATCATAGGTTCATGTATTTTTGGACTCCATAATTTATTTACATATATGACTACCCCTCCATTTTGATTAATTATTCTTGTTGTGGCAAAGTAGGAATAACCAGATATTTGCAAGGAATACGGATTATCAGACAACCAACATTCAGTTAATACAATAATGTCGAATATAGTTTTCGATCTGTTGAGTCCGACCATAAATGCGTCAAAATTATGTCTAATACTGCGAATATTAAAGGCCAAAACTTTAAAATCGTGGTTATTAGTGAACACAGTAGTACAGTTCTCCAGTATGTCAATGTCGCAGCACTCAATGCTCAATGTTCGATCGATTTCATTAAAAGTATCTAAATTAGTAATCGTCATTTAAATGAAATTTATTGACGGAAAAAAAAATGCAGCAGGTTTTGCGTGATTGAGCAGTGAGTACATAGTGGGGTACTTAGTAACTGTGGACATTGGGAATTTTACCACCATAACAATTTTCGTGTAAATATGAAGATTCAAGATACCTTTGTAACCGGGTGATAATATATAGTGTGTAAAGATATGGCTCAGTATATAACAACAGGCGCGTTGCATAGCAATAGTCATAATCTTTGAACAAGAATTATTGAATAAACTTATTACTGTAAAGCAAGAAAAATGAAAGGTAATGAAAAATTGAGAACTACAAAATTTGTTATTTTTCTTCACTGTCGAGATTTTCACTCCGTGGGCAAAACACATTATCCAAGTCGCCAATAGTGCGTATGAGTATAGCAGCCTTCCCTTCTTTTTGTCGTATATAAATAAGGCCATTTTTCGCCCAACAGTACTTAAAGTTTGCTTGCTTAGAACGAGATCTAGCCTCGCGAAATAAATACCGATTCTGCTTGGTCAATCTTTCGTTTATATAAATTTGGTGCTCCGATGTATCAGGTGTGATGTCTTTAGAAGTAATATGTTTGCGTGACTTGGCGGCAGAAATAAATTCATCCTTTTTCTGTTTGCGCAAGAATCGCACAATAATTGGTCGAAAGACATTAGGCTTGGTTGAGTTTTTAGGGCCAGCTCTGATTGTCGAGTCAAGTTCGTCATCAGTCACAGCAACACCGATTTTGCTACTGATCAACTTGATAATATGCGTTAAACTTTCATTTCTTGCTTCCGGAACACCAACAATTTCTACTTCATTTCTAAGCATTAACTGTTCTTGAGTGTTCACCTTATCCATAAGAGCAACCACCTGAGTTTTTAGTTCAATGTGTTCTTTTGCTTGGTGATGTTCTAAAGCAGTAAGACGTTTTTCTGTTAGTTCAATTTTATTTGTAACATCATCTAGTCTTTTAGAACATTCTTGGATAGACTGAATGGCTTCAGTTAACTTTTCATTGAGACCAGAGACGTTTTGACGTAGTAATTTGATTTCCATTGCTAAATCTTTAGTGTCCGAAATTTTACTGTCGGAGTCTGTTTGATTCTTCTTTCTGCGCGTAACGCCCTCTGAAGGTGAGCGGTTTCGCACCGGAGAGCATAGCTTTACATTTGAGCGAGTAGCCATCATTGAGAGAAAAAATAAAGAAAATAAATAAAATTCACCCTCGGAGAGGAGTAATAAATGGATTGCACAATGTCGCGTCTGCGGTTGCTTAGTCTGCGTAACTAATCTTTGGCGTTTGCGCAGCGAAGCGTATGTTGAGCTACTTAGGCAAAATTGAGATCTATGCCCACTGTTTAGAGCCGAGGATCGCCTGACCACTGCTATGCATTATAAGTCGCAAGTGACAAAAACACCGTCTTAAGTTTAAGTAATAGTTTTTTCTTTATTTATCAGAATAATTAACTTTAGTCCAAGTATTGACACTAAACTTCAATACAGCACGACCTATAAACACTTTGATAAAGATATAACGTAAGTATATAAGATTTTACTTAATTATTATATTTAAAAACTTAAGATTTTAACAACAACGATGTTGCACGTTCTAACGTCGCGACGGTACCTTTTAAGCTGGTACTTTAATTTAAAATAGATTAAAGATAACGGGTAAAAATATAAACATATTTTAGCAACACCAGTTAAATGTTCATGTTATTTTTTGTCGGTATTTTGTGAGAAATCCAATTTGGCACGCCTTTCATCAATGTTCATTTCATTATGAAGACAAAAGAGGGATATTGATGCGAAATTTCAATTTAACAGGGACAAAAAGTACAGCTATGAGGATATGAGCCTTTAAGTATGAAATCTGGTCTCCGATCAAACTAACAGTGGTAGAGCCCGCAACAACAACATCTGTTGTACGAATTGGCGGGCTCGACCGGTGAAATACCACGACCTCAAGGAAAACAGGCGTGAAGTAAAAAAAAAAGAACTGTGGGTGGCAGTCAGGGTGTCATGCAGCAATACAGCAATCCCAAGGCAAGCTGCTCCCATCTGCAAGATTACTAGAAATATATTATCTTGCTGAAAGCATCCAATCTTAAAATACTATTAAAATAATCTAAGTGACGCAAATCTCATATCTTTAGACAGCCTGTTGATGTCCTTTATATTTCAGGTAATGCAATAGTTACCAAACACCCTTCCAATACATCGCGTAAAGTTTCAAAATATAGTGTGTCATTCCTGAACATCCATACTAATATTATAAATGTGAATGTAAGTTTGTTTGTTACGTTTTCACGCGAAATCTACTCAACCGCTCAGCATACAACTTTGTACACATATTCTTGGAGGTATAAGAAGTAACAGGATACTTTTTATGAAAAAATAGTATATAAAAAGCGAAATATGTATGTATCCTATAGACTCCGAAAAAGCCGAACCGATTACGATGAAGTTTATAGGGATTGTCCAGATTGGCATATTCCTGTGTTTGGTAGCGATCGGAATATAGTATATAATAATCGAAAGTGGCACCCGGGCGAAGCCGGGGCGGGTTACTAGCCGTATATAATTCGTACATATAACTCAAGCTGCACATTAAACTGAAAAAAATAATAGTAAATTATAAATGCAAGAGATGCCTCAAACCAATTTATTTAACAGAAAAACCACAACATAATGCAAGCACTATATACGATTACGACGATAGAGAGCTTATTATATACGATTTTGCCAAGTTGTGTTTGCTCTGCGAAGAAAAACGTGACGTAGTATTTTAAGATTTTTTTAATCATATTAGAAGGTGGCAAATGAGCAAGCGAGTTACTTGACGAGTGAACGCTACCCATAGATATGCGCAACAAGTGATTGAGTCGCAAATGCGTTGGCCTACCTTTAACTGCCAGAGGAGGAGATAGACAGGAAAAAGATATTTCATTTTCCCCATTTATCCCAACCCCGTCCTATCCTTTTCTCTTTCCCATCCTGTCCTTATTAGGAAACGGGTGGAAAAGGGAAGAGGTCTGAAATTGGGTCGCCGGCACCTCACTCATCAGACTTAACGCAGAATACTTCTACTTCACTCTGATTTCTGTGAGATCGTGGTATTTCACCGGTCGAGCCAGCCCATGTGTGCAACATATGTTGTAGGCTCTGCAACTGAGACAAGTACATATTATAAAGGCTATACGGTTACAAATTCATTCTGGTAGTTCGATAAAATATAACCACAGTTAGTTGTATTTGGTTGTCTTTTTAAAATAAAAAATCATAACTTATTGACTCAACGGAGTAAAAAACAAAACACCTCGTATTAGTTTTCTAAGTATCGTCGGCAAATACATTAGACTAGGATAATCATAAATGTATAGCTTGAAGTAATAAGGATCCGGCGAAATCCACTACCATTTCCGATGAAATATGTTCCTTCTTCCGTATTTCCATGGGTCATAAATATATTTCTCATTAGGAAATAATATTAGTTATGTGGGAAAAGAAAATTGCTAAAAGACAATTATCGGTATCTTGAAAAAGACTTAGGTTACCAATGTGAGGTTCGTCTTACAAATGAAAAAGCTATGTATATTGACCTCATCCTCATCATCAATTCTTTTACATAATACTACAAATACTTGATAAAATGTATTTTTGTTGTTTATAGATTTAATTAAAGCTTATCAATAAGATACTAGTCAACTTCATGTGCATTTTGTGCTAGTCATAATCGTATGAAATCGAAACTACCCGTTTTTGTAATGCTACACCGTATTCGAGGCTTATGTACATATATACATACATACATTCTTCTATATTAAATTATATAAGTATATTATTAAAACTGTTTTAGTATGCAAGTAATTTAAGAGCCAAAATTCATGCAGTCGCATTATTACCATCATCCATGACATCTTCGCATGTGACACTCCGGGAAAGAAAACGAATCTAATGACACCGCACTATTCAATATCAGTCAAGCCGGAGGCTAAAAGAGGTCACAATGGAACGGACATATTTACATACATGCGCGCGAAATACGTTATCCTCTTTCTGGGTTAGTCGGGTAAAAAAAATGCAGTTAGGCGACAGCTGAGAGAGTGAGTGAACTGAATAATAAAGTAATTTAGAATAACCATCGGAAACATGATTTTCCATCTAACTTTTGGCCATCCTAATTTCTGTCGCACAGGCAGAGAGGTAGAGTTGGCCAACCAACGCTGCGTACTGTGATTTTTTTTGTGTATAAAGTCTCATACGGAGGCCAATGCAACAAATTGGCCGGCTCGACCGTCGAAATACCACGACCTCACAGAAGACAGGCGTGAAGTAGATTATTCTGCGTTTCGTCTGATGAGTGAGGTGCTAACGGCCTAATTCTGGCCCTCTTGCCCTTCCTTTCCTTTAATAATAAGGAAAGGATGGTAAGTCCCCTCCTCTGTCCACTAAAGGTAGGCAACGCGTCTACAACTCTTGTTGCGGATGCTCGTGGGCAGCGATCACTTGATGTCAATAGTCATCATCTATCATCATCATCATCAATAGAGTGACAAACTGCATGTCGCTGGAATGCGGATGATAAAATGGCCTGGAGGCATCACCATGATGGATAACGTGCCAATTGTTTATGTCTGCGGCAGCTTCAAGTTAAGACCCATCCAAAGAAGCTGACAGAAATACGCCTTCGGTGGTATGGCCAAGGTGTGAGAATACCAGAGAATGGTGCAGTAGATCTAACTAGGAAAGAATCGGGACCAAAACATCGTGTCATATCCCGATTGAGATGAGTGTAGGTAATGACCCATCAATGGCCCAGGACCGTTGTTTAAGAATAGAGACTAGAAGAGCCGATCCCAAATATAATGGGACCGGAAACCGGTTGAAAAAAAATAATGTATTAGTCGTACTTAGCTTGGAAAAACCATTTTCCACTTTGAATTATCATGTACTAAAATCTTTAATTAACATTGTAAAGTTGTAACTGAAATAAATAAAACGTTACAATTCTAAAATC
This sequence comes from Papilio elwesi, assembly GCA_029849275.1. Classification (NCBI taxonomy): domain Eukaryota; kingdom Metazoa; phylum Arthropoda; class Insecta; order Lepidoptera; family Papilionidae; genus Papilio; species Papilio elwesi. The sequence goes on along the minus strand of CM056691.1, from coordinate 11,613,022 downwards.
AGAAAGACACAATTTCCACTGTTTCAGTTCAATTTCTTATTTCAAAGATATTTCTCCGAACTGCAACCATTACGAAATAAACGTAGCGTCAAATTTATTTTTCGCTGGCAAATGAGATTTCCAGGAAGATTTAGTTGGCCAGGAATAAAAGATTGTACAGATCTGTGTATGGTTTACTTCGTAATAATTTTATTTTAAAGTTATTTATCTATTTTCATGTCACAAAAGTTACATATTTTAAATCCGACATATAATTTAAATATTTCTACAAAATCTAAAAGTGTAATTGTAATATTAAGACTTGGAAGGAATTTTATTTTATAAAGAAATCTTTGAATTATATTTGTACGTACAACCCTGGTTCCGGAAACATGAGAATAAAGGAAAGACGAATTGACAGCCTTATTGAATAAACGCCTCGCCACGGCTTCTGGGGAAAATTGAAATCAATATTTATTACACCGTAAACTTTATCGAAAATAGACGTTGAATTTCATAAGACGTTTCTTATTTCTAATCATATTTAAGGTAACAGTAGTTTCTAATAAATTAGTGCATTTATAAATTGATCCTTTTTAACAATTTAATAGATTTTTTTAAATAATATAACTTTTTGATAACCGGATCTTAGCTACTTTAATTATTATAGTACAAACTTTGCTTAGCAATATCAAAAATACTTACTAACGATGCTTAAAAGAAACGAATTTGCTTTTATTCAATTTATTACCGCAAATGAAGCCGTCAGTCTAAGCAGATTATTTCTTCAAATATTAAAGGGAATTAAGTAAAGGCTTACTTACAATGTAATAAGTTTATTACTTAAAGTTAAATTAGGATAATATAATGAATGTACGTGAGTATTCCATTATCTTGACAAGTTGTACTCACAGATTGCAGTTAACCAGAAAAAACCTAACTAGCGAGTTTAAGCGAATTTTATTGTAAGTCGATTAGTTTTCTAAATTAGCAGATGACTTTTAAAAGATTGTCTTCCTCGCTGAACATTTTTGCTACTTGATTTCTTGAACTTGGAAGTATAGGTAAATGTCAAAAAGTTGTTATTGGTTGGCCATGGTATACCTATACGTATGCGTTGCAAAAAGCCTGTGTCAGACCTGGAGTTTTATATGTTTCATATCTTAATATATTTTTTAATTTTATTAATAATAATTTAATTTAATTTAATAATGAATACTAATAAGGTTGCTTCTTTTCATGATTGAAAATCGCAAAATGTGTCTTTATTAAGTAATCTTTAATCGGAATACCTGTGGTAGTCATTTGAATGCATCATTTGAAAGTACCGCTTAAACCACAGTTGCTCGTAAAATATAACCTTATCCCTCGTGAATGGACGTTCTTGTTACTACGCTCAAATTATTCGGTTTCCAATATTCCAAATGGCACACATATTGCTACATTTGTAACAGATCAGCGAGGAAGATTTATTCCGTCTGATATAATATTACAATTTTAATTTAGAATCATGATAATCGACTGAATAAATAAGTAGTTACAATGTTAATACGTACAACAAGGATTTATTAATAAATAATTTATCCACAGTTGTAACCAAAGTTAGGCTATACATAATTTATAATTTAATTTCGTTTAGAAACAAAATTGTATACATGTCAGAGTGCATAGCGATTGACTTCTAAGTATATTAAATTACTAAAGATAATTTAAATTACACTTTCTTTAACCAAAATGGCCTCATCTTTACTTAGGGTGAAACTTTATCCAAAATCAACCCAAACGTTGCGTTGATACGTGAAATCAAATCTTCGATTAATCCGCTCGAGTAATATAAAAGTAAAGAAATAAATTTACGCTTTAACCGCTCAAGTGGACACAGTGTGCGACGACTTCGGTCGTTAATCGGCACATCAATCTTCTAACTTAAGTTCCAAGTTCCAAGAACTTCGGTCCAAGTATTGACATTTCGCCTGTTTCAAAATTACATTATGAATAAACTTTTACCCTAAGAAATAACCAAAATCCAACATTGATCTACAACAAATTTACTCTTGAATGGTTTTATAAGTTAAAATAAAAAAATAATGACTAGAACAGTTTAATACAGTAATATAATTTTACATTAAGGCACCGAACACATGTTTAATTAATTTTTAATTAATAATTTATAATGGACTCGAAACAAATCATTGATCCGACCAACAAGATCTTCCTTTAGATAGTGTACTTTACTAAAATATTCCTAGAACAAGAGACAAAAACAATAAGGCCAACTGTCTATACAACTACTCACTCTTCAAAATGTTAGGCTTTACGAAGTCACAATGGAACGGATATTCTTACATAAATATATATACACATACATACATAAGTACACGTTTAACATTACTCTGTTCTCTTGTCAGTCGGGCAAAAATGAAAAGTATTCTTTCTGCTCAGCCTAGCAACGCTCTCTGATGTTCTGGACGGCGCCCAATGCATGCAATACCAACGTCAAATCGGCCTCTGCTTGTTAATTTCTTTATCCTATAAGAACAAACTATTGTCAAACTGAAGAAATATGACGACGAGATCTTTTTCAAAAGAAAAAAATGCGGTAATTTATTACTTCTTAAATTTAAGCAAGCTAGCTGTATTCTTTTTTGACAAATTTATTGAATAGACCCTAGGGAATGAAACGTAAATTGATCTCCAGTGCTGACGGTGATTTATCGAATATAGTCAAAATCCGACCGCAAGAAACTGTTCCAGAGTCTCCAGAGCTACCGAGATTTATTGTTTTATCGCTGTCGGGGAGTTTGACCCACGAAACATTTTCCTAACAAATGGTTCGTTGAACTATAAAAAAAACTATTAAGTTAATCTAATAACGGCGATTTAAATACAAAATATCGTATTGCTCTTGACCTTAACAAAATAATAAATAACATATTTAAATTGTTATGTTACTAAATTATCACCAATGTAACTCAATATGAATGCCTCAAACAGAAATCTTGAAGTAGACAAGACTTATTTATTGCTGCGTTTCGTCAGATAAGCGAGGTGTACCGACGGCGGGTGGGGTCGGGGCTAAATGAGTCCGTTTCCATCCCCTTAAAAATTAAACCATGCAAAAAACCTAACCTGTTCTAATACTTAACATGCACAAGTTAAGCAATAACATGTAGTGTATGCAAGTTTAGCTTAAATGAGAAGTTTGATTATTGGATGCAAGCCAAAATTTTAATGTTAGGATTTCGAAATGCTAAAAATTCATTTACAGGGGTAAAAGTTTAAATCAGTGTTGTGACCTAAAACAGACTTATTTTAGAATGGAAATCAATCGATTGGCAACGAAATGAACGTTATAGTGAACCCACTAGCAGTCAGGCAAATCAACGTTCATGCAAGACAACGTCAGCTCGGTCCACTAGTTTCTATTTAACCTAAACAGCCGTGCAATTTAACTGAGGTGAGTCCAGTCTAAGCTGAATTGTTTGATATGATTGATCATGTATATCTCAGGGCTGGATTATTATCCTATATATAAACTTTCATCACCTACTTTAGACCTTTAAGGGAGTATTTAGAAAAATTCTTTCGTAGTGTTCGCCTACATAACAGAAATCTTTTTGGGAAATTTTAGGTCCTTAGCTTGATATATCAGTCAGACAATTCTTTTATATTATGTACTTTTGTAGCATATACATTGTATGCCTTTCATCATTAATGTGCTAATTAAAGGATCATTAATTATATATATATATATATATATATAGTTAATCTATCAAACCTGAAGTTGAGTGTCTACATAATCTCATTATCCTTCCTTATCTTACACTGAGCTTTACATAAAAACAACTTTTAAAGTTGTGTTACATAACTTAAGCAAAAAGACTTGAAAAGTTTTTTCTCTTTGTTCTTATTTAATATCTTTTAAAACCCAACTGGAAATGTTGTTGGTTAGATAACGCAATTTTTTTTATATTTTCAGCTATTGTTATGCAAACTTTTCGACACATTACCTTTTGAAATTCATGGAAATTTTTTGTCTTGGTTACTGTCAATTAGGAAATAATTGGTTACAATACATTTTACTTATACATATACAATACATTTTACTTATATACTTATATTTGGCCTCCCACAAAATCGACCGGTGATTAGTCCAGAGTTGCGATCAATAGTCAACCATGACGTCTACATCCAGTGAATGACTATCGGCTGAAACAACTCTCTGCCTGTGTCACATTTATTCATATTTCCTTTGTTTTTTCTGCATATATACTTTACATTGAGGTGACATAAAGCTTTTTTTTTGGGTGTGGAAAATGCAACCTTATTCACGCTTTATGTTCGGGGCTACAGGGGGGTCTGTGGGGCTCTCCCATCGAGGTGATTGATCATAATTTTAACTTAAGATAAAAAGATTATACTTTCTAAATATGTACCTACTTCTGCTGTGTATTAAAGAAAAATTGTGTCCAGTGGCTTGGCCTTGGAAGATAAACAAATAAATTTATTATTATAAAATATAGTCATTACTAGTACCTCATGACATACATACATATATAAGACACGTAAGTTCGGTAAAATAATAGAATTTTATATTTCTGTCAATATCAAAATGGATGTTATAACATAACATAAAATGAAGTATTAGGTTAACAAGACCTGACCTTTGGTTTGTTTGTTGTACAAACTAAATTCAATTACAAAATTGTATTTATTTATACTTGTTAAATGTAGCGCTATTCGGATAATCGCAAACACTTTACTATTTCGATTGCTCTGAATGAGTTCCAGAAATGGATCCATTAATTTGGTAACGTAAATTTTAACTAACATTTCAACGTTGTTATTTACAAAGAGTTCTAATATCATCTTGATTTCATTCATTCATTCATTTTCATTTTGATTTATTTAATAATTTTGAGACATTTCTCATCCTAAATCCCAGCATTCTTTCATTTTTTTAAAATAAAAACCTTAAAACAATAGCTTTATAAATAAAAATCACTACTTGTATGTTTGTTTGTCCTCTGCGAGTTCTTAAATCATAAATGTAATGATATTTTGGTAGGCATCATAAAATAACTCGATTTTATTGAAACTTTTTGCACAATGTTTTGACTTATTTCAGAAGACTTAAATAATTTAGAAATATTTGAAAGTTTTAAAATATTAATATCCTAACTTATATATAAGCGAATGTCAGTTAATTTGTTTGTTTGTTTATTACGCTTTGCTCCTGAACGACTCAACCGATCATCATGAATTTGAACACACACATTTTCAGGGGTACAGAAAATGACTTTATTTTTTGGAAAAAATATCCCGATAATAAAACCATCCCAAGATACATAAAACCTTAATTTATATACAGTATCCGTTGTCATGGTAATGTATTGGAAGTAATTGCGCGAAATCATCTTACAAAAATTTAAACGAATGCGTGCGAATCCGTGGGAAATTGTTAGTATGGCATAAAGGGCGCATCGATTACGTGTGCTTAGCTAGTTGATATGTGTTCTTGTCTAAATTGGAATTCGCGATCCTTATACTGGAGCCCCTTTTGTCTTCATAATGAAATGGAAATAGGTTGAAGGCGTACAATAAATTGAAAAGATCTCAATTTTCCCCAAATAGGGCTTTTGGTTTTCGTTCTTCATCAAACCTATTTTTATCTTGGCTCTATGGAATAATGGCATTTAAAGCTTCTGTTTGTTTACACATTACTCAGCAGTAAAAAGTAATATAAAATAGTATAAAAAAAACAAGATTTAAGACACTCTTATTTTATTAAGTTGTTGAACATTGTATTGTACTCTTTGTTTTGCTTTTTTTAATTCTTAATTTGGCTAGCTAGAAGCCTGATCTATACATATAATAAAACTGTAACTGATCGCTGTCTGTATATAGAAGATACTTGAAAAAAACTATTATTGGGGTCTTTAGAAACGCAATAAAACTCAAAACAATAATTATTAGATTTTTTGTCTGTTTGTCTGTATGTCTGTTTGTCTGTGCGTTTGTTACCATTAATCTCAGAAACGGCTCAACCAATTTGGGTGTAATTTTTACTAATTTATTGTGGTATGCTTCACTTAACATTTAGTGTTTGTTTTATCTCAATCGGCCTATAAATAATAAAGGTATATCAATTTAAAGAACCATGTCAAACATCTGTTCGATAAAAATTCTATAAAATAACTGTTCAGTTGAGTAGGTTGAACTTTTAGTTATACGAGTACATGTTATATTACGATCTTTAAAATGGTGATGATTGAATGTTTATCACGGAGTCCCCTCCCATCGTAAAGAAAATTAGTTTATTTTTTAGATGGCGTTACGAGTACAAGGTGAGAAGCGAAAGATACAATTAGAAAAACAAAACATAATAAAACTAACTAAATTTAGTATTACTTTTAATATTAAATAACAGACTAAAATCAAAATTCGATATTTTTCATTAATACGTCTAAAGCCCTAGCGGAAAAAATGCGAACCAGTGCGATAATACTATAATATTTTGAATGCGAATGTATGGATGTTTGTTACACTTTCACCCAAAAACGGCTGTACGTATCTAGATGAAATTTGGCACAGATATAGATTATAGTCTGGATTATAAAATATATAAAATAATATCTCATAGGCTGTCCGATGGAATTAAACCAAGATCAATAATCGAGGTCGAGCGCTCGACGCTCTGTCGGACCTGCTCGACTTCGAAATCGTAGCTCCACAGGAGGAGGATTTCGAAGTGCTACCCCCACATAGTGGATCACACACCGGGTGTGCTTGATATTGCAATCATTAAAAATATCAATCTCGCCCTACGTGAAATAAAAGTGATTCATGAGCTTCACTCGGAACACCGATCAGTTAGTTTACGGCTAGAGCCTTATGCACCAGCCTCTCTCTGCAACGAGAATTATCGTGCACTGTCACAAGCTCAGTCCTAAGCTCCAAAACATTAACTCGCCGTAATTAGATTCCATCGCCGATCGAATAGTAAACGAACAAGATATGGGCGTTGCAATCCGAACTCTCATAAGTCATGTCCAAACTGCCATCGAGGACTTCTCCTGGCAGATCCCAGTGGTGGATAACCATCGCTGGGAACTGCCTCCGGACGCTAGGGAATTACTGAGACGTAAGAACGCAGCCACCTGAGCTTATGATATGTATCCCACTGAATCGCACCGAAAGCGGCTACGTTAACTACAGCGTGAATCGAAACCACGCATAGCCACCCGCAGACTTTCTTAGTAATCGAACGTTCCGCTACCGCGTCGAGGGAGTGTGCTCTCCAGCACAACACGTTCGAGCCGGCGTGCCTCATGCGTCCGTGCATAGCCCTATTTGCCGATGACACCTGCATTATCACGTCAGGCCTTCAGCCTGATATCATATGTCGACGTCTTCAGACTGCAGCCACCACTCTCGGTGAGTGGTTCCTGAAATGGAGGATCTAAATAAATCCAACGAAAGCCACGGGCCTTTTATTTTCGCAACATAAGGAAGCGCACCTCCCGCGTCTCCCATCCATTAAACTCATGGACAGCCAAATTCCCTGGGAAGATAAGGTAAAATATCTAGATGTCATCCTTGACCGTAAGCTTAACTTCTCCGATCACGTTACCTGGGTCAGAAACCGGGCGTCCTTCGTACTAGGCCACCTATTGGCATTAATCAACAAAAAGAGCAAAATGTCCCTCTGGAACAAGGTGACACCCAGTCGACCAACCTGTCGACCAACCAGTTGACCAACCAGTCGACCGGCCAGTCGAACAACCAGTCGACCAAACAGTCGATCAACCAGTCGACCAACATTGTCTGTCTGTATGTTATATCTGGTAATGGTAACACCTATATTTGGTAACGCAGTATTTACACGTATATAGACGATTTTATAAATTATGCCCGACCGACGATACTGTGTCGACCCCATATACGCGGGAAAAAGGCAGAGAGATGATGGGTTACGTTAGTATTAAATAGGTAATATCATTTCGTTTAAGTAACATTGCAGGGCGTGTGGAACCGCGGGGCACTGCTAGTCAGAAATAAAACAAAATAATGAAAAACGTCACAACAAATTTTTCTCTTAAAAATGCATTCGTAACTCATGCAATTGTTGTGGATGGAAAGGGTGAGCCGATTCCGGCCTTTCAATAAAGAATAAATAAACAGACTCTCTTAGTTTAGTAAGGTAAATATGGAGAAGCATAATAATATGTTAATGAAGTTTTAGCCTCAATCTTAATACATACAGAAGTTAAGTTCGATACGGGATCATTACATATTTATGAGGGCTTATTACACGATACTGAGCACAGTTACGTTGTTTTGGTTATACCCACGGCCACTAGAATCAATACCCTTCTCATGGCGAATCTCTTGAAATAGTTTAAACCACAAATACGAAATGCTTGTTAGAGAAGCGCGTGGGCGTGTCTTTCGTACATCTTACAGTGCTTGTAATTTACATTGTAGAACCACTCTAGACCGTAAATTGAATATTTGGATGCTTAAAAGAAGTCTTTTTTCTACAAGGGCGTGTCATAAATAAGATGTGAGCATATTTTAGGATCAATAGGGATTCTAAAATAGGTTTTGATCTACCAGCTAAAAAAGAATGATTTTTTTGGCTAGAATCGCCAGACATCACAACAAGTCTGGTGTCAATTCATCCAAAATATCTATATATATAAAACTCTAAATTTTGCATATACATTCGGTAGGTCTGAGGATAGGTTTTTATCTATCTATAATATTATAAATGTGAATGTAAGTTTGTTTGTTACGCTTTCACGCGAAAACTACTCAAACGATCATCATGAAACTTAGTACACATATTAGTAGTAGAGCCCGCAACAACAACATCTGTTGCACGAATGGGCCGGCTCGACCGGTGAAATACCACGACCTCACAGAAGACAGGCGTGAAGTAGATTATTCTGCATTTCGTCTGATGAGTGAGGTGCCGGAGGCTTAAATCTGGTCCTCTTCCACTTCCCACCCTTTGATAATAAGGAAAGGATGGGAAGGGGAAGAGGACTTGACGGTAGAGGGGGTGAATAGAAGAGGGATATAACTGTTTTCTGTTGATCCCTTCCTCTGACCATTAAACGTAGGCACACATCTGCAACTCTTGTTGCGGATGCTTGTGGGTAGCGATCACTTGTTATCAGGTGAACCGCGTGCTCGTTTGCCACCTTCTATTAATAAAAAAAAACTCAAATATGTCCTTAATGTATTGGGCGGTTAGTCTCTTGATCTGTATTGGTCCCAAATTCTAGTAACTTTTTCTGTTAGAAAGAAAAACGTACTTATTAATACTTTCTATTTGGTGAACCACGACCATTACTTTGACAGACAGACTGTATTACAGCGAGTTATATGAATGTATAATCCTAACTAATATTCTGAATGCAAATGTGTGTTTGTTACACTTTAACTAGTCAACGACGCAACCGATCATCATGAAATTTTGCGCACAATTTGTCAGAATTTTTAAATTGAAAAAAGAAACTGTGCGAAAGATTCCTTTTGTCCCAAAAAATAAACATTACCCAGGGATAGGAGAAAACATTACACTTAGATTTATAATATCGAATGCCTTGGTAATGTTACCAACTTTTTGACACACGTTACTTATAATTCGAAGTTATACGCGGTCTCATCTTATGAAAAGTTCCATGCATACGAAGCCACGGGCACCAGTAACTCTTTCTAATAAAATTAAAGTGTAGTATACAGACATATTTGTATGTAAACTACGAAGAAGCTGATTTAAGTCAGCTTTAGCAGATTCTCCGTGGCTTAAGCTCCAAAGAGTTTTAGTTATTGGTAACAAAAAAATCGTTTGCGGTTGAAACAAATATTTGGCGGTGTATCTAATTGCATTTCTTTTTCCTTTGTAATCCTTCCTCCTTCCTTCCTTGAATAGAGTTCCTATTATATAATTTTTTTATGTATAGCGCCATTTAAGCAAGATGGAAAAAGTGTAAAACACAACGTTGAATAAGTAATGGCACCACTTCCTACAGAAACCGCAAATTCAATTAAGAAATTGTTACATTCAACCGCATGTCTCAAACTTTCTCGTGAATTAATAAGTTAAGGAGTTTAACACGTGCGAGCTATTAACCAAAGTTATCGATTGCAAACTCGGAATGTTCAATCTACAAGTCTTATTAATTTCGATCCGTAACGTTTGAGTACAACAATTAAGTCGTTTATAATGTACCGACTTGAATCGTTGCTTCGTACTTTGTACTCGTACCTCTTTAGGCATGGGTATAAGAAAACACAATATTGTATTGAATTTTGATAACTTAAAAGATAAGATATTTTAGACTAAGTAATAAGTTAATCTACATATGAGTCTTGTCTGATAGAATGTATTTTTTGACAAAAAACAGCAACTTATAAAACCTTTTCCAAAAACAAAAACAACACAAAAAATATTAGTTACACAAAAAATGCAAGAGACTACCACTAAACAGAATTTTGAGGTACCAATAAGTTATCTAGTATCATCTATCGGCGACCACAATAAGAAAATTATGTGCACAACAATTTTAAATAGACGATCTAAGTTGATTAATGTTTAAATTATCAAAGCGTGCAGAGCAGAATCTGCTATTAATGAATCTTAACCGGAAACTATGTAGTATTTTTTAAGTAACGCTCAATTACGGTTGAATGAAGTTTCATATATTTGGTAACCGATATTTAATAAAATACAAGTTTAGTGTTGTGGCGGATGTCAAAAATATCTTGCATTATTTTTACTAAGAGATTTTTTCTTTTTTTTTCTGCCTGATTAAGCAAGGGGCTTCGGGCGGCTGGGCACAGATAATAAAGGGTTATTCCTTTTATGAACTGACAATAGATAAAGATTTTATTTTTTTTAATTTATTTACGTTAAATAAGATTCCCGACCGACCTCTTTAATAGCAAATTTTTTAAAGTGGCCGATCTCTCAACTCTCAACGTATGTATTCCTTTGGTCATTTAAGTCAGGTTATGTTTTAACATGCAACATAATTGGTATGGAGGTATAAATAACAAAGACTTCTAAATGTTCATTCGAACCTTTTTTCTTATCGTAAATAATACACTAACTCCATCTATCCACTTTTTGACAAACTAATTATAATTAGCAGATAAGTAAAAAAAAGGATAAACGACAGATTAAAGCCTTTTGCTTGCTAATTAACCAGTTTCTTATTAACGTTAACATAAAAGGTTCCAATTGAAACATCCCTTTACGAAATTCACTGAAATTGTTCATAACAAAATTTTAATCACCGCTCCAGAAATGCACAAGCGTGTCTAACAAAAAGGGATGCGCTATGTTCCTAGATGAATAGAAAGTCTGTGTGTTTTGGGAGAAGATGGCCGATGAGAAACGGTTTATCTGATGTTAATAATTATTGATTATTTAATAAACTGTCTTAGTGTTGAGCCATTTTCTCTTGATGGCCTTTAAATTGAAACTAACTAAGTATCAAATGAATAGTATTTTGTAAGCACACCAACAAGGTATTTGAAAGTTTCGTATACATAACTATGTCATTTAACTTCAACCCTTGCATATCTCTCGACTTAGTAGACAATTTTCTGAAATTTACTATCTACGATTAAGCAAATGTATAAAGTTAATTACATTAATTAGTACTTGTTGAGTTAAAGGGCAATATCATTGGCATGATGTAGATATAGCTTACACTTTATATATTTTAAATAGCTTTATATTATAATTAATTGAGAGAGGTATGCTTTGATGGTTTGGGCATTTTGAACGGGAACATAAGTGACAATTTTAATAGAGGACATCCTAGACGAACTTATGTCAGCGAAATTTTTGAAATACTTAGGAAAGGCTGAGATTAAGAGAACCTACTAACGTTTACGTACATAGCAACATGTGGGGATGTAGAAAAAGCGAGATAGTTATTCCGCGCTTAAGCCAGGATCGTGCGTATTGGATATCCCTATTCCTGTCTAGAACTTTAAGTAACGGGTGTGAATGATTATTTATTTACGTTTTATACTGTCACATGGCTATCATCAGGTATAATGTACACACCGAGAGAGAAGGCAGAATGTACAACTACTCCTGTGTAAATAATTAATAACGCTTATCTGATAAATTTTCCTTTACTTTCGCATATAATGAAAAGGACCGTTTTATACTTAAACCCCGTTCATTTATTAGTTTTAACCGCCGGAGCTATCGCCACCGAGCTGTAACTCTTCCTAACAAATGTTGTTTCCTCTGGCGTAATTTGTAAAGGATTAGCGCCAGACTCGAATAAAAGCGATTGGATAAGACCATACCATAAAACAACAACGAGATACGTTCTACTATATTTTTCGAACCTTACAAAACTTATTTATCAATTTAAAATTTATGAAAGAGTTTCTGAAATGACTCAAACTTTTTGCCTGGATTATTTAAACGTTGCGAAAAGCTCAATTCTCGTTATACAAGTCAATTAATTATACAAGTGATACTTTTTTTAATTTTAGTTTTGACGTTCGAAGCACTTGAGTTCTAATTTTTATTTCCATATTAATTAAATAAAGAAGACGTGCAGACTATGAATTATTTACTTTATTTATTCATACATTTATTTTATTTTCATTTATTTTTCTTATGGAGGTTCGGCGTAAAACCTACACAGTAGTTCATAACTCCAAACATACTGTGCCGACCCCACATGAGTGGAAAAAGGGCAGGGAGATGATTTATTATTATTTTGTTTAAGCCTAAATCGAGTTATAATCGGTAGAACTCGTCGCGTTTATTTTCAATGGTGAAATCTCCCATTAGGGAAGGTAATTATAGTTAAATAATAGAGATTTAAGATTGCTTTAAGATTGCTTACCTTGCTACAAATATTATCTGTGTTATGATTGAATTTTTATTTAACTCCTCTCTTTATTATTTCCTAATTACTACAAAGTAAAGAAAGGTATTTACTGCAGTCATATATTACCCTTCGGAAATAGGAAAATATACTCATAAGTCTGTGACCCTCCATTACTCTTTGGTGATATCGTTCAGTTTGATAAACTGGTTGTCTTCCGATATTGCAGGCGGACAAGTAAATTGATGTTATTTATACAGCAGTAGATGTATATTCATAAATCCATTTCATCTAAATTATTGTAAAAAGTTATTGTTGACGTAATGTACAGTTTATAAGTGGTAAAATGGTACGTATCAATTTAAATTATTTACTTAACAATACTTTTCTCATACATTGATTTTCTTAATATTTTTGGAGAACCAGATCTTCATTATTGTTCAATCAGTGAGAATACTGATCAACCCTCCCATATGTGTATGTTGTATATCAGAGGCGGCAAGGGGCGCCCTCATCCGGTGTTAAAAATTATGAAATTGAAACAATCAATTAATATAAACAAAAATAGTATTGAATTAATATTATTTTTTAAAATATTATTGGCTCACAAAAGCTTCGTTTCGGGTTATATCTGTATGTTAGTTTAATGAATATTATATATTTATATCTATGAATTAAAAAAACATATCTAGTAAGACTTTAAGCGTTATTTTGTTGGTATCTCGTAACACAGGATCAGAGTGTGAATCCTAACAAACCTACAGTCGTTTCGTTAATAAGCAATTTAAGTTAAAGTTATATGATTTATATTTCATTTTTAAGATGAATAACAAATAGGAATTAACTAAAGTCTCATTGGAAACGTTCCAGCATAGCGTTAATGCGCTTAATAACTGTGACCGGCCTAAGCATTCCCGGCATCAGTCTCTCGTAAACAAACCTAATCCCGTCTAATGCGCTTATCTATTTATAACTCTCAGGGTCAAAATACTTAAGCTTATATTATTAATATGATGTTTTTTTTATCAACATCTCCCTGCCCTTTTCCCACTTCATATGGGGTCGGCATAACAGGATTTCGACTTCCACAATGTTCTATCGTTTGTCATTTCAATCGTCATTTTTTTCTTAATCATGTCACTTTTCATTTAACCCCTCCATCTTTTCTTAGGACTTACCCTTACCGACATATCGGTCTTAACTAAAACTCTCTTTGTTATAATTTATGTTTAGAATCTTGCGTTTTTAGCCAATACGTACATACATGTTTGCATCATGACTTAGATAGCTGACCAGAAACTATACCTGACTGTAACTCGTTAGTCATATGGGTAGCTATGGTCATTTAAGGTGAAACACACGCTTGTTTGCCTCATTCTTCTATAAAATAAAATCTAGGAAAAGATTTTGCAGGTTGTGATGGACTGTTACCTTTTCTATGCCTTTATTCTTCTCTTTAAAAGAACGCACATAAAAAGTTTTCGTCGTAGTAAATTTTTTCAAAATTGAATGTAAACATATAAAAACCGAAATTTAATATTGAAACTAAAAAATGACAGAATTCGATCGAGTTTTCACAAAACAAATAACACACCACAAAGCATCGATTGTTCTACATAACATAGTTGGATAGCAACGGAATTCACAAATACGAAATTATATCATAGACCTATATTATTAACACATATACGAATATATAAATCTTAGTCTAATTACGATATTGCGCAAGGATATAGGGAAAAGAAAATTGCTGAAGGATGATTAATGGTATTGAGAAGGATTTTCTGTCGAGCAAACTCTTTGATCAATTTGTGATCAGTTCAGAACTGGATTCGATCACAAAAGATGAGGTAAATATTAGAAAATGGTTTTTCAAAGTTTTTTTTAACGAAAAACCTCAAGTTATATACAGATTTCCTTTTTTCAATATTTACAAACTAGACGACGAGTTATTTAAAAAAAACGAAAGTATGACAAAATTAATGAGAGAAAAATAAAGGCTGTAATTGAAGGATTGACTTTAGAATTCAAAAATTCGAAATAACAGTAATTTATTTCTTTTGATATTTAAATAAAATAAATAATAATGCGTTCACTCCCGTAATCCAAAGAGGCACGTAGAGATTACGGATTTCTCTTTGGCACGATCTTGGCCCACCTCTCCACCACCTTCATACAGCTGTGCGTCACTTGCAAGTGGGTCACGTGTACTTTTTTAAATGATACATTAATTCCAGTGTCTGGTATATGGTAGCTTAAATTAATTTTAGAATCAAAATATTATTTTTAACACTTTTTATTTAAAGAGATTGTGGAAAAGTAGTTTCTTAAGCCGGATACATCATTTCCTTTACTGCGATGAGTTTCCAATCGCTTTGGCATTCCCACTTGGTTTCAGCTATAAAGTTAATTGCGAATTCAGGGATATTCTGAAGAATGTTCTTGGATAACAATTTGTACCAGACGGCAGATCCCGGTTTCACTTTTGTACATGTGCTATGCCTCTGTTTATTAGAGACGTTAATGTTATTTTAATAATTATGAAGCGATATCCATATCTCTTGGTGAGAAACAAAAGCCAAACAAAATTGATATGATTAAACTTAGCTAGCAAGTCACTAGGCTTTTTAATTTACTTCGTAATGTGTGATAGCTTAGCCGTTCCAAATAACCAAAAACGAGTGATGTAAAATATGCCATGGATATTAAATAAACATAAATACAGTTAAAAATGCTTATGAAATATATTTGCAGCCATAATCGACTTATAATTCACTTATACCCAAGAAAATAAACAAATAAATTTGAACAGTAAGAAAACTCTGTGCGAACATTTATCAAGAACACAATACACGTTCCAATACTGAGTTATATGGCAAAGTTTCAATAAACGTGACCTAAGTAACGCGTCTCGAAATGTAGAATAAAACATTAATTTGTATTCATGGGCACGTTTTATTCGAGTGTTGTGTATTAATAAACAAAGATAAATGTTTATATTGTCTTATATATGTTTACACGAAATAGATAATCCTTGATACCGTCCGTCTTAAAATAAACCCCGTTCTGTTACCGTTGTCGACCGGTAACACTCCTGAACATTTATTGAGAGCACGTAACACATTATCATTGAAAGTTCTCGAATAAAGTCCATGGCGAAACGAATGGCTTACGCAAGTACTAAGCACGTTCATTGCTGGAAGTAACTCAAACGAAAGGATCTCCACAACGATTTCTGCCCTCCCCTTTTTGAATCTCAAAACCTTGTAGATTATTGTACATACATTTATAGCATACTAGCTGTGCTCCACAATTTCACCCGCTGTGGCGTTTAATTAAAAAAATCAAATTGCCTATAAACAATATGTTAGACTTATTTCTCTGCGATATGCATTATGCTGATTTTCGCCACAACTTGGCAACGAATTGTCCACACGAAGATGTTATATCATTGAAGAAAACACACTTTTGTTATAGCTCGTTTAATTTACTATCTACGATTAAGCAAATGTATAAAGTTAATTACATTAATTAGTACTTGTTGAGTTAAAGGGCAATATCATTGGCATGATGTAGATATAGCTTACACTTTATATATTTTAAATAGCTTTATATTATAATTAATTGAGAGAGGTATGCTTTGATGGTTTGGGCATTTTGAACGGGAACATAAGTGACAATTTTAATAGAGGACATCCTAGACGAACTTATGTCAGCGAAATTTTTGAAATACTTAGGAAAGGCTGAGATTAAGAGAACCTACTAACGTTTACGTACATAGCAACATGTGGGGATGTAGAAAAAGCGAGATAGTTATTCCGCGCTTAAGCCAGGATCGTGCGTATTGGATATCCCTATTCCTGTCTAGAACTTTAAGTAACGGGTGTGAATGATTATTTATTTACGTTTTATACTGTCACATGGCTATCATCAGGTATAATGTACACACCGAGAGAGAAGGCAGAATGTACAACTACTCCTGTGTAAATAATTAATAACGCTTATCTGATAAATTTTCCTTTACTTTCGCATATAATGAAAAGGACCGTTTTATACTTAAACCCCGTTCATTTATTAGTTTTAACCGCCGGAGCTATCGCCACCGAGCTGTAACTCTTCCTAACAAATGTTGTTTCCTCTGGCGTAATTTGTAAAGGATTAGCGCCAGACTCGAATAAAAGCGATTGGATAAGACCATACCATAAAACAACAACGAGATACGTTCTACTATATTTTTCGAACCTTACAAAACTTATTTATCAATTTAAAATTTATGAAAGAGTTTCTGAAATGACTCAAACTTTTTGCCTGGATTATTTAAACGTTGCGAAAAGCTCAATTCTCGTTATACAAGTCAATTAATTATACAAGTGATACTTTTTTTAATTTTAGTTTTGACGTTCGAAGCACTTGAGTTCTAATTTTTATTTCCATATTAATTAAATAAAGAAGACGTGCAGACTATGAATTATTTACTTTATTTATTCATACATTTATTTTATTTTCATTTATTTTTCTTATGGAGGTTCGGCGTAAAACCTACACAGTAGTTCATAACTCCAAACATACTGTGCCGACCCCACATGAGTGGAAAAAGGGCAGGGAGATGATTTATTATTATTTTGTTTAAGCCTAAATCGAGTTATAATCGGTAGAACTCGTCGCGTTTATTTTCAATGGTGAAATCTCCCATTAGGGAAGGTAATTATAGTTAAATAATAGAGATTTAAGATTGCTTTAAGATTGCTTACCTTGCTACAAATATTATCTGTGTTATGATTGAATTTTTATTTAACTCCTCTCTTTATTATTTCCTAATTACTACAAAGTAAAGAAAGGTATTTACTGCAGTCATATATTACCCTTCGGAAATAGGAAAATATACTCATAAGTCTGTGACCCTCCATTACTCTTTGGTGATATCGTTCAGTTTGATAAACTGGTTGTCTTCCGATATTGCAGGCGGACAAGTAAATTGATGTTATTTATACAGCAGTAGATGTATATTCATAAATCCATTTCATCTAAATTATTGTAAAAAGTTATTGTTGACGTAATGTACAGTTTATAAGTGGTAAAATGGTACGTATCAATTTAAATTATTTACTTAACAATACTTTTCTCATACATTGATTTTCTTAATATTTTTGGAGAACCAGATCTTCATTATTGTTCAATCAGTGAGAATACTGATCAACCCTCCCATATGTGTATGTTGTATATCAGAGGCGGCAAGGGGCGCCCTCATCCGGTGTTAAAAATTATGAAATTGAAACAATCAATTAATATAAACAAAAATAGTATTGAATTAATATTATTTTTTAAAATATTATTGGCTCACAAAAGCTTCGTTTCGGGTTATATCTGTATGTTAGTTTAATGAATATTATATATTTATATCTATGAATTAAAAAAACATATCTAGTAAGACTTTAAGCGTTATTTTGTTGGTATCTCGTAACACAGGATCAGAGTGTGAATCCTAACAAACCTACAGTCGTTTCGTTAATAAGCAATTTAAGTTAAAGTTATATGATTTATATTTCATTTTTAAGATGAATAACAAATAGGAATTAACTAAAGTCTCATTGGAAACGTTCCAGCATAGCGTTAATGCGCTTAATAACTGTGACCGGCCTAAGCATTCCCGGCATCAGTCTCTCGTAAACAAACCTAATCCCGTCTAATGCGCTTATCTATTTATAACTCTCAGGGTCAAAATACTTAAGCTTATATTATTAATATGATGTTTTTTTTATCAACATCTCCCTGCCCTTTTCCCACTTCATATGGGGTCGGCATAACAGGATTTCGACTTCCACAATGTTCTATCGTTTGTCATTTCAATCGTCATTTTTTTCTTAATCATGTCACTTTTCATTTAACCCCTCCATCTTTTCTTAGGACTTACCCTTACCGACATATCGGTCTTAACTAAAACTCTCTTTGTTATAATTTATGTTTAGAATCTTGCGTTTTTAGCCAATACGTACATACATGTTTGCATCATGACTTAGATAGCTGACCAGAAACTATACCTGACTGTAACTCGTTAGTCATATGGGTAGCTATGGTCATTTAAGGTGAAACACACGCTTGTTTGCCTCATTCTTCTATAAAATAAAATCTAGGAAAAGATTTTGCAGGTTGTGATGGACTGTTACCTTTTCTATGCCTTTATTCTTCTCTTTAAAAGAACGCACATAAAAAGTTTTCGTCGTAGTAAATTTTTTCAAAATTGAATGTAAACATATAAAAACCGAAATTTAATATTGAAACTAAAAAATGACAGAATTCGATCGAGTTTTCACAAAACAAATAACACACCACAAAGCATCGATTGTTCTACATAACATAGTTGGATAGCAACGGAATTCACAAATACGAAATTATATCATAGACCTATATTATTAACACATATACGAATATATAAATCTTAGTCTAATTACGATATTGCGCAAGGATATAGGGAAAAGAAAATTGCTGAAGGATGATTAATGGTATTGAGAAGGATTTTCTGTCGAGCAAACTCTTTGATCAATTTGTGATCAGTTCAGAACTGGATTCGATCACAAAAGATGAGGTAAATATTAGAAAATGGTTTTTCAAAGTTTTTTTTAACGAAAAACCTCAAGTTATATACAGATTTCCTTTTTTCAATATTTACAAACTAGACGACGAGTTATTTAAAAAAAACGAAAGTATGACAAAATTAATGAGAGAAAAATAAAGGCTGTAATTGAAGGATTGACTTTAGAATTCAAAAATTCGAAATAACAGTAATTTATTTCTTTTGATATTTAAATAAAATAAATAATAATGCGTTCACTCCCGTAATCCAAAGAGGCACGTAGAGATTACGGATTTCTCTTTGGCACGATCTTGGCCCACCTCTCCACCACCTTCATACAGCTGTGCGTCACTTGCAAGTGGGTCACGTGTACTTTTTTAAATGATACATTAATTCCAGTGTCTGGTATATGGTAGCTTAAATTAATTTTAGAATCAAAATATTATTTTTAACACTTTTTATTTAAAGAGATTGTGGAAAAGTAGTTTCTTAAGCCGGATACATCATTTCCTTTACTGCGATGAGTTTCCAATCGCTTTGGCATTCCCACTTGGTTTCAGCTATAAAGTTAATTGCGAATTCAGGGATATTCTGAAGAATGTTCTTGGATAACAATTTGTACCAGACGGCAGATCCCGGTTTCACTTTTGTACATGTGCTATGCCTCTGTTTATTAGAGACGTTAATGTTATTTTAATAATTATGAAGCGATATCCATATCTCTTGGTGAGAAACAAAAGCCAAACAAAATTGATATGATTAAACTTAGCTAGCAAGTCACTAGGCTTTTTAATTTACTTCGTAATGTGTGATAGCTTAGCCGTTCCAAATAACCAAAAACGAGTGATGTAAAATATGCCATGGATATTAAATAAACATAAATACAGTTAAAAATGCTTATGAAATATATTTGCAGCCATAATCGACTTATAATTCACTTATACCCAAGAAAATAAACAAATAAATTTGAACAGTAAGAAAACTCTGTGCGAACATTTATCAAGAACACAATACACGTTCCAATACTGAGTTATATGGCAAAGTTTCAATAAACGTGACCTAAGTAACGCGTCTCGAAATGTAGAATAAAACATTAATTTGTATTCATGGGCACGTTTTATTCGAGTGTTGTGTATTAATAAACAAAGATAAATGTTTATATTGTCTTATATATGTTTACACGAAATAGATAATCCTTGATACCGTCCGTCTTAAAATAAACCCCGTTCTGTTACCGTTGTCGACCGGTAACACTCCTGAACATTTATTGAGAGCACGTAACACATTATCATTGAAAGTTCTCGAATAAAGTCCATGGCGAAACGAATGGCTTACGCAAGTACTAAGCACGTTCATTGCTGGAAGTAACTCAAACGAAAGGATCTCCACAACGATTTCTGCCCTCCCCTTTTTGAATCTCAAAACCTTGTAGATTATTGTACATACATTTATAGCATACTAGCTGTGCTCCACAATTTCACCCGCTGTGGCGTTTAATTAAAAAAATCAAATTGCCTATAAACAATATGTTAGACTTATTTCTCTGCGATATGCATTATGCTGATTTTCGCCACAACTTGGCAACGAATTGTCCACACGAAGATGTTATATCATTGAAGAAAACACACTTTTGTTATAGCTCGTTTAATCGCCAAAAGCGAGGGGACCGCGCTACGACCGTTACAGCTCATTGTAGGTGTGATCCCCGACCGGGTTCTTATCTTGTCGAGCTGATGGGGCTTAGTAGCTATAGGCTGGTCATCCACGGTGAACCAAGAGGAACCCAGAGTAAGTCTGTGTCGTAGAGCCGACCAGAGGTGGCCGCTTGAGGTGGACTTATTTGAGTCCACCGTGGAAGCGAGATGTGGTCTGCGGGTACTGAGGGACCGCTATCTCTTGTCTTGTCGCACTGCAGGTGCGTCAGTGGTGGGGTTGCGAGGGGAAACAAGAGACGGTTCCCCACACGCTGTTCATTGGTAAATATGTAATGGAATTTGATTTGAATTGTAGAGTTGCTATTGGTAGTTTAACATTTATTTTGTAATGGTAAACTGCCTACATACGATTTTCTCCACTCTTTTTTTAACATCCAATTATGACGTGGAAGACTACATGAGAAGGGTCAAAGGCTAACGCTACTATAGCCAATATCACCACGTAACTTCAGGTAGGATTGTGGTCAATATTTTTTCGTATTACTATTTTCAATATTGCGTTCATAACTGAATAGAAAATAACGTGTCATGTCTATGAATACGCATTTATACAATAGGGTTACTTAATACTAGGCGATGACAGCGCAAAGCCGAAGAGACTTGGGTCAAAATACCCGTTGTATTGTATGATGTTTGCCATTCATAATGGATGGTTTATAATAGCTCTAGTACATACGTATTTCAAGCCTTATTAAATCAAGATACTGATAAGTTTAATTCAACCATCTGAAGTTTTTTTGTCGTTTCAGATATTTCAATAAAAAAGAAAAAGTACACAATTGACAATATTTGGGATTACGAAGGTAAGTACATTGTTTAAGTCTTGACCTTTCAATACCGTAATCATGTTGACCCATCAGACGTTGGCCGTTGTAAGTCCCCTGCGAGCTTAGCAGTACAGATGAGAATTTGTAGAAGTCGGCCTTTATTTTAAATAACATATATCTGTTCGCTAGGAGTATAAAGCAATCACTTTCTTGAATGATTTAATTAATTAAAATTTTCATTAATGACAATAAATTACTTTGGATTCAAAAGATAATTTCTTTTTTAGACAAAATTACTAATTATTGGGTAACCCAAGAGGACAGGCATAGATTACAGATAAAATTATATAATCTTAATTTTGACAGGTCAAAACTAACTAACTCTTCATTAATAAACAACTTATATGAACCATTATTGCTCAAAGTAGTGACAGAATAATTTACTTAGAAATTAACCATTATTTTATTAGTATCGGAACTATGAGTTACGTAATATTAAAATTAATATAGATTCTCCACGGTCAGATCAAATAAATATATAAAATATAAGTTAGCATATAAATGTACAAAATGTAAGTCGTCTCATCTCACCGACAAGTGAACGAGTATATTCATGAATCCGTGTAATGTTATTACCATCGCCCCATTTGACGATATACTGGCACGATCCTAACGGATTACCAGAAACTGCCCCGAGAATATTCTTTTCATGTAAATTTGAACAATTTTCTTAAAAGGTTTCTTTTGCTTGTGATCACTTTAAGATAGCAAAACTTAGCTTTATTTTTATGTCTTCATTGTTTTTACTAAACTTTTAATAAAAAAAAAAAACAAAATGTTCAAACAGTTACGTCTTTCATGCTTTTATCACAACATGCTTTTGCTGATTAATACTCATCATCCCCCTGCCTACCCTTTTTCCACTCATATGGGGTTGGCACAGTATGTTTGTAGTCCGTACTGTATAGGTTTTGTCTACAGATTTTACGGCCGGCCTGGCTGACGACAACCCTCCTTAGTAATACTGTATAGAGTTATCAAGAACTGACAATTGTCACTCGTTTAAACTGGTTCAAAATTTTCTTTTAACTTTTCTCAAAGGTGTCGTTCGCGTTGTTGTCCTAAAATTCAATTTATTAATCGATAATAAATAAAATTCATGTAAACTGTTGCGGTTGAGGTGTTAAGGCGTGAATGCGTAACAACAAACTCATTTGCATTCATAATATTACTGATTGCGGCCCAACGTTGCAATGCCACGTAAAGTCAAAAAGTGTTTTTGTTGTCAAAATAATATCAAGGCATTGTGCCAAAAGTTTCTTAAAAACGATAAAATTTCATCTATACAGCTAATTTTATTGAACTTGAACAAGCATAAGCCAATAAGCCGCATCGTTCTTTGGGGTAAATTAATATTTCCTTGTACGTTTTTAAGAGTTACGCACTTAGATATTTAAAACAATTTTACAACGCGCTTCTGTAACTCGAATTAATGTAAAGCTAATTCACAGAATGAAGTACATCCACTGCAGTGAGCTTACAAATTTAGAGTTTACGTGGCGAGAGTTAGAATTGGACGCGAATCTCTAAAGAAAAATATTTTAATACTGTCTAATACTGTAAAATTTTAGTCACGTCTACAGTAGTTCGCAGCGCATGATAGCGTGTTGGTGTTACTAATGTAGATTTTTATTGCAGTAATTCATTTATTAACTTCTTCTAATATTTACTTACTGTTTACTTTCTTCGTTTAGAGTACACATGTAAATTCGATGTACCGTATCGGTAAATAAAATTAATGCGCTGTAAGCTCTTTGCTTTATTTTTGATCTGTTTGTCGGCGATTCGATTGTAAGCCGGCTTATTCTAATGAAATTTATTTTCCGATATAAATACCTAAAATTGGTTAACTAGATACTATTGTATACCGAGACGTTTAAAATAGGCCAGGTACAGGCTGGATGGCGACCATTACATACGCTTATTCTGTCACTTACATTTTTTTCTTTGTGTCATAAGTATAATATACTCAATACTAAAAATATCAATCGTTTCAACTTTCCCTTTTTATTTTTATCCCAAACACAATGAGTGTCATTAGATTGGTAGCAAAATATTCAAAGATTACTGACCCTTTTTGGATTTGGCCTAAACAAATTATAATATTCGTATGCGCAAAGAAACAACATGCCAAAATTTTTGCCCCATATATTAACCTATTAACCCTTTTACTTATTATATATTAACCTTTTACGACACGTCTAACTAAGCTAACTGAAAGTAGTTTTTGTAACTTGGAACTTACAAGAGACTAGTGGGATTTTTACTTTGTTAAAATTTACCATCAGGGGCCCAAGCCGCCTCCCTCGCTCGGAACAAAAACCTTGAAAGCGCCAAAGTCTAAATACATATGGAAAAAAAACATTCAACTGTTGTCGTGAAGCACCCTATGAACAAACATTAGCTAATTATGAATAGTACAACAATGTACACGAAATTTGTTCTTAAAAAAAGCTCTTTACAAAAAGTACTTACGGCTTTCAGTCGCTTAATTTGTGGCAATTTTAAACAAATATACTTTATTACCCTCTTAAAAATTAATGAACGTCTGTGCCAGGAAGGTTCAACTTCATTTGTATAGCTTATAAAGGAACGAAAAGGACAAAGGCAACCAGATTTTAGGCTCATAAAATAATTTAATAAACATAAAAAAGTTACACTTTTTATACTAGGTTGAGAGTCTTCTTGGTCGCTTCACTCTTGACAGAGTGGTCGTGGTTATCACGCTCCAGTACATTGGGCAGCAGACAGTACCCGCCGTACGACGTTCCGCCACCTCTGCCTGCTGGCCGTTGATCGGGCACATTCGGGCAGGTTGAGAGTACAAACGGACAATCCCGCCCAACTTACTTACTATTAGATGAACGTGTTACTTTTATCAACACTGTATAATTCACGGAGTGAACATTTTAAATGAAAATCTAATCTAATTTATATGAAAAGGCTTTACGTCTTTTAACCGAATACGTGTAGAATGTAATAGCGTTTTCTTACAGCTTCTCAGGAACCTGCCGCGTAGTTATAGATACGGCACGAGTCTAGTTTATTTTCATTTTCCTGTCATGATATTGTTTTTATTGCTTGCTTATCACTCCTTGACTTGTTAACGAATCAACCAATTGTCATGAAATATTATATATATATCACATTTCGTTAAAAAAATAAGTTAATAAATATATAAGACTTTAAACTTTCGCGGTTTTTACTTATAGAAGGTTTGTAAGAGATGGGATTGTTACCACGATTAGCCTTATTGAGCTCCCGATATTTCGGCACAGTTGCATGCGCCATGGTCACGGACCCCTATAAAAATATAACCTAATATTGTTTGCTATGATAATGTTATGATAATTACTATGCTGCTATATCGTGTTTCACTGCAATATAAACGATTTTTTTAAACAAACAAAGTCATTTACTACAGAAGGTGGCCATTACACTATTTCAGTGAAGTGACTCTTCAAGAGAATGAAATTAACGATGACTTTTATATGTTATAAGGGAGTTATTTTGTTGCGATTTTAAATTTAAATAATAAACTTAAAGGATTGTCTTAAACATGTAAATAATTGTTTACTATGGATCGATAATGCTTTAAATTAATTTGGGACTAAGTTAGATTTCGAAAGTATTTTCGAATTTACGAGAAGTTTAGCGTAAAACGTATACACTTTGATTACAAGAATCATACCTTACAGTTAAACAAGTTATACGTATTATGTTTTGACAATAACACCTCTTTGAAATAGATATTTTACCTATTACCCGAATTATATTTCAATAATTTCCAGCGAGGAGAGTAACAAACGAACACGTGCAAAGCCGGGGATAACTATATACTAGCATAAGCTATAATACTAGCTGTATTTCATAAGATAGTTCATCACTTGCGAATTTAAATACAAAATTTAATTAACCACCAAGAGATTACTTTAATTCGAGGACATGACGTGGTACACAAGGATATTAAGGCACGTCAGAGCTCATTGTACGTGTAAGACGAAGTTGTTGTCGCTTTAAAATATAAACAGTATTATCTGCTATATATTAAATTTAAATTGGCTTTACGATTTGTAAGATTCTAATAACTAATTAAATAATGAGATAAATTGATTGCTTACATTTAAGGTTATCGTTCAATAATACTGTTGAACGAATACTGAGGTGTATTGGTTGATTTCAGAAAGTTTATTTAGTTAATGAAGAATTTAGCAATTCAAAGTACATATACAAGCATGTGTTTCATACAATTCTTCTTCATTCTACACAGTCGAATATCTTTAATACCTGCAAAATACGTGTATATTACCTAATAACATGGCTTTTTATACAGTTTTTAGGTTCACTATTCACTTGAGGTTCAGTGCCGCTTGTACATGTGAATATTTGAATTAACTAAGATAGTACTAGTTTTAGTAGTAATAAAGAATTAAGTCGATGAATGAACAAACGAACGACAGAATATTTTGTTTGTAAAAGATCGCGAGCACTTGTGTCCTGGTCTTTCTGGTTCCTATTACTATAAATGTGTTGGCATATTCAGGATATGTTAAATAAATCTTCGGAAGGATTGCTGTCTCTGTCTACCCTGGTAACGTAAGACACGTAAGTGGATTTTTAAGAACGTTTAATAAATATGGAATTTTTATTCACTTGAACGAAGGACTGAACATATCTATATCATTTTAATTTCGAATGAAATTATTTAGAAGCAGCTTTAAAGCTACAAATCGGCTTATGTCATAACTCGTACATAGTTTCCAACAGTTGTAGTAATTTAACGTGTATTTGCGGGACTTCGCTCTGCTTGTATGAGACGTATTACGCAATTTTCGTATAATATTTTAGAAACACATGAAATTATAATGAAGTTCTACGATTCGACTTGTATGACGGCTGTGGCTTAGAGTTAAAATGAAAAAGATTGGTTATTCTGTAAGCAAATTAGATTTAATTAATAGGATATATAAATACAACTTTTGAAGTGAAAACTTCTATAGCCGCAGTAAACGATATTTGATAGGGAAAAACCTTATTCGCGTGAACAACATACGTTAATAATATGCTTATTTCAATTTAGAGCAGTTTCGACAAAAAAAACATTTATTTTGCTTGTATTCAATTTTGATTTCTATTATTAATTCAAGGGGTTTTTATTGATTTATTTATTTTTGAAATATAATATTTATATAATATTTTAGCACCTGTTTTGAGTTTTCTCTTCTGTCGGCAGCCCTAATGACTGCCTGTGTTTCTTTATCTATAGGATAGGAGCTCATTTGGGTCCGACAGCATTACCAATATCTACAAAACTCCCTCGGGAATAAACCCTTCTGAAACACGAACTTCTGTTATATAGATATGATTTTAAAAATATAAGGCACTAAATTATAACTAAAGGACACGATAACTTTGGTTACGATAACCAAAGTTATCTTAAACATGACCAAAAAATATAATATTACTTTATATTACGAAAAAATTATATATTTTAATTACTTTACTTTTTATTTACTTACCTATGGATTTCTGTCAAATACATGGACTTTTTACTAGGCTAAAAATTTTCTGCAACTTGGAATGGTGGTCACGAATGTTATTTCGCGAATATAAAGCTTAGTCGTTAAACTAGTATGGCTTCCCAATGTTAAAATACAATCACTAAAATTGTGTAGTGCGAACATTCCGAAACAAACGTACCGTATAAAATTTATGTTTCGTGTGAGAATGAGACTTCGAGGAAATAAGATTTAGAGTTCAGGAACAATGAGATCGTATTTTAGACTCACAATAGTTTTCCACGTGTACATTTTGAAATGGAAAAAGCTGGGAAACGAAAATCGGAACAAGTTTTCTTTTATCTTCAAATATGAAGTCTCACATTTTAAACAACAATTATAAAAATTAATTATGAATACACTTTATAATTTGCTATTCATATTAAAAGAAGGAAGGTGAATAAAAAATATATCTAAAAAAATGCGATACATAGCGTCAGATTCGATGGGCGAATACACATTAAGAAAATACTTAAGATGATTTGATTTTATATTATTAAATAATTATTACAAAAATTGCTCTATTCATTTTCCGTAATTTAGCTTAAGCATACTAATAAAATTTAATCATAAAGTCACAACCAAAGACTCAAAATCCTAAACAAACGAACCGGGCCGTTTGAATTAACATGCGAATTAAATTAAAATTTCGCTCAAAAATAAACGTTCCACATTGCAAGCGTAAGTAGATAACTTTATTTCTTTAATAAAAAAGACAACCTGGCAAATCTTTCACAGGGAAAGACAAGCTCGGTGGCCATCCACTAGTACGACGTGAGATAGCGCCAGGATCTCCTAATGAATACACTAAAACCACACAAAGAAATAAATAAAAGGTAGTATAGACTTACCTACAATATAATTGCATAAAGTAAAAAGTAATGACATTTAATTTTTTTTTACATTATAACGTAATGTTTTACGTAATTAGCCATTTTCACGTTCGTCTCAGCCAGAGTTTGTGCACTATTCAAGCCCCCAAACAGAACTCCACGTAGAATTATTAACCAAAACTTCAAGTCAGTCTGTTGCACATTTGGAATAAATTAAACAGAGAGTGCTTTGTTTTGTGAGTAGTTGACACGGACAGATGTGCACGGTACGCTACTATGAGCTCTGTTTCATTATGGTTTAGGAATCGGTATAAGAATTTTATAACCTCATCAATTATTTAATCAGGACCTAGACAATATAAATACATAAATAAATATGCGCTCACGCCCGTAACCCAGAAGGGCAAGTAGACATTATTGAAATCCATTTAGTCCAATCCTGGCACACCTCTCTCACTTCTACATCCATACATCCACGCATACATGCTCGTCACTTACGTGTACTTCTTATATAGCTCTTCTTTAGTATGTCACTAATCTGATCAATACAAGTTCTCCTTGGACGTTAAATGATATGCATTGATAAATTACAAGTGAGTTGCCAAACTAAATCTGAGACCAACACTGTAAAATCGTGACAACCAAATTAGGTGGAATCCTTACTTAACTCGCCGTTGGCGATTTCTCTTATTTAATTTAGTATTTGTTACCAAAATGAATGAAATATGTACTTCAGCCCGAACTTGAGAATTTAGGTGTTTTCCATGTAAATTTCAGTTCCATATTTTACCGTCCTTAAGTTATTTTTTTATCCAATATGGTATGGTACCTACGAAGGCCTGGCTTCAAAGTCCAATTTATCGGCCGAAATTCATCAAAATTGGCAAAAATTGTCAAGCCTTATTGTGTCAGTCCAGAGATAAATAACTGCACGCAAAATAAAACAGTAGATCATGACTGCTTTGCCTGTCAACCCTAGTTAGGTTATAAGGTATGCAATGTTTGTGATATTAATCTTTTCTTGTAACTTTATGCGACATATTGAATTTTTTCCCCCGGTGAAAAGGCAAATCCTATTACGCGTGTGTTTTTCTAAAATTGTTCCCGGCAACAATATCCATCTTTTCTCTTCGTAATAAAATAAAAATAGATGGGAGTGGAAATATTGGTTCGATAAATTGAATTACGCTTAAAACGTTCACGAGGATAAGATGGAATTACCAAGATTTGGAAAGAAATAAATGTCTTTTTTATTTCATAACTCTCACAACATATTACCCTAATAGATGCGCACGCCATCAAGGATTCATTTACCCCAATTTAAAAGCTTACTTTTTATTGTACTACATGTAATTAATCTAAGATACTCAGAGACGGACAAGTGACGATAACTTAAACACAGGGCAAGTGACGATAACTCAGAAACGGGCAAGTGACGATAACTCAGAGACAGGCAAGTGACAATAACCCAGAGACGGGCATGTGACGATAACTTAGGGACGGGCATGTGACGATAAGTCGATAACAGGTGAGTTGAGGATTGGAAGTGCGTAATCGAAATTGTATTAATAAATGTTTTTGATTTATTAATTAGTGATAATAAATGCGTAAAGCCGTTTAAATTGTTGTCCAAAACTAATCGTTCATATTTTTAAACAGTGTTCAGTATGCGGAGGCTTATGTGTTACTTTGTAAGTTAGTTTGTAAGAGTTGCGTTGAACTTGCTCGAGTTCCAACAGGCTTCTGAGGGGATATTATGTTATCTACTATTTCTACGCTTCACAGGAAGAATATATGCATGAATATCACGTAAGATGTATGTTTGTTTGTTTGAAATAAATAAATATTGTCGTATGAAACCCGTATGAAATCCATTATTTTAGGCAAATATTTGGAAAGCGATTCAATTTATTCGATTACTTCCAGTCGTTTTCACTCTGTCGATAAAAAGGGATATTGATGCCATTCAATTTGGCCATGAACACGAGTACTCAGTTTGGTTTTATCTGGCTCAAAGCAAAAATGAATCTTAATAAGAAGAAATTGTGATATTTCATAACCGTAACGTATCGAGTATACAGTTTATGTAATGCCTGTTTACCAGCCAGTATCCTCGAAACAAAAGAGAAAAAAATGAACGGTTAAAGTAATGGCAATCAAGTTGAAAATAATAATTTTGTATATTTTTTTTTATATATGACAAAGTGGCAAACGAGCAAGTACCGCTACCCATAAGCATCCGCAACAAGCTAATGAGTTGCAGATGCGTTGCCTACCTTCATGGACGAAGGAGGGGACAAACAGAAAAAGGATAATTCCATTCCCTGTCCATCCCCTTCTCATCCGTCAAATCCTCTTCCTCTTCCCATCCTTTCCTTATTAGAAAAGGGTAGGAGGGGGAAGAGGACTACAATTAGGCCTCCGGCACGTCACTCATCAGACGAAACGCAGAATACTTCTACTTCACGCCTGTCTTCTGTGACGTCGTGGTATTTCACCGGTCGAGCCGGCCAATTCGTGCAAAAGATGTTGTTATTGCGGGCTCTACCACTGTTACATATTTGACTTAATCGAACGAGATCTTGAAAATATTGACATTAGGCGCGCAAACAAAAAGCCTAAAGTAGACCTACATAGAAAAATTTAATGCATCAGACCCATCCGTGACTGTAGCGCCTCAGATAATGATGACAATTTGAAATATTTTTCTGTATTGTCACCATATGTGTATCACTCACTCAGTATAAATAAAAATATGCACCCGTAACCCCGAGGGGTAGGCAGAGATTATGGATTTCCATTTGGCGCTAACCACGCACAGCTCTCTCGCTTCTTCTTTATCCATAAATCTACTCATACATGCTCGTCAGTTACGGATACTCCTTATATCGCCTTTCTTTAGTATGTTACTAATTTGATCGATGTAAGTTCTCCTTGGAAGTCCCCTACCAACGCTACCACTCTCTTTTGCAACATAAATTTGTTTCGTTGCTTTTTCCTCATTCATCCTTTCAACCTTCATGCTGCAATCCCTGAAGCATAACCTTTCTGAATTCTAGTTCACTCTTCAGCTGCACTTTTCCTTTATGACAATATTTTTAAACCTATTATTCAACGTCACGCCTAACATACTTCTTAAGGATTGCATCTCGACGCCGTCAAATCAACTAACATGCCTTTCCCTCAGAACCCAGCTCTCACTTTCATACACTAAAGTGGGACTAGTACCGGATTGAGTATTACCAGATGAGATTTTATTCACATTCCTGTTATAGGGATAGTCCTTTTATTTCCGCATTCACTCGTCGTTCAAAATCTGTAACGTTTCCACCATCTCTACTAAACTTACATAATTATACAACAAACTCTGCCACCTGTTCCACTTCTTGCCTGTTACAATTAATATCAATTAATGTCTTATTTTGTTCTCTTCCAAATACTTTTACTTTCGTTTTGTCATTCATACCTTCCAATGAATCATTCATGACGTTCAGCATGAACTGTAAGTCCGAATACCGATGACACAAACACGACTTGATGATCGGAGTACAAACATATACTTATTTTACAAATAAGTATATGCTTGTACGCCGATATAAAACGTTAAAAACATTTTTAAGTTTGCTTAGACGTTTCATAAAGCGATCTATTGCAACTTTTGAAAGTTTTCGTTTCGAAACTTTCATTGCTTTGGGCTCAAAGCTCGAAACATATTTGTTTGATGTTCAACCCTATACTTGCTAAAAAGAGCAACAAACCAACTGTTTATTCTTCGAGTATTACGTTAGTTTTGTGTGTTACTTTGTTTCATATTTTTAATGCAGAGCACGATCGAGGCTACGCGATATATTTTGTATCGGTGAAGTAAATAGGCGTGTAGTCTTGCAATAGAAGCTACCTGTTAACTCATAGGTTTTCAATTCGATTCTCTGCTCAACAAAATTGTCTCCTATCAAGAATGTTTCTGGTCTCAGACTATAGAAAACATTTTGTGGCGTCATAAGCCAACTTTTAACATTCAATGATTTACACACAGAAAAAAGAACACGTAGTTCTAATGTCAGTTCTTGATATATAGATTTTAAAAACTAATGGTCTAAGATACGAAGAGGGGTCGATCTTCACTTATCTGCTTACTGGATAAAAATCATATGTTATCAAATAAAGTATGTTTGTGAACTTACAAAAAAACAGTTACCATAACAAATTGGAATTGTACAAAATAATTTATTTTTTAAATTACGCTGACGTGCTTGCCTGAAAAATATATCAGAATGCAGGCAATTTTATTGTCAATCCAGTAGTATAGGATTGCTTACTAAAATTCATTCATAAATTCTATACTTTTAATTGGAGAAACGGACCGAGTACGGTTTGTTCACTCTGAAGAAATTTCAGATTCGGTATCCGGATTTATTGTTTGCAGTTGCAAAACAAGCAAGGTATTTGAGTTGCAAATGATGTTGCTGTGTCCGTAGAAAGTTCCCTGTTGCCAAAATTTATGATTTCAAAACGTCATTTTCAATATTCTGGCATATATCTATTCTTCTATTAATATTTATCAGGGCAAGAAAATGATGATCCAACACACACTAATTGAGATATTTTATTTGTATTTAGTATTTATTTATGTGATGAATCACCAAAGATCATCTCCTGGTCCTTTTCCCACTCATGTGGTGGGGTAGGCACGGTATGATTGTAGTCAATACTGTATAAGTTTGGGCTACAGTTTTTGCGGCCTGACGCAAACCTTCCTCGGGAGTAAATAAATTAAAATAAGCAGAGTAAATAAGCTAAATATATTGTAAATAATAATTAAGATTCAGTAAAAACATAAGCACCTAATTATAAGAAAAAACAAAAATGTAAAGTATCAGTATCAAATCGCAGATACTATGCAAAAATGTTTTTTAAGGACTCAATGTTAAAATTTTAAAGATAGTTAATAAGCAATTACTGTGGAAAACTAGAATATACGCCCATCGGAGATGGTGTAATTCCCGGTGGAAAAAAAAAACCTTCCTCGGGAGTAATTGGTTGTAGTTAAATCTTGTTTTGTCAGTGTGATTAATGGCGATTCCGTTTCCGAGATAGTCAAATGTCGCGACGACTGTTATTGGTCGGGCGAATCCCTTTTCGTTAGATTCGTCATTAGCTGATCGGCAGTCATCTCATCTGTGATAATAAATCCGCGCTACTTTCCATTTCTGTAGAACTAGCGCCCTCTTCCGTCATCATGGAATTCCGCCAGTATCTTTTCTGTGTCGTAATACGTCCGTGTTGATTGCGAAACAATTGAATGAATCACCAATATAATTGAGAAATAAAACACTATTCCCAATGGATTTCCAGTATGATAAGTAGTTTTATTATCAGCCAGTGCGACGTAGACGCGTATTTTCCATCAATTTTTTTTTTTAATTTTGGCTAAAATTACCAAGATAAATTTTCAATGAATATTATAAAAATTCGTGGTAAGAGAAAAGTGTGTATTGCTTATATAGACACTAAGCTTCGGAGACAACTTCAAGTTGACAAGGGTCAAACTTAAGGAGCTTACTGTACTTAATAAAAAATATATTTTGTTTTATTATGCTGCATACGGTAACGTCAAAACCTTTCAAGTTAAGCGCCAGATGATTTATATTTCATCCCGCCTACGATTTTATATTAATTCAAAATATCTGTAAAAGAAACTGACGCAAATTTATCTATCGTTGCTGAGAGATAATATGTTATATGTAATATTCTCTTCTCTCTAACAATTAGTTATATATTTCTTTTCTCTCGTCTAACGAAATGTGATTAAATGCGACGCGTCCTATGTGACTTTCGATTCTCGTCCAATTATCCAATTGGCGACTAAGGCACGAGCCTTTATTAAAATGTAATATAATTAGTGTACAAATGAATATATTTAAACCTAAAATAAGTTTTAAGGTCTATTTATATATATTATATTCTTGGCATTGTATACGTTACGGTATACATCATCGAAACAAATATAATAATAGGAATAACAAGAGGATATTTGATCAGTAAAAGGGTTCGGTCTGTCGCAGTAACATGGCAGGCTAATGGCAAAATATTCAATTACTCTTCCCCTATGTAAAACCCAAAATATTATTTTCACGTTAAGTATACTTTACTGTTATATCAACATAGAAATATATTAAGGTACAAAGATTATAGAAAAATAAAGATATCAAAATATTTAACTTAAAATACTAGGCTATTTTACGAAGCATATATCTAATATTTATGAAAACAAAAACTTTGGGTTGTTCGTTCAAGTAAATATTATAAAAAATAATTATCTTTATATTTTTGTAACATTTTTAAGTTGACAAAGATTAAAATATTTTTCTAGTTTATTTTAAATTACAATATACCAAATAAAAGGGATGAGTAGATTATGATGGTAACACCTTTGTCATTGGATACCTTACGACCCTTCTCTTAAATATATTTAAAGAGGAAAGTAAGTTTGAGGTTAAGAAATTTGAAAAACATATTTCCGGTCGAACAATCAAAGGTCTAGACATAATTAACTTCTTCTTGAAGTGCCTCTTCAGTGCTGAAGTCTGGCCGCTAACTTCATACATGTGTTCTTTTTTCTGTTCGAGGCGAATCAATTGTATACTTAGATATTTTTTTTTTTATTTATTTACTTATTTCAACTATACAAAATTATACCAATAATAGGTCAAGCGTTGGTGCCTGTCATAGTATCAACTGTGTGACAGCACCGGCGCCTTTCCTTAACAATGTACTGAGCTATTTTACACAAATTTGAATAGTACGGTTCTAGGTGTTAACTGTTTCTTTTGTGCGTAAATGTGTGTGAGTGTGTGTGCGTATGTGTGAGTGTTTGTTGTGTGAACGCGTGTTTGCATGTATGTATGTCACAATATTATCTATGTTGAGTGTGTGTGTGCGTATGTGTGAGTGTTTGTTTTGTGTACGCGTGTTTGCATGTATGTATGTCACATTGGTGGATTGGTTTTATTTACAATGTAAAATAGCACTTACATTATAAATTAACAATTAGTGTTGTCTAAATAGTGTAGAGCAGTAGAGACATTAAACACAAAGCGTGCACGTGCTTAGTGTGCCCTCAAGTGTAAAGAAATTTACTTATTTTTCACTTTATTATCATTACACTGTAAATCTGTAATCACTGGGTTGACATTGTAATGTAAATGTGAATATATTATATTTGTACAATCCTATTCGTAATGCTTACCAAAGTATGTACAAGAGTGTCAACTGAGAATACATCCATATAGCCTAACAATGTCTTGCTGTAGCATCATCAAATCAATTACTTCTATCGAACTTCTCACCCCTACAACACTATACTAATTAATTTAAAGCCGAAATATACACGTGGCCTAATAACGTATTTTTTATTATTATAACAGCGCTTTAAGTAAATATACAAAGATAATCCAGGCAATGCAGTACCACTAAAAATTACAAAATATAACTAAAATCAAAAGTAAATCAATTATAAAACTAACATAAGTATTATTTGAAAACTTGCTATAAAATTATAACCTAGATTGTTAGTTTCGAGTAGTATTTTGTATTTTAATCTGATCAATTACGAACTAAGCGAGATATTCTCTTGTTATATATTAGGTTATTTACAAGAGTCTATACCCATAAGTAATAATACACTTATGATTATTGTGTAGGCTATCATTTTATACTTGAACACTGGTGAAGTCCGTACATCTGTTGCACGAATGGGTCGGCTCGACCGGTATAAAGCCACGACCACATAGAAGGCAAGTGTAGGAATTAGAAGTATTCTGCGTTTCTTCTGAGGAGTGAGGTGCCGAAGGCCCAAGTCTAGTGCTCTGCCGCTATATATCCTTTCCTAATAAGGAATTAGATTCCAAATAGCAAGCCTCTGATTACAAACAAATATGTAATTTTTTGAAGGTTCTAAATTAGTTAAATGTAAGACTTATATAAATAAAAGCGTTGATGGCTCAATGATTAAGAGCCCAGCTAACGAACTAACGTCGTGGGTTCGGCTTACTTTTAAGAGCTTTTTTAAATATTCCCCGATGGAGAATAATATTAAATGATATCGTTTCACTGCAATTGAAACATTAGATATTTTGCGGCGCTTAAAATGAGCAAAGCCTTAATTGTAGTCATTTCCAATGTAATTTTATCCGAACTGGAAAGAGGTTAGGACATAAATTCACTCGCGCCATTTGTTCTTAATTTGCAGCGATTTCTAAAGCTTTTTGTAGGTTACCGTGTCGCTTAAATTTATAGATTAAGGCGAGTATTTATATTTTTTTTAATATAAATGTCTTTAATTGTAATAAGTGTTGCAATCAGGCACGCTGTCATATCACTTTTCCGTCCGTAACGTATAAGACTGTCTCGAAACTACCCATTTAAGTATAACGAAAAAAAAGTACTATAGGTACACCTATAGTTTTTTTTCTACTATATTCTAGCGCTACGGTCGGTTGCACATAAAAAAATCTCACTTTAATAAAGTGTAACAAGTCCACTTCTTAATTTCACTTTACTGCAATTATTAACAAATCGACGTCGCTACAAATTTCTCTATTAACTTTTTTACAAGCGTGGTAAGGATTTTTTTATAAACACGTTAATCAAGAAAAGTTAATTACACAAAGGAATTTTGTTCAACATTAATACTCAAGCCACACGCGACGCACGTGCTAAATAAATAACTGTTCCTATACAATTTACTTTAATTAAACCCGCTCACACCCATAGCCTTGGTATAAACCAGCAAGCAACGCATATTAACTTACGTTTGTATTTGCACGAAACAATATCTTTCTCAAGAGACCGATTATTAGATATTTTTCCAAAGTTTATTAAAAAAATATTACAACATCAAATAATGACAAACTGATAGGAATAACTACAAGCTTATAAATAAATATAAAGAAGTAGTCATCAGAAATGGAATAAGCTAGAAAGATTTGAATGTACCCGTGTAACTTGTATCTTGCGAATTCGAAATCTTACATGGCTAACAATCTCTATGGTATGTGGTCCAGAGTGCTTTTATTTCTAATTATAATTATTATCAGTAGTTTTTTCTCAAATCTTAAAATTCATAAAAATAATAACAATTGGAACAAGATTTGCGAACTCCGAGTGAAAGCAACACGGCCTATTATATCTTGAAAGAAAATTCAATTGTCTAATCGAGAGAACGTTTTTATAATGTGGCGGAGTATTTTAATTAAAGCTTTTCTCTTTCAAGAGCAGTAGTGGATCAGCGGATTAGGCTACTAACTAGGCTAGGCGACGTTCCTACGTTAGTCCGTTTTGTAGGTTGCGGGTTCGCCTGCCTGGGCGTTTTACTTTATGTAATTTATTTCATCACCACTGCTCCAAAAACGGTGAAGGAAAACATCGTAAGGAAATTGACATGTCTTAGAAGTAGGTCCAGCGTGGTGGATTACGGCTCATTCCCTCTCTCGGAGAGGAGGCCTGTGTCCATGCAGTGGGAAACATTCTAGAAAAGCCGATTTATTATTATTTATTTATTCAAATATCCAATACTCCTGGCTAGCTGACAAAACTGGTTTGTACTAAAGTTTCAAAACGGAAAATTTTATTGACCTATTAGTTTCAAAACTGCTATTGTAGTTTACTAACAATTGAACGATAGTTGAGAAATGGTATGTATTATAATTACTCGTGCCCTTTTAAAATCTGAATAAGTACACAGTAATAACACCGAGCTGAATAACACGTTATAACGAAGCCTCAAATATCGAACAAAGGAATTACAAGACGATCTTTGCGAATCTTTCTAAGTGTAACATAAATAATCAAATAATTTCCGTATTCAGTCCCCATTTTACATAAAACACGAGAGAGTGACTTTTGTTTTCAGGTGACCTCTATTAAATATTAAAAGAATGGAAAGTACACGAGACCGCCATTTGAATATTGAATACTTTATTTCCAACAGGCATGACGATAACGCTGGGAACATAAATTCACAGAGTAGTTCGGAAATATTTAGTAATATTTATAAATGACAAATTTGTAGTAAATATAACTGACACGTATGTATACATCACTTTTATGGTCTAAACCGGAAAACAAGCAAATATTCAACTGATATTAAATAACCACTATTACTTAACATACTAGTTATATTGCCAGTTGTAGTGGAAGAAGAAAGAACTAGGGAGTAAATAATATAGATATAAAAAGTGATAAGACGAAGGAAAAATGGTAGAGATTAACCTCCCGGGTTTTTTTTATAATAGAAGGTGGCAAACGAGCGATCCGTTATTCCGATATCTAGTGACTGCTGCCCATGGACATCTGCAAGTAACTAATGAGTTACAGATGCGTTTCCTACCTTTAATGGACAGAGGAAGGAATAAACAGAAAATGATTGTTTACCTTTCCTATTCATCCCTTCCACCGTTAAGTCCTCTTCCCCTTCTGTAGAAGAGGAAGGGGACTAGGATAAGGCCTCCGGCACCTCACTCACCGGATAAAACACAGAATACTCAGTAGAGTAACGTGAAGTATCACGCCTGTCTTCAGTGAGGTCGTGATATTTCACCGGTCGAGCCGGCCCATTCGTGCAACTGATGTTGTCGTTGCGGGCTCGACCACTGTCAACAACTGCGTAACAGTATTGTGCGCTGACACTGATATTGCTCTTAGATGATAGAAGTTTCTGAAGCTAAAACTTCTTTAGCCACGTTCAACGATATTTGGTAGGGGAAAATTTTATAGGTTCGCGAGATCATCACGTTAACCGTACACCAAATTAGACGATTTTTGGTAGATAGGTGGGGGGTAGTAGAGGGAGTAATTGTGGGGTGAATCTACGAGTGTACCCAGGCAGCAGTTTACAACAATTCCCCTTAGATTTTTAGAATCATAGTTATTTATCACATTTCTATATTTTATAGATGCCACAAAAATTGAAATTTACTCACTTGGTTAATGCTAGTACTCGTACGACATATTAATACCAAAATTAAAAAGCATTTTTAACGATAAAATGAATTTGATTCGAGGCATTTTCGAAATTAATGCGAAATACTCCGCGGATCATATTATATAAACTTTTCGTGTCACGTCTTTCCGAATTTCATTATATCTATTTGGTAAACAAATATCTTAGTGTAATGTTTATTTATGTTCATTATTACCTTTTTCATACAAACTAATCTAAACTCATAATTTGTCGATTTCCTTTTGCTTATATTCCTTGTACGACTTTCCCGACAAGCCATAAATTTAACCAAAGCCCACATGAATAAATGTTCTCCTTCGTGTGTGCAAATTACGCGCCTTTTATCGCGTATTAAGCAAAAATTGTGCTTATATTACAAGAAAAAAATACCTGTAAGGGGTATAAAATAAATCTAATCTTATCAAGACCGGCAAACCGTAAAACAAAGCATTTATAAAACTTTAGAACAAAAGATGGGTGATCTTATTGCCCCAAAATAATCAGTAGATAAAACGTTGTTATTATTAATAAGATTTATGTCGTCAATTTTGAAAGCCTTCATTTTTTAAAATATTTCACGCGTTAAGAAGAGCCCTTAAGGTGCATGGCAACACTAACACGATAAGAAGACTAATAAGTATCATGCAAATACTCCTGCATTAAGGACGTTGAAATCTAAAGGGTTCTAATTGGACTAATGAAACGTTCAGTCTTATGCCTCACGATGACGATTGTAATGGGGGGATAATTTTAAATTTCGAACAGAAAATTCTAGTTGGAACCGGATTGTCAAACCTTTGTCAGTTACCATGAAAGAGTTTGCATCGTCACGTTATAAAATATCCTTCAAATAACAGTTATAACCTAAAAGAATAATCTTTCAAATTTTCAAAGCATTTTATAAAATCATTTTAATGTAGATATTATATGTCATTCGATGAGCCAAATTTGTTATTTTATGTTAATTTAAATTAAGGTCGCTATCCAATATCGGAGGCGTTTAATATTCTTACGTGTTCTAAATCCTACGGCAAAGCGATATTCATTTCACAGATCGTCTCTTTAATCCATTTTATTAATATTAACTGTTTCTGACATGATGACGAGGCGGTTAATTGTATACTAATTAACTGTTTGCTGCGGTGAATTTGACTAAAAAATATAAATGCGATGTAAACGCTAACTGTGGCATAATTATTTTATATTTGTTATTTTCCGTTACGGTTAAACTATATTATTTGAAAAATAAAGTAACCAGTTCTTTCGGCAAGTATATATATCTACATACGTTTATTGAAGTGAAAACTTCTTAAGCCACGTTCTACAATATTTGGTAGAGGAAAACCTTATAAGTTCGTGTGAACAACATGCTCAATATGCGGCAGCCAAATGCTAGTTATATAAAGAAATATAAACCCACTATTACGTAAATCAATATGAAATTGGAATGTCTATGTATCCTTGTATCATATCATTTATCAATTCATTTATTTTCAACATTTATCAATTCATTTATGTAAACTTTATTATAAAACTAAATATATTTTAAAATAAAAATAAACACAGAGAAAATATAAATAATTTGTACGATGAACAAAGGCGTGATTATAATAAAATATTATCGCACTGGTACAAAGAAGGCTTGTGACCGCAAAGTAACAAAACAGCTGTGCGATTGCAAGAAACGCCGCCGGCATCACACAAGCCGTTTATATGAGAACAAACGAATGGGTGTGTCCAAGTTCTTATGGATCTCGGCAATCATTTTGTGTTGTCCTCACAAGCTCTAAATGATATTTCTTCTAACAAAATAAATAAATATACACTCTCGTCCGTAACAAAGATGGGTAGGCAGAGATTATGGACTTCCATTTGGCACGATCCTGGCATACCTCTCTCGCTTCTTCTGCATCCTGCATACAAAATCTTCGGTTACGGCTACTTCTTATATCGCACTTGTTAATTAATCAGATGGATATAAGTTCTGCTTGGCGTCCCCTGCCAATGCTGCCACTTACTCTTGCAACACAAATTTGTTTCGTTACTCTCTCTACATTCATACTTTCATCATATCCGAACCATCGAAGTATTCATTTTTAATTTCGAATTTCAAGCATTTTTTCAATCCTAATATTCTACGTGACGTCTAACAATTAAGAGAAAAAATGTTAAGGATTAGAACTTTTTTTTTGCACTACCGCATAACTCCAGTCAGCCCGTGACCATGGCGTTTACAACTGTACCGAGATATCGGGAGCTAAAAAAGGCTAATCGCGGTAAGAATTCCGCCTCTTACAAATCTTATATTGGTAAAAACCATGAATGTTTAAAGTTATGTAATATTTTAGTACATATCACGTTACTTTCTTTAGTAATGCGCACAATCGCTTAAAGAACTAGTTACTGATATAATCTTTTTATTCTCTCTTTAAATTACAAGGATTTCTTAACAGTATATCTATTTTTCTGTGCATCAGACAATATCAAGCTTACAATCTATTTAATTGTTAACATGAATTCAAATTTATAAACTAAGAACATTTTTATTCAAGGTAAACGGTAACACCTTACTCATAAAAAGATTTTACCAAAGTGGCGTGCCCCTGTACGTATCCAGTTCAATGGAAATCTGATTTGTGTAATCCTTTTCTTGTTCGCCTTATTGATAAATCTATCTTGAGCAAAATTGAGATCCATAACTCGATGATTTATAGTGGCTTAGTTTAAGCGGCTAAGATATGGGACTATGGCTGCCAAATTCGGCATTCTAGGGTTGATTGTAAATATGTCTAAAATTGACAGCTATAAGCTTTTGTAATATATGAAACTGATACTATAACATAAAGTTAACATTTATAAATTTGCTAAAATTATTTTATGTGAAGTGTTAACTTGTAAAAAAATATGCAGAACTCTTGTTACGTCGTTACTAGGTGCCGCTGTCTTCAATCTTGAGGTAACATTACATTATATCCCGATGATCCTTTCAGAACCAACTTACAAACACTCAAATGTTATATAAGTATGTTACATAAGTATGTTATTGACCTATACGCTTGACACGCTTACTTAAGTATCTCACTATAGAATTACAACTTGACTAATAATTTTAAAGACGTCTGACTAATTTGAAAAATTAGTATTAAGCACCCTCAAGAACTTTAGTTTGCTACAGTAAAGCATTATCAATTATGTTTCTTCTACTGTCCTATACGTCTCGTATTACCATTTAGAATTATAAAAAGGATATTAAGCCAGCAGCCATCTACATAATACACAAATACAAAAAAAAACATACAAAAATCTTATACACATGAAATTATAATATATAATGTTAAAATTTCTAATAGGCATTATTAATTCTACTTCTACTATTTTTTTATTTTTTTCCATTTTTATACGTATGAGTCGAGTGCTTTCTATTTCGCGACTTCTAAAATGCCGGGTAAGTTGCCAATAACATAAAAAATTTTATCAGCTTTTATCTTTAATGAGTTACCAAATGGTACCAGCGATTCTGTTATACTATTTCACCTTTCATTTTGTAACTCACTCGAATATGCTCAAACCGTTACAATATTTCACGACCGACGTGACTCAGGGTACGTTCGCCAAATAAAGTATTGGTCCAATATTTGCATCCAAATGGAAACTTCGATCGTTGGAGGCGAGCCAGATCGCTCTTCGACACAAAAATCACCAACAAGTAAAAATTTAGAGCTCTTTGTACTTATGAACGAGGAAACTTACACTTAAAGTAAAATTTGAAGAGTTTACTTACAGAAGCTTATTATTTAAAAAAAAAACGTTTATTAATACTAAAAAATCAAATAAAATACAAGGCGAGTTCCCTGGCTCATAAACTAGCGTTAGCCGTATCTCATGAGCCAGTGTCCACCCCAAAAGGTACACAGAATTGGTGCACTAAAACAGAGTAC
Source organism: Papilio elwesi (assembly GCA_029849275.1). Taxonomy (NCBI): domain Eukaryota; kingdom Metazoa; phylum Arthropoda; class Insecta; order Lepidoptera; family Papilionidae; genus Papilio; species Papilio elwesi. The sequence goes on along the minus strand of CM056691.1, from coordinate 11,569,724 downwards.
AATAATAAAGTTACAAATATACTATACCAGGAGTAACAGAAACACATATTATCGAATTAAATAACAATGTTTCCAAATTCTCGTAGCTATATTGCTTAAGCAAATTGAATAAGAACTTTTTAAGCCTATAATTAGTGTATGTTTTCACTCTGTATTTCTCAAGAAGTTTATTGTAGATGTGTGGAGCTTGTATAGAAAATCATTTTTGTGCAAATGTGTTTTTCACCCTAGAGTCAGGGCAGGGCATCTGTCCCGACGTTTATGTGTTGTAGGCAGGTAAGGTACAATCTTCTGGTGATATCTCTTAAGTATTTCATAAATAAATATTTTCAATAGGCGTATAACTCTTATACGCCCATTGAACCTAAAATAATGCAAAAAAACCATTACAAAACATCATCATTACGCCGACATAGGCTCAAGTCCGACAATAAACGGATGAGCATTAGAACACTAGTTAATACTACTACTACTACAACTACAAAATACTTTATCTTTTTCTCCTCTTCCCTTTTCACACTTTTATGTGGGGTCTGCACAGTAACACCATTGTCCTTACTGTAATAGGTTTTGACTATAGTTTTTACGGCCCGGATGATGTCAACCCTCCTCGGGCTTAATAAATAAATACTAAATGCTTCATATGGACAATAAATCTCTTTCAAAGGCATAAAAGTGATCCCAAATGAAAATTGCAAACGTGTCACAAAATCGTTACCCTGCGACTAGTTTATAACCTTTAAGCCAAAAATATACATAAATTTTAAGCAACAGCAGTATTTTAAATATTTCTAAACCTTTTATAGTTATGTTATGTATATGTTTTAGTAAGTGATTAACTAGATTTTTAACTCTGTAATGTAAAATGTAGACCATATTTGGGATGATCAGGAATAGCAATATTCGATTAGTTATAACTTATAAGTTCTATTTAAATGTTCCTGAAGTAGGTCGAAATGTAACCTAACCAATATTATAAAAGCGAATGTAAGGTTATTTGTTTGTTTTTTACGCCTTGACGACTGAAGTGATCATTATGAAATTTTGCACACACATTTACAGGAGTACAGAATCTTTTATATAATAAAACTGTTAGCTATAAGTTTTATATAAATATGTTATAAGTCGTCGTCGTCATTTCAGCCGCCGGTCATTCACTGCTAGGTGTAGGTCTCCCCTTTTGGTTAGTATAAATATGTTTTTTTATTCAAAATGTCAGTTTTGATGACTATATTATATGTTATTACGAATAATATCCATAGTTCATAATCATAATTAGCGATATCAGCGACTCCTGTTTATCATAATTTAAGCTTAGATTGTCAGGTTCTTGACTTAACTTTTATTAAGTAAGCAAATAAATTATGTAAAGAAATACTTCTTAGGTTATGGTTAAATAAAAAAATTGTTTTGTATCTCTTTGTTTATAGTGATTCAAATATTTCATAAATTCTCAAAAACAAAAAAAAACGTTACTGAATTCATTTATCGTGGAATATCTACAGAAATATCTGCAATTATATAGGAAACTGCTGTCCAAAAAGCAGTACATAGATCTAACTCATCCGGATCTTCAACATTCATGGTGTCTCCTTCGGTATGGTGGAACCAAAAATACTTCTCATTAGCGTTATGAAGACTGGCACCAGGGATTCCGTTTTTAATTAAAACAGCAATATCAGATCCTGGACTATCCTCCTCTACTAAAGTAGACGCATTTATAGATTCGAATAACTTCAAAATTTCTGCAACGATACATCTAGCTTCTTGGGTTCCTGCAACTGCTAAACCGAGGGGCGCAAAAGTCCCTTCGTCAGATTCCATTATGAAATTGATATTTGAACTCTCGTCTCTATGCTTCTTTTCATATGCATATGCTCCAACTAATCCTAATTCTTCAGCTGTCCAAAAAATAGACCTTACAGTTCTTTTTGGTCTTAAATTTAAACGCTTAAGTATAACTGGGGCTGCCCAACTAACAAATAGACCGCCTCCATCGTCCATAGCCCCCTGGCCAACATCCCAACTATCGATGTGTGCAGATACAATTACAAGTGTCTCTGGCTTCTCTTTACCCTTGAAATCGATGATTGTATTCCGTGAAATTTCAATATCATATGTCGAGGACATTTTAATATTCAACTCGACAATTTCTCCTCGATTGTATAATCTCCTTATCAAGTCGGCATCTTCAAGAGTTATAGCGGCTGTTGGTATTTGTGTTACATTCTCTCCATATGTCTGAGAGCCAGTGTGTGGTGAATTTATAGAAAACGGAGTTATCGATCGTACTAAAGCCGCTACTGCTCCTTTTTCTGCTGCTTTCGTTGCTCCCTGTGATCTGTAAATTACTGTTTCGCTATATGTTGTAAAAATTGGGTCGTAAAGTACAATCTTTCCTTTTATGTCTTCGATCGTTGCAGCATCCAGGTTTTCAAAACTGGACATAACTACAACTTCAGCAGTTATTCCTTCTTCTGGAGTACTGACACTTCTCCCAAGTCCTAATAAAGCAATATTTTTGACTCTAGGCTTAAGCATAGTAGCAACTTCATCCCCTCTTACCCAATTTGGAACCTGTAATTTAAAATATTAAGAAACATCGATTTCGATGTACAACAGAAGTATGAAATATTTAAAGTGTTTCTTACCTCTACGTTCTCTGTAACTATGTCAGTAATGCCTTCATCTTGGGTAAGCTGAATCATGTAATCTATAGACTCTTCTAAAATCTTAGAACCTGATGGTCGTGCTCCAAATGTATCCACAAATTTGGCTAATCTATAAAATACAGAAGAAAATTTGATCGTTACATCGTTATCCGAAACTTCATTAGGGGATTTAAGTGGCTTCTTATTGACACTAAGCCGATGTGCCTTTAACTGACCTAATTTATATTCTTCTTCTTTAACTGGCCTTTGTGCATTTCTATTTGGGATTAACTTTCCTGATCTCTCTGTTCCAACGACAGCGGTCCTTGGGCTGACACTAGATTGAAATTCTCCTTAGCGAAGTCAAACTGACTAAATTAATAATTAACTAACGCGAGTACTAATTAACTACCTTACATCTAATTTAATTTAAATCAACCTTTTATCGTTCATTTGTAATTTCCTTGTAAAATGAAAGTTTTATTTTAAGAATCCTGTTTGTACTGTTAACATGGATACTAACATGGCTATCATACAAATTATATAGGTATTTTACGCTGGACATATTATTGTATGTATGAACTTTTTATTTACTTACTCGTCATACGTCTTACGTTTAAACTCTCCCTCCATCACGTATTTAAGAATCTCTTCCTTTACATCTTTATAAGATACAATTTCATTAATTAAGTCTTCACTTAATAACGTTTTACAAACGTCAGATGTTTCAGAAGCGTGCCTGGCATCGCTCACGAAACAAATAAAAAGACATATTAAAATTCTAAAAACAAACATCTCTCAGATCTTGCTTACTGCAGACTACTAAGAGCTAGTAGTACAGAAGTCCTATTTAAGCTGATTTCGATAAGAACTATCTCCTCGAGATATAGATTGTCATGTCTGGCTTATCATTCGATCCTTGAATACTACATTTCAATATTCACTGGATTTTAATACATGACGTACTAACAAATTCTATAGAAGTTTAAAAAATATTTGAAATATTGAAATAAAGTTATAATATTTATTAGAAGAAAACCTATCGATTAACATGATTCAGAAATTTAATTATTTTTATAAATTTATAAATTAATAAATTACAAAATAATATTATAATTATCAATTTATAATCGTGGAAATTTAGTTGTAGATAACATAATCTCAGAAAGAAAAAAAATCGAAAAACACGAAATAGAGACATAATTGTATATTTTAATTATTGAAAAAGCTGATTAATAAATAAATATGTTACTTTGGGATAATGTAGCTTTTTCAAACTCGTGTTAGTGGAATTATCGCGGTTACACTGTGACACGTAGGGAACCTAATGAGGTAATTAAAAGCAAATGGTGTTCTCTGTCTACCCCGCCTCGATTCCGTAGAAATGAAACATGTATTCACTGCCATCTTAACCATTTTTTCTAATCGTTTATAGTACGTGGTGTATTTGGTCTATATTAAGCCATTTGAAAATTAGTTCGCTTAGGCAAAGAATACTCTTTGCTTAGTTTTCAAATGGCAAATGGTTAACTTATACAAGTTCCATCAACCAATCTTCTTCAGATATCTTGTTCATTCATAGAAATTGTCAAGTATTAACCTCAATATTTAAGACCTTAGAGATTTTGTTAGAGTAACAACTTATAAATTATATAATATAATGAATTGTCTTTAACTTCTTGCACACATCGAAATGTTATCTTATCCATCACAGTACTTACAAAAGTCCCGAGACACAAGAGCTCAAATTTTATCACAAAACAAAACACGAAGATAAAATATCGCACGTCCCTCGACAATCGATCTTAAATAGCCAAAGGCACTTACTCATCGTATGTCTTCCCCTTGAACGGCCCGGAGACGTATTCGATAATATCTTTGACGACGGTATCATAAGAAGCAATTTCATCTGCCAAGCCACCAATATCACAAGACCTCGACTCGGAATACGTTTTCCTTTTTACCATAGCGCACTGTAGACCAGACACGAGAATTAAAAATACAAACGCTTCTTTCAAGGAGAAGTACATTATTAATAACTAATATTTATGTATTGATAAATTTGAATGGTTATCTTGTCGTACTACGCGTCTTTACCCATTCTGTATTTATAAGCGAATGATTTGGAGAAGAGACCATATCCTCAATCGGCCTTTGTGAGGACCAATATAAACTTGTTAATGGAACATGTATCGCAAGTGTGAAGAAAATATAGTTCTTTGGAGAAGCAAACAACACTGAATAAAATATGTCATGACCCAATATTTTGCATATTACATATTGGGAAATTGTAAATTATAAACAGTAGAAAATTATAAGTACCAACCTAACTAAATAAAAACTGACCAGAAATGAATAATTTTACCAACATTCAATAAAACGCAAGTAGTATGTGAAGGTAAAGAAATAAAAATATGCAACGATTTTGCAGTATCCTACATCAGACAGAAAAAGTATAATCGAATATAATTTGATACTTTCCATTATGTACAATTTAAAACAATCGAAGAGTTTAAGTTTGTTCCAGCTTATATAGGTTGCAGAAACAAAAAAACAATATTTTAACCAATTATATAGCTATAGACTCTCTTTATGGCATGTTTAAGATCTAATAAGAACAATGAAAGTATATAACTGCTAACTCCAAGTAGCTAGGCTTCTAGGAAACCAAAACTAAATATTTTTAATAACATGAAATATTAACCTTTAGTTATTGGGTACAAATACATGTTTTGTTAAATTCACTGGAAGCACTAATCATGGTTGGTTTAGTTCGACCCGCATGGACGTAAGAAATATAAATGTATTGTATGCATTGTTATAAAATGTAAGAATGCCATTATAATGGCAAATTGAAATAACAATAGAACTATTGTTTGATTGTAAATCTCCATGGCGTTTGAACATAAAATAGATTGTTAAATATGTGTATACAGTGAACGTCAAATACCATTTGGTGAATCAAATACGAAATTGCTTCAGCCTCGTCAAATACGAGTACAGCTACGATTCGTGTAATGATGATTGCACTGCAGCTCGGCGCTACCCCAATAGCCCTCATCCGTTTTCGCACCTACATTCATTCAAATGCAATTCAATGCTGTTTGTATCTACATCTACTAGACGTACTTCGTTTTGAACATTGTGTGTATTGTTTTTTTAATGATTAATCCACAATCCCACGTGATATTTAAATAGTAATGTATAGCCAAAATGGGTACACAGTAATTTTATATAAGCTTATTCATTCTTCTCTTTAGGTATCCACTGCACATCAAAATTGCGCGGAAATTAAATAGAAACGTTTTTATTGTCTTAATAATAAATGTACATGCACATTGTGTCCATACCTCGCGCTTTAAATTTAATTTAGATATCTTTTTTTAAATCAAATTTGATTTTGTAAGATATCGTGAATGTGTGCGATGCCGCAGGCAACAGCTAGTTTGTTCACACTGCTATTGCTATATAACCAATATTATATTGTAAGCAAGAAATGATTAATTCTAAGCAATAAACCTACATTACACACTTCACCAAAGCACATTAACATAGTTAAAGCATTGCACACCTTCAACTTATCCTTAAAACTAAACATGTGCATGATAAATTAGTATGCATACCAATAATTTTTCCTGTTTTATTGTTATACACATTCGTTATAAAGGGAAAACAATGTCGTGTAGCCTAGAACACGACATTGCCCTCCAGCCTTCAAAGCCTTTATAATAATAAAAACTTTTAAGGCCACTCCCTTGAATGAAGAAATAATCTGTTACTTACCGCATTTAGATGTTCGATATACCATGATTAGATATTCGGTCTATCTCATGAAAGGCCTACGTAGACTGTATCGATCTGGATTTAGTGTATGTATATCTTATTTTATAATTATGTTATACAACAACACATACAGAGTTTCCATGCAAGCCCTGCGCCTACAAGTATTATGTAAATACCCTTGTTCTAGTTGAATTGTAGATAGTCATAGGAGAGTATTAGATGTTACGGTGTAATACCATTTCAAGTATTTTATCGCGATTCAATGATAACAAAAAAGTCGATAGACTGATGTTATGCTTCTTTGTACGATATTATATCACGCAAATCACTCGGAAATAACAGATTACCATCATTATCCGTTCTTTCGGGCATCCGTTTTCATCTATTAGGTCCTAAGTATGACTGTAGTCCTAATTAAGCTACAACTAATTTTAATAAAATGGAATAAATGTTGTGATAAAGAAATTCCTTTCATTGTCAATTACGATTTAAATGATATAGTTGTAACTCAAATCTACTTGACCCACCTCTTGCTTTCTACTCTTTGACCTATTCTCTAAATCGGTCCATTACAAAGCCGATAAAACTCTGAGTGTAGTTGTGTTACGGTACTCGTAAAGTAAATGTGTCGAAATGACTCCGCTACTATATACGTTTTTAATATTTGCACAGTATTATAATGTTTATTCTTATATGACAGTAAATAAATATGATCCCAGTGATTGTGTTTTAAGTCCAAAACTAATAGAAGAAATAGCTTCGTATAAAAACATAACAAATAGAATAATGAATGAAGTAATACGCAACGGTGATACATTCTACAATGAGTAAGTGTGACTGTCAAATACATTTTTAAATTACATATTCACAATTTCTTCCTTTCTTTATACATTTTAATCTTTATAATAATGATTTTCTCACGCCCGTAACCCAGAGGGGTAGGCTAAGATCATGTATTCATGTACGCATACATTCTCGTCGGTGACGAGTGCTCCTTATATTGCCCCTTTTTAGTTAGCCATTAATCTGATCGATATAAATTCTTCTAGTACGACCCCTGCCAACACCATTTTCCAGTTTTTGTAAGTTATAATAATAATAATAAATCGTTTATTTCCCACAATCAATCACAATTACACAATTTATGGAGAGTCACTAATGAGCAGGGGACTGGTGTCCAAACTAGGGATGACCCTGTGTGATAGATCACCAGGCCTTCGCTCCACAGATCATAACTACATTATTAAGTGAATACATACAGAGCTGTACAATATTTAAAGTGATTACATTTGTTTCTGAAAAAGTTACACAACTTTTTGAATTAGTGAAAAGCAAAAAAATAAAAAGTAATACGGTGTGCGTGTTTGTGTGTGTGTGCGTATTACTGTGTGTGTGCGTGTGTGTGTATGTGTGCGTGAGTGTGGGTGGATGTGCTGTTTGTAAGTGAATGCGCAAATTTGGTTTGACTGCATGTGTTTGTCGACATAGAAATACTTAAAGCAAAAGTTATAAATAACACATAACTAAAATTGTTGCAAAGAAGGCACAAGAAACTGGCATTCATCATTATATTATGTACACCATTTATATATTTAGTTCCTGTGACCTGAATAAGAATTGTGGTACATGAACAATAGAGGTTTATAAAGTCAGTAATTGCAAAGACTTAAATTTCCCACTGGATCCCATGACACATAGTTATAATTCTTAATTTATTATGAGATATCTAAAAAAATATAAATCTTGTAGATATACACGCTTCATTGACAAATTTGGAGCGCGTCCAGCTGGATCTCAGGTGTTAGAGGAAGCGATAGACCACATGATAAACCTGACGAAGAGCAACGGAATCGAAACTGTTACCACTGAGGATGTACTGGTAATCATCAATAATAGTTAATTGATTTAGTTTTTAAGAATATTAATTATATGAAACGACGCGAAAGAGAAATTAATATAATAATTATACACACATTAAAACTGTCTCAGGATCAAGTACACTTAAGTATTTAGGTTCATAATATCAATTGATCAATCTTTTTTGGATCGCTATTTACAGAGTGATTTTATTTCTTCTACCGACGTTGACATTTTTTTTATTTATTAAATACAAATATGTTCTCACGCCTTAAATGTATTAATATGGTATAGTATATAATACAGTACATAGAAATGCCAACACAACTGTAAGACCACGTATTCGGCATTCAATTTAAGTACGCTATTTTCAAATAAAAACTAAGACTGACTTAAAAGTAATTTTTGTCCCGGCGAAGCTCGTGTTTCTTCATCCATCCATTATCGTAGTTATTCTTATCGTGTATATAGTTACCACTATGGAACATATTTCTATACTTTATTTTTTCATATCAGCTTTTTTTTTTCAGAGTCCACACTGGGTTCGCGGATCGGAGACTGCAATGATGATCAAACCTAGAGTCCAACCAATAGCCATTCTCGGTCTAGGTTCCAGTGTAAGTACTCCACCTGGTGGGATCACAGCCGAAGTTATTGTTATACGAAGGTTTGATGAATTAAATGAAACGAAAGAATTCAATGTTAAAGGAAAAATCGTTGTATTCGATGCTCATTATTCTTCATACGGCGAAACTGTTGCTTATAGAGTAGAAGGCGCGACAAAAGCTGCCGAAAAGGGAGCTGTCGCATCACTTATACGAAGTGTTACGCCATTTTCACTGTACACTCCACATACAGGATCACAAGAATATGGCAATAACGTGACCAAAATACCTACAGCAGCTATAACACACGAAGATGCCGATTTGATGAGAAGGCTCCAAGATCGAGGTGTCACCATTGTTATGAGTGTAAATATGTCTAATACAATCGATTACAAAACATCTCGAAATACTTTAGTAGATTTAAAAGGCAGTGAAGACCGTGAAAAGCTCGTCATAGTGTCCGGTCATATTGATAGTTGGGACGTAGGTCAGGGTGCTATGGATGATGGTGGTGGCATGTTCATTAGTTGGTACGTGCCTGTGGTTATAAATAAATTGAAATTGAAGCCTAGAAGGACACTTCGTGCGATTTTGTGGACATCTGAAGAACCCGGCCTTATTGGAGCGATTGAGTATTTAAATAGACATATGAATGAATTAAATAATATAAATTTTATTATGGAATCAGATGAAGGAACATTTGAACCCTTAGGCTTGGATGTGTCTGGATCAGAAAATGCAATTTGTATTATAGCAGAAGTATTAAAATTATTTAAACCAATTGACAAGCTGAAAGTAAGCGCAACTGTTGGTTCGGATATAACTATTTTTAATAGTAAAGGCGTGCCTGGAGCGTCATTATTAAATAAAAGTGATCGATATTTTTGGTATCATCATAGTAATGCTGATACAATGAATGTGCAGAACAAAGGCGATGTGGTGCGATGTGCTGCCTTTTTTGCTGCATTCTCTTATGTTATTTCAGACTTAACTGAAGATATTCCTCGATATTAAATATGAAAGAAATATAATTTCCTTGCTCATCAGGCGCTAAGATCCCATCGAACAAGTTATCCTACTTAGTGAATCGTTTCAGATTATAATAATAAATATTGTGTATAATCTCAGTTGTTTGCTTTAATTTTTTTTTTTCAGCAAGTCAGACATCGTTAAGTAAGAACAAAAAGTATGGCGATTACAAAACCTTTTCAATCCTACTTTTTTTTTATCTAGTGACTTGTGGTAAAGCATGTGGGGATGTGTTGCCGTTGTGCTTATCCACACAGCTGCGTGGGTATGGTGCGGCAGATTAGCAAAAACGCGACTAAGTTCATCACGTACACAGTTGATAGTCACACGTTACACAGTTAACAGAACAGGAGGAAAATTGCGACACACAAAAGATATAAAGAATTATAAAAGTAAGATAGTAAAGAGAACACAATGTATATCGAGAAATGAGACAAATTATTCACGTAACTTCTAGAATGTTCTGGAGTGTTGAGGTTAATAACTTAGGTCGCCATCAGACTCATAGATAGGGTTCGTCATTTATTATGAAATTAATTTTAAAAAAAACAGTAATTGATAATTTCAAATTATAAATAAAATTTAAATACAGTAGACAGACATGCAAGAATGGAAAAACTAATAATAATTCACACCATGTGCCAAAACTCCAACGTGCCACGCTCACTGGCGCGATTGGGCGAGATTTGTCGCTGCCGGCCGTCATACGATCGATGGTCGGCAGCGAACGGAGCTGGGCCGCCGTTGCCTCGTTTGCACACGAGGTGATGGCGGCCAAAAGAGAGGCCCTGCGGGAACGCGAACGCGCAAGCGAAACCTTGCCTCCCCGCAGGGCCCCAACGAGGGGCCGCAGGCGTGCGAGATACGCCGCGGCCCTACAGCCGTAGCGTGACAGGTCGGGTGATCTGTCGCGCTGAACGTGGCGGATGGCCCCCTTCGTGTGTTCCGAGGGGGGCAGCATCATAGGGTGATGGGAGGGGCTTAACATCTGACCCCTCCCTACACGAGTCGAGCCCCTACCAAGGGGCCCCCCCTAGCCGGGTCGTGGATAAACTTACGTAGATGCCACGGCCCGGTCGGGCGAAGGAGAACACCGCGGGGTTTAGTGGGTAGTCTGGCCCAAATTTAAGGCCGGGAGTCCCACACGAAGCCGTCCTTGTTGCCCCCGCAGCACGGACGGCGAAGTGCGTAAATGCATTCCCCGCGTAAACAAAAAAAAAAAAAAAAAAAATGTGCCAAAACTGCTGCAAAACAAAACGTCCAAAACTGTCTAACAAAAATACAGAAGTTAGAGTTTACCGTCAACTTTTTATTTTTCTTTCTTTGCAAGGCGTCCTACGCCTACCAAACGTCAGAAGCGAATCTAAGGATCGCAAATAAAATAAAAAGTAAATGACAGGTAATGAATAATGCTTAGGAGATTGTCTCTTACTATTGTCTTGCTATTGATTGAATATTTTAGACATTTGTTTAACGAATAGATACACACACACTGTTCACATCACTCATAAGCCACGTTTATTCGATTCTTCCCAAATCTACACACATAATCCCTACTATATTATTATAAATGTGAATGTAAGTTTGTTTGTTACGCTTTCGCGTGAAAAATACTCAACCGATCATCATGAAACTTTGTACACATATCCCTGGAGGTATTAGAAGTAACATAGGATACTTTTTATGAAAAAAATAGTATATAATGAGCAAAGTATATTTGTTCCCTATATCTATAGGTCTTATGGACTCCGAAACGGCTGGACCAATTTCGATGAAATTTACAGGGATTGTCCAGATTGGCACATTCCTGTGTTTGGTAGCGATCGGAGCAACATAATAAGTGGTACCCGGGCGAAGCCGGGGCGGGTCACTAGTTGAACATAAATACAGTGAAGGGTCTTTCGAAGGAAGTAACAACTAACACCTAAAATTAATATAATCTAAAATTTACAAATTCCAAATTATTGGATGAAGAGAATAAAGGAGATGTTTAATCAAAATGCCTGTAGCATTTTTATATTAAATGTTAGCTTTCCTAATGTTGTTTCTAACTGCTTAAAGCTCTCAATTTAATTACAGTCTTGTTTTCATACCCTAGCAATTGCGTTGCCTCGTAACATGCATTTACCTGTTTACACGCGATAACCGTTGCAGTGTTTACGTTCTTCAAGGTTTCCGGTGCCTTCGTGTTAACATAAAAGCGTATCGATCTTAATTAATTTATAAGATTTATCTAGATAAAGAAAATGTTTTATTTAGACATGTCGAAGTTAGAAAAATATTTTTTATCAAATGCTTTTGTTCATATATTTTATTTTTTACAAGATAAATAAAGTGTGAATAGGAACAAATTGGAAAATATGTGTCGTAAATACGGATATGTACACAAGGCGTGGCTTACTGCGTTTAGAAATCCGCAACTCAACTCTACACAAACCCAACACGCATTAAGAATTATATCTAACGTAACGTCACGAATAAAGCCTAGTAAATCTTTTGATAATGAACTAAAAGTTGTAGTAAATACTATAGTTACTTTACAAATATTATGTTTTTTTTGTCGCGTATATAATTATGTCAGACATAACTCTGAAAGATCTTTGACGTAGGAAACATAACCTGTATCACTCTATCTCATAATCATTCTGCTGCCATCTGCAGTGGTCGAGTCGAATAAATTTCATACCGTTATAAATATCATATCTTTACAGCTAGCAAGCTGTTCAAATCTTAAGTATCGCTTATTCAAAGTATCTCTAATGATTCATGTGTATCACTAAGATGAGGAAAACGTATTCGCAATAAAGTTTTCCCTTAGTTTCATACATTTACGCCGAAAAACCACAAAAAAAATTCACAAAACCCAAACATCAGATAATACTAAAGTAAAAAGAACGAAGTGTTCCGAACATTGGAGCGCTCTCGTTACCAATCCCATGCCGGTATAACATGTTTGTCTCGGTAACAGGATGCCGACAACATTCCCCGCAAACACTACATAGCCTGCGACACACGGACATCGCGATAACTGAACTAGTTCAAACATGGTTCATACAGTTTTTTTACCTGATGGAGTTATGACCTTCAGACCAGACCAAAGCAGATGAAATAAGTTTGAAGAGGGTGTCACAAGTCCACGGCCCTTCTCCCTTTATTTCTCTTAGCTACTCCACTCCTCCTGAAAAAAGGTACACAATACATCCGAAAATCTTCTGTATGTTTCGGACACTGTTGTGTAGCATTAGTAAGTTAAGCCGGTTCCTATTTTACCTCCTTCTGCCATATAAAGTGTTCAATAAATGTTTTAAAATCAATTCATGCTTTTATATTATTCTTTGTATTATATTTAGGTATTAATATTGTTATCTGCAAAGCAAATGCAAGTGCAAAGTTATTCCAGTACATAAAAAAGTCGACTTTAATTTATTAGTAGAACAATATTTCCGGACTGTAATTCAGATACCAATTAACTATCCACTTACAACCAGAAGCGTAACAAATAAAAAAAGAACTATACTCAACTACATCAATGTATACGGTGATTGCACATCCCAATACACAATCCTATTTTTAATAAACAACTTACTTGGAGATATAGAAAATAATAGAAAACAATACAATATTGATGGAGCAACCTGTATATGACAGTATGTGTACGACCACTGATTATGTAATAAATTTAAAATTATCAATACTTACATATTTATACATCAATAATTATGATCTAAGCGACTAATCTATACTTAAGTATCTACATAAACCTGTATAAGGTATTAAGACACTTTCATTTCAAATTTTATCTTAATAAATTAAAGAAAAAAACTGTATGCTAATTAAGCCGTGGATCATGTATTCTCTCCCATAACAATCAATGAGGAAGCGGCCACCGTGAACTTAATATCTTACACTTTTTAAAAAGCCTGAAATAATAATTGGTACCAGTGTCTTTATAGTTTTACTACTGATTCTTGAAGTTGGAGATGATGACGAAAGTCAAAGTTATAAAACAAACTAGCCGTTGAAATTATATAAGAATAAGCAGAATGTTTGTTGAGCGAGCGCTCAGTGTGTCACTGTCTCTTGTATCAATACACTTTGTTTGGTAATAGGAAACGAAAATGAGAAACGATGGATCGCACTTGTATTGCGTAGCGACGTATCGATACGCCTTCTTGCAAACAACAATTTCCTATTTTACATATTGTCTGGATACGTGAAATACGAATTGCGCGGAGAGTTGAAATGTTGACATGCGTATACTCTAAAAGCATTTTGTATTTAAAAAAGTAACTTTTTTAGAAATAATTTTAAAGGTAACACTTAGTAGTCACATCAGTCACGTCAGACGTATGTAATAGGGCCTTAGAAATTGACATAAAAACGCGCCATATGTAATTTTATTCTGTATATTCAGATTTACAAGGAGTTATTTTAAAAGTATACCTAAACATCAAGGTGCCGTGTGGGTTTGCCCAATCGTTTGATTATTTCTTGTTGTTATTGAACTTTTGCAAAATTAATTAGGGATTTCTTACTAAACTAGTTAATTAAACTTTTTAAATCATTTAAATTGGGTTACCAAAGATAGAAAATGGTAAAATGATGCATAAGCAATAATTTTCTAAGTTTGATTGGCTGGCGGTTACTTAATTTTTTACAATTATGCCTCCAATGTCAACTCCCCCACGTCTCGGATATCACAGCTATCTGATCTGGCAATTTTTTCTGGCATCAAACTCACATTATTCAAGAACCTTCACCATATCAGGTGACTATTAGTATGCATATGTTAGCCTCAGTCGGCAGGACCGAATCGAATCTTAAAATACTCTGAAAAATCTACTACTTGTAGATTTTTCAGAGTATTTTAAGCCCACAACAACAACATCTTTTGCACGAATGGGCCGGCTCGACCGGCGAAATACCACGACGTCACAGAAGAGAGGCGTGAAGTAGAAGTATTCTGCGTTTCTTCTGATGAGTAACGTGTAGGAGGCCTAATTGTAGTCCTCTTCCCCTTCCCACCCTTTTCTAATAAGGAAAGGATGGTAAGGGAAAGAGGATTTGACGGATTAGGAAGGGGATGGACAGGGAATGGAAATATCCTTTTTTTCTGTTTATCCCCTCCTTTGTCCATAAAGGTAGGCAACGCAACTGCAACTCATTAGCTTGTTGCAGATGTCTATGGGTAGCGGTACTTATTGTCAGGTGCCACTTTATTGTATAAAGAAAAGCAACAGCCAAATGAGTGGCAAGTGCGTTGCCTGCCTTTAATGGACAAAGCCCCTCGATTCCAAGTAAAAAGGATGTTTTCTATTCCTTTGTATCCCCTACGCGTCCAATCTCCTTCTCCTTTCCATTATATGGATAAAGGATAAATGATGGGAAAGGGATGAGGACCGAAATTAAGCCTCCGGCACTTCACTCGGCCGAAACGCAGAAGCATACATCTACTACACGCCTGCCTTCTGTGGGGTGAAATAAAAATATATTTTTTAGAAAACAAATTTATTACGATGTTTATCACTTAAAATATCTAGAAAAAATATTTACATAAAACTCTTGGCTATATCTTACAACGTCTCGTCGAATTGTCTTTTTTATTGCATAAGACGCCATAAACATAAATATTTAAATGAATAATCAACCCTGTAGCGTACTGCTTCGATTTGGCAACAATTAAGTAACATAGTAACTTCCGTTTTCACTTTTCACACGAAACAAGTAAAATTAAAACTTCTGCACTGATCGTAGGCAATTATTTTTGCAAGTACTTCATAATGAGGTAAGAAATTTAGCTGATGCCTACAGTTAATGAAAACGGTCATTAGTCAAATATATCTTACAAATGACAATATATTATAACATGTTTAAAATGTTAACTACTTGAATTAATACATCCACTGTTGAGTGGAATTGAGCTTAATCAAGATATTTCATACACAGGTCCATAGTCTAAACTATAAAATCTATACCGGTAAGGAATTTGTACCACAACTCATGTTTTGTTAAAGTGACTCTTTCTGAAGTAGGGATCTACACATATTGGCAATTATTTAATTACGTATTGACTGTAAGATGAGTTTTTTATTGGTATTAGCACTGACATTTGATCTCTATTATATTCCTGTGATTATTCTAGAGCATATTTTCCTCTAAGAACTTCTCTAGTGCGTGGTAGAGATGCGGCCTGACACCAACTAGTCCATGGTCCTCGTCGGTGTAGCTCTGAAACACAAGTTTGAACAATGATATAAATTGGATTTACATTACAATTAGCCCTTTGTGGCGTTAAGGTGTATTTTATGCCTTTGTGTTTCGTCATAGGAGTGATTTAATGGAATTCCGATAGCATTCCCCTTTCCTCATTTCTTATAAAAAAAAAGAAAAACTTATTACAACCGCTAAGTAGACGATTTTAAAATACTTTCCAACTTTGCATTAGTCTCCACCCAGCACAGTTTGCAAGGAAAGTAATATACGATGTAGAGTGATATATAAAGTCACCATCTGCGTGAAGTAGACGTCCTCGCGCTGCAGCAGGCGCGATATGAGCATGGCGTGCTGGTAGTGCACATTGTCGTCCGCCGTGCCGTGGATCAGGAAGTAACGCTTGCTTCGGTACGCCTCCACCTGTACAACAAATTTTAAGGTGCTAGTGGTTAAGGGGCTACTTTTCCACAACTCCATGTCTACCGTATTTTGCGTGTGGACTAGGATCATTTCTGCCAGCCCAGCTTCCCAAAGAAAAAATATGAATGTAGGAAAACTACGATTAGAGCTACGGCACTCATCTCATCAGGTGAAAATGCAGAATACTCTACTTGACGCGTCTTTTGTGAGGCCGTGGTATTTCGGCAGTCGAGTCGGCACATCCGTGCGACAGATGTTGTTGCGGGTTCCACCACTTGTTTAAACGTATTGCTTTAATTTCCGTTTCCAGAAACGATATCCAAAAATATTGACATTGTTTGTTTATACAACCTTTCTTTCCATAAGCTTTCAATAACCTGTATAGGTAGCATCTATAAATATTAGGTCCATTGTTTATCAATTGAACAAAAAGTTTGTACTTCTCAGTAGAAAATAGGAAAATATTTGATTATGCATCTAAAAGGCAATCAAAACTACTTTCTCACTGAAATTGATATTATAAACAGATATATAGTAATCGATAACACTTCCTTTTATTGTAAATTCTCAATAATTTCCATCGCTCAACAAGAGTCATAAAAAATATGCTTACCACTTCTGGGGTAAGAAGCGATGAATTCACATAAGCTAGTGGATTATTCTGTGGTGTGTCCATGTATCTTTCAGTATAAATTGTATCTGGAAAATAACAAAAATAATTAATTCAAACCTGAACCTTTACAAATTTACATCCACATGACGTCAACCGTAACTAAGAAGATAGCTAACAATCATTCTAATAGTGAATTTAATTTAACAATTATTATTGTCAATTTGAGGGGGAAATACAAATCGCGCTGCACTACTGCACAAAGAATAAATTACTTAGATTCCTGAACATAATCTGTCTTTTGATGTTACTGCATTTAATTCTGCATACAAAGAGACGTATAGGAAAAATACTGGCATAAAGACAAGTCTTGAACGAGCACAATTAATATTTAGAATAACGAATAAATTAGCTCCATTTAGTCTTCACCAATGAAACCTATATATTTGTTGAATTACCTTTACTTAGCACTATACTAGATAACTGAATGTATACACATTTTTGAATTTGAATGACCAAACCTACTGTTGATCCCCATTGAGCACACGGAGTCTGACCAACGTCTTTCAATTCACTAACATCATCGTGTGACTTGTTCGAATGGGAGGTTTGTTATCGTACTCTAATTGTGTATAATATTGAAGAGACAGCAAGATACGGTACCATAGAATCTCCAATCGACAACAGGTGCAACAGCAGCCGCGCATCGGAACACGTCATGGCCGCGGGCTAGTGCCAGCGAGGCCGCGTACCCGCCGTACGACCAGCCCCAGATGCACGTGCGGTTACCGTCCAGCCAAGGTAGTTGCTGCTGAAGGGCCCTGCGAGAAATTGCCTACAGTTATCCTTACATTCATTAACTATATATAAATAAATATATATATATAAATTGTACCTGTTATCCACGCCCGTAAAAATGAACAGAAAATTATCACTTAGTCTAAACTTCTTAAGAATTTTAAAGGGTGCTTTTATTAGTATACCAGCGAAGCGTCCAAGCTTGGCTTTCGGATGTTTGTATGATGCTTGGCTTCAATATGTTTGGATAAAGGAGAAGATAAAAGAAAAAAGTGTGCTATGCTAGCCTTACATACCTTACATTTTAAATTAAAGTGAGTTCTTTTTAAAACGTACCTTGTGACCGTAACTTGGTCGTCTATTTCCACGGTGCCCAGGCGACGGTTGAGAGCAAACATGTTATCGACGCCCCGCAGGCCGGAGCCTCTGCCGTCGATGTGCGCCACCGCGATGCCCCATCGATTCACCAGAGACGTGCCCCAATCCAGCGTCCACTGCTTCGTCACTAACGCCGTGTCCGGACCTCCGTACCTATAAACATGTAAACCATAGTTTAAAATTAATTTATGATAAACTTATATACTACTTATATAAACACATCGCATTCTATATACGTAGATGTGCACTTGTAAAAACATGTATCCCACGGAAACCGCACATTTATCCAGGATAACCTATGTGCTATATATCTATCTCTACACCAAATTTCATCCAGATTCGTTCAGCCGTTTTTGCGTGAAAGAGTAACAAACATCCATACATACAAGTCAATATAAACAAGTAAATAAATTTCAAAGAAAATACATGTAGTAGTAGTAGAAGGGCTTCAAAAATATATTATATTTAAGCTATTGATATATTGTGTTTATTAAAATTCTTGACATTTTTTTTAAAGGATAAACTAAAAATATAAATCATGTAAATTTCGGAATAACTCAACAACTTGTTTTATGGATTTAATGGATGTTACAAATAAATGTAATCTTGCATACAAGCTTTATAAATGTTTAATTCTGTTATTTATAAAATTAACTTTCTTAATTAAGTGTAACTTTCAGATTGACGGCGACCATGTAGGTATGCGTATAGATTAAATTGAAATCCATAATATCTGGTTACGCCTCTGGGTTACGGGCGCATATTTATTTATTTTTAAATTTTTTTACTTTTACAAATACGCTGAAATGTAGTGTACATAACATTTAGAACGATTTAACTTACACATAAACTAATAATGGCACGTTGGTACGTGACTGGTAGTTGGCTGGCACTTGTATCTGGACGTCGGCTTCGGGGAAGCCCGCTGCGACGGGCACGCTCATTCTCAGAATACTTGGCATCCAGCGGTCGGTCAACAGAGCAGACGTTTCCGCATTATCATCCCACGTTTTGAGAAGTGTACCATTCTAAAACAATGAAATTAAAACTTCTAACATAATTGTATACAAGCTTTTTACATTTTAATCGATTGACAGATAGATCACCAGTAGCTGAAGGTTCACGAGGAACTCTCCTTTTTTGAATGATCTTAAATCGTATGGGCTTGGATACCGCTGGAGACAGCTGCAGAACAGGGCAGGACGTTGGGCGAAAACGGTGCAGTTGTAGAACGCAAGCCATTAAAATAGTGAGAATGGAACTCTGTCACGTTGACAATTCCTACCTCTACGGTAGGAATTGTTCAATCGATACCCTGTTCTATTATCTGAGGAAGTTATTTATGTTTAACAGATCTTTCACTTTTCTTTTAGTTTCATTGTTTATCGGCGAATTAATTCAATAATCATCCAAATAATAAACACAGGAACATATTTCATAGGGCTGTCTTTTATTTAAGTTCACTTTGGTTTTCTTACGGAACTTACACAGAACATGAATTCAAGTCTAAGATACAGACAAATTAAAAGAATGGTATGTTTCTATTGAAAACTAGATCTGATAAATAATTGCGTGGCTTGGTTATGGACTAGGCAAACTATAGGAGACCGGCAAACGAGAACGTTTTATATCTTATTATTTTAGCATTTTGACTACATTATAATTACGCAATAGAGTCTTACCACGTCGTATATAAATATCTGAGGTAAGCTCGGTCCTGCACAATTGATAGTCAATCGGGAAGTATCATCGCTGAGCACGGCGTCATTGTACAGACACTGTCCGCCGTCCGCGCGCACTATCCCGCACGTGAAGCAAGCCACCTCGCGCGCCGCGTTCACCGTGTAGATGTGCTGTTCAGCTGAGTCATCGACATGAGTCGCTTTGTACCAACTGAAAACATACAAACGAATATTGATTAGAATAGCATACTAATAGGTTAGGTTAGCTCTGCTCAGTTCCACAGTACAGTAATGTAGAGTAACACACAAACGACACGAGCTCACTGAATTTAGTTACATTTAGTTATTACTTAATACAGCAAATAATCTTAAAACACACATGTTACTACATGTTCAATGCAAGTTTAAAAAAATGTGGTTTAATCCTGATTGTGCTTAACACTTACGCCTAACTTTTTTTAACTCTTTTGAATTAAGAATATCAATTGATGGATTGATGGTAAAGATTACCAAATACCAATTAGCTTACATAACGTCATTATCGGTCCACAGCAGAATCTCAATAACAGTATGCGGTGTGTTGATGCGGCCGGCGCCCGTCCACAGGTTAGCGTTGACATCGGATACTTGCACTATTTGCTTGTACAAAGTACCGTTTATGGACTGAAAATTAAAAAATAATTAAAATTAATACGTTTTTAGGATGAACCTTATACAATTTAGAGATGTATTAACGACCTTCTCCAACTTCGCATGGGTAATAAAACATCACGTCAACAATTTAAAGTGAAAACTTCTTGTTTAGATACAAGGGCTTTTTGTTCATTTTTTATCTATTTTTTAACTATTGTTATGCTACCTCACCTGTCTTTACTTCTGGCGGCAGCCTATGACTGCCCGGATTTTTTTAATTTATATTTCTTACATTCAATTTTGAATTGTGTTGTAAGATAGTGTTTAAATGAGTATTTATTTATTTGTCGCGCCTTCCCACTTATTTTGAGTTTCAGCTTGTGTGTCTTTTTCTGTTTTTATTTAATACCATTATTACGTCTCGTTCAACAATTAACTAATGAATTATATATCTTAGCCTACCCTATGCGTCACAGTGAAACCCATTTCAGATAATGCCGTAGTGACGTTGAACACTATTCATCAATATAATTTGAAGCCATATTTATCTGGCTATACAATGTTATGATACTATAACATTTTGAATCAGTCACATACCTGCGGAAGGATTGTTATAAACGAATTGCCTGCATCGTTAAAGAAGATTGGAATGTTATCAATCCAGCCATTTGGTTCTGTGTATTGGTAAATCTGAAAAACATAATAAACTTTATTAGAGGGATTGGTGTGGTTTACAAGGGAGCCCTCGAGATTAATTATTCTTAAAGGGGTTAAAGTTACACACTTTTGCGGCCAGTGAACTCAAGCCCCATGTAACTGTAGAAAAAGACTTAAGGCGAATAGTGACTAGTTAAGCAACAGCCCTTACAAGTTACTTTATGGACGGCAATTCTAACCCACCTAATCGGTCTCCTCCCGATCTGATAACGTTTACAAAGAGATCGGCGCTTGCCCGTTTGATCACTTCAAGCCTAGTCAGGCCTTGTAAATATTGATGCCATCTCTAAAAAATCAGTCACTCAAAGGAAAATCAGAAACACACACAAAAAAAAATATACCCGTGAGCACGAAGCTTCGCTATGCGTGCAGAGTTCAACTTGGAGCGAGGTCTGAGCACGGTTTGTCCACATCAAAGCAATAGTAGTGTTGTCTACGAAGTTTACGGTCTTCAAAATTGGTCTGCAAGAACAAGTTTCTATTAAAGTACAACTATGTAGCTACTTAGCTTAGCAATATGCGAAACAGGATAAATACCTCATCAGACGAGACGCAGAATACTCCTACTTCACGCATCTCTTCTGTGAGGTCGTAGTATTGTTTTTGAGGGCTCTACCTTAATTTCGCGCCTACTGTATTTGAGATCGTTATACTTTACCATTCGAGTCGTCCCATTCGTGCAATTACTATAACTGCTAGCTTTATCACCGTTCTGGTCCCAGTTTTAGAACTTATCCAGGCGCTCACTCTAGAGTATAAAGAATAATTTTCGAATTGTGGTTTTTCTTTTATACTACTTTTAAAGTATACAAAGATTGTTCAGTTATATTACTTGTTCAAACCGGGATTTCCGGAATCACAAGAGCGATAGTTCAAACTGTTATACTTACTCGTTTAGGTCATTAGGTGTACTATACACTGTCTCGTTGCCTGAAGCAATGTCTCGTATTGTCACGCGCACGGATGGGTTGGTGGTGCCCGGCTGTAAATTACAACGCCAATATCAAACGTTTTCCCACATTATTATTATTTATTATATAATATAACGTTGAGTTTATTCGGACGAATTGTACTCAAAATTAGACTGTTGTTTGGAAGACCAAAGTACGGTTTTATTATATGGTATTCAATGAAATCGTGTGATCGTTTAGTGAAATCGGACTTTAACTGACGGACGTCTACTGGACTTGTAAACATAATAAACAAAACTCTGTCTTATATATCCAATTATTGTTGAGATTACAATCGCAATATATTATGTAAACGTGGGCAACAATTAACACTTCACCGCACATTACATAATTACTACAAACGTGTACAAATATCTTGTATTCTTATATATTTATAAAGAAACAGGTTATGATGCAATTTGCTCGTAACATCCGGTACGATCAACTCTCACCGGCGCGGTGCAGCAACAAGTTAACGCGGTCGAAATAAAAAACTGGAATCCACGGAGAGGCGAAGTGCGCAGAACACATTTCTAAACCAAATACTTACCGCGCTATTTACTTATGGTCGTTATACGGCATAAAAAATGTTATACCCTGATCTATTATTTTGATCAGTATTTACATTTTATTTTTGATAATATGGACATTGATAAATCACAAATGGGTTACGAATCTGGGGCCAACACTGTGTTACATCGTAAAAACCAAATTAGGTTGATTTCTTGCGTGTCTGGCCGTTGGTGATTTTAAAGATCAAGTTTATGTGGACTCCAAATCATCATACGTTAAAATCGTAACTGATCCTGATCACATATCAGACGAGGGTATACATTTTTTTAGGCCATATTTTAATACTATTAATACAATTTCACAATTTGAATATACCACTAGTGGCATAACATTACCACATTGATTAAGCTCTCCTCTTTACATAAATTTACCTTAGGGTATCTGATCTCGTGGTGTTGTGTGTACTGGTAGTCTACGGAGCCAGGTACGCCGAAATGCGGCACCTTCATGATTCGTACGTTAGTGTCGTCGAACGTCGCGTACGCCAGCTTGCTACCGTCCCGTGCAAACCACAGCGCGTTGTTCGATACAAAGACTTCCTCTGGAAATCATAAAATCGATAGAAAGAGGAAAAAAGAAAAGGGTTCACGTTATCATTAGTAAATTGCTAATAAAATGGACATCAACAATCAAATTAGTTACAGGCGCGTTGTAACTTTCTGTAGAAAGTAGAAATCAGTATAAGTTACAATTATTGTTGTTATTTACTTTAAAAAAGTCAAATTAGTTTAATAGAAACTTTCTCATGTTCCCCTTGCTTAGTTATAAAATCACAAGTTAGAGTCCATGGCCAAAAAACTACCTATAGCTTATATCCCCCATTAATTTGGCTAAGTGTGTTTCCTAATTAAAACCGAATAACAAGTTTTGATCATAGAAATACCTTCATAAACCCAGTCAGGTATTCCATTGTAAATAACATTAACTTCTCCGTTGCTTGTGATCTGTTGCGGTTCACTGTCCAATGAAGCCTGGTAGTAGATGTTGTTGCGATACACGAACGCTAAAGATGTTGCCGATGGACCCCACACGAAGTTCTGTAGGAATGCATCTTCGGGGCGGACTGAAGGTGGCAGTATGTCGACCGCCTGACCAGACGAGATGTTGACGGCAGCATAACGCGCTAGAAAACTGTATCTGTACACCTGGAAATAAATAATAAGTGATAATCAGATACCTAATTACCATTAATTTTACAATAGAGGGCTGATTTATAACGAACTAGCTGTTGCCCACTGTTTCGTACGCCTTCGTGGAAAAAAAACCTTTTTTTAACTTGATTTCACACATAATAACTGCCAAAAATCTGTAGATAACTGCCAAAAAGTTGCCGTAGTTGCCATGGTAATGTATGTCATGATGAAAAATTGTCAAAATTATTTTATTGTTGTATATTTTATATGCAACAGTTGCGATGACAACCTATATTAGACGTTATCCTCTTTCTATCGGGAAGTTTTTTATGGGTTAAAGGTACCCCGTTTCATTTTCTATACCCATGATAATGTGTGTGCAAGTTTCATGATGATCGCTTGAGTCGTTTAAAAGTTAAAGCGTGACAAACAAACTCACTTTCGCATTTATAATATTATAGTTAGGATTATCAAACCATTTGGCTTATGAGAGATCGCGGATTATAACCGCACGATACGCACTAATAACTTTTATGTAAAACATGAAGTTGAATGAACTTGTAATTGAATGGATAGAAAAACTATTGAATGGGTGACAAATTATGCTTTGGTGTACTTATTGACTTTTGGTTTTTTAAAATAATAATTATATTATATTATAATAATTCTTCCAGATGGACCGGTGATCTCATGAGGACAGCAGTGGTATTAAATGGAAAGCATCGCATTTGTAGAAGGCATTGCGGACGGCCTACGTCCACCAGTGAACTGATATAGGCATGGTGATGTTGTAGTGATTAAGGCTTTCTTTTATGGAAAAAGATGGCAAACGAGCAAGTGGTTCACCTAATGTTCAGTGACCGCTACTCATAGGCATCCGCGACAAGCAAATGAGTTGCAGATGTGTTAACACCAGGCTTCCGGCACCTTACTCATCAGCGGAATACAGAAGTATAAAATACTCCAACTTAACACCTGTCTTCTGTGGGGTATTTCATCGGTCGAGCCAGCCCATTCGCGCAACAGATGTTGTTGCGAGCTCTATCAATATATACCAATACCAATATTACTATTATATGATTTCTATTTTTACATAGTAATTTCGAATTATTGCCTGCTTGTACCACAATGAAACAACAGACACATTTTCTGACACACATAATCAAATCCTTTCAATTACGTGAAACCCAAAGCCATCTCTCTGTCTACCCCTGATGGTTTAAAAGACGTGCAATATGACACAATACATAAAAATAAAAGGCTATTCCCCTCTCGGATATTACGTATCTAAGTCACATATGGAATTGGAACTGTCGTCGTTTACATGCGACAACAATGAACAAACCCACATTTAGCATACAAATAAGCTATTGTATCGAGTTCCGTGACTTAATAGAAACGTTTTATTGCAGACTGGCTGTGTTCGGAGGCTTAACTTACTATATTACTACTTATAAGGGTTTAAAAAGTCGAACGATAATTATTACGTTATTTGTTTCTTATTCTTACTTAAAATAGTGTATATCGTATAAAATAAGGAATATTTAAATTATGTAATACGGCGTGGTTCTATTTATCTCAGATATATTGCTCTGCTGTAAGTCTCAGTTGTATCCACTCATGATATTGTTTACAACCACCAGGTGACTTATTAGTAATAAGCGATGCTTAACTACTGCCTCCATACATTATATCATCCCTATTTGCTACACCGTCAAGAAAAAGACGACACCCCCTGCGGCTATCGTACGAAAGGGCCGACTCGACGTAAGTAACCTCGCAGAATAAAAGGCAAAGAACCCCAAATACTTCCCCTCCCTCTCATCTTTATCCCCTCCTCATTATATTTTAATGTTTTTTTCTAATATCATGTGAACACAAGTAAATATTAATTTTAATTTTCAAAGATTTCTTCTAAATGTTTTACCGCTAAGATACAAGAGCTATATTTTATGATTTATCTGATGTGAACACAAAAAGGACAATGTACGAGGCAAAACACCTTTCACAAAACGCACTCACGGAGTGTTATCAACAATCGTGATTGCCGGAGGCTGCGTGAATATAAAGTGTATCATTAAACCGGGGACCGAAGCGTGTTATCTTAAGCACTTCCGCTCTAAACAAATGTCGCGTATTGTATACTTTTTAGAATAACAATACATAAATAAATAACCACTCACATTCGCCACTACGGAATAAAGAAAAAAATTACCTCTAAAAATTTAAAAACATGTCAGAAAATTTGTTTGGTATTTGGTATTTAATCTTTTAACTTCAAATAATTCAAAAATAAATAAATTTCCTGCGTTAAACTACGGAAATGGTTCCACAAAAAATACAAATGAAAAATCCATTGTCCAGTTAATGAATTGAAAGCCAAAAGCTTTCTAATTTACTGAGTACTTTTTATTTACTCCATTCATTACTTATTATCGACAAGTTTTTGCTTTTACAGAGCTTAAAGCCCCTCCAAAATGTGTATCGGTACGTTGAAAATTTACAATCACTTAAATGTTTCACTTAGAATTAAGAAACGGTGTTGCGTCCTTATTACTTCTCTTCCACAGTAACATTAGACCTATACCTTGTTTCACAGCCAGATGTGATTTTAGTAAACAAAAATTTTATGTTACAATTCGCAAAAAAGTTTCGGAAAACAACTTTTTCTCACATTACCTCATATTACACAATTTCACTTCACTTTAGACAAAGCCGAGTCGAGTCACGATTTCCACAAAATTACAAAATTTCCGATGTAAGTATAAAAAGTGTAATAGCCACAATGTTTGTTTACAACAATCATATCTTGCAATGAAACTTGGTTTAAGTCCGATGATTTAAATGCTGCTTATAGGATTATTGCCATCGGATAATTATCACAGTTAAACCACAAACAATCGTTTAGCATTTGGGAACAAGTAAGGAATAGACTTGTTTTTTTTGAAGCCTTTTTATCTCGCGTAATCTCGGCCAATGAAAATCAGTAGAAAAAGACGAAATATTGGCTGAATCCTAAGCATTGTAAGAGTGTATTTCTTGTGAAAATCTTGACTTCTGTTGCTGGGTGTTCGCAACCAGAATCGTCCGGGTAAATGTTAACAATGCACGAAAATAATTAAAAAATATAGCACTCTAATTTTTTAAAGTAAAAAAGTAGTTTAAAAAGTCAAGTGTAATAGGCACTTAATTTAATAAATTGTAAAGCGTTTGCTTACACTATGGATCATAAGGCAACGCAGTAAAAGTACAACACAAAAACGGTTGACGACCTTGAAGCCTAGCGCTGAGCGCACCTGACAACACAACTGCGGATTCCGAACAAGAATCTCAATTGTATCCACTCATGATAACTGTATAATATGTATTATTATATTATATTATAATTAATAAAAGACGCTAGAACTAGTAGCCATAGATATTTTTTATAGAAGATGGTAAAAGAACAAGCGGTTCATCCAATATAAGTATAGTAAGTGACAGCTATCCATTAATCCTATCAAAATATGGCGCAGATAAATTATTAATATTTTTCTGAGAATTTGCTTTAAAAGCCTATCTAAGTGCAGAATTTCATTCAAATCTTTAGAGCCGTTGCCGAGATAAGCGAATTACACAAGAAAATGTTTAAAAATACGATAAAAAGTGAACTCACCGGAACTACATTGTAAGCTAGAACCACATGCGTGCTATCCGGTGACAGCGTGGTTACCCTAGATGATTGCTGCAGAATCTGGAAGAAGGGAAACAGCTTGATTAAACACAATGTATTCTTGTAAATAATCACATTTTACATGTGTCTAAATAGTAATAAAACTGTGAAAACATAGAGTATTACCATAACATTAGAGAATTTAGTATTTTACCTTATAACATAAATAAT
The DNA here is from genome assembly GCA_029849275.1 of Papilio elwesi. Classification (NCBI taxonomy): domain Eukaryota; kingdom Metazoa; phylum Arthropoda; class Insecta; order Lepidoptera; family Papilionidae; genus Papilio; species Papilio elwesi. The sequence continues at coordinate 11,541,809 of CM056691.1, read as the reverse complement.
TTCAAGCGAATATTTATTCAAAGTAAGTGTAGTTTTACACTAATGCTTAATTTTATTATTACCTAAGACGTCGAATAATATTTAGGACGTGATGATGTAATATTTACACTTTTAACAATAAAATATACAAATTGAATAAAGTTGACGTTATTGTAATTAATTTTATTAAACGAATAAATTAAATTCATAAATAATTTTTAAGTAATCATTCTTAATTATTTCTTTCCACTCTCACCTACGACAGGGATTTTTTCTTCTGGAAGTACTAACCCAAAGTCCCAAAAACCCATCTGAGCTTGACGAGAATGATAATTGTTAATCGTCTTTGTTTCAGCTGTTTTTATCGCAGCACGCTACCGGGGTATATTTCAACGATATATTTGTTTACTAATAACATATTTCCTAAATAACTATATAATTAACTGTCCTTACATCTCTAGAAGCGACGCATAAAGTTGTTTAAAGATTTTCATTTACGATAGTATTGGTATGTGTATGCGTGCATTTCAATAATCTAACGAATTGAGCGCAATGCCAAGGAGTACGGGGATTAGAAACTTGTTAAAAAAACCGTCACCTGGAGATCCTCGACCGAGATCAATATATTTTAAGGATAACATCATAATATTTTAACAAGACCTCAAATCCAATAGTTTAAAAAAAGCTTACAGAAGTAAAGTTAATGCAGAAATGATTAATTTTTCTTATGACGTAGATTAAATCATGCGATCAGTAAACATACCGCAACTCGATTAACCAATCAATAATCCTAAACTGTTAATTTGTTTATGCATCGTCGCCGACAGGTTTGTCCTAGTTCCCAGTAACTTGCAATTTCGTCAGCAGCAAGGTTACTTGGCGTAGTTTATAGATAAATAGATTTCCCCGACTCGCGGCTCTAAAACGAACTCAGGTTAAATTCAATAATAAACTGACGAATGACTTTTTTAATAATTTGATAATAATAATAAGAATGAATGTCTACCGCAGGGCTTATAATAAGTTCATTTCTTACCGTATTTTTAATGAATAATGGCCATTATACATGTTTATACATTATCAAAGATTACCAGAATTACCGCGTTCGGGCAAAGTATATTTGAATTGAGGAGTGGTGGCCCAGTGGTATAGGCCCCGACTTACGTACTGGATTCGAACTCTCGAATAATTTATTTCATCACCACTGCTATAAGAGCGGTGAAGGAAAACGTCGTGATTAAGCCGGCACGTCTTAGAACAACCAAATTTAAAGACATGTAACATCCACCAACTTGCCAGGGTGGTGGATTACGGCCCCTTCCCTCTCTCGAAGGGTAGTAGTAGTAGTAGTGAGGTATACTAAAAAAGGGCTGATTTATTTTTATGTATATATATTCGACTTTGTGTTTTCAACTCATATTTTTTAGTATAGACTTTTCATAATGCAGACAATATCACAAGAAAAATCGCATACCTGTGAGGAATTAGAAATAAGAACAGTCGAGTCGTCGGCATCCACATGGTACAACAGCAGGTCTCCATATTGATTCCGAAACAGCACATCGTTAGCTGGAAATTACACCATTACGGAGCTTGAGACCACTTCTCAAGATATTTAGACTACATCTCCTAAGAAGCTTTAATTTTTCATTCCTTGTTCACCTTTATATTTATTCTTACGAGTATGTAGTCTATTCTTAATGGGGTTTGCAATAGTGTCAGATTCTCCAACAAATAATCGTCGATTTCCCTCTAAGCTAAGCTCTAAATAAATAAATTCGAAAAGCCGATTATTAAATCGATCAAAGTTACCTTTTTATTAAAAAAAAACACCCATACCTGTTGTCCAAGAACCATTGAACGAAGGCGCTGCAAAAACTCCGTTAATGATATCTTCTAGCTCTATCGGCAATGTATCAGGTGGTATAGTTGCAGGAGCTTCAGTGGTCGTAGTAGTGGTCGTTGTCGTTGTTGTCGTCGTCGTCGTCGTCGTCGTTGTGGATGGGTCTAACGGCGGTGTTGGACCTTCAGTTGTTGAAACAATAGGTTCAGATGGACCCGCTTCGTTCCCGGAGAGGACCACAACGAGCGTGATCACGACGGCTATCACGGCAACCATTGCGATGAAGCCAATTATATACGTCAATGTTTTCTTCTTCTTCGTCGCAACCAATACCTGATCGTATAAAGGAGACACTATTTTTAAATTTAATAAATCAAATAATTCTCGTCCAAAACAAAGCAATGTTTTAAAAAACCTAGCGTTATTGCGTTTATTTGAGATTACTATTATGGTATAAATTGCGAAAAATTTATAAATATGCCTAACAATAAATAACGTGACACAATAAAATCATGAATTCGCGAATAGTTTTATACTAACTACTATTCTCCCAAACATTATCTCTAAAAGATATCAAGAATTTGTGTACCTATTATTTTAGGTACGCTTTACACAACACTCATTAACACAATTTAAAGATAACAAACGTATACGCACTGTGATCTCAGTTACACATACTGACTCGGGAGTTCTGAGACAATATCTCGTAATCAATATCCGCCAGCAACTGAACAATCTTAAAGAGGCAAATGTACTTGAGATAATTATCTGCCTACAATACGTATCGCTTTGTTACTGTCACATTCATCTTGACGCAAACCTACAAGTACAATACAATTTAAACCTTAAAACAAATTTCTTAAGATACATCGCATGATCTCATTGCTTTTAAATGCCACCGGTGAAAGAAACAAAATCAAATCAAAAAACGTAAATAAGGTTTATTTTTAGGTAAAATACACATCTACACAACTTGTTCGGCAAAATCACAAGTCATTTATGAAGCGTTATAATTGTGACCAACTTACTTATATATGTTTTTTGTACAGGAAATCTATCAAGGTCAAATAAATCAAAACGTGTACTCGGTCACTCGCTCTTGTGCCGCTAGATTTTTAAACGCGATCAATATAACTACAACACTATAAATGTCAATTTATAATTACTTTATATACCATCTCAGCAATTGTAATTTATTTCATTGTAGTTTAATACATTTTTGCAATGTTCTCTCTTATGCGACCAAGATTAATATAAATATTCAGTACAGTTAAAATTTTGTTTATTTCAAAGGCGCAACTTTGCATCATATATGGAGGGAGTCAGTGTACCATACAAAATTCCTATATGTAATTGACTGATTGCTAACATACTTCTCTCGACAGTTTATGAATCAAGAAGATCAAGAATTTAACAAATCATTCACAATTTGCTTACAATTTACAAAGCCTGATTTTAAACCGACGAAGCTTACAATCTGTCGGTGACATATTGGCCAAATAACAAACTTTTTAGTACATCCTTACGGAATACCAGCGTGAATTTGGTATTTATATTATTTATATTTTGGTATTTGGCGTTTGACCTGTGGTGGAGTGCGATAGTTCAATCTACTTATCCCCTACGTCTCCTACTTCACACATAGTAGATGATGGCAACATGTCGCAAGATGATGGTAAATGAAGTTGCAAGTGTTTAAAGGTAGCGGCGGCCATATAAATGTAAACTTCATTCCATCTTAACTCTTTTGCCCTCCTTATCACTTCATATATATCGTGCACACGTTTGATCTTATAAAAAAATCTTACCTGGTCGCTAGTTCCCATCTCCAACGTGGAGTTACTGTTTTCTTGCGCCATCTTCCCTACTTATTGTACCTGAAAAATATTATGTAAATTTAGTTGGATAGAACTGTTTTTTTGTAGTTCAACATTTTCAAAGTGCTGCATTTGGGTAAGCTCTACGACACTTTAGGTCGTTAGATCGGATCGACCATTCGACTAATGTCGCAAAACGTAACAAGTATATGCTTACTTGTAATGGTTAAAATAATGTTGATAAAGTATTTAAAATTTTAATAATAAATGTATTTTAAACAAAAAAATTAAGATTTGTTTCTTCCATACAAACCACAAATGGAACGGCTTTTCAAATGACTCAAATTCAGCGACATCAATTGCACGAGCCAATTACACTATGCATGTGAATAAAACTATTTTACATTAATAACCTTAATTATACTGCGTTGTAAATAACAAAACCGAGTTCAAAATTCAGTATGCGGGAGCGAAATGTCCCTGTGCCCTTTTCACGTCTAACTAAATTAGGTTGGCAGTTCGCGGTTCTAGGGGCAAGTTTACATTATTATTATTATCAAAACTAACATTAGCCTCCTGAGAATGTCCCATTCCTAAAATCAATTCAGTTTATAAACGTCAAAGTTCTGACGTAAAAAACATAAAAAATACAAGCGAATTGAGAAGCTCCACCTTTTTTGAAGTGGGTTGATATGTGTACAAATTTTCCATTGTATTTCGGACCCAGCAATTATATAGTATCGATTATTGTCGATTGAGTATTAAGAAAGCAACGAGTATAAAAAAAACTAGTGTAAAATCTAATATCATGGTTCAAATACATTCCTTTCAAACGGAATAGCTTTATTTTGATTTTTACACAACACGAACTACATAATATACGTACACATAACACGCATAATGTAGTGTCTTTATCTCATTTAACAATCTAATCCATCTTCCAAAATACGCAGCACAAATTCGCTATATTTGTCCTTATTTTTCAATAAAGCGTGAGTTTTAAGAAGAGGTAAACGCTGCGCGCCATATTGATTATACATAACTATGGATAAAGAGAATTAGAAAATGAAAACATATTGACAACGTGACGAAAACCTAAGCTCGTTCCCCGTGACCAAACGTGATATTTTAAAGACCTCTGGGTCACGTAGTAAGGGGTCCCTTATCATTTCGAACACGTAAGTTATTTAGTGTGTAGTTGAAGATGTGTCGCCAAAAGGGAAGTAAATTGCTGGGTCCTAAATAAAGTGTATATATTTAAATAAAACCCGTAAGTCACGTAAGGAGGCAGAAAATAAATATATGTCGCTAAAAGCATTAAAACTAAGTCATCTTGCTCATCTTGATCAGTTAGTGAGTTCAATGGTTTGTTAAACATTCGATATTCATTCAATCATTCGTTCGTTCATTAACTCATTCATTCATTCACTCGCCTATTCATTCGGTCAGTCATTCATTCGTTTATTCATTGAATATTTCATTTATCATTCTCTCACTCCTTTACGCATTCTTTCAATTATTCCTTTACTCATTCACTCACTCACTGTCATTCATATATTCACTCACTCATTCAATCAATCAGTCATTCATTCATTAATTCAGTCAGTCAATCAAGTTATTCATTAGTACGTTCGTTCGTACGCTCTTTCATTTATTCATTCGTTCATTAAGAATAATCTACTATTTTGAGTACTAAGTAAAGTAAATCTAATGTGTAATGTAATGCACCCAAAGAATATGTGATAATACAGCCTAGTGCTAATACAGTCACTATAATTGTTGTTAGGTATTATCATATTATGTTTTTCAATAATTATTCACTTATCTTATTCCAGATGAATCGTAAATATACTACATTAAACAAAACATTTTTGTTGATTGATTGTCCAATAATTATGTATGATCTGGAATAAAGTAATTATTTTTTTCTAGTAATCTCTAATAAGTTCTGATAATAACGGCTATATCTTAAAACTATAACATGTAATCGTAAAACTAAGTACAAACTGTTATCAAGACATTCATATCATATCTTCGAAATTGTTGTCATAAATTTCTTTATACTGAATAAGATAACTGAAATGTTAATTCAGCCATAAACATAATCTGTCTGTAATGTTTCATACTATTAAAATAATTGCTGAGTTATTATATTTTAAATATTTTAGCATTTTTAAAATTATTCTTAAGTATAACTTTACAATTGAACTATAATACTATTTTACATATCGTTTTCGTCATATCATTTAAGTTATTTGGAAGCAAATCCAACGATTAAAATTCACTATAAAAGTACGATGTATTTACACTCGGGCAAAAATTACTTTAAAAAAAATCATAAAATCTGTAGCATCAAGCTAGCCTAAGCTGACTTAAGTCTTATTGCTGCTGTAGAGACTTTTAACTATAAACTTCGGTAGAATGCTAGAGTAATTATGTGTAGTGTTTGCTCCGAGATTTTTTAAATTCACGTCGCTACAAGGCTTTCGTGACTAGTTTTTTTAACAATAATTTCAAAATTGAAGGTCCAGAGAGATTCGGAAACAATACAGGTTAATTCAAATTTGTTAAAAAATACACGTTCTCTTAATTATAGATAAGCGCTTACAGCGTATGAAACGCTCCTAAATACGGTCAGAGGCATTATCCACTTTTCTTATTCTGGATGTCAAAAGCTAATAATTACAAATTTTACCTAATAACATCGAACAGTTGCTTGAAGTGGACCATTTGTTAATCGTCTTCCTTCTTCTGATATAACAACAGTTTGTATGGAAAATTTGAATTCGTTATTCAAATTAAAGCTACTAAATAGATTTATAGACTTGTATCACAGTTGTTATTAATGTTAGTTATTAATAACATAACTCATTACAAACATTAACGACAGTTGAGTGATTGAAGCATTTATAATTTTCCGATCTTTGTAGCGATCGTTAAGCATTAATCAGCAGTGGAGCTATTTAGATATGACGATTTACAAAATTATCGTTAGTCTAGCCTAGGTAAACAACTATGTTCATTTAATCATAAGTTAATTTGACTCACCGCACGTTATTAAAGTTATAGGGACCACGGCGCGCAGCCAACTCTCCCGCCGCACTAAATATTTTATATAGTATCAAGATTAAGGTATTTGGATATCGTATACGATAATTGTATATTAAATAATTCTAATCTTTGTTAATAAATGAAGGTAAGTGATAAAAAAATACGATTAAGTGTGTCAATTGCAATACGTAAACTAATATATCAAATGTACTAAATAATACAAATGATAATTCGTGACATGTAAAATCATTGGAGAAATATGAAATATAAAATACACATAGTTGTGTGAAATAAACACACTTTTGTTACTTAGATTCAATATTTATCATTTTATATTTCTCATATAGTTATTTGTTGTGATATTAAGAAATAAGATATCAACAAAATTATTTGCCATAATAAAAACAGCTGAAAAAATAAGATTATTAAATTTTATCGCAGTGAAACCAGGAAAGGATAAAACAAACCTTTTGATCTGATCTTTTATTGGGAAAACACATAGAAAATGATTAAAACGTAAGTAATAGAAGGGGCCCGATTGATTCATTAGATACGCACTGGAAGATTTCCTATTTCCGTATCACAAATGAAGCTCATCTGTGCTGATGAGTCCCTCTCGGTTTCCCGGCGTTTTCATTTCCGCCCCTCGCAATGTATCTATATACAATATCGTTAATAGAATAGATATCTTACAAAACGTAATCTCCGCACGAATGTTTTTGTCAATTTATTATCGGGGGTATTTATACAGCCAACAGACGTCCAGCTTGCTATTAGTTTTGGCCTCCAAATAAATTGTCTTCATACGAGTCCCCTGCCGCCCTTATCGAAAGGACCCCTGCAAATTAAAACGATCGTGGCCCATATTTTGGTAAGCCTATCTACACCACCTCAACTTGTACGTACGTACATTAACATTATCGGAACACCTATCAACTCATTCCGTAGAACACAGAGGAAGTAATTAATAAAAAAACTATACCGTCTTTAACTTAACTGGTGTACACAATGATAATGATGTCTTCTCATTGGTGAATCCAGGGGCGGTATCCAAAACAGTTTAGGCTACGGTTATAATGTGCCGACCCTACCATAATGTGGCAAAAGAGATTTTGCTCCGCCAAACCTTTCACTTCATCCATTTTAAGCCACTCCATAAATCACTATATCTATTTAAGTCACTATTATTATCTATCTAGTAAAACTGTATGAAATCAGATCAGTAGTTTTATAAGCTCATCGTGTTTGTCTTAAAACTTATACAATATACTGCAACAATCGGGACAATGGTCACGAATTTCGTTGCGCAATGTTACGTAAGCTGAATTTACGTAGAAAGCGATCACGTACGTTGCTCGTTTTGTTAGGTTACGTGTTTTAATTATTGATTCTGGTCGGCTCTTTTCGGCATGCGGGTCGTGAAGAAAGCAAACGTGAGCGAATGCTCCTCTACTGGGAGCAAACGCACGTGACGCAGCGATCTCGCTTAAAATTGGGTCGTCTGCCAAATTAAGGTAAGACTTGTAAGCTATTTTTAGTAAATTAGAAATAATGTTAATGTAAGCAGCTAGAGTAATAGTAAGACATAAATTGGTCCGTATTAAATTAACAAAAAAACTATGAAAAATTTAGCCTTTTTTAATATGTTTCCCCATTGCAGAGGATTACAGGCCTCCTCTCCGAGAGAGGACTTAGAGAAAACTTTTATGCAATTGTATTAAACTCAACTTCTCATGTTTAAATAAACTATATTATCTTGGTAAATGCCAGGGGATGTTCTATCAGTTAAGTTTTTTTAGAGAAGTTATCAATTTTTTCCATCAAAAAGTTCCACTGCTTCAATTGCAGTTAAATTTACAATACGAAACTTTAGTGACTGTTTACCGCATTGTGAATATCATCACTGAATATATTCAGTAAGTCTTGTAGTGGCAGTAATTGAAGCACTAAATATATTAAATGTCTCGTTAAACATGTGACATCATAGCGAGAAATGAATGCAGCACAGCTCAATTAACTTCTTTCATATAACAATTACCAGACCTCGATCCTCGCTGATGTGAAACAATTGGACGTCACGCTGTTACTTAACAACATCTGAGATCGCGGACTCCTTCGCCGAAAATGTGACGATTTAACCCAACTTACTATGTCGAAAGTGGGTTACTTTAGGCGCTAGAAGGTTTTAAAATTATCACTTTTTTATTACCTTTTTTTGAAATATGTCGATAACTCTTTAATTGAATTTATTTAATTCTTACCCACGCTTCTACACTAGTAAACTACATCTTTTGTAGAAGAATTTAGAAAACCACAGATTTTTCAAAATGTGTAGTAAAATGTGTACAAAAATGTAGAAATTGTCAATATATTTGCACCCTGTAATGAATGATTCATTAGAAGATAGAGGTGTAACGGCTGGCCCGGCGCGGCCCGGCCAACGGAAGCGGTGGTAGAGGCCTGTTCAAGGAGAACGTATATCGATCAGATTAATGGCATATTAAAGAAAGGCGATATAAGGAGTACCCGTAACCGACGAGCGTGTATGCGTAGATGTTTGGATGTAGAACAAGCAAGAGAGGTATGCCAGGATCGCGCCTAATGAAAATCCGTAATCGCTGCCCCTCTGTGTTACGGGCGTGAGTGCATATTTATTTATTTATTGTATTCTGTATACTCGCAGTTCTTTTTCCTGATAGCGACATTCTAGCTCTATTGTAAAATTTTGATTTGGCAAACGGCAACAAAAAATATTTTCTATATTGGTGCCTAAATCCGGGGTCCACGCTCCTGGAGTTGTGATCAAACATGGCTATGAAGATAAGTTCAATTAACAAATAATTTTGCCAAGGAAAGTATCACGATCTCACTGTAAGCCGGCGTATAGTTGAGGTATTTAATATTAAAATATTTAAGTATTTATCCTTATAAGTGCAGAGGCATAGGCCGTTTTCCCGGACATACCCCAGATTCCATTAATGCAGAAAGGAGTGGCATAAACAGAAAAAAAGGATACTTCCTTTACCTATCCATCCCTTCCCCGTCAAATCCTCTTCCCATTCGGGAAAGGGAAAATGACCAGAATATGCTTCCGGCACCTCACTCATCAGACTAAACGCAGAAATACTTCTACTTGACGCCTGAAGATGCCAGAAATACTTCTACTATGAAGTCGTGGTATTTCACCAGTCGAGCCGGCTCATACGTGCAAAAAATGTTGTTGCGGGCTCTACCACTGTTAAATCAAAGCATATTTAAGTTTCAAACGCACCTGGTACATTCGAGTAACTCGATGAAGTATGAATGTCTCTACCTCCACCACTTACGTGTAAAAGACGTGGAATCGAATTGATTTTGTCAAAAAAGAATCTAAGCTACATAGATAAAAGTACATTTTTGTACTGTATTTGCCCATCAGCGAAGTCATCGGCGCGGTAAAACACTTCAAAGAGTCGTCGTGCTGTCAACTTGTATCCGGTGAACATTAGAGATAAAAGTAAATTACTAATATTTACGAAATTGCTATTTTAAATATGATATATATATTTCAAGAAACTGACGTTTCAACATAACATGCATATCTTCTACGTCGTGGGTTCTGGGTTTTATTACCGAACCTAGAACACTTGGCAAGCGGAGATATTTTCTGAAAAATCACGAATGTTAATTTTAGGGTCTGGTTATACCGTTCATTGATATTCAGGGGCCTGACTCCTGTCACTTTGGGACCTAATAAGATCGATGAACATTTAAGCCGTCGTCTGGCACGCTAGGGTTATTACGTAGCTTTTGATTGCATAGTGAAAAGTATTTAAATTAAACAAACACGAACTTCCCATTTCCGTTAACCTCCACATAAACGTGCAACCAGGTAACTAAGTACAAAATTTACAATTTATTAGCCTGGATTGACTAACTTTAGAATTTATGTAACGTACGAGACCGAGACAGAGTTCAAACCTCGAGACGGCGTAAATATTAAAACCATTGGTAAAGTTTAACTCGAACTACGCCGCAGTGAGCGTTCTGCTCAAACTGGTATCCATAAAATTTGCCATTCGTTGAGTACTGCTAACTAGAGCACAAAGGAAAAGGTGTGTAAAGAACTTGGGTACGCCACTAAAACGTTTTACTATGCCAACGTGTGTTAACTAGCTTTCCTTTAGTGACCGTCCAGAAACAATAAACTGTGGCGGGATTTTATTTTAAGCCGCTTACATGTTACGTAATTAGTACATCACAACAAAAATACCTCTGGTGTTGTGTATGTTCATCGAGTGTGGAAATTACTTACCATCAGGCTATCCGCTGTGTTTCTTTTTTACTCTTTTAACGATTTCTTAAATTAAATTAAATATATAACACTACCGGATCTAGCAGATGTCTTGTATGAACGTTCGCTGGTATTAGCGACTATGGTAATTTCGTTACTCCTCAAAAAATATATATAAATTTCCTGGCCCCGATGACACCACCCAGTCCGCCGCCGGGTCCTATTGCGTCAGACCTTCCAGGAGTTAAATATACACACACAATTTCATCCTAATCAGTCTAGCAGTTTAAGTAGAGTTAGATGACAGACAGATTTAAGAGCACCCAAGAGATTATGAGTTATCAACAGAATTTGTTATGTTTTGTTTATTTTTTATTAACTTGAGTAATTTTACTCAATTGTCTTCTAGTAAAGCGAAATACAGATTATTAAGCACTCTGTGTACGCAGCAATTGATTTTGAAAACTTCATCATCTTCCTGCCCTTTTCACGTTATGTGGCGTCGGCACAGTATATCCGTAGTCCATACCACCTGCCTGAAGCCACCTCTCCTTGGGAATTATTTTGTCAATATACTCCGATATTTATAACCGATGGTTTTGTTCAAAACAATGGATGACATGTTTGTTTGACTTTAAATAATATAATAATATCCTAGGACATATGATGTACTTTGTGAAATATCCATTACGATAAATAATTTTGTATTATTTGATTTGAGTCTTATTAGATTTAACACATTCTTAATACCACTAACACGTCATTTAGAAGTCCCTTGTTGCTTGCCTATTTAAGTTATTGTAAAAAAATATAAATGTCTTTGACTATTGTACTCTCGCACTCGTTCTCCTTGATCTCAAAACTCAATCTTGACGATGCCGCAAGAGAAGTTAAATTGTTACAAAAATTTAAGCTCATCTTCAAACTCTGCTACCACAGATAGATATAACAATCGTTATGCGACTTCCAAAATCTTATAAAACCTCAAATATGACATTGGAAGTATTGTCTTGCACTGGCACGATACACAATAAAAAATCTATGCCATTGCCATTATACATATTTACCGCGATTGGGGTAAATTATATAAGAGATTTTTTATTCGTTTTCCTAATTCTGAACAAATAATCGCATTTTACACATTTTCACTAAGCATTCAACGACGCATAAAATAGGTTTATTTTAGAACTATAAAAACCACAAAAAGAGATAGTGTTGCGAACTCTCTCGAAGATATTTATCGTGGTAATCCAACTGAGCTTAAGATGATCAACATTTACACATATGGTTCACATTTTTGTACTAATATAATTAAGTCAAAGCGCTGTTTTTCTTCTGCTAAGATAGAAAAATACTCGCTTAAATTCTTATAAAAGTATCGACGTTCACTTTAGACCAAAAGTAGAGGTAGATGGAGGATTCCATACGGGTCTAGCCCTAGTAATTACTACGCATATACTGATTCGAGTCTGACCTACTTTTACCTACTACATTTGATATCGAAGACGTTTGACCGCAGAGTATTCAAAGTATAAATAACTTTTCTTCGTATTGTCGATTCTATTTAAGACGAAATAAAAAAGCTGACATACCTTGCGATGTACTGATTTAACGACTTTGATTCGATTCTCACCCGACGCAAAAAAAATCACAAATTGTTTACTTTTCAATGTGTCGCGATAAGCTCATTTCCTGTCACAATTAAGATAACTAACTCGATGATCATGATAGCAATAGCTACCTCTGACTGCATCAGAAGACTAAAATACATAAGAGTTAATAAATATAATTACAAATTTAAAAATAATGATAACGAAACACTTACATTAATTACTTTTAATTGCGTTAATTTATCATATAAACCACTTAAACAGTTATCACTAATGTACTTGTGGTATATCCAAAGAATGTTTACATTTTTATTTCCACACTAGTGTACACTTTTAGTATTAATACTGTTCCAAAATATTTACGAAAAAAAAATCACTGCTTCATACAATCGAACCCTGTAACCGCGTAAAGGCGTACGGTGTGTAAGTCAGCTCGTTCATTTTCGTAAACAAAAACTACACTTTTTGTAAACAATTCCGTGATAGTGCCCGCGGGCCGGCCGTGTGGTGCTCTGTGAAGGAGTGTTGTTTGACTGGCGCTAACTGCTAGCGAAAGTCGGCGAATGTGTTACCAAGCCGTAAAATATATTAGATAGTTTGATTTTATAACAAAAAAAATATTCTTGACAATGGTACGGTCAGAAAGCAAAGTCTAACATAGAAAAATTAGCGTCTAATTTTTTTAATTAATAATTTAAGTTAGGAGTGACGAGTTATTACTTAGTAAGCATTTTATTACTAAAGAAATTATATGCATTAGGTGTTTTAAGTTTTGTACATAATAATTTTTAAACACTTTCGTTACTTGAATTCTTGTGTTGTGTGTACTTGAATTCAACGGTACAAACTGTCTAGTCCAGGGCGTCAAAATACAAGCTGTACAGCATTACCTCAGATTTAAATGAAGTCCCATATACAAAAGTAATCAGCTTAGGTAATTAAATACTGAAAACGTACGCTTCAAGTCTTATACATATAACATTTTGAATGATATTTTTACAATCGCCCGATTACTTGCTGTTTAATAATCAACTTCGCCAAACAATTACCTCATGTTAATTTCTATGTAAGCTAGGTTCGTAGATTTCGTAGATTTAGAATTTACTAATTGTTCTTTTGTTTTATGCTAGAGGCAGGGACTATGGTGCTATCCAATTTGAAATCTAGACCAGCGACGTATCCACTTACTGCAGGCACGTATCTATATATAGGAAAGAATTTTCCCTGGAAAAAGTAATAGATGAGTATCGAGCATTTATCCATGGATTAATAGAATAGGAAGAAAGATCATGACTCATTTTGTAGAAATTAATGCGATGATCTTAGAAATTCCCTTGATTATTGTTCTTTTGTAAAGGCGATAATACGATAGACAAAAACTCATACACAATCTATCGAATGTTTTATTATAGCACGTGACCCGGCTGATTACTTTTACATAAAACATCAATTCCGGTACGATGTTTAATTAACAATTAAGAATTCACTATGAAACATTCCCTATTGTTATTAAAACAAATAGCAGTTTACACTGACATAAAGAACACAAAACAAATGGCCGTCAGGAATTTTGTTTATAATGTTGTCACGCTACTCGAGTACTTAGTTATTTGTGGCAAGGGAGGCGACACCGCTAAACTCGTACAAAAATACTATATATTTGTTAACTAATATCTAATACTATGTTTTTTAAAGCATGTATATAACCCAATATTAAAACTCGACGCTACTACATCAGGTGAAGGTGAAGCCAGCAATGTTAAGAGGGTTTCTCTTAGAGAAAACGTCGCAACTAGTAATTTTACATCGACATTGATAAGTGCAGACGCCCCCCCCCCCCCCAAACAACGTATGGATAACACAACAGCTTCGACGTAACTAGGGGTATTTTTCTAACTAACTAACCCCATGCCAATCAGAAGATTGGTAGTCTTGATGGATAGCCGGGGTAAAACATAACAATTCACTAATATCATATTTTAGATGAAACCAATCGCTAACATTAATATTAGATCTATACTACTATGATAATGAGAATGATTTGTATGTTTGTTTGTTCTGGATACACTCAAAAAGTTTAGTTCTTTTTTCCATTTGTAAGTTGTACCAGTAAAAAACTCTTCTATCAGGGAGAAACTACTTGTGTATCCAGAGTGAAGCTAGGGTGTAATAAATAACTCAATCAAGACAAAGCACAAGTAGACAATAATCGAGCAGTCGGATCTACAAAACAGGCCACTTTAAAGGAGTGCTTGAAAGATTTCATTAACATTATGGTGCAATCGTGCCTTATTAACTACCACTAAATTGCGCGTCATACGTATTTGAAGAATTATTTTATTTTCAAAGAAAATTAGAACATAGTATAATTAAAATAACCTCGAAAATAAACTTTAAATATACCTCCAATAGAACCCACTTTTACTTGTATAAATATTTTTTAATTGCCGTGACGTTTAAATGAGTGATTTGTTTGTGGTTTCAAAAGAATGTACTTAATAAGTATAACCAAGAAAAGTGTTACCACCACAAGTAGGTATTGTACGAATTGTGTTCGCTTTACACAGCAGTTAGAGTTTATTGTTTTCATCACTCGGCGGTGTTTAGATTACAATCAGTAACGCTAATTTTCCGAAACGACCTTCAGATTCAATTTCTGTATTGCTGAGTACTACTGAGTCATAATCATTGATATCCTGCCTGCCACATTTAGAGTCGTTTAATGGTTACTTAAGCAGTCACTTATTAAGGATGTAAGCAGTGTACTCTAAATTCTATTTTAAAGTTGTCAACCCGTAACCCAGAGGGGTAGGCATAGATAATGGATTTCCATTTGGCGCGATCCTGGCATACCTCTCTCGCTTCTTCTACATCCATACATCTACGCATACATGCTCGTCGGTTACGGGTACTCCTTATATCGCTTTTATTTATTTATTTATTTTATTTAGGTACACATAACAGTTTACAATCGTTTTACATATATCTAATTAGAAGACAATACTTAAAAGCTAGATCATAAACCAAAGAGTGTGTACACAGCATGACAAAACGTGTGCAAATCCAATGACATTAAAGTGCACCTGCGTTATCTACTATAAGAAGAATAAAACAGGAAAAAGTGGAAAAAAAACAGAAGTTAACTTAGTATATTGATGACTGCTCTTCTAAAGACGGTATATTTAGGATTAAAGATGTCTAGATCTAAAGTGGGACTGGTACAGCATTGTGTATTGCCAGGCGAGCCTTCGTAGACACATTCTGACTCCTCTTTACTGTACCTATAGCATTGTTAATTAAAATAAAATGGTTGTTATTTATTTTCAAACTCTATTCCTTAAAAAATAAAATAAAATAAGGGCTAAGTTGGCTGATGATCACTGCCGCTCATGAACATTCACGACATGGGAGGATGCGTTGCGTGTCTTTAAGGAAGGAGTACAATTTCTTCTTGAAGGGGCCCAAGTCTTATTGGTTTGTAATACTGCATGCAATACCAATGGAGAGAGATCATTCCATATGGCGGTTAGGCGATACTGGAAATTGCGTGCAAAAGCAAACAACTCTTGAATGCCGACCATATCGCTGGTGATTCAATGTGTAACCACTTTAAGCGTCGCATTACTTTTCAATATAAGAATTAGCATACACATAATAAATAAATACGAAAGCCAAGTCACAATATTTCAAACAATACTATGCCCGGTTCGCTTCAGACGTGAAAACAGTTGTATCAACTAGGTGCTACGAACGATGTATGTACACGCTCAGAACAAACGGTGGAAAGGTAAATGTTTTACTGCCACAGAATATATAATCACCGACAGATTCTGAACTTAGACAGTTTATATTCTCACTAGGCATATTATTAACTAATTGTGAACCTAACGAATTATTGAAAATTTGACGTTTAATTTCACGACAATTCACAATTTGATGTGTCAGTTTGTGAACTGTCCAAGTTGAATTATCAAATTGCGAACTGATATTTTTCTGGCATTAAAGTCTAAAGTATATAGTATATAGTAGTAGTATAGTATAAAGTCTAAAGAACGGAAAATAAATATAGATGCTTCAGGTAGGACGTTATAGTTCCATAACAATATATCTTAAAATGATGATTATTTAAAGAAAAAATTGTTTATGTTTTAAATGTCGATGATTTAAATTGTTTACAATTTACTGTCAGTTTATAGTAAGCCTAGCCAGAATACAACCTGACTAAATTCACAATCGGTCGGTGACATGTACATTTAAACATAATAATTCAATAATTATTTTAGATTCGGTGTTCTGAATCATGTTTGAAGTCTTACTTCAAAATGGCCCCGAAGTGGTGGTGTATATAAAGGTGTAATATAATAATTACTTTAAATTGTTTTATCCTCGATATTCTAATAAATAAAGAGTAAACGATACTCTCTCGCAGAGGAGAAGGCACAGATTACAGATTTATTTATTTTTATGGGTGGATGAACATGAAATGAGTTGCAGATGCGTTACCTATTTTTAATGGACAGAGAAGAGGACAGGCAGGAAAGGGATATTTCCATTTCGTCCAATCAAGTCCTATCCCTATTATGAAAGGAAGGGAAGGGGAACAGGACTGAAATTATGCCTCTGGTATCCTACTCATCAGACGAAGTGTAGAATACTTCTACTTCACTCCTGTCTTCTATAAGGTCGTATTTCACCGGTCGAGCCGGTCCATTCGGGCAACAGATGTTGTTGCGAACTCTACCACTGCCGAGTGACTCCTATTTTGCATGATCTGGTACACCTCTTTCGCTCCTTTGACATCCATATTTATATTACCTTAATATTACCTCTCTCGTAATCTTATTGAAGCCTTCTATTAATATGTTTGATATAGTAGGTTTGTCGTTCGTGGACACTGATTTGAAAATCAGTTCATCGGTTCTAAAGAACATAACTTTGTCTTGTCCGAATTTTTCCTTTCATCCTTCCAACATGCCCGAACGTCAGACGCACACCTTTCTCAATTATTCGCAAGGGCCTCTTTTAAGCGACATGTTTTCCTTACAACGCTATTTCATTATTCAACCCTATCATTCGGGCTCCTAGGATACGACATAAGCATCGCATCTCAACGGCATTACCAACTTGGTTATCTAAGTCTAACCTGGTTATATCCAGGTCTAGTCAACGGGGTTACTTATCTCCCACTTCTAGAAGGAATACTTGCAAAATTTACTAAATATAGTAAGTAATCCAGAATTAGTCGCCAAACAGAATATGAATACTGCTGCTTACGAATATGAATACGGCTTCGCACGCGTTCATTTTGACATGAAACACCTTTTTTTTCTCTATAGAAGAAGGTGGCAAATTATTTTGTTAGACGCAAGAAGTAGGTTAGTCGTAGATAATTACAAGTTTAATTGATATTATTGATGAGGGAGATCTACATATTTACTTTTAGAGTATTGTCTTTATCTAACATTTCGTATAGGACCTATAGTCAAAAATATTTTGTAATTGAATAATACGCCTTCAAATCTGAAGGTCGAATCCCGGCATACAGTGCAGCGATAACTGATCTGGGATTTGTTGTTTGTTGACTGTTGGATGTTTAATTAGTTAACTAAAATGTTATTAATCTTAAAATGTATATGTACAATGACAACTATGTCGTTGTATTGAGTTCTATCATTGTAATATATTTACGAACTACTAGATTATATGTTAAAGAAACATTAGCAGTCAATGTGACACCTAACATTGATTAACCAAAAATCCGGAGCTAATTCTGAGGAGGAGGTAAACATTGCCGGTTTCTTTTTGTTCCGTTGCAAGCACATTTCTCTCTTTTCTTCTAGATCAATCCACATATTCTCTCCGAGGAACATATAGCTCATGGCCAAGACGACTGTGACAAAAGTTCCTTGTGACCAAGTCCGAAACAGGTATCAAATCAAAGGCTATTCTTTAATCATAACCAAAATTAGATGTCTATTTTTAGACAAAACAAGAGTAAGAGAATGAACAATAAAAGAAACACAAACAATTGATCAAATGACCACGATGCAGTGTTCGCGCCAATCTGCCGATATGTCACCCAGTAACTATTGCGCCTGTCATTCATTGTGCCAGCTGGAATACAAAGGTGATGCGAAGTCGTTCTCTGCAGACTGCGTGGTGTAGCCATTGTATTAATTGTTCATTGATAATGGTATACTTGTTTTCTTTATACTTATGGGGTCTAGCATGATGTAATGAACATATATGTACCGTGACTGCACAATTGCGTGCGTTTAATTGTTCAAACATTCACTATCTTTCAAAGATTATCTAATTTTGAGAAGGATGAATTTCTTAGGTGTAGTCTGAGGTATTTTTTATTCTTTAAGATTTACTTGTAATTTAAAAATAGAAAGATGAAGAATTGAATAAAGAGAACTTCTGCTCACTTACAACTGGTTTTTTTTAAATAACAGTACGTTTAAGAATGCTACTTTGAGGGATCCTAGTTAAAGAGAATTTGCGACTGAAATAAATTGTAAATTGTGGTCATTAGATAAAATACACAAGTAAAAATAGATTATATAGTCTATTGGATTATGTGAGTTTATCTTTTTTATTTATTTATTTAGTACATCCACATCATATATATCTCACACTTACAATTAACTATAACTAGAATTAAGTCTTATATAAATGAAAACAGCGGTATACATAATATTTATAAAAGTACAAAACAAATGAATGATGTATCGATCCTCGACAGATGAATTGGCCCTTACGAGCCAAAGACGCTGATGCGGTCTCACCCGCTGTCACCTTATTTAATTTAGCGTATTCTTCTACTCGTATTTATATGAGTTTTATGGTCTGTCTAGATGATCATAAATCATGCACCACCGAGCATCGAATTGAATCGTTTTATAGTAAAAAAATATATAATGTTATTGTATATTTTAATGTCACTTCTATATTTCAAGTGTTTTAACTCAATTGGGATAGACAGATAAATCTATCAAAATTGAATTTTTACACAGAGTTTGGTAAATACCAAACATGAGATTAACCTAGTAGCATTCATTAAATTACTGCAAGTCCTTGACACACGTCGAGCATCGAACTCCGGTCGCAAGGATGAAACCACTGAGCCAGTACTTTTATGATAATAAAATAATAAATACAAAAAGCAATTATCTATATCATACAAAGAAGATATAATTAGCAGGGATTGACACCGCTTCCGTCCTATTTCAAACTGTCACACGGTTCCCTTGGCCCAGAGACAGACAGACAGAGAGTATATATGCGTATCCGTGATGGCAATATTGTAGCAGTTAAGAAATAATTTAATTAGATTTGATAAAGTTTAAAATTTCATTATTACTGAATACTATTTCAAAACACTTACCTGAACACTTAATTAGAAGACGTCGTTATCACTGAGTAAATAAATTTTATCACAATTATATTTATCATTGCATACAATTAAACCAAGTCATCTTTTATTTATAATTAAAACAATATTGCTTTGTACACAGCGCACACAAAATTCTCGTAAATTCTTCTTTTTTAAATCGCTACTTCCCGCCAAAAATATCATCTGGAATGCACAATAATTCGGCGCATGTAAAACAAATTATTTTTGTAAACACAATTTGTTTTGCTTGCCGAGTGCGTACTACGTGTATGTACGTCCCTAACGACCCGATTCGGGTACCGCAGAGTGCGGCTGTCAGTTTGAGACTGCCGTGCCACGATCGTGCACCATACATACTCCATTGTTGATTGACATCGTGAGAGATACACTTCTTTGTAGTTTTATAACCAACCAGTACTTTCTTGATATTATTTTTATATACTTTTACATAATATAAATATTTCTACAACTTGGTATGTTACCTATTAAGTGTATTGTGCAGTTTAAATTGTATATGAACAGACTACTAGAAAGTCCAGTATGACTATTGACTCCAGAAAGAAACTCCATCATCTTTCTCGAATTTCCTTGAGTTCATCCAAAATTCGATGACTATCGGTAAGACTTCCACTTGCAGACAGACAGACAGACTATGGTATGGGCATTAGAGAAATCCGCAGCAGTACCAGGTGGATGAATGGGCTCTCTCGATCGAGAAATTAGGTTAATTAATTTGTTTTGTAAAGGTATTTAAATATTTTGGTCAAATGATTTCAATAGATGTAAATTAAGAAAAATCCGAAAACCTGTGTTAATATTTAATTAAATATATTTATAAGCTATGACATCACTTTACATGTTATATAGATTTTATCTTTCTCTGCAGAAGCAGAGGAGAACTTAAGATAAACTTTAGATGTTTAAAGTTATCAAATTTTGATAGTATTCGGAGCACGGAGGCGTGTGAGACACCTTTCGTGCTCTTATCCGTCGTCCTAGGTGAGCGACAAACGCGACGTGATCACATATTATTAAATGTCATGTGTACAGGTATAAGTGGGCTGGCATACGAGGGCTGTCATTAAAGTACCTGTTAGTGGAAAAAAAACAGTTATCTTTGTATACATGCATTTCATTTTCCACATACTACATATATTTATTCCACCGAAATTCAAGTTTCAATAAGTCATCCAAAAAATATGCATTCTGAAAGTCATTTTTTTTTATAAGAGAAGGGGGCAAACGAGCTGCGTGAGCACCGAGATGATCAACGGCGCCCATGGACACCCGCAACACCGGAGGAACTGCAGATGTTTGCCTTTGAGGAATAGATAGGCTCGACCCTAAGTTGTACTGGTTTGGAAATACCGCCGAGGACAGTCCATTCCACAACGCGGCTGTGCGTGGCAGGAAATTTCGAGAGAACCGCACTATTGAAACCGCACATTTTTTCAGATGGGGAAATAAAAATAAATATGTAGTCGAATAAGATGGTGTGTTGTCGTGATGAAAAAGTACCACACAAATACCTAATACGTTACAGATTGTGGCGGCGAAGTAGGCCACAAATACGTATAACGGCTGCTTGATATTTTCGCGTCGTTTGCCTACCATTGCCGCTTTCGTCAGTCGCCTAAGTCAACGAGTAATATTTTTAATATTAATAAGTATAAATAATAATAAAGGTAAATTAATTTTACCCATAGACGGTACTTTTTAAGCAAAGTATTTCCCCAGCTAGCCAAAGCAATGACTCGTCGAGGCGACGATAATGCGTCAACAGTGGAGATAACGGAATTCGCTCGGGAAGAAACCGACAGACGGTTCACCAAACTTACTTACTTAACTAACTGTTTAATTCAATTACGATCGATAAATAAGTTAACCTGAAATATGTGTGTTAAATAAATTTAGTTATTATACAATTAAATTTATTTTACTTAAAACTTGGTTATGTACATACTTAATGATATTTTTTTCAATATAAATATTGTTTAGATTTCCTTTTATTGTTATCATTTGAAAGTTATATATTGTGGTATGTAAATTGTAATATTTTCCTTATTTTTTTTTTGGAAATAATACTCCATTTTCGTAAGACACTATCGGTTTTTGTGTTCATAAATACAAAAATCATAAAGAAGCAATCATTTTTCCAATTTTCTTTCTGTTATTCCTAATAGAGAGGTACTCATATACAAGTTGACACTCCGTCACGAATGAAGCTACAGCCTATTGTTTGCCATGACGGGATTAATTCATAACAAAATCATAAGTGTTCTTAAAAAATAGGTCAAGTTTTGTGAAATAAAACAATGCTTGGAAAGAAACAAAAAGTCTTACGTCTACCACCGTGTTGTACCGAATATACTTACACATACTATACAACGAATATATTTTATGTTAGTAGTAGTAGTTGGCTAGTAGTAGGTAGTTCTAATACGTTTAACGAACGCTACAACTTATGGTTGGCGTTTATTTCAGACTAGCTGGCCCGGCAAACTTCGCTCCACTCTATAATTAATTGAGGTTTCCCTATTTTGGCGATAATGGCTTATACATAAAAGATAGATATATGCTGTCGCGAGCTTTTTTGTAGGACTATTTACGGTGAACATTACCATTATACATTATATACGCGCACGCTATAATAGCTCGCTAATTCCTTGTTATTTTACACTTATCATGTTTTGGTTAGTTCGCACAATATCTTTGTAAATTATAGCCTATACGTTATTCTGATGTAAAAGCTATAATATTGTAAAGTGTAGTGTTAGTTGTTGCATGAGGAATAACAAACATCCATACATCCACACATCCGTACTTACAAACTTTCGCATATATAATATTAATGGGACATATTCTTTATTACAGCTTGTAAGTGCTCCCTTGAAGAGAAGCTGAAGAAGAAGTAAAGTGTCTATTTAGCTTGGTCTTGGTCTAAGTCTGTCTTTTAAATAAAATTACAAGACAGACCAAGTGTTATTTTACACTAGTTAAATTTTTATCTCGTTTTGTGTGTAAAACGGAGAAAACCCTAAAATTTTATGCCATTACGATAATTTCCAACTTTTAATAATCGATGATATGTTTTGATACCCTTAAAGTCTTATTACAATGATCGTAAGCGCAATTCACACATAGAGAGAGCGCAGATCATATGTAGATGGGTCGCCGGTCTATGTGTGAAGTACGCTTTAACGATAATTACTTGCTTTGAAACGTATAAAATGAAGAAAATCAAAAACATTGGCTGTATGTTTCGTAACTTTTGCCTTTTCTTGTGTGTAAAAAAACTAACCTACGAAGCATATAATTTTGACGTTTAATGAATTTTCAAATTATATAGTCTGTTTTTAATACGACGGAATTATGATAGCTATCATTCTTTGAAAATACAGATATCATAAGCCTTTCCTGGTTTTTTTCTAATATAAGCTAACAAGAAATATGAAACAGAATTATATTAAGTAAACTATATGTTCATTGTAAATAGTCTTTATTTTGTGCATTCAATGTATTTTTTTTAACTGGAATGTATTTTTTTATGGCTAAATGGAAAACATTTTACTGTGGTAGAGTCCGCATCTAGCTTTTGCTGGAGCACGAATGGCCCGCTCGCCCGGTGAAATACCACAACCACACGAAAGACAGGCGTGAAGTGGAAGCAATTCCGCGTTTCGCCTGATAAGTGTGTGTGCCGGAGGCCAACCCCCCCCCCCCCTTAACAGCATGGAAGTGGGATATAAAAATAAACTACCCCAGGGGGGTACCGATACCACTGGTATTGGAGAATCCCCTTCCGCGCGTTTACGCCTGAACTCCCGCTTGAAGTCTGGGAGTGGGCGCGCGGGCTGCCCCGCGTATTCTGGGGGGGGGGCACCATCCCACTCGTTGCTGGAGCTCGGGGCAAACGCAGGCAGCACCTCGCGGCATCCCCTACCATGTTCGCCGTGGACTTCTGTAACATCAGGGGACTCCACTCTAACTTGGAGGCCGTCCACTTCCACCTACGGATGGCTAAGCCTGCTCTGCTTTTCCTCACTGAGACGCAGATATCCTCTCCGGCAGACACATCGTATCTATCCTGCCCGAGTTACAAATTGGAGCATTCCTTTTTGCCCCGGGCCGGGGTGTGCGTGTACGTCAGAGAGGATGTCTGCTCTCGTCGCCTCAGCCTTCTTGAAGGTAGGGACTTATCTATTTTGTGGTTGCGCGTAGATAGCGAAGACCATCCGCGAGTCTACGCGTGCCTCTATAGGTCCCATAGCGGTAATGCCGAAATAGACCGTCTCATGGAGCAAGTCCAAACGGCTACAGATTCCGTTCTGGAACAGATTACATCCGCCGAGATCGTGATACTTGGCGATTTCAATGCCCACCACGCCGATTGGCTTGGCTCACGTACCACCGATCATGCGGGGAGATCTTTCCATGACTTTGCCTTGTCTTATGATCTGACGCAACTGGTTACATCGCCCACGCGAATTCCAGATCTGGAAGATCATACACCTTCCCTGTTGGACCTTCTGCTGACCTCACATCCGGACGGCTACTTGGTTTCCGTCGACGCCCCCCTGGGCTCGTCGGACCACTGCTTGATCCGGACAGAAGTGCCTATCTCGCGTCGCCCACGGTTCAAGCCGAATGACCGCCGCCGAGTATGGCACTACAGGTCGGCAGACTGGGATGAGATGCGGTCCTTTTTTGCATCCTACCCATGGGAGCAAGTTTGCTTCAAGCTGGACGATCCCAACGCCTTTGCCGTTTCTATCGCCGATGTGGTGATTCAGGGGATGGAACTATTTATTCCATCCTCTGTGGTGCCCATCGGAGGCAGTTCTCGGCCCTGGTTTGGTCAATCCTGCAAACAAACAAGCAGGATTGTTACCAAGCTTGGGCTGAGGCGTCAGCGGCTAGGGATGTAAATACCAGCCTGCTCAAAAAGAAGTACAACTCTACCTCCAGGTCCTTCAAAAGAATTATTGCTAAGGCAAAGTCGGAACACGTGGCCAGCATTGGTGAGAGACTGGTACGCCTGCCCTCGGGAACTCGTGCGTTCTGGTCTCTCGCCAAGGCTGTCCAGGGGAATTTCTGTAAGCCGTCTTTACCATCTTTGCGCAGGGGAGATGACTCGTTAGCCCACACCGCAAATGAGAAGGCCGATCTTCTAGGCTCTCTTTTTGCGTCCAACTCGACTCTGGAGGATAATGGTAGTTCACCGCCGAATATCCTGTGCGGTGACACCTTCATGTCCGAGATCCAGTTTCGCCAGAGATCAGTGCGTAAAGTGCTGCAATATCTGGACGTTCACAAGTCGAGTGGGCCTGACGGTATTCCTCCCATCGTGCTTAGGACATGCGCTCCTGAGTTGGCACCGGTTTTAACGCGAATGTTCCGGTTCCCCTACTCCTTACGCATTGTCCCGAAATCATGGAAGACTGCCACAATCCACCCGATCCCAAAGAAAGGTGATAGCTCAGATCCGTCCAACTACAGGCCGGTTGCCATTACTACCTTGTTCTCGAAAGTCATGGAAACGATCATCAATTGCCAGTTCATGAGGTATCTTGAGGAGCACCAGCTGATTAGCAGTCGTCAGTACGGCTTCCGTCAGCGTCGCTCAGCTGGTGACCTTCTTGCGTACCTCACGCATCGATGGTCGGTGGCAATCGAGGGCAAGGGGGAGGCCCTGGCGGTTAGTTTGGACGTGGCCAAGTCCTTTGATCGGGTGTGGCACAAAGCACTTCTTTCGAAGTTGCCTTCCTACGGGCTGCCCGAGAAACTATGCGCCTGGATTTCCAGCTTTTTGGAGGGTCGGAGCATCAAGGTCGTTGTCGACGGTGCATACTCTGACCCGAAACCAACTAATGCTGGTGTCCCACAGGGCTGTGTACTGTCGCCCACCCTGTTTCTTCTGCATATCAATGACAAGCTGCAAATTAGCAACATCCATTGTTATGCAGACGATAGTACGTGTGATGCACTGTACACGGCCCGCGCTAACGTTTCTCGGGCTACTGCCGCTGAGAACCGGACCAAACTTGTGTCTGAAATGGAGATCCTATTAGGTGAAGTCTCGGATTGGGGTCGACAAAATCTTGTTGATTTCAATCCCAAAAAGACACAAGTCTGCGCCATTACCGCTAAAAAAGAACCCTTTGTCGCGAATGTACATTTTGAGGGCACTCCTCTGGTTGCCACAGCCAGCATCGGTATTCTCGGCGTTGACATATCGAGTGACGTTCAGTTTTGTGGTCACTTGGAAGACAAGGCCAAGTTGGCCTCTAAAAAGCTGGGTGTACTCAGTAGAGCGAAGCAGTATTTCCAGCCGGGCCACCGCCTTCAGCTATACAAGGCGCAAGTTCGGCCCCACATGGAATACTGCTCGCATCTCTGGGCGGGAGCACCCCAATACCAACTTCTTCCATTTGACCGCATATAACGGAGAGCGACTCGATTCGTCAACGACCGAGCTCTTACCGATCGGCTTGATACTCTGGCCTTGCGGAGGGACGTCAGCTCCCTCTGCATTTTTTACCGTATGTACCACGGGGAGTGTTCCCAAGAACTGTTTGGAATGATTCCTGCCGCCGAGTTTCGTCATCGTACGACACGACAGACCGCTAGGTACCATCCACACCATCTGGATGGCTGGCATTCCTCAACAGTGCGGTTCTCTCGACATTTCCTGCCACGCACAGCCGCGTTGTGGAATGGTCTGTCCTCGGCGGTATTTCCAAGCCAGTACGACTTAGGGTCCTTCAAGAAGCGAGCCTATCTTTTCCTAAAAGGCCGGCAACGCATCTGCAGTTCCTCTGGTGTTGCGGGTATCCATGGGCGTTGTTGATCACCTGGGTGTTCCCGCCGCTCGTTTGCCACCTTCTCTTATTAAAAAAAACAGTAAAATAACATATTTGGTTAAAAAAAATGTCAATTGATCATCATCGTCTCGGATTATAAAATAATCACACACTGTCCATCTGATCCATAAGAGGGCACATTTTATCCTCTTCTTTAATATTTAAATAACAACAAATAAAACAACTTTAACAATTAAACAAACAAAACAGCAAATTAAACCTGAACAATAAATCGCAACAACCACCGTGAGCACCTCCGAGCATTCAGATTAAGGAGAAGAGAAGAAGATTATGCATGACAGATACAACATGACTCATACAGTTTTTAATTTATTTTAGGTAACTTGTATATTAACACTTACTAGAAGCAAAGATTGTACGATCAGAAAAGTCTTCCTAAAAAAGGTTTGCAATATATGTATTATATGGCAGGGATTCCTGTAATAGAAAAGTAATTTACTTAACTACCATTTTAGAGTTATCAGTTTTTATTTAAGTCTTAGTTTTTTTATTTAAATTCAAGAAGTTTTTTATTTTGCTAAAATGCTTTCCGTTTTTAGTGATATTTTAGTTTATCTTTATAGATAATGATCCAATGCTGGCAGCACTTCTGAAATGTCAAAATCACGTCGAATTAAAAATAATGTTATAGGTTATTATTATTAACATTTATCATTTAAAATAAATACAGTATAGGAGTTTCAAATTAACATTGAGGCATCGAAATAGATTTAAGAGATTACGCAATATAATTATGACTTCGGCAGTTAGCAATCGTCCTCGTGATTGTCTAGGATGTAGAATTGTAGGTGCAGCCGGTCTGATTGGAATCGGTGCTTACTTAGCAAATGTTGCATGGAAGAACAAAACTTTTATTGGCAGAGTAACTTTCTCTACAATTTCACTTGGTAATATATAATGAAATAACTATATAATGAACTAAAGTTATGTAGTATGTCATCAATAAAAATATAGTATAAAATAAAATAGTAAGAAATAATATCTTTTTCCCTATTATTAGATACCTTATAGATTACCTATCATTAGATAGGTATACCCCCTGCAAAGCACAAAAGTGTCTTAAATTCTAAAACAAATGCTATATTCCTTGTTATTTTGTATTGCGATATTGTACACAGCTTTTTACTATTCTAGGTATTAAATAATAAACAAATGGTCATCCAATTTGAAAATTAAATAAGCTGTGAACAGAGAATGTACTTCTATCTTCTATCTGATGGGTGTATGTGTACATGTATGGATTTACAGAAACTGCAAGAAATATGGTACATATATTAAAACAATCTTACAAACCTTGGTTAAGCTTTAAATTATTAATAAATGTCTTTTACATACACTAAGTTCCAAGATTAATAAATATTTAATACTTATAGCATTATTAAGGTTCATATTAGTTTTATATAATTGTAACCAAATCTTGGGCTAACTAAACAAATGTGATTTATTATTTATAACATATTATATTCCATTGAAAATCCCTAAGACCCACCAATACAATAGGTGGCCTTAGTGTGGCTTGGTTTTATATTAAGAATTACATGAAAAGAAAACTATTGAATCTCATATTGTACACTGGTTTTCTTTCAGCATTTGTGACTCTCGGTGTGCAAAGGTACAACCAAGAATTTCCATTTGAAAAGAAAACAGAAGATAGTCAGAAGTCTTAACAGTTCCTACGATTTGGATCTAATATGATGAGCTCTGGCAGCTCCAAAAAATTCCGTTGAACATACATACCTTGATTCAAATTTTCAATGCTGTAACATGATAAAATTTACATGAAATGTCCAGCTTTATTCAGTAACAATATTTTATATTGTCAAACTATAATTTCCATTAGAATGTAAAGCAAATGAATTTAAATCATGGAATGTTTTGGAGCTGTTCGCAATTTTTATATAAGCTTAACTATACTTTGTACTATATGATAACAGTTGTTTGTATATTGTTAGTTAGGTATTAAATTATGTGCATATTGTTACTAAATTTATTTATGCATAGTTTTTTTGTGAAATATGTTAAGGAAGTTGAGTATTATTCTTATTTCATTTGTTTTTGCTTTTTGAATTTTTGCCATCTGTTGGAGTATTATGGAACTACATTACAAACAATGTATCTTAGCGTTTTGTCTCCAACTTTATAGATGACACTTGTATTCATAAACTGTTATATTCTAAATCATATTTACAAATAAATTGGCCAAAAAGAGTAATAAAACGTAGAAGTAATGGATAAAAACAATTCCTTAACAAATATTGTAAGTTATTTCTCAGAGACGATAAACAGGCTCAGATGTCTTAAATCCTAAACCTCTGAGTTATCTTGACTCATTAGATGTCTCACACAGATTCAAAACAGTAAAATGATTGGATTGGAATTATTTGGAACCATGAAGTGCGTTTTGTCATGTTACAGATTGTAAATATGTTTATAATAAAATAGTGTATTGATAAAGATTGTTTTTATATGCCTTTTTTGTCGTTCTGATCATTTCCTATTGCTTTAGCATACCTGCCTTCAACATTCGTAGCAAAGATTCAGCCTCAGCTCCGTCGTAAATGACCGTATGGTCGTCGGTGATCCGTATCATCAGGTACCCATATATCCTATAAAAAAGTTAAGCCATAGGTAGGTTATTCTATACATGTAGGTCGAGGTCCCCTTGCCGCATCAGCTGTATGAACTTACATAAACTCAAAAACTAGTGAACGGATTTTTTTTATTAGCTGTACCTGGTATGCGTTGCTTGACTGACTTTAAAGAGTGAGGTATCATGGATTCGTCTTCTTCCTCGGAGTGTCATAGAAGTACAGACGGGCTCCTTTATTGTTTTATTTTATATTTACTATATATACTAAATAAGATGGCTGGACGACGTCGAGCGAGATCTAAAAAACATCGGCGTCAAGAGCTGGCGACATAAAGCCCAAAGTAGGCCTACATGGAAACATTTACGTGACCAGACCCAGGCCCACCCGCGGCTGTAGAGCCTCAGATGGTGATATATACTATTGCTATACTCGTCGAACATTCTTTACAAGCAAAAGGATTTTTAACCGACTTCAAAAAGGAGGATGTTATCAATTCGACTGTATGTTTTTTTTTGGAAGCGTTATATAAGATACTGTAATTCCACGTAGTCGGCACCCACAGCACGTAGTTGCGATGAACTACAAGTACCTACCTACACACACCAATAAGCGTCTCCGTGCGAACATATTAAAGTAAATGGAGAAACCGTTCAACGGTAAAACATTTATCGCTAAATTGATTATCTAAGGGCAGCCTTCATGATGGGCTTAATAAAAAATATCAAATTATATTTGCAATCAAATCACTTTATAAAATAACGAACCCGTAGCACGTAGTTTTTTTTGTATGGAAGCAAGAAGAAAACGAGCTATTGGTTACCGTGACGCTAAGTGAACACCACAAACCATAGACATCCACAGGAATTAGTAGGGTGT
The DNA here is from genome assembly GCA_029849275.1 of Papilio elwesi. NCBI lineage: Eukaryota > Metazoa > Arthropoda > Insecta > Lepidoptera > Papilionidae > Papilio > Papilio elwesi. The sequence continues at coordinate 11,511,486 of CM056691.1, read as the reverse complement.
ATGCTTTTATGTTAATTCTTAAAATATGTTCAACCACTGGCTATGCCAATCGACGTTTGGTGAACTGATTAGTAACCTACCGTTCTTTAGGAAACATGATATTTCTGTTCATAATTTGAACCCGAATATAGACTGGGCGCAAGAACGCTGACCCAATTTAATTGTTCACTGGACCATGTGGGATTTCTGAAAATGAACAGGTATCATTTTCGTATTGTATTTATGTTTATATCACAAATTCCGCCGTAATATATAATAATATGTACCTGTGTAAAAAGCGATGTCATTCTGTAAAACGTCTGGTTTAATTTATAGAAAGTAGAAAACTTATCTCTCTAACTCAAAGGCGTTTTGTAACATAGATTGCCATTTTGTTGTATGGAATTTTACAGAAAAGGCCTTAATTATTACAAAAATCCTTTCCTTCCTTCATTAAAATTGATACTACACACATATTTATATTTGAATAAAATCTTTAAGAGATGCGAATTTGACACTCTTTAAAGGAATGCAATTTTTACAAAATTAAAACTAAACATAAAAAGCTTTTAAGAAAAAGGATGCGGTTTTAGTTCCCATATTTGCAGTTATACCCAAGCTGCTTATTGCACTGAACTTGAAAGTAGATTTATTTTTATTTAGTTTTGAAATTATTATTGACGTTATTTTATGGCGTTCACAAGTCCGCGTGTCGCTATTTAGCCTAAAGCCTAGACGTTACACATTAAAATTCAAGAAAGACAAGTATTTGAGCGTTATCTCCACCAAATTTGCATACGCCTAGAACGCTTTTAAGTATGATAAAATATCATTATACTTACAAGGCAGATTTATAATGACATAATGGTCCAAATAAGCTCGAGTAAAAACTTAGTCTGTGGCTTACCAGCAGTATAGAATCTCGAGACCTTTTCTATATGATAAAAATAAAACGAAGGCTTTCTTGTAAAAGAATATATAAGTAGTTAACATTGTCCAACGACAGCTACAATTTAGGAGATTCAGAGGGCTTAAGTCCCTTAACTTACCCCGTCTTCTTATATTCGGTATGATGAGCCTGGACGCCCAAACCTGAACCCCTTCTGATGACCAGGAACTTACAGCGACATTTATGACTTCTATACAAATCATGACGTAATTCAAAGTGTGAACTGATTCGCAGAAATTAATTTTTATTATTGTTTTCCTTCGAATCCCTAGATTGTAGTTAATGATAATGCTAAGGTTCATTCGGTATTCAGTGTACAGTTGTATAATGATTGGTCTTCGATTCAAGGTTCGAGTGACACGTAGCAGTAGAGAATTATGTCGACGCAATAAAGTCAACATCGCGACACAGATCACGGACTCGGAGCGGAGTAAACAAGTTGGCCTAATGATAAGACGAGCGCCGCCCGCCCTCGCTGCCGCCCGCCCGCCGGCCAGTCGCGCGCGCCCGCCCGCCCTACGCACGTCTCCAACACACATTAAAACAATAAAAAAATTAAGTCACTTTTAAAAAGTTCAAAAATATTTGGTACGACTACACTAAAACTATGGGTGAGTAATTTTAATTGTTATGTTATGTTTTTATTGGGAAATGTTAATAGAACATTAGGTATACAATATTACGTAGTGTTTTCGTAAAACTTCTGTTTGAATTCAAACGTCATTTATACAAAAATGCATGTTGTTGGTGTTTTTAATTTAATCTTGCGTATTAATAAGGACCACTAAGACTAAAGACTTTTACAGCGTTTACGGCTGAATAAATTTATGGATGACGTCTAAAATGTGATTTGAGTCACTCCAATCTGCATAATGTTCGGCGATTGTAACGTGGAACAATATTTTGTTTAACGAACTGGGAAGTGCGACATCAGTTTTTTTCTAATATTTATTTAAATTAGCTTTGGTTCCGCAGCTTTGTTGTTTTATAATCACTCTTAATACATATTCACATAATCAAAATATAGAATATATATATATATATATATATAAAAACAATGATTTAATTTAACCTTTGTAAGAGAATAAATTTAAATATTTTGAACGTAGTTGTTAAAGGAAACATATGCTTTAGGACACAATCACACATTATAAGCTTTCGTAATTTCAAGGGATTTAAATCTACAAAACAATAACCGACTAGTATACAATTTCCGCCTTCTATGAAGCCGGATCGATGTTACATTATTTCTATGTAACTAATTTTGTTATCGGACAGATAAGCCATGGCGAGAACGGAGTGAGCTCGGCTTGGCACCTTGGGACAGTGAATACGACATTAAGGCTCAGCGTAGTAATTGGAACGGTGAATCTTCTACTGCTCTAGTGGACAAGGAACTGGGTAGTCCACAAGCTAGAGTCGCAATGGACATGTGGAGTGGCCATAGCAACGCTTGGAGCGCGGCGCTGGGAGCGTTAGGTGGTGCGGGGACAGTACTGCTGTTTGCAGCCATACTTTTATTGTGGCGAAGACCGCGTAGGACTGAGCCCCATACATTAGCACCAATGGATGTTGGACAAAATGTAAGTACCTACTAATAAATGTATCTAAATCTATTTGCAATATAAATAACCTCGATACCATATTATTAAAAGAACATTTTTTTATATCTATTTTAATTGAGACACTTCCGTTGAAATTAATGTTAAAATTAGTGAAATAAGTTAGTTATAAGTAGCACAATACGACTGATATAGTCTAATTATAATTCATTTAAATACTAATTATATCTAGACAAGTTATGTTAATATATTAGTTACTAGTGATCCGCCCCGGCTTCGCCCGGGTAGCCGTTTCGGAATCTATACGGAACATTGTCATTTAAATATGTAGATATGCACCCGTAAAAAAACAAAACGCATCCCACGGGAGCCGTACATTTATCCGGGATATAAGATATGTGCCTATGTGTTATTCCAGATTACAATCTATCCCTGTACCAAATTTCATCCAGATCCGTTCAGCAGTTTTGAGTGAAAGAGTAACATATATCCATACTTCCACACATATAAACATTCACATTTATAATATTATGGCTTTGAAGTAGCTAGATTTTTAGAGTTTTGACAAACATTTTTTTTATTTTAAAAAAATAATAAAAAATATCCATTGTTACTTCTAATACCTCCAAGAATATGTGTACAAAGTTTTATGATGATCGGTTGAGCAGTTTTCGCGTGGGAGCGTAACAAACAAATTTACATTCACATTTATAATATTAGTAGGGATTATGATATTATAAATAATTTATTATTTATATTCAATATTTCTAAATATGTAAGAATTATATTTTATCAGTTATTTAAAAATAAATTTGAAATAACTGATAAAATAAAATAACATTATCTCCTTAAATCTGTTTCAAAATTAAAGCCGAGGAAGGATTATATTATTTATTTAGAGTTATACGGAAGAGTGAAGATTATACGGAAACAGCAGTAATTAAGACCTGGTTTCCACCTCCATGAAATAATTTAAAACTATTAAATTACAGTACTACAAAATAACAATCAAGTTCACAGATAAAAAAAATATTTCGACCCTTTAATTTAGTCATAAGCTAATATCTCTTGCGTCCCAATTTATTCGTTTTATCATACTAATATTATATACTTAACATCGCCTATACACAGGTATACCATCAATGTGCACCGCATCTAGATGGCGAACATAATACTTTGTATTTCTGCCTTTATGCAAATATGGGTAGAAGGATGCTACCATTGTGCAGCTTTATATGACCTTTGTCATATTTTTTCAATCATTTTACACTAGAAAGAGGAAATTTTAAATAAACATACCCACACACAAACGCAATTCATTCACATTCGAAATGAAAATCTTTTTTACGCCGACGTAATTATTTTTGTTAATCCGTGACGTAAAGTTGTAGTCGCGCTCGAAATCCAGTCGTGACACTTGAACGTATTAAAGCTTGCTGGTCATAAAGATAAGCGTAATGAACAGATTACTTAAAATAGGACAAACATGTTAGTAGCCTTAATAATGTTGTTTTTATTTTATTTATTTAAGAATTCTACATCACCAACACATTTGCTATAAAAGCACAATAATAATCTATTAAATATATATTGATGTGTATATAAAGACACGTGATAGAAGGTAGTATTGTGATTAATAAAATCTCGTTTTGTCTCATGTGTATCATAAGCTGTGTAATACTATTACCGGCTGGTAAATTTAATCGAAATCGGTCGAGTATATATGGAACATGCCTGCTTTCAGTTTATATATATTATATATATATATATATATATATATATATATATATATATATATATATATATAGCTTATAAGTTACTGAGGGTATATTTCTAACCCTTTTATTTTTACTTTCAATAACAGATCTTAGGTATTATCGGTAAAGTTGAGTGGATAAGAGAAGTTTGTTAATTGCCTGCAGATGTCGTAAAGCGGAACTGAGAGTTGTGCAGTAAAACAATAAATAGTTAAACTTTCTATACAAAACTGTTTCGGTTAAACTTTCAAACTAAAAACTAATCGCCTGAGTAACCTTAATATGGTAGTCAGACGTAGACGGATGGAATCGCGTTTGAATATTATCCGAAGTAAATTGAGACTTGAGATGTTACGGTTCATTAGTATAATACATTCACTGGCTTGTAACGTTCAAATGATAATGTTAAAATATACGAGGCGACGGCTCCCGTCTAAAAGGTCACCACGAGTACCTACCCCACCAGGTTAAAAACTTTAGCAATTATGATTATATACTTATTTTTAAAGTACTTTGATCAGCTGTGTAATATTAAAGAGGATTTCTCAATCATAAATTATTATAGATGTTAATAAATTGACCATTTGATTTCGTGGCTGCGGCGGTGGTGGGTGGCAAACAAATAAGAGAGACGCAAAATACGTAGACATATAAACAACTTAAAATGAGAGTCACCTGAACTCAGGTGATATGATTACCTACACTAAATAAAATTGACAGACATCTATTCAACGTTGTTCACCCAGGACGCGTGACTCGGGTGATATACTCCTGTATATTTATTCTCCTGCTTTCATCATAAGCCATGATTGAAGAAGGGTGGATAGAGAATTTAAAACAATTACAAAAATAAACCTAATTAAAACTGAAAAAACCTTCTACAAGTTCGCAGGTAAAAACGTCTAATAATACAGGTGTGAAAAGTTTCTTGAGCCGATTCTCTTCGGGACTTAAATGACGAAAATAAAAACTTTGTTAGCTTCTTATGTTAATTATATTTGTATAACAAATTCGGATCTTAGCGAACTTCACTGTTAAGCGGCAAACATCTGCCCACGATTTCTACTTAACACGAAACATTTGTATGATGTTTTTCTACAAGTTATTAACCCATTTTTCTCTCTCTCTTTCTCTCTTAAAAACTGAGATGACGATATGTTTTGTGTTGCGGCAGTGCATACGCGCGGTAATGTTTGCTGCATGTTTGTAAAAAACAATATGTTAATTTCGTTCATCATTCATTGTAATTGTTATTTGTGCCTAGTCTTGTCACAACAATATAATAACAAATAAGAAATTGTTAATTTAAAAAACCTTGTCCCGACTAACTATCATTATTCATTACATCATCATCTTAGCAGCGGGGAAGAATATGAATCGAATGACACCTCACTACCACAAGCTGTCAAGCCGTTGCTGACAAATAGGCGAAATTTTATTGTAGATTTTACCTTGCTTCTGTTTTTTTTAATGAAATTCAAAATTACGTTTGCGTAGTCGTAGTAGTAGTAAAAATTTATCAAGTGAACCTTAGGAGTTACGACGAACAATTCTAGTTTTCTATAAACATGGCCTTGGAATGTCGTGTAGGTGTGAAATGTGAGGCAAATAATGACGTCATCAGTAAAGGGCTTACTGTATCTACATCTTCGATATATCAGTATTCGTTTAGATAATAAAGGATTTGAATAACTTGAAAGAACTTTTGTAAAATACCGACATTTTAAAGGAAGGAAACGCTGTGTTCGTAATACATATAATACAGAGAATAAGATAATTTTGGTGTCGACATTTGGCAAACAGCGCTCGACTTTTTTACTCTTAATAATAATGCTTCATTCATAAAACATAAACAATAATAATATATTGACTTTTCGTTGTTATATTACAGCCCTTTCAAAACATAAACAATAATAATATGTTGACTTTTCGTTGTTATATTACAGCCCTTTTAATCACTTTTATTACATATCACGATAGATCGTATGAAGTGATAATAAACAAAGTAACTTGTTTTTTTTTTAATAAAGAGTCGTTTTAACCATTTGAATTCGATTTTACCAGTAAAAAATAAATTCTTACCTACTGCTTGGCATCTTTCAAATGAATAAATGGTTAAGTTGGGTCGGTTGAAGCTTCTTATTTCAGACCGTTGTTTCCTATTTCGACGGCTCTTTTTAAAAATCGCGACTGCGGGTCAGTCCCAGCGGATTTACACGCTACAATTTCGTTACTACAACGTCTTCATTGTTTCAAAAATATAGACTAAAAGTATCGCGCATAATCGAAACAGAACTGTTATGAACTTGAATGCCATGCCTTATGCCACGAGCCACCGACCTCTTGGGTTCGGTACATTAGCTACAAACCAAAAAATTAGTTTTCACCTAAATATTGATTTGTATTTAGATCAAATTTGGACCATCGCCTTAATAACATTAAAATCAGGTGATCTGCTTGCTCGTTTGCCACCTTATTCCCTTAAATAAATTATTATGTTAAGCTGTTGTTCCGCAAGCAGAAAATCACAACTTTGTTATAATTCTTTTTTGACCTATTTTGAAACATATTTTCTTCTCGCTTAAGAATAAGAAAATAAGCAACGCTTTCAATATAATAGTGTAAATAGACACGACGTGTGTGCTCTCAGGACAGGGTCGCAATAAAATCAATCATCTGTCTGTTTACGTCGGCACCGGTTGTGTTCAAACACGACAAAAGGGAGCGGCCACCGCACTAGCTCGCCCATCAACATTACATCGTATGGAGTAATAGGAAACAAAGTAACTTGCATACAAGATTATTTCTCTTGTAATTCTCCTATAAAAAAAACAAGTCATAATGTCTGCCGACGTAAGTCAAAGTTCAACTCAGGCGGGACAATAGTTCAAAAATAAATCTATCTCGGCTAAAAATGTTCACTTGAAACTTCAAAAATGAGACATTTTAGTATAGCAAATCATGTGCCTTCTTTTTGTTACAATAATGACACTTTTATCAAAAATATCGTGTAAAATGACGTAATTTTATCACGTAGTGTAAGGCTGTATTAAAATAAATAAATATTTTATATTGGGTTTATCATGCGAAACAAAGAAATAAAGAAAGCTCATTGTTTGAAGCCAATTAGCATTCAATTTGTTCCACAAGAACATATTATTTCCAGAAAAACTATTATAATGCTTCCTGCACTAGTAGGCTGTCCCCTTTGTCATGTCGTTTCAGCAAATAAGTGTAACTTTGTGACCTGATTTAATAATAAAATAATATAAATTCTATATACGTATGCAAATACGTATGGATAAATATTAAATGGGGCTTGGATAATATTTGCCTTCGACGTCAGTGCAGCCACTGAAATTTCCATGATATCAATATAAAACATGAGTTTCCATAGCGTCATTTCATCTATTTGTCCGTCTGTACTATAATAAAATAAATTAGGTGATTATTTTCAATAAAATTATTACGAGCCGGTGAAGATCGCTTCCACCGGTAAATTCAATAAGAGATTCATCTTATAAAGGCCTATTTCCCAGATGTCATTCCGAAGTAAAATTACATAAAAGTTATTCCGTCTCTCGCCAGACAGTAACTGTATAATGATATAGAAAATAAACGTTACTTTAAACTTGGACTAGTTGTGTTTGGAACGATTGGAACATAGTCTCTGACTGACATGTCTTGAAGAGACATTAATATTCGAAAATGAGATTTTTAAACCCAAATCTTTCATTTGATCAGAACTCAGATTACACTTTAGATAATATGCACTTTGATAAATCTCAAGTGGGTTGCCGAGCTAATATGCTAACATACAGCTGGCGTTGTCTATCTTTATTTTGGACAGTCCTCTGTCGACAGCCATAGATAGGAATATAATATTTATTTCTCCTGTCCATCACTACCCCCGTTCAATCCTCTTCCACTTCGTGTGGTGGGTGGGAAGAAGACAAACAAAACAAAAATAAGCCTTATGCTATATGATAATAAAGTTCTAAATTTAATAAAATGTTGTCGCAACCGTATTCAAATAACCAAGTTGCAGACGTGTGTTGCTTAGACATGTTGCGCATTTTCCCCTAACAAACATCGTCTAAGAACTGACAAATAGACTTGGCTCATTTTTATACTTTGTTTTAATTCTTAGTTGAATGGTACAGGATTTCACTTTATCCCAGAGCTACTAATACATTAAAATGTAAACAAAGCAAAGTAATTCGTTCCTTTCACTTCTTGTTGTGTTACCATCTCTCAACGCTACAATTCCCCTGCGGTAAGAACTGTCCGTCGCCAAGTGAATTTTTATTAAAATTTCGTACACATTTTCCTTCTCACCGATGAACTTCTTTGTGTGGTTGATCTAAATTGATTAAAAAAATAATTCCAAACTAATTTTGATAATTCCGTTTAGTAAAAATTAAGGTGCACATAATATACTCAAGATTATATAAAAAATAAGGCTAATCAAGGTAATGTAAATATTTCTTTAATATTTACGTAATTAGCATTATTTTTATATTTTTTTTATTCCATATCAAAAACTAATAAAAACCATTGGATTTGGTTTTATTTAGCATTAAAATAAAATAAATAACTAGAAAAGTAGAACTATATAAACTCTTAGTTATATATACCATAGAGTTTTATGACTAACTAGCTGTGCCCCGCGGTTTCACCCGCCCTGCAATTTTACCCAAACGAAAAAATATTACTTATTTAATACTACCGCAACCTCATCATTATCTCCCTGCTCTTTTTCCGCTAATGGGGTGTCGACACAGTATGGCCGGACAGTTTAATAATCATATATGATTGGTTAAGCCTGCCTAACTAACGCCAACTCTCCTCGGGAATAATAAGCTACTAACCTAACCTAACCTAACCTAACAAAACACATTACTAAGTAATGCATACATCATTTCTAAAATCGTCTACATACGTGTAAATACTGCGTTACCATTTGGTATATTTATAACTGTTACCATAACCAGGGAGAACATACGAACGAACAGACAAAAATTCTAATAATCATTGTTCTAGGTTTTATTGCGTTTATAAAGGCCCCCAATAATAGTTTTTTTCAAATGTCGTCCATGTACAGATTGATTTTTGAAACATCGTTTAACATTTAATCTTATACATTGACTCGCTAAAACCTATATAGGGTATTGTTTTTATAGATTTACTTCTGCTTGCATGGCATTATTACGTAACTGATTTTATTCCATACTACCCTACAAGTCTAATGAAATGATAAATCGAGTTACGTGTTTTAATTAGGATTCGTTGCATCTTCGCCGAACAACAAACTTAAGTAATAATATTACTCGAGGCTCCCAATGTTTTAATTACCACTAAACCTATTTACGATACCTATCTTTAAATAACTTTTGTTATTGAGTTACGCACTATGACTTAAGGCTTTATATATTAAATAAAATAAATAATTTTTTATAATACCCTATAAGTTATACAACATATTTTTTCATTATGATAAAAAAATTGTAGTGAATTGACTATCAGCTTCATTATCTCATTACTTTCTCTATTTTAAATATTGAAAGCGATGGCCAGAAACTAAAATATAAGAATTTTCTAAGAAGAATTATAAGAATTAAGTATTAAACTTATTGATCATCGCTAAACAGAATATAACCTGAGGGAGTACGCCATAAGATCTGTTATTAAAGATAATAAAACGGGTTTAAGAAGTTCAACTCGATTTGACGCACTCCGCTACGTGTGTGTAACGTTTATGTATGTATGTAGATAAGTTAGAATAAATGCGGTGCGGTAAATTATAAAACGATGTACCAAACAGCACCATCTAACGGAAAACACCGAAAACAAGTGGGAAGCTCGGGCTTCAGTTACTGTAAGCTTGTGTTGTTTCCCAAAAAGATGACACTATTTATCACGGAAAGCGAAATTCAGACAGTTTTCGGAAGCTACGTATGGAGTACATGGAAGTATACATACGAGGAATTGCATTTATGAATTTACTTATTATTTATTTTTGTAGTAATTTGGTTTAGCTTCATGTCAGGCACAAGCATTTATTAATAACTAGTGATCCGCCCCGGCTTCGCCCGGGTAGCCGTTTCGGAATCTATACGAAATTATATATGTAGATATGCACCCGTAAAGAAACAAAACGTATCCCACGGGAACCGTACATGTATCTGGAATAAAATAGCCTATATGCTATTCTAGATTATGATCTATCCCTGTACCAAATTTCATCCAAATCCATTCAGCCGTTTTTGAGTGAAAGTGTAACAAGCATATAAACATTCGTATTTATAATATTATGGCGTTGAAATAGCTATATTATTAGAATTTTTGAAAAACATTTTTTTTATTTTTCGTAAAAAATATTTTATTTTTCCATAAAAAGTATCCAATGTTACTTCTAATACCTCCAAGAATATGTGCACAAAGTTTCATGATTATTTAGAAGTAGCCGAGAACGAGTAAAGTATTCCTTAAATGGTATAAACCTTTGTTCAGCTTTGAACATACACACAAATCTAGGTTTGTAACTTTTTACAGATAAATTTGGTCACCACATTCTCTATCTTAATTTTGAATGTTACACTTCATATACTAATGGTTTGTTTTCAGTTCCTTGAAAGGTTCGGCCAGGTTCGGCTGTGTTAATATATATATATGTATGTTAAACATTATAATTGTGGCTTACCACCGGTAGATGGCGCTAGTTGTAAAGTATTGAAGAACCTTAAAATGATTTATTTAAATAAAAATATATTTTGTCAATATTTTTACCTTGATATATTTTGTACCATAGTACCATTAATTACTAGAAAATAATATTTAGTTGCGTAAACCATTAGCCGTGTTGTTTTGTAATAGAAAAAGAGATATTAATTTACATTTACGAGTATTATGGTATACTTTTCACTGGTATTTTATTAGTTTTTAGTTTGTCATATACATCCGATCCGCTTTCATGTGACTTCTAATCGATTATACCGTATTATTTTTACCACTGACATTATATACATGTATCAATCATAATCAATTATATCACTCTTGACTGATTAATATTGAAGATCAAACGGAATGTACTATCATTAATCAACTTGACAGATCGTAGCGCGTCTCCTAACTCGTAGCGCATAGCTCGTAGCTGAATCGATAATGAGTGAATTTCGTAGAGCACCGGTTTTTGTGTGAAAATCGTTTCGGGCCTGTCGCCTCGGGCGGGGTGGGGTACTGAAGGCCGCGGGCGGGAACGCAAAGGGGTGTGAGGGGGAGAGGGGGGAGGACTTGCGTCACTCTGATCGATGCAGCACTTGTTGCGGCGTTCAACAGGCTCCTAATATCCGAACAATGTATCGCATCACTGATGTGAAGACAGTCTTGAATCTTAAACCCCAATAATAAAGAACTGTTTTTCCGGGTTTTCGTTTGAAAGTGTTTTTGCCCGTTTTCCTTTATCAATTTACGAATTTCTACGGTTTGTGTTTCCGCATCATTCAGTGCTCTATTTTAATATATATGTACTAAATGCAACTACTAAATAAATAAGCCTTTGCTTTTAAAATAAATGTAGGATTAGAACGCTAGACAAAAGACAGCTTCTGAACAAAACTGAAATCAGAGAGTGGTTTACTCATTGTGTGTGAGAGTGGTGACCTGGCCACAATAGGCCTTTTACACAGCTTACATATTTAGTAATATAGACGTTTTTAAGAAGCTAGATTGTAAGTACGAATACTTAAAAAATAATTAGAATACATTTTAAGTACTCGTCGAAAATTGCACACATTCACCTCATTTGCAAATAGAAAGTATCAGCTCGGTACCGGGACTCGCTGACAAAGGAAATTAAAAATACTTACGATGAAACCACAATACATTACTGCGGAATGAAGAGTATATATTTTATTGTTAGGACACTGTAAATAGCGGCTTTTTCCGTCGACAAATCTGAAGAAAAAAAACTCTAATCGACAATAATATTATATGTAAAACTGCTGTGCTGTTAAACATTCGCGGAAAAGAATTTTGAATTTGTATGGAACGCGTTATCTGGAGGTATACATAAATCTTTGAATAAACTATAATTCTATGCCAGTACTAATTTTTTTAAATGTTATAAGGTGGCAAACGAGCAATCGGATCACCTGATGTTAAGTGAACGCTACCCATAGGCATGCGCAACAGGCAAATGTGTTGCAGATGAGTTACCTACTTTTAATTGGAAGAACATAACAGGAAAAAGAATATAATGATGCGTTTTTTCAACACCATCTAAGTTTTATTAATCAAAATATCTGAGTTTCTTTAATTAAGGTTCATTAACTGTAAATGTTAAGTCCCATGTATCATTCATTAATATTTATTACAATCCTTACTTGAACTCTCATCACAATAAGTTTATTTCGGTGATCATTTATAATGCTCACGGTCCGAGTCCTTTATTACTGTCTCGGGAATGTATCAGAATACACTACTCTCGGTTCATAACCCTCATATGGAATGCGCAAAGTAATTAACAAAGGAATTCCATTAAAAGTTACAAGCAACTACTATTTCACGTTACGAATTGCGAACTAAACTCACGACTATGTTTATAGTAAGTTGAGTGTAAAAATTGGCACGATACAACATAATCGACATTTATCTTTTTTATAGAACATGGTGGCAAACGAGCAAGCGATGTAAAGTGAGCGCTACCCATAGACATCCACAACAAGCAAATGTGTTGCAGACGCGTTGCCTACCTTTATTAGACAGAGGAGGGTATAGGCAGGAAAAAGGATATTCCCTTTTCCCCATTAACCCCCTCTCGATCCAATCCTTTCCCCTTTAAGAGAAGGGGAAGGGGACTGAAAATAGGAATAGACTGAAATTGTTATTGCGGTCTCTACCACTGTTAAATAGAAATAGCAATAAAACTAGATTCCAAAAGATATGAGATAACAACCATCTCATAGCACTTATTGGCACCTAGCTGATATATTATCTATATAAAAAAGATAAATCTCACTGTGTTGCAACTTATCGGAATTAAGTAAAGCGATTCATAGCAAGCAGCGAGCACAACACCAAAAAATACAAGCATTGGTGCGATGAAAACCAGAAATATATTCTCTTTAAAAAGTTTTTGTTTTGAGATATAGCTTTTAGAGGTTTAGTTAATAATAGAGCCCGCAACAGCATTACTGCTAGAATGGACAGGCTCAGTAGTTTGGGCAGTGCGTTCATATATTAGGCAGGCAGTTTTATATATACAGATTAACTTTTTTTTATCGCTCTATGTCCATTCTTCAGATGTGTGTACGTGTATCCCATTCAATAGAAAATAATAAAACCATTTATGTTTATGTACCGCGTACTGAAGTGCGCTTAGCAATAAACATTGAGAAACGTTTTCCCCTATGCATTATTAACAAGTTTCCGTCAGACGGAAGCTAACGACACAAAAGGCAATTTCATGATAGAATGTATCAAGTAGATAATTCAAAACTGCTTGTTAGCAAAGCTTGGGCAATACGTTTTAAATTTGCACTTTCCTTGGATGTCTAGTCGGAGAGGATGGTTCGACGCCTAAACGACGGTGAATGGTGTGCCTATCTTAATTTTAGATGTCAATCCCTTACTTGTATTAGGTTTTATTTTAAATGCCCTTCAATCTCCCCACTAGACTAACACGGTTGCCAAATATAACTAAAATGATAAGGAAACTCACGAATTAATAAATATAGGAATTATTGTCATTAAAAAATGTTTTTTCCGAGATAAAATAATAATCAATAGAACCAACTTTAAACCAAGCAGAATATTGTACATAATCCAATGAACTGAATGCTTGTTCTCCGTGTGTAACCCCGGAATGCGGTGTTGTACAAAGAACAACAAAGTGAGTTCGGCCTGCGCACTGAAGATAAGAGGCGAGCGATGCAACATGTTGTTTGCCATCGCTTCTATCATTTATTCACGTGTTCATACAAATTATATGTTACCGGATCTTGTTAGGCAGGTACTCAAATATGTATTTATTTATATAATTTTTCCAGCTAGAAAGCTGCAAAAAATTTAGTACCTGTTCAAAGAGACTTAGCATTACAATATGCTGTTGAGTTCTTTTATGTTAGTCTGTATGTATACCAAAAATATCATCGCAAGCTATAATGTGTAATACAATCTTATATATTCATAATATCTATTAACGCTAGCCATATTACAATAACGTATTAATGATTGTTTTGAATGAACGTGCCATCTTCTGTACATCAGCAACAGTTACTCATATTTAAATCGATATTGTAATGTTAACACAGTGGTAATCGTTATGACGTCACAGACGCGGCGATCCAAACCCTTTTAAGAAACTGGAAATTAATAATAAACAGCGTTGTCCGAACATTTATTAGTTTATTTTCAGTTGAAACTCGAAGGTCCTAGTCGCTACTTGTGCTTTCTTTATCAATTTCGAGCAGATTGTACTTGAAATTCAAGAATTGGATGGTAAAAACATGCGAAAACTTTTATACCTATATAAATTTTAAAACATCTATACGTATAATACATTTTTGCCCGTTTGTCTGTCTGTTTGTGCGCGCTAATCTCAGAAACAGGTTAAGATTTGGTGCGATTTTCACTAATGTATTGTCGTAAGCTTCACTTAAAATTTAGTGTTTTTTTTATTATACATTAATATCTTTAAAATGATGATTATTGAAAGTTTACATAAAGTTCAAAATAGGTCAGTGTCGGAGATTTTGCAAGCTTCAGCTAGATACACTGTGCATTGAGATATTCATAGCACACGCACGTATCTCGGAGACGCACGGCGCTCCTTAGTAATTATAGTATTTACAAATATGTAGACGATCTTAGAGATGATGTATGTAATATGTTTTGTTAGGTTAATTTAGTAGCTTATTATTCCCGAGGAGGGTTGGCGGTAGGCAGGCGGCAAGCTGTAAAAACTGAAGCCAGAACCTATGGTATGTATATAGAATGGACTATGGTTTACAGTTCAAACAATCATATGTGATAGTTATGCTTTGCTACGGTCATGTCGATGTCCCCACATGAGCGGGAAAATGGCAGGGTGATGATGAGGTTAAGGTAGTATTTAAGTAGGTAATATCATTTCGTTTAAGTACAATTGCAGGGCGGGTGAAACCGTGGGGCACAGCTAGTGAAGTAATAAATATTGTTTAATATCTGTTAATGCTCTTTTATTTTAACTACTTTTAAATGAATAATGTAAAAACAAAACCAGAAACATAATTTCCTTCAAAGTGATATTTTCTTGGAAATATAAATTGATGTATTTAAAAAACAATAAAACGAAATACCGCCTTAGAAGAAAATATTTGTCTAAATTGACTTCTCCGTAACTCGATTTGTTACTGAAATTTATTTTTATTATTTGATATTTTAAATTAGCACTATTATTATAAATGCAAGACCCCTTAAATAAATATTATATTTGATCTAAAAATTCTTTTTCCACTTAATTAGGAAGGTAATGTGTTTAAAAGTGTTCATTTAATATTCAGTTACCAGTGTTCCAACGCGTCGTTGTGAATATTTAAAAAAATATAATTTATAATATTAACAGTGTTCGTGCTTTAGACATAAAAAGTAAAGTTAGTAAGCGTTTAATTAGCAACGTTGTATTAGCGTACGTTTTAGCTTATTGTTTGCGTTTTGTCGGAGCTTTTAAAATAAATTAATAAATATTTAACATCAGAACTTTCAAGCTATACTAAATTGCAAAGACAATAAATTGAATATGTCCAAAATGAAATAACAATAATTTCAAAATATAATTCAACTTCAGCAAAACAACTTGTAGCCGTAGCAATCGCACAGGTTCAAGCATAAAAAAATATTTTATAACGGGTGGATGGAAGAACAAATAAATGCATGAATTAATTCATTTCAGTCAAAGACTGAATGAATGAAATGTACAATGTGAACTGGTTCTGTAGTGGAAAGATGGTACGGGCTAATTAGTTATCACACTATTTCTATCTATCTCTCTGATGCCCGGGTCATGTATGTACAAAAACACAGAAGTGGGCAACTTTTCCCAACAATAAACGAGAGATCATTGAAATATTAATGAAAGAAAAATGTGAATATTCCAGTCGCTTCCTAAGCTTCGCTTTAGCTTCGTTGAGCACGAGATATGATCAATACTGTCGAAGGACGATGCATTGCCGGAGACATCGCTATCCATTACGTATCAACGAACTGAAAATTAATAATTTAAGCTTTGCCCAAATATTGATTTTAGCCGAGCGACCGACTGAAACTCCTTTGCGCATATATCATTCCCCGTCGTCCACAATACTACGTATGTAATGTTTGACAATTGTCAAGTGAATGATAATTTGTTATCTTAGCTTATCATTTTTTTATTTTGTTACAAAATGGTACAAAAGTAAGTTTTGGGATATCTTTTTTTACGAAATTTTACACATATTTATTCATTTTATATATGTAATACGGAATCATTTCTATCGAAAGCATCTTTTTTCATACGGAATTAATGTTTAAGATGCTTATATTACAGGAATATAAGCAAATCCATTTCTCTCCACTATGCCCAAATAAATTCGAATTTACGAGTAATGAATGTTAATGAAAGGAAACCCAGACGCAAAACCTATATGACTTTATAAAGACAGAAACAGCTGGACAAATTGATATATCAATACACAGACTGAACTACCTTACTTACTGTTATTACGTAGCCGAGCATTAAAATAGGATTTTAATAAATTCAATGCCTATAGTTATAATAAGGGATGAATATTTGTATGGGGAAAAAATTCTAATCCAAATTTAGTCGACCTCACACATCTATAAGACATTAAACAGGGTTCAAGTTCGGCTGGACAGTCGTCAGTTAAATTAAATTGACAAATGAAACCATAGGGCAGAGGGGCTACTATTTAATAAAATAGTAGTTCTCATATGGAATATTATAATTTGCTAAAAGTATTTTGAAGGACACACTTCGGGAAACACGACTATGTTGATCTAAAAGTCCAGACAGTTTCATTCAGCTCAGAGCTCAAAACCGCAACATTATTCATTCAAAAACATTTCACATACCGTAACATCGTTACAACTGCCGCTAACAAGCGTCGTTAACAAAAGGCTACTTGAAAAAATAAATATACAGCGACCAACAAACAGTTAATTGTTTCCGCTTTGCACAAAGCGACGTTTTTTCAATTTTTTTTTCCTAAAATAGAACTTAATACAATTATGTTTTGAACTACACTTGAATGAAACCTGTCCACTTGTAGGACCATATATCATTTTTTTGCTGTCTGTACCTTAAACCAGTAAGGTATTAGCGTTTCGATAATTCAGAACATTGGCGACGCAAAGCGCAGCGCGATTAAATTTCTAGCGAGTAAATTTTCAATAGCACCCTATGAGTTACAAAGTAAATTTTCCAATAACTAACGCGATGTCAATATTTAAGGATAAGGGAAACACTATTAACATGCTTGAACACACAAAGGCGGCCTCGCCAACAAGGGTTCGATTGATATATTTTTCCTTCGGATACCTGTTCGTCTGCAAATTGCCGAATCCCAATATTCCGACACAGACTTCAATGGAAAAAGCCAATACAACTTTCAGCATTTTATTTAAGAGAGACATTTTATCCATGCCTTCAGATAAAATTTATTTATTACAATATTAAATTACCAGGTGCTCAACGGCGAAGAAAACATTTATTTAGTTGTCTTTACCAAATAAGAGAGTAAGAAGGGAAGAACTGAAGATATGCGTCTGTGGTAGAAATAAAACTCCTTGGCTGCATACCGTCTGGAGTATAATAGGGTGGAGTACTTAAACAGTGGTAGAACCCGGAACAACAACATCTGTTGCATCAAGGACCAGATGTCCGCGTCCCTTTCCAGGTATTTTAATAAGGGAAGGAATGAAATCGGAAGGGGATGTCACTGGCGAGGGTATGTTTAGGAAAAGGAACTTACTTTTTCCTATCTATTAAATGTAGCCAAGGTATCTGCAAGTCATTGGATGAGTAGATGACGTGACCCATCAGCTCGCTTCTTTCATAAAAAGGCAGTAGATGTATGTTATGTTTAAGATGTGTATAAGTTTTTTCATATTAACTTATTTTAAGGACATTGAGACCTCACAGAGGACTACGACGTAATAAAAAATATTAAAAAAAAGTGCTTAAAAATAATAGTTCGCTAAATTTACTTTTGGTACAATTCAAGAAAAGCCCGCTGCGAACATTTAATTTTTTCCTTTAATTGTATTATTACTTTGTAAGTTATTAAAAATCGTTTTTAGGAATCGTACACATATCCTTCACGACCTTCCTTCTGTACCTGTTGCTTATTCCCAGAGAAAGCGAGACGAGCCAAGCGCGCCGCCGCCCACGATGTTGTCAGCGTCAAAATACTAATACGTTTCTAGGTAAAATTTACGAATATTCTGAGAGGAACAGAATCAAGCGATTCAATTTATCTAACGATGTTTTCGTATAATTTTCTGCCAATGCTTAATATATTTAGTATGCAATTTTCAATGATAAATTTAAGATAAAGTAATTTTGCTTGAATTTTATCTATAATTCGAAATATTTAGTGTTATGCCATATGCCAGGCATGCATTCGTTTCTTATCTGTATTAATTATCTTATCTTAAGTAACTTGATTTCGCGTATCGTAACTCGGACTAATAAAGATCAAAGAGTTGACATGGTAATGTACAAATGCCATGTCATGAATAAAAAATGTCAAAAAGATTTCATGTCATGGAAACCTCATAAACTTTGTTTTTTTTTTTCAGTTTACAAGGTCGCTTTTTGTGTCTCTGACAATGTGTGTGCAAAATTTCATGATGATCAGATGAGTCGTTAAGAAGTTAAAGCGAAACAAACCAATAAACCTACATTCGCATTTATAATATTAGTTATGATTTCACTTAAAACTCATAATATCTTAGTATAAAGAAATACAATAGCCTTTGTAGACTACTTAATATAGATTATTCTTAAACTTTACATAAAGTATTTAATTTTATTTTAACAGAAGTCCTAAAGTAAAAACTTATTATTAACACAATTATTTGCAATAAAAGAGATAATCAGCAACACTTGCACAGACCCCCTGAGTCCCGATTATACAGGCGACTACGTTTGGAACTTGTTATACGATAGTTACCCGATTTGGGGTAAGGTAGGTGAGCGCCAGGCTGACAACACCGATCCCCGGGCGGCGGCAGTGTGCGCGAGCCAGCCCCAGCGCTACCTCGCGGCGCCCGGCTACTGGCAACCCCAAATAACCATAACATTTTATAGTAATGCGTATAGTTAATAGTATTATATCAAATTGGTTAAACCAGTGATTTTTCTTATTGTATGGTTTAATCTTAAAATTGTAAGAAAAGTGATTATTTATTTTTACGTTGTCGTAAAATAATATGGGTTAATGTAAAACACAATCAACAATTCATTTTGTTTTTTTTACCGTATTTTAAATGAGTTCACATTTAAATCGTTTAATAAACCTATATTTATTGCTAAAATGTTAAACATTAACAATCATACGAAATTTGATTTATGAAACATTTTATCTTTCGATTATTTTCGTTTAATATGCATTTTAAATAAATTCCTTTAAATGATAGTACGGAATTAATAAAACATTACTTGACCTGGCCTACACACGCCACGCTATACTTTCGGTAAATTGGGCGTTTAGAAATTTTAGGATTGAGAGTCATGGTGCTGCATCCTGTCTTCAGAAAACCTTTTGTCCCAATTTAATAATCTTACTTTCCCTTTTGCTAAGATTTCTTTCTTTTCAATTTCTTAGCTTTAATGTAGCAATAGAGTTCCGTATTATTAAATAACTTTAGCAAGTATGTATTATATTATTTTCATATAAGCTACACAATTTATAAAAATTACAATAACTTAATGCATTTATGAAGGATACGCGAATTTAAAACAAAAGATTGCAGAAAATAGCGTAGACATTATTATGTGTACTACTTAGAATGTAAACAAACACCCACGTAGCACATCTACGCGGCCACTCCCACTACGTTGTCTACGAGAGGGCGTAGCACTAACGGCGCCCACGCAACAGCTGTAGGGCTCGATACTGTCTAGACCAGTGATTCTCAAACATTGGGCCATGGCACTTTTGTGTGCCGCCAAAATGTAAATAGTAATCATTACTTTAATGTAATTAATTCTTAATACTTAAAGTTCAAATTAAAAAGACGTACTTATATATGTATAAATATGAATTTGCTTAAATATTATAATTAAAAATAAAATGTACAAATTATTTTAACAGGAATAGGTATTATCCATCCAATATAAATTCGCCTCTTTCTTTGTATGTCGTCAAAATTTGAATTCGTCAAGAGTGCCCCACGACAAAAAAAATGTTAAGAATCACTGGTCTAGACGCTTTGAACCATAAAAACATCCAATATTAATATAGTTTTGGAAGTTGGTTCACAAAATATTAAGTCTACATTTCGAAACCTATTTTTAGGGGCTTAAAAAGTTCTAGTAAATAAAAAAAAATATTAATTGTATTAACATAAATCAATATATATTTGACTACCAAATGTCTAACTAATTACTTATTAAGCACTGAATACAGAAATAAGGCTCTCGACAATAAATAGTGGACGATAATGATGATGGGTTACAATACTTGCAGTGTTACGAAAATCAGACATAATACGCACATTATTATTTGACATGGCGACCGTACGTTTTCTTTAGAATGCGATGTTTTATAACCATGTATCATAATAATATTAATATTATTTACACGGACGTAACGTAAGGCAAAAATATAGATTTGTATTTTGCTTAATCCACCCCTTCGTGATTAATTACTTTTATCCATACATGGTTTTAAATTTATTAGTGAAAATGCGATAGAGCATTCCCAGGGCACCCTTTATGTACCTTTTAAATCACTTTCGCAGATTAAATTTTCTCATTCGTCCTTCAGGAAATCATCAATGCTTCAATGTATCCACCTTCTAATTTTTTAAGCTACGCTAAATTATCGATATTCCTTAAGAATTTAAAGTCGGAATGTCTATTTGCATATTTTGAACGAACGTACAAAACGTCGAGCAAAATGTACATATTTTAATCTCCTCTTGGTTTATGGAAATTATAAGTGCTGGCTTGGCTCAAGCGCTTCGTGACGAAACAGAACTTTTATAAATATTGTATCTATGAAATCTGTAAATATTTAAAGTTTTCCCTGAAATTCGGTCGGTTTTAATAATTTTGAAACTTGGTTTTAAAACAAGCACTCACGCTCGTCATGCCATAAATAATATATAATAAAATAATTTATTATATATTATTTATTAATAAATGAAATAATAATATATCATAGATAATAATGACATAAAATGGGTAGCCAGAGAGGATTTTCATTTGGTACAGTCCTGGCACACCCCTCTTGCTTGTTCTACATTCCTACATACATCATGCTTTTCCTTATGGTCGTATCGTATTCGTTCGTCGAGGATGTCGCTCACTTTTGTATGGTGAATAAACCTTGTTACGTTTTTCATTCAACCTTTCAAATATTGCCTAAAATTATTTTCCCTTTGTTAAATTTTCTGATTGAGTCAAATGTAAATTTTGCTACGTCATAATTAGTCATACGCTGATAATAACAAAATATATAATCCATTATTCAGGTACAACATAACACTTGCAACGAAAGCTAACCTAAAAACGACACGGTATAATTAAAAAATCATATTTTCGACCTCATTTATAATGCAAGAAACAATCAATGAATGATTAGTGGGTGATGTTTGTGTGAACAAGTTTACAATATGAGTGGGCTAGGACCGCCCGCCGTATGGGCGGCTCAGAAGAGACTGGAGTCGTGGGCAAGGGCTGCGAGGGAGAGGACGTCCAGCGCCAGCAGTGGGCAAAGCCACAACTCCACTGATAGTTTCGGCGATGATAAGTCCCACAGCAGCCCTAGTGTACGTACTAATTTTACGGAGCTTATCGCGTTTATTTATTGTTTTTGGTCTCGAGTTTCGTGTACTTTACGCGCTCATGTCATTTAAGTCACTCTCTAGAGCCCTCGGACTCGATGAGTGAGGTCTTGTCATTCCCATCTTGTTTTAATAAGTAAAAGGTAAAAAAGGGTTTGACAGTGGTAGAGCCCACAACAACAACATCTGTTGCACGAATTGGCCGGCTCGACCGGTGAAATACCACGACCTCACAGAAAACAGGCGTGAAGTAGAAATACTCTGAGTTTCGTCTGATGAGTGAGGTGCCGGAGGCCTAATTTTAGTCCTCTTCCCATCCTATCCTTATGAGGAAAGGGTGGGAAGGGGACGGGGATAGGATGGGGAGGAGGTTAATGGGGGAAAGGAATTATCCTTTTTCCTGTCTATGCCCTCCTTTGTCCTTTAAAGGTAGGCAACGCATCTACAATGCATTTGTCTGTTGCGGATGTTCATGGGCGGCGCTCACTTGACATCAGGTGATCCACTTGCTCGTTTGCCACCTTCAAAAAAAAAAGGAAAAGGAAATATTTAACGTAGGTAAATCATCTGCAACTCATTAGTTCGATGTAGATGCCTACGGGTAGCGGTCATATAATATCAGGTGAACCGCTTGCTCGTTTACCTCCTGCCAATATAAAAACCAAACAATACGATTAAGGATCCTAAATGTTTTAGTCAATACGTAGGCAACGCATCTGCAACTCAATAGCTTAACATAATAAGTGACATCAATAACTAAATTAATTAATAATTACTGAAACGATGATTTTGGTTTTCACCTCATCACGGTCCACGATTTATATCTGATTTAATTTATAAAGTATCCCTACTAATATCATAAATGTGAATGTAAGTTTGTTTGTTTCGCTTTCACGCGAAATCTACTCAACTGATCATCATGAAACTTTGTACTAATATTCTTGAAGGTATAGAAGGATATAGGATATATAGGATACTTTTTGTGAAGAATAAAAATAGTATATAAAAAGCGAAGTATGTATGTTCCCTATACACTTATAGGCTCCGAAACGGGTGAACCGATTTCGATGGAATTTTCAGGGATTGTCTAGATTGACAGGCTCAGCGGGTGTTCCTGGGTTTGGTAGCGATGGGATCAACATAATTAGTGGTACCTGACCGAAGCCGGTGGGGCTCTACTAGTTATTTATAAATGCTTGGCAACAATGCCATGTAATATATGTATATTGACAAAGTTATAACAATTTTTATCTTCATTATTTTCTCCTTTTTACGGGAAACATTGTTTCATAGCAGAGAATAACAGATTAGTTTACTTATTAAAACCTCTTTTCTATTAAAAATAATTGTATCATCATTACTAATTATAAGTAATATGAACTAACTAAAATCACTGTACTTAGCAACTGAAGATTGACCAGCACTAATCGACTTTCCATCAGATGCATTTTCAAAATTACATCGAGTTGCGGTTGACGTATCGATTCGACTCAAAGCACAAGCGACTAACACTGCCGACCACATATTGTGCCGAAACCACAATGCTTTCAGCGAGTTGAATTACATTATGTACCGAAGTATAATACACTAAATATCGAATCACATGTTATTAGGTCAATATAGGAGTAGACATGTTTTATGGCATTCATCGAACTAAAGTCTGTTAAACTTAAGCCGTAAAGAAATTAATTTGCACATACTGAGTATATCCTCGTGTAAAATATAATAACTCATTTCAATTTTCTTATAATATATAAAATGTTCTAAACAAGATACATAGTAAATTAATATTTTATTTTAATATACAAAACATATCAATATTGGCGGGAATAAGTATGTTGAGTAAGGTGAAAGAATCTAACAAGGTATTTAGCTATATTACGAAATTTTATTTACAAGTTTTCGTATGCACAATTTCTTCTTTTATGAACTTGCAACTGAATTATTTTTAACCTGATTCGCAATGCAATTCGTGCAAAGTCGTAATTGCCGTGTTCCCTACGTCTGCAGGCTTCGAATACCACTTCTGATGATATCTCGCACAGGTTGTAGCTTAATATGTCCACTACACATTATACTGTACACACTATATACGACTACTTATAACAATCAGTTCAGGCTCGGGACTCAAGAGGCGTTGTCACGACCGTTGATAGGAGTAAAAACTGAGTCTCCTCGCTATGCCAAGTGTGCAAGACTCTTGCTGTATAAAGTCAGCTACGCAACTTTACGTTTCAGTACCGTACTCATAAATTTCCGGCATGCCGGAAATGTGAGCGACAACAGTTATAAAATCTAAGTAATTTACGTGTTTTTTCTATGCCCTTGGTTTTGAAATCTAATCCTTACATATTATTCGAACTACCCAAAGATACATTATATTTATTGTTTTCTTTATTTTATTATATATATAGGAGCTTACCGGTTGCGTTGACATTTAACTCCATCTTGAATAGCTCGGGCGTCGGGCGTTAGGGTAAGGAGAATGACACGTAACGAAATAGGACATTACAAAATATAATCTTGGATCGATAGTACAGTAAGTAGACCGGCTTCATGTCACGACACTCCACCAAACACGTAGCGCGTATCCACGATTCAACCCGATTGCCGTAACTCACCGTAATGTAATGCCCGCTACCAGGTTATCCGTTACGCTAGAGCTTGGGGTTATATGACTGACAGCTCGAACGATTTACTCGTCAATTCACTCTGCATTCGGCCAGTCCCCGACATATATTATATATTTTAAAAAGTAATTCACATTAAAAGTTTACCGTAAATTGTCTTTATACAATATATAAACATGAACACAATAGGAAATTAAAATTAAAAATAAAATAGGAGTACTGTGACTGAACCCTTTCCTTTTAATTCAAATGAGGGTACAATAAAACACAAAGCTCTGAAACTTCCTGGCCGGAAAAATACATTATTCAAAAGAGAAACGATGTAATACTAGCGACCATAATTAACCACGAAGCGTTGAAAACTGAAATCTTATACGATCTTGAATAAACTGGCTAACGTTTTAATCAAAGTCGAAAAAAGTCCGTGGAGCCATAAACTACGTGTCGCAGTGGTCGCCAGTTATTGCTTCGCAGAAAAAAACGTTATTTGGTTGCAAAAATTTATTACAGTCACAGCTTGTAAAAGTAATAACCAGCTTGGACTTTTATTTCACACCATATACTATGCGAGACACCACACGGTCCCCACACGGTCTCACATGCGAAATATAACGAGGTCCTGAGAAACAAATGTTAATGCATTTACCAGTTTCCAGTCAGGCATGCTACCATAGTCAGGTTCTACGAGTAGTTAAATGACTTATGCTTTTGAGCCGACAAAAACTAATGGTATATAATATTATTTTCTTAGACTAACATTAGAGAGATTACTTATTTAACCCTTATTTTATATATTTATGAAGCAGCTGGATCTAAATGTAT
Source organism: Papilio elwesi (assembly GCA_029849275.1). Classification (NCBI taxonomy): domain Eukaryota; kingdom Metazoa; phylum Arthropoda; class Insecta; order Lepidoptera; family Papilionidae; genus Papilio; species Papilio elwesi. The sequence continues at coordinate 11,485,736 of CM056691.1, read as the reverse complement.
AATACGGAGTACGGAGTTCCTAACGGCACGTTATTCGTTTGTTTGCGGGCTGAGGGGCCGAAAAAAGTGAAACAATGGAAAATGCCACCAAAAACCGACATCTTTTAGTAGTGTACACACAGTAACACCAGGGTTTATTTTTCTTGGTTATTTATAATCTGTTAAAGTATTGTCGCGCCTGTTTTGATTTTTTACTTCTGTCGGCAGTCCTTAGTCAGTTGTTTTCTTTTAATTAATTATTGAATAATTTTAATGATGTTACAGGAGATGCTCATCCCCAAGGAACAGTGTCGGGTGCAGCCGCTGAGCGAGGTGCGCTCAGCCAGCTCGCTGCCGCACGCGCGGCTCGCACGCACGCCCTCCATCTCATCGCAGAGCAGCCTGGACAGCGGCACCTCGAGGGCCACTGTGAGTAGTAGCAGGCGGAAAATGAGTTACCAACTTACCAGCTATGACGTGACCCAAGAAAGTTAAGTGTGCATGTCTTTGTTTAGAAAGCTTTTATTCTTCTTCTTAACGTGCCTCTCCTACTAGCAGAGGTCTGTCGGGCAGTCACTTCGCCATATTTTATTCAGTCCTTTGTAAGGCGGAAAAGTTGGGCGGGATTCGCCATTCTCACTCTCCAATATTAACAGCCATTTTTTTTTCTACGACCTACATTTATTTTACAGTCGACTTTTTCCATCAAGATGGATTGAAATTCATATCTCTCTCGTGCCTAAGCATTCACTTTCAAATGTACTTTTCTCATTTTGATTGTCTGCAAAAGGTCGCGGTTTTTAGTGGACTCGTTTGTTTCTCTTTTAATGCAGCTTATGGCTAAAATCCGCAAAGGTGCATATAGGTTTTAGTATTATTAGGTATTAGCGCATAAAGGCGCATATAGGACATCTTTATGCCCTTTTTAACAAAACTTATACAGTAAGAGAATTCAAACGAACTTTAACAGTGGTAGGGTCCGCGACAACAACATCTGTCGCACGAATGGGCCGGCTCGACCGGTGAAATACCACGACCTCACAGAAGACAGGCGTGAAGTAGAGTATTCTGCGTTTCGTCTTATGAATGAGGTGCCGGGGGTCCTATTCTGGTTCTCTCCCCCTTCCCACCCTTCTCTTATAAGGAAAGGATGGGAAGGGGAAGAAAAGAAAAAGAATTACAATTTTCTGTTTGTCCCCTCTTCTGTCCATTAAAGGTGGGCAACGCATCTGCATCTCATTAGTTAGTTGCAGATGTCTATGGGTAGCGATCATTTGACATCGGGTGAACCGCTTGCTCGTTTGCCACCTAGTACTATAAAAAAAACAAGCAAAGCTTATCAGATGTCATGTGACCAACTATCGCCATCACAATTTTGCGTCAAACTGAAATTTTAGGGATACATGTGTTTATGCGGGAAACAGAATGGAGGAAAGGAAGGAGCGACGCCAAGGAAGCAAACTTGAAGGAAGATAATGTAGCTGGACTTAACGATAGGCTTACATCCATTCACGTAGATCAAAATAAAATAGTCCTCACATGTTTTGGATTAAAATGACTTCATTTGTTGTTACCTCCCTACAGAGGTGCAGCTTGCTTGTAATGAGGTATCGTAAAGGGAATGGAAGTTAACATTAATTTGCATGCGTATCATAATTCAAAGAGAATTAATTATCAAAGTTGTTATCCTTGACAACCACCTTAATTTAGTATGCAGTTTGAGCGAGTAACCGAAGCAGTCATTGACGATTATGTGACAAAATATTAAGATTAATTATCAAGACGTCAGACGTGCCATGACAGTTGGAATTGGATCGAACACAAATGTAAACTGAGAAAATAAACCGTAAATATGATTAAATTCCATTGATTCCAAAAATCTAGTATTAAAACGTGAACAGAGATAGAGAGAGATAACTTTTAGTTACTTTTATTAAGTTTCAGTTAATAAAGTTCCAAATTAGATCTCCGTAATAGAACCGCATCATCGTTTCTGCTTTGGACATCAGGTATTTATAAACTATAAACATGTTTAAAAAGATAAATAAAGATAGATAGATATAGAGAGAGAAAAGGACAATAATATACTAATTTCGATTAATTTAGATCGAAATTGAAATTATATGATTATATTCCCGTTTACGATTACGGGCTTTTAGTTTTAATAAGGAATCACGGAGAGCGTAATAGATCAATATGCTAGATTATTTTGATAAAGGCACAAAATTTATTAATGTTCTTATTGATAATGTTATTTTTATATTATTATCAGTATTCAACGTATTTCAGATCTGACCTATAAACTTTTTTAATTAATAAAAACATGAACAAAGTTTGCCCCGGCCTTAACTACGAAAGTTGTTTCGTTATCCAGCTTTTGCGACTCAAGGAAAACCTTATCTATTTCAATCATTTCATTGGCAATTTATCACTCTATAGTACGGATACATTATTAATATAATCTTTGTGCCAGATATCCAATAAGAAAATATGTCGATTCGATCTCAATATTAAATCCTGACCCTTTGAAAAGCCCGCAATGTGACCGCAAAAGGGCTTATCCTCAACTATTCAACTGATGCAATATCATTGTAGGAAATAACTTGTAAAAATACACTATACCTTTTTCGATGTCCTTACCGAAATGTCATCATATTTAATCTGTGGTGATCTTACCAGTTTTGTAAGGTAATACAATAAATAAAATAGTATATTTTTTTTAAAGGTTTACCTTATTTCTTCACTCTAATATTTCAAAGTTATGTAGTTGTCATTTTGTCTACAGCGTTTATTGGCGGCAGTAGTCGATCTACTATTGTAAATTGTTAGGGCTTGCCTCTCCTGAGGGTATATATGAACCCAATCAGTGTAAACATACAAACCCCGGTGTATTCTAGCGTTCACCGCGTTTTCATTTAAACGTTTTTGTATAGGTTTTTAAAAGTTTTTAGAGTACTCAATCGAATAAAAAGTTTTGATTTTATATCGAACCCAAAATTGAACCTTGAAACGTGAAATTGTTCTTCATCGTAATCTCATTGTGTAGAGGGAGTTATTTTTAGCTCGTTGTTGATTTAATATCGGAACTTTAAGCGTTTTCTCTTGGAAATGAGAATTATTTTATAAATTAAGGGATTTTTAAAGGTGGTAGAGCCCGCAACAACAACATCTGTTGCACGAATGGGCCGGCTCGACCGGTGAAATACCACGACCTCACAGAAAACAGGCGTGAAGTAGATGTACTCTGTGTTTCGTCCGATGAGTGAGGTGCCGGCGGCCAAATTAAGGTCCTGTTCGCCTTTCCATACTCTCCTCATACGGATAGGATGGGAACGGGCAGAGGAGTGGACGGGGAGAGTTAACGGGGAAAAGGAAATATCCTTATTTCTGTATATGCTCTCCTATGTCCATAGGCAACGCATCTGCAATAGATTTGCTTGTTGCGGATGTCTATAGATAGCGCTCACTTAATATCAGGTGCTCCGCTAGCTCGTTGCCACATTCTCCCATAGAAAAAACACACAAGAGACAGCAGGAGACCAGCATAAGTACCTCCTATAGCCCGATGGGATAACAGGATTTTGGAATACAGAGCAGACGATCATCCAGTGAGCGATGCAGGAAGACCGAACATCTCTTAAAAATATAATCTGCGATCGATAGTAGGCAGGCGGAATTTGCAGGTTGGTGTTTATGCAATATCTACAAAAACAGCATATTTCCAGCTTAGTTAGTATTAACGAAGTTAGTTGACATATATTTACCTAGATCCTAATTATTTGACATTTGACTATGATTTCAGAGTCACCGTGGCTCCTCACCGGCGATTCGCACGTTCGCTCCCGACGGGCGTACGCTGGAAGCCGGGAGTACTGGGATACCGCGGTCGCCGTCGCCACTACGTGCGGCCTCGCTGGACGTGCGCGCCGCGTCCCACGCCCATGGCTCGCTGGCCTCGCTCGCTGACTCCCCCGCACCTTCCAGTCCCAGGCACGTTCCCCCGCGATGCCTGTCCCCGCTGCTTATGCCACCAAGGTATAAATTATCTATTATTTATTAATATAAAAACCACATCACAGTTTTGTAACCATTTAATTTTAGCCAAAACCGCACATCACAAATCAATTGTTTTTTGGGGTGGTAGCCTTATCGCCCTTAGTTTCGCTATGGTGGTTGCATGTAGATGTTTGTTAAGTTAAAAGATACGAGGGTTGAAAATATATTTTTCGATATGTTACTGTATAAAAAAATACCAGCGCAGTCTGTGATGTGTATACAAGAAAAAGATTGACTGACTGATATATCGATTATTATATATTAACAGGAAAATGATCGGCTGGCGAATTAAAATAAAAGTCGGAGCAAAAAAAATGGAAATAATTTATTTTGAATCTGATCGATATACGTAAAAATGCAGCTATGATTTATGTGTAATGGCAATTTTTTCCTACTTGGCAAAATCTATGAATCCAGCATTTCGATCATTAATGGATTTACCAAAAATATAACTAACTTTTTGTCCTGTCTCGATGATGTCAGGCCTAATTGAATCTTTCTTTACAGATTAAAAATTATAATTTATGTGAATGTATCAGTATCTTGTGTGCCACCTAATGATTAGTTATCTAAAAGTATAATATTAAACAGTTTAGAACCGATGATAAAACAATTATCTACATAGTTAGGCACCTAACAGTGATAACAAATTTATCGCTTCTTAATCACTTAAAAGGTAGTATGTAATTTTTAATAAAACTTAAATATACCATGTACTTTGAATACTCGCATCTATGGGCGGGAGCACCCCAATGCCAACTTCTTCCATTTGACTGCATACAACGGAGAGCGACTCGAATCGTCCACCACCGAGCTCTTACCGAACGGCTTGATACTCTAGCCTCGCGGAGGGACGTTAGCTCCCTCTGCATTTTTTATCGTATATACCACCTGCCTGCCGCCGATCATCCACACCATCTGGATGGCAATTCTCAACAGTGTGGTTCTCTCGAATTTTCCTGCCAAGCACAGCCGCGTTGTGGAATGGTCTGTCCTTAGCGGTATTTCAAAACCAGTATGACTTAGGGCCCTTCAAGAAGCGAGCCTATCTATTCCTCAAAGGCCGCAACTTTTTTTAAGTATCGCGCACTGCAATCCGTGACGACGAAAAAAATTTGAGCCCAGCCTTTTCTTATAATCAGGCGACGAAAAGAAGGTATGTAATACAAGGTTTCCCACGGAAATGCCGCATCCAGGCGAAGTACCTAAAATATTGTGCATAGGAAGTTTTATTGAAACGAGACTTCAGTTTAATTTTAAAAATAGTTTGAACTATATTCAAAGATTAAATAAAACTCTTGCCTTAGCAGAGAATCGAACCCGCTATAATGTGAAAAAATGAAATATAAGTTTTAAGAACACCGATGGAATGGTTTACTGATAAGGATTGTTTCTGTCTAAGGAACATGAGAGGAAGACTATACAATTTTAAGAAAGTTGAAATTTGTGTACCGATCGCGGTGAGACACCTGTATACCAATTAAGAAGAAATTCCCTAAACACCACTAGACCAGGGCCCCACAAACTCACGGTCCGCATGGTGACGACTAAAGTACGATGTACTCGGGGGTATTCTTTAGTATAGCTGTGTACACTGCGTAAATGTCGTAGGTAAAAAAGTGGGGAGAGGGGGCAAGAGAATCAATCTGTGCGGCGGCGTGAGGGGCCGCTCCGCGCAAATTGATATAAACTCAATTTTCGGCGCTGCCTCCATTTCCCGAGGCCCCTTACTCTCTCAACACTTTGCTAATGGTATATCTACACACAACTGATGTAGCGGGAGACCGATGTAATTATGTTTCTTGAACGCTTTCAAATGTCAGCTGTGCGCAGTAGAAATTACGTCCATTTTTATGTATAATTGATTAAGTTACATTAATTATTTTAATGACATTCGTTAATGTGTGCTTTATGTACTTTAATTTATTTAAGAGGTTTATACATCTGTATTGTATTGTATACTGTATGTATTTCATGTTACATATATCTACGTATTTAAAATGAGCCATAAAAATATTTCTAGGCGGATAGATCGAAGTAATTCACTAGTGGAGAGCAGTAGCGGCGTGGGACCTCTGAGCCCCGGCGCGGGGGCTGCTATCAGCGCGCTGGGAGCCCTACAACCAGACCTCTACACCAAGCGGGAGGCGCCACTCGTCATCGAACTGGAGGGCGCAGGGCCCTCGCTCGGAAGAATCCATCTGCGCTTGAAGTATGACTTCGATAGATCCGATTTAGAGGTCCATCTAATTGAAGGTAATTTTATTGCTACAATATGGAATATGGTAAAGTGTGATTACCACAAACAACTTGGCGAAAAAGAGTGGGTAATGCAGAAACAACACCTGCTGTAACTAATTCGACCTGAGGAGTACTAGGACATCATACGATATGGGCATGAAAAGGCATTCGTGCCTTTGGTCCATCCTGGTCCATCTTCCCATTCCTTTAATCTCTTCTTTCCTATATCTACTACTCCTCTCTTCTTTTCTATTAAAAAACAGGCAGCTCATCTGTCACTTGTATTCGATTAAAGAAACTTGTATTTTACGAACAAAACATGTACGATCACTACACTAATTACAATATAAAATACCGTTCAGCACACGATCTAGCGGGATACGAAGCAGGCGGCTTCAACGATCCCTACGTGCGCGTCAGTCTGCTGCCTGAAGTGGACACGCGCGTGCGCCAGACTCCCGTCCACAGGAATGAAGCTAATCCCTTCTTCGACCAGCACTTTAAGTTCCCCGTGTCCCATGATGAGCTGGGTGATAAGACGCTTTTACTTCAGGTGTTCGATTACGACAGGTATGTTGTTAATCATTCATGTTATTTGAAAAAAAATGTTACTATGACGAAGTTCATAATCATCCATTCACAGCCAGTTACACACAGACTCTTCCGAAAGGAGTCTACACGATAGCGATAGCAGAACCGAGGCAACTTTCACAATTCTCTCTCAAAATGGATACTCCACCTATTGATCGAGTAACTATTCATGTCTCATTAAGGAAGAATTTATAATTACTAGATAAGCTATTCAAACTAGAATTTAATATTCAGCACTGCAAGGAAGCATGCATGAAAAGAAGCATACTATGAATTTGTCCGTCATTCTAAAAGAGAATATTTCTAGATTTTCCCGGAACGAAGTGATGGGTTCGGCGAAGATACCCCTGTCCCGGGTGGAGGTGGCAGGCGGCGCGGAGGTATGGGCCGAGCTGTCGCGCGAGCGCCGCCCGCCCGAGGAGCTGCAGGAACTACTACTATCGCTCTCGTACCTGCCGTCCGCAGAGCGCCTTACCGTCGTCGTGCTCAAGGCACGGAACCTATTGCCACCGCAAGAGGGAAAGGACGCTTTAGGTACGTAAACTTCAATATTTACACTACAACCCTTTAGAATTAATAGATTACAGTATTTACTGTTTTCACTGACCACACACTGTGTCATAAATCATAGTAAGGCATGTCACGCGGGAGCAACGCCGCTATCGATAAAAAAAGAGTGAGTCATAATAGAACCGCCCGTGCAGGGTCCGTTATCGCTTATCGATATCAATATTGAGCAACTCTTTGCCCGCCCAAAAGATCTATGAGTGGGAGAGGAGCAAAATCAAAACTCTTTGCACAAGTCCCAAGTTTTACGACCGAACTGTTTATCATTTCCTGCACAGTGTGCAGTATATTGCTATAACTTGGATCAAAGTAAAGATGAAAAATCGAGTAACAAATTAATTTTAGCAAAAAATTGCTTAACATTTATAATTTAGAAATAAAGTTATTTGTCACAAATTACAGACGTGTACGTGAAAGTTTATCTCCTTGTAAATGGAAAGCGGGTGAAAAAGAAGAAGACCAACAGGAAGGAGATCAACAACCCCGTGTGGAACGAGGCGCTCTCCTTCAGTCTGCCATCCGCTCACCTTCATGAAGCTTCAATTGAGGTATCTAAACAAATTTGGCTCGCCTATTTCAACTTCTGTGTGTTTATTTCTAGCGACAGTACAGCGCAAATAACTCGCATTCGCGTACAGACATACGGCTCCAAGGCTGATGAATTTGGGGGCTTAAGGGCTTAGGCCCAATTCACTAGTTCAAAACCTCTTGAAGTTAATTATTAACCTATGTTTCTAGAATTTCTACAGTACAGAACTTTTAGAGTATTGACTTTTCTATTGGATAGTTATTATTATAGTATTTAGAAGCCGGCAACAAACGTGAAGTTTCTCTGATGTCGTTATGGGCGGCGGTGATCGCTTAACGACAACTCGCTACCTCCTTATAGTATAAACAAGGGAGATTAAATCAATACTTTAACTTATAACAAGTTAGTCCAACTTTTGTATTATCTCCAATGCTTTGAGTGTTGAAGTCAGTCCAACGTAACGTCTTGCCAACATATGTTACTATTCTATTACAGGTGTGTGTGGTGACTGGCGGCGGCAGCGGACTGGTGGTGGGCTGGTGCTGCGTGGGTGCTGCCGAGCCCGCCGCCGAGGGCCGCCACTGGGCGCAGATGGCGCACGAGACGCGTAAGGCGGTCGCTATGTGGCATACGCTCAGATAGACTGCCAACATTCACTCGCAACTTGATACATGTACGCACTAAATGAGTATGATCTTTTCATATGTACATTTTGTTTCATAATAAATACTTATCAGTGCATATATTCCACGATGTATTTTAAGCATTAATTGTAAAGCAAACGCAACGAACGGGAAACAAACTTTTTTTTATTGTAAATTTATAAATTTTCCACCAACATGACGAAATGATATTTTGTTTTGTTACTAAGCGACGATTGGTATTCGTAGTGGGTCTGACATAGATAGATAGACCATAAAAGACAAAATGTATTCTTCCCCATTCACTCATTCTAAGTGTCAGCCAAAGTTAATCTTCATAATTCAATACGTGTGAGTGTAAACATTCTAGAAAATTTATAATTATATAGGCTATTTTACTATGCCCGAATCGTTACAGCATGTCTTTTAAATTGTTGCCTTGACGTGGATTTTCCCTGCTTAGTAAAAAAAATCCACAACGCACAAATAAGCATTAAATCAATACTTCAGTAGGTAGAAAAGATCATAATTGTTAAGGCGTTTATATCACAATTTTTAAGGCGACCAAAGCCTTCTAGGTAATAATTCAAATAAATAACCATCAATCTCACATGTACTTGTATAAAACCCTATTGTTCAAAGTTAACTGTGGGCTCTTTCCATTTTCTATCTTATTAAAATATTTACATTAACGTTATCGTAGTCGCCAGCTGACGTTCGTATTTACTTATATTTTATCACGTTATCAAATAACGCACTCGAGAATATATCGACTGAAAACATAAATTATATATAAATTAATTGAGCTTCGGAACACCAAACTAATCTTATGAATTAAAGGAATTTTATATAAGACTAAATATTAATTTTAAAAAAATTTAAGTGTCGTCTCTATACGAGTTGGTCTGTAGGCCACTAGTGAAAACTTCTACAAGCCCACAGTTATTTGCGTAAATGTGTAAGTTGTAAGTATCGAATCATTCCAATAAAACACCTCACCTTTATAATATACTTTTTGAGAGTATATAATTATATCAAATAGATTCCACGATATACGTATTTTTGTCAAAATAAGTGTGTGTGTGTAAAAAATAATATTTTACTTTGTATTTTATTTTACATCGTCTAAATAAAATATCTCCTTGTTAAATTTATTTGTGTTTCATTTTTACCTGTGGCGTAAAAATAATAAAAAAACAATTTACAACAAACCATCATTTATTCATAAAACTTTATACATAATATACAATGTATAAATTAAAATAGAAAATAACAGACTTAAATTAGTATTTAGTAGTTGCATTGTACCGCGAGTGCCTCGGATCGAGCCGAAACCGAGCGAATCAGTCTAGATAGGCCGCATCAGTATTAAGTCACTATTTTATAAGTTACACGCAACTTACCACTGCCGCCGATGTCACGACCCTGCGCGTACCCCACCAACTAGAATTGCATACAAATGTTAAAAATGTATAGGGACAAATCAATGTAGTTATGTATTACTCACGCACTGACCTCAATGACTGGACACAAAATGTACAGATTTAACAGCTTAGAATAAGTTCGTACAATCATTTAGAAGAAATATTTAAATAACTTATAAATCACATGTCATGTAATATTATTGCATTGATTGTAGAACACAAACAGAATTAGAGGTTAGTAAAGAATAAAAAGCTTGCGAGCTTGTTGATATAGTTGTAGGTAGGTAGGTACTAGACGATAAATAAAAAAAATCTATTGATTACAAATGTATAACATCCAAACGAACCTGGCTGGGTATTCTATGAAAGCATCAGGAAAAAATGTTAAATATCTTAAAAATATATTGCGGAAATAATATAATGTCATGCATTTTCATAAAATAAAAAGACACATTAAATACTTTACACGTTATTGGAGACTCCATTGCTGTCGCGGCAGCTACGTTTTAAAGGAATAAGGAATGAATTAAATTAAATTTGCATTTTAGGTGAGTATTGTAAAGGCGGTAGAAGAATGACAAAATTTCAGGTGTATGTCATTGATTTGATGGGATTTTGGGATGGAGGAATTTGCAATCAGGATCCCTGCAACTGCCGCCGACCTCGTAAGGGCAGAGGAACGCATTTGGGTCTTCTTGCCAACTGAAACACATCCATTTGAGAATACATAAAGGATCGAAAGAGTGCCGTGGATGGTTCAGATGCATACTTACATCGCAATGCAGCCGCGATGTGCGTACGCAGAGCTAATCCACGTATTATGGCTGTTAATGAAGATGCTACCACCGTAATATATGTAGATACCGAAATTCTTGTAGAACAACAGGCCTAATAGATTACTGGCAAACAACTAGGTATATGTTTCCGCAATAATAATTTCTAACACTGTAAATAGACAATTACAAAGTATGATAGATAAGTAAGATTTTAGAGACGTGCCAGATTACTGAAGTTACAATTTGTACACAAGCATGTGTTTCAAAACACTGCTCTAGTTATTCTTGCTACAAAATCTAGCATGTTCCCAAAAATATAGTTTCAATTTAGTACTTTCAATATTTAAATTGCCAACCGAATTGTTCTACTTACATTGCAGTTGCAGTATTTCTTACTACAGTAAATTATTTTCCTAGCAAAACTACTTCCTCAGTTATTTTCAATAATATTTGTAGGTAAATATGTCTGAACTTACATAGTTGATCCCAATGCATTCAACGGTGATTGGTAATCACTCGTGTCTTTGCTCTTTTCGTCATGCTGAATTAAAATATCATTACGAGTTTCTATTTCTAAATTTCCACAGTTTGTCTCTAGAACTGGATGCACTGCCTTGTCTTTTTTATCACAGCTTGTTGCACCACATGACATTACTTCTTTGTTTTTATTTACATCTGACTTATCTTCAACAAAATTAATATTTCTTTCTTTGTCCAAATTTTTAGGAGTTTTATTATTATTACTACCACTAACATCAATTTGTTTAGATATTGGTCCAGTATTTTCTTTTCGCACGTTATTCATGACATTAACAGTCCCTGCCTTAATTGTGGTGCTTTTGTTTTCCTCTTTTGTCGGATTATTTTCTTTTTGTAACTTATTAACAACGACTTTATAACTTAATTGGTTTGAAGAAGGAATTCTCCCAGTGGAATGTTTGAAATTTGAGCTGAAATATGATGTATATTATGTAAAAAAAATCTTAAGGCTACAAATTTCGAAATAATTAAATAGAAAATACCTTTTCAATAACATTTGATGATTTACCCTTATTCTTGCTAATTTACTTTGAACTGTTCTTTGTTCTTTTTTATTCATTGTGATTGCAGTTGAAATGTTGCGTAGCTCCGTTGCGACTATTTTGTACTTTTGCAGTAGCTTAGTAGCTTCTTCTTTCAGCTTAAGCATTCTAGCTGACTCTTCCGCTATATTTTTTCTGGGTAAAATTGGTTTTAAAATCTTGCATTACAATTGCACAGATATTGCAATCAGAAAAAAAATTACGTTTATAAACATTGAAAAGTTATGTTTAATTTGGTAGTTTATTTAAAATAAGATTATTTTATAAAATTATCAACGCTTTTCAATTTATAGATATATATATCTGACACTCCGTAGATAGCTAATTCATACACTTTAAAAATAAAACTAACATTCAACGAACGAAGGACCTATAAATGAGAATAATTTTATGTCAGTAAACAACGAGATGTTGGGGCATAGTCTAAAGAGATTTAGCCATATAAAATTGGAGTGATATGATGACTAATGATAACCAACCTAGTCGTATATTTAAGAATTTAAGCTTTACTTTGATCGCAGATGGGGATATATGTATTACCCCAATAAACTACTCTATAAAATCAAAACGGCAATAAAAACATGATGGATAAGTACAAAGTACAAAATACAATCTGCTGCTTGATGCGATTAATACCACAGGGTCCAATTATATACTTATATCTAATCATCTTCTAATGTAGTAACAAAATATACATACCCACAGTTACTTTTCATTCTTTTTCAGATCAACAAATAGGATCAAATTAAAAAAAAGCACATTATAAACTACTATAATACCTTGAAATTGCAATTTTTTCTTCTAGATTTTTAGAGAATGTATTGTTTGTCTCAATAGTTATATTTCTTGGGTTTATAGTTTCTTTTAGTATGTTAGTATTCTTTTGGTTCATAGATGCTTGCCGGACTTGTTTCATTTTCTCTAACTCTGCCATTCTTTTAACCAAATTCTTGTATTCAATTTGTTCAGATCTGGGTAAATGATTCACAGCCTAAAAATTGTAACAGTTGTTAAAGTATTTATATCAAACAATTTATAAATTAATTTTGTTGATATTACCTTGGGAACATATTTAGCATTTGGCTGTGAAATTGGTGGTTGCTGCACAACATCCGGCAGTTTTTTATTTTCTACCTGTAATCGAGTGGATTTCAGGAACAAATCAAGTTTTTGTTGAAAATCTAAATGTTCAGACAATTTCATGTGCATTTTCGTCAAATTTTTGGTTGCCTCATGTTCGCCCTCAGAATCTGTGTCCTTCAAATTAATAATAAACTTCTTTTCTTCGGAAATGTTCTGAGATTTTGCTGTAGTCTTTAAGTCATTTTTAGTATTTTCAATTGAATTTACTACATCATCCATAGCAATTAAATTAGGCAAGTTTTTAGTCAAGGATGTTAATAGTTGTGCTCTCAATAAATCTTCATCATCTTCTAATTCATCTTGTTTGTTGGTATTTGATTGGTTAACATTATCTGGCAGTACTTTCTCTAAATTCACATTACAATTCCCATTTGATTCCTTTATCTTATCATCACCATCAGACCCAATATCCATATCAACAGATTCTATATCTGTATTGTTTTCCAAGTCTGTAACATTTCCCCTCTCTTCTTGATAAGTTACAAGATCATTTTGTAAGCTTTTCGATTTCGATTTCAATCTTTTTCTTAACTTTTGTTTCATTTTCATTTCAATTGCCTTCTTTAATAAAGCTGATTTGAGACAAATGAGTCTCAAATCCGCAGTATCACTCTCATCATCTTCAGATTGTGGTGTATTTTGAGCTATTGCTGTTGCTTCTATTGCTTCTGTTGCTTGCGGTTTTGTTTTAATACTTTTTGTTTTCAAGGCAAGTTGTCGAAGCAGTTCTAGTTCATCATCTGAATCTGGTTTATTATTTAGAATTTCTTTATTGTGTGATTCTGCAACATCTTCCTTCTGGACTATTATCTCAGAGCCTATGTCTTTTTTAGTTTCTTCAGTAGATAAATTTATTAGTTTACCTTCACACTCGTCTTTTCCTTCATTATTTATTATTTGTATATCATCCTCATCCTGATTTAGTATTTGAGGATTGCCAGTAGTGTCATTTTTAATTTTATCACTGTGAGTACATGGCATAATTTCCTTTTCATTAGTAATCTCTAGACTAGTCCTCTCTTTAACATCTAAACTGCTTTTATCTTGTCCATTAATAAAAATACTTGTCACTGTAGTATTCTCAGCATTTAAGCATTCATCTTCAGGTTTTTTCCCACACAACATAATCTCAAGTCTTGCCTTTAAAGAGGTATCAACCTTTTCCTTGTTCAGTGCCACAGCATTAGCCAATTTACGTCTCTTATTTCTATATTCATCATCTGATTCTTCACTAGATTCACTTATAACCTTGGATTCTAATCTTCTTTTACGATGATGTTTTTTCTTATTTTGTCTACGGCCTGCGTGTACATTGACTTTCTTTTCCCTGTGACTTGCTTTTAGGCATATTTGGTTATTTGAATGTTTTACATATTCTGAAGTATTATCTTCTAATTCTGTAGCAGATATCTCTGAGAGATCAGGCAAAAGTGGATTTGTGCTCTTTTCAATTTTACCTAAAAGTTATTTTTATTTTAACCAACATGAAATTGATTAAAACTCGTTTATTTAATAAAGTACTTTTTAAACACATAGATCTCCATTATGTATACTAAATATTGAAATATTAATAATGATTGCTTGAATATTATTAGTGAAATAATATAATTTCAGCACATTGGACTTGAAGTGAGAGAAAAAAGTAATTAATCCTAATATATCCAACATTGTTGAATAAATTTAGAACAGAAAATTATTAAATTTATTAATATGAATGCTGTTGTATACATCATCAATTTAACATACACATACATCTTCAATTTTATGCAGATTTATCACTTATTTAATGCTACACTATCATACTTACCACACTGTTTAAAATAATAATGCTGTTGATATATATATATATATATATATATATATATATACTGGGTGAGTTGGAAGTAAAAAAATTATATGTAAACAGAACAAAAAAAATATAGAATCGAACAATGATAAATAAAAAGTCTTGATGCATACATAACATCAGGTGATATATGATAAATTAGCACTTAAGGGATTGCAATCATGTTAGTTCTTTATAAACAAAAGTTATTTCAAATATTAGATAAAAGTTTTAAATTGACTTTGTTTAAATTCAAGTTTCTTTTCAGCTTTGCGTTATATTCATTTTATCAAATGAAACATACATCAGAAGCATTAAATGTCCCTTTTGTTTTTACATACTTTATATAATAATAATAATAATAAATAAGCCTAAGGGCAAAGAAAACTCTAATCAATTATAACTCAATTAGTTGTAACATCATTGCAAAGACGGGATATGTAATTAATGATGATCCACACACAAATTAAATGGAATGATATGTTATACTATGGATATATTATACTCATACAAAATCACCAGTCAAAAGTGGTGATGTCAAATGGTGTAAAAAGGATAGTATAATTAAAATAGTAACAAAAAACAGGACAGCTAGTGTTTCTCACTTAAGCACAGGGAAAATATAAGCACATGACTTAAGCCAAAGAAAAAGCAACAGGGGCTGTTGAATCTTTACCTTTCAATTATTAATGGCATATTTGCTACTTTTTTGTATTATAATATCATTGAACTAAACAATTACATTGGCCTTTGTGTGTAATTTGCTTGAAAAAGTAGTTTACACAGTGCTCCAAAACCAAAATAAACTAATGTAAGCAATATTAGATGATGATTCAACACTAGATGACAAATTTCTAATTCACATAATATGCATGGATAGATATAAAAAAACATATTTCAATTCCATACGCTTTATATATACCCCTGTAATAAACCCATGCACCACTGCTTTATTGTGTTTTTGATGCAAAATTGCGATCTGGGTGAATTTTATTGATTATTTAGATTTATAGATTGACTTGCTTTTTTTTTATTTAGCTTGATTGATAGAATTGCAATAAATTTACATTAAACAGATGTTAAACCAATTTTTAATAATATTGATTATTGCACAACGGTTAGATAGAACCAACAACGAAACAAAAACGTTATTTACCTGATGACACTCTTTTCGCCTCCTTTCTCTCGAGGACATTGTTATAATTTTCCAACACTAGCAATCGTTGCCTTAACAAGAACTCTTCTTCTGACGATATATCGGATAGATCGTCCCATTCTTCTACTATTTCACCTTCTTCCATCTCCGAATCATTTTTCACTGGAGGAATCCTTCCTACACTACTCATCTCGACGTACTTGTGTTAAACCTCAATATGTTTTCGTACATGAGTTATAGTAAAATCCAATAAAAAGTATCATTACTGGTCTCAGTCAACAAATAGAATAAATTTTTCGTAGAAATGATGAACAACTATACACACAATTAAAACGTAAGTTATCCTGTAAAAGCCAAAGTAAAAATATGCTTACATTACACACCATATCCATTTCCAATGTCCATATACAAATGACATTGCACTCACTACAGCTTATACTCCAACTCTATCCAATCCAAAGCAAAGCAATTCTCGAAAATGAAAATTGGCATCGGTAGGGTTGCCAAAATGGGATCAATATATTTGAACCAGGAATCAGTTAATCAAAAAAAATATAAAATTTGATAAATTTTCATTATTTACCCTATTTTTACCCATTTTAAATATACTTGGACAGCGAAAAAAAATGTCATTTGTACCACTTGTGCTTTACAGGGAAGAGAACTTGACGGTGGAGAGGATGTATAAGAATTGGAAACAACCATTTTCAGTGTCGTCGTCCCCCCTCTGTCCATTAAAGGTGGGCAACGCATCCGCAACTCATTACTTAGTTGCAGATGTCTATGTGTAGCAATCACTTGACATCGGGTGAAATGCTTGCTCGTTTGCCACATAGTACTATAAAAAAAATTGTTCAAACTTCGCATATTTTTTGGTCTTTTTTGTCAATGTCTCTTTTTATAATGTATTATTTTAGTCTGATATATATTACAGATAGCTTTAATGATAAGAAAACAAAAGTTAAGCCCAATACATTATTTTACCCACACACTTTTACAGAAAAGGTAATCACTTCAGCCAGGTTTATGCTTGCGTTGAGTGACTTGAACGCTCAATGCAGAGCTTAGGGGGTTGAGGATGAACGCGAGGAGAACATATTCGCGAATATATTCCCTGAGTTAAAATTTTTGCCGCCCTGAGGGAACAATCTACATAACCGAGATTACCGAATATTGTGGAAATCTAAAATAGAGGACAAAACATTTTATTTTCAGTATATGGATTTCTACCACAGCAATTACAGTCATTTTCCAACATCACATATGGTATCACTAAAAATTGTTTAAGCAAAATATAACCCTATTAAATTCAAATTGGCGGACAAGCTTAGTACATTAGTAATTGTAGTATGTAGTAGTATAAATAAATTTCGCAGATTTTAATATATATGGTAGTTTACAGTTTAAGCATGTGTAAAATATTTTTTTTGCAATTAAAATAAGAAATAATCACTTATATTTTCGAGAAATAAAACTACGATTTTGCTGTCATCGGTCACGTGGCAAAAAACGCCAATCTGAGCGCGTAAAGCCAGTCTTGTAAACACAACAAAGATTTTCAGATTTTCGTTCACTACGGCTCTTGCAACATAATATATGTATTACAGATCTCCATGTTTTAAAAGCATAAATTACTAGCACAGAAGTTGTTATTAAGTAATGATATTTCACAAATTATTATTAAGCTTATAACCTAACATCCCACTGTGTTGGTCACAAATAAAATTGTGACCAACACAGTGAGGCAAAAAAGTATTCGACGTCTTTTTAATTCCTAGCAGAGTTTGTATATTGCTATCTCGTTCATTAGCGTGACGTCATTTGCATGCAAATCTAGATAAGAATCTAGATAAATATAGATAATCCTAGTTTTTATCAAAGAACACAACCACAACAAAATCTTTGAACACAATACTCTCTCTCACTGACATGACCGGTGACAGATTGTTTGGCATGAAAACAAATACTCTTTTGTGTTTTGCTTTATTATTAGACAAATTTAGATATTAATAATGAGAGATAACAATGAAGGGAAATATATTTTCGCTGCTTGTACTTATTTTGCAAAAAATCATCCAGGAGAAACATGTGGAAGTAACGGATTACCATTAACGCCAAGCTCAATATCAATTCTGGGAAGAGCTCAACGTCTACTTACCATACAGCATCCTAATTTATGTACATACCTTGATATAATACGCGGAAAACATGGTTAGTGTATGCAATTGCAATATTCCTCTATAATAACGTTTTTAACACTTGTTGAATGTAGGCGTATACACATAAGCTTATGCTTATGATAGATATTCTATGAAATAATTACTAAAGTTTTTCATTAATATTTTTAAATTCGGTGGTAGATTTTAGAGGTAGGGTTGAAAGGGGTTCTGGTAGGTTACCCTTTTTTTATTTAAACATCTTCAAGTCACTTCTGGCACAGATAATGCTGTCTTCACTTGCTTGTAATTGTATGTTTTCTATGTTCTAACTTAACACGCAAAGAGCTCCCTTTGAATGCTACTTGCCTTCCTAATGTGACTGTGTCTGTTATGTATAGATAAAACAGAAAAGAAAGTTTAAAAAATCACAACTTTAAGTTTCGGGTCCAAATTGTAAAGTGTACCAGTAAATTGTATTGTATTGTATTTGATGTACTAATACATTGCTTATATATATTACAGAAAGAATAATAGTAGTTACTGAGGTCTTTGGAAAATCTCTAGAGGAATGGAAGTCAAAATTGTCATTTGACGAAGTTACTAATATTGGTTTACAAATAGCAAAAGGCATGCTTTTCCTGCATAAACAAGATATTATACACAGAACATTGGCTGATGGCAACATTTTAGTGGACAGTTGCGGTAGGGTGAAATTATTCAATTATGGAATGTATTATATGACTGGTGGTGGATCTGATGTCCCATTCCCTCTGGGGTTAGTACAAGTGTTTTAATGTCTTTTTAATTCAGCTACTTATAAAATTTATCCTTAGGTTGCAACAAAATAAACATCAATAACAAATATACCAAAACAAAATTGTTTGGTAGTGATCACCACTAAATAAATGATTTCCCAATTATAAGCATAATTTATTTTTAAATTATTAATAAACAAGCTGTGCCCAGCGGTTTCACCTGCAAATTAACTTAAACAATATTACCTATTAAATACTACCCCAACCACATCATCACCTCCCTACCTTTTTCCCGCTTATGAGGGGATATGGATATGACCGTATTGTATGATTGTGCAAGCTGTGAGCATAGTCCATACTATATAGGTTCTGGCTATTAAGGAGGGTTGGCCAAATGCCAACTCTCCTTGGGAACAATAAGCTACTAACCTAACCTAACAAAACATATTATGTAAGAATACATACATAATTTATAAAAACATCTACATCAATGTAAATACTGCGTTACCAAATATAGATGTTACCATTATCAGGGAGAGCTGTGCGTCTCCAAAATTCAATATGGGTGTGTGCTTTAAATATCTCAATGCACAATGTGTCTAGCTGAAGCTTGTGAAATCTCAGAAACTGTCCTGTTTTCAACCTTATATAAATTTCATCAATACAAGAATCATT
Organism: Papilio elwesi; assembly: GCA_029849275.1. Lineage (NCBI taxonomy): Eukaryota > Metazoa > Arthropoda > Insecta > Lepidoptera > Papilionidae > Papilio > Papilio elwesi. Next base: position 11,466,137 of record CM056691.1, on the reverse strand, counting down.
ATCATTTTAAAGATTATAATACATAGTTAGCTAAAATTTCAACCGAAAAGGTTAACTAAACAGCAGTTTTATAGAACAAATACTTAAACATGATTCCTTAAATTCATATGACTTTTTTACAAAAGTGTTTTAACTGAAGTTTACATACAATAAATACATTGAAAACCGCACCCAAACCCCATGATAAACTTTGAATCATTATCATTTTAAGTATCGTAATACACCTAATAACATATTTGTATAGCTAAAAGCCTAACCTATTCAACTGAACAGCTATTTGAAAGCATTTTTATCAAAAAGATATTTGACAAGATATAACTTTTTTATTTATAATCCGATTGATACAAAACAAACTCTAAATGTGAAGTGAAGCTTTCCACAATACATTTGTAAAAAGCGCACCCAGAACGGTTAAGTCGTTTACTGAGTCCATAAAGGACCCCAATAATAGTTTTTCTCAAATATCTTACATGTACAGACAGCAATCAGTTATATTCCTATTATATGTTTTTTCTTATAATGAGTAAACTGACGTTGACAACATATATCAATAGGTAATTATCTATCCTCTCACAATGTCGTGGGACCTCTCACAATGAATAGTGATGTCATTGCAATTATTTTACTACCTTATCTTTATTTATCGTAATGATTTTAGCCTCCCCCGATACTTGAGCCCGGAAACAGTACTGAATGGTGGTGGACCAGCTGCTGATATATGGACATTTGGTATAATTCTTCTAGAGCTATGTATCGGTAAACTGTGGCAAAATTTGAAACCAGGGCCAATACTTCGTAGAATATTAACTCTTGTACATGCTGCAAACCCAGCGGAGCGGATAGCGAGGGAACATGACTGCTTTGAAGCATATAAAGTAATGATTTATTCTTTTATATACCCTAAAATTATATTTCTTGAAATTATGCTATTTATGAAACAGCTCAACCTGGGAAATACATCAATTGAGATTGTATTTCCCAGGTTGAGCTGTGTCATTGATTTAATTGTGCTTCTGACTCTATCATTGCTTAGCAGACTAAGTGGCTTAGAGACCATTCGTAAGTGAACCACTCAATAGTTCATTAATAATGAAAAAATTGATAAAAAAATTATGTACTCAAAATATATAATATATTTTTTGCAGTTAGTATCAGATAATTTAAGAAATGTAATAGAAAAATGCCTGAAGATTTATCCGAGAGATAGAGCGACGTTTGAAGAGTTAGTGGAGGAATTGTCACAGATTAATGTCAAGACATTGGTTGATGTAAAGAAACCGCGTGGGCTCATGGGATGTAAACTGCAATACTTGTACCACTGGTGGCAGTTGACTGGTGGTGATATACAGGCCGAGTTGAAAAAGAATGGTTTAATTAAAAATAGTCCGCCTATTTTGTCTATGCCTATGTAAGTGTTCTCATGCTAAAAAAATATGTGCCTTGCCCACAGCACGTGAAATGAGGGAGATTTTGTGTGTATGCATGTGTGTAAAGGGGAAAGAAATGTAACAATACAGAATTTAGACAGAGAATATTTTGTTTATTTGGTGTAATTAATTATTAAATTATTAAACTAATTTTACTTCCGTTAATTCCTTGGTTTCTTACGGGAAACAGTTTTGATAAACCAAATTATATTACTTATTAAGAAAGCATTTTTTTAAAATATTTCAGAGCAATTCTTTTAGATGGTTCCACAATAGGTGGTAAATGTGGGGCGCTGTTCGATCGTCGAATCGCTAAGTATAGCTTGGACTTGCTGAAGACACGCCTCAGTCATGTGCCTCCTCAGGACTTCTACCCACTTATGCATGAACGCAGGAGGGACTATGACGCCGTTGCACTTCCCAAGATCATAAGAGAGAGGGATACTGAATACCAGTTCTACAGATTGCTCTGGTTTCAGCGGCTTTTGATTGTAAGTCAACAGTTTCTTAGTCCATTACATTTCTTACTTCATATATTTTATAAACATAACTGACGGAACCTCATTCAACAATAAGTTACCACTGCTGCCTGTGAATTTCCATTGCAATTGAGGATGTGCAGTAGCATTGCTGACCTTTTAGGAAGAGTGGGTTTTTTTTGGTACAGTCAATTAGTCCGAAATCTTTATCATTTGTTAGCACATTTATGGCAATAGCAAGTTAGGAAGACGCATACATCTCTAAAAAAGACGAAAGAGGATTTAATTAATTTATAAAAATGTAAGTTAGCCCACAACAACAACATCTGGGCCGGCTCAACAGGTGAAATACCACAACCTCACCAAAAAGTGACGTGGAGCAGAAGTATTCTGCGTTCTAACCAATGAGTGAGGTGCCGGACTCCTAATTTTCCTGATTTTAGTCCCTTTCCCCTGGGTAGAGGTAGAGGGAAGAGGATCATAGTTTTTTCTGATTATCCCTTTCCCTGTCATTCAAAGGTAGGCAACGCATTTGTCACTCATTAGCTAGTTGCTGATGCCTATGGGTAGAGGTCATTTAATATTAAATAAATCACTTGCTAGTCTGCCATCTTGTAATTGTTTGTACTGTCTTGTCAATCATTTATGCCAGGTTTTATTGACCGTTGTTAATTTTTTAGGGTTATCCTTATACAGCCCAATTTATAAGGTCGGAAGCTGAGATCGACATACCGCCATTGGTGCGAGGAGATGTATGGGCAGCGTTACTAGGAGTCAGAGGGGACATCGAGGAACAGTATGAGAGGATTGATAAGGAAACTCCTACACCCACAGACAGACAGGTAAGTCAACTGACACACAAGTGTACAGGACGTAGTAGATACAAGAAATTATCTTCAAATACAGTCGCATTTTGATAACGCGATTACCTGCATTTATACCAATCAAAAGACGATATACTGACGTGTTATCTAAATTATCGCTATTTGTTGTGGAATAAGATAGATGGATTTTTATTTTTTATAGCTTCCTAGTGTAAAATGCTACGAGTTTATATCTAGGGAGGAGGATTTTATTGAAAGATGTCAAAAATGTAAACAATGTAAACAATGTAATGTAAATAATATTTTTATCCGTCCTTGCTTGCCTTCGTGAGATGAGAGATGAGTGAGATGATTCATCGTATTAGTCAACTGACAGTGAGGGAACTCGAACCCACAGCCTTGTGTTTCACAGTCTGTACCCCAAACAATTATTTTATTGACCCTACAACAAATTTTAAAATTCGATTGCTTCTAAATCGCTAAATCTACATCGATTCAGCGTTTTCTTAAGTTTATACTTATTGATGTAATGTTAGATTGATGTGGATATCCCTCGTTGCCACCAATACTGCTGGCTGCTGTGCGGCTCCGCGGGCCATCGGACCCTCAAACGACTTCTGAAGGCGTGGCTGCTCACTAACCCCCAGTACGTTTACTGGCAAGGCTTGGACTCGCTCACTGCGCCCTTCTTGTACTTGAACTTCTGTAATGAGGGTACGTATTTTTATAGTATACGTAATATCAAATTTTTAATTCTTACGAGGACTTTTACGAAATTTTTCGACTTACATAAAATAAAAACGGTTTTAATGTTACTACTTAAATGTATGTATGTAATCTATCAACAACAGACTCAAGGTAACCCATTTTGCCTCTGGAATTCATAAGCTTTATTTCCAATGGGATGAAAACTTAAGTTGCTACACGTTACTCTTAGAATTGATGGGGCCAAAATGTTCTAAAAAAGCAGACACATAAGACGTAACACATGATAGTTTGTTGTGTAGTCGATATTCTTTCTTCCTCTTGTAGTACTCGTAAATCTTTCCATAGTTAAAGATGTTAACATGTATTTATAACTTCAAGCTCGTGCCTTCGCCTGTTTGTCCGCGTTCGTACCCAAATTCCTGCACAAGTTCTTCCTCAAAGACAACAGTGCGGTGATAAAGGAGTATCTTGCAAAGTTCTGGCAGATGGCAGCGTTCCACGAACCGGAGCTAGCGACGCACCTGCATGAGATCAACTTCGTGCCTGAACTGTTCGCAATCCCCTGGTTCCTTACAATGTTCTCACGTGAGTTGGAATCAATTACTTTGTTAGGTTTTTTTTATAGAAGAAGGTAGTAAACGAGCAAGCGGTTCACAACCCACAGGCATCTGCAACAAGCTAATGAGTTGATGAATAGAAACTAATAAATTTCCTTTCCGGATACATCTTCCGTCAAATCCCCTTCTTCCTCTCATCCATTTCTTAGTATAAAAGAAAGAAGACATTAAATCTTCTTAGTTATTTACAAAAAAAAACTTAAGTAACTATAAAATAAAGTTAAATATAAAGACGGCAACTCAATAAACTTGTGTGTGTGTTATTTTAGACGTGTTTCCACTTCATAAAATCGTCCACCTTTGGGACGCGTTGCTAGTGGAAGGCCCGGCGCTGCCTCTGTTCATGGGAGTTGGCATTCTGAGGCAGTTGAGAGACACGCTGCTGGACTCCGGCTTCAATGAATGCATTCTACTGTTCTCCGACTTACCTGAAATCGATATTGGCGAATGTGTAAAGGTCAAGTGATCAAATTATTATTATACTGTACTAAATCTATGGCTTATTCGTTGGGTATAGCGTGGCTACCTTCAAGAGAAGAGACAATAACATTGGGTAAGATTTTTGTCAAGCATTACATTACATATTACAAATGTCTTTTAATTTTAAAATTGTGTATTTCATTTTAAAATTCATCTATAATCAGATAGCCTCTGTATGTTTGTCTGCCTTACTTGAACTACAAGTAATAGTTAGTTGAATCCATAATACCGACTGATCGATTGTTGACATTTTAATAAATTAATTATATTTGACATTCCGGGGAAGAATACGAATCGAATGGCACCTCACTCTTTAAAATCAGTGAAGCTGTTTAGCCTACAGAAGGTTACAACAGAATGGGCATCATATGTAAAACAGCAAGACATTTATTTTTTCAGTGAGATTTATTAAATATTTATATAAATTAGATTAATATTTATCAGATATGTATTAATATAAAAAGTGGTAGTGGGTGTTAAAAATGCAGACTTAAAACACCGTACTCTTGAAGGTACCCACGTCATACTAAGACCGACTGAAAGACGCCGGAAAGAAGATGTCGAAACTATTAATTACTGAATCATATCACGCGGTTATAATAGAAATCAAAATGACACTTACAGGAATCGATAGAGATGTGTCGGAGCTCTCCGAAGAGTATAAGTTACAGGAAGTTCACGAATCAACCACAGATCAAAGATCCAATGGTAAGGCTTAAACCCTTAAGTTGTTGTTCAATGTTTGTTAACAAAATCTTATTGTTGTCTACAGATCCGATCCGCCCGGGTAACATTAATTATGTTGATCCGATCGCTATTAAACACTCGCTAGGCCAATCTGAACATTCCCTGTAAATTTTATCGAAATCGGTCCAGCCGTTTCGGAGTGTATAGGAAACATACATACACACATTGCTTTTATATATATAGAAGATTTACTAGAGAGAATGTTGAAGGAAATCTTCGTGATGTATTCGGGTTAGGCAATAGGTGCACTAAAATATAATGACCAGGCTGGCGATTTCTGTGCAGCAATATTTCTCTGTAGCCTTCGAGGTAACGTAGTGATTTACATTTTTGAAAATTACTGACAATCTGTATGAATCTTTAAAATACCTGTTCTTCTATCTGTTTATAATCTCGCTTATTTCCTATTTTTAGTTATAGCATAATATTGCGTGGTTTAAATTGCCAACAATTAAAAATTAGTCAGTCCGAATTCCTATTTCCGTACTTCTTATCATATCTAAAACGGCAATAAGTTTGACCCATAAATGTTTTTACTCTATAAAATTTATTACGTATTCACATTAGCACGCCGCCCGACATGCCTTCGTTATCTGTGATTCGAATCGATTCTGTACTAAACAATTCGAGTATACCGTCGCGACTGAATTCCACCGTGGTTTACGTAAAAATTGTTTGACCTAAATGAAATTGTAAAAAACAAACCGCAAATCGCTTAGTAGCTAAGCATTTCAACGACACTCCGCCTTTAAACAATGAAACACCGAAAGAGCTGAACCGAAAAAGTATATTATATACTAGACTGGCCCCTTACCCTATCCAGTCCGCTAATTGCTAGGAACAATGTACGCCATATAAGTTCAGGAATGGGTTTGGATAACTTGCCTTATTTTTTATTTTCACACTTGATTACCCAATTTTTAATAGGTGGTCGTAGGTAATTGTAGTTTGTCGTTACGTCATAGTGACTTAATAACCTACATAATTTATATCTGTACTTGTTAATCTGACTAAGGGTTATTTGAAAGACTTAAATAATGCTAATGAGTGCATTGTTCTTAATTGGGACGATTACATACAAAACATTGTTGTTTTGCAATCAATATTAACAGTTCTGTTGACGATGCGTTTATTTGACGGACGAAATGTAAAAGTGTAACGCTGACAGTTGCGAAATAATGAGAACGATCTAGAACCCAGCAAGTGACCCAGATATTTGCAATGCCTGCTTTATCTGGCCCGTGTTGCGCGCCACTAGGCTAGGCATTCATAAATCATACCGCCATCCTAAGTGTTATCGGATTTTTATGCTAATACGCGAAATACTTTTCAACTTAAAGCTATAACTGCCTTCGCTGCTTTGGTTACGTTCCCTAAAAAAACGTCAAGACAAAACTTCATTTAATCGACAAGGCACCGATACACATATATTAAATTAATCATTTAATTATTTAATAAAATTAACAATATGTAATTTCTGTTGCATTGAATTTGGAAATAAAGTTAATATTACATAGTTTAGACATAAATAAATCACAACAGACAGGCGTGGAGTAGAGTATTCTGCGTTTCGTCTGATGAGTGAGGTGGTGGAGGCCTAATTCTAGTTCTCTCCCCCTTCCCACCCTTTTCTTATAAGGAAAGGAAGGGAAGGGGAAGAAAACTTGACGGTGGAGGGGATGTATAGGAATTGGAAATAACCATTGTCTGTTTGTCCCCTCCCCTGTTCATTAAAGGTGGGCAACGCAACGCATCTGCAACTCATTAGTTGCAGATGTTTATGGGTAGCGATCACTTGATATCGGGTGAACCGCTTGCTCGTTTGCCACCTAGTACTATAAAAAAAAACTTAGAGCTGCCATATTGTGTTCTAGAAGTCGGTTATAAATTTCCCTATCAACCAACTGTCTTACCCAATCACTGGTGATGTTTGGTGCAATTCCTACGGATGCAATACAATGCATGCTTTTTCACTATAAAATGCGGAATGTTCTACGGCAATAGAACTCGTTCCGTTTTCAATTGATCAACGCTACCCATTGCAGCACACAGCTGTAGTTGTATTCTTAGCCATTACACGGAAAAGAAGAGAAATTACATACATAGGCATAGAAAAACGAGTAAATACTAATGTCTCAACTCACCACCGCGTTCGCACTGCGGAAAACATTAACTTAAAACATGTTGTTATCTTTCTCTCTGAGAAAACTGAGATTACAGTATGTTCAATGTGCATGCTTTCGGCAGTGTGAACCCACGGTGAAGGCGACATAGAATAACCTATTTTTTATGTATGAAGTTTATGTACTTATTTGACACGCAAAATGTATTTCTTATTCATAATCTCACTCCCCCTTATTTTGGGTTAGTATGATCGTAGAACATACATTTCCCTAACCTTAATATATAAAATATCTTTTATTAAATAATATAGTACGTGTAACACTTTTTGTTCCTAGGACATCGTCGATATACCATTAGAAGTCCTTTTAGCTGAGATCAGTCCGCGCATCAGTCTGTCCGATTTCTTCTCGCTGACCTGTCAGGACAAGTGCTGCGTGGTCGACATCCGCTCCAATTTACTGTTTGTATTACAATTTTTTGTCTCATTTGATCTTAGATTGTGTGTGACATTTGTAAATTGACAGCTCCACTTGACAGTTAATTTTTTAGGCATATGTGAACTTGATTTAATCCATTATATTTTATTGTAATTTTGATAGATGGTGGCTGATGCCAGCCGAGACTAAATGTTTGTGTTATGTTTTTTTTAGATCTAGTCATACTACCCTATTTAAGCTGTATATATTGTATGTATGTATTATTTTTTGTTTCCAGTGAGAAAACGTTAAACTGTTCAAATGGGTTTTCTTTTTTAATACATTTCTTGACTTGTATTTTGTGAAATTTAAATGATATCAAAATTATATTGAATTCCTTTTCTACTGTCGTAGTAGGTCGTAAGTCGAGTCAATAATAGTTAATTTACTCACGAACGGGTCTGGAGTTGATTTGCTACGGTATTCTTAAGAAAGATTCCAAAAGCCGGTTTAAAGCATATTCAAGCAACACGGATTGACATTTTTTTATATATTTAAAGTCCCACGTTGCTTGTTAGAAGGTTTTTATGAAAGAAAATATTAAGAAAATTTGGCAAACATTAGTTAATTTACGAAAACTAATGATCATACATTTTTTTTCTAATGTAACCTTAGCGCTTGACATAACTATCAGTCAATTGACGCCATTAACAGAATTCGCGTTGCATATTTTTAATATTAATAAGTCATAATTAATAACAAGTAGGTAATAATTCTTTCGTTTAAATTAAATTACTTGGCGGGTGAAACTGCGGGGTACAGCTAGTTAAGTTATGCTAAATATGTCAGATTGAATTAACAAACAGATTTTTGAAATTTTAGATACGAAAAGAGCTGTATAGAGGGGAGTGTGAACGTGCCGTACAGCGGGGTGCAGCTGGGCCAGCGCGACCTGCGGGCGTTGGGGGCGCAGCCTCACAAAGCTCTCAGCGAAGCCGTCAAACTGAAGAAGACCATCGTCATCGCGTCCGCAGAAGACGAGACCGCGCAACTTGTGAGCATTTTATAATTTTTTATAGTGAATAAACTATTAGTAAGACACCTTAATATATTAATAACTTAATACCTTTATCTATACTTTGATATTATAAAAAAATATATCATTGTTGGTTCCGGATAAACTAAAAAAATAAATAAACTGATTTTTAATTAAAAATTCAGTCACCAGAAGAAAAATCTATCGGCGAGTAACCTTGGCTATGTTTTATTTTTTTGGATTTGTCTATCCGTCTACCCGAGCGAAGTAGGGGGCGCGTTGCTAGTATTGGCCAACATGATCTTATCGTACCATCTCACTGATGTGTAGAGTTATTTGTACTATGTCATACTATCACTTTCTCCTTTCTTTTCTTTAGTTAGTATTATGGGGCTATATATCGCAACTTCACGGCTAGCGCATATTTTGCTTGGGATTAGAATCATTCCAATCAGCTTCGCTCTCCCAAGAAACCCAGCAACCTCTTTCTTTTCCTTATACATTCGTAATCGGACGGATAACTGATGCTGACTTGTTTCAAGCCTTTGCTGTAGACACGATGAACGAATATTCAAGTCACTTCGTACAAGGAGTCATATCAACACAAAATAACTAAGGCTCGCCGGAATATGTAAACGAGGGATTGTAATAAGAGAAATTAAATAATGTTAATTATGAATTAATTATTTTAACGGGAATTAAATGATACCCTTCGCTTTAATATCAGATCACCAAATGAAAACAACTAACCGTTATAAATTTGTACTGATTTTGTAAGCGGCGCGTCTATTATACGGTGAAAGTGGCTTTTTTTAACGCTGCACTCGGAATTTTAATAACTGAAAGTCATGCAACTCGTTGTGCAAAGCAACCGCGCTTACATCGCCCTTTACTTTAACTGTACATGCTTATCAAATGTATTTACCTCAGTTGCAATATAGTTCATATTTATTAATATGTAATTATACTAAATAATCGAATTGGTTTCCAGAAGTATCATTCAGAAACATTTACGTAAAGTTAATTAAATTGAGGTTGTTATGAGTTAATTACAGCTACGAAATGTATGTGTCATCGTCTAATTGTGTACTTGTCAATTTATAATTGGACCAGGCATATTATAAACTGTCAGCAATTCGTTAGCTGCACGAATTGGAGGTCGGAAAAGCTAAATAGTAGATCGCAATTTGAAGATTAGACTTCGTCACTTTCAAGAAATAAACTGTCAAGAAATGACACGTCAAATTGTAAATTATTCGTTCAGTTCATAATTCGTTAATAGTTTATAATATGCCTTATAAGGCATATCCGATTATTCCTTACTTAGGCATCATTTCGCCAGCATAAAGCATGATTGTAAATATTACCGAGGAATCAGCTTCTCAGCATTGTGGGAAAACTGTATGTTAAAGTACTGATTGAAAGAGTCAAGAAAGATACAGAAGAAAGAATGTGGGATGTGCAAGCTAGTCTTGAAAAAGGAATGGGCTGCATGGATCAGATCTTTTCTTTGTGTATGATCACATAAATGTTTCTGGCTGTAAACCCAACGTTTTCTGCGCCTTCTTAGATTAAGAAAAGGCCTATGATAAAGCTAAAAGAGATGATCTGTGGTCAACCATGGTTGCGTTTGGATTTAACTGTGATATAATACAAGCCGTGACGTCTCTTTATAAAGATTCTATTGCTTGTGTTAGGATGAACGGGACCTACTCAGACTGGTTTAACATCAACTAAGGTGTAAGACAGGGCTGTGTGGCATCCCCCTGACTTTTCAATCTCTTTCTGAATGATTGTTTGAAAGCTTTGAAATACGAACAGTGTGGATTAAGAATCTGCGAGTTAGTTACTTGTTACTAGTGAGGAGCCAGAATGTCTCTATGAAGGCTCATCTATGGAAATGGCGTGGCAATACTGAATGCTGTACTTTAATGTATAAAAGTGGGAGCTGGGTTTGGTAGGAAAAGCATGTTAATAGAGTTAATGCCGTTGAGATGTGATCCTTAAGAAGTATGTTAGGCGTGACTTTGAATGATAGGGTTAAAAAAGCGGAGAAAAGCGTGGCGTAAAAGTGGACTAGAATCGAGAAAGGTATGCTTCGGTGGTTCGGGCATGTTGAACGGATGAATGAGGACATAATAACGAACCAAATGTATGTTGCAAGTGGCGGTGTTGGCACGGGACGCCCTAGGAGGACTTATATCGATTAGAGTAGTAGCATACTAAAAAGGGCGATATAAGGAGCACCCATAACCGATGAGCATGATGCGTAGATGTATGGATGTACAAGAAGCGAGAGAGCTGTGCTAGGGTCGTCCCAAATGGAAATCTCTGCCTACCCCTCTGGGTTACGGGCGTGAGTGCATATTTATTTATTTACAGCTCCGCTCTCATCGAGTAGGCTTTCACAACCTTGACCAGCCCATCCTGTGGGATCCCACGCGTCGAAGTTCTGTAGGCGAATGCTTTACCGAACCTCTTGACCTCATCGGCCGTCTTTTCTATGAGCAGTGTGGGCCCACTTCCACCTATAATCTTAGTTTGTGTCTTTTTAAAATCAGTGATAAGTAAATTTCGACCGGCTCGTCGTAACCTAAAAAAAGCTAAATTGAGAACTTATTTATGCCAATATGCTTAATAAAAAAATAATAAGTGTATTTTTTACTTGCAGTTCAGCGACTATTTAGTGAAGTGCAACGTGCCGCGAGTGTGCATACTCTATGGTGGCATTTCCTCTTTACATTCCCATGTGCCGTCTCTTTTCATCGTACCTATCAAGAAGACTGGATCTAAATAAATCATTAACTTCTAAACCGATTAAAAAAAGTAAATTAATTTTTGTGCACACACCTTGAACATCGGGTTCGAAGGACCATTTTTTGTGATTTTTGAAAATCAGTATTGTATGTAATTCATTAAATAACTAACGTATTAGAACCCTTAAAAATAGGCACGTATGAAGGACAATAGATTAAACCAATTAATTTATGTTTGGCACAATAATATTGTAAAAACTCAATTGCTACAAAATTCCAGTAGCGTGTATTTCTATTTCACAGAGTACACAATTAAATGAAACAAAAAAAATACAATATAAAATACACACGTAGATAATTTTATTTAAAAAAAAAGAAAAATATATTATTGCATGTGTGATCAATTAATTAATAAGTGCTTAGTATAATTATGGTATAAATACCTATAATTAGTATAAATACATAATAGTGTGTAAGATTAAGATGTAATTATGTAAGTTATTAGGAAATTGAATCATTGAGATCTGTTATATTTAATCTTTATACTTAATTCATAAATAAATCATATTTGTGTGTATGTATCTATTATTTTCTCCTTATCTAATTGTACCAAAAATAAAATGTGTTGACTTACTTGGTGTTTTTGACTTGAAGGGTTAATCGTCATATACCAGTTATGAAGATAACATTCCGTACGATTTTAAATATTTTTAAAAATATTAGAATCATTATGCAAAATCATATAAGTAATTCATTCCTCGTAATTATCAAAGTAAACAAGGATAATAAAACTATGAGTTAATTAAAAAATCAAATAAAATCGTCTGTAAGTCCTTATATACACTGGTGTTAGTTTTTCAGTCGCCAAAAAAACATAGTACTTACAACAAAGTATTGTTAAGTGCGTTGCTTTTAAGTGAAAAAAAAAATATTTTAATATTGAGCTGTTCAAACAGTAAAAATATATATTTAATTTATTATTTGTAAGTTATTCAAAAAGTTTACATTTATCTTAAAATTCTTTAAAAACATTTTCATTACAAATGATGCGAGGTAACAGGTGGTCAATGGCGCGCGCTTGTGACATGCATGGCATCTCGGGCAACCCCTGCGCCCTAACTTTGACACTTGTTTTTACCCCTATCACATTATGAATGAGCACGGCCGCGGGGAGCGGGGGAAGGGGGATGGTCGCGGCAACTCCGCGCGCCGCATTCATCGGCCGGACTCCGCCGTGAGCACATGTCCGTTGAAACTCTCACTCGCAAACCAACATTCCTCGCGTGTAGTGAAATTTTATAAGTTTACATATTTCGACATAAAATCAAATGGGCTTGGAAAGTGAAACATAAAACTTCGTTGTGGTGATACGCAGTGTTCTATATAAGTATATTATTTATCCGACTCGGTAAAGTTTGTGGAGTGTACATTCTTGTCGAGTTTCGCACACAGTTCGGTCGAGGACCGTGGAAGCGTGACAGTTTGCTGGTGTGTTTTGTGCGTGATCATCGACGAGGGAGAGTTTCTCCGTGTGGTAGTCGGAGGCCGTCGTTCAACACCCGGCCCCGACATGGAGAGCTACTTCGACATCTCCAACGACCTAAAGGATGTCTGGGACGCGGACATCGACCCGGTTAGTCAACCTTGTTGTCATACCACTTATCTAGTAAAGGTGAAATTGTAAATTTATGTGTTTAGCGTTAGGGCGGGAAAACGGTCAGTGTCAGATACGTTCGAAACGATATCACTGATAACAAATAAATACGGCTCGATCTCGCCGACCTTGTTTTGTACTCGAGCCGGCATCTACCTGCAACTGAGACAACATACATGTTCACTTGGCTTCGAGTACCGCCCCGCAGTAATTGTATTACGTATCGGTTTAAATCTAATTTTCGAATGTAGCCGTTATCACCCCCGGCTTTGATCAGTCGCGGGTAAGAACTTTAGACGTGTTTCGATATCTACGATAAAGACGGATATTATAAATAAATATCATGTCTACTTGATTAAATTATCAATAAGTTTTCGTGTTCATACACTCGTAAATCCTTTGATGTTCGTAAGTTTAATGCTTAACTATAATTGTTATGTGAAGAAATAATTCTGTTATAACTCAAACGTGAAATTTGTTGCGATTGTGTGTTGAGAGGAGGACAGGAGAGAGGAAATATTTACTTTCTTAAATAAACTCTGCATTAATCCGATTACATTAACTTTACTTTCACAATATATAATTACAACACAAAATGTAATTATTACTATTAAAGTACTGGTACGATGATAGAAATTTACCCGCGCTACGCCGGCACAAACAGTTAATTATATATACATATATGCAGTCTTCTTGTGAACGAGCTATCAAGTTTCTATCCTGCTACGACCACTATATAAAATATTCCAGTATTTACTTACCACTTACTCGATGAAGTGTGAAAGAAATCGTGTGGAAATAAGTTCAGAAAATCTAACTCTCTTACCCTTTCACACAATTATAATGAATTATCATTGTACTTTTTGTGTAGCCGGATGCAAAAAAACGTAAACATGAAACGGAATTTTACGTGCTTGATGAAATCAAGTAGTAATGTAATAGGGTAAGTAAAAAATGTCCGAACTTATAAAAATACGTTATTTTACGCGAAAACCACTAAGCAATAATATTAATTACTAGTGACCTGCCCGGCTTCGCTCGGGTACCACTAATTATGTTGATCCGATAGCTACCAAACACAGGAATGTGCGAATCTGGACAATCCCAGTAAATTTCAACGAAATAGGCCCAGCCGTTTCGGAGTCTATAGGGAACATACATACTTCGCTTTTAAACACTATTTTTTTTTCATAAAAACTGTCCTATGTTACTTCTAGTACCTCCAAGAATATGTGTTCAAAGTTTCATGATGATCGTTTGAGTAGTTTTTGCGTGAAAGCGTAACAAACAAACTTACTTTCACATTTATAGTATTAAATATTTTTTATAAGTATGGATGACATACGCAGAAATATTAGTAACAACCGTAAGATAAGCTGTATCTCTAATAAAATATATTTATTTTTAAATCTTTAATTAAGTGTAAATATATTATATTTTTTTAATTTACATTGAGTTCAATGTCAAAGTACGTAATATTCGTTGCACTGATCTGTCGGGTATAAGTTCCAATTCGACTTGTATCGATGTGTAGTTGTTATTCGTAAGAGTATAAGAAAGATAATGACACTATGCATCATATTTCAGTCATTAAGAAAACAAAGGAAAATATATAATGAAGAATATACGAGTAATGGTTTTCGAGTTATTTTGTTTTAGTTTAATCACTTGCTCAATGAATTTTGTTGTTAAACATTACTTCACTAGAATAATCATTTACAAGTTGTTATTCATTACAGATTAAAATTGCTGAACTTTTCGTAGAAATGAATGAAGTCTAGTAGTTACAATACTAGTGAGCTTGTGTTGTGACTTTTGTTATCCAATCCTTGAATGAGGACATCTTCAACCGCTTTCTACATATATTAGGTCCAAAGTAAACACGTCATAAGACAAATGCTATGTTTCTACGTTACAATATATTATGGTAGTATAAGTCAATTTTTATATATTACTTTCAAACATGAGCTTCTTACATGTTAATAAAATTTAAACTATCGCAACATTTTGTTGAAATTCTCTTACAACTATACTTATTAGTTCCCAAATTTTATGGGTATGTCATCTTGGTTTGGATTCGAAGCTCTGACCGCTTGATATTATGTCCACCGTCAAACCATGGCTTGTCATCGACATTGTTGCTTTTTCACTTGTAAACTTCCGCTTTTGTTTAACGCAAGATTATAATCCTACGATTTTTTTTTATTGTTAATAATTCATTCTCAAAGGTGTTTTGTGGTATCGCCATATATGTATCGCTGAGTTCTTTATTAAAATTGATCCATGAAACATATTTATAACCTATTATTTTGCACTATTTATAAAAATAAAAATGTTTTACATTAAAAAGTTATAAAAGAATATTTTTGCAACGTTCAAATGTTCATCAACAGACGGAATTCTCAAATGGAAGTATCGTACGATAGAAAAACTTCCAGTTCACTTACTTTACTTAAGAATAAATTATGCTTACCTACCATATTATTCTCACAGATCACCGAGTATTATGTCGAGTATGTGTATAGTTTTTCTATCACAATTATATTACAGAGATCCAAGCGATAGAGAAATCGACCTAACGGATAAAAAAAACGATTAATTAATTACGCTTATAAAAGCTAGTGGTCGGCAAAACTTTTCTCTCGAAACTGTCAACTCGAATTTCTCTTTCTTGCTTCTGTTAGATAATTTATACATAGACGCTCTTCGTTATCAATGTCAATTTTAGAGTTTAAATCGATTTTTGCGTAGTGTAGGTGTAGTGAGAAAATGGCAACACAAAACACAGGCGTAAAGTAGATGTTCGTACGCTTTTGCGTTTTAATGTGTCAGACTCATTATCTTTTTTTATCTTTATTATCCCTTTCCACAGGCTTTTCTGCATACAAAAAGGTCGGCAATGCATCCGAAACTTATTGCTGGTGGGAGGTATTTACATAACATGTGGTGGTGCGCTTTATGACTGACTGACTGGAGGGTATGGTTTTCGCGGGTATATGTGTTTTAAATATGTACATTATTTACATATTTAATACATATGTACCGTTCCATAGTGACCTTCGTAGCCAAAACGGCCTAAATGTCAAAGGAGCAGTCAGTCAGGTTTATTGTTTTTTTTAACTTTACTATTGCTTGTTTGTTTTCCGCCTCTGTGAAAATATTGTCATCTGTCTGTATACTGACTTCATACCTATGAATAATTACACCGATCTAGTCTGTGAACTAATTAGTTCCTATATTTAGATAGATAGAGCAATGCTTATAGAGTGCGAACAAATATGAGCGGGAGATTTTGGTATTTTTGTTGTTAAAAGGCACCTGTAACTTGTTTTCTCTGCTATGCGGTGACGTCACGGTATCGTTGATGGTTATAATCCGACGCGGGTGGGATGTCAGCGCGCGTCAAGACGGCCGTTACGGGTGGCTGCCCTCTACGTTTGGTCAGGTTGGCGGAGCGTATATTTCTTATGGTAGCGTACGGTACACCGTGGTGCGTCGACCTGCCGCCTTCAACTGAGAGGCCTGGGGTCCGTTTTTTATGAAGTATATTTATTACCATGTCAACCTTACTGGTAAGGTAGAATGTTTAACATATAGTTTTTTTTATAAATGTCACGAAACCATTTACTCATACATTTACTACACTGAGATTCATGTTTGCTGGTGAAGCTAAACTGGGTTGGCAGAAATTACACTCCTAGCACACCGCTCGCTTGGTCTTTATATTTATAACCACTTGTTTTAATAATCTAAAATGGCCAACTTAAACTCCGTTTTTTTGATCTTTTTTACGTAAACATATGACTGATCTACTTTTTGTCGTCTTTATTCAGCTTATTCTTTCGTTTGTATCGTATTTTTTACTATTGTGTTGCCTGCTTTTGAAATAAATACATAAATACTTCCTGTTTTCAAAATGGACGTCCATCCGGCCTCGGGTGCGTCATTAGTCGTACACTTGTCCGCGATGCGCAGGGATGCCAGCGTTTCAACTTAAAAATACATTTGCGATAAACAAACTGTCAGCCATACTTCAAACATTTATCATATGGTACATTCATCATTATCAGCAAAAGGCGTTCATCACTTGATTGAGATCTCTTGAGTCGCCTAAAAGTTTGTTCTCTAGACCTCATTCACCAACCTCGATCAGTTCGAAGGTCGATCTGTATGTGGCGGACATTTCTGAACCTTGTGACCCCATCGGCATTCCGTTCTACCAGCAATGTGTACCCTATACCGCTTTCGTTGCATGAACTCAATTGCTTTATAAAGCGTTAAAACGCATGTACATAATACAAACGAATCCTGGCAGACTTTGTCTTACAACAAACCTCTGTTAGCTTTGACATTTTTCTTTTGAACAATTCTTAATATTGATACTGACGGATAAGCTGGGGAAAGATGTTTCTTCTTCTTTCAGTGCCTCTCCACTACTGGAGGTTGGCCGTCAGCTTAGCGAACTTATTTCTGTCCTGTGCCAAGCGAAATAGTTCTTCCACGCTGGCAAGACCAGTCCACTCCCTGAGATTTTGCCCATCATTATGAGCTGGAGAAGCCCATATTTCACGTGTCGTGACATGGCCTAAGTATGCGACTTTTTTCTTTTTGACGGTCCGCAACAATTCGCGATTCTTACCGACGCGCTGGAATACTCGCGCATTGGAAATCTTCTGTGTCCAGCTAATTCGGAGTATTCTACGGTAACACCACATCTCGAAAGCCTCAAGAAACTTCTTGGTATTAGCTTTCAGAGTCCAATCTTCGCTACCGTACAAAACCACAGGCCAGATATAACCTTGGAGTATTCTTACCCTGAGCTTAATAGACAACTGGCTGCTGCCTAAAGCCTTACTCCTTTTCTTAAAGGTGGTTTGGGCGATTCCAATCCGGGTACGTATTTCTTGTTCGCTATCCCTTCTTCATTTACTCAAGGATGTTTAAGGAAGACGAATTGGTGTTAAATGTTTTTTGATGGAAAAATCCAAGATTTTTTTCAAATATATATAAAAAAATGTACAATAGGATATGTAGGTCGAATGTTAATCGATGACTTCACCACGGACCAAACTATCCTATAATTCAAGTAGAAACCAACGCTATATACATTCATTTCATTGCAAACAATCGGGTGGTTTGTAAAATAATATGTAGGAAAACAGTGTCTTGTCTAATTCTAAATATACATAATAAGTAAGTTTCATAAATACTCTCTAACTGTGCACTTATATAATAGAATATAATATGGAAAATTGCTAAGACAATTATTTAAATGAGTTTTTCGAACTTACGCAATTAATAGAATAGTCACTGTCTTCCATCTCACGCGGATTGTGATTATACACGCATTGAGATTAAAGGTTAGATGTCAGTCCGCGCGTATGTCTAATCACTCCAGGCTCGTGCAAAGCTAGACATTGTGAACCTTAGTATTCGGCTGATATGGCAACTTCAAATTCGGACATTTTGCTAATTTGAGTCCTCTTCCCCTTCCCTCCCTTTCCTTATAAGGATAGGATGGGAGCGGGAAAAGGAAATATCCTTTTTCCTGTCTATGCCCTCCTCTGTCCATTAAAGGTAGGCAGCGCATCTGTAACACATTTGCTTGTTCCGGATGTCTATGGGTGGCGCTCACTTAACATCAGGTGATCCGCTTGCTCGTTTGACACCTTTTTTTTAGTCGGCAGATATTATCAAATAATATTTTATTTATTATATATTGTGTTCATTCATTTCGTTCATATTTATATTGGTCATTTTCCCATCTGCCTCACACTCTATTTCCTTCCCTGCGCCCCCCTACAAAAGGTAAGATACTTAATAAAGATACTCGACTCGACAGGTCTGTCGGAGGAGAGTATCGCATCTCTACAGACTATTGTAACTGTACTGAGTAACCGTGAGCGAGGGCCTGCCGCATTGTAATGTTAATTGAATTTCCTTTACGCTGTCGCCGCTACTGAAAGCGAAGACGTTCACTTATAAATTATTTAAATAGCTAGCCGTTGTATTATTGTTTATTGATTTATTAATAAAATCGCTGAAGTATTACGCAAACGTCTTTGAATTTATTATAATGCTTACATAGCTGACATTCTAAAAAACTTTACAGTCTTTTCAGTTGCTCTAGTATTCTAATTATTATGTAATTAAATTACAGTATAGTAAAATGTAACATTTTTTTCAATAATAAATACTTAAACATCTTTTTACGCTACTCATCAACTCGCTGTCCTATTCCCATATCACCATAGTTCATACTGTATAGGTTTTGGCTACAGTTTGTAATTAAGGAACTTATTGGCAATCTGCAGTAAATAAACAAAGAAGAATCAGAAGAATAGAAGTGTTAATTCCTCATGTAGGTAGAAGTAGTTAAATATCATTGAAAAGCAGTGAGCCGCGCAGATATATTATATCCATGATCAGTGTTTCCCACATCGAATTCAGATCATTTACAGATACGAAGCATCTGGTGAACAAGAGCGGTTGTTTGTGATGCTGAGACAATGGCCGTATTGCGTAAATACACAGGCGTTGTTGCGTCACGACCGATGTCTCCAATCGTACTGTTTCAAAAACAAGATGTTGACACAAGTGCTCTCGCTGTGACTGCCCCTTCGAGAATCATCTATCGAATGTGCACGAACAATATAGATCTTAAACATCATATTATATTATAACCCGTGGAACAGAGTTGTCTTAATATGTTTTTATAGCTTTTGCTGCGATTGATGGGAAGGTCCAAGTACGCTTTCGTATAAAGGTTAACGATTTCTAATCTTCTAATGCGAATAGTTGTTTATGTTCGCTATTATCTCGGAAATATCTCTAATGATTTGAACGAAACGTATTTAAATATGGTTTTAATCCGTAAAAATGTGTATTCTCACAAGAAAACTAATTTTTATAGCGCCATCTCTTAGTCATAGCCAAAATTATAATAATAATAATATCCTAGGACATATTCACACACGGCCATCTGATCCCAAACTAAGCAAAGCTTGTATTATGGCAACCAGCTAACTGATATACTACATATACCAATTTTGTAAATACATACTTAGATAATTACACCGAGACTCAGGACAAAAAGACATGTTCATGCACACAAATGTTTGTCCTGGGTGGGAATCGAACCCACGACCTGCGGCGTGAAAAGCAAGTGTCAACAAACTACGCCAACCGGTCCGTCAAATTGGATAATAAATCGGTTTTCAATAAGACAACATTTTAATCGTACCTATAACATCTCGGAGAGGTAGCCCTTGATGTTTGTAGACATTATTCGAATAAAATAAAATCAAAAATCTACCGATTTTACGATGCCAGATGATTGCACACGCAGAGTGAAGTTCGGTCCACAGCTAGTATATTTAAAATTTTATTATGTGTTTAGACAACCGATAAACCAATAGCTAATGCGTAAGGTACATTTGTACTCTTCGTGTCATCTGTGGTCCGCAAAAAAGATCGGACTTTCTTCGATCGATTAGTCAAAAATGTAGCCAGACTAATTTTACAAAATATTTGCCGGAAATCACCTGTATCATTCCATTGCTGATGCCACTAATGAATCTCTTGATCAAATGCTAATGAACCACGCACGTGCTCGGATATCAAAGATAACATCACGACGAAACGTACTTGTCTAAGAAATTGATAACGCCTTTTAGAATAAAATCAAGCTACAGAACTATTTAAATTCTAATTTACCAAAGAATAGCAGTTAACATTTGTACAGAAACTTCGGAAAGTTGCTAAGAAAGTAATTTATAAAATGTATTTTTCTAACGACTGCTTGCGTGCCGAGGTCAGAGGAAGTTTTAAACTTAAAGGAATTAAACTACATCCCAGTCAATTATGATTCAAAGCATTGTAGAACTAGTCCGTAAAATGTTTTTACATAAAAAACTTAATCATGGCATCTCATTGACACAAACTGGTCACGATTAAAATACTCTTAGATGGTAATTAGAAAGCCATTTTAAGCAATAACTTTCTTAACTACAAAATATGTGCGTTGATGTGATTTGTAGTTATTTGCTATTTCTTGGTAGTCTTGCGATTAATTAAATAAATAAAAGATGACGCTCTTAATATTAACATTTTTAGTAAAAAATAACTTTTTTTACTGGAAAAATATAAAAACCGTGTCTAGATTAAAATTCATCCTAACTGTTCGAGCCGTATCCGAGATATATATATACAAGAATTGCTCGCAAAAATTGATTACAAGTGTAGCAGCCAGTTTAATTTGGAATTAAAAAAAAGAAAAGAAAGAAACAGAAAATTTAATGACCAGTGTTAACATGCAAATAAAAACTTTAAAATAGTAGATATATGTATTTGGAACGTTCGAAGAAGCGATGCAGGCGCGCGGTGCGGCCGTGAAAGGCGCGGGAGCTCGTCGCTCGTTTGCATTCCTCTCACCGGCGCAGCGCCTTCACGAATTTAGAGAGTCGCCTTTTGGACTGGAACAATTGTCATTCATCATTAGCACCGTCTAGCGGCACATTTTTCTTGTTAGCGAGCGCGGTTAATGACACACCGCCATGGCTTTATTGGGCGACTCCGGAACGCGCAAATAGGGTCATACAATATAGTCATATGACTGAATATGCGCCTTGTAGCCATCCACCAATGAAGGCATGTATCTTGAATTAGTTGGTCCAGTGGAAAGGATTATGATTTGCAATACTGTCCATGGAAAAATTAATCATCAGTAACCATAAGTTTCAGTCAAAGTCCTCGTTGTCTATCCATCCAAAGACATTAAGGATTTCCATTTGGCGCGATCCTGGCACAACTCTCTCGCTTCTTCATTTACGTAGCCGTCACTTAGTAGTATCAAATAGCAACAGAGTGGCGTGCTCAGTACAATGTGCAACAAATTGTAATCTCTGTAACAATATAAAAATTGTACTCCTGAGAGGAAAAATAAAAAAAATACATTTACGCATAAAAGCTCGTCGCGTAAGGGTACCCATATCGCCCTTTTATTATAATATTTAGTATTACTAATCTGATCAATATAAGTTCTTGGACCTCCCCTACCAAAGCTGCCACTCACTTTTGCAAAATGATTTTTTTTCGTTAGTCTCTCTTCATTGATACTTTCAACATACCTAAACCACTGAAGCATACCTTTCTCATTTTACATATAATCATCCATCATTGTGATATTCATTGCTCTGACAGTGTAATATAACGTTGTGAACTATCCTTGTTATGTTTATTATTTTATGATTAGATGGGTTATATGGTACAGAGAATTATTTTATTTAACGTCCAAACTCTTTACGTTTGGGTATTAAAAGAATTGTATTGAAGTTTTCCGAATTAATCAAATCTCACCAATCACAACGGCTTCCGTGAAATTAATTTGATTTTATTCACTCCGATAGTTACGGCCTAAAATAATAATTTCTAGATTTTAGCGCGCTCCGTTACTTCACAATGACGTCAATCTAATACAAACTAACTGTAACCTGGTATCGTCTGGAGGTATTTCGAAATTGGACTATGATATTAAAAATATAGCCTACTATGACATAATGTAGCTTTATAATAGTGAAAGAGTTCTGTTTTAGAGTTTGAAAATAACAACAAAGCACCAACGTATTCGTGACTCTTAGTAATTGTTGTGGATACAGTTATGACCACATGATGTCAAGTTACCAGTTCAGGTTGGTCGGTTGCCGTCATTACCAACAAATAAATATTCTTATAGTTTTAGTATCGACAAAAAATAGTTCCTAAGCTTCTATTCTCCTGTCGAGTAATAAATGAAGACCTGTCACGTCGGATATATGCAATGAGCGACTATAGAAGGCACTCGTCTTATCCAGTGTTTGTAAAACGTCTTGACAACGTGCGGCTGAGTCTGGCAAACTTATTATACGTGCCATAGCCGTGTGCTAGTAAAATGTTCAACAGAGGATGTCACAAACACTGAGTACGATCAATATGCTGTTTACGTACACGCAAAGAAACAACCATTCATTACCTTCCACTCAACTAATATCTATGTATGTATATATAAAAGAAGAAACTGATTGACTGATTTACAAAAGAAATCATCCAGTGATTTTGGCTAAGTCCTCTTATAACTTTTACACTCTGTTATTTGTACACGCTTATACAAATATGTATGTGCTGGTGCGTTACTGGAACTTTTTATGGCCTTTCTCTGGTATGTCACCAATTTGAAATTCAGCGTGTAGTTCATACTGAAACATTTCTGTCCACGTTGAGTACAGTGTGGTGAAATCTTTAGTTGTTTTTAATATGAAATCCTAAAATTACCAAGATTATATTTTAAAAAAATATACGCTGACGCCCGTAACCAAGAAGGGTAGGCAGAGATTATGTATTTCCATTTGACGCGATCCGATGACACATCTACGCATACAAGCTTGTCGGTTTCGGGTACTTCTTATATCGCCCTTCTTTAGTATGTCACTAATCTGATCGATATAAGTTCTCCTTGGACGACTCCTACCAACGCTGCCACTCACTTTTGCAACACGACTTGGTTACTCTATCTTCATCCTTCCTCCTCCTTTCAACATGCCCGAAACACCAAAGCATACCTTTCTCAATTCTAGTCATAACATTCAATTTTAAGCCACACTTTTCACTTTTAACGCTATTTTTAATCCTATTATTCGACGTCACGTAAGATTATATTTATACCATATACCTCTTTCAGCAGCCAGGTTTAATGCTGTCGTATATATGTCGCACACATTATGTCCATGCCAGGCCACAAGACCTCACTGGATATCCGTTTCGCTTTCTCCGTCCAAGAGATTAATTGCTTCAACGGTTAATTAAATATTTCAAACAAGATGAAGCTAAGACCATCACAACACTATAATTGGATAAGAAAATCGCTGATCGACTTGTAGTATTTTTATATATTATGTTTTTATCATATTTTTATATATAATTTATGTATGAATAAAATTTTATTATATTGTTATCAGACACGTGTCAAAGACTGTGACGTAAATGTCAGAACAAGTTTTGTATGTTTAAATGTTTTATAAATCCTACGGAAAATTTTGGATTAAAAATCTTCATATTTTAGTGAGTGAGTGAGTGAGACAGAAGACAATGAGGTTGTCATGGTAATGTTAAATGGTTGATATGCAACTAACGTTATTTGCTTTAATAATAGCAACTTTTTTGAGAAATTCTAAGCTATGCGCAGTACGAGTACAAGTTACAATAATTTCTAGCGATAACAAATAAGAAGCGAATTCTCGCGAAGTCGCGGACAACTGATAGAAAATAAGATACCTACTTAAATTTAAACACAAATTACTCATCGCTTTTCACAGGTTTCGGTTCACATAAGCAAGTCATTTTTACTGCGTACTATTCTTAGAAACTTTTTAGTAGGTACGTAATATTGTTCGAATTTTGTTAGTGGGTATATAATATTGTTCGGAACATTTTTAAGAGGTACATAATAATGTTCGTTTTTCATTTTAGTAAGTGCATAATATCGTGCATTTTTTTCGTAGAAACTGAAACCTTCTGTTACCTTCTGGCTAACAATAGAATTCCGATCGTAAGATATTAAACCGTTGAGCTATAATAGTTTAAAATGTGCATTACAAAAAGATTAAATAAATACATCAACTGCATTTTGTGCGTAATAGTAAACTTACTAAAGTTATTATTGAAATAGGAAATGAAGAAACTATCGTCCTTTCAGGAAATCGCTATCACTTACTATGGTGATTACAATTCATAAATGTTATCCTAGTACGAAGGAGCAAAAACACACGGAGGCAAAAAACGTAATTTTTTATTTGCATTTCAATTCGCGAGCGGTAAAGACATGGTACAGCAATATGCTAAATATACATGCGTGTGTTTACACAATGCTGTACTAGTCCCCACTTTAATGTATGGAAGTGACAGCTGGGTCTGGCAGGAAAAGCATGATTGTCGGGTTATATCGTTTAGATGCGATCCTTAAGAAGTACATATGTTAGGCGTGACATTGAATGATTGGATTAAAATACCATTATAAAGGAAAAGTGTCTTTAAAAGTGAACGTTGTGACTTGTTCTCAATTCTGAGAAAGGTATGCTTCAGTAGTTCGAGCATACTGAAAGGATGAATGAAGAGAGAATGACGAAACAAATTTACGTAGCGAAAGTGAGTGGCAGTGCTGGTAGGGGACGCCCTAGGAGAACTTATATCGATCAGATTAGTGGCTTACTAAAAAAGGCGATACAAGGAGCATTGATACCCATACCATATCATACCCATAACCGACGAGCATGTATGCGTAGATGTATGAATGTAAAAGAAGCGAGAGGGTTATGCCAGGATCGCGCTTAATTTAACCCATGATCTCTGCCTACCCCTCTGGGTTACGGACATATTTATTTAGTTATAATTGTTTATTAATGTAAATAGTTCTGATCAGTGGTGGCGCTACAGAGTATAATATTTGGCAGATAATGATGTGTTTAGCAATGATATAAATACGTCACTTCGGCTCAAAATTGGCATGCAAATTTGGGAAATTAATAATCAATTCTGGATGGTACAAACAAATGATATTTTAGATGCTATATACTATTCCGTGTTAAATCTGCTAAGAAAGTAATTTAATTAAGTTCATATGAACAGGATGAGAGTGAAATTGAACAGGACCGAACTCGACCGTACCAGGCAGTACCAATAGCGACGCTATCTCGATTAGCGCGTGATTGTTGTTTTATATTACTAAATAGACTTCAAATATCTAATCCTATCACGTAATACTGTTGCCGTGACCTTAAAACCAGTTTTTTTTTGACAGTAGAGGAAATTTAGAACTTGAAATTCCCTATACAACTAGTACAATGTAAAAAATGACGATGAATTAATTTTTACGCAACGGTCTGCTTTAGATTTGTAATTAAAACCTTTTCACCGCACTATTTGAACTTAAAATATCCTAGTAGTTATGAAGGTCGATTTTAATTCTAGACAGGTCAAGACTTAAACAATCATAGTAACAAAAATTAATGTAAAATGTTTTTGGTTTAACTAATAATAAGTTTATTGCTAAACTATGCTGACGCGATAAGGGACTATGCTGACGCAATAAGGATATAATCAATTGTGAAAATATTTAAATTTTTGTTCCATTAAAATGTATGGTGTGTTAGTTTATTCAATGTGAAATGTTGTAAATTTAAAATTGTGAGTTATTCAAACTTTTCCATGGTAACGTATCGAAGCGATCCCACGGCTGTATCGATAAGGCGCACGTGGTACGCCAACTAATTCCGATCCGATAACCGGCGTTACGTAAACCTTTGGTAAAACTATGTTTTATGATTAGACACGAATGCGCATTACCAATACGATTGAACTGTACTTGCATTGCGTTATTGCAGTGTTGTCGGTTTTTTCCATCTAATAAATCAATCGTTAGATTTTTTTACATGATAAACAGTTTTTATTGTATAACAGTTTTATTACTGAAATCTTTTGAAGACAATGACCATAACGCTATTTCTAATGCTTGTGTTTTTTTAAAGCACATTAATATAATTTTAATAAAGAAATAACTTAAGCGTATGAGTGCAAAGAAATATCCGATTCAAAAAAAATTTAATCGTAAACAAAAGTTTTTTTTAAATAATATACTAACGTAACTGGAAATGTTAAAATTCCGTTGTTCCCTTTCTGTTAGAGGTTGCCGGTTTTTTTTTAATAA
This sequence comes from Papilio elwesi, assembly GCA_029849275.1. Lineage (NCBI taxonomy): Eukaryota > Metazoa > Arthropoda > Insecta > Lepidoptera > Papilionidae > Papilio > Papilio elwesi. The sequence continues at coordinate 11,439,134 of CM056691.1, read as the reverse complement.
CTATTGAATCCGTGAACGGGTCAGATAAAAGTCAAGGTCGTATCTTGGCAAAAGGACTTGAAATGACTAGCTTACGTCCCTCGGATTGCAATGTGAGCGTCGGTGATTGGCAAGTAATCTTTGTTATTTTAAGACACTATTTGTAATAGACAAGATGGGAATGCGGTTAAATTTTAAATTTAGTATTGCAATAAATATACACAAGTAATTATGAAGCGTGTTTCGATATTCATGTTATGGAACATTTTTCTTTAAATTATTTTTTTATAACCAAGTAACCAAACCAAACAACTTTGCCATTTGAACACGCGTTATTTGTTCGTCTTGAAGATATTATGTAAGCATCCATCTGTGTATCAATTAATGTAATCTTTAGACGTGGTTCTTGCCGACTTCATTACAATGTCTTAATTGGTGATGAAAATAGCGCCATCTGGTTCAAAATTGAGAGATTATAGGTTAACCACCAGACTTTTAATTGTTTATTTTTAGATTTTAAGTTATAATTATTACTTAAAAGTCGAAAAAGTAACTGAATTCAACACCATTACTACAATACGCATATTACAGATATTGTATACTAAACGCTTGGGCTCGTTAATGTTTTTTTCTTATGGAAGAAAGTGGTAAACGGGCAAACGTTACCTATCGCTTCTCATAGACATCTAGAACAAGCAAATAAATCAGATGCTGCTTTTATTTTGGACAAAGGAAGGGATATTCCCTCGCCCTCCCTGTCATCTTCCTTACTAGGATTTCCATATCGAAGCTTGTGATTAAAATCGGCATTCTGCAATCTGAGGTATAATGTGCAAACAAAATTATTTTATTCTATACCGATACAAGAAATCGATCGTATTACATTTGTATGCGTCATAACCGATGATTTTAGCCAACAAGACAGCTTTGCTACAGGAAAATGATTATTTTCCTCTTGGGTTGTACAGCTCTATCGTTATTCGCCAATTACGAGAAACATTTGATGCATGTTAAATTAGAATTTATAATTATTTCTGTACTATATAAACTAACAAATAAACATGCACCTGTATGTACCAACATCATTAGCTAACAAAGAAGTTACAAGTTCAGTCAAACAAAAGTTAAATATCATTTTGCATATGGCAAATTTGATTTGAACGAAGCATTAAGATTTATTTTGCAATAATAGTATATGGCTTGCGCATTTGGCGGGCCAGTTGGCGTGGTTTGTAAGATACTTGCTTTAAACGGCGCAGGGTTCGATTCCCACCCAGGAAGGACAGACATTTCTGTGCATGAACATGTCTGTTTGTTCTGGGTCTGAGAGTAATTATCTATTCAAAAATGTATTTACAAAATAAAAGTAGTATATCAGTTATCTGGTTGCCATAGCACAAGCTCTGCTTAGTTTGGGATCAGATGGCCATGTGGTGAATATGTCCTAGGATATTATTTTATGAGGAGGTAAAAATGGTATATAACAAGGAGAGAGATAAAAGTGATATGTCTGTAGGGATAGGGTAAGACAAGATGGATGGATTTCGTAAAAAGTGATTAAAACAGGACTAATTTGAAGGATTATAGATCGATTTAGAAGACAATTAAGCACATAAATTGGAAACAGGGCAGCGAATGAATGAAATGCTTTATCGCCAAACGAATACGACGCTCCCTCAGTGTGAAATTGTTACATTTTTATTTTAATTTATTTGTCCACTGAAAATTTAATTCTTTTTACCGCTGCACTTTTGTCTTAATACGTCGTTTCTAACGTATCTACTATTCCATTCATGACATACATCATTATCTCCCTGCTCTTTTCCTACTAAGTGGTGCCGACACAACAGGTTTTTGAATTCCAAATCAATCTATCATCCGTCATTTCAGTCCTTACACCTTTCTAAATCATGTCCCCTTTTGCGAAATCCATCCATGTTTTCTTAGGTCTACTCTTGCCGGAATATCCCTCCACATTCACATCTAAAACTCTTCTTGACGCTTGCCCATACCATGCTAATCTTTTGCTCAATACTACAACTTCTAAACTAAATAAATGACAAAGTAAAATTTTTGATAATCCTCCATGAACATGAAATAATAAATGTTGGGTCATCAGACTACAAAGTAGTCTATCTAAAGGTCAAAGTGAAACCTGATAAGTGTTAAGGTAAAATCGTAAAGAATCGAATTTCATAATAATTTAGTGCCGATAGTGTACAAAATTAAATCTGGTTCACATTCAACCCTTAATTTGTTTTAATAACAAATATATGTACATATTATGTATATGTATCAATAAATAAATTGGTTTTGTCTACATGATTACTATATTTTGTTTTCAACGGAATTGTTTTGCAAATGCGTGACATTTCCTTTGTTCCAAAAAATATGTATGCACATGAAAGTTTTCCAAAAACTAATTAAATTACGTACAATTTTATTTTTCTAACATTTAATTGATCCAAAAATACGGCCGAACTGTCAAATGCGTGAAGTTAATACAGTCGGTTAGGTTTTACAAAACAAAAAAACAAAAATTTACTTTATTACCCAAAAAAAACCATAAAAATAGAGGTAAAAACAAATCAACTCACTTTTCTTAATTTTTTTTTAATTTTCCGCGTAACTTTTTCTTTTATCATACCTTCTTCTGACAGTAACAAACACAAGAAAAAAACATACAGACGAATTTATAAATTAAAAGCAAAATTAAATAGCGCCTAAGAAGTCCGGTGTATGTTTCGTGCCCACCGGACTAGTTTCGAGCCTATCGGAGGCCCTTCCTCAGGGTGAGTGGGACTAGGTTTAGTTCGCGGTCTCGGTGTCTCGCACCATCGGTGCGACCGCGTGAGACACCGGACTACACGTGAGTTAACCCGTCATTTAAGTAGTCTATTAAAAATGCCTCATGAAGCTTAATAATATTTATAACAGCTAGTTTTTAAATGGCACAAGTTAAACTTGTAACCATATCTTACATAATCGGGCTGAGATAAGTGCGCGGGTCAATGTGACAGAGGTAATGTCGCGGTCACCTTACTCACAATATACACATACCAGATAATCAATCTCCTGTTTGCTTATGGATATTTAAAACACAGCTATTGTGCTGGCAACGTAAAACAAAAACAAACCCGTCACACAGTTCGTAAAAAAATATAATAGTATAATAGTTTAACAAATTTTTACATTGTTTTTAGGGTTCCGTACCCAAAGGGTAAACGGTAGCAGCAAAAAGATGTATCAATATTTTGTAGTGTACTGCGGTATTTGTGAGGTCGTGGTATTTCCCCTGTGCAGATCAGCACTTTTTACAGTTTTAGTTTTCAAATGTCCCGAACGTATTACAAAAAGGCTTAAGGTACATTTCTATATGTAAAAGTAAATAACATAGCGCCGTACAACATTTTGTGACATTTGAGCCATAAAAAGTGTCTTTTAGTGTCATTACTTTATGATATCAAAAGAGTTAAAAAAACTGGTTGTCACCACAGATAAAGTGAGGCATAGATGTTCAACCGGATCCATGGCAGTCGCGTCGGTTTCACCGGACAATGGCGTTAGCTTACGTAACCCAGCCGAAAACGTTCAGTTAGTTAAACGTTATCAAGTGATAAATTTTATTCGCCCACGCTCGAACAATCCATTTATTCCAGGTTGATAACAAAATATTACATATTGCGAACGATATTGAATATAGATGGTGCGGGGGTTGGTTTGAACTTTGTTATCATGTCCTTTTGGATTATCTTGATATTTGATTCTAACAATAGTACAGCTTGCAGTGGTATTTGTTTCACAAATAGATCTACTCGGGGAAGTAACACCAACTTAAAAAACACGAGCGTAAACTATCAATATTTGTGGGTCTGCATTTCGCTCGATAAGTGTGTTCTTCCTTCCTTGGCTTCCTTTCCTTTCTCGAAAATCACTTATCTTTTCGAGATAGTTATTATTTCTAATGTAACCTATGATTCCCTTCTATACTAACTTAAACTTTGACGTAATGACGTCAAGTATTGACGAAAAGACGATATCCCTTCGACAGATTTTAAACTGTCGAGAAATGGCGTCAAATTGTAAATGATTCCATCAATTCGCAATTTGCTGACAGCTTATAATATGCCTGAAATTGTAAACTAACAAAGTTAAAAATCGGTCTATGACAGTCTCAAAATAACGGATGACCCTTTCTCGTTAATACAAAAAAATTAACGTACAAAATAGGGTTCAGTATCTTTTTGTAATAAATTTCTTCTACTTTCTCAAATCAATAAAAAATATCCGACAGTACAGATAATGTTTTTATAAACCGCACAGAAGAACTGATCGTGAGAGAATCGAAATGTTTCTCTTTTATCTATATACTCGTATCTATTGATACAGATTATAAAACGAGCCTCTCGTTCCTGCCATTCAGTCAAAATGTAAACTTTCACAAACGAATCGACGACCATGGTCCCGATGTTAAACACCGACGTCTGAGTGACTGACTACTGTTCATTGTCAGTATTCATCAAACTTTCGATTTGCTTAGTAATTGTGAATAAGTTTCATGGTTTTATAAACTCAACTTTTTCTGTCGTGTCTTCATTAACGAGCATTGTCATAGTTTAACCAATTAACACAAAACTTAATGATTTATATACCTTAACCTGTCTTACGGATCACACCGTCTGTTGGTGAGAACTCTATGAAAATGTATTCACTAACTTTTAGGATTCCATAACGAAAGGATAAAACGGGACCCTACTATTACTAAGACTCCGCTGTCCGTTCGTCTATATCTCACGAGCCGGAATAGTAAGACAGTTGAAATTTTCACAAATGATGATGATGATGTGTTTTTGTTTTCACAACACAAAAAATAATAAAATACATATTTTAGGGAGTTCCCATACAACAAACGTGATATTTATAAATAATGGTACGGAACCCCAGTCCGATTCGCACTTGGCCGTTTTTTTTAAACAGAGATGGCAGGCGAGCAAGGGGTTCAGCTTATATTAAGTGATCGCTACCCATGGGCTTCCGCAACCTGCTAACGTGAGTTGCAGTTTAATGGATAAAGAAAGTAATTACAAATAAAAAGGATATTTCATTTTTATTTAGTAGTTTCCTCTTTCCAATCTTTTCCTGACTGAAAAAGTACCATATTTAGGCCGTCAGCAGCTCAAGCGAAGCACATAATACTTCTACTTCCTCGTGTCTTCTTCGAGGACATTATTTTATAATATTTTTTCAAATATTGGCTGGAGTTCTTCAACATTTTAATTCCATGTGGGTAGGAAGATTGTTAATCAACGCCCATTAAAGATTACATTCTCCTCTCGGTTATCGACGCCTTTCGGCGAGAAGTTTCTCTGCACAATCTCAATTACGTAATTACACGCCGATAAAAATCCAATTAAAAGCCACACCGTCGCCGAATGCACTTACAACTGACGCCATTTTACTACGCATTTTACCGCGCTGTTTTCATTTAAAAACTAAGTAAATTGACTGCGGTCTAAAATCTAAGACTAGAATGGATCAACATTTTTGACCGTCTTGGGACACATCTTATTTTTTTATTTAAACAAGAAATTGAAAGAAAATTCCTTGGTAATTTATATGTAAACATGATATGTGAAAGCAAATGACATCAGACGAGTCTGTAATCCACGACGGGATCATTTATCACAATGTGTAACAAATGATTCACGTAATTGTTATATAAGAGATGATTTGCGATGAATCTGGGGCGAGCGCACACCGCGTATGTCATAAGTAAATTAGTAGTAGGACAAATCCAATAACACGTTCCACTCAAGGATTGTGTTCAGAGGTAGTCCTGAAGATGCGTAATAGAGACCAGTTATAATTATTACATTCGTGCGACAGATGTTGTCGCAGGCTCTACCACTGTTAGAACTGGCAAGGCTGTGATTTCATCGACTTTAATAGTGTTTTTATAGAAGGTGGCAAACGAGTGAGTGGTTCGCTAGATATTAAGTGGCTGCTACCCGTAGACATCTGCAAGAAGCTAATGACTTACAGATGCGTTACCTATCTTTAATGGACATAGGAAAGGATTAAAAGAAAAAGGATATTTTCTCATCCTATCCATCCCCTCCCCCGTCAAATCCTCTTTCCCTTTCCGTCCTTCCCTTATTAGAAAAAGATGGTATGGGTAACTTTACGCCTTCTTCTGTAGTCTCTCGTCTTCTTCACTTCTTCTCTGAGGCACTGGTATTTAACCGATCGAGCCGACCCATTCGTGCAACAGATGTTGTTGCCGGCTCTACCACTGTTAATTCTAGTATTATATACGAGTAGTACTCTTAGTAGTAGTAGTAGGGGGCTACTTTACCGACTCCTCCACGACTAGCGCGTATTTTGCGTGGAGTAGTACTCTTTGTACATATCAAACTATCTGACCACTCAAAATGCGTGTCTTTATAAAGCAGTGAGTTTCATTGGCTTGTTAAGGATTTAGAAAAAATTGAAAATCACAAATATTTGTTTCGGTTCAGGGTATTCACCTTGTGGTTGTGTTTGTACTATGTTTTAGGTATACTTGTGTGTTTTACATACATTTAGTCAGTGTAGAAATTCAATTTGCCAGTCGGCATTGAAGTTACGCTCGGGCGATGCTGATGCATTTGAAATTCTCTAATGCAACGCTTCACGAAGTCGACAGCGGCAGGGTTCCGTAGAAAACTTATCTACACGTATCATACATTGGAAGAATTAGGTATTAAACCGCGGCAGTCGGTATAGTCAAGTTTGTCCTAAAACAAACGAGGTTGGTTCCATTACCTAAAAAGCGTAGGAACCGCTTGTGCAATGAATCACAGATACCTCACTATGGACTGACTCACATCGACCGGGACGACAACGATACAAGTACGATTTTCGCTCCTTTCTTCCCAGCGAACCATTCCTTTATGATCAGACACTGACTCAGAGGTGATACATTCCAATAGAGTCAATAGAATAAAAAAATACTAGCAATTGTAACGATCTTATGTTACGCAGACCTTTATTCAAAACATAAGGGTCAATTCAGACTTAAATAATATGGTTTTTAATCTAATTGAATAAAGTGTTTTATTAGTATGGTATTTGTATAAATTTCGATGTAGACTCGAGCATTTCATTGAGCTTGGTGACCATTTTTATAATTAAACAGGTGGCCCGGCCCGTCTTCGCCCGGGAAGGTAATACTAGTTAGTATATGTAGTTAAACTAATTACATATGTTGATCCGATCGCTACCGAACGTCACAGAATCCGCTAGGTCAATCCGAATAGTTCCTGAAAATGACGTAGAAATTGGTCCACCCGTTTCGGAGTCGGTAACATGCACATCGGTAAATTGGAAGAAAATAAAATGGCTTATGTAATTTTTTTGCTTTCGAGAAGCTCTAAGCTATGTCCTTACTAGATGGCGCCGTACATCTTATTTATTAATAAGGCGTTAAGCTACGTAAGAACTTGAATGGGTTGTAATCCTGGCTAAATTATGCGACAACATTGCATTGCGCTGTTGGAGTTGATACGGGAATTGTAAATTCTTAGTCACTTAGAAGTTTCACTTAGCTGAAATTCTCTTCAAATCACAACGCCTTTACTTTTGTACTTCCATAGTATAAGACAGGAAATTGAAGGCGGAAATCTGTCCGTTAAAGGGCGCACAAACAACCTTATAGTCTACAAGATTATTCAATTATATTAGCTTATTAATGACGTCATAAATCGAACTGGCAAGGATTTCGGCGCTCTGTATTAAAGTGGTTTCTTTTTATATAATTTTAACTATAATACCGGATCCGGTTGTCGCTTTTCCTTGAGCTTAAAAGTCGTATGTCGTATCAATGTCGTGTTCTTACATAATCTTTTTGTTTCTAATAAAATATTGCCAGTTAAAAATTAAATCTCATCGCAATGGTAGAAATTAACAGATAATTATTTTTGTATAAAGAATAATTTACATAGAAATTGTGGAAATAAGAAGAATATAAAAGATAATTGAAGTACAGACATGAAGATAATTGACATGACAAGTCTGTTTCGATCCTTATCTAGATTATGTATCCTCAGAGTCGTTATAATATAAATGCCAATTTCGGTAGCTGTCTCTAAAATGTAAATTTGGATGTAAACCTGAACTAAACATGTAAAAATCAGGACAAAAGGACCTATCATGTGGGAGTGTTGTTGTAAGCAGTAGTTGTTTTGTAAATAAAATACTAAATGCGTTGATAATAAACAAAGCAAGGCAGACAAACAGTGCAGTGGCACAAGGTAAATGGGGCACGCGATCCGTACCGTAATCCATTCCGGCGACCCGTCCTCCGCCCAACAACATAATTATCTATCATTTTATAAATGCTGCTATAATAAACAGAAGATTTTTGCATAAATAATTTAAATTTTTCACAACAGCATTAAAATTAATAACTTGTAAATGTAAAGTTTATTTGATTTCGTGAGTTATGGAAGGGGTCCATGATAGGTATTCCTTATATAATATTATTGAAGACGCTATAATTACTATAAACATGTATAATACGCGATAAAAAATAATTTTTAAAATTAGTTTTATTTGAATGTGTAGTATTCGCGTAAATATAAGAAATCGTTGAACTTACTTTATAATCTATTTCAGAAGATTAAAAAAAAACACTAAGCAATAAGTATACCATCTATGACGTTTGACGTCACCAGATGGCGCTATTTCCAGACAATGTAGTATTTTATTAATATAATATATTTTATTAATATATAATCTGTGTACATTTCATGGTCACGAACAGTAAAATTTATAATGACTGTAATGATTTTAACATGTGTAGGCAATGCGCGGAACGCATCGCGACTGCGTAAGACAACCGTTGTGGAGTTGGAGCCGGCCTCACAGACTTTAATTACTGCTATGCAACCACTTTGCTTTGGAATTTATTTAACGTGCGTTGTACTAAAACGAAACTTATTTTTTTATCGGATTATACGGTAATATGCGTTAAATCATATAAGAATTTTGCGATCCTAAATACCTATCTGAAATGTATATAGTAATCTGAAATGTATATATATGTATATAAATAAATGATTATTTTGCAACTCCAGAGGGAACTGAGACCATTTACCACGGTCCACATCACTCCTGCTTCTTCGACATTCATACATCAACGCATATCCTTAATACCGCCGTACTTTAGTATGTCACCAAAATAATCGATATAAGTTCGCATAGGAAGATCCTTTACAACACTGACATTCACTTTCGCAGCATAAATTTTCATTCATTGTTTCAACTTGCCCGAACCATGACCCCGAACCCGAACCCGAACCGGAAAATGAGCAAGCGGTTCACCTGATATTAAGTGACCGCTACCCATAGACATCCACAACAAGCAAATGAGTTTCAGATGTGAAGCCAACCTTTAATGGACAGAAGAGGATACATCAACAGGAAAAAGGATATTTCCTTTTCCTATTCATTCACTGCCCCGTCCAACCCTCTTCCCCTTGCCATCCTAATCTTTGTAGGAAACGATGGGAAGCGGAAGAGACCTGACAATGGGCCTCCAGTGCCTCACTCAGACGAAACGCAGAAGTATTAAATACTCCTACTTCGCCTGTCTTCTGTCAGGTATTGGTATTTTACCGGTCGAGACCCATTCGTGCAACAGATGTTGTTGTCGCGCTACCACTGTTACTTGTTTTCTTATGTTTGTTTTACTTTTATGATTACGTACGCGTTAAAGTTGGACCTGAATCAAGCTATATGAAAGCAGTATGTGCGATTGTAGACGGAAGGAAGTGAGCGGGGAACGGTTTCCGAGGTCTACTTTTTAAATGATTACGGCACGACAGATAGCCGCGTTATATTGACCTCTTATGAGCTCGGATGTAAGCACAATCAGTCGCGTTTTAATCGATTGTTATAAGCATACTAATGTATACATACATAAACCAGTATATCGAGTATGGGTCGCAACTCTCCTGTATATAGAATGTTCAGGCAACTCAATGCAATCGTGAATTATTTAGTTATTTTTTCCGATTCTATAAATAAGTTTCGTCAGACAGTTAAGTTTAATGGATCAACCGATACTTATATTAATATATAATAACAAATCAGCCTTTTCTAGAATGTTTCCCACTACAGGGACACCGGCCTCCGCTCCGAGAGAGGGAATGAGCCGTAATCCACCACGCTGGCCCAGTGCGGGTTGGTGGATGTCACATGTCTTCGAATTTGGTGGTTCTAAGAACATGCCGGTTTCCTCACGATGTTTTCCTTCACCGTTCACCGATACTTGCAATTGACAAAATAGTTCGTAGAAGTACGTACATATAAACCTGATTGTAAATTGTACTACGTTGTATTCGTCTATAAGTAACTGTGCATTGCCGATTGCCATTAAATAAATACTAGCGATCGGTCCAGGGTTCGCACGTATAGCATTGGATATTATTTTTGACTTCTTTTCTCGACCGTTATTTTGTTCCCTAGTTTCCAAAAAAAAAATCTGTCGCTTAAAGAGAATTGATGGATTAAATTTTATGACACGTGTATTATTTTTTTATTCCATAACACGTGTGTACCAGATGATATATCAAAGGAGGCATAAACCTGCGTCCATTGTCTTTGATGAATCAGGTTAAACTTGCTGTTATTTATAGACTAGATGATTGTCTCCTCATTCACTGTAGAAAACAACTCATTTTATTAATCTTGGACATAAATACAATACATTATATGAAAACAAGACGTATCCCTGTTGAATACTGAGTAAAGCCTCATATAACTGAGAAAAGCAGAGAATTTGTCATGCTGTAGCGATGTTAAAATTTGACTATATTGACATATGCTTCATAATCGGCTGAGTTTAGAATCACCGATAGCGCACAAGTACAACACTAAGCCATATAATATAATTACGCTTGCAATGACTCCCACTAGAGCCGATCTCGTTGCTCTGGTCTATTTTTAAACTTAACTAGCTTTTGTCTTTGGCTTCTCTTCCGTAGCGCTCTGTAGAAACATTATAATTCATGAAATATTTTATATAGTGTGGGGTGGGTAGTTTGCAACGCACTCGTCCTCTTTTAAATCGGTTCTGTAAAAGGATAACGGACACTCAAACGGCAACAGAAAGGGCAATGTTTCTGTGCAAGAACCGAATCAGAATTGATGATACTAGCACAACGAAAGCAACCGATATTGCTTGAAGAATTGCTAAACTTTATTCTTATTATGCATGAACAGACTAAACAACGTTAGGCCTCCCACAAAATGGACGGCGATCTGGTAAAGATTGCTTTGCGGATAAAGATGACAATATCTAACAGTGACTGCCCTTTGGCAGATGATAGTGGTCATAACTATGATACTTGAGTTACGCGTTATACAAAGTTTACACTTGCTGGATCTGGGTACTGTAGATTTTACTAACAATTTACCCCAGAAACTGCAAATGTTACATGCTAGTACCATTTACCGCTATTTGTTTTCAGGTTTATGCGTATCTTTGACACTATTTCAGGGCATAAATGTCATTGCATTCAATCATCAGCTGGTGAATGGTATCTATCTACAGATGGAAGTCATGGCGGTATAAAATTCTTGATCATATTCTCGGATGGCAAGTACAATGACAGTGTAATCGTGCCACGTGCTATTATAATACTTCGATTATTCATTGACCGGATTAGCCGAGCGTCGATCGGTCTGCCACAGATCTGGGCCGGGGCACAAGGCGGAATGCACCGCTTGCGACACACACACAGATATACTGATCGCCGCACCATTCTCTATGACGTCATCTTTAAATGCCAAACACAATACGAAACTATGGCCCCATTCATGAGGAAGATCGTTTACGAAATTTATTGCTCGAACTTCTGTCACACTTCTGACGTCTTTGGACAAAACTTTCCCTATAAGTGTCATGAAACTCTGTGTGATGTGACTACTCAACTGCCTAGTAGTTACAGCACCCGGCTGCTACGCAGGGCGTTCTGCGTGCAATATCGTTACCGTTTGCGACAATTTACGCACCGTTCTTGTAGTGGGTTAGGGCGCCCAAACATGCAGTCAGCATCGTGCATATTTGAATGTGGAACATTTTCGACGAACTTATTTTAATTTAATTTTCTTGTATTCAATTTTGAATTTTTAAAGTTAAGATACAGCCGTTTATTTTTTTTGATTATTTATTTATTTTTAACTGTTGTCGCGCCTTACCATCTGTTTCGAGTTTTCACTTCTCTCGGCAAGCATTACGACTGGCTGAGGTTTTTATATTACTGACGAGCAATGAAACAAATAACAAAACGTTACCCGAACCGAACAAAGTCTAGTTTCGTTTCGTAATAAGAAAACATCTCCACTTTTAATTTATAATAATATTAAGCTATTTTATTAGCGTAAATCTGATGTGAATATAAGTGAATAGATTTCGTAGTTTTTTTTTATCTCAAGTTCTCAGCATTGAACGGGCCCAGAGATAATGCTTCCCTTGCTCGTCGGCTCGTATCCCACGCCACCTCGGATGTAGCCCGCTCACCGCTCTCACGTTTGAAATTGCCACGCTTTTTGACTGCGGCCCGGCAACCGGTACCCGCCTAAAACCCGTTACCTCGATAATTTCATAATTATAACGAGCTAGTGTGTTGGCTTGTTGACGATTAGCTACAGAAAAAGTTGAGGGAAACTATATAGAAGAGCTTGCTATATTATGGAAAAATTTCTAATAGGATATGGCATTGCGGTACGAGGTCGTAGAGGTCCAACAGATGTGGTTAAATACAAATACGATATCTTTTACCTTTATTGTTATATTTCAAACATAACTTTGCATTGTACGTTGATTAACATTGACGTCGAAGCTTTGTTAATTATATGTCCTATTAATTAATCATATATCTATACACATTTTAAAGTTATGTAAGATAGTGTTTACGCTTTAATTGGCCTGATTATGACCTGATTATTATAATTGCTGACTTTTGACTTTGATGCCAATAAGGATTCGTAAAGACAGTTATTGTTTTATTAATTTATATATAAAAAAATTACGTAGGTACATATAATTTCTACGCTCGTCATGTCGTCCAATGTAATTATTTGCTTCCACATTCATATTGTATATTTCATAAAATAGTAACAATATATACTGCGTAAAGCTATACGGACCATTCTTATTTTCTAGTCACGCTCTGAATCCGTCAATTACTATCTACACTACAGATAATACATTTTTATTACGTTTAACAGTATACTGTACGAAAAAGAAATGCCAGGAATGACGGCAAAGTCGTGCGGATAGGCTTGTGTTGGTTAGCGGACCGTGGCGATACAAATACGTCGCGGTAGTGAATGAACTGTCTTAAAAATTTGGTAAAAATTTTATGTTATCATTTTTTTACTCATACAAATTTAACGCAGATTTAAAGTTTTGATTTTTAATTTTTATACATGTTTTCATAGAAGGTATCTTCAATTTTGGTCTCAATTCAATATCCTAGTTCAAAGTTATTCTATAATATTCATGGATATCTGCAAAGAAGTTGCAAGCAAAATTAAAACAAGAAATTGTTTTACACGATAAACGCTCTGAAACTCGGAAGAATCGCTGTAGCTTCAATAAAACTATAAAATAAGTAATAAACTCGTTACAAAGTTAAATTAAGTACTGAATATGTGACGATATATATTGAAGAAGTTTCAAACTAATAAAAAATATATTTTTTATTCATAAAGTTTGTAATAAAACTTTACTAAGAATATCAATCTTCAAACTTCAATTAAAGACTTCTTGCACCACTCTCAAGAGTCAATAAAAAAAGCACAATCTAATACATGCGAGTAAAAATGTAACGGTATTATTGATGAAAATGTTCGACACCTCTTTGGTCACGCCCATGTGGTTCAATGACATTAGTCTATGAAATTAAGATGGCGGACATTACACTGACAGATGACAGTGTAAATTTTAAATTAATAAACTGCGATTTTTTGTCTCGTTAGCAGCAATCCTGTTGTATTACGGATAGTTTCTTTTGATCGTACAAATTTACAATACAATATGATAATAAACACCCATCGCCTAATGACTTACAGTAAGTTCTGCAAAACAATATAAATAAATTAAATGAACAATGCTTAACTCAAAGGTTATATACCTCCAGATGGATAACCTGAGACCCAAATGTGAGGACTTTGTAAAGTCCTGCTGATTCATTAGTTTCCCGACACACGAATGCAAAATGTCCGTGTTTGTTTTTTAAAACACCGACCAAGTTCGAGTCGGACTCGCGTCCGAAGGGATCCGTACCTTTATCTATATAAACGGCATAAGCATTCGCGGCAAAAATCAAGCTTCACTTTTGAATGTTGATTTTGTATCGAGCGCGGTATCTGGAGGTACATAAAATTGTTACTGTAAAATTTACACCCATTTGCCTACTACTCATGGACTATTACATAGGACCTGAGTCGGATGACGTCACGGTGACGTGTGTGTGCAGTGCATAAAAAGTTTGCGTCGTGAAGTATTGTAAAGAGACTTGACGCTCGTTCGGGAGTTGACGAGTCTCATGCTATTGTACACCCGTTGATCATTCTTTATTTATTTTATTTTTATTTGTTATTCTAAATCAAACATAAGCACATACCATATAATGCTATACTATTTTATATTATATAAATTCTTCTTCAAAACATTAAGATTTGCTGTTATAATAAGTGATTAATAACTTAATGAAGCAATTTCTAGATACGTACAAAACAGATCATATATATGTTTTACACATAGTATCGCTATCTGTTGCATATTTGTTGCAACGAAATCTGCAACTAATTCGAATATAGACTGCATAATGAAATCATTAAATCGGTAAACATTTTTATTGGTTGTAGATTCAATTAGTAACATTCCGATATGGAGTATAGCGTTTCTAAGCGCTCTGTAAGGCTCCATGCTTCATTATCATAACAGGATTTTTATTAGAAGCGCATTTCATTAGGAGAGGTTGTGTGACATTTACAGCGCGGTGTTACAATATTGTTTTTAAAGGTTAGTTCTGCGTCCAGGTGGTAGCCGGACATTTGGCTTACGATTTTATATTAATAGCTTAGAAAAATACATGTTTACATTTTTCGTATCGAAACAAAATTTAACTTAAATTCGGCGACGACACTAACGTTGATAAGATCATTGTCCATTAGATGATCACTCACTATATTTCTATTTTAAATTTTTCAACTAAATGATTTTCGTGACTCGATATAACTATGAAACTGAAGTATTCATAAATCAACCTTACACATTTAATATTATTGTTAGTGCGGTCGGAACACGGATGTCCGTCTGTCCGTACTTGGAAGTACCGTATCGTGACGCAAGTCACGAATAAATGTTGTTCTCTTAGAACTCGGTTAACAGTTATGCAGAGACTTGCCGTCAACTTGTAATTCCCATTTGAAGATGTTTTAAAAACATAGTAACATATAAACCTTTTATAAACAAGAAATATATCCTTAAAAGTTCTTTCTTAAACCTCATAGTTTTCCAGCTTTAATAATTCGGATACACTGCACTTGGATGCTAAATCCCAAAATGAAATTAACTGTAGTAACGTTTTGTCCCAGATCCCAGTATCGTTACAGTAAGATGAGCTGTATTGAATGTACGGATACTTTTTAGTCTAGAAAGCCTAAAGCTAGAATTACAATCGATACTCTTGAATTGACACCAGATATCTATATAAATATGAATTCATTCCAGAACCGATTTATATGTAATTATTTTACAATAATTATTTTTTGTGTGAAAAATTAAAAATTTTGAGCAAACATAACATAACTTTTTTTTAGATAAATTTCAATTTCAGAAAAAAAAGAAAATTTTAATTTTTTTTAACAAAAACAAAACCGACTTCAAAAAACTATTTTTAAAAACAACTAATGTACTAAAAAGTATAAAATAATTTTACGCAAGTAAACATAAGAATCAATTCCTAACCATATTTATTTTTGAGTCAGCGTCAGCCAAGGAAATACCCAATATACGAGAATGCCTTAAAAAATCTACTCTAAAGAACTTTATAGTGGTGACCCGCCCCGGCTTCGCCCGGGTATTACTAATTATGTTGATCTCATCGCTACCAAACAGGAACACCCGCTGTGCCAATCTGAACAATCCCTGTAAATTTTATCGAAATCGGTCCAGCGGTTTCAGAGTCTGTAGGGAATATATGTACATACATCGCCTTTTCTACATATACTATACACATAGACTATATGAAAATAACACTCGTTCCCTTCAACCCTCTCCCCGGGAACTCGCGTCGACGGTGGTTTCAGACCTACCTTGTTTTTTGAAGTCGGTTTTGTATTTGTATTCGATTACATTAAAATGCACGGCGGGTGAAGCCGCAGCGCACAGCTACTCAGTTAAAAAAAATTACAAATTTATATTTGACTATGAAATTATTTTATTATGATTTTGATTTAAGCCTATTTTCAGCTTAATGTGTATCGTGCGTAAAACTAGTCTCACGGGATTAAAATCCGATACAAGTTTGAAACACAGTTGTGTAACTATTATGTCATATTTAACTTTGCGGGCTTCTCAAAGGTACGTTGAGTATCCAAACATAGGTTTGAAGTGATGAGCGCCACTATTTGTTTAAATGGATAAATTATCTTATTGGTTACAAGATAGTTACCAGTATTAGGTTTACCTAGCTAAGGATTCAAGGCAATATTGAATTGATTATTGATTTGTAGTTTGCAATAAAGGTTTATTATTATTATTATTACACTAGATCTTAATTTGAACCTGGCTCCATAGATAACATTAATCAGACTATTTATAGCTAATATAGTTAGTAACTTTCACGTTAGTAACAAATTAAGTTACATGTCGGTAACTTGTCACAAAGACCTCGTCAAATGTACAAGTTAGATGGTGCTTTGGAAATATAACATTTGATTGCTGCCTTGTAAATAAGCGCAATGTATGTCACAGTTGCATGAACCGAATGATGATTGATGCTAACATTTTGATGGATTGCAGGATAATTTATAAGCTGTGCCCTAGAATGTTAATTCCGGGCTTAAGATAATTTAGAGAAAACATTGAAGGCAAAAATTGCATACTTTCATGAATTGAATTGAATTATTATAACTTTTTTTTATTATTATTATTAATTTTGTATACTCTGCTCGGACGCATCGGCCGATGGAGTGGAAGAGAGATAGATGCGTCACATTGCAAATAGCAGTGGTAGAGCCCGCAACAACAACATCGGTTTGCACGAATGGGCCGGCTCGACCGGTGAAATACCACGACCTCACAGAAAACAGGCATGAAGAAGAAGTACTCTGCGTATCGTCTGATGAGTGAGGTGCCGGAGGCCTAATTTGAGTCCTCTTCCCCTCCCTACCTTTTCATTATAAGGATAGGATGGGAACGGGAAGATGACTGGACGGGGAGGGGGTTAACGGGGAAAAGGAAATATCCTTTTTCCTGTCTATGACCTCCTCTGTCCATTAAAGGTAGGCAACGCATCTGCAACACATTTGCTTGTTGCGGATGTCTTTGGGTAGCGTTCACTTAACATCAGTTACAGCTTGCTCGTTTGCCACCTTATGACATAAAAAAAACAAGCCCAACGCTTAGGCCGATCGTGCATCTCTATCGCTTGTCCCGCGCTTGCATCCTTGGCTCAGGCGGAACGTGACAATGAGTCATGCCTTTTCGTGCATGCAGCTGGGGTTCATTGGTTTATAAGACGTTATCACGTCAAAAAAGAAAACTTTTTTCTGCAGTGTTTCCGTTACAGTGTATTGAAGATATCTATCTTCAATTCTAACTGTTAAGTCTGTTATGTTTGTTCCACTTTGTCTTTAGTTACTTATTGTTTGTTGGTACCAATTATATTTTATACTATAGACATGTTACACGCGTACAAAATCACCGTTTAAAAGTGTTACAAAGACAGTGACAGCCGCATTCACTCATGTAGAATGGTGTGGTGATGAGGTGATGTGGTGGAAAGCACAATTAAAATATCTAGAAAAAATAATATAAAATACAGCTAGTGTTTGTCACGTGAGGTAAGCTGTTGAAGAAACGTTCCAATTGGAACGTTTTTGAGTCTTCACTTTACGACCTCTAATGTCATATCTGCTACATTCTTGTATTATATCCTTGGTTGATTCCTAAACATTCAGTTTTCGTCAAGTAATTTCGATTCTTAGCGAGCTGGTCCATGACGTCCGCCTTGGGCATTATAAACTTTTTCAGCGTTAATTAAACAATAAAGAATATTAAACGCTTAAATAATAGTTTTCGCGATTAGCCGACATTTTCTAAGAAAAATATTATAAATCACAAGTTAGTGTAGACACTTCTCAGTAAGGTACAGATTGTGTTAGCACTGGTAACATGGTTTTTCAATTCATGTTTATAAAAATAATACTAAGTGCGATGAGTCGATGGGTTTTTGCTTATTACACGATTAGTACATATCGTAAACTCACACAAAAAGTAACTATGCATTAAAAATTCATGATACTTTTTGGGGCTTTACGATATGTAGGTACTACGCGTGAAAATAACATGAAGTCTTAGAAAAAGATCGTTGTAGAAACAACGGCATAGGTGGGGAGGTTAGACGTGAGCGGGCGCGGCCGTGCGTTGCATCCCACGCGAATCATATGTTATTGTGTACGCGTAATGTTAAGACCAATGCATACATACGTAACGGGATTTTACATGTACGGTTCGGGACGGTACGGGAAGTTTTATAAACGTCTTTTCAAAGAAAATGTATGCGAAAGTACTTACGTTACGGAGCTATGGACGAGACGAGGATGAGGCGGGACTGGAAAACATCGATGCTTATCATGCCCCATTTTATGCAAGTTCCCCAATATAATTGAAATATGTTACAATTACAGTTTAATCACGCCCCGCCCCCGTCCCATCCCCGTCCCGTACCGGTAAAATCCCGTTACGTATGCATTGTGTTTAACAATGTAAAAGTGTAGCTGCATTTTTTGCGGAATGTCTCCTTGTTACGTTACCAAACATAAAAATACTAGGCATCTATCGCTCGCCGTCTTTTAAAAAGACAGATAAATTTATTTTTTCTCTTGATGAAATTCTCACTTCTTTTAACCGCAATGATTCCATAGTGGTCGCAGGTGACGTCAATATAAACATCTTAGACACTTCTAACGCCCAAACTACTGACTATCTTAGTTTGATGGCTGAATTGGACTTTCAACAAGCTATACATAAGCCTACAAGGCTTGAATCCTGCTTGGACCACATTTTTATTAGGGGTAACTCACAGTACAAGATAGGCGCTGTTTGTAAGTCTGACATAACTGACCATAATATAATTCTAGCAGGTTTGTCTCTGGCGAAACATTCTAATAAGCATCGAAATTACCGAGCCTCTAAAATTAATTTCAAATCTGTTTCTGAGGATTTAAAGAAAATAGAATGGAATGATATCTTCGCAAGCAGTGATGTAGACTTAGCTGCCGAAAAGTTTCATGAAACGCTCCAAGTCTGCATAAACAAGAACACTTCGTCACATTTTATAAGTCGATCCAAACATATTTTAAAACCTTGGATCACTCCTGGTTTGAGACGATGCATGTTACACCGCGATAAACTACATCTGGATCTGCGCAAATTCCCCAACGACCCCATTCGTCAATTCGTCTATAAGAGATACAGAAATTTCTGTAATAATCTGCTACATAGATTAAAAAAATCATATGAAAGTCAGGAACTACAGCAAAACAAAAACAACCCTAAAAATCTTTGGAAAACCATCAAAAATATTTGTTCGCTTACATCCAAACCGTCAAATAACACAGACCTACTAACAGTCGCTACTGATACTACTTCTTCCTTAAATCTTTGCAATCAATACTTCACAAACGTGGGAAATAAATATGCGCAAGCTATACTAGGAAAACTGAGCAAAACTGAATCAGAATTAGCTCTGACTACCCACCCTCTAACAAACAATACTAAATCGTTCTTTTTATATCCTACTAATATTTATGAAGTAGACAAAATTTTCGATCAACTCAAAAGTGATAGTGCACCAGGAATCGACGGGCTACAAGCTTCTTTATTAAAATTTATAAAACCACAAATTTTAGCCCCTTTCACACATATTCTAAACCTAAGTCTATCCTGTGGTCTGTTTCCCACATTATGGAAAACTGCAAATGTCATCCCCATTCATAAGAAAGGTTGCACTAGCTCTGCAGAAAATTACAGACCAATTTCATTACTGACAACATTTTCAAAAATACTAGAAAAAATCGTAAACAATCAATTAACCAAATTCATCAGTACTCATCTTCATAGACACCAATATGGATTTAGACCCGGACTTTCGACTGAGGATGCGGTATCACATTTAATTAACAAAATCTCTTCTTTACTTGATAACAAAAGAAATTGTATCGCTGTATTTCTTGATCTTGCAAAAGCATTCGATACAGTTTCGATATTAATTCTTTTAAAGAAGCTTGAGTGTTTTGGAATCAGAGGTCTGTCATTACAATGGTTTCGGAGCTACCTTACTGGCAGATCTCAAGTTACTAAAATTGGCGAATTTACTAGCAAGAAACTACCTATTATCTACGGAGTCCCTCAGGGAAGTGTCTTAGGCCCTACCCTGTTTATAATCTATATGAACGATCTGTTAAGTCTCATGAATAACCAGTCTGAGAGCATCTGTTACGCAGACGACACTGCACTTATTTTCCACGGCAGTACATGGAATGAAACAGTTCAAAGAGTTGAAAAGGGCGTTAATGATGCAGTCGCGTGGCTAAATAACAATCTTTTAACACTAAACACAAATAAAACCAAATTTTTATGCTTCCACAAAACCAAATCTTCTAAACCGAAAACCCAAATAATTATAAAAATTCATTCGAAATGTAAAAACTCTAACGAATGTAACTGTACTGTTATAGAGCAAGTTCATAGTATCAGATACCTTGGGGTTATAATTGATGACAAACTATCCTTTAACACTCATATTACTGGATTAGCCGCTAAAGTCCGGAAACTGACACATATAATGTACCGCATCCGCGACGCTGCAGACCGCCAGACTGCACTGCTAGTATACACAGCGCTCTGTGAATCCATAATTATGTACTGTATAAGCTCGTGGGGGGGCACCACCGTATCTGCTATGCTCGAGTTAGAACGAGCACAAAGAGCTGTATTAAAGGTGTTACTCAATAAAAAGAGAAGGTACTCCACAAAAGCTCTGTATTCAGAGGCTGGTGTTCTCAGTGTGAGGCAAATTTTTATATTAAAGACGGTCCTCTTACAGCAAAAAGCTATAACGAAGAGCATCACTGACCGGAATTTTGAAAAAAAGCGAAAATTTAAGGTTCCTGTACCGAAGGTTAACTCCACATTTGCACAACGTTTTACACATTTCTTAGGTCCCTATATTTACAATGTAATTTTAAAAAAATGTGATATTAATCGAGACTCGGTAAACAAAGCCAAAATAAGGTTGAAGTCGTGGTTGTTGAAACTGACTTACGAGGACACAGAAGAAATCCTTAAAATAGCACAATAAAAAGTTAAAAAGTCATAATGATAATCAATAAATGGCACTACTGTAAGTCTTTGTAATTTGTTGCCGTCTAACGTATGTGTTTGTTAATCCTACTGAGCTGGGTCCTCGCGATACAGGCTGCGCCTAGTGCGAGGATCCTGAATATTTCTTGAAACTAACCGCTGGTGTCCATGGAAATGTTCTATAGCATATTTATACCATTAAGTCTATTGTCTGGACTCAAATAAATTATTTTCATTTTCATTTTCATTTTTTCATTTGTCGCTATTACAATTTTCCGTATATATTTATCTAGAATCATATATCACGAAATTATCTTTATCGGGAACATTGACAACAAAGAACCTTCTGAGTTATTAGGAATTACGTTAATCCATTACAGTAATCGCATTCAATCTAGATATCGCTCTGTGTTTTACTTATGATAATACTTTTTTTTAAATAATTAATCGCTTAGTTTGCTATTCGTTTAAATTAAATAAACCACATCACTGCCTGTCTGGCATTCTGAAATAGTTAATCTGTGTTATAAAATGAAACTTTAACATGTGACTTCTTAAGAACTAAACATTTATAGATAATATGCTTTATACGAGAAAATTAATAATTATGATTAATTAATATATGAATCGAATGCAGAAAGAAATAAAAATATTAAATTTGAAGTATAGTTTAAAGGGCCTTGAAATTTAAAAATGTTTCATTATAATTGAATTATGAACACGAAGGCATCAATATGTAAATCTTAGTGCTAGTCTCTCCTGGAAAATACTAATATATATAATAATATTTTAATACGTGGGAAGCCATATCGAAGTTTGTAAATGTAACGCACTAAGCCGTTGTACACTTGTGTTCTTAACTGTACGGAACGGTACGGTATTTGTAATTACACGACGGAGGCTTATAAATAACTGCTACAATGAAATCGCTTGTATGTTACACTTACGACGTGGTGAGATATTCATTTAATTATGATATATAATTGTTGATATCAATTCGTCTAAAACTGTCGCGACGATTGGTCTTAATTGGTAGATACGCCTCCAAGTCTAGGGACTGTGGAACTATCGCTCTTAGTCTCGTTTGCAACACTATTACCATAGCTGCCTTTTTTGGTCTTTAAGGACTATCTGGGACCCGTCGTATCAATTTTAAAGAACAGCTGGTGATACTTTACTATCAAATACCGAACGTGCACTTAGTCAGTTTATAATGGCACTAGGCATATTATGAACTAAACGACTACAGAAAAAAATTGACTTCTTGATAAATGTTTAATAAAGATTAATTAATCATTAAGAAATTAGAACAAGGTCCTCATGATCGGTGCAAAGGCGCCGCTACGAGTTTTGGGAAATGATTTATCGGCAAAACTTTATTTATCACTGGAAAGTTGATATCAATCAAAGTAATCTGGATAGAAAACAAGATAAAATTATAATAAAAGTAAATAAATCCTTATATCAATTCGAAATACTAAAAATAATTATTTTTACGATCACCATTTTAAATCTGTTGAAATTAATTAAAAATAAGAGGTATTTCCTGTGTCCTTAAAGGATATCCTAAAACAATGATTAGATCGTGTTAAAATAAAAGGTCGCTATTAAAAAGGTGTGTAAGTATCGCGCCAAATAGAATTCTATAATCTCTTCCTACCCCTATGGGTTATGTGCGTGAGCGCATGTTTATTATAGAGTTTATTGTTTTAGAATTAATATGAATATCAAATTTAACTCTTTGTTTTTAACAGACTGAACCAGAAGAAGGGTAATATTTTCACGCGTATGTTTGTCCGTTCCATTGTGATCTGTAGCCTGTTGCTTAAAATGCTTGACTATTTTTGAGGAGTGAGTTATATTAGTTATTACACTTCCCCGGAGTGTAAGCAATCGAGCTTACTTCTTCGCCGGGGCAGACGTCATCATTCCCAAGAGTGACATAGGTAATATGACGTCAGTCGTATTCATACAGTCAGTCGGGACTTGTGGTTTTTTAAATTAACTATATGTTATCTGTATCGGTATTGAACAAGATATTTTTTAAATTTTTGAAAATTATTTTGATAACTTATTGGGGCTACACGACATCTATTGGTCGTAGCAAGAATTAAGAATACTTAAATACATTAGCTTATAATTGTATAACAAGCGTCTTGGTGTTGAATGTTTATGACAAAGTTTATGTAATAGAATGCTCAATTAACTTTTACTTAACCACTTACTTATTTGTCTCTTGATAATTATAAAGAAGTATGTTTTCTTGAATTATGGTATTTTTTGCTACAGAAATGTGGACCTGTGTGGTGTTACCTTCACAGATTGAAAATTTTCAATCTGTGAAGGTAAATTGACGTTACAAACTTTCCCGCCAAAACCGCGCGGCAAACAAGATGTCTGCGGTGGCAGAGCGAGTCGCATCTCAGAATGTTTTACATAGAGCGTCTCTTGAATTGATGATAGACTCGGCTCACCTGTTGGTTGTTGCATTCCATTCGTTGTACCGTTACCCGAGCCGGGGCAGCACGATCTTTACAATCGTGCGTTTTTGGAACGCTTTTATTTATTTGTACTTAATCTCGGCCACTTGCAACTGTTTGTAGTATGCCAGTACTGCTTGTGTAAATGTTCGCATTACATTATTATTGTGTTTACATTGTAAATGATCATGTATTTTGATTGTTGTGTATCATGCTAAGTCACAATAAACGAGGGGTGTATCGCGATTTGTTAATTATCGTCGGCTTGATTGTATTGTGAATGAGGTCAGCTCGCAGCAATGGATTTCTGTGGACTGAGGAAAAGACGAGCAAGTGTGCATTGCTTTTTTAAATTAAATTATATTATACAGTTTCGTCTATTCTATATGTCTGTTGAAGAAATAACAATATGTGTATGTACAAGATTTGAACTGAGACCGGTTACTTCATAGTTTACCATTCTGTGATAGGGATGTTCCGCCGACGTGCCATATGGATTTTGAAATATGTATGTTGTAACTACTACTATTGTTTTGCGAATCCAACACGTGTCTTTGCCCTAGGTTATGGTGAGTATATCAATAGAATAAATGTAATAACAAACATCATGCTGCAAAAATCGCAGTATAAATATATACAATGCGCATCTGAATGCGGTTTATTTCAAGCCTCATAAGTTTTTAATCATACTGGTGAAAAAAACCGACTAACGTTTAGATTAGAAAAGGCTTTATTGAATCACTTTGAATTGTTCAAAAAGGGTTCTGAGTTATTTTGTTGTTGTAAAAGACAATAGTTGTTTTTTACGCTCTTCTTCGGAGACAAGCTGTATTTTATCGTTTTTCTCGATTACGGGAATAAGACAGGAATGTGTGAGTAACTCTGTAGTTAGTGGTTGCCGTATCGAAGATGGAGTATCTGTATACTCCATCTTCGATACGGCAACCACTGGAACAAAATGTATCGTCAATATAAATCATAAGTACAAGTTTGTACGTCTCCTTGAAATAAAACGGTAATACAATATATACTGGAAACTACAAGACGAAAGGACCTAGAAAGAGACCAAGGATTTTTTTTTAATTCATCTCTAAAAGGCTTGCAAGTTTGTTTAGACAAATGATTGTAATCCAATGTAAGTTGACCTCAGATCAATTACGATCAATCGTATTAAATAATGTACAGTTTAGGGTGGACAATCGTCGGTTAAATTTCAAGGCGGGTGAAATCGCGAGGCTCCGCTTGTGGAATGTATATATGAGTGCGTTTTTCCATGGTGTTATTGCCTGATTGCACATCCAATAATAGTTAGCCTTTGGCAACGCTTCAATAACAAAATGTGCTTATAGAGGTTAATACCGACATTATATTGATTTATCGACTCGTTCCGGATCTTATAAAAATAAATAATAAGGTTTAACAACTACATAATCTTAATGGCATTGTAAGAAGCTTCTGCCGTCTAAAACTTATCTTGTAATGATGAGATACCGTCATATTTTACTTTTTTAATTTACTCATCTTTCTACCCGAGCGAAGCTGGAGCGAGTTGCTAGTATTATATTTCTACATATATTATATGTATGCTTACATTTCATTTTATATTGTTAATATTTGTTCAAATCGTTTAAACTTAAAATCATGTACTTCGTGCCCAGTATTTGATAATGATTTGCCTTCCTTCAGGTTTTGTCTTAATTGTGTTCTTAAAAATATATATATATATCTGTTTATTCCCGCAATCTGTCCCATATAAATAAATAAGGGATTATTTTCTACCACTGTGTACTTTCCAGTGTTCAGTTTACAATTGCTTATAGTGAAACGGGTCTTCGAGTGTCAGGGATTCCCCGGAGAGATAAATGGATTGATGTGCAAAGTATATAAGATTTTCCTGTTTATTGCTCAAGGTTGTTTCTGAAATCTTAATACAATAACATTTCTAGAATCACAAATTCTAATAAAATTACCCTTACGCCCGTGATTTATAGGTATAGACAGACTCCGACAAACATGACTACTCTCCATATCGCACATCTTTGTTGTATCATTGATTTATTTAAATTATCTGTGACGTATGTTTTAGCGTAGTATTTTGTCTCCTTGTGAACATAAAAAATATGATTAATAAAGTAAATATTCAAATATTTAACAAAAATCAAAATAAAAACTCTAGTAAGTGAGTTTTTTATTTTTATCTAGGCGCCGTTATTTTCTAGTTAGTAGTTAAAATTACGTTATTATATTGTTATTTTGACGATCCCGTTCATTCATGACATTTGTAAATAAATTATTGTATTCTTAAAAATTAAATACATGTAAAAAGGTCGTAAAATTTACGTCGAAATACCGTTGCTTTGATAGACAGATAATAAATACAATCTTATGACACACAAATCATGAAATAAATAGTCGTATCCGACGCCATGTCACCGGCAGATGTGTGTATACCGTGGAGAAAGACGAAACCAATCATGTTTTTTTTGCATTCAAGCTCGGAAAATATTATCGTAGACACCTACGGCCTTATTGTTAGTATTAATAATGGCGGGTACCATTAGTTTAATTTACACTGATGATGTCTTTCAATGTTATGTAATGAAACTGCTCCGCAAATCAAACTCATTATAACAATTTTTATTTCTCTTTAGAAATCTAGTGTTTCTTTGAATTTTGATTTCTTATTAATCGATAAGGAAGATTTAAAATGCAAATTGTATTCATCGGAAACCTGTTTGATTTCTACTTTTTTTGTATTTTTTTGTTGTATTATAAGCATGATTGTTATCGTTAACACGTTTGACCTTGCGTTAAATAACAGTTTTTAAAAACATTTAATTACACGTTCATCAATTTGTTGAAAGAATTTAAAAAATCGGTCGAATAAATTATGAGTTAATCCGAAACAAAATTTTTTTTCTTTATATTGTAAATAAAGACATTATGTTATTATTCGTTTTGTATTTGACGAAAATTGGAATAAATATTTAGATTCCTTTTTGTAAAATTAAAAAATTATGTTACCTGTATAGTTTCGATGTTAGGGATCTTGAAGTAAGCAATATTTATATAACCATTCCTCGTATTGAATATGTCCCCTGTCATTTTGGTATCAGTTTCCTGTGCTGTGTTATCTGTATAATTATCTGTAATCACCCTTTCAGCCGTCCGCCTACATCGCCGCTTGTTGGAATATCGTCTATTAATTACTGTGTAAACAATATTGTCTGGTTTCTGTTTGAAGGATGGTAATGATCATAAATTTGTCTCTTTATTATTTTAAATAACTCGATTTTATTTGTGGTATAAACACAGGCGGCGAATTATCCCTAAGGCAAAAATAGGCACGAGACGAGGGGCGCGAGATAATAAAGGGCCCAGGGCGTCGAAATTGAGGGCGCCATATTATCAAGGAACAGGGAAGTGTTAGAAGACCGTGACCGTTTTTTTGTCGTCATAGGCGCCGAGAAAGTCTGCCTACAGCCACCTCAACAGTTAATCCGCCTCTGGGCATAACATATTTTGTTAGTTTGTCGCCTTTACGCTAATTACTAAACGAAAGTCTATCAACGCTTTGACACAAATAAAAGTAACGCTTCTAAGCAATTGTTAAATGACAAATGTTAGGTTAGGTTGGTTATTAATTTATCCATTGCATATATTGTTTTCTTTAGATTTATGATTATATTTACATCATAATAATGGCTAGACTATTGGGTAAAATAATAATTTAGTCGTAAAGTTTTAAATACTGGCATAATTTCTATCAGAGAGTGACCTTTCCAAGCCTCGCCTGACTGACATTTCGATGGCTACGTTTACGGAACCTTACGCCATCTCATTATAATAAACATCTCATGCATATGTTACTATGTAGCCCGCCGCTGACATATTATTACGACCCGTTGCGGAGTGTCGCGTATCCAATCATAGGACTCTGCTCATATTTTCCTTCATTTTGTAATTTATTTAGACGATTCGATCGTTCGAATGGTTGTTTAAGTATTAATTTTAAATTCTCCTGTTCCAAGGAAAAAAAATGTTTTTTTTATCAACATGCAGACAGAAATAGCCACCATCAACATTTTACCGAGTTCCCACATTATGGAACTTCGGATTTAAAAAAGAACCGCCCACATAAAAACAATTTGATCTTTTACTGGAATTTGATCTTTCACTTTTCAATCACGCCTACCTCTGTTTTTACTTAAAATATCGCTTAATTAAAAAAACATAAGTATATTTCTACACAAATTTAATGTTGTATATGTGTTTAGCAATTATTTTGTATATCAAACTATATTGAATTACCATGACTCACCGTGCCTGGTAACATTTATAGAAATGATAAGAAGGTAATAAAAATAACTTATGAGACTATTAAAAGTCGTTTACGGGTTACCTAGGACGATTCAGTTACGATACACACAGCGCGTGTAAGTTCGGCGTAGGTGAGCGGTCCATTTTGTAGCGACTAAAATTTATGAGAGCACTCACCTGGCCTGTGAAACTAATTACTCCTTCACGAACTCCCGTCTTATACTAAACTTTATGGTTAGTGTGAAAAGATATCATTTTTGATGTAATAAAAATAAACAAACTTAACGACTGGCGTAAAATTTATTTTAAATTGTCCTTATATAGATATTTATCTTTTCTCTTAGGCCAGTACTTTATGCAATGTTTTCTTATTTGTTTATTGAATTCAGATCTATATTAAACAAGATTGTCTTGCCGGCCTTAATATTGACAAAATGTTGGATCAGTACAGTCACGGTTATCTAAAGTTATACTGTGTTCTTATGTTTCACTATAATTTCAACAACACTTCACTATAACTTAACAAAATCTTCATAGTTGGTATTCTGCGACTGTACAGTATTCGCGCAACTCCCTGCCTCGCACAATTGTGTTGGGGATGATTTGTTCTAAGCGTTATTACCAAACCAATGCGACTTAGGATCCCGATGAACTTATAATACATAGAAGAGTAACGTCAAAAAAATCAATAAACGTCTCACGACTTTTGTTTTATTTGAACAGCTATTTTATCTATTACCATCGCAAAGTAATGATTGGCTCTGTGGTCAACGCTCATCGCTAATTGGCTAAGCAGCATATGGTAAAAATAGCATTATTGTGTGTGTGTGACAATCTTCTGAGCTGTAACAGTTGTCAAAGAAAACTCCGCTCAACTTTACACCTATCAGCTGTCACGAAAGAACTAAAATGTACGGTACAGTTTTCGTTATAGCATTTTGGAGGGATAAGAATGTTTTCATGTTTTATTAGCGTTCACTGTAGGGTCCTTCAAGAAGGAGCGTGTACTCCTTACTTAAAGGCCAGCAATGCGTTTATAGTTCCTCTGGTGTCTGCGGTGTGGTGACGTCCTTGATAACATACTATAAGGCAACCCGCTGCCATTTTGCCCATTTATCCTTTAAAAAATGCAAGTCCTTAATTTAAATTCAATCGCTCTTATGAAAACATTTGCGTAACTTAGGTACTGCAGAAATATTGATTACAGGATTTTGAGGTACGGAAATATTTCAAGCCAATATTTATATTTCTTCTAAAACCTTGATTGTTCATCGGAAATCGTTAAGTGTTTAACAAAGGTTGTTTAATATTTGTCGTATTATAAAATCAAATTTCCCGTGTAATAGAGAACTAATTAGGAATACGTGTTGGTGGACGCGCTTGGATCAAATCAGACTTAATTTCAAGGTCAAATATCTCATCATTGATTGAGAAAAACTATTATGTGTATACACGCCCTAGTAGTGAATTAGCAAATGCTTTTCGAATTTTAAGCTGCACATTATTTTTTACATACTAACCATTGCTTAAAATTATTTGTGCTTAGATTTGGAAAATGTAGATTTTGGCATCAATGGCTTCAGCAACATCCTATCTGTACATGTATAGAATTCACACTTATTTTACCGTGTTTAAGTTGATTTAAATGAAAACTACAATTGTCATTATCTCTTAGCAGTAATTTATCTAACTTAAAAAATGTCATGAATTGCTTAAGGAGTTTTTTCCCATAAAGCATAATTATAAATGACTTTATCTATGCAAAACAATGCTAAATTGAAAATTTAAAAGAAACTATCTTAGTACAAACCTATTCAATCTTCTGGAAATGCCCATTATTCTACTAATATTATAAATGCAAAAGTTTGTAAGTATGGATGTATGGATGTTTGTTATTCTTTCACACAAAAAGGACTGAATGGATGTGTATGAAGTTTGGCACAGTGATAGATTACAGTCTGGAGTAGGATATAGGCTACTTTTTACCCCGGAATAAGGTGCGATTCCCGTGGAATAAATTTTATATTTTTTTGTTTATGCATATATTCCGAAACGGCTACTCGGGCGAAGACGGGCGGATCACTAGTTACTATTATAGTTTCTAATTTACCATACAATAAAGCAATATGTGACTGTTAAATTGCATATGTTGTATGAAGAGCTCTTTCATATTAGAATTCCATACATCTACGTGCCTGTTGCTACTTTCTCTCACTATCAGTAAACACTAACGCCTCGTCGATTTGCATTCATATTATATGGAAATAATATTGACGGTAATTAACAAATAATGACTTTTTAATGATACGCCAGTGGTTAGGAAGGCACTAAGTTTTTATGTCAAGGTCGCTTATTTTATTTAAATAATAGATAATTTACTTAACTAACAACTATTGTGTGCTTACCTATCGGTTTATATGAATAGAGGAAATGACGAAACCATGGAGATTGGGTTCGATTCTCTACTAAGATGAAATTTAAGTTATCGGATAAAAATACTTAACGCGAAGCTTAAACCTCACTCCATAATTAAGTTAGTAAACAATTTAAACCTTATTAGGGTTAACGACAGTGAGAGTCAAACTTTGTTGCACTTAAAAACTGCTTTTAGAGAGTAACCGCCTGATAATAAAACACTCAATTATATGACACACAATGTCTTTGTAAAGAAATATATAAATTATAAAATTTGCTGTATACAACTGTACCTAATGCTACGCCACGGGCCCTGTGTTCGGTTTCGTACTGAGTGAAAGCATTTTTAGGGTTCTGTGCCCAAAGGGTAAAACAGGACCCTATTACTAAGACCGCTGTCAGTCCGTCTGTCACCAGGCTATATCTCATGAACCGTGATAGTTAGACACTTGAAATTTTCACAGATGATATATTTCTGTGGCGGTTATAACAGCAAATATTAAAAAACAAAATAAAGAAAAGATTTAACTGGGGCTCCCGTACAACAAGCATTTTTTTTTCAGTTTTTATAGATGGTACGCGGAATCCTTCGTGCGCTAGTCGGACTTGGCCGGATTTTTTAGGTATATAAATATAACAAATGTTTAAAAACTCCGGCCAAGTTCGAGTCTTAAAAGCGGAGAGTATATAAGTATGTAAGGGAAGTCATTGGCTCCTTAAACACAGGTCCACCTACCTAAGGGTTCAAGGCAATATTGAACTTGATTTGTAGTGTGCAACATTAATTTACAATATAAAAGCGGAACGAAATTTCGACCCCTATCCCATCAATGTTATAGAACATAAGTACGGTCGCTATTATTTGTTCACACGATTAAAATATGCTGTGCAGTTTACATGTTATGTTCGGTTTTTCTTTTTTGTGTGAACATGTGTTGAACGGCGCTGAAACAACTGAGCAAACTAAGACTTACAAGGGCGAACAAGAGTGAAAAGAGAAAACGCTTGAATGTTACAGCGATCGTTTGAACAATGATCGAAGGTTACTATTGTACATCGAAAACGAACACAGGAGGTAGAAAATTAAATAATACACTACGACTACCTGTGCCCGGCTGTGTCCATTTTCTTTATGATCGGTTGATCGTACCGTATGGTTAAATAGCCGGGATGCGGGGGTTGTACATTCTCGCGCGTCAGTTTTATACATCAGATGTACCTTGGACCTTGTGAAGTACCTTACATCGCGTAGGGTAGCTCATTAAAGTTGTAAAAAAATCGATCATCGGACATAGTCGAACGGGACAGATTAAGATAGGCAATTTGCTTATATGCTAATAAGTGAGCATTTCAATAATGGGAGAATTTGAACGCGATGCAAAGGCGCGCTGGTATCACGAATTTGTTATACTAAACCGTCACTTGGACATTCTCGTGCGTGGTCAATTTTATTTTAAAAGAAATAAATAGTTCAAGGATAACGTGATACGATAATCTCACGATTTCAACAAGCCCAAGTAACAAAAATCGTAACACTGTAGACCCTTTCCCCACCGCAAAAGTAAAAACTACATATAAACGATTTCTTTTTACGATATAATAATTGTGGATTGAATTCTACAACTGGTATTGGGGAAAGGAAGCAGGTGACTTTTCTTGCTTCGTGTAGAAGAGAAAAAAAGTGGTGGACTGATGGAATCGTTAAAAGAGAAATAGGCTTGTCGCAGTGTTTAGTTTATACAAAGTCGCGGGCAGAAGTTAGTATTTTATTATTTGATGTAAAAGCTGCCGTCCAACTGAATCTATAATTAACAGAGTTATATAAATGACTTTGCCGCTGACCTTTTCAATATAATAATTTAGTTTACAATTCGTACTTATTACTTTGTGCCGACAGACAGGGGATTTGCAGAATTGAAGTGAACTGATCGAAGACGAAGTTAGTCATATTAGTCGAGAAATTGGATTCTATTTTGATTAGCGATAAATTAAGCATGTTAAATTTAACATTATAAAAATATAAGCACCGGTTAAGCTAACGAAGGTGAACTGTCCTCGGGTGCCATATGCTTTATTGTATTTTCGAAAAAAATTGGATAGGATAGGATATAAATAGGATTAAAATAGCTTTATAAGGGAAGAGTGTGACTTAAGCTAAAAAGTGGATGTTGTGACTAGAATTGAGAAAGGTATGCTTCGTTGGTTCAGCCATGTTGAAAGGATGAATTCCGAGAGAATAACGAAACAAATTTATGTTACAAAAGTTAGTGACACCGTTGGCAAGGGAAGGCCCAAGGAGAACTTATATAGACCAGATTAGAGACAATAAACCGACGAGCATGTAAGCGTAGATGGATGTCGAAGAAGCGAGTGAGACATGCAAGGATCGCGCCAAACGGAAATCCGTTATCTCTGCCCACCTCTCTGGGCTTTAGTGCATATTTACTTATTTAATCTGATCTATATAAGTTCCCCTTGGACGTCCCCGACCAACACTGCCACACACTTTTGCAACATAAACTCTCGAACCAGCGAAGCATACCTCTCTCAATTCTAGTCACAATATCCACTTCTAAGCTACACTTTTCCCGTATAATGCAAACGCCTAACATACTTCTTAAGGAACGAATCTATTAAAATATATTACAAGCAATAATTAATACGTCTTTAGTTTACCTATAATTTTTAAGTTTATGAGATACTTTAAAGACAAGTTGTACTCAATGCGCAGTAAAAAACACTCTCTACGGTGATGTCGGTAAATAATTTAAACCTTATTAGGGTTAACGAGAATTGTTGTTAAATATAATTGTATTTAAACATAGCTTTTAGAAACCATCCATCAGTCGATAATAAAATACCACTTAATTATATGAAACTATATGTATCCAGACGATATCGATTGCCAAAGTTTTAGCTCACGGATTCTGCATACGATTTCTAGCCGAGGCAAAGCATTTTGTATTGTAAAAATGCACTAACGTTTGTTTTTGACTCTGGTTAGTGTCAATGTATGACGTTCATCCTGTCTTGTTTTTTTATAATGGCGATTTTGTTGAATTTAATTTAAGTTTTAAGTTTTCATTTATTATGCTATTTTTTTCTGTACTAGTCTTACCATAATAATGGGATAATATTGGGATATCCTGGAAGATTAAAGCATTGAAAATAAATTCACACCAACTCGTGAGAGAGATAAAAAAGAGTTTTATTTGTTCATCTGTTAATATGTGTATTTTGTTAATGTGTCTGTATGTCGTTACTTATCATCCTCACTTAATCGTAGAAATACCAAGTCTGATAGTTTACAAAGTGGCGATAGAGCGATGTAGGCACCAAGTTGATCTTAAAAAGTGCCGTATGTATATAAGTAGATTTTAATAAGAACATAAATGTTGGACTTTCATTTTTAGAAAGGTAAAGACAAAAGCAAGTCACCAAATTTTATGTGACCAACGCGTTTGTGTCACTGACAGAATAATCGAAATGATCTGACGAAGTACCTAATCAACTTCGTTAGTTTATAATTGGACTAGGCAAATAAACTGTCAGCATATTGTGAACAGAACTTTAACGTTAAAGCGTAAGCAAAATATAATTTCATAATTTGACTTCCATAGTATATTAACTGTCATTAAATGACACGTCAAATTGATTGAATGATTCGATTGCGAGGTACGTAAACGTACGTACGTTTTGTATATCCAATACAAAAAAAGATGCGTCTACTCTAACCAGGAAATCATGTATGCCGAATTGAGTTATTACGATACTTTAAAAACATACTAGTACATTAAAAAAGCATTAGGATACATTGTTCCCGGAATTTAAATGTCAAACTTATCGCTGTTAAAAGTTTCCCATTTTTCGAACGCAAAAAAGGACATTTTTAACACGGATAACGTATTAAAAAAAACAAATGCAAGTGAACATGCGGTAGCCGATCTCGACGTAGAAAGCAACCCAACGTAAACAGCCGATATGTTTTCCTTTGCTTAACACAAGCGATCCCTTATCCGCTGCGTTGCCGAACTCGTTAACGTCGATAACGAACTTATGCTAATTTTTCTTTTTGTTGAATTCAGTCACATTTAGCAATGTTTTAAGTCATTCTGTTTTTCTTTTTCAGGTAAGTGGCGGTATGAATCGAGTTCCCTTTGAATTTTTTCAATATGCATTCTCATTGGTTAATGGTAAGTAACATATTGCCATAGCTGTATGTGCTGAATCTGAAAAAAATCTATTATGAATGGACCTTATTAATAATTATGACGTAGTCTTTAAGTTTTTATCTAAGTTGTAAGTTAAAAGTGCTTTAGCACGCTATATTTGGTAAGAAACAAGGCAATAACAAAATTGAAAAATATTTTTCGTAATTTTCGTAAAAGGTTTACTATGATATACCTGGTTACTTCAAACAATAGTTTAGAAGAGACCAACATTTTTATTTCTATCTTACAATGAAACGGAACCGCAAGAAGTAACTTGTATAGAAAGTTTTGAGGGTAGAAGAAAATGTAAACTTTTCACTAATGCTAATTAGACAGGTTTAGACAAGTCATCGTGAGCACTGCTTTATAGCGTCTTCTGAATAAAGTTTAGTTTTATATTCATAGAAAGTGATAAACATATAGGACTATCAAATCACCCTGATTCATAAAAATTCTGTTAAAATCGGATATCCTGTCATGTAAAAGTGAACCTAAGACCAATAAATGAATATAATATAATTATAATAAATCGGCCTTTTCTAGAATGTTTCCCACTGCAGGGACACAGGCCTCCTCTCCGAGAGAGGGAATGAGCCGTAATCCACCACGCTGGCCAAGTGCGGGTTGGTGGATGTCACATGTCTTCGAATTTGATGGTTCTAAGAACATGCCGGTTTCCTCACGATGTTTTCCTTCACCGTTTTTGGAGCAGTGGCGATGAAATAAATTACACAAAGTAAGGCGCCTGCCTGGGTTCGAACCCGCGACCTACAGTACGTAAGTCGAGACCTAAACCGCTGAGCCACCACTGCAAGACCAATAAATGAAACCTAGTTAAATTGTAAAATCTAAGTAAGAATATTTGATTAGGAAACAAGTGTTCGAACAAGAAACAGGTTAAATGTTCATTACGTACCTTAAATACGAATTAAAATTTTGCGTTTAAGAGTATTTAACTTGTTTTCTTTTAATGTGTTGTTATAAAAGCTTTCTTGTGGTAATAAGCTCGGCAACGCCGCCGGGAGCCAGTCGTTGACCTCGGCTGAAGCCAAACGATCGATTTAATTTAAGTGGCTCCATAGGACTTCGCGAGAGACTGTCGCTATTCAATGAATACGAGTTTTAAATGAGAATGAACTGTTCAAATCGAATAAATCTTAGCACGTGTTGGTGTCACTTTGCCGAAGAAAATGAAAAAGTACTTCGTGAACACCAAATTCCACGGTATGATAGCCACAATAGGAGACTATGTGACAATATATCAGTGATGGGAATTTTAAAGAAGTCCCATCTCTAACTTTCTCATTTTCTTTATTTATCCTACAAAAAGGTTTGCGGACGTTGATGGGTAGCGATAGATACAACGCAGGTTTGACAGAAATACAAAAAAACCTGTAACACGATCAGGAGTAGTTATTGATGTTCTGTCGGTCGGATGCATTCTTTTAGATGAAAAAACTGGAATCCTTTTTCTAAGCTGACATAAACATCTCTTTGCTATCGTTATTTCAATAACATCGCAACAAAAGTGACGTCATGACAACGAATCCAGATGCGAGCACAACTGTTTCATTTTTATTATTGAAAGTAACCTAGTTAAAATTTGTTTTGGGTGCGTGACAGTTAAGCTTGGTTCCTCGGCAACCTGGGTGAAGTTGTTGTCGTCATAAACACCAGTCATATGATCTAATAAATAAAATGTGTAAGAAGCAAGTGTATACATTATCTAAAATGTTGTTACCGCCAGACTATTATTTCGTAATAACATACTTTAAATCTGTCTTTATAACCTTTACATGGAGTATATAAGTCGTCTAGTCGTCAAGACGGATTGTGCACAATTGTGTTGATAAGTTATAATACGCCTGGTCCGATGACACACTGATGAAGTTCACAATCGGTCGGTGACATATATGATATGTATATAAGTAAGCTTTATGCCAAAGGTTATTTATGTTCTATTTAACCGGTGTTTAATGCAGAGACAAAAAGCGGTAGATGTATTGTAAACTTAGTAATATGTACTTATGTCATCTAAAGCTATTAGTAAAGGAACGTGCGAATCGTTTGCTAAATAGGTATACGGTTCCGTAAACGGCGTACGATGCAAGTGCTATCTGCGAAGATAAAAAGTTAGCGATTCTTGAGAAAGGCGGCGGCCGCAGTGTCGACGACCCCGCCGAAATTCCGACAAGTAGCTGTGTTGCCTCATCTATTGCTAATAACTACTATTTTTAGTGTTGCCCGTTGACGTAATGCAAATACAAATTTATTATCTTAGTCACCGCCATGTTTGTGATAAATCTGCGTTGTTGTTAATTTGAATGTAAATAAATATAGTAAATATTTATTTTATCGCGTAAGTATATTTAAGTTTTTAAGATTTATATGCAATACAATATCGTTAAGTTTAGCACTAAGATGTTGATTGCCTTCCCACTTTGGTACAATTAGGCTTAGACAAGTATAAATTGTCTGTCTAAACACACTGTTGGTATTGTTTTATTTAAAGAAAAAGCAAAGGAGCAAGCGATACCAAAACCTGATACATTGAGAACGTTTGTGTAGGAAAGACACAGAGATAAAAAGACATAAAAAGAGACGGGCGGTTTGAAGGGATCTCACTTATGAGATGAAACCCAGAAGTAAGTGAAACGAAGAGAAATTTATTTTGCGAAAGTGGAGTGGCAGTGTTGTAAGGGGTTGTCCTAGGCGAACTTATACCGACAGCATTGGCGACATACTAAAGAAGGTTGTATTAAAGGTATATATAACATAAGCGATGAGCTTGCATACTTAAATGTTTGTATGCATAACTGGGCAGTGCCCAAAATGGTTTAGGTTAGGCGCCCTCTGCACTCTACCGCCTCAAACCCGGTGAATCTGTTCTTTAAAAGATTGTGACTTGTCACTATGAGTCTTGAAGAGGAAAGCCTGTCACAAAAGTCAGTCACAATCCCAAAAAAGGTGTGATTGCTTATTTGTTTATTTATTAGAACTGAGTTCTTAATCGCACGTTATCATTTGTTTGTAGTCCGAGAGCTAGACCGACAAACAGACAAATATAATTTGGCTATCTTTTGTCATTTAATATTTTATTAATATAAATAAATATAAATTTGTACGTTCAAAAAAATATTTATTATATGTAAAGAAAGCTAACCTCCTTTCTTTAATTCAATTGAATTTAGTCTTTTACTTTTAAAAGGTGGTGTCAATGTGGCATCTCGAAAAAGAATAAAATAAGATATAATGGATTGTTACGTACTACAAGAATATTCAATAACCTTTAAATGTTGTTTAATAAGATTAATGTGCTTTTATTTTCAGAGCAACACATTTACAATATATATATATATATATATATATATATATATATATATATATATATATATATATTGGTAACTTTAAACTTTCATGGCTTTTACTAATATAAGGTTTGTGAGAGACGGGATTGTTACCACGATTAGCCTTTTTGAGCTCCCCGATATTTCGGCACAGTTGCATGCGTCTTCGCGATTGTTTTTTTTAAATTGTCGAGTGCTTGGAATCCAGTGATACAACAATACAATAAAATGGAACAACAGCCGACTTCGAGTACGCGCACAAGTGTGGACACAGTGAGTGTGTTTTGTCGACAACAAAAAATAATATCAAGTGCAGAGCGTGCAGTGAGAAATCGAACAGTAGTAGTGGTCGCAGAATTAGAAAAAAGTTAGACCGATACGGCTACCTATAACATTTTTACGCACAATCGCGTAACTCCAGTCAGCGACTATGGCGCATGCAACTGTGCCGAAATATCGGTAGCTCAAAAAGGATAATCATGCTAAGAATCCCGTCTCTTACAAACTTGTGTCTTACAGTCTTACATTTTAAAAAATGTGTTGAAAGTAACTTATCAGAAGTTAAAGATAATATAGATAATTTAAACTAAGTACAGGGTATTTAAGCAGTAAAGTACAGGGATACAATGAAAGGAACTCCGTTCTAACCAAGTGTCCCAAAGACACCTCTCTCTTTTTTAAGAGTGACACAAGAGTCCGATTTAAAAAATCTTGATCAATACCGCATTTGCGTTATTCACTGGAAAATTCCTGACAAACTCAAAAGCTTAAGTCAATATAATTATAAGATATATTCGGAGAAACCACTTTCTTTAAAGTAGAGGTAACGTTAGACACTTACGTTCATCCCCTACTTAAGTGATCGCGTGGTCGAACGACTGACATTTATACTAAACGCGCTAAAGTTACCTACGTTAGAAAAAAAAAAATCGGTCCAACCGACGCGTGATGTCATGACCAAGGGAAATAGGGATTCAATTTTATATAAGAGTTCATTGATAGATAAATAGAAAGAAAATCTTCGGAAACATATTCTATTTGTAAAGAGACTTGCCTGTGGCGTTTTTTATATATAATTATATAAACAGCATAAATGTTACCTAGTGTTGTAGTAATTGTGTATAGTTTTAGCACTCGAGGAAAAACCCGAGTAAACATCTAGCAAACTAGTATTGAAATGTATACGATAAGAAAATGTTTTGATACGGGAATATGTATTATCTCATATGTTTTTAACTCTTATTGCATCATAGGATTAGATACAAACTCCCTCAGCGTGGTATGTTTGTATCTCGGGCTTAATTTTGAAATTAGATTAGAATTTTTCTAAACAGCTCTCAACTGAAACACAGTGAGGGTCTGGACAATGTTTTTCTGTCTCAACTTTTTTATTTAGTTTCCTGAGTTTTAAAATAGCAATATAATGACAGCAAATAGAAAATTAGGAGGCATTATCTATTGTTCCAAGATAATCAGATTAAAATTATCAATATACGAATTGCATTAATACAATTTTATGTCATTTCATTGTACTTTGAACAGTTGCAGCAGATTAAATAAAGCCTAACGATTTCTTTTGTTTAACGACCTCTATCATTTGAGTTCTTTGATCGTGGGATTCCACTGGCGTAGAATGGTGTCGCGATACTAGATATCTATCTATATTTCTCTCTAAAAAAACTGAGATGACAATATGTTTTATGTAAATATTTTTAACAGTGCAAATCCATGGTAATATATGCAACAATTATAGTTAGTTCCACATCGAGATAAAAATTTTGTAAACAATCGTCACTTAATCACTTACGTTATCGTGTTATCAGATCACATGGCACAAGTCCTTGGGTGTTTATGCACATAAACCATGGGGAAGCCTGTCAATAATTATATCGATCGTGGGAAAATTTCAATGCCTTTGTATATATTTATATATTTTATCTCTTATTTACAAGGTGTATTAGATATCAAAGCTTTGTAAAAATAAATAACTGTCAAAGAGTATGTTTTTATACCTTAACTATTAAATTCTGTAAATAATTATAAGACAAATGAAACACTTCTTAATTACCGTCGGAAACATTCACTTAAAAACATATTGTTATCTCGGTTTATTCAAAGAGAAAGATAGAGAGAAAGCTTGTATCGCGACAAGTTTATACGCCAGTGGAAACACACGGTTAGGAGGTTAAGGAACTTTTCTGACAATTATATTTTGTAAATACAACAATTGGTTTAATTTAGGTTTTAGTTAAAATTTTCACACGACACTTTATATTTAATTTATTAAAATACTATAAACTGCTTGGACGTGCCGTCTAAGACGACCATGGACTCGAAACTGATTACGTCAATACCTCCAGGTAACAGTTAATATTAGTTAAATGTAAATTACCTTTTAATTTGGTACTGGTGACTTTGATATGATTTAATACTCAGCTTTAATTTATCG
The DNA here is from genome assembly GCA_029849275.1 of Papilio elwesi. Lineage (NCBI taxonomy): Eukaryota > Metazoa > Arthropoda > Insecta > Lepidoptera > Papilionidae > Papilio > Papilio elwesi. Next base: position 11,398,287 of record CM056691.1, on the reverse strand, counting down.
CGCTACTTCAAATGTCCGAACATTTACAATCGAAAACAAAAATATATTTTTTTACAAAGATAAGAACTAGACACTAAGTTTTAGCGGCTGTCCGTTAGTTTATCTCCTTTAAATTTGTTCACCAACCGTATCACAAGTTTGTAGAGAATTTAACTCCATATCAATTAATATTAATACTATCACAATTTAACGTCGTATTTTTAACGTGAAACATCTTTTATTCTATCATTATTTATCATTGGCAGTAAAATCCAAAATCGAACGACATGACGCTCTCTTATGGCTTGCCCCCTACATCCCTCTCAACGCATGTTTTAGGTTTCTAATAATTAGGAATTAAAAACTTAATTGAAATATGTTATTGGTTTTTGTTTATCACTTATTAAACATTTAAATAGTCAACGAGATGTTTCAATCTGCTGGGCGACCCATGACGGCCTACAATTTATGGGAATTGGTATTAAATTCCTTGTATTTAAAAGAAAACAAGAGTATATTTCGCACTCGTATATCGTCAAGGCAGCGAACAATGTTGGAGGGAGATATGCAAATACAACAGCAAAAGCGACGTTTATCAAACAATTAGATGGGCTAACAGCGAGCGGGTAAATCGGCACAAATAAAGCAATAAATGCGGGCGTGACTCGTGTCGTTAGCCCTCATTATCATAACTTTATCGCACGAGCGATGTACACGCGCGCGATACTGAGCGGCCGTTCGCGGAATCCGTCGCGTCGCGGGACTTTTTAGTGATTTGTGCCACAGTTTGCCGCCATTTTTCAACTGGCAACGACGCTTGAAGCTAGCGACATCTATTGGCTGCAACCTTAGTTTTTTGGAAATAAATTCATAAATACAAAAAAGTGTTTATGTAACTAATTGTCTTAGGTATACATTTAACTTCAAAATAATATTAGTTTTGTGTGATACCAGCAACTTTGGTTGGTTGAGAATTTACAAAAACAACAGATTTATGTGTAAAAGTTCATATCAGTTATCAGTCGTAATCAGTAAAATTTAATTATATTAGTACATGTGTATAATTCACGCAGGTGTTTTTCCATCAATTTTCTATGTGTCATGTTATACTTTATATACAGGCCTGATTTGTAAATACCTTAATTTATGACTATACAATTTTATTCGAATAAATAATGCGGGCAGTGTGCGATGCGGGCCGTGTTGACAATTAAATTATTTCAAGAACTGCGGCTTAAATATTTTTTATTCGTTTTGGCAATTATCCAAGACATCACGAAAAAAGAGAACACTTCTCATTTTGTTTACTGACTCTTAACTTGTATTTCTACTATTAATTTTACAATTTTTCTGTACCTGGGTACTTTTTTTATTGACAATTATTCTTGTCCCGGAGAGGGAACAATAGTCTATTTTTGCTAGTGACAGCAGGTTGTCACTGACAAGTTTTTATGGGTATGTACACACATAGATTCGTATTGTTCCATGGAGTGATTATTGCATAGGCGTAAGTAGACGGGATTATCGATTTTTTTACTTAAGCTATTGCTTGTTCCTACGTTTTTTTATTCCAATGGTGTCACTACATTCTGTAAGTTTATTTATTTTACTCGAGATATTCCAGCTAACGATTTATAACTTATCTATTTTATTTGGCTTTGCTTTAATTCCGCGTATAGTCATAATAATTTTATTCTATTTCCATTCTTTAGGACTCTGCGTATATCATGTACCGCACACAAAGCAGTATATATTTTAGATTTTACAGAGCATAATATAGAAACTGGTTTAGATAAAATTAAGTATCCAATAAATTCGATAGCAAAATTGTATACATTTGAATCAGAAACGAATAAATAACTTCACTTCTTTTGTTGTGTTAATTTAATAAGTACTAATGATCGCCCGGGCCGTTTCGCAATCCATAGTGAACATCGCCTTGTATATACGCTGACAAAAAAAAATATCCATTGCATTTTTTCGGGATAAAAAGTAATCTATATGCTATTCCAGATTGTAATCTATCTCAGTGCCAAATTTCATCCAGATCCTTTCAGCCGTTATTGCGTGAAAGAATAACAAACATCCATACAACCATACTTACAAATTTTCACACTCACAGTATAAGTAGAATTTACTTCTGATATAACTTGTCAAAGATCCCTATTACTAGAAATAGAAGAATTAAAAATGCAAACAAAAAGGTCTCTGTTTAGGTTTAGGTATTAGTTAATAAATATGATGTAGGGTATACTAGGGTAAACATGTTTGTGTAGCGTTAGAACCTTGAAAAATAACTTGAGCCCAAGTTCAAGAAACGCGAGGTAGACAACCTTTTCGTGTTAAACCTGTTTGAGAAATGTCTTTGATAATGCGATTACCATATTCTGATGTATTTGTTTCTTTACAGTCTTTTCCTTTATCCTTAATTTATTGTTAATCAACGTTTTAACATTTTAATGTTGGTTAATTCGCAGTACATCGTTTTTAGACAGTTAACGACCGCAATCCTAAACTTTATTTGAAGTTTTTTTATTATCTTATCTTACCTCTTTGCTATAAATACGTTTTTAACTGTCGTTTAAAGTAAGTCGAAAAAGTAAGCTGCCTTTGCTTGCTATTTAATGCTTACTGTTCTGGAATGTGCTTTTTTTTGAAAACCTTATGTACATTTTGTTTCATTTGACTATCGAATATTTGATACATCAAATTATATTTGCCCATATCCCTACTAAAATTATAAATGTGGATGTAAGTTTGTCTGTTACGCTTTCACGAGAAAACTACTCAACCAATCATCATGAAACTTTGTACACATATTCTTGGAGGTTTTAGAAGTAACATAGGATACTTTTTATAAAAAAAAATTGTATATAAAAAGCGAAGTATGTATGTTCCCTATAGACCAAAAGATTCCAAAACGGCTGGACCTACTTCGATGAAATTTACAGGGATTGTGTAGATTGGCACATTCCTGTGTTTGGTAGCGATCGGATATACATAATTAGTGGTACCCGGGCGAAACCGGGGCGGGTCACCAAGTAGCGAATTAAGTAGTGAGAACGAATGCGACTGTGTGAAACGAGTGTTTGTATTCAGATAGTGGCTGATAGAGGGATATGGAAGAAACTACATAGATGGGAAAAGGACAGGGCAGATGAGGATGGTAATTATACTTCCCCAACTGACAGACAGGGTAATATTTATCGCAGTTATGTATATATGTCCATCCCATTGTATTGTTCTACCCTCCGGTAGCTTAAACTGCTACAAGAGTGAGGTGTCTTAGACTATATAGTGAAAGTCAATTATTAATAACCATACAATCCCTCTCTGGAGGCCTGTGTCCCTGCAGTAGGGAACATTCTAAAAAAAAAATATTATACAATACGATGGTTTTTTTTTTGTAATTTTACCTGTACAGTGTTTTATATCGTAATAAAGTAAACGGAATTAATCAATTTAGAGAAATTTTATAAAGGATCTGCAAATATTTCGTTCAAGTTTAGAAGGCTTTCATAATCGCTCGTTATCCAGTCGCAGTTGTAGAGCCCGCAACATCTGTTGGAGGAATGGGCTGGCTTAAGGGAAATACCAAGACAACAGAAGATAAGCGTATTTTTTTATTAACGAGCAGATATATGAAGAGCAATGTGCTATATAATGTTTCATATGCGACCTGTACATTGTAATTACCAGAGCAATATTGTACCTAGATAATCGCGCAATTTTCCAGCGGTTCCGGTGAGCGCAGATTAATTTTTCATAGCCCGCGTTGTTGTATCCCACGCTTAGGTTACTATAGAAAGGAACATTTTATAGAAAATTGAAAATAATTTGCCGCGCCAGTTTTAACTGCTACTTAATGATTGTATATATATATATATATATATATATATATATATATTCAGCCATTCTACAACTACAGCACTTCTGCGATATAAATTTTACTATCGTACCTTGATCTAAGATAAATACATGTACATATATTAAAGTATATAAGTTCAATTAATAGCAATTTTTGTATTGAGGAAATTTCCGTGTATTGTTAATACCGGTTGGGACCCGATACGAGGCGGCTCGACCACAGAGTAATAATATGAACACTGTGGCATTTGATATGCTGCTAAAACCGTCCACTCCACACCTGCAAATGTGAAAGCGATAATTGTACTCGCGCGAATCAATCTTATTCCTAGAATTGGTAAGTGCACAGTAAAAGTGGCAACTGTCTCTGACATTTGAAGTCCGTAAGAGGTCAGTTATGTGTGTACACCGCTTACTTGGTGCTCAACGCTGCTAGTTTTAGGTGTGAATTAGTTTTTTTCCAGCATGGTCTGTCCGTCTGTTTCATGTAGTTTTGGAAAACTTAGACACTTCCTAAATAAACGCAGTTAATGTAAATGCCAAACATCAATTATCCGCATACAGTTATTGCAAATTTTCCAATCTTACCATACGCAACATTTTTTTTATAGAAAAGAGTGACAAATGAGCTAGCATAGGCTAGAGCTAGCGGTTCACCCTAGGTATTAAGTGACTGTCACCATCTGCAACAAGCTAATGTTGCACATGCGTTGCCTTTAATGGAGAGAGTAATGTAAAAATAAAAAAATATAATATTTCCTTTCCATTCAATCTCCTCCCCCGTAAAATCCTCTTTCCCTTCTCATGGTTTCCTTATTAAAAGAGGATGGATACAGAAGAGGGACAATGATTAGACCATAAACGCATATAAGGGTCGTGATCGCATAAGGTCATGTAAATAGACAGTAGGTAGCGTCTCCCCGCGAATCTTTTGCCTTTCCTTGTAAACTATTGAATATATGCGAACACTAAAGCTGGCTTTTCACTATTGGATATAATATATTTTATATCCCTCGGTTATCGCAGTATAAACTGTTCGATTTTAAACGCACAGAAAGCGATATTTAAAGTGTATATTACATTATATTCCTGAGTATTAGCGAAAAGCCTGCGTTATAAGTTTGATGAGGTAGTTTATTGCATCAAAAAACTTCCTAAACGTTGTAATTTTCTTTTAATTAAATTATAATCAGCAGCGGCGGCAACGTTACCGGTCATGAACATATAAAAACTATTTAGTAAAAAAGGTACGCAAAAACTCAATGTCGAATGTACGGCTCGCGGAGTCTAGTTTCGGGCTTGTATCGCGAGGTCGTCGAACCCCGAATTGCCTGCGCACCGTCTACTTGCCAATTTCAAATAAACACTCTGAATTAACGCCTATTATCGCGGTCGCGTGAAAGGGATTAGAATGTAATTCGCATTTTGACAATCGATTACGTCGCCGCGTCGTGTTTGTGTTTTTTTCAACGTAAACGTATTTTAATAGTTATAACTAATCGGGATCGAGAACCTCCTAAACGTTTGGTTGTGACTTGAATTGAAAAATAATATTAAAGTAACGGCCCGAGCCGAAGCCCCCTCTACGGAGGGGCTTCGGCTCGGAGGGGAGAGGCCCTCGAGCTTAGTTATTCTTAAAGAGGCTTAGGCTAGGCGCCCTCTGCCTTCTGCCGCCTCAAACCGGTGGTGTCCGCTGCAAGCGACGCCGCGTTCGTAGCCGCCGTTTTTTTTCCTCTAGGCAAACAGTGACTGAAAGGTCACTGAGTGTTAAAGTTACCTGAAAAGTAAAATTTTGATTGCAGGTTTGGTAGTTAAAAGTTACTTCTAAGTACCGAGTATTAAGTAGTTGCAAAAGATAATGTAAGATATATTAATACCTTGAATCGTTTCAATGTAGGTAGAAAAGGAGCTTAAAATAGGATACCATCAAGGGTACAAGTGTAATATAATAAAATAAACTTTGAAGTACTTTATCGCAATCTGGTTTGACAGTGATAATAATTGAATAATAAGTATGAATGATGCTTATCACGACTATTAATTATATAAAACCATAACAGTATTAACAAAGAAATTTATCGATGTTGTTGTTAAGACACTGCAACCGACATTTGTGTCCCAACAGTTTGACGTATCATGAACATTTTTAAAAGCTATTTTTAATTATTTAAAGAAAAAAAATATATAAGATATCATTTTATATATGACGTCAACATATCAAACCTAACCTATAATTAAATTCCTATCTAACTCTCCACTATTTGCACTGTCACAATAACGCAATGCACTAATTGACGTCGACCGATTATAAATTGTAGATAGTTAACAGTTTACAATATCAGTCAGATTCTAACTAAGGATGTTTACAATTTTTAAAACGAGGTTTATGTGTTGTTTTAAATTATTCACACTGAGGTGCAAAAAAGGTGTAAGGGGAATTATAATAAGAAAATGGTGAAAACTGCTACGCTATTCTTTATGTCATCCGCATCAATGGCGGCAAAAATCACAATTACGCGCTAAACAATTTCCGACGCGTTCACGATAACAGAAATTTCGTTGCAGCTGCATACCTGTTTATACAGGATGTCCCAAAAGGTTACGTACATAGGCAGGGGGATGATAGGGGTGGTCACAAGGGTCATAACCTCACCAGAAAAATAAAATAAAAATTCCCCTCTGGGTATAAAAAAAAATAAAGGGCATTTTCTAAAAACTTAAAAATTTTACACCTTCTGGGGCAATTTTGTAACCAATGACCTACAAATATTGCTACATTTAAAAAAAAAGCTATTATGTTATCGTCAATAACCCTTTATCAATATGAAATAAAAAAAACAATACAACTAACAAAGATTTTAAAGAAAATTAAGTTCTTGTCCAGTCAAGAACTAAGTAATTACTGACTTGAGGGCGAGGATCACAGAGGCAGCGGAATCAATTAATAATAGAAGATTTGCTCGCCATATCTCCCGTTCATTTTTGAAACGATGCAGGGCGTGTATTTTCTTGGTGGTAGACATTTCGAACATTTTATTTGAATAAATAATTGCAATATTGTTTATTTTTTAGTTACATTTAAAACGATTGCAATACAATTACCTGTCTTTTTAAGTTTTAAGGAAGAGAATAGACATTTAAAAATGTATTTGCGTACGAATTTGAGACTATTGTTTTATTGGTATGTTTTGTTTTGAAGGGGTATTGTTCGCAAAAAATATTTTTAAATGTCCTAGTATGATTTTTTTAAGCAAGTATTATACCATTTTGGAATTGTAATAAAATTACCTATCTTTTTAAGTTACTCGCCGGAGTTGCATAGTACTTTTTTTTTCAGTACACTTGGAGGAAGTTGATTGAAATCGTAATTGCTTAGTTCTTGACTGGACAAGAACTTAATTTTCTTTAAAATCTTTGTTAGTTGTATTGTTTTTTTTATTTCATATTGATAAAGGGTTATTGACGATAACATAATAGCTTTTTTTTAATGTAGCAATATTTGTAGGTCATTGGTTACAAAATTGCCCCAGAAGGTGTAAAATTTTTAAGTTTTTAAAAAATGCCCTTTATTTTTTTTAATACCCAGAGGGGAATTATTATTTTATTTTTCTGGTGACCCTTGTGACCACCCCTATCATCCCCCTTCCTATGTACGTAACCTTTTGGGACATCCTGTATATCGACTTATGATTAAACTACTCTACTAATAATAGATTTACTAGCGACCTGCTCCGGGTTCACTCGGATACCAGACCACATACGGCTTTTTTTTCGGTCCCAGTGTCATTCCGCCGATTACGTATTTTTCGACAACCAAAATATAATATTTCAGTCAATTTACACGAAACTTATAAAATATATACCCAAATCTTCTTCATGAACCCCGCTTTTAGAGGTTATCGTATGAATTCCAACCAAGATTATCGCTTTCTGACAGACCGAAAGACCAGACGCGGTGGGTGGAGTTTGTTTTGTAACATGCGGTCTTCACATAACGTGGATTCACATCTCTGTTGAGTTTGTTAACAAGATATATTTTAAAAAATACGTTCACTAAAATCATCTCAGATCTATATATAATTCCCTTGTCAATAAAATGGCTTTTACTATCAGTTGTCATCAGTGATCAGAGAGAGGCTGAATTGTTTGGCGACAGGCGCGAGAGGCGCTAGCGAGTGCGTTCGTTCCCACGTTAGCCACAATCTTATCTGGCACCTAACGATCTACGCGCTCACGCGTGCCTCTTCACACTCGCTGAACGCCGCATCTGTGCCTCGTTTGTGCTGAAATTCTATGCAACAAACTTGTATTTATGATTTAATGATATATTTAATTATTGATAGCTTAAAATATTGCCCGTAACCGATGAGCTTGTATGAACATAGAAGAAGCAAGCGTGCCAGGATCACGCCAATTGGAAATCCATAATCTCTGCCTACCCCTCTGAGTTACGGGCGTGAGCGTATATTTATTTATTTTATATTTTATTTTTTATTTTTTGTATCAAAAGCGTAAAACATGTGTATAGCAGTGACGGCTCAGCGGTTTAGGCCACGACTTACGTACTATAGGTCGCAGGTTCGAACCCAGGCAGGAGCTTTACTTTGTGTAATTTATTTCATCACCATTGCTCCAAAACGGTGAAGGAAAACATCATGAGGAAACCGGCATTTTTTTATAACCACCAAATTCGAAGACATGTGACATCCACCAACCCACACTGGGCCAACGTGTGGTGGATTACGATTCATTCCCTCTCTCAGAGAGGAGGCCTGTGTCCCTGCAGTGGGAACATTCTAAAAAAAAGGCTGATTTATTTTTATATACCTTATATGTTTGTAAATTGGTATCGTGATATAAAATTCTTGCAATAGAATGATTAAAATTGGTTCAGTATTGTAAATGTAACTTGGTTTACTTAAATTAGGTGCTTTTTGCAATTAGTTCCCGGACACAAAGTCATGTGAATGTCCTTGAAGCCGCGCTTTTACACGCAAAGTTATTCCATCGCATTTATTTAATGAGTAAAGAAGTGTTTGTTTTTTTGTAACGCGCAAGTCTGAATGGTAGTAAATATCGTTACAAATGATTCTATTGAACTATGACAATCGTTTTAAAATTGAACTCTCCCATGTTTTCCGAGAATCGAAGCTAAGCATTCATCACGCTATCAGCGAGGCAACAATAAAAGCATTAAGCGTTAAGAGCTCGGTGAAAATGGTCGCGCATTTCTACGTTTTATTAGCTGACTTCAAACGTTTTTGTAAACTTTCGTTAACAGTATTTGCTCGGTACTTCGAAAAATTCCAGAGTATTCGGTTTTTGTGAACTGTTTCAAAATTCTTCTTATAGCATTTCATGTTATAGCTCTTAGAGTTAGCTGTAAATTGACAACGAGCACGCCACGTCCAAATTCTAACGGCTATATGAAACGTCCAACCCACTTAAGGTATTTGGTGTTCGAATTTTGTCTTGTACATTAAATTGTACCGCGCGTTGAAATGAAATGACATTTATCAAGCATTATTGAAGCCTGTCCAAGAAGCTTTGGTCTTAACACTACGCTATGGTTAACAATTATTTTTTGTATTTCGTAGTGATGTTGTATTTTTTTTAAATGAAACGATTACCCTAGAAAACTTAATAAACACGATGAATTCATTTTATTTAAATAACTTCAATTACTATTTACACAACTAGCTAAACCGGGCGTGCTTTGTAATGCTACGAAAGTAAACGGGCATCGTCGGAAGACCCTACCAAAGGTTTTTCGCAATCTGATAAATGTTTTAGGAACGCTTAGACGACAAACAAACAAACATTGATTTCTATATAGATCGATTCACAGATTTGCTGTAGATAGTATTTTCTCTCTTTAATAACTCGACTAGCTACGATAAATACATAACAAGAAAGTACAGTCATTAAGAAATTTATGTTCATAAAGTTGCATGCTTGTGGGTGTTAAGTCGTGCGATAATATTATTTCTGTCGGCGACGAGTTTGTTGCGATTTGCCGCAAGGTACAATGCTTGTTTCCGTTCCGTTAACAATGCACTGTAATTAAAAGTATGGGAAGCGCTATGCGGCTAGCCGATCGCGACACATACTAACACGCGAGGCATTGTCACCACTCGCTCGCTTATTGACAATTATATTTATTTAACTGTGTGACATTGCACAGTATACTATCTACAAGGTAGTCACGGCAGCCTAAAGAATCTCTAATATCAGACCGACTGTTGTTATCTTCGGTGTCATTCTAAGAAACTCATGAAAGCCTGAAGCGCACTATAAAGGAGATCTTGAACATCAACTTAATAATGAGGGTAAAAAAAGACTTGTAAATAACTATGTGTATGACTTCCATGTGTTTATTTGTAACGTCTACTGTCGTTACCGATTTGCACTGCTAATGGAAGGTGCCTTTATTAGGAGTCCCGCAGACGAACTTATGAGTAATGATCAAGAAAGTCCACAACATATCTACCTGTAGCTTTGGATAGCTATCGTTAATTCAATGCCACTTACTTACAGAACGAGGAACTCAGAAATCGGCTACAGTTACTTTAAACATGAAGCGCGTCAGGTCTGACTTTTTTTTGTTGTTAAAAACGATAATTTCATTTTATTCTGTAATATTTCACCGAATAGCGTCGGAATACAAATGTGAGTTGCAACATTTAGAAATGTCAAAGGCGAGTTCCAATTCACGTCAGCTTTGCCGCCAGTTTACGGCACATAAACTCGTCCCTTGGCGAGAAAACCTGACGTGCGCCACGCGCGGAGATTTAAAAGCTGATTTATGTTATCCATTTCTTAGCAGTACGCTTTCTAAATTATGTAACTTCGATTGTTTTAACAAAATAAAATCGAATATGATGTCCTTAACTAGACTATTACTGGAAATAGAATAACTTTTTATATTTATACTAATTAAAAGGATAGATGTCAAACGAAGAAGAAAGAGTTGCAGAAAATCGTGGGAATAGTCATATTTAGGTATACTAATATAATTGTATGTGTAAACGCCGCTAAATGTGTCACTATATATCTACGTAGTTTACGCGAAAATAAAATTCAAGAAACTTTGAACCAAAACTGGTCGTTAAAATGTAAATTCTCATTGAAATGTTTTGAAGGATGGTACTACGAAAAAAGTAATCCTCAACCTTTTTCAGGTCCTTGCTTGAATGTCATGGCGTTTCCCAGCCAAATAAAGGCCACGAATTTACTTTTTAAATGCAATGCACAAAGAAGACTCAAAATTTGGTGATAGTTTTACCTGTGGCCACAGTTTGAACTTGTATAATCCTAAACGATTATTCCTATCTGCGCCTCCTCAGACAGTCTATCGCTAGACTGTTTGAGGAGGCGCAGATAGGAATGTTCGTAGCTTATGTATTTATTTGTATATTATTGGCATTATTTTATGAATGGCTACATAGTTCCCTGCAGATAATATCTATTCGACAACAATCGATTGTTTCGCAGCGTGTAATGCAGCTTTGAGAGAGGCAGCGACTATTTGCGAAATGCCAATCAAGGTTTTGCGTGACGTAAATGCATGCGATGCACGTGTTTCGGATTTACGAAGTTCGTGCAGTACTTATGTCAACTGGAATAGTTATTAAGAACAATAATAGTTATATTAGTAAGTATAATTCAATATAGTAAATATACGTGTATATATGTCTGTGAGAACTTACGTATTATGATTTGAATGTATTAGAAATTTTAATAAACTATATGAAAATCCTAGAAACAGTATTAACCGAAATGTAAGCATTCGTTAACTAACTAATATCCGTGTTCTGAGGCGGTTGGAGATGCGAACAATAATAACAGTTAACCGCTTTCCAGTGATCATTCGAAATCAACCAAAAAATCTAGAATTTTTGCTTGAATTCCAGTCCGATCTGGAACATTAATAATAAAAAATATAATGTCACTTCTAGATAACGTACTTTAATATTAAAATTATTAAAATCGGTCCAATAGTTTCTTAATTAACTCACTTAAAACAAACAAATCTTTCAACATTATGATATTGAGGTAGATTGAATTGAAATATTACTAATTATTACTTTTTTTTGTAACGCAGACCCCGGCCTTTTCATATGGCAGTGAGCTGCACCAGTAGACCTTAAAGCCGTGAATGTCTGCTCTTTCATATTAGGTAAAGTTGATCTTAATACCAAGCAGGCAAGAAGACGTCGGAAACCTGTTCACGTTCACATTTAAACCAATTTCGGATAAGCAATCTCCAAATCGGTGCTTTTACCTTCACGTAAATTATACGGAAATACTACTATTATTTGTAAACAAATATTAACTTTTTCAGTTATTTATTATTAAATTAGAAGTGAAAAAATCTTAATACGTGTTTTTTTTAAATGTCGGATAGCATAGCCTTTGAAATGCCTTTTTATTTGAACTTACACTAGCAGTCGCAAATGTGCCAGATTTGACAAAAAAAATATGCCTGAAATGATTTTCTAGTAGCTTGCGATTTATACGGCGCGTCTACCCATAGTGTTCGAGTGCGCAAAACAAAGGCGACCCACGTCATAATTGGACGGGAACACTGACTCCAATCCTTTGCTGTACGCACGATGAACGACGATTCGAATCGTTTCGTTTTAATGTTCCGTGTGTCTTCTATATGAGACATAAGAAACTTAACCACATAAATTCAATAAGTATGGCTCTCTCGCTTCAACCCTCATTCATCTACGAACACGCGGTTCAAACACCCTTGATAACGCCTTCCAGTATGCTATGTTTTTAATGTTAATTGTAATACATGGTGGTAGTGTATATTTGTTTTGCGACAGATGTACATTATATATATGACAGACAATCATGAGGTTGTGGGGTCTGAATCCGCCATTCGACTTGTCGCGAACCATATCATAGCATAAGCTTTTAAACTTAGTTGCAATGCAACAATCTACTATTTTTTTATACAAAAAAGGCGCTCGGACCCAACATCTGTAAGTTTACATGAAAACCTACAAGTCTCTGGATAGAGTACGTCAAATTAAAATGACAGATATTTATTTTAGATAGGTTTACTTTACATTGTCAATTAATTTAAATGGAAATATGGGACTTCAAAAAATAAAGACATTTATCAAATTATGCCCCAAAAGGTTGCTACAAAGTTAATTACAAACTTGTTTTTTTTATTATAATTCAGCGGATACGCGTTGCGGTGTTAATTACTTTCTAGATATACTCATACAGCTGTCAGCTGACAAGTATAGTGCAACAAGGATGTGTCGATTGGAAAAGTATAACAGATCCGTAACCATCCTAACTAATATAATAAATGCGAATGCGTGTTTATTTCTTACGCTTTGACTTCTCAACGGCTCAAACTACTCGTTTCATCATGAAATGTTGAACACACATTGCCCAGAATACAAACAACATAAACATAAGTAAGTTGGCCTTTTTATTATTTTCATGACAAACTACCAATGGCAACCAATAACAACTTTTGACATCTTTACATAGTATATAACAAAGGTGTTTGTTCATCTTTCAAACTAAGCAACGGATTTTAATGCATCAATAGACAGCGTCCCAATTGGGACGCTTTCGAGTCTTCATTTGCCTGCTGCCAGTTTGCTACTTTTTGTATTATTTTATCCTCGCTCGCCCCTATCATGTTTGGAATATACATAGTTTTGTAGTGAATGAATTGTATTTGCTATCCCTGCCCATCCCGATTAGATAAAAACTCGTAAGAGCTTTTTAGATTGTGTGACTTTAGATATAGGTCACGTAAAGTACTCTATGTTCAACTAGATTAAAATCTTACTACGTAAAAAACTCGGTCAGTTTAAAACGTCTTGAGTTAGCAATTTAGGTCTTAGGTTATTTTCCAAGCAACTATTTTAGCAGATCTAGAGTAGATCTAATAACAGCAGAATTTTAGAATGTTATGCGTAAATATGTATGAAGCTTAAGAAATGTTAAAAGGGCAAGCACATCTCATTCAATCAGATGCACCAATTTTACTGTCATCTGAATTGCGTAAAACACATGCGTTTGATTTAGCTCAGTGCGTTGCGCTGACATAGAAACAGTTCCGTGTTGCAAGCCTCTAAACTGGGTTAAAAAAATGCAAGCGCCCGTTTACTGAATAAACATTTTTTTTGCCAATTTTTGCGTTATATCTGAGCGATGTGTTGTGTAATGCGCTTTACATGGATACGTATATGTATTAATTTAACAACGATGGTGTACGTGAAAATAAATACGAAAACCGTTACTACATACTACATACTACATTTCAACATTAAATACGTAATTTATCATAAAAATATCTACTATATTATAAATGCGAAAATAACTGCTTTTTTGCACATTTGTTGCGATCGACTAAAGATTGAATTGTCCTGTAGATATAGATTGAACCTTAAATAATATATGATACTATATGTCGCAAAAGTAGACTTTTAAATTGCGATGATTGTATAGAAGTAAGTACTTCACTCTCATGTTATTGAAGTAAGAGGGAATTAGTTAAATATTGCTTTAAGTACTGTCTACTTAAATCCCTTCTCTACCCTTATCCCTTGACCAGTGCTCAGGTTTTAATTTTATAGTATAGCGCCAGTAGCAGAAGCACTTAAGTTCTATGGTTATAAATGTACTACTTTATCGTTCGCAATTTATGAGTACTCGTAACGTTACATCTTAATTAAACCCATCATCATCTCCCCTTTTCCCACTCATGTGGGGTCGGCAGAGTATGATTCCAGTCCATACTGTATAAGTTTTGGCTACAGTTTTTACGGCCGGCCGCCTGCCTGACGCCAACCCTCCTTGAAAATTATTAATTAATCTTAATTAAACCCATCACATATTAATATCAAAGTTGAGCTCCCGCAAAACGAGTTACCACTTTCGTAATACAGTAATATTAAAATAAGAGCATTTGAAACTGTCACTGACATTTGGATAACATATGATTATATTGCAATGCAATGCAACGTGTGGGGAGAGTTTGGCGAAGAATGTTGGTGCGGCCTGGTACCGAAGGTCGACCGCTGGCTGCGCCCAGTCGGGGTTGCCAGCATTTTTCAATAATACAACGGACTAGACTTGTCACACTAGAGACCATTTACGCAGTTCAGAAAGACGAATACTAGATTTGTTTTATGTGACAAGGTGGCAAACGAGCAAGCGGATCACCTGATGTAAGGTGAGCGCTACTCATAGACATCTGCAACAAATGTGTTGCAGATACGTTGCCTACCTTTAATGGATAGAGGAGGGCGTAGACAGGAAAAGGATATTTCCTTTTCCCCGGTAATCCCCTCCCCGTCTTATCCTCCTCTCTTTCCCATCCTATCCCCTTTATGAGGAACGGATGAGAAGGGGAAGAGGATTGAAATTAGGCCTCCGGCACCTCACTCACCAGACGAAACGCAGAGTACTTCTACTTCACGCCTGTTTTCTGTGAGGTCGTGGTATTTCACCGGTCGAGCCGGCCAATTCGTGCAACAGATGTTGTTGTTGCGGACTCTACCACTGTTAAATCTCCTAAAATGCACTGTGGACTTCATTAGTGGGCTGTGCGGATCGAAGATTGCAATTTGGGGGAGCTAGATCCTCCTTTCGAGGATAGGGAAGACATGAAACTCTCGAGGGTAAGTTTTAGCAAGGTAAAAACTAAAAAATCACACATGACGTTTCGTATAATTTAAAAGTAGGAAGTAGTTTACTCATACCTTTGCGTCATTTGTTTTTTTATTGCTTTATTGCTACCGAGGAGATATTTTTACTTGATATTTATAACTCTTTTAAATATATCATTAATTTTCGCAATATTTCCAGTAAAATGCATTTTATGATCCATGTCAAAATCTGTTTTGTTTATACATTTTGATATCCCAGGAAATAACAAAACTTAATGACGCAAATTTAAATTTCCCACTTATTGTATTGAAAAAATGACACCCTCCACGACCGTGGTGTATTTTAACTCACTTTTAATAAATTTGTGCGTATGTTTGTATGTAACGGTATTTTTGAACAGGAACGGAGACGATATCAGTGCACTAATTTTAAAAGTTTCTCCCATTATGCTCACTTGCGATTTTTTCAATTGAGTAAAACGCCATCTAGGTGTTAAAATTTAAATTAAAATGGATACTTTATGAAATCGATATTAGCTTCTTTCGTAGTTTCTTAAAACTATCAATTATATTACAAACATTATTATGAAAATATTTACTATGTTAAAATTCACGTTTAAATTGTGCTCGTAAAAAATTTAAATCAACGATAATAAACAATATAAATCTCTCTATAAAATAATATGTCTCTTTTGAACTTTGACACTTATTAAATTTTATGTCAAAATAATTTTAAATTGTTATCGCTTATAATATATACTACAGCTTTAACCATAGACAATCTTATAAAATTACTGGTAATGATTCGACACAGAATACAAATAACGTGTCATAACTAAATTATAAATGTTAATGATTGCTCTAGGCTGTGCCTTTGCTAATATTCATAAGCATTCGGGAGAATTAATTGAGACAGTTTTGTATAAATTTAATAAATGTTTGTATGCAGTATATTAGCTTAACTTGGATTTGATTGAGCTTCAGGTAATTTCACTGTTGATACATTGAGTTCTTTCCTTAAACGTTAAAATCATGCGTGTATTAAACATTTAAACAGTGGATGGTAACAGTACTAATGAACCGAAATATAAAATAAGTGGTAGATATTATAGAGAAGACTAATCAAGCATGAATCTGATCCAACTTATTTTAAGACAGCTGGTCATCGTTAACATTGCTCACGCGACTTGTCAGTCGGTTGATTACACTCGGGCTAATCACGAATCCCTTTTTTTGGAAATAGGGCAAATGAGCAAGCGTGTCACCTGATATTATATGACAAAAATTCTCCATCAATATCCGCAAGAGCACACACTTAATTAAGACCAACCGATGATTTGTTAATCTTTTCGTTTTTCAAAGTTGGGTGGACAGGTTAAGGCTGGCGACGAAAAATCACTGTTTAAAGTAAGCTTAATAATTCAATATTTTCTACTAATATTTGAGTACTATATGAGAATTAACTGTATTTATATATACTATTCACGATTATAGTATTTAAAAAAATACAGGCTAGAAAATAAATGAATAAAAAAACAAAAATAAAACTTTGCGTCATGAGAAAAAAATTCAAAATTGAATACAAGAAAAATTAATAAAAAAAGGTCTAGGAAACTTTTCCTAATTAAAATTAACATGTTGCGCATGTTCTTGAGATCATACAATCATATATTAATATATAACGATAAAGGTACATTTATATTATATGCATCAATTAAGTTGATATTTTACTGAATAATGCCACAAGATGGTTTACTAAATGTTATTAGGATGGGATAACGGAGCGAGAATTGTTGGGAAAGCTTAACGCAGTTTTATAAGAACTTTATAAGTAAGGTCGACAGCATTCTGGTTCTTTAAATGTCAGACTCAAGTTGTGTGAGCTAATTGCCCGGACCCCCGACTTACGCAATCATAGTGTCTACAGCGCGCAACTATGTCTATTTTAAGGTAAAGCAAGCAAATAGGACATGAGAGTGACTTACTCTCACGTCCCATTTGCCTAATGTAAAACAGAATCCAATCGTATTGGATTGGAAAGCGAATAGTGATATATCTATAGGTATATATGTCTGCATACAGCGAATTAAGAGCTCAAGTATTTTTTAAAGGACGTTTTTGTCATATTTCGGGTTAAATTAAAAGCAAATATGATTATTTATGCGTAGCTCCTAAACTATAGGGGTTGGGACACACCTCTCTCGCGCTGTCTTCATTCTTACCTACATCTAGGCATACCTATTCGTTTGGCCACTACAGCTTCTTTCAGCCGATAGTCGTGCACTGCCAGACTTAGGCTTCCCCAGGCCCCCATTGTTCACCACAAAGATGTGTCCCTTGCCCCTCTCATCTAGTGAACTCCCGCAACTTTGACCACATCGCCAGTCCATCTTGTGAGAGGCCTACCTACGCTGCATCGACCTGTATGTGCACACCACTCCTGGACCTTTTGGTCCCATCCCTCTGAATCAAAATCCGTATCATGTATTTATTTTAATAATCATTATATATCTATTCCGGTCCTAGAGTATGACTTAACTGTCACACTTGGTCTTAAAAAAATCCGTACTAAGTGGTATAAGAAAGCTGCACCCATCTCATTCTATACACCGGAAGGATTAAAATACGTAATAGCGCATTTGACATTTTGTTGTTGAATTCGCACGTGGGCTTACAATATAATCACATATAACTGATAAATTAGTGATTGAAATTGGCAAAGATTTGCTTTGATTTGATTAAATTCATTACAGACCTATTAATAGTATATCGATTTAATCCGTGTACGTATCTGGTGATGATTATATAAGTACATTATCAAATACTTTTCCATTGTTGTTTGTTCTAGAAAAGCAAACCCTTGTATCTTAACAACAAAATTCCAAATCTAATACAAGCAAAATAAATTTGCGCATGTTGTTCACGCGACTTATAAAATATGTCCCTACCAAATATCGTCTTACGCAGCGAAAGAAGTTTACACTTCAAAACATATAATGTTCACTAAAGAAAAAATATTTGCTTATAATGGGGGAGCTTTGATGTCACAGAATCGATTTTAATAATTCTTACTCAATTTACTTAATGGAGATAAATATTTTATTTATATTTTAAATATTATAGAATACTGAAATTCTCTCGGGCGACGAGGAGTACGAACAGATAGTATTTTACGTCCGTCCTTCATGAGTAAAGACGCTAATTCATTTGTATTTTAGTGACATCATATTTGAGGAATAAACTCTATCACAAAAAAACATTACTGTGTGCCAACACATCTTGGGAAAGTTGCTAGTAATGTAATTTTTGTACGTAGTAAAAAAAATAAAAACGAAATACATGCTCCAATTGAAATGCCAATCCGTATATTGTACTATATATTGTTTTAATACATGATATAAGAAACAGGCTGATATATCAAAGCACAGCTAAAACTACTGAGCCTTGAGACTTGAAATTCTTGCACAAAGATTTTTGTCCTTTCGTAGGCGAGTACTAAAAATATTTTTTTTTATTCGTCCCATAAAGGTTAAATGAGGGACGAAAGTTTGTATGTAGAAACTACCCGTGCGAAGCCGGGGCGGGTCGCTAGTATAAATTATACTACTAGAAGGGCGTGAAGATTTACGGCTGCTCGTAAATCAATCAAGGAGTACTAGGCGAGCAGAGGGCGTGTGAAAGTGAGACTCTATTGTCCTTCACAATGGCCCGACGATACTAGATCAGTGAAAGTTGCCTTAAATAACTCCGATACGCACCAACTGCTATTGCTTTGGTGCAACAACCTCAGCATTCCGTTGACGACGTAAACGCCTTATTATCATAACCACCTTCACTTTGGATATCGCTTACTTCAGTATCTATCGGATTATATGTGATACGCCATGCGCACTTTTCTATAATTCGTTATTATCGTGGTAAAACCCTTCTTAAAACGTTCAGATTCTAATGTTATTTCCTGCCTTCATTAGAATATGAGTATTTTTGAATATTAATTTATTTAATGTAGATTTGATTCATTAAATTAGAAATTTTGATAATATAAATATTAAAAAAATATGCATGAGGCTTGTAATTAATTAATATCAATTATGTTACAGCATTTGTGTAAGCTTTCTGTCTTTGTTCTAATGCATGTTAGAGATAAAACTTAGGTATTTATAAGTTTTACTTGTAGGTTCTTGTAAATATCGGCATGTAGACGACAGGCATCTATTTTAAGGTTAATTTAAATGTTTTTCTTTTTGTTCTTGTCTGTGTATAAATACGCTACATATTAATATAATCAATTGCTTGCACTCAATCTGTCTTAATTGTAACATATTTCTCTATGGTTCAGTCGGGTCAATAACCTCTCTTTTTACCCTAAGAATAAGTCAGAAGGAAGGTAACATTTTTATGTATATCCGCTCCATTGTGATCTATAAACTGCATTACTGATTTTTAAAAGTGGTGCGACTCTAGATTCATATTTTTTATCATAGGTAACATGAGGACGGAATGACGGATAGTCAGTCGGGTTCTTGTCGTTCTGTAAAATGAACTTGTTTTTATACAAACTGTGAACTTTCTTTCCGAAAGTTTTTACCACTGTCGTCGGCAATTCGAAATGTCGTATATAAAGTTATCTGTGTAATAAATTTTAAATTGAAGTAATTGATTGAGATATAATTATGACATTACTCTTAGAAACATCTTAGCGAAATTAACTGTCCCAGGTGTATATATATATATATATATATATATATATGTTTTCCATGTATCGGCAACTAGAACCAATATCAGTAAGCGCCAACCGACACATTGAATGTGCACTCTCCACAAGACTTTTTGATATAGATTTATTGTCAAACTCCCACTCTACATATAAAGCCAATTTAATTAAATTGTTTTGTAAATAAGAAACTTCCTTGATGCTCCCTTCTGTTCCGTTATTTGATACATTTTTTTTACTTACTTCTCTCTTGTAATCTTAATTTACTGTTTTTTTATTCATTTTAGTGTAATATAGTTTGAAATCAGCCGTATAATATCAATGCTGATAAAACGAATAAATTCAACCCTAATTGTTTAAAGACAATCAGTATTTAGTGTTTATATTTTATCTACCCTATCTATCTTTTATTTCTGTATGTCCCCTTAGATAAATGTGTGCATGAAAATACTCATCAACTCATTGGTCATTTTTATTTTGCAGGTAAGTCCAGCTTTTTGAGTCACGGGTATACTTTGAAACCTTCTTCATATCGCACTCAATCTCCGTAAGTTATCGCTTAACATATATCTTATCTGGGCATCAGTAATCTAAGATACCACTTCTGAACATTGAGGACTCCACCCAAGGGTTTGTCCATAGAATATTGAGAGGAAGGAGGAAAGAAGGAAGGAGAAGAGGAATGGGAGAGTACTACTTATCGACGTTGAGATGTGGCCGTGTTGTTGCTGGATATATAAGATTGTTAAACTACCACTATCTCATAGACTATCGGAGGGTCATTGTCACCAACTGTCTAATCTATACTGTACTGTTGTCTAATGCCTTAAGGTTATAAAAAAGGGATTGCGATAATCGCTGTTTGGGCCACCGGATCTCTTCACGCACCAATTGAACGACGAAAGCCGTAGCCGAAGTGCGTCGGTATTCAATGAACGCGAAGTTCGTTCCCATTTACAAAGCGGTTCATTTGTTTTCTAAGTAAGGTTGCTTCGAGAATTATACCGCCTGTTTTTATATTATTAACCAGAAGAGCGGGACCTTTACCTTATTACGTAAAGGATAAATTTGAACACTGGTAACATTAATTCACAGGATGTTTAAATGTCCCTTTGTGTAGTATAAGTTTTTAAACCATACAATTATATATACAGCAACACAATTATCAAATAATTATTATATTTATCAGCAACTTAGAGACCCACTGCTCAACGTACCTTGATTTTTTAAACGAAAAACTGTCAAATACCTTTTATAACGACAAAATGAGCATGTGTCATTGTTAAAAAGAAATCTAACAGGCATTTTTTCGCCTTTAAAGTGAATTATCCGTAGGGTAAAAGCAGACAGTAGTCTATGTTCAAATATCCATTGTTGCTTACGTATTCATATTAGGGTTGTCCAAATTCGTTATTTTGTTTTTAGTATACCTCATTATAATTTAAAGTAAGCATATCTTGAATAATATCTATGTTTTACTTTAAAGTATATTTTCACTTTTAAACGTTAAACATATTAAAAAGTTAACAAAGCTTAGGTTATGAATAAGAGATTAATGGGATTCTGCACAACCCTTCGAAATTATAAAGTTAACAATGTCGTGTTTTGCGTTGCAGTCGATGTGCAGGACGCGGGACCTCAGCCGCCTTGCCGTTGTGTTAGAGAGAGACGGCCTTATCGGAAGGCTCAACTTAAGCAATAAGGCAGATTGCCGGCGTAATCTTGACCTTAAAATACGTCTACGTAGAATTACTTCTACTACTATATATACTTGAGCTTGACCCTTCAATACTTATTTTAAACCAATTATAGCCTGCATTATACACCAAGAACCATTTCGAACAATGCTTAAGAACAACACACTTTAAAACAGTAATTTTGCTTCGGTGTTGAATAGAACCCATTACCCACCGTCTTATAGCTGGTCTTACCGAGCCACGGGATAATTAATTAACATTTTCTTTAATATAAAATTTGCATTTTTGCATTTTAAGGTTTCTAATATCTATCTTTCAGCATTTTAAAAATAAACCATATTCTGCTCATTAAAAATGATTCGATTTATTTAATTTATTACCTCCACTATAGCAGTGGCCTTATAATTTGTCCGATTTATAAATATTAAATTAAATTGAACGTCGAACCAGACTTCTCTTGTTATCTTTAATTTACTTTCTATATATTAATAAATATATCCGAGTAGTGTTCGTTTTCAATCGTTAATTATTATTGGCTGTTAATTGTCACAACTGTAATGAGGTCCAATTGTAATCAGTGCGAGCGATCGGAATGCTAACGGCGGCGGCGGTAATCGTTATGGAATCACTTTAAACTAATGTATCCATGAATGTGACTTTTTGAGGATTTTTTCTTTTTGTATTATAAAGCAATATCAAATACATGCGCGGTAGACAAACGGCTTGGAAATATTACAAATGCAACTTAAAATAATGGTATACCATTTAAAAAAATATTTTAAACAGGTTACTACACAGTGTACTAAACACAACATTCCACAGTACCCACCTCTTATAGCTTACTATTGTAAGTAAATGTTATTTTTACTACTGTATTAGAAATAAATAAGTAGTAGCAGTAGTAGTATGCGCTCACGCCCGTAACCCCCAAAGGTAACGATCATGGATTTCCATTTTGCGCGATTCTGGCACACCTCTCTCGCTTATTTTCTTACGCATGCATGCTCGTCGGTTACGGGTACTTCTAAAAATCAGATCGTGCTTAATTCATGAACGGGCATTAGATTTAAATTTGACTGAAGCATACTATTAAATTTAGTTAAAATTAATAAGTGAAAATCATATGCTAAACTTACTAAACTCATGGCAACCCTAATCCCATTCTTGATTATTCCAATTAAAAAGCACTTAAAGAATAATAATAAGGCTTCTGTTCCTATACGAGTGCATTTGGAAAATCGTACATTTTGAACATATTAGGCGTGCCGGTATGCGTAACGTTGTCTCGCTTCTCACGGCCCGAACGCAGCACGTACACACGGAGAATGTGAAAATATGCCAATACATGGCTAATACCAGCACCAATCAAGCAAATAACATTCTTAAATTAATATGTTATAAAGGTGATTATTGCAGAAATGTTGCTGTGTCTTGGCAACGCCTTTCATACATGCCACAATCGGATTACGAGTAAAGTAGGCTTTGTATTTCCGTTGCATAAGACAGGCTTTTACAGCAACGGTCAAGCAACGCAGGTTTTTTTTATATATAATACCGGGAAAATCAGAGCACGGTTAACGTGTTAAAGTGGCCCCCGGCCAAAGCACACCGAAATTAACTAGATTTAAGAAAGTGTCTCGTTATCCTTGATCAATATGAACAAATCGTAAAACATATAAATAATAAATAACATAACAGAGGGTCGGGGTCAGCAATTAAATGAAAAATAAATAGATTATTGTATAACATACATGATGAAACAAAAAAAAAAGATTTTTTCAAATATTTTCAACTATTTTTAAGTTTAAGCAAGACATGTTTCAGTATTATATTTTTAGTAAATTAAAAACTGGTATGTCTGAGAGAGTAATTTGATATCTATTAATGTTCACCTATTACTGGAGGTTTCTCAGTGAAACGTACATACATAATCAGGGTGTTGTAATTGTTGGTAAAACAGTTTCTACAGTAGTTCACCTTCATATTATAATTTTTACAGCCCCATATCCATTGTTTAAACAATTTATGCTGTTGGCAGAGCAAAGTCTCGTATGTAAAACGAGATGGTCCTGTTGATAATGACGATTGGCCTAACGCAATAGCTGTGTATATCGCAATACTAGATATATATAGTATACCGTTAACAATTGGCGCAATGTCACCGAACCAATCTGGGCCAGTGGGGACATGCTTGTGTTCTATATAACGGTGTTGCTGCTTTCCAATTGCAAATCTCCTTAAAATTAATTAATATATTTAAGAATTAAACCAGATTATAAATTTTAAAAAAATCTACTTTATTTCCAGTCAAACTTAAGCTAGATAAACACGATATTAAACTATTGTTTCTAATTTTACTGCTACTGCTGCTTGGCCATTAAACCAGCATAGAATATAATAAAAAAATATCGTTATAAATTGGACATAAAAACAATTGACTTTAGCCACAAGCATATGATAAAAACTTAACTCTTCTGTCCATCAAAATTAGTACTTTATTGTACAGCCTGTAATCGAAATAAAAACTTACAAGTAGATTGCGAATAATTAATAATGTGTAAAAAAGAACTTAAATAAATACTACTATACTATAACTGAGAAAACCGGACGCGTTTTTTTTAACAACTGGAGCGGCAATTATGCGTTTTTTTACAAACGTTAACATTTCCTTTCCCTACCAGTTTACACAAATTATGCAATTTAATTGATCGCTCTCTGAGTTTCTCGTCAAACCTCCTTCTCAATCGTATGTTTTAAAATCAATACAGATATTTGTAGCTGGCAACACCCGAGCGTGACGTTATCTATGCGCACAGGCGGGTAACCGGGGCAACGCAGTAATTGAGCAATTACATTCCTTGCGACACACGAGTACATTTCACTCTGCTAAAGATACTTTTATTTATTCTAACATGATCGGATTAAACTATCGATTATGCAAACAATTGTTTAAAAATAAATATTATTTATTTAGAGATTCTTTCTATTTTTCTTGACATTTTAATAAATGCCTTTAGTTAATATTTCTTCGTTCTTCATCTAATAATTTTATTTCCCACCACACGAACAATGTTGTCTGTATTTAGAAATATTTGATATTCTAATTTATTCACAGTTCTTAATAACATTAAAAAAACATAACTTCCTTCCAATTATAATTTCCTAATTTGGTATGGATCATACCAACGGGTAGGGTAGGTAAAGACGTTTATTTAGTTTTATCTACTTCATGGTTTTAAATTTTGTATGTACACAATATATAAAACACTTTACTTATTTACTAGAACATGTAACAATAAAATTGAGCAAGGTGCAACAGTGATAACGATATTTATTATATTAAGTATGTATGACGTTTAAAGTAATCATGTTGAAGATAGCTCGCCGCGTAACGTTGACGTTATCTAAAAACGTGTTGTCGTTATGTAACTGCATTGGTTATTAACATATAGGTCGAGGGACTTATGAACAAAAGCCATTTCAATACCAATATAATTAAATCTCAAAAGCACTTTAATTCAAGGGCCATCAACGTTATAAAAAAATATTAATGCTTCTTAAAAGAATTTATTTTTACCACGGTTTTATTCGTTCAACCTGTATATCTCTATTAATCTTTCGACGTAATTTTCTTATTTCCAATTTTAGACATCAAGATCTTAACCGGAAATTCGAAAATCTTTTCTCTTCTTTCCTGCATCGAGAGAATCGCATACGTAACTCTTTTTGTTGTAGATATTAGTAGCCGTGGTCACTGAACATCAAGTGATAGATAGACGTGAAGTGGAAGTATTCTGCGATTTATCTGATGAGTGAGGTGCCAGAGGTGTAATTCTACTCCTCTTTCCTTTGCTATCCTTTTCTAAAAGGAAGGATAGGATGTGATTGAACGAGGAACGGGATGAAAGGACTTATTATCTGCTACTCTGTCCATTAAAGCCCGGCAAGGCATTAGTAACTCATGCAGTTGCCTATGAGCGGTCACTTAATATCAGTTGAACTGTTTTCTTCTCACCTTCTTCTTTTACGAATATACTCGCATGCCGTTTAAATAAAATAACAGCTTTGTGATTTTGTTAACATTTCTTGATAGCTCTAATCCACTGTAGCCTGTCGCCTGTCAACAACATTATCTACCAGTAACATAACTGTCCCGCGCCTACTGTCCGACTTGTTTCAGTCATGTAATGTACACTGTTTGCTTATTACATCAATTTATTGCTTATTGCTTTATATTGTAGATAAGAATATGACTGATTTAACTTTTAAATATGATCGCGATAGTAAGAATATATTGGCTGCACATCATTATCTATCTTAGATTCCAAATTACAATGTTCTTTTGTAGATATTTTCATGGAGCAAATACAAATTTGGCTATTCGTAAATATCTGTAACTGAAAAATACAGAATTTACGTGGGGAAGAATGAGATAGAAAGGAAAAGGGAAAATCTGAGAGGTGTAGGTACTAAATAATCTATGACGTTATTTTGTAGGGATGTGTTTTCTTGTTCTCACGCTAAAGCAACAGCTAGACCATCGGAAATCTTTTTCTACTTCTTATCGCTCTATATTGTGTGTATATTTAATATTCATATTTAAACTAAAGGTATAAAAAAGTACCAACAGATGTAAAATGCAAAAGTAACGCCTTGAACAGTTATTATTTATAGTTTTAAGGTCATTAATTTGATAGCCGTTTAGAAATTCCACACGGAAATCACACTGTAATTGAAAGTTAAATAAAGATTATAAAAGTAAAGAAAAATCTGCTGAAGAAATAGATATTATAAAGCATACAGTTGTAGTTTAAGTTAACACGTTTGATATGACTTGAGCTCTCTTAATCCTCCTGAAAGAATTTGATAATAAAGTTCCGTTCGCTGAATTGATATTCCTATGAATAATTTATAATCAAAATAATTTCGCCGTTACGTGCCTGTTAATAAAAAAGGTACACATCGTAAAATAATTTATAGGCGATTAATTGTAAGAAAAAGCGACAGGCGTTTCGAATTTAAATCGATATACATGCAAGGAATCGTCGTGCGTTCCTGCAATACGATTTATTTACGTATTCGCACGTGACCGGGATGCTACGGCGTTACATACAATGTTGATTCGAAGCGCGCTTTGAGACATTCCGATTGTGTCAGCTGGAATCCCGTTAGCATTATCATAATGCCAGTTGAAATCGTCAAACTGTCCATTTGAAGATTGTAAATAATAATAAATAAATATACACTCACGTCCGTAACCCAGAGGTACCCCTCTTTCATGAAAAAAATGCCTGCAGGCAGATCATGGATTTCCATTTGGCGCGATCCTGGCACACCTCTCCCGCTTCTTCCACATCCATACATCTATGCATAGATGGATTTATCGGTTATGGGTACTTCTTTTATCGCCCTTCTTTTAGTATGTTACTAATCTGATCGGATTGGTAATCAAGGATGTCATTGAAGCGGGAGAGGTGTGCCAGGAGCGGAATAAATGGAAATCCGTAATCCCTGCATACCCCTCCTGGGTTACGGGTTACTGAGTTATTAAACAATGAGTAATTGCAAAGAATTATTCTTAAGACAACTTACTGACGTTTATAAACACAAAATTCTAAAGTAAATAAAATAACCGATTTTTTTTAAATATAATCCGTGGTTGTTACTTCGCCATCTTAACGTAACGGTCGGAAATCTGTACACGCAACGCTGTCACGCTTTCATGTCGATCACGGCTTTAAAACGCATTCATGAACTCTAGTTTCCAAACAGGTTGGATCTCGGTCCGTCGAGCTTGCGATAATGCACAGCCGGCTACCGAGTACCGACAAGTCCAAACGACGTCATTAACGCACACCAGTAGCGACCTGTTGCTCTTGCAATTTTATTGGCACCGCATTTTGGTACTCGATTGGTATTTGGTACAGTTAAAGCGAGCTCTCAACGACTGCTTTCTTGAATAATCAATGAAATGCAATACTTTTAATAATTCACTGAGAACTCTGTGATTTTTTAACTTTATTATCTTTATGAAATGTAATTTTTTGACTGAAGACATTCGTAACACTTTTTTTACGAATGTTTTACAGTTTTGCGTTTCAAAATGAACTCTCGATTGAAATATAAAGCTTAAAGCTAAAATTGTAAATGAGGAGAAAGTTTATTTTTAGAACCTGCAGTCGACACTAAGGCCATTCGTGCAACAGACGTTGTTGTCGTTCCACCACTGTTTACACAGTATAATTACAATCAAATTTTGAGACGAGTTTCCGTTGATAAATCGCGCTTCCTTCCAGCGAGCAGGGCATATCGCAACTGATATCTCGCGCCGCTCTGACATAATTCTCTATAATTGAGTTCAAACAGCTTTGATTATACTGTTGTGTAAGAGTTCGTTGATTTTTTAAAAAATAACGAATATAGTAAAAGCATATTGTTATATGTCATCACTAGAAGACTTGAAATCTGGAAAAGTATTTAAAAAAACGAAAACACGTAGGTGTTTTTTGGGCACATTTTTATAAGCATGGTGTATAAAAGATAAACGTCATACGTCGCAAAGTTTTAAAATTCCCGCTTCGACTATATATTTATAAAATATATGGCCGAAGCGAGAATTTTGAATGCACATTTTGAAGTTATAACATTTTACATACGGACATACGAGTGTTTCTGAACTACATGCTGTTAATGCTGTCATCTTTCCGACCTTATACATTTTTCGAGTTTATTTTGTTTTATTTTTATGACACTATTCGTCGCGCGCGTATGTGTGTGTGTTTTCAGAGTGAAAAATGCATTTAGACACATGTGACGTTGGAATGCCTTTATGACCATCAGCATGACGTGTGTGATGCTATCCACTTCCTATCTATTCGTCCTTTATTATCGTCCATAAACGATGAAGTTGACTTGAAATAATTTGTCAAATAAGGGCAGTAAATAACTTTAGGCGAAAGGGACCTGTTACATCAGAAGGAACATTAACAGAACAAAATTAATTATCAGGATGGCATTGCGTGGTTGTATAAGCAAAAACTATCAAAGCTCTAGCGTACTACGTGTGTACATTACAGTCCATTGTTAAAAGCGTGGGAGTTAGCGTTTCAACCCACGCGCCTAAATATAGCACGCGAATATTCCGTATAAGTTTTTTTCAATCTATTTAAATAACGATGTTTGCTCGATATGGAAATATTGATTAGTATTCATATCGGAGGTAGAAATGCCCTAAGTTTAATTAACGACGGACTTAGGACAAGATAAGCAAACAAAGGCCAAGGATTAGAGAATTATGTAGGAAACCGGAAAGAGATTTTTGTAGGAGTGAAGACGTGGAGAAAAGAAGAGGAGAACCGCATTATAATTTTCACTCCACTTAGCCTAAATGTAGATGTAAATAACTTTGAGTCAAGGAACGAAAAAGGGTCTTCGCACATTAGACAAACTCGACGCCGGCTCTACTTTTTTTTTAATTACGTATAAACTAGCG
This sequence comes from Papilio elwesi, assembly GCA_029849275.1. Taxonomy (NCBI): domain Eukaryota; kingdom Metazoa; phylum Arthropoda; class Insecta; order Lepidoptera; family Papilionidae; genus Papilio; species Papilio elwesi. The sequence goes on along the minus strand of CM056691.1, from coordinate 11,368,884 downwards.
CTTGACAACAATCCCACCTAGTGTTAAGTGGTGATGTGGTCTAAAGATGGTACACACTAGCTTAGAAACAGCCTATTCACTCTTCTCTTGAAGGTACCCACGTCGTAATCGGGCGGAAATACTGACGCTGGCAGCTTATTCCACTCCTTTCTACTTCTACTAGGCTCACAGTAAATATTATAAGCTCGAATTTCTATGCTTTACTGTGGGTTGGATTAGAGTCAGCGTCGCATTTGTCTAGTGTGCGAAGACCCTTATTCGTCCCACTGGAGTTGCACGTTTCTATTAATTATAAGTAAACTTTGAACATTTTTATGAAGTCTTTGAATAGATGGTAGTGTGATATAATATTGGACGGTTCTCTAAGCATACATAGGTGCTAGTTTATGTACGTTACTACGTATAGTGTTAGTTTACGTGTGTAAGTAAAATAATTAGGTCGAGTAAGGCAAATCAGGTCTGTTGGTCGCGAGAATATGGGGTATCAGCGGGCGCAGGCGGTGGCAGGGGCGCGGAAAATTGAGAAAATTGGAGTCCCGGAGCGCGTGGGTAGGGCGGGCGGCGCGGTGACGACAGCGGCGCCCGTGACGTCACGGGGACGCGCTCCCGCAGTCATCGGCAACTACGAAGACACTTGCGCAGAAAACTGTTTCGTTACATTTCGCTTACGATTTATAAATATACTACGGTATACAATTACATATCATTTGACAGAATCAGCACAATCCACCAATGGGCTTAAAACGAGTAGAATTGTATTTTTATAAGTATACTAGTCTTCCAAGTGTGATAACACTTAGAATGGTGTGCCATTACGACACCATTGTAATACCATTTCGACTGATTCCTGCGACTTAAGTTATAATTTATATCATTCCAGTGTTAATTAAAAAATATCTGATATCGTAACAACATTCATTGTTTTGTACATCGTAAAAATAACATTAGAAACTTCACATATGAACAGTACTTCTGGGAATACGTATCATATTTAAAAAAAATGTAAGACGCGGACATTTTCTTTTAAGTACGCGCGATTGTACCTACATAAGTGACATTTAAAAAATAATTTCACGCTAGGAGTATAGTTAGTGTTGCCAGTCCGTAGGCGAGAGCGTGGGCGGCGGCGCCGAGACACTTGTGCTTTATCTGTGCACAGCCTGCCGGAAAATTAAATGCGGCGGGAAAATACTATGCCGCCTTCCGATCTCTCTTCCCTTTAACATTATTAGGAATATTAGAGCGATTGGCATCGATAAACTATCATTGCAATAAAATTGAAATGCGGTTTATTGTGGTAAAACAAAAAACTTTCACTACTTAGGGCCTTGTACACGTTTTTTGCGCGCGCGATTAGGTCATCTACGCACACAAAAATCCTCGTGTGCAAAGACCCCTTACGTTTTGTAATTTAATGGTGATAGAAATAAACTACTAATGGAGTAAATAGATATAAAAAAATGTGTTCCTTTATTCGTTTATCTATAATCTTTTAATATAAAATCCAATATTATTGCTTTTTTATGAATGAAGTCTATAGAAACTGTTAATTTTAATCTACCCTCGTTATTTATCGTAAGAAGTTTGTGGACATTACTATCCGCAAACAATAACACGATACTCAAGTGAACAGCAAGGGACTAAGCTTGTACGGTGTTCCTTTGTCTTGTAAGATTATTTCACGAGTTTTTTGTTAATTGTTTAACTCCAACGCGCCATTAACTAATTTGGTTTTTAGTTCGAGTCTGTTTTCTTGAGAAGGTATGACGTAGATAGAGAAAGGTATATTGTATACGCCGCAAAGCGATACACTAGTTTACAACTACATGTAGGAATCAAGAATTTTTATTATAACTATTTGTAGTCATATATTAATAAATTTGTTTGTATAAAAATCAAGGTTGAAATTTATCAACAGCATTATCGATACTATATTATCAGTTGTACGTGATATGGCGAAATTTATGACATCTGACGTATACAATTAGACTTTCAAATAAAATGTAATCATTTTTTACTATTTATGTCAATTGAATCAATTACGTCGTACATCAAAATTAAATTAAAGCCTGATAAAGTATTTTATATCACAGAATACTTGGTTTGAAGGTGACCTTGACAACATCGGAAGATTAATTTATTACAGAAATAAAAAAAATGTCCTCTTTTTATAGGGTCACTCCCAATCATCTCTGGACTTAATAATTATAGACGCTCGCCCCTCTCAGCTTTGGGAGTTAATAACTTAAAGCGGAAGATAGTCTTGAGTACATCGAAAATATAAAATAAAATCAACAAATTATGTCTATATCCATTAAAACGAATAGGATTTATTTATCTGTAAACGCAAAGCCGAAACTACTGGACCTAGGACTAGGAACGTAAAATTTTACCCTTAGGTTTCTTTTTACAATGCAGGTAAGCGCTGAGAAAGGATTTAAAAGATTGAAATAACGCCGTGTGGAAAGTTTTAAGTGTTATTAATCGTCAAGAAGTATTTACTTCATATAAACCCAGTTATACCGAGTACAAGAAAATTAATTTTTGAATAGACCATCTCGAACTGACTACCATGGATACTATAAATCGATAGACCTGTTGCGATGCTGCCTTGTCTAAGATGTAAATAGGCGGGTGTGAGGTGTGGGAAGATGACGTCATCGACATCATAAAATTCGTCTAGACGGCGATGACGTCATTCATGGATGCCACTTGACGGCTACAGATGTTACGGTAATGTGGCACGAGCTACCACATCCGTGAATCATTTCGCAAACATCTGGATCAAACATTTGAATTGGTTTTCCATTCAGCACTTAAACAGTAACTTTATGGTACTGTTGAGTTCATTATTCGGATATTTAGATAGACTAAACAATACACCTAAAAATTGTCACAAAAGAGTTGGAGATTAACTTAAACATTGTGTCAATTTGCGGCGTTTTTTATCATTTAATTCATAAGCTCGACAGAGCTCCAACTACCATTCAAACAATCTTGATGATTGTCATTTCACTACCGTGCGGTTTTCGCATAATTTCCTGCTTCGCACAACCGCGTTGTTGAATTATCTGTAGCCAGAGGTATTTCCAAACCAATACGACTTAAGGTACTTCAACAAGCGAGCGTACTCCTTCCTTAAAAGGTCGACAACGCACCTGCAGTTCTTATGGTATTTTAGATGTTGATGGGTGTCCGTGATCACTTATATATTAGACGACCCGATGCTAGTTTGCCCCTTATGCCATAAAGATCTAGAGTTGTCAACAACAAACAAAATGTCTTTACCCCTTTTTACTTCTATCTACATATACCATACCTTGAGCACCGCTACCTTATAATTAAAATAAACAAATATTTACACTATGTCCGTAAATGTTCTTTTGGTATCCTTTGGGTCGATAATTTAAAACTGTTTCTTATTCTGAAATAGGGTTAAAAACCCTTCCCGCTAAAGATGTTTCACTATTTATGACAATGTATGAAGAATATGTTAGGCAGAAACAACATAAATTTGCTATTTTCTAAATACAACACAACGCGGCGCCATAATGTCCTAGCGGTATGTTAATTTCGTTAAAAGGTTATTCGTTGTCACCCAACTTTAGAGGATTGAGGAGGCTTTGAATAAACAAGTAATTATCCCAGTATGGGAGTAATCTGTAGCGACACGAGGAAAATGGACCGGAAAGGAATTTGCTTGCTGACGGCTGTTGTGACATGGAATAAAATCTACGTACATTATTATTGGGGCTACCGCTTTTAGAAATTTCGGACAAAACATAATATCTACTCATTGTATCTATATCTCTACCAAACCCTAGAATACTGCCTGAGGTTTTGTTCTCGTTAGTAATTTTAAATATTATAACTAGTATTCTAATTACAATTTCCGTAGAGCTTGATGATGTGTGCCAGTTTTTTTGGAATTTGCAGGTGAAGGTGACCCCCCTCGATCAGCCCAAATTAATGACTATATCCTATTAATAATATTAACTTGCAGATTGCGTTTTAAACTTTTAAAAGATATTTTTGAAATACTTTAGAAATTAACTAACTAACTAACCTAACCTAACTAAAATAATATTGGACCTCTTTGGCTACGTGGTGGAAGTGAGACTTCCTTTTTACGGGTACTTTGAAACTCTTCCGCATGAAAGCTTACGTCTGAACTATTCCCTCGCTGCACTAAAATAGCGCGTTATATCCGAATTACATTTCGGGAATCTTCAGTCTCCTCTCTTAATTTCTAACTTCAGTACGTAAATTTCCCTGGGGAATTTCTTTCGCCTGTTATATAAATAATATGAGTTTGTCAAAGATTAGATAAAAGTTTGTAACAAACATAATTGATAATTACATTTTTAACAATTGTGGAGCCAGCACCAACAACAATTGTTGTACGAATAGGCGGGCTCGACCGGTGAAATACCACGACCTCACAGAAGACGTGAAGTAGACCTATTGTACGTTTGATCTGATGAGTGACGTGCCGGAAGCCCAATAAAAGTCCTCCTTCTCTTCCCATTCTTTTAAAATTAGGAAAGAATGGGGAGGGAAAGAGGATTTGACAAGTTATGGCATGATTAGTTCTTTTTCTGTTTATCTTTTCCTCTGTCCATTAAAGGTATCAAACACATCAGTAACTCACATGTTTCAGATGTCTATGAGAGCGTTCATTTAACATCAGGTGAATGGGCTGCTAAAACATCCTCATTACTTAAGCGAGTTGTAGCTTCGTTAAGTAAACAATCTTTGTGTGGGAGGAGAGCCTGCAGAACCTCAATCGATAGACGAAACACCTTTACTGTCACACTGGTATTTGTAAGGTTGGTCATTTTAACCAATGCAACATTTTATTCGCGACAGTACGGCAACATTTAGTTATATCTAGTTCTCAGAAGTCGTCAATTTTCATGTTTGATTTGTTAAGGTGCAGCCTCGTTTTGCAAACGTGTCCAAGGAACTGAATCACGAACTGCGCTTCTAAGAATTGTTCAAGCAACAATTTGACTATTGTGAGGGCAACCACCATTTTTATTTCTTCAAGGATTTTCCTCTTGACCTCACCAATTGAAATACCGTTTCCTAAAAATTCTACTACTACTCATACTATTTAACATTTTAAATCGGCCAAGATATCAATAGCAAGTAGTAACAAAAATAAACGTTATATCTCCAGGAGCTGGTCCAGTCTGAGGGACACTCTGTTATATTTAGTTTTGAATTCGCCAGCATGACCACTTATTATTACATACCTAAAATAACCAAAAAACTTTAAGGTCAAAATAAAGCATATTACTTTACTTTACTACATTCGTTATTTAGTTATATTATCTCGTCATAATGTACCCTAATATACGTTAACACATTGGTTATGAATGAATACATACACAAAATATACAGTTAACCATTCCGTCATCGCTTAACATGAGATCTCCAAATACCATCCATACCAACTTGATGGTTGGCATTTTCGCGTAATTTCTTATTGTCTTGTAGATGTTCATGGGTAATCACCTAACATAATGCGACCTGCTTCTCGTTTGGCCCCTTATAAAGAATATTAGAACCAATCTTGTTAATATTTGTAATCTGAAAATAGAATAAGGAACATGAAATCTAAAAAGTAAAATAAATTTATATAGTGCCAAGTAGCGTCTCACAATGTCCGTATCATTTCGTTTCGCTGATGGATACTGCAACCATTATTCATCGACCCATTTTTCAAAGCGCCATCCCACATTCAAACTGATGCAACAGATGCTTGTCTACATATCAGATGGCTCTGTATTCTCTTTAAAACATAATTCGCGTAACAAGCCGCTGACATGTTTATAACATGCATATGTTGCTAGTTTTGGTCTCAAAATAGATACATGGGATGTTAATAAAGCTAGTTTTGTATACAGTTTTTCTTAACATTTGAGTAATCACTTCTTAAAGTAGCACCATTATACAGTACAGTTGGATTACAATTGTATTTTCATAAGAGGTCTATCAAGCAACGGGTGGCCTGGTGATGTGTACGTTAGAACTCCGTGGAGAAGTGTGCTTTTTTTCTTGAAGGAATCGTAACTCGCATGGTTTCCCCTTTATTAGTGAGAGCTTAAAACTACCCTTTTCTAAACTCGTCCTCCTATCCTTTTCCCCCCCTTTTCTATCGGCTAACGTACGGGAAGAGGACTGAAATTAGGGCTCCGGCACCTCACTCATCAGACGAAACGTAGAGTACTTCTAATTCACGCCTGTTTTCTGTGAGGCCGAGGTATTTCACCCTTCGAGCCACTGTTAATTAGGTATTGTGCTTTAGGCCGAATAAAAATACCTACCATACATGTTTCATAAACATTTTGTATTGCATATTTATTATCCTACGTTAACATGAATGAAGGTCAAAGCAAATACATAAACATTTACGTCCCCCGTGGAGAATTGTATGACTTGCAGATTTGTTTTTGAATTTTAAACAAATAGCTTACCTTGATGTGCATAATACATTGTTCATAATCTTTAGTTATCGACATCGTTTCCATTCTATTACTCTGGATACATATTTAATTATTCTGTCGATCTTAGAATGTCGGTATACATTGTGTAGTATCTACGAACTAGAATTTAATTCAAAACGATTCTTGATTACAGAATAATTGCGCCTGTCGCCTGCCGGATTGTAATAAAATGTTATAGACAATACTTTATTGTCTCTTAAGGCTTTTCTATGGTTTATTTCACTGCTACTGTGTTAAGATAAATAACTTTTATCGAAATAGTATAATACAAAATAATATATAATATTACAAAGTTAAATAAGTTACTATAATAGGATATAAAGTTAAGGGATATATCAGGCCTAATTTATATTATAACTAATAATCCGCCCCGGGTAGCCTTTTCTGAATACACACATCGCCTTTTATATACGTAGATGTGTACCGTACATTTTTCCGGAATCAAAGTAGCACGTATTCTAGTGGACGTTGTGACTAGAATTGAGAAGGTATGCTTTGGTGGTGCGGGCATGTTGAAAGGATGAATGAAGAGAGAATAACAAAACAAATTTATGTTGCAAAAGTGAGTGGCAGTGGTGGTAGGGGACGCCCTAGGAGAACTTATATCGATCAGATTAATGACTTACTAAAAAGGGCGATATAAGGAGCACCCATAACCGACGAGCATGCATGCGTAGATGTATGAATATGGAAGAAGCGAGAGAGGTGTGCCAGGATCGCGCCAAATGGAAATCCATGATCTCTGCCTACCCCTCTGGGTTACGGGCGTGAGCGCATATTTATTTATTTATTTTAAGTGCTAGTCCAGATTATAATCTATTTCTGTGCCTAATTTCATCCAGATCCGTTCAGCCCTTTTGGCGTGAAAGAGTAACAAACATGAAAACTTTCGCGTTTATAATAGTATGGCGTTGAAGTAGCTAGATTTTTTTATTTTTGCAAACATTTTTTTTATTTTTCGTAAAAAAAAAAATTATCATAAAAAGTATCCTATGCTACTTCTAATACCTCCAAGAATATGTGTACAAAGTTTAATGATGATCGCTTGAGTAGTTTTCGCGTGAAAGCGTAACAAACAAACTTACATTCTCATTTATAATATTAGTAGGGATAGAAACATTAAACCAACGATGTTGGAACGTACATATTAATTAAATTAATATAGTAATGTAATTTCAATAGGATAGGATAGCAGTTTTAAAAATGTACACAGTTTGTACTATACATACTTAACATTAAAGACTGAAGACTTTCAAGTGCCAAGATGCGGTCTTCAATTACTTGTCCGTGTACAATTAATAATGTTCGACTGTCGTACATGTGTTTATTGCGAACAAGACAAAACGCGCACCGAGGCCCGATCGAGATAATGGTCAATACGAGAACGGTACCGAGCGAACCGGATGCGAATCAACTATCGGCCGGTGAAAGTAGACCTCACAAAAAATGCTCCCATTCCATTCCTTGCGCCCGTTGATATTTCATGAGACATTCTCTTCACTCGGACAACAAATAGATATCTGAAGGATATTATTAACATTACTTTTAGTTTTTCACTCAACAAACTGGTCGTACGAGCTGGGACAGTAATATGTTCATTTAAATGTCGTACGTCATTTGCTTAAGGCCCTGGTAGCACGGTGTCCGTGCGCTTTAAGTTTCGCAGAATGATGTGCAAGATCCAACATGGAATACTGTCCCGTCCCATCACATACCTCTTCAGCTGTCGAGTTATTACATGATTGAGTAGTTAGGTGTTTTAATTTTTTTTATTATTATTTATGTTGGAAGGTTTACGAGGAAGGAATGAATGGCCAACTAGTATTTTTGCTCTGTGTGTTGCTTCAAAGCTGCTTATTGAGCTTTGAAGTTCAACGGCGTCTTCTGATCAGCCTCTTGTCACGCAAACATTATCTATGTTACGTACACATAGCGCTACTGGCAAGTTAAGCTGAACACAGGGGCTGGTCGTGCGTTTGTGGGGCCCTGGGCTAATTGTACTTGGTACTAACTAAATTACAACTAATAGCCAGTTACCAAAATTAGTAGATGTCCATTTTTGTACCAGTCTTCAATAGAATAGGACAACGAAAAAAATCGTACGTCATTTTCATCCCGATCAAAGAAACGATTACTAAATCAAATCGACAATGGAATTCACAATACCACAATGTTCCATTCAGTCGATTGTCGTCATATTCACTTGACCCTAAGCTTCAGTAAAAAGCCCTGACGTCCATCCGCCTCTGCTTGAAGTATCAATAGCACTTTAATTTATAATATCTAAAACATGTGTTAACATAAAAAGTTCCAAATGCTGTAAATAAAACCTTAAAATTTTATTGTGGGAAAGCAGGCCTGTGTATATATGAACCTTGAATATTTTTTCTAAATTTTAGAGCGCCGTGTAGATTTAAAATTCCTGTTGTATATTACTTTTTTATGCAAACTGTTTTATTATCTGTGTTTTAAAGTTTGTTCAACTTGTAGCCACTCGATTGGTTTTTCGATTAGAAAGTTCTTGAATTTAAATATTGTGGAAGGAATGCAGTCCAATTTTAAATAAGTCGTTTAATTATTATTTTTTTCGTAACGTTATTGCCTTTTTTATTCTACCCATAGTATTATTTTTTCGGCAAGACAATAAGAAAAGTTTGTATGTTAAATGTAGGCAGAGATCACTGATTTTTATTTTTTTCTTGTCTTTTACTAACACCCTTTGATTAAATATTGAATCCATCACACTTTATCAATATATCGCGCCATTTATATTGAAATCGAGTAAACAGAAGTATCAAACGTTGTTTGACAATCGTTTAACGCTTATTTTATCACAAGCGTGCATGTAAAATATCATTTATATATATATATATATATATATATATATATATAATTTGTTTATTTATTTTCCAAATTCGTATGGCCTTAGCCATAAATTATAATAGTCATAAGTCAGTTTGTCGGATATCATGTAAAATATTTACTGAACCGGTTTTATTCAGACGTGACGGTAAACAGGGCCAATTGAGAAAAGCACCACCACCACCATGTAATTATACGTCCAAAATGCGTTCGAACCTGGTTATCCTTGGTTTTAGTCCGGATTCGAACCGTACGGCAATAAATTCGAATCTCGGGTAGAACCTGCCGACCTCTTACAACTTGCACTTGCGAAAAAGGAGTTGACAATAAAATGTTTACACTTGATTATTGCGTTCGACTTTAACATTTTACAATTAACCTGTCACTCTGTGTCACAGATAACAAATTATCGTAATATCAATACAATTTTGTTTTTGCTTCATTGTTTTATTCCATCACTCGTTTCTCTTGAACGTATCGCAAAGTCGGCCTCTCTCTCGCGCGATCAACCAAGACGATTCACCTTCGGTCTGACTGGGACAATAATGCCGCATATAAATAACATATCCTTCTAGCAGTGGAGAACGATAAACATATTATTCGAGATGTCATCTCAATTACTTATGGTTCTTCGCCCCTTCTCCTAAAACTCACTATGGCTAATATTCTAATTACTAATCTGAAAGTATTAGTGGAGTCGTGGATCGTCTTACTGCGGTCCGAATTTCACTCGCACTCTACTTAAAACAGCGGTCCACAGCGTAAAAGTCTCTGTGGATCCCTTGCGCCAGGTCACTCTTTGAAGGGTGACGTTAACCGACTCAACAAGGTCAGTAATAATCTCAGCGCAATAGATCGAGGGGAGTTCGTGATCTAAATTACTGTCAATAGTTTCACGTTCAACGCACGTCGGGCGTCGAAACCAAGTGATAAAATGCCTTGTCAAGTCAAACAACTCAAAAACACTACGATTTTTATAGATATTGAAATAATGACACGGGAAGCTGCAACATTCCCAGTTGTACACAAAGAATGATCAATACCGAATTGCCGAAACGAATACTGCCTCCAATCGTGATTACGAAAGCGCATTTGAAAAAAGAGCTGCGCAATAAAATGAGTATTGTGGTAATCGATTGATTGATTTAAGTACAGCCTGTTTTTTTGCCTCTTTCGTGCAAATGGATTCACTTGATACAGCAAAAAAAACCTCGAAAAAGCGTTTCGATAGTTTAACTGTTTCGGCTCTTACATTCGATGAGTCGCTGATAGATTGTTTTGATTAATCGTGCAATGCTCGTACATATAACGGGACACTACTTTATGTCTAACAAAAAACGAACGTAAATACCAAAAAGTTTTTATTTTCTTTACAACATTTTTAGTAGAGTAGAAAATTTTATTTTTACTTGATAAAATTAAAGATTTAATTCACAAAACCTTATATATTTTTACGTGAATTATTTAGGATTCTTACTAACGAAATTTAGTATTTTGCAAATCTAATCGGGAATTTTTGCACTATAATAAATCAAATTTAAACTGTTCCAAGTCTATTTGTGAGGTAAATGAAATGCCAGAATTTGATCTGCAAAAAGATTAATTTGATACCCAATTGAAAGTTAAAAACCTAAGGTACGATATCGACTACATTCATTGAGACGGCGGACGGGACGGTGTCAAATAGTGGGATTTAATGGTGATGCACGGAAATAAAGGACTAGCAGGATATGGGTCTCTCCTAACAATTGTCTTCAACAAGGTGCCCGGACGCCTTCTGGATCTTTTTGGTGGGCTCCGACAAACCTTAGCTAGATATCTGGCAAACTCATCAAAATATGTTATTTTTTTATTAATGAATAGATAAATATTTTACTACCAGAAAGTGGTTTGAAAAATAAATACTTTTGCCTTAAAATAAAAAAAAATATAATAATCACACAAACATAGAAGCCGTTACTTTAAAAAAACGTGCATTTTTAACATCAACCTAAAGGTCACAGCAACATTGTGGTGTGATGATGTAAAATGACCTTTAAGCCAACGTGCCGAGCGATAAATTTTAATTGGCATTATTGTAATTCTATTAAAACTCGTTAATCACGGACTCGCGGCTATTGATCGTGTGATTAGGTCGATATCACAAGATCTGAGTGTGCCTTTAGGTGTTAAACATGTACAGTAATGAACGATCGAGAGAAATTGCTGTTACGTCTCGGGCCTTGTTAAGAATTTAATGTTACAACTTGATATTGGGAAAGACATGTATAGAAATTAGGGTTGAACAAACTAAATTTTAGTTCGTAAGAAGGTCTAAAATTTATTAATAATCACGATTTGTGATGACAGCTCTCGAATGGTGATCAAATTTTGTGTTTGGTGTTTTATTAAATTGTAGTCTTTTATTCGCACCATCGTAAAATTTATATTAAATATCTACTACGAAATAATTTATTGCCCTAGTTTTACGTAACCGGTATAAAAATCCATACATTGACATACATATTCACACACGCATTAATTTTCACTTCTCAATCATGCGCATACGTTACGACTCGAGTGGCGGGGTCGGTGTTTCATACCGATGTGAGTGGATAGTTGCCAATCCAACGAGTTTCTAAGTCACGAAGCGAGTTGCCTAATTGCACGTGCACACGATTCAAAAATATGTAATTATTTTTTTTTCATTTATTTATTTACATTTAACCTTTGGCGCATCACTAAACGTGACGGGCAATCGTGTGAATGTTTCGAATAGATGACACACTTTAAAAACCTTTGTACGTTTGTTATTTTTTTTCAACTCGTAAGATTTTATGTATACTAGTTAGTGTATGTGCAGTTACAACATTATGTAGTAGGTAAATAATATATCTGTCTTTATAGCTTACTAAACGATTTTCGTGGAATATAGGAAACTTGGAGTGGCTTATTATTTTTAAATTTCATGTGTCAAGTTTCATCAAAAATCTTCTGTTACAGTCTAAGATCTAGGAATCTAAGGAATTTATACCTATTATTTAATCAGGACCTAGATTACTTTTTACGATTGGTACGATACTAGATTAGATTGATGTTGGCCCCAGATTTAGCTCGGTTGCGATTTATAGTGCACATTGTCAAATATACAATCTAGGGCCTGATCTAGTAAAAGATGAGGGTATAATTCCCGTATGCAGAATCTTGTACTAGTTTAGACCTTTAGACTATAGATGCAAGGATAACAAAAAATTGAACACAACGTCTCAACGTCAACGTCGTCAAAAACAAAACACTATTGATTTTCTTAATACTTGCCCTAGAAAATATAATGTAATACTAAAAGTGTGTTACTAGGACATTAGTTCAAGTAATAAAACTAAAGCACTGGTACTTGAATATTTTTTGCCCCGATTGTAGATAAAAAGATTTTTTTTTCCTTTTTTTTACTTTATTGTACTTTTTTAAAATGTAACAGTCTGAGCCGGAAAAGGTTTTAAATTCGGAATGAAAAGGCGCATTCGAAAGCACGTCGTGTTGCGATCGTATTCAATACAGATTGAAATAAATCCGCCACGGTTCAACGTAACTGTTACTTATCAAAGCACAAAACTAACTTAATCGTGGCGAATCACTTTCCCGACACGGACACTCCGGAGAAAATATATTTCTGTCGTAGTTCGTGCGATTAAATATTATTTATTACATACCTGTAAAAATGCAGATTTAATTCTAAATACTAGGGTAAAACTGCATTGTTATTGGCACAAATGGTGTGGACAAAAGTTTGCTCCATCCGTCGCTTATTATAAGATGATGCGGCTGACATTTGGATTCTTTATCTGTCTATTCTATTGATTGAACAAATGATTTTCACATTAGAATATTCTTACTTCGACTAAAATCAGAACAGTTGTTGCAATGATTCCTTTTTCTCTTTCAATATATAGTCGTCTATGTAGACCCCGTTTAGTTAAACCAATTCATCGCCCCCGAAGATAGGTCTCCTGCAGCTCTCGTCCATTCGACTACTACAACTTTGAGCAAATTGTTGGTCCATCTTGTAGGAGGCCTACATGCGCTACGTCGATCTGTATGTGGCCATTATTCCAGGACCTCACAGCTCCATCGGACATCAATTCTGCGGGCAATGTGTCCTGCTACTTAAGTCTTGCAATTTTTCGGACAATGTCGGCCAATTGGAGTTCTGCTGTGGATCACATCATTTCTGTTGCGATCACGCAGAGTTTCATGTTAAACGGGATGATCACGCGAACCTATACAATTTTCCCCATCAAATACCGTATACCGCGGATAAATAAGTTAACAATTACAAAACACTCAGGCTAATAAGGACTGCTGACAGAAAACTTAAAACAGACGCGACAATAGTTAAAAAAAAACAACAAAAATAAACCCTTGTAGTTTAACAATTATGTTTAAAATTGAATACAAGAAAAAGAAATGCAAAAAGTTTGTCGATACTGTTCCAAAATCAATTCAGTATGTTGCGCGTGCGCGTTTCCCCGGCTTCCTGTTACACACTCTCCGCTTTTCAAAGTCACTCACACAGGTTGCATAAAAGCGAGAGGAACGATGTTAAACATCAATAACCTCACTCTGCTCTAAAACTAACTTTGGCAATCGAACCAAGGAGTCTAAAAGACATCTGTGATTTAACATAAAACAAACATTTGCTTCGACTAGAAATGAATGGGATACTTGCAGCATCACATCTAGCTACTACAACCACTAAGCTACGAGATCTCATTTTATTACTTAGAGAAAGATATTTAGCCGCCAGATTCGTTTTTGTAAATTAACAAAAAACCTTACGTAAAGCAACACAAATAGGGTTAAGCAATGGCGTGTAATACGGAAGGTGCACGACGAAGCTATAAGCTAATTATATTTTTAAATTTACTGTCGAACTATTTACAGGCGTTGCGGTAAAACGAAAGACCTTAGGCGTACAATTTCACACCTGATATATGTCTAATACCCCGGCACTGATTTCACGCGAGTAGAAAGTGAACACTGAAATTTGTGCTACAAAGTCAAACGGAGACGTTACGTCAACGTTAATTGTAACAAGTCATGCGTGCAACGAAACAGACACGAAAACATACCTATAAAAAGCGAGAAATCGTATTAGGAGACTTCGAGTTTTAAGTGAGATCACAATTAGAATGATTTAACGGTGCTAAAACAAGTCAATAGTCCCTTGACGAGATACCATATCATCGTTAATTTGTTAGAACAATACCGGTTCGTCTTGTTCCAATATGAAGGCTTGTACCTTTTAATTAACTTCTTGATAAATTTATGAGATTCGAGTTTTAAGGCACTAACAGAGACCCGCGAATTCGTTTTTATTTTAAACTCAAATACATAAATATGGTTGCTGCTAAAGTATAATTTATATATAGCTATTCTCATCGTACTAACTTTTAAACTTTATTTCCGAATTACGTACCTAAAATTATTCAATTAATTAATTTTAGTAGTACTAATTTACATGTATTTATGGTTCATTATTTAGTTCTATATTGTCCACATTTGAGGTAACAGATTAAATAATATCAAGTTATATTTAGTACTCAATATTTTAATGCAAGTTCCACAAAAACGGTGAAGGAAAATAACGTGAGGAAACCGGCATGTCGTAGAAACACCAAATTCGAGCACATGACGTCCACCAACCCGCACTAGGCCAGCGTGGTGGCGTCATTATTTTATATTATCAATTCTACGTTACATCTATTTCATTCTATATTTTAAATAAGATTTATTGTTTGTTTGTGTGTATTTAACATCTTTATTTACTCTTTTAATATACACATAAATGGGTGTCATAGATAATCATTGGGCCATTGCAAACGAACTAAGTTGGGAGTTCAACGTAACGTCAAGTGTTAACCGGGCCTCCGAAACCGATTGGGATGGTCGTCACGTACGGAATAGTTTACGGTTCGGTATTTCCCACAAACGGCTTAAGCGCCGAGGCGGGACCCTAGGGGCAATAGCCTGCATGTCGCGGTATATTTGGGCGCTGCATATATGAGGGATGTGCTTTGAATATTTTTGTAAGCTTGGATCACTTTAAACAATTTATAAGACAAGTCGCATCACATTATTCGGCGTATAAAAAAAATTTTAAAGTCATTAATTACTCATCATTTGTTATTCCGCAGTTACCGTGTTTGACGTGACAGAAAGTTTGGTATTGAGTCATACGATTATAATAATTTACCATTCGTAATAGGTACCTACTTAATGACTCAAAAAGAAACTCCTATATATAATGTCACCAATAAGGGTTGTATTCAATGCCCTAATATAACGGTGCTATACATTTTTTGACAAACAACGAATGGAATAACGTATTTTTTCGTTTATAGCATTTTAACCCACTTATAGCAGACGTGCTGGGTTCGCTAGTTAGTATTTTATAATAATTTTGTTATTCAAAATTAGCCACTAAACCACAGATCAACATTTGACTGCGTGTAACAATTAACTGTAATCAGTTATCTTGAGCGACAAATTGCAAACGATTTATTCGCTCAATTTAAATTATATCTCTAATCTTCGTTAGGACAATCAATTAGACCTGACACGGAGCCAGTTTTAAAACATCTTCAACTAAGTTATGATTCATTGAATCTGCGAATGATCGGATCTTTATCCTACTTAATATTATAAATACGAAAGTTTCTTAGTAAGGATGTAAGGATGTATGGATGTTTGTTACACTTTTACGCAAAAACTACTCAATGCATTTTAATGAAACTTTACGATAATATAGCTTATACATCAGAATAACACATAGGCTATAATTTATAAAGATATTGTCCGAATAGTCAAAAATATAACGATAAGTGTCAAGTAAGGAGAAACAAATTCCGCTATATGCGAACTATTCTGGCGTGCGCTGCAAAAACCGTTAGAGTTACACCTTTATAATGTATAAAGGAAAGGTTTACCTTAAATAGTCCTACAAAAATGCCCAGGAAAAGCGAGCTAGTTATCATTATAAATAAAAATGTATGTTTGTTGTCTACTATGGGTTCCTAAACCAATCATCAGATTGTGATGAAGCTTTGGTAGGGTGTTCCGAAAACGCCCCCAAACGGTTTTATTTTATGGAAATGTAGTGAAAAGGTATTCCTAAATAAATAATTTAATGCATACATACTTAACAAGGCAATAAACGTAGTTTATTTTTGTATATTCATTTTGCATTACATAAGTAACCATTTGCTTTATTATTTTTTATTCCATTCTTAGTTTTAAAATTAATAGGCATTTTAACTACGTAATTTATACCAAAAAATAAATCACACCTTTTTAATTTCTCAAAAAAAAACAAATAAAAAACAGATCCAAACGCACATGTAATACCAGTTCAATATAACGTATTAATTCGCGTTTCTAACGCCACTGCGATTGGCGTTGTCCCTCACCTTGGTGGAGAGCAAGTCGCCCGGTGAACGAACGGCCGAGCGCCGAACGCGGTCGCCGACCCCGCGCGCCGCCCGACTGCCTGACGAGCTTCCGACACCAAACTAAGGATATCCAAAAACTAACACCTTATTAGTTCGTGGCATCTATCGAACGGGGTAGTAAAGTTAATGTTTGTATAAAGTAAATAGTTGTAAAAATATAATGTTAAAGTTCACTTCTCCAAACGATTGTACATGTACAGTGACAAACATAACTGATACAAAAATATAATCTTGCATTTACAGTCATAAGCAATAGGTACCATAAATAGACAGCTATCTTCAAATCATCTTTAGATAGATGTATTTTTCTGTCGATGGCTTGCCGAGCTTTAAGGAAGAATTAAAAAAAATGACATTTTCAAAGCGATGAAAATTCCGTTATATTGATGTACGTACATGACATGGAAAAAAGCGTTTTAATTAATAAAAGGCATACCAGAAACATATCAAGTTTCCATAGGATCTGAAAAAAAGTAACAAGTTTCCATTTTTTCACATGATGAACCAGTTGGAAACCGAAATTGTGACCTCAAGCTCATAAGTCCGATGTCGTAACAACAGCTCACTTAATAAAATACATTAGCGTAAATAAAACGCGTGAACAATGTGGCGTCGCTACTGTTAAATGTTATTTATTCGTTGTAGTCGAGCGTTCAATGAAATCATTTTGATTGTGCCTGGTCTCGCTTTTATTTTGATTTATGTGTCATAAAATATGATTTATTGATTAATAGTATTTCAAAAACTGGTTTAAATTAATAAATATAGATTAATGAATTTATACTATACCAAATTCATTATTTTTTAAGAGAATACTGGTTGTGGATCTGCGGTATTGCCAGAGTGAATTCAATATTGAAAATAATTATTCCAAAAAATAACATTCTGAATGAGCTTTCTAATAATTTAAATAATTATTTAAATCGAAGACATAATAATAGTAAATAAAGCAGTTTTAAATAAACAATGTAGCAATATTACTTTATAACTATTTGCTGCTGTCCTAGTATATCTATTATATGAAATACGACCCGCCCCGGCTTCGCACGGGGACCACTCTATATATATTTATCTATAGCCAGGAAAACACGCGTGATGTGTGACGACAGCCTACTTTAGACCTTTAGAGGATTAAAATTATTTTACCATGCAAACATTCATCCTCTTCACTTTAAACCTTTAGGGGATGAATTTAGAAAAATCCTTCTTTTAGTGCTCGCACTCGTAATAACACAGATCGCTGCTCAAAATTCAAGTCTTTAGGCCCTAAAAATCAGTTTCTTCTCTTGTATATGGATAAACAAACCCTGAGCCCCTCAGATTTACCCACTGTGCGTTTCAATTAACCGACCGCATGTCCAATCAAATAGACCTGAGCTCAACCTGCATTGGATTATCAATACAAACGTGAACGTTTGCCCTACTTTAGACCTGCAGGTGATGAATTTAGAAGAATCCTTTACGTAATAGAAACATCGGTGTAAAACAAGTCTTAAGGGTCAGTAGTTTGGGCTATGCTATGGCTAACAATCAGTCAGTTTCTTCTTAGATAGATATACAAGACAAAAACTCGTAAATTGATGTAATTTACACCTCTACATTGACCGATGACAATGCCTATATTTGCTGCGGGTACATTGCCTCCTTCGTCCCAATGCGATAATAGCCACGGCAAATATCCGCAACAGCACACGGTCCACGCTTCACGGAAATATAAATGTTAGAAAGAAGTTCATTAGCACTCAAATCTGAGCCAAACGAGCTCTGAATGGGATATTCATACGGAGAAATGTTTACGATGAATTAATTAGTGAGTTTTATTTAACAAGTTCTTGTTAAAATAGTGATTTAATTACTCGAACATTTAAAAGATTGCTTTCTAAACGTTTGCTGTTGCGAAATGCGAAACGGAATGGATTTATTCATCTTATAGATAATCTATGCTTAGACGGCGACCTGTCTAAATCTGATACGTGGTGAGAAATTTTAACTTAAAATTGTCAATCTATTAACTAAATTACAATTTTGAATGTCAAGATATTTTTGTTTTGTATTGGTGAAACGTTAAGTACAGTTTAGGAATTAAGTTGAAGAAGATAGTATACAATGGTAGTGAATGGTGGTGACTGGCCTCTCTCCGAATTTCAATATTGTAAATGGAATGAATTTTGGACAACGCGTAACACGTAAGCTATGTCTAAAACAATGCTTTCCATATTGAAGGCTGGGTAAACATTTGAATATATGAGGTTGGTTTGGGTAGGGGAGGAGGTCATAAGGCAAGGGGGTGGGGAGGAGTAAAAACTAAAAATAGCTTTACATTAAACTTATTCACCGTAACTTTCATTTCTCTATAACCAAGGACATTAGGCTTAGCGCACACGCACACTCCTGCAGATGCAATTGCTACATACTGCAATTTCTTCTGAATCACCAACGCGCACATCATTAACATAACTCACGTGCGAATTCTCGCATAAGATAGTGATTCGAAACGTGATTGAAATCAAATGACGAAGCACCACTTTCATGCATCATTACATACAATGTCTTGATAACATCACTAGTTTTCTTGTAAGCTTATCTCTTATTTTAATGTAGTATACATTTTTATAAATGTATCAATAGGACTTTCGAAATATCGATATTATGTCACGATATTATTTGTAACTAGCTGTTGCCCGCGACTTAGTCCGCGTGGAATCAAATTAAAACATATTAATCAATATAATTTATAATTTTAACGTAACGTAACGTAACGCGTAATTTTTCTCACAAATTCGATGGTTTCTTACTTTTTGCGCGGAACCCTAAATATTTTACTTTAGTTAAATAAGCCTATTTGAATCTCAACAACTTTAGCTATCTTCCAGTCCATCTAAGTCCCATCCGAATCGGTTCAGTCGTTTCGGAGATTACCCGGAATAAACAGACAGACAAAAAAAATAAAAAAATGTATTTTAGTTATAAGTACTGTATATTCATCATATGTATGTATGGAAAGTATGGAAATGTTATATTGATATTACATACAGACACATAAACGATGTGTTCATCATTGCTGCTGTTCAATAGCAGAGTTGAGTCCATCTTGACTAGCTCCATTATAAACAGGTTGTTTTTCGCTGTTTGTTTCCAGGAGATGCAGGACGTGTTGGACGAGGACTCAGACATGAGCGACTGGCTGGTAGAACGCGAAGCTAAGAGCGGCGTGGTGCTGCATGACCGACTGATGACGGACGCCCTGGGCGCGGTGCCCATCAAGACCGAGCACTCGTACAGCCTACACTCCGACGTCGAATCTTCGCCACCTTCGCCGCACCACACCAAAGTTGACGGTAAGCTAGAACTCTAACGATTACCGTAAAGCTACTATCACGTCAATACAATGAATGTCCTCGTGTGAAGTTGATCTTTTTGTAGCGATGCTTGATGCCTCAAAGAATCGCTCTATTTACAGCCAGAGGAGTGAAATCTTGAATAAGTAAAGTTACTTATTAATCTATAAGTCCAAATTTTTGACTTAGGCCTCTGTACATAGGCGTTTAGCCTATACTAGTTTCTGTTATTTGCATTTTACGATATTAGAAAGAGCTTTGACAAAGTTTTAATTTCATTACTATGCTTTCCTTTATTTATAGGAAGGAAGTTTCTAGTCACGTCTGTCATTGTATACTAAACAGGCATACGGTATCAATCAATTGTAATTTTCGGAAGTTCCGCTTTGTTTTGTTTTGTCGTGAAAGCCTTCTGTGTGATGTATAAAATTGTAATTAAAGGACTGCCTACAACATCAAGTACAACATTTTTACTCGTAATTTACAAAATATAGCGTGCGTAAAATATTATTAAAAACTGGTTTACGTTTCCTTTCTTTGGCTTGGTTAAATTTATATGATATTTAATAAACAATTTACCTTTTAAAATTAATACCCTTTTAACAGATTTATTGATTACCTCATAAGGTATTTAACATATTGTCCAATGACATCACCTTTCCAATGTCTATGTGTTTGTCACTTCAATATCGGGGTCTTTTTAATATCTTAATATTCTAATGAATAATTTATTCCGAGTACCACGAGCAATATTTTGCGACAAAGATTTTGATTGTTGATATATACATTTTAGAAGATAATATAATGAATATAAGTTCTAATTTAAAATTTATATCATCTTCATCTATCAAAAGGACCTTGACTTACTGTAAATATTGCGAGTAAGCAAATGCAACGTTTAAATAAAAATTGCCGATTATGATAAATTTGTGCGTATTTGAATCGTGTTTTAACATAAACATAATGTTTCGCGTACGTGCGCTGCGTGGAGGTATGTAACATTTAGTTTTCAACGTTTTACAGTAGAAGCAGTTATGGTCACGTTATGAAAATCTTATACTTGCTTAATCTATTAATTAGCCTCCAATATCGATATGTTAAATTGATATGCAGAACACGTTATAGTTCAGTTCGACGTGTTGCATTTTATTGAATTGTTTACTGATAACAATCGATCAAAAAGTACCTCTGTATAAACGTTGCAGCTACGTAGATCAACCGCGCGCGGTAACTCTACGTGCCTTAATTCACTCCCTTTCTGTATCCTATGGAAGAAAGGTATTTATCAAACAGAAACTTTAGAACAGGGTTCTTTATCGCACGTTTTTCGTTTGTTCGCGGACTGAGACCCAGACCGAAGGAACAATGAAAAACGCCACCAAAAAACCGACATCATTTTGCAGTTATTTTTTTGGCTCGTCCCGATCACTAAAACTTTTTCAATCCATTCAGCTTGAGCTTGATTATTTATAATTTTATCGTTTTGTCCCAGGATATTATAATCTTTTTTTATTGAATTATTACTAAATACAAATACTGATATAGTGAAAGTTCACAATATCTTACTTGCTCAAATTCATAACGTTAAGATGCTACTAAGTACTTTTCTACATCGACAGTACGCGCAAATTGTTTGCGTAGTTGATTATAAAAAATATATATTTAATATTGCATGAGTTATTTAAAGAGTGTTGTCATTCTGGTCTGCATTCAAAAAAAGTAGCACACATGAAACTCGCCCAGCGGGTTCTAAAATATGTAGACATGGAATACGTTGTGTGCGTGTTGATTACTGTCAAATGAAAATATAAATATAGGGACTGTTTATTAGCAGTTAGAATCAATATTTTTTATAGTAAGACGTCAAATGTTATGTCCACATTATTCGCTGAATTAAAAGGAAGGCATGTGTTGCCAGCATTCGGATAGAAAAGAGTAAGGATCGCATCGGAGTCGACAACTGTCGTTTTTATTATAAAACGAAATACCAGGTGCGAGCCATAAGGATTTCTCCTACTCAAGCTTCAGCGCAAGGGGCATCGGCTCCGCGGTCAAGGGTATCACTCCTGCCGATTTAAAGGCTGTTTTGACGTTTTCGTCATCTAACTGCTGGCCTAACCTAACGTTTCCATATACGAATCCACTATTTCCGGATCCCCTACGGTCAGGCCTGTTCTCTCCCCCTCAACCCCTCGGTGGGAGGAAGGGAACATCATAAAATTTGGCTAACTGTTAATACAGTGTCATGGTGAAACTCGCTATTGTATGTTTTGTACCAACTAAAAACTAAACTAAGTGCTTATTTGAGGACTGAATAATGATTAAGATTATGCGCAAAAACTATATAACTGGATTTTACATATTTGAAATAATAAAAAAAACAAACCCAAATAATTTCCATTAGCGTCCATTTGGTACATTATCGCATTTTTGGTGAAAAAATTTTGGTATCCATAAACAAAACGATATCTGAGTGTTTAAAGGCAAGTAACACGAAAGCTAATGCGTATCCTAAATGCTTGATGTGGGCCTGGAATTTATGTTCTTTGTATCGGGCTTGTTTAGATTACAAACTTTTATGTCGAAATAACATTAATTAACACTTTTTATAAATAATTTTTAGTTCATAGATTAAATTTCTGAACATATATCAGTGTATATATGTATGTACATATATATATATATATATATATATATATATATATTGCTATAAGAATATTGCTGTCATAACTTAAATTTATTTAATCGAAATTAATGTTTGTGTATGAATGTAAATGAATAAATGCAATGTACATTAAATAATTGTTACAGGACAAATCATATTTAATATTAATATAATAAAGCGGAAGACTTTGTTAGAACTTCCTAATCTAAGCTTCCTAAACTACCAATCGGATTTGAAAAATTATTTTGGCATTTAACAGGCTATTCACTAAAAAAAGTAATACACTATTTAACATCACGATACTACTCTTGGGAGCTGAGCAGAAAGGAAAACAAAAAGCTAAAAGGATAATAGATACAGGCAAGTGATGCGATGCCACTCGGTGGGCTAATTAAATTTGTGACAAACATCAGTATATAAATACTAAATTCGCAGGAAAATGTGACATCTATTCCGAAGTATTCTATAGAAATAGCCAATTCCATTCCGTTTAAATTAAGGGGCGCGGCGTGTGAAGCCGCGGGGCTCAGCAAGTATTCGAATACGATTTTGTTTTGTGCCTAACGATTGGTGATCCATGGGATTTGAATTGGTGATAGGCCGTAACAATAACCAGGAAGTGAGATATCATATCGGGGGACTGTTACATGTTACCAATATCTAAAGCGCACTCACCTGATTGTGTACTTGATAAAGCAATACTATTTTTTTAATCTGCATACAGCATATAATAAATAATAATAAATATTTTAATTCTTAAAATATAGTTGTAATATAAACGCTTCTGGTCGACACGCAAGATTTATCTTCACGAAGGTTCTATATGTGCCATTTCTTTTGCCACAAAGAAATAATTAAAAGTAGGCTACGCATCTGCAATATCTTTGCTTGTTGCGATTGTCTATGGTAGCGGCTCGTTTGATATCTTCTTCCATAAAAAAAATGTAACATCATTAATGTCTTTGGTTAGAGTTTTTTAGGGTTTTTTACTGACACAACGTGAAGAGAGTGTAAATGGAACTGATGTAGACCAATGAGGTCAGACAGGAAATCACCTTGCCCTTATAACGATCAAGGCGGTTTTATCAATTTATACCTTTTATAGTGAATCAAAGTCACTTATATGAAACCTTTATTTGTGTACAAACAAAAAACTTTTTTCTTGACATAATATAGCGACGTAAGATCAAAATTTTGAGACCACAGATTAATTTCTTCGTCTAGATAAATGTTTAGTAGGCCAAGTTTATGAACTTATTTTAAAGTATTTACGATTTAGTATAGTTAATTTAAACACTAAAGAAATTTAGCACTACCTTTAACTTAAAGATGAAGGTAAGGTTAGGTTAGCTTTGTGTTTTGTTCTTGACACACATTGTGTTCCGTAAGCGAATCGTCTTAATTTTTATCCAAATAATAAATAATTTGTACAGATTGCAAGTCATTCCAACCATATTTGTTGAATTTTTAACCTTACCAATATAAAATTAGGAATTTTAATAATTTAAAAAAACGAAAATGCACTCTTACTGAATATCTTCTATTATTATTTATATATTACTTCATAAATTTTACTTTAAATAAAAATTAATAAATAAATTAATAATTATTTTAAAGTAGGCGTAACTTTTCTTTTTTGACTGCATCTTCACCTAGTTAAATTTGGTTTGCGTCCTCCTTCTTTAGTATGTTATGTAAGAACGGGACATCCTGTCACAAGAATATGCATATACTTAAAAGGCTGTCCCTGCATCTGTTGTATTTTTTTTTCTTTATGGACACAAATAAACCATTTTCTATTTAAACTATTTTTTCTATTAGCTTTCATGAGGCCACCGACATCGAGGTTATTACCGTACGTTTCTTTACGTAAATTATTGAAGGAACATACATCGATTATGAACAAACACATTTCGAAGAGTTCAGTGACACATCACTGTGTTCTATTTACAATATATTTCCCTCAATTAAGAATAAACCGATTATTTTACGTGTAATTGAAAAAAAATCAAACTTTACTCATAAAAATGTTGAATTGTTACAGAAGTAAATGTTATACATGTATGTTCGTTTTTTTTCTTCAATATTCCGGGTAAATAATTGATAAACTGTAAACAGAAATCACTTATAAAGTTATTTATCTAGGTATTCACCGCTGCACCGGCGACGGTTAAATTGAACGTTGCCGGCCCCGCATAATTCGCGGTTTGTTTCGGTGAAAGGAATTCTAGTGAGCCGATGTTGACTCATGTTAACATGTAAATGTCAGCCGTCTATAATCTATCGACACAAAGTCACGAGCGGCTCGGATATATTGATTATGAATACAGATAAATTATCAAAATAATTGTTATTATGTAGTTATCAAAAGATTTTGATCAGAAACAAGTTACAGTTGAATCGTTGAATCCGAAAAATGCAAAACGACTAGCGAAACGTCTTTTCGTATAATCATAAATTATCAAAATACATATAATCGAGGTCCCGACCAAATAACAAATGAGGGTATAAAATATAGTATACAAGTATACTAATACTTATTCCACCTTTTCCTGTATTATTCTCTCAAAAAGTATTTGTTTTTCTGCTGGCAACACACCTCTTCATACATAGATTTTGTAGTATGTTTTTGTAACTCAAATCCATTCGAAGAAGTCTCACTTTAGTTGCGATTGACGACATTCTGAAATGGGGAGGGAGCTTTATTATGTTGTATGAGAGTTTTAACAAGAGTGGCTGCACAACTTTGTTGTGTTTGTCTCCGCGCCGAAAAACGAAGAAAATCTATGAAAAATTGTTAAAAAATAAAATGTTTTTTTATTATTATTAAATAATAAAAGAAAATACGGTTTGTAAATTATAAGAACTAGAGAGAACAAAGATGGACAGGAGATAAGTAAGGATGTATTTATATATGAATAGAAAGTTTAACATATTTATGGTACCAAAGTGAATGGCAGCGTTGGCACGGGACGTCCAAAAAGAACTTATATCGATCAGATTAGTGACATACTAAAGAAGGACGATATAAAGAGTACCCATAACCGACGAGTACGTATGCGTAGATGTATAGACGTGGAAAAGGGGAGAAAGGTATGCCAGGATCGCGCCAGACGGAATCATATATCCATAATCTGCCTACCCCTTTGAGTTACGGACGGTAGGTTCAACAAAAGTTAAAAGGTAGATAGATCTCAAGGTGTTTCGATGCATTCGGTTATTTTAAAAGCGGAAGTAAGTTTGCCGGGTCAGCTAGTATTTTGTAAAAATATATCCGGATGGAACGTGAGGACAATACTTGTTGCATAGCAACTCGAGACGGCACCGGGAAAAATCCGAGTGACGGGCATATTTGAATATTAATGGCTTATATTCATCTGTTCGCTTTACAATCATATTTATGCTAATCACGAAAACTATGGACTACATGCATATAAATGCAGATGTTTTATATTATCGCCATCGTCAAAGACTAAAACTCTGCTTGCACTAAAACATTTTCTACTATTCACATTTATTACACGACTGTTCTTTATAAAAACAAGAGGAATTAATTCTATACAAGTTTTATTACTGTTTTTGCTTTACAAACGTAAATGATTTCAATAAGTCTTCATGCACATGGTTATTGTATTAAGTGTCTAATTGTTTTTCCTTTTCATGTTATTTTTGTTCAAGGCAAATTATTTATCAATATTTTATTTTATAAACGCTACAGCTCTTATTATTAATAACAATTAAATTATACACGTCGGGCATTTTTGTGATTGGGTTAAAAGCAATTGACTATTGTGACCAACACGCTAGAACGAAGTGTTCGCGTGTACATTTATAAAGATTGAATATAAGTAGAAAGATAAAAAAAAATATTTTTACACAGACCAAAAAAGTTAAAGTATGTGCAGTTTTCGATTCTGACGTGAGGTCCTACGACTGATAGTTTTTTTTCATTCGAATATCATGTAATTATAAATCGTGTTTCGAACAAATTAAAAAAAAATAGGTGGAATAAAATGTTTCGTCATTGTAAGAGATCTTTAAATAAAAATATCAGTATATGTAAATCTAAAATAATCGACTTTATTAATTCATTTGGCAGAATCGAAAGCTCATTGAAATGCACGAGGAAGTCGGGGAATGGAAAAATACCTTTTCTGTAGCCCTTAATGGTATCGAGTCCAAATTTCCTCCTATTTATTATTCCGCCCACATAAGCTAACGGTAACGCTACTTACAATATCTCAACTGTTTAATGATGCCATTCAGACTACAAAACAGGCGAAAACTATATGAAAAAAGTTGACTGTATTCCCGAATCAATTTTTCTTATTTTCTATCCCTTTCCTCGGACTCTAAGATATTACTAGATAACGTAGTTTTTTATAAAAAAAAGTACGGTATTATATAGCGTAAATATTATTTTTAAATATTTTAATATTTAATCTTATAACTTCATGTTGAATACGAATAATAATAAAACTAAAGAAAACCTTTTATTATAATGTGTAAAAGAATCTCTCTAGTATCGGTATAAATATCAGCAGTATAGTGATGGGCAGTTTATAGCTCCAATAAAACTGTACCTAATCTCCGGTACGTTATGTCCACATTAATAGCATATTTAACAAAATAGCTATTTTAATGTTTTAATTATTCATGAATAATCGAGCGACTCGGCGGCGTATCAATCCATAACTCGTTTGTCTTAAGTGTGCCAATCAAAGGCATCACATCTGAAAGCGGAATCATAGTATAGAAAGACTAATATATGCATAAATTACATTATGGTACGAATATTATGTCCCTGATTATTGTCATTGTGTGTTCATTTCATATCTTTAGTTGTCCGTAACTGGATATAGGCTCTCCGAACATCTTTCTCCTCTCGTGACGTCAACTCAAGGTCCGAATATTGTTTAAAGGAAATATCGTGATCCAGAAAAATATACAAGAGACTTTCAAATACATGAAAATAGTATTAGTTATATGAAGATATAAATTTAAATTAATATGCAGGTATATTTAACGTTTCTGTGGTCCGTATGTGGGCTTCGGTCCACCTGTTTCCGACCCCTTATTAATAGAGTATTATTATTATTATTCGAGGGTAGTTAATAGAGACAGATTTGTCTGTGTTCAGAGTTTTAAGTCAGATAGATGCGTTGTACATAAAGAATAGCAACACGAAATAAAAAAGATGTGTGTATGTCAGAGTTTTAGTCAAAGTCAATTTACACTACAATATCTTAAATCAAATCAGTTTAATACTGGTGATAATTATGATGCTTCGTTTACCGTTAAGAACTTGAAGTGAATTGTAAAACTTTATAGCTCATGTTTTCTGTATTATATGCTGTACTAATATTTGAAGAGGTCATATTATTTTACCTTATGGTTAGTGGATGTCTTAAATAGTTATAACATAAAATTTTAAGTACAGATTTAGGGTTACGTCAATGAATGCTTAAACAGGAGTGCTTCCGACGCATTAGACGGGGCTATTACGAAATATTGAAACAAAAAGGAGCGTAGCTGTTACTAACCTATAATGTTATAATTAACGTTCCTATCAGTATAGTTACATAACGTATTTAAGATAAAATAGTTAACATATGATTTAAGTTTTGACGTCTTTAATGCAGTAATACATCCCTTGGTGGATCTGGGGGTTACTGATCTCAAACTCTCCCCCTCCTCCTCCCCATTAACAAAGACAATTAAATATTTAGCTTTCGAATGTTAACTCGATGTTTTTGTAATATCATTTATTTAGCAACAAAACGTTTCAATTATGAAAAAAATACTACGGACCTTGTTGATTTGGACAATGTACGTTCGTTAATATTCAAATAGTGTTTTTTCCTGATGTTAAGTGACTATAAGCTATATGAGATCTGCAGCAATCAGATGCATGTTTGTAGATGCGGAGTCTTGTTATGGTTCTTCTACGTTGTATCGTAACTTAATGGCCTTCAACACTGAACGCTTGTTGTTTTAAACGAACACTACCTTTTATCTTTAAAAGTGATAACTGTATTTCAGATATGGAAGACGAGTGCTACCCGGCGATCCCAGCGAGCGCGTGGCGCAGCCGGCGGCGATCGAGCTCGCCGCTGGTGAAGGCCGAGCCCAAGTCGGAGCCCGAGTCGCCCGCGTCCTCCTGCCCTCCCTCTCCCGAGCCTACGTCCGCGTCCCTAACACACCTTGACTACGTCATCGACCACACGGTAAAATACTTATCCATTCCTGATGGGTACATTACGAGTTTTTATAAAACAACTAGTCTAGTCGCAGGTAGGTTTTGCGGCGCCGAATGCTAATGCTTGTATTGTGTAAAACCTTTCACTTCAGAATACGCTTAATAACCTTCCTATTTAAATTTGCCCTTTGCCCTACATCTGCTACCCACCTGATTGATGCCGATTGGTGGTCGCTCATTACCTATTTTGTCTCCTTCCATTAAAAATATCCGCTAAACGAAAAAGGAAAACTCAAACAATATAAATTCACAATTTTCTGACAGTTTATAATCAAGTTGTTGTTGTATAAGAACTGTTGATTTCCTTTCTCTAACGCAATTTGAAATAAATCGAGATACCTTGTCAAATATCTTAAAGAACCTAGATGCTAGTAAAGGAACGGGACCTGATAATAACTCACCTTTCTTTATTAAAAGATGTTATAGGTCATTGGTGGAGCCTTTATACTTAATTTTCAATAAATCTCTTACATCAGGAGTTTTCCCCGATAAATGGAAAATAGCTAAGGTCGGTCCAATTCCCAAAAACGAAAACACTAGATTTGTGGATAACTACAGGCCAATATCACTTCTATGCACATTTGCTAAAGTTTTTGAAGCTCTGATTTGTCCAATTATACAAAAATATTTTAAACAAATGTTAATAGACAACCAACATGGATTTGTACGATCTCGGTCTACTGACACAAGCTTAATTACTTTCACTGAACATATTTTTGCTAATATGGATAATGGTAAACAAGTTGATACTATTTACATGGACTTCAGCAAAGCTTTTGATAAAGTACCACATGCCGTACTAATACAGAAATTAATAGGCTATGGTGTTGCAGGGTCAGCTTTGAATTGGATAAACTCGTATCTCAAAAATACACATTTTTATGTAGTTCTCAGCGGTTTCAAATCAGCTTCATTTAATATAGGTTCAGGCGTGCCACAAGGATCCCTTGTCGGCCCATTGTTGTTTAATATTTTTATAAGTGACATTTCCCGATACCTGAAATACTTAACACCATATTTATACGCTGATGACTTAGAATTTAAAATTTCTAAAGTAATCGAGTCTGTAAAAGATGCTCAAGACCTGCAGTCTGATTTAAACAGCTTAGATCGTTGGTGTCAGATGAATGGAATGAATATGAACTCTAAAAAATGTTTTCACATAAAATTCACTCGTAAAAAAAATATTATTCATACTATATACAAAATAAACGGGATAATTGTACAAGAGGTTGATGTTATTAAAGATTTGGGTGTTCTTTTAGACAGTAAGCTTACTTTTATTCCTCACATAGACGCAACAGTAAAACAAGCTAACAAAACCTTGGGTTTTGTCATTCGAAATATTAGAAAGTTTCGAAACCCTAAAGCTAAAATAGTTACTTATATATTTTTAGTACGAAGCATTTTAGAATACTGTTCCTCGGTATGGCGTCCACATTATGCGGCTCACAGCTTGAGACTAGAAAGGACTCAAAAAAGGTTTCTATGGCATGTAGCATTTTCATTAGGGGCCTCTAAGAATATAAAATCCTACAAGGAAAGATTAGTTAAATTCAACATGCAGTCGTTGGCCACGCGGCGTAATTATCTAGATTTAATGTTTGCTTATAAAATAATAAACAATTTAAGCGACTGCCCCCAACTACTGTCTGAGTTTAAATTGAGAGTTCCTTCAAGATATCCTCGTAAGAAAATAAATTACCTGTTCTCATGTCCTTTTCGTAAAACTGTTATGGGTCGCGACTCTCCTGTCTATAGAATGTCCAGGCAACTTAACGCAATCGGAAATTCTTCAGATATCTTTTTCGATTCAATAAATAAGTTTCGTCAGACCGTCAAGTCGTATGGATCGACCGATATTTTGCAACTAGTTTCTATAAGTAGGTGCATATAGACTATGCTTACTAAATTAATTACTAAATTGTACTATGTTTAAGGCATGTTGTATTCGTCTATAAGTAATTGTGCATTGTCAACCATGTATCCTGTGTTATTGTGTTTTGCTCTAAGTTAATGTACAATTGTTGACGAGCCATTAAATAAATAAATAAATAAATAAGTTATTTTCGTCTAGGACATCCCCGAAAACACGTGGCACGACCGACGTGCAAGCCTTGTAACATCTGGGAATGGAACGGATTTAAAAGACCGAAACATACAAATTAACGACGGTTTCTTGTTCATTTGTTTCGCTTCATTTCTTCGATTCATAATTATGACGATGCGGGAAAACATGCAGGGAGACAACTGACCAATACTTACCTGGCAACATTATGTAATGAAAATCGTGTCGTATATACTCGGCAAATACCTTTGCTAATTCTACTCTTTGTGAAATAACTGTATTGGAGACAAAGAGAATATTGCTTTGTCTGTAAAGTCACGAACTCGCCAGACACTACATCTATTTTAACAGTCTTTCAATTCTACTTAGACGTATTGTTCATTTGTTATTAATAGTAAATAATGAATTGAACATTCCTTTAAGAGTATTATTCCATAAGAGTATTAAGGAGCCTTTAGTAATATTACCTGTTAAAATTCCAACACATGGTATCGGCGGCTGGCCGTAAAAACTGTAGCGAAAACATGTATACTGTACAGCGGTCATACTGTGCCGAGGGGATGAAAATTAAATTGCAAGCTACGGTCCTTTACCAGTCCAATTCTCGCCATAGCCCTCTCCCAAATGTCTTCGGTACTCTACCTTTCATCAGATCAGTACATGGTCACCCATGTGATTAACATTTCTTAATTCAACTCTATATACATGTATCTGTGACATTAGATGTTATTGATAACGCACATTTTACATTCCATCCGACCGTATCCAGTTAATGACCGACTACGCAAATTCTTTGCGATCTTCTTGTTCGATAGCCTTGCAAAAATACTCGGACTTCGAATTTCTTTACTACGGTAAAGAAATTCGTAGTAGTATGTCACGGGAAGTATTTTCTATTCTACGGCACTTTATTCAAACTGATCGTCGGTCTATTTTGTTCACTAATTAATTAAACACATACGGTTCAATTCTGTAAAGCTCTCAACGCGGTTTCTTGTGCTCCTGTAAGCTCCCTATTTTACTGATTTCATAAAACGTAACTCAGATCAGGAAATTCAACGTTCAATATCCATGTATGTATGTATTGACTAACGCTGTGGTTACTGATTACATATCAAGTCAGAAAAGCCTATGTCAAGTAGGATTTGAACTTTTAGAAAGTATGTCTGTTGATATTTTTGAGGGGCCACGGTGATCACAAACCTCAATTTACGAAGAAGCGGCTAACAAGGTAGCGGACCTTGTTAGCCGCTTCTTCTATAAGAAAACAGCTTTTTATCTACGAATCACACTTTACATTGTGTCA
Organism: Papilio elwesi; assembly: GCA_029849275.1. Classification (NCBI taxonomy): domain Eukaryota; kingdom Metazoa; phylum Arthropoda; class Insecta; order Lepidoptera; family Papilionidae; genus Papilio; species Papilio elwesi. The sequence continues at coordinate 11,336,387 of CM056691.1, read as the reverse complement.
TACAAATATGAAAAAATAGTTTCTTATTACTTCAACGCACCGTTACATTAATCATCCTCGCAGCTCACTTGTGAGAGTATTTCTAAAGGCGGCACACGACGAGCGAAACGCTTCCTCACGCCCAATGCCGCCGGCCATACGCAATGACTCGACGTTAAATAAAGGTCACTCGGGTTCATGTGGCTCATCAACAACATGATTATCTTATCCAAACGATATTACACAAACTAAATTCTTCATTAAAATCAATCTTATTTTAAATAATTGAAGTAGTTTTCTTGTTGTTTTCATTTATCAAGTGTGGTGGTTTAGAAGATTCTAATTAAAAGAAGACTACTCAATACATAAATATGAGCTCACGCCTGTAACCCAGCGGGGTAGGAAGAGATCAGAGATAAAAAAAAACTGATGTAACTGAGAATATTCTAGTGGTATTTGTTAGTGATATGTGAGAGGCTTGCAGACGGGCACGATCCACATGCCGCAGGCGGTGCTGCAGCAGGTGGGCGCGGCGGGCGTGCCGCAGTTGCTGCTCAGCGCCGCGCCGCGCATCGCCGGCTCGCTCTCCGCCAACAAGCTCTCCATCAAAGTCACCTCCAGCTCAGGCACATCAGGTACACGCCTCAAATTCCACGAAAATAGAACTTCAAGGAGATGTGAGCCATTCTGTGTTATTATTAACGCAACGCCACAGCCGCGATACTTTCAGGAGATCTTAAGTAACTTAAGAAGATTAAGTCTCTTGTACAGAACAACCCCAAAATGTGTAAGGCTTCGGATGCTTCTTTTAATCGTAAATAATAAATTGAAAATTAAAATAAAAATTAAAAAAGAAACGAAAAAATATTATGCCTCTTATAATGAGTATTATTATTAATGCAATGTTCAAAGTTCGAACCAACTTTTTTAAATTAAAAAAAATATTGTTCCTAAGCACCAATAATATTTCTCTATAATTTCCTCAGGTTTCAATCTACCACCAACGCCGCCGTCATCGCTGTCGTCGTCGGACAGCGAGGGCGCGCTCTCACCCGCGCACGAGACGAGCGCGCCGCCCGCGCCCGCCGCGCCCACCCGCCGCGCGCACCTCTACGTGTCCCAGCACTCGCAGCACTCGCGCCAGCCCATCAACACACCGCTCATCAGCTCACAACCGGTAACATTACAACACAACTTAGGTCAGATTGTCAACACTGTTTTTCTTTTCATTCACCAGCACCAGTCACTCACTCGTAACGTCCGATTACATTCGCCTTATTTATAAACGTACAGATGTTTATTATAAAATTGAATAGCGAATGCAATGTTATCTTTTACAGAAAGGGTCAACAGGAACCTTGGTACTGACAGAGGAAGAAAAGCGCACATTGCTGGCGGAGGGCTACCCGGTGCCGACTCGTCTCCCTCTCACTAAAGCCGAGGAGAAATCCCTCAAAAAGATCAGGAGAAAAATTAAAAATAAGGTCTCATACCAATGACATTCATTGCTCTTGAAAATAATTTAACGAATATGTACAGTTGGGGCACGAAACCCTTCGTCAGTTTTCAAGTTCATTCCATTATACAGTCGTACAGTACTTTATAAAACTAAACCATCGCAGACAGCAGAAAACTGCACATAATATTATTCTTATTTGCTATGACAATAAGGTCCAAAATAGGAAAGTCTAGTCTAGAAAGTCTAGTCAATATGAAGTTCGAATCAAATAACGTTCCATATAATTGTCAGTGTGTGTCAGTCACCCTGGTGCAAGCAAATGTCAACTTTAAGGTGACGATTTTTTTTACCCCAACTATACTTTACGTTCCTTTAGTTAAATGAGTCCGTTAATTATTTATAATCGTTACAGATATCTGCACAAGAAAGTAGACGCAAGAAGAAGGAATACATGGACCAACTGGAAAGGAAGGTCGAAATATTAGTGTCAGAAAATTCCGACTACAGGAAGAGGGTGGAGACCTTAGAACAGAAGAACGCGAACCTGCTGAGTCAGCTCGCCGCTCTCCAGGCGCTCGTCACCCGCAATGCCAGGAAGTGACGCCATCACAGCAGGAGTTCGCGTGACAAACTGCGGCAGCAGCACTAGGGACTTAACAACTAAAAGGAATAGTTGACACTAATCGAGATCATTAGACAAAATATTTTTAGACTTATTTGTCTTGTAGTGTTATGATTTGGTCAGATCACAAGCCCGAACGGATATTCCGACCATTGTGGTCACTTGTATTCAAATAAGAGAGGTATCTATATTTAATCTAAGTTTTAACTATTTTAAGTGATTCTACGAAGCATATTTTATTCTATTCTTTCTAATAACACACGAGATATTTTCCAATTTCATTTTTTTAAATCAATATAATATAATCGAGAAAAATATGACGTAACAGATTATAAACCTTATTCCCTTTTATATTTTTAATTTTAAGTCATTAATCAATGAAAAAAATATTAATGTGTTTGTGGCTGCATTAACACTGATGCCTTGGCCTCAATTATTTTCAATACAAACGATGCATAAGGTCAGGATCGACGCACGTCAGTCTGTCTGGCTTGCGATCTGATTATAACTTTCCTATATAAAATTGTGCAAATCAAATCACTTTACATTCCGACGGTTAAAATAAATATTTAGTATAAATTTATAACAGCGACACTGTCCCTATACCGGAGTGCATATTTTAATGTATATTTTGGATGTAATTTACAATTATACGAAGTAATGTAGTGTCCAAAGGGTAGGAATGTTCGAATGGTTGCTCACTGTATTCGTTAGTTAAGGTATTCCGTGGTGCTGGATATATGTCGTGGTTCATCCCTGCGTTTTGTTTTAAGGGTTTCTTGACCGCTACGTGCCACCCTTAGTTTTATATCCACGACTCAGCGCCTCGGCCGCCAGCGGGAGCGGTCACAGGGAATTGTTCATAGGGATGGCCGATGTCGCTGCAATCGATATTATTGCAAATTTTTGATGTTTTGACACGATTAGTGTCAGAAATATCGATATTTTTATAACGAATGTTGAAATTTAAATAGTCTAATTACAGTTTTCTTGAATATTGCTTGTGATATCAATTATTGTCTATCGTTAAGAACATCGAAGCTGGAGTCGATATATCGAAAACAGTTGACATCGATGCGCGTCGGCTATCCTTATATCGTATTGGGCTCTTAGGTAATAATAGTTGTCTACGCGTGTTGTTTGAAATCTCGTAATATATATTCGACGCTGCAGAAGCGTCACAATTTAGGCCTTAATTCGTGCGTGTTTTTATTAAAATATGCAATTAGTTTAAGAATTACAATCGTTACCCACTGCATACGTCGGTATGCCGCAACGTCCACGGGCGAGCTGTTTTATACTTCATAATAATTGTACTGAAATGTTTTTATCTATTGTTAACCATTTTATTATTACTGGCCTAATGATCCGACATCGATTTTTATTAATTGAAGGAAAAGGCATGTGACTAAACTACTTAAAGAATTTTCGTTATCACCCGACTGGCCCGCGGTCGCCGGCGGCGCGGCGCGGCGTGGCGGGCGCAGTCGGGGACTTAGCATAATATGTAAGACGCGCGCCGACGTGCGTCTTACCGGTTAATTTTGAATTCCATGAATTTGCATTTATAGCGAAATGTGTATCGTCCTAGAGATTTTAATCGTTTATTTAAGAATAAAATAAGATGTGTGCATCCAATAGCGGGCTTATAAAAGACCAACTGTCAATGGAAAACGATTTGGATATCGTTACGTCTAGTCTCTACGTTGCAACCCGAGCGGCGCGGCGACGACCGTGCCTCTTCCAACTGCAAACAGATTCGGTTCGTACGCGCTTTTTAGATCGACAAGTACAAATAACGGCATGCCTTAACTAAAATAATCTTCATATTGACCATAACTTTACTAAAATAATTATATATTGTATATATTAAAATTTATAAGAATTTTAACTTTCGTTCGCTTTTAAACTAGCGCTATGAACAACTGACTCCTAGAGCCGAGTTCTTAGTTTTTCACTGAACAATAGACAACATCTCACCTTAATAATATGTTGTCTTTGGTTCCTATAAATAAAGCCGTAAACTGAATCTCAGTTTCTTATCTTCGTTCTGGTCTTGCCATCATTGTGCGCAACAGTTTCAGCCCCGGCCGCAGTCGTGGCACGTCACTATGTCGACTAACATTCTGTTATACTAAACATTCCACTATTTGTTTAATTATATGTGAGTGACTTAAAGTGAGCTCTAGTACTTATATGTTATTCTAATATATGTAATGAAACTAACAATTACCATTTTTATGTACAAAATCGTTTGCTATTTTCTTGTTTATTAATTTTGATCTATCGTCACATTATTGTATTTCAATTGAAGCATAATCTGTGCTGAGGGCGGGTTTGTTCGGCGACGTCGGATCGAGACGGTCGCGGTTACTATGTGTGTGCAATTACAACGTTCTCTTTTTGAATCATTACAAGTTCTTCCTATTTTTAGTAATAAGTAAAGTTGTATTTATATCATCACTGGAATATATCGTGTATTTCAAATCCCGCTCGACGAAACGGGTGAAAGAATTTATTGAGATATATTTTAAGAGATTTTTTCTATAAAAATTTTTAGAAATGTATAAACACTGTTTTATGTGTCTATCGCTATACAAGTTAGTTCTATAAATTAGCTTTTAATTATATCTATTTATATACAAAATATAATTATGTCGAAATTACAAAGCGTGCCTGCCTTTCGTTACTGACTGTACCAATATATATAGTAAAAGGGATAGATTAGAAAAAATGGCAATTCATCATGTGCTATTTGCAACTGTTATATATATGTAAAAGTATTTAACGTAGTTAATATATTTAATTCCTAACACGGCATTTACCGGCTGCAAAAGAGTGATTTGTTTGAAAACGACTTATATAAAGAAACTAAAGTAGTATATTAACTTATAAATATGTGTATTTGATCGCGACGTGAGTGTCATTACTATTTCGACATAATATTACTTATATTAAATGCCAAACATACATTTATACATACAATTAAGTATGCGAGGTACGCGTATTGGGTGACAATATCGATTTGAGGTTATGCTGTCAAGTTATTTAATGTAGAATATAAAATATTTGTGCACAGATAATCTCGCGTGGATCGATTTGGTAACGTAAGGTATAATGTGGACGCGCCAAGTGTGTCCGTAGTAGTTTTGTTATGTTAATTTGAACTGTAATTTTATTAATAGTTTTATTTGTTAAAACTATTCGCTGTTACCTTGAGTCATGATTTGTTAAATCGTTTGTTTTATTATTATTTTCCAATGACAATGCGGATATTACTGTCACCCTTGAGCTAATAAAACGAGATATCATACATCAGTTGTTTCATTATTTATACACACCGTTGCTTATTCCTGATCCTCGCCATCTACTGCAGCCTGACAACTTCGTTCATGACATTCCGAAGGCTCGCAGGCTACAGGGTACATACAACCGCGGGCTTTGTGCCGGTGATGATGGTAGCATTCGTGTACCATCACCAGCACAAACCTTTTATGATTATAAAAGTGTACTGTAATCCTTTAAGTATTGTGATATCGCACACTGGTTGTAGCTCAATATTTACACTACACAATATACTGTACACACTATATACGACTACTTATAACAATCAGTCAAGACTCGGGCCTCAAGAGGTGTTGTAACGACCGTTGACAGGAGTACAAACTGAGTCTCCTTCCTTTGACAAATGCTTATAAAGACTTGCTGTCTAAAGTCAGCTACGCAACTTTACGTTTCACTACCGTACACATTTCTGGCAAACCGGAAATGTGAGCGACAACATCCGGCTATCCTGCTCACGTGTTCGTCCCGAACGCGTCTCGGTTCGGCTTCAACACTGAACCATGCCGAACAAAGTTTGGACTATCCTGCGCGTGGCTTGAACTAGTTGATGATCATTCAGGATCAACTGGTCGTGTATCACCATTTAAATACAACAGCGTTCATCACAGATTCCTGTTGCCGCTTAATCATCCAACACTTTTCGGTACATGTTTGAAGCTTATACTTTCAGACCAATCTATCTTTTTAAAGAATACACACAACCGAATTGTTAGGACAAAGTAAAGTGAACTTTATAATACTGCACACTCTTAAGTTCACTAGTTCACACTCACACTTATATAGACACGAACGATATGACAACTTCCGCCATCGTCTACACAAGCAATATTAATATACCTTTTAGAAGACCATTCAGCTCCTCTCATGAGCAGTTACAGTATACTACTATCCATCATATCTCAAAATTGTATTACTTGGAATGGCATAAGATGAACAACTCTTGTGTTTATGAAGGAAAAAAAGGACATGTATCATATGTGTACAAAGGTAATTTATAAATATTTTCAAAATAATAAATAAAATAAATATGCACTCACGCCCGTAACGCAGAGGGGTAGGCAGAGATAGTGGATTTCCATTTTTTGGATTTCCATATCGCGATCCTGGCATACTGCTCTCGCTTCTTCTACATACAAACATCTACGCATACATGCTCTCTTCATTCATCCTTTCAACATCAATCTCTTTTCTCAATTCTAGTCACATCCACTTTTAAGCCACGTTCTTCTTTTATAACTATTTTTGATCCTATTTAATGGCACGCCTATCATACTTCTTAAGGATCGCATTTTACCGGCATTAACTCTACTAGCATGCTTTTCCTGCCAAACCCAGCTCTCACTTCCATACATTAAAGTGAGGACTAGTACAGCCGAGCCTTCGTAGACACATTCCGACTCCTCACTACTGTACCTATAGCCCTATTCATTTTATTTCCCGCATTACTCGTCGTTCAACATCTTTCACGTGTCTACCATCTCTACTAAACGTACATCCTAAATACACAATGTCTTCCACCTGTTCAACCTCTTTGCCGTTAACATTTATATCAATGACTGTCCTACTTTGTTCTCTTTCAAACACCATAACTTTCGTTTTGTCTACATTCATTTTCATACCTTTACCTTCAAATTAATCTTTCATTACATTCAACATAAATTGTACGTCCACCGATGACGCAAACACGACCTGGTCATCGGCGTACAAGAGACATTTTACAACATGCTCACCCATTCTCAATCAACATATAGAGATTGAACAGCCACGGGGATGCTACATAGCCCTGTCTTACACCTTTATAGATGCTAAACCAGCCTGAGTAGGCCCCATTAATCCTAACACAAGCAGTAGAATCTTTATAAAGAGATTTTAACACTTGTATTAGTAACTTCAATCCAAACATTTTAAAAAAATCCAAATATTTTTAAAATCCAATTATAGCTTAAAGCAGTTTCTTCGAACTGTTTTTCCAATTGCAAACTGACCTGCCTCGTCGTGTGTCACTCTTATTCCATATCACATATAATTACATTAAACCAAGATCATTAGTCAGTACAGTTAACATCGTCACATACGTATTCTTCTTATATCTGTATTAGACTCGGCCTCACCTGACAAATTTTTCAATCTAAGAAACCTTAGGATCTTGTACCTGGATAGATTGTACAATAAACTGCCAATCCGTAGACATTAATAACCATTATGTACCATTTACTTTCTTCCCATCTGTTGGTGTGTGCATTTATTGCTTACTTAGTTAAAGTGTACCGAATAAAATTGAAGTCAATAGTTAAAATTAAAATTATTACGTTGTAAATAGCGATTTCTTTATAACATCGACACAACTGAAACTAACGATTCAAAACTTTCATTACATCACTTACTAAAATTATCTCAACTGTACTGACGCCGGTGTCGGTATTTAGAAATATCATTAGTTATTGTTGCACTGGAGGTACAGGTGCTTCCGAAATATAATCCACATGCAGACTATATCCTCGTGTAAAATATCTCAAATAACATTTCAACTTTCTCTTCAATGTACAACAACAACAATTTTCTTCAATAGTTTTATTTCAATATAAATATTTGAATGTTGGCGGGAATGAGTAGATTAAGAGTTTTTAGCCGTATTACGAAATTTGTGAAGCGCATTTAATCATTTTACCGATGAAACGAGCATTAGCCTCTCCATCATTAATCGCCATGCCCACATTGTCTACCGAGTGGATAGAATTCATGAACGATAGAACTATTTTGACTTAGAATTAAAAATTCCTCAGCTGGTCGACGAAAACGTAGTCGATCTAACCCAAGGAATCCTTTTACCATCTTCATTGGCGCGCTGGTATGGTAATGTCAATGAATTCGTGGTATTCTGTACGCAAAACGTATGACTTGCAAAAGTATTTTGTCTAATAATTCTATACCATTTAGTAACAACTGTACACTCGTTTTTCCTCGAGTTCATTTTTCCGTACAAGTACTGTAAACCAGGTTCTTTTAATTGAATTAAAGGTTCATAAATGTTTTACGCTAATCTGCTAGAAAACGTTTATAAAATTGTTCGAATACAAATTTTCAATTGAAAAACCAGTACTGAAAACTAAACCACGTCAGGATCGATAACGGTAAAACTGTTTATCACAAAAGTGATTACCATTTCAGGACCGAACTACACTCTCATGTTAAGTTATCAAAACTAAACTAAGCCGCGGTCTTATTTTTACCGTGGCACCCGATTGGCGATAACCTTTCAAGGCAACATTATGTTCACATTTAAGCACAAAATATGTATGACATATCTCGCCAATAGAAGTCAGAACAGAAAATAGTAATTGAATCTTAAAAACTCACCACGATTCAATTTTATGCTGGGTTGTCAAAAACCTACATGTACAAGTTTTCGTACTGACAATTTCTCCTTTCATGAACTTGCAACTGATTTCTTTTAACCTTTGTAAAATACGACAAGTAAAAACAACAGAGTTTCTGCTTTTACGATTTAATCACCAAAAAAGACACTGTACAATGGCTGGCATTGGCTTATATTGACCCATCCCCACTACTGGCTGGCGGTTGGCATGGCGAGTGGGGTTGAGTCAATGTGGCGGGGCTATGGCGGGCATTTATGGCGGGTGCATAGGCGGCATGTTGACTTCCGCTACATTCGGCTATCCTGCAACAATTGCTCCCGCAATGGGAATATAGAAATGCATTAGCTCTCTAATAGGTCAATTAGGTCGAGTTGCTCGTCAGAGCTGCTACCACTATCTGACATAAGGGCAATACTCCTATATGGTCGAAGCATATCTACTGCCACTAAACCGGTGAACTTTTTGTAACCACGTAATCCCTTTATACTCCTAATTCGATACCTATCATTTGGTAATACCTTTATTATTATATATTGACCAGAGTATAAGTCATCTAATTTGGTTCAACCTGACCATTCGCACGTGGACAAGCAATGGCATTTAGCGTGTGGCGGAACTGTTTGTCGGTAGCGAATTTTCTAAAGTACCTACTTGTAAAAGCTTTACCATGGTCTGTAATTACGTGGTTGGGGTATCCGAAAAGACTCAACACTTTCTTTAATACACGAATTGTTTCAATGGAGTTGACGGTACGCGTAGGTACAGCGATAACAAATTTAGAGAATGAGTCAGTTATCACTAGCATGTACTGGTATCCTTTTTTTGTCCTAGTAAATGGCCCCAAATGGTCTACATGTAACATACGCATTGGTTCAGAAGGTTTTGGAATAGGATGCAAGTATCCTTCTTTTTTTCCGGAAGTACCTTTTCCATACGCACAATGAAGACACCCGGTCACGTATTTTCTAATAAATCTAGTCATTTTAGGAAACCAATATTCGCTCTTTATTAATTCCATACAACGATTCAGCCCTATGTGACCAATGTCATCATGGTGCATCTGCAATATTTTCCACCGAGCCGAATGTGGTACTCCAAGACGATTCCCTTTTAATGTTTTCCTATAAAGGTTATTGTTCTGTATTTCATAATTATTTTTAATATCCGATTCGGCCGACTTGTTAGTTGCGTTATGATTGAATTAAGTTTATCACCTTGAAACTGCACTGTGTGAAACCAATCTACTACATCAAGACGTTTTACATTTACGCTGTCAACCGGATGCCTACTAAGTGCGTCTACGTGCTTCATACGTTCTCCTGGCCTATATTCAATACTAATGTCGTAGTCTTGTATTAAAAGCCACCACCTAGCAATACGCGGAATCATGTCTCGTTTTGTGAGCTTTGCGCGGACTGCGGTACAATCAGTTACTATCTTCACGTTTTTACCAACAATATACACGCGAACCTACGTAATGATTCGACAACCGCGAGTCTCAAGCTCGTAACTATGGTAAATACTTTCCTCTTTAGTAGTCACTCTGCTATAATATAAAACTGGTCGTAAAGAATTGTCTGTCTATCTTTGTAGCAAAATGCCGACAATACCTAGTTTACATGCATCGATATGTATTTCAGTTGCAAGTTTGGGATCGTACAGAGCTAGGACTGGTTTTTTACACAAACTGTCCTTTAATTCCTCGAAACTAGTGCTCTGTTCACGGCTCCAAGCCCAAGATATGTTCTTTCTCGTTAAGTCTGTTAAAGGGCGAGCCTCACGAGCAAAATTGTGAATAAACTTTCGAAAATAACTACATAGTCCCAAGAACCGACAGACATCGTGTACGTTTTGAGGAATCGGAAACTGTGATACGGCGAAAATTTTCGAATCACCTGGTTGTATACCGTCTGAAGATATCTCATGACCTAAGTATGTTACTTAGTTTTGTAAGAATGAGCATTTGGAAGCGTTTAATTTTAAGTTTTCTGATTTAAGTACACCGAGAACATTTTTTAACAGTTCCAAACCGGTTTCTACATTGGAAGAGGGTAAAAGCAAATCATCTAAAAAAGCTAAAATATCGTCGTCATGATTTTGTTAACGATTTTTCCTATTCACAAATTCTACAATTCTATTAATCAAACGCATAAAAACTGAAGGCGCGTTAGCTAAACCACAGGGGACTCTCGTGTATTCGTAATGACCTTGAGGTGTTATAAAAGCTGTTTTATGCACATCTGTACTAATTTGTAATTGATGGTACCCTTGGGCTAAATCTAAACTGGTGAAGTACTTGTTGCCTGCTAGGCGCGAAACTTGATCGTCTATGTTTGGTAAGGGATATCTTTCCTTTACAGTGATGGCATTCAAAGCGCGGTGATCAACACAAAGTCTACTGTCACCGTTTTTCTTTTTGACTAAAATTACTGGGGATGCGTCACTAGATTCAGACTCTTTAATAATGCCGGCAGCTAACAAATCGTTTACTTTGGTTTGCACTATTGCTTGTTCGCTATGGGATAGTCTATATGGTTGCCGATGGACAGGTTGATTCGTAGTAAGATTGATTTCCATTTGTACCAAATCAGTACATCCTAGTTCACGTGTATTGGCAGCGAAACAATCTTTATGTTGTATTAATAAAGATATTAGATCATTATGTTCTTGTGTCTTTAAAGGACCTACTTTGATATCACTAATCTTAACGTCCCCAATGGAAGAAACATTTGCGAAGGCTTGGCTACATGGCAAGGAAGCATCATTGGCATGACGAGCAAATGAGAGGCAACTCACTTGATTATCCGACTGTGGCTCCTGACAAATTTCCGCCCTGCTCAGCACCTCTCCTGACGGCCACACGATCGTTTTACTTCCCATATTCATGACCTTGATGTAGCCGTCTCTTCCTCGAAGCAGAGTAGCAGGTAATGAGTAGGACACTCAGTCCAGTTCAAAGTGTCTTGAAGGCGTGACCACGTTGTTGTAAGGTTTGTTACCCAGTACACGGATTTGGATGATCGACGAACCAGGTGGTAGTTTCTCTTGATTTACTGTAACGACTTTGAACCGATCATTTTACTCTACGACATCGAAGTCACAAAGTGTCTGTCTCAGGCGGAAGTTTAAATTCGGCAACTCCTCTGGTTACGATCAACGTCATATTTTCTTTATTTATTATTGGCTGACCAATTAATAAATTGACATCACTCATATCCACATCAGTCAAGTAGGCTACACACGACATAGTTATACCATCAATTTCCAGTTGAAATTCTACTGTTCCCTTACTTTTGATCAACCCACCAGAAAAACTCTTTAGGTCTACAGTAGTTGGTTTTACAAACAGACACAATGCATTTGCTACTCGGTCATTTAGCACATTTACTTGGCTTCCAGTGTCAATATAAGCCTTGACATGAACGCCATTGACTTTTGCCAATTTCTTGTAAATATCATTATAAGACCTTACCATTTTCACCTCTTTGATGGTAGAACCAGACGCTTTATTACCGGCAAGGTTGGTGGGACAATGCAGTGAAATATGTCCTTCCACTCCACACCTGAAGCATTTACGTTTGTCTGGTTGAGAACAATCTCGCACGAAATGACCAGTCTTCTTGCACCTGGGACACGGATCTACGTCAGGATTTGCAGCAGGCCTTCTGTCCGATAAAGGTTTTACAGCAGGATTTATCAGTTTACTGTCCATTGGCAAGGCGCGGTAATCGTCAAGAGCGCATAAAATCCCTCGTAAAGCTCCCCTGGTGATTGGCATTGAAACGCTCGCGCATTGGGCTGCAAGGGTGAAGGTATACCCCTAATAATGTAGGAGATACTGGCACTGTCGGATAGCTTGCAATGAAAACACATTGCTACTTTATCCTGATAATATTGTGTCATCGATTCATTTGGCAACTTCTTTCTTCGCAGTAATTCTTCGAGCATGTTACCATAGTCTCGATGTTTGGGAAACGCACGAACCAACATTTGCTTCCATTTGTCCCATGAATAGTTGTAATCTTCTAATCGGTTGTACCACTATTTAGCTTGTCCTCGTAATTTATCCTGTTGATGAAATGATTTCGTAGTACCGTCCCCCCACCCGTGAATCTCACCGATTTGTTCTATTTTCCTTATCCAAGCTAGGACCGTACACTCTTCACTCTCTGGATCAAATTCCGGAATTAAGGATGCAGCACGATGCGTAATTTTATAAATAACGGATCCATCTTGCAGACCGATTATTGCCTTTTGCACTTCATTTTTAAGTAACCTCTTCAAAAGCTTTCTTGCCGGTGGTCGGTCTCTCTATAATCTTCGTTTTCACTCTTTTCGGAATATTCTGATTGCGTCGTAGGTGTCACATAAAAACGACGCTTCATTCTTCTCGATCCACTTCTGAATGTAAAATACGACAAGTAAAAACAACAGAGTTTCTGCTTTTACGATTTAATAACCAAAAAAGACACTGTACAATGGCTGGCATTGGCTTATATTGACTCTTCCCCACTACTGGCTGGCGGTTGGCATGGCGAGTGGGGTTGAGTCAATGTGGCGGGGCTATTGTGGGCATTTCCGGCGGGTGTATTTCCATATGTATTTCTACAAGTCTGATAACCATCGTGAAATTGATTATCAGAATTGACAGGCGGGTTATTCCTATTTCTCCAATACATACTGACGTGGTTTAAGTATTCCATTATCATTTCACTTTACATAAGTATAATTTTATTCGACAAGTGAATTAACGTTTGAATTGATAGAAATTTGAAATTATTATGTAGGTAAAAACTTTTTTTTTAAATTAACATTAAGAGATGCGATATCCATGTCCAATGGCTATAAATCAGGGATGTAGACAGACAAACATTTATATTTTATTATATTGTAAATATACATCAAATAAATAGTTTTTATGTGGCAATATTTTGACCTAATGTTGTTAAATAAAAACCCCAATTATAAATTATAAGACAATGTGCTTAAATGTAAAGTTGTTTTAAATATGGAATTAAAGAGTTTACATTTTAAAAGGAGGGGTCGATAACTAGCTACCCTACATTTCATCTATATAGATAAACAAGCGTACTTTAATTATAATATTTAACCGTTAGGTAGCATCGTTTTTCCTCGTGTAACAGAAAATTTGACATTGAATATTTGCACAGTGGTAAGACCACCACATGGATATAATTTGTGTTCGAAGTTCCTCCTCTCATTAACGTAGTTATTACGTACTCTTTGAAATTAGGCAGACCGGTCATTATGGTCAATTATTATATTGATTATATTAGATTAAAAAATCAAGGAATAAGAACTTTTTGTTAGTGTTATTTGACAACTGATTTGAAGACTCTCGCACGTGTTTGTCAAAATATTTTTCGGGCATCAACTTTGGCAATAACTTTAAGGTAATAATGACATTCTCACCATTTAACGACGTAATCATGCCTGTTGAAACTGATGAATCCAAGAACTAAGTGAAATAGTTGATGGTCGAAGCAATTAATGCCGACAAGTGGATACGCCAATGGTGTGGTGGCGACGGTTTTGGTGGCGTTGTTACTCGTACCAGTGCAGTATTACGTTCCTGATTTACATTCAGGCGTACCGGAACCCGTACCGGCACCAACCTCCGCGCATACATTGTCATGGGCTTACCTAGATGATTATCCGAAATTTGATATCATTGTTACAATTATATTTGTACTGTTGGTGTTCACAGTATTTATTTGTGATTGGGTACAGAGGAAACTGCTAGAGAGACGCGTACTTAAGGTATTTTGTTGTTAAGATTTTAACACGGTACATGTAATGATTTAAGGTTAGGAATACGTTATTTTATTTATGAATAGATCATTATGTAACCACACTCTCAAAAAGAAAAATTTGTATCTAAGAGAAAAAGAGAATTTTGAGTCACGCGAGAATGCTTTAAATTGACTAATCATATTTTCCTCCCTTCGACGAATTGATAGTTTCTATGGACAAGTGGTTCTTTTCCTTTCTAACGATTAACAAACCGATTTAAGTACTTTAGAGCATCACAGGTTACCATGCCACTACATCCCTACGGCGACGTGACGGTCGCTTTGTTAGAGATAAAACTAGTCTAAACTTAAAAAGTCTAAAACTTCAATAAACAATATCTACCGTGGCGGCACCAGGTTTACTCGTGCATGACTGAGATTTCGAACAGCATGTCTCGTTAGTCCAATAATTTCACTTGATATTGTAAGTCAAGCCTTGAGACAGCTTTGGCAAAATAAAAAAATGAACAAAAAGTTATTGGGTTCGTGGGCCCGAACCTACTTCCTTATTGTCGCCCGGCTTAGCGTTATGCTGTAGATTCCTTTTTATTCAAATTTGCCTCCACCGTCACTTTAAGTTTATTTTCTTCAGAGTGTTCTGATCAGTATATTGTCTGGCGAGCACGACACAATCTTGCTCCAAGCGTTTTAGGATAGTCTTCACACTAGTGTAGATTAATTCGTTGAGAAAAATCTCGTAGTTTATACAGCATCGCTAGACGAATTCTTCACCTTGCCACACGAACATATTGGTAGATTGTAATTCTAATATATTGAACAATACCACAAACTGATAATTTTTAGTTAAACCAGCAGTAAATAACAAATCTTCATTAACAGCAATTCTTGGAAGGTCGTACAGTCTTTACCCGCGAAAGAGAGTGACATTAGACGCAGAGACTAAAAAAAAACGGTTCAAGAAGGCACAGACTAAACAATAAAAAAAACTCATCAATTAAATTACAAAAGAAATTTATAAAATTTATTTCACATAACATGTCTTATCAATTTATTTGCAAGTGAAGCAAACATAGGAAGCATTTTCTTTCATTTCATGTGGCAAACGAGCAAGCGGGTCAGCTGATGATTTTAAGAGACCACTACCCATAAGCATTCGCAACAAGCGCAAAATTAGTTCACCTTCCCTTCCTATCCATATTAGGAATGAATGGGTAGGGTAAGAGTACTGAAACTAGGCCTCCGTGACCGAATTCATCAGACGAAACGCAGAATACTTTTACTTCACGCCTGTCATTTGTGAGGTCATGGTATTTCATCGGTCGAGCCGGCCAAACAGTCGTTCAACAGATGTTGTTGGGGACTCTACCACTGTTAAAAATATTTATATAATTTCAGTTGAACAAGTTTCTCCAAGAATGTGTAGATAATATTTGTAGTTGGGATGCGCGCCAGGAGCAACTGGAAACGATGATGCATACCGTCAGGCACGCCACCGTGGAGTACAGTCTGCTGCTGTACCTCATGCTCCGCAAGCACCGCCTCGTCACGCACAAAGGTCAGCCGACTTGCCGCTTCGGTGATAAAATACTTGAAGATTTTATACCTTTCGTAAAAAATATTGAACTCTGATTATAGAACGCTCTGTGATCTTTTAATTATTAGATAATT
Organism: Papilio elwesi; assembly: GCA_029849275.1. Classification (NCBI taxonomy): domain Eukaryota; kingdom Metazoa; phylum Arthropoda; class Insecta; order Lepidoptera; family Papilionidae; genus Papilio; species Papilio elwesi. The sequence continues at coordinate 11,320,163 of CM056691.1, read as the reverse complement.
ATAATTTTATATTTCTTTTGTATTTATTTCTCTATTTTTTATGCATTCGCAAATTTAAGAGTAGAATATACTGACTAGATGTTTTTTAAAATTGTTTTTTTTTATTGTTTAGTGATATATTTAGTCATTTAGTCATACGTTTTAAAACAAAACTATGAAAATATGTTATCTAATGTAAAAATAATAATCTAATGTAAATGATTTTTCATTTTTAGGAGTCGTCTAAAACATTTCTTTCTCCTTAATGTTCTCAAATATTTGTGAGAATGTTGGACTAATCCAAAATGAAAGCGTTGCAAGATGTGTTAAGTAACCGTGGGCTTCCACTGCCGAAAACATATTGTCATCTCAGTTTTTCAAAGAGCAAGATAGAGAGAAACCTTGTTCCGCGACAAGTTTATACACAAGTAGAAACCAACCGTAAGACATTCAAACCTGAATAGCTCCAAAATTCCATCAAATACAACTTGCATTTGATGAAGCACAATCAATTTTATTGAAGAAAACAAAAAATTAACACTGATAAAATAGTGGAAACGTTCAAATGTGAGAAAGAAGATTAATTATTTAAATATCTGTTATAAAGAAACTGACCGACCGATACCAACGTACAGTTCAAACTACTGAGCCTAGAGACTTGACATTTTGCACAGAGACTTTTGTTATTACGAAGCCGAACAATAATTTATCTAAATTCATCCCCTAAGGGTCTAAAATAGGGCACGAAAGTTTATATGGAGACATAATAAATATAAGTTGACCTCAGATCTATAAGTTATATCGTTCATATTAAATAGGGTTCAGCTTAGGCTGGAAATCTTCGGTTAAATTAAATTGCACGGTGGGTAAAACTACGAGGCTTCGCTTGTAAGGTTGATATTCTGCTAATGACTCTTGCTAAAGTGATGCACGAACAAATTTTATGTTAAACAGTCGATTTAATCTCAAATTGTGGCCACACAGGCTACTTAAAATTATTCAACACTCAACCAAATCGCACATTCCAAAATAACTTACATAAACACGCAGCCAAAAGGTAAGAGAAGAGGAGTAACCCGGGTTACGATATTCTTCTCTCTCTCGTGACAGGATAAAGGACACGAACATGAAGTAACAAAGTATAATTAAATAATAAACCCTTTAAAAAGCTTTAAACAAACAGGCGACGGCTCCCGGATATTGTTTCTTAAAAAAATAAAATCTTCGACATGTTTCTCAAAGTCGTGCGCTTCCTTTAAGCGGCGCGAGCTGGTGCCTTCGCAGCATGGGGGTTACGTTGCGGATGGTGAGCAGCACGGTCTCTAGGTCCGTTTGACGCGAGTCCGCGCAGCTTGTGCATGCACTCTTGAACATGTTTTCTCAACTAAAAAATTATAAGTGTTCATATCTTTTAAGTGTATTCAAGGGGCAATATTATTGGTTTCTTGATAATATGAAACTTATTATCGTGACACAGTGAGCCCTAATACTGCAAGAGACTCGGACGATTGGTGTCATAACTGATGGTAATCACCGAACTTGGTACCTAATGTTGACGGGCGAAAGAACCAATACTCTCGGTTTTACAGTTACGAATCTTGGAGACTGCCGCTAAAAGAGAGCACGGACTTCTAAATCTAAAGTGGGTATGAAAATGTTGCTACGAAAGGTTTAGTAGACTCGGAGACATAGATATTGTCAATTTATGTATGTTTTTACCTGTAATTTACTTATCAGTAAACCTGTATTGCAGTAAGTTTGATTAATAAAAGTTGAAATACGAAAAAACGAACAACAAAGAAGGCAAAATCCTTTGCAGAACTGAATTATCAAGTGTTGGGTTAAAAAATAAATATTTGTTTATTACTTATTTACCTATTTCAGACTAAGAGAGATCTCGGTATTTTAATGGGTAATACAGAGTTTACAACAGTACACTACAGGGGAAACAGTGTTTGAGCATTTCTCCATTATCTATGTGACGTTCCGGAAGAAAACTAGCAGGGGATATATGTGTACAAGTATTACCTTGAGTATTCGTCTCTCGAGCAGTTTCAGTTGTATCCAATCCCAAAAGTACGCCGTGGATATAAACAGGACGAGTCCTGAGGCGAGTAGTATGTCGGGCAGCGGGTAGTCGTGGTGCCGCCATGAGGGCGCGCGCGGCGCGGTGGGCGCGGCGTGCGCGGCGTGCGGCAGGGACGCGCATGAGTACAGTTCGGGCATATAGTACTGCGCCGGCAGCAGCACTAAGGCCACCACCACCGTCGTCACCACACCGTTGCTACACCCACTCAGCGGCATCAATGACCACCACCATTCACCGCGGTCCAAACTTTGCACGACCAGGCCAAAGAGAATGTAAAAACTACGAGTATGTATGAAGAGGCTTAACTTCGAATAAGAGAATTGTGTAAAACTGACAGAAATTGTCAACCAAACCAAATATTTAACGACGAATTTTCTGACATACGAGGAAAAATAATGCTACCAACCTAAAAGTACCCTTGGGTATCGATATCGATAGAATGGCTATCGAAGCTCCAATAAACTTTATTTACATATATAGCATATATATTTGAAACAATTTTACTTTAATATTTTTGTGGTAAATGTTGATCATTTATAATTGGGATTTTTAGTGTTTTAAAAAATGCGACAAGGAAAAGTGGCCAAAATTACATCAGAAAGTGGAACAGCTTTTAAGTTTATCGATGGTAGCGCAATCTTTTAAATCGCCTTACACTTTTATTTTTATTAAAATATTTTTTCTTAAAATGTTATCCACCTACAAGTTTCAATGCGTGCAACTTCTCGATCGGAACATACCATAAATTCTCTATAATTGCCAGTCTAACCCATTCCATGCATCTACTTTTGAGGCCCTTTTCTTGACTTGGTTTAAAAAAAAACATAACTCGCAAGTCCTATATCGTTCGCCTGGGATTCTATGTGACTTGCGAGATATGTTTTACGAGATGTATTAAATATTAATAATAAAGCAATTACAAAATGAAATACAATATTAATATTAATTGATGACAATGTCAAATCTCACCAGTTCTTATAAATGGTATTTGATAATATGACTCTTTGGTTAGTAGTATGTGACATAAAATATGTGTATAGTGGTAAGAGGATGTCTCCGAAATATAAATAATTCTTTTGTCCGAAGTCCCGCCTCGTATTATCGCAGTTAGTACAATCTCGTTGTTGGTATGCTTCGAGGCTCGTTGGGCGACGGGATTTAAGTAGAAACAACATTTTCTATATGAAACTTATTTAATTCTAATTCATTGCAGCAATTATCTTTAACTCAATTCTTTTACGCAACGTAAACAGTAGAATTCGGTACTTTGCTCTGAACGAGACTAGATTTGATTATGTTCTGAAACTCACCCCGACATACATAATAATCAACACTTGAGACATTCAAAGCCATTAATAAAACACACATACTTTGAGCATTATTTTAAATACTACATTGCCACCATACAATACAGTATACATACAATTACATTCACAAAATTCACATTTCACACACACAAAGTTTCAATTTTGACGTACAGTAATCCTTGGACATAAGTAAATCTAGTTATAAAAAAGTGTAATAAAATATATTTTACGGCACTTCAAACACGTGGACATATTCTAAAGGAATTCACGAAAATTGTATCATAATACTCGAAGAGTCATTGTTCTTGATACAAAATCCAAATACATTCAGTATACTATATATATACATAGACCTTTTAATCAATCGATTAGAATTTACTAGTTTGTAACAAAACATTAATTAAAATGTATGCTTTACGAGGAAAGCACACAAAAATATTGTGTTACGACACACATTAAAAACTAGCATCAACCCTGAGGGCTGTCACACTGTCGTTGATGTATGACTAATATTTATTATGACTAAGCGACAAGACCAAGCTACGCTACGATCTTGTCGTCATGTCATAAGGATATTACACCCTTAAAAGCAATACATTTCGTTTTATGGAAATCTATAGATCTATTTAAATATTTAAATCTTGCTTCAAGACATATCCACACATAGATTTACGTTATAATCTCAAAGAATAATGATCTAAAGTGAGTTCCCTTAATTACAAAGACACAACATTACGCTTACGTCTATGCGGTAGAAGGGGTGTGCAGATCGGTGAGCGTGGGAATATATATTGCTTGTCAGTCGGTCCCCGGGCACTGCGCAGCCGCACTATGTCAGTTTCTTGTCTCACATCTCTCACACGAGCGTTCGAAAATAGCTCATACTCCGCTATGTTGACAGTCAAGGCGGAGTCAAATGTGGCGTAATCTCAGAGGGTTATGAACACTTTCTTCTTGGCCATGACGTGGGCGATGATGACCCACAGCGCGGTGCCCCACACGGCCTCGGCGAGGTGCACGCTGTGTGTGCGCATGTAGGGCACGCGCCAGTGGAACGGGAAGAGGTGGGCGCATACCGAGTGGCCAACGTAGAGCGCTATGGCGTTGAGTCCTGGCGCCCGGAAAGGCGCGCCGCCCCACAGTCGCCACGCGTCCGTGAACGTGTAACAGATGCTGAGCAGCGCCAGCGAACACGCTGACGTCACCAGAACGAATGACATAGACCTGGAATGTCACAAAAAAATATCGTATTAATAACAATTTCTGCTAGACATGACAGCACACTGCTAATATTCCCTACGGACATAGAGTCTAGGCAGATGTAGACGCACCAGAGATTCTTATTGATGGGCAGCACGCCGTGGTCACGCGAGAAGCCGGCGAGGAGGGCGCCTGCGAGCGCGAGGGCCAGCGCGCACGCCAGCCAGCGCGACACGCGCGCCCTATGTGCGCGCTGCAGCAGCACCGTCGCGCCCGCCTGCACGCCCAGCAACGCCTGCACCGCTGACGTCAGACAACCTGCACAACAACAAACTAACTCAAAAACTCCGTTCCAGATCATCTTGATAGTTGTCATGTCGCAACAGTACGATTTAGGACTGAAAATGTTCCGTGAAAAACGCGAAGGCGAATACTCTGTCCATCTCAATCTGCATACGAAACCAGCTGCACACATCGAACAATTTCTTATGCAATATCTATATTATGACGTGCTTTCTATTCACATTTAATTACAATATGCTTTCCTTACAAATGTGTTTAGTTACAATGTTTTAAAAGATGATAATTGTTATGATTTTTTCCTATGACACAAGGAGACCAACAGACAGGAGCAAGCGGCTCATCTGATATTAACAGACCGCTAAGCATATGCTACAAGCAAACGAGTCTCAGATGTGTGGTCTACCTTTATTGGACAGAGGATTGGACAAACGGGAAAAACGATATTTCCTTTTCCCCACCTATTCGGTCTACCTTTATCAAACGAAATGCAATTACTTCACGCCTGTCTTCTGTGAGGTCGTGGTATTACACCAGTCGAGCCGACCTATGACCTATTTATTAAACATATGTTGTTGTTACGGGCTCTACCAATATTATTTCAACAAGGACAAAACATTGTTAAGCAATGGCCTTTTAAGGACCGATAGAGAGATAACGAAAGAATGGTCACCGAGTAATCCTTCAGGATCGGTGGGTGGGCCGCCGTACGTGCGTCGTGCGTCGCTGTTCTGGTAGAGGTGCGAGTCGCCCAGCAGCAGGCGGTCGATGTAGCCCGCGGCCCCGCCGCTGCAGTCGGGCGCCACCCAGTCGTCATGCTTGCCACCCGGCCCCAAGTAACCGCTGAAATGACACCGTCTAAACATCGAGTTCTAGTTCAATAGAACTACGCATATACTTCAAATTATTTTAGCATTAAAGTGTATTTCCATATCGCTTTGTTATATTTAGATTAACGAGAGTTTTTATTACGCCTTTAATCCACTAAGAATACAATCACGTTTCATAAACATCATTTATTTCGTCACCAGCTTGTGTATGGAACTGCAATATCGAATGTTCTTTCATTGTTTAATTTCAGCACAATATGAATACATTATTGCTGCTCGGTAGTAATGGATTAAAGTACATAATATAAGCTTACGCAGGGCAGTCTGGATGGTGAATGATGAAGGTGATGGCGGTGTGGATGGCCACCAGCACGGCGGCCAAAACCCAGCACCAGATGCACGACATCAGGTCTTTTAGTGCCTGGCCACAGGCGCCCTGGAACAAAACAAATGTATCGAATATTACGGTGCATACATACTACATCGCTATAGAACGGGAGTATTGTTAATTATTATGTCGATCTCGCTAAGTAAACATTTCGTTGTCGTCACTAGAAGTCGACACCATCTTTTAAATAAATAAATTTAAAAAAAATTATACATGTTTTTACTTTTATGCCAACGTCGTATGTATTAAGCCAAAGGCCAATTTGATCTTGTTATCGTTAATAAATTTCTCAATAAACAGGAAAATGGTACTTAAGGAATCGTGTCTAAATGAAATTATCCTGTCTTAATACAATAACGTCCGCAACCTTCATTACAAATCAACTGTACAAGGTTTACAATGAAATCATTATGATTAAAGGCATCTTCTTTAACAAATTTATCCTCTGCGGTGAAACAGACTTTATGGACAGGTTGCAAACGAATAAGCGGTGTTATGCCTATCGCATCGTTTGTAGTACATATGATGAATGATCAGGGCGAGCGCGCATTGGACACATTTTGTCCCGCGATAGTTTGGAAAGTTTCATACTCGGATCGCAATTAAACTATCCGATGGGAGTTCAGGCGCAGTACACTTTGTGAGTAAACAAATCGGTGATAACCAAAAAAAAAGAAAACCGAAGCAATGCAAATTTAATTCTGTGTATTCATTAAACAGTAACATTGATGAATGGGAAATGTATCTATCGTCGGACCATAAACAAAAAAGAATAAACGGTAACTAGTTATACATCCGCCCCAGCCCTCTGCCTTAGACTAAGCAAACAACTGTTTCGCTGACTTAGTACGGCCACCGGACAGTTCGTAGAATTATAGATAACGATGTGATTCTCGGACGTGTTTATGAGAGACATCGTGGTAAGACCCATTTGAATGTGGATCATAATATATTCAGCCTCCGAATCGGCAACACGTATCTTAAGTTTAATTTTTAAAAACCCCTTTGAACAAAGTGAAAACTTGACTAACTTCTCTATTTTGTCCATAATATTATCAATTTCCATAGTTGATGTCAAAGACATTTTGGTTGTGTATAACGCTTGTACAAGCGTCTCCCGTACTAGAAATATCGGCCAATTGTTTGGTTTGTCAAGTGCGCTCACGCCCGTGCGGTGCCATACTTATTGCAAAGTCTGGCGATAATCTGGCGACTGTTTAGTTGGATACAGTGCGAGCGCTCGCATATACACCCGTCCATAGTTTGATTGATTAAAAATCTAAATCGTTTGCGATCATTTGATCGGCCAATAAATAGCTCCTTGAATCCAGCTATCTACTCGAATAACTACATCAATCACCGTCTAACGTCTAAAAGTCGCGCTTGCCCTTATAGTCAATCCTTTTTTTTTAATTATCTGTAACTGATTTCACGAGAGTTCTTACCCTCGGCGGAGTGTAGTACTTGGGCGCGGTGAGTGCGTAGAATCCGCCCGCTATGAGGTAGGCCACGGCCAGCCGCTGCAGAACGCCGAATACCCGCAGCTCACCCAGCATGTTGGACCCGTAGATAGTGTTCAGAGATATGCCCAACAGGAACATTACTATCGAACGCTGAAGACAAATATTAACATTTTATAGTAGACTAAGGCAAATCAGCAACTCACTAGATATCACGTGGCCATTGCTAGACATAAATATTTTTTACTTCATTATTAAAATAATATTGTATAAGTATAGATTTATATGTATGATGTTTCTTTTGCCTGACTTCCTGTCGAGGTCTATTACAGTAAAGTTGTGTTATTATTCTGTGAATGTTCGCTGCCCATCCACTTTCACTAGTTACATCACCCCGACTTCCCTGATGCACTTAGATTGCATCTGTCGCATTCACTTCGGACAATAAACAATGTGTTGATAAATTATTCAAGAGCACTACTCTTCTGCGGAATAGTTCATTAGAAATTCTTCGTTCGCGCGCCATCGCTTACAGATCACCCAGCTCTCTCCGACATTTCCCCATTAGTGATTGACCATCAACAACACTGTTCACTCATATTAGGTTGACATTTCCTCTTGTGATTTCACACATATGAGAAGAGAGCGGATTCACGGCAGAATGTACGAAGCCAGAGTAAGACTAAACCGGTAAACAGAGTAAAAACTTAAAAATAAATATGTACTCAAGCTCGCAACCCAGAGGGATAGGCAGAGATTACCGATTTCTATTTGGCTTGTCCTGGCACACCCTTCTCGCTTATATACATTACTAATGGTCCGCCCCGGCCTCGCCCGGGTAGCCGTTTCGGAATCTATACGGAACGTCGTATTTTATATATTTAAATATGCACACGTAAAAAAACAAAACGTATCCCATGGAAACCGTACATTTATCCGGGATAAAAAAAATAGCCTATGTGCTATTCCAGATTATAATCTATCCCTGTACCAAATTTCATCCAGATCTTTTACAGATTACAATAAACTGCACGGCGGGGGAAACCGCGAGCCTCAGCTTGTTAAATTTATATAATAATAAAACCTATTACATAAAAAAAATATTAAAATATTTCATGATTAACATTTAACAGAAAACACAAGTTCAAGAAAGATCGGCAATACATCATAAAATATGTTAAATGCTTGAAGCGAATAAGCCTCGATCGTCCGCGAAACCAGATAACGCGGTCATACGTAACGACAGTAACAATACAGGTTTGGCCCCGGCACAGCCGCCCTGGGAGCCGGTCGTCATCGCTGTACCGGCTTTTACGCAACCGCTCTTGCAACTTTGCATTTAAATGTCAAAAACGTTTTTAAAAGTGCTCTTAAATAACTTTCTGATTTTATTGTAGGCATATGTTCTTTAAGAAAACAAGACAGACGAATCCGAAAGATCAGAAAATGGCGGCCACGTATACAGGTCGACACCGCATCGGTAGGACGGACTAATCACCTCATGAAGGTTGCGGAAGCCCAGTGTATGTGGGCGGCAGGGGACCGATCTTTGTGGTGATCAATGCAGAAGGCCTACGTCCAGCAATGGACGATTACCGGCTGAAACGACATGACGATCATGACGAGCCCGTAAAGGACCTCTTTAGACTTTTAGCATACTGGTGGTCAAGTTTGCTCAAAGCCGCATACACCAAATTTATGCCTAAAACCTTTTTACGATATAAATAATTGAGACAAAGTAAGCGCTTAGAAACCAACATATAACCGATATTGTTGTTGATAAGAAATGGGATAACATTTGAGATAACTTGTCTGATACAGATGTAGCGATAATACAGAGTTAAGAGAAATATGCAATAGCTGCTCGTGAAAACATTTTTATTATGTTTTTAAAGTCATTTAACATTCACTTGAGTATGTGTAAGTTTAACCACTAAAGTAATGTATTGATTCCATCGTTCTGCGTACTATTAACTTTTTTATTCCTTTACGCGGTATTGCAACGCATGCCGGGGCAGCATTACTAGTTTATACTGAGAAAAAATAAGTTTTCACATTATCAAAAGCTACTGCTGGCTAGAACGAGATGTTACACTTTTAAAGTTCCAAATGTAACTAGGCGTGGGTCTACATCGCCTAAAGATTATACATCGAGACCAGATCGATCGATGACCAGACACGACACCGAATTCATTATTTTCAATACCATCACTTAAGCTTTACTTTAGCTGGAAATAGATGCAGGATTTCAGTATTCAATATTCATGCATCCAGTCCAGTTGCCCATAATAATCGCTAACCTCTGCTAGGAAATGGGAGTACAAGAAGAAACTAAATATTCCACTCACCCTAAGTATATGTAGAACAATCTTCCATCTGGGTATACCTTTAGCGAAGGCACTTTTGACGGAGAGCGGGATACAGACGCCCATGATCCAGAGGAAGGCGGGGAACACGAGGTCGCCGGCGGCCAGGCCGTTCCAAGTGGCGTGCTCCAGCCACCAGTAGCCACCGGCGCCGTCGTTAACGAAGATCATGAAGACTATAGCAATGCTGGGAGAAAAAACATTATAATAATCACTTGGAAAACTCACGAACTTTAATCAAATAACAAATTAGGGCAACATGAATAGTATACACAGTATAAAGTCAACACCAGAAGCAGCCCATATTGTACAAACGGTGCGGCTCGACCGTTGATTGCGTCTCTATTTTCAAGTAGATATGTTGATTCAAGTAGCTGGAGCTAAGACTTTCCGAATAGGTTTTGAGCCAAAGAACTGTTATAAAGTGTTTAATACGACAAGATTGCCACCACTCACCCTCTGAATGTGTCGAGAGCACGTAACCGCTGCTGCATAGCCAACTCCTTGTCACCGTAACGCAGCTTCCCAGTCCGTCTGATTCGCGACAAGATCAGCTTTCCCAGACCGTACAACACCCACAGCCCGAGAAGCAAGCCCAGAGCTAGAAGTAGAGCTGGAAAGAAACATTGATTTAGAATTTAAGTTTTAGAATGGAATAAAGTAGGTTAAGAGAGGTAGGTATCGTCCTGGCACATCTCTCGCCTACATTCATACATCTATCAATATGCTCGTCGGTTACAGATCCTCTTAGTATCTCCCTAAATTTCTTTAGTTTGACTCTAACCTGGTCGATATAAGTTCAACTAGGACTTCTCCTACCTAGATTAATTTGCCTTATCACCCTTTTTTCTTTCATGTTCTTAACATGACGGAACCATTAGAATATTATAATAAATATTTAGTCCTTGAAGTCTTGATACATATTGTTGGCTTTAGACGAAAAATGCTTATCTTGCAAATAACGGATGTAATTCTTAAGAACTGTGTTACGTCATAACATAGTTGTATCTGCATGCATTTGTCAAATGATACCTTTGATAATATCAAGTTTATACGATACATTTCAAAGTTCTGACAGATAAGAGCTGTGAAACTCCATCTCATTGTGATAATACACCCGGCACTTAAACCAGACATATACCACAAATGACACAGTCGTGGAGCATAGCTGATAGCGCTTGGGACTAAAGTAATCTATGGAAATTTCACGATGAAATTGATTTGGATTCTGTGTACCCTTTGTGCGGCGAATTTTGTTGACAGTGCGAATTTGCGTGTAGATCCTCTTGTTCTAATCGAGCAAGGTCTAGTGAGGGGCCGAAAGTCGAAAGATAATGTTTATTCCGCGTTCCTTGGAATACCGTATGCCCGGGTAGATTCCAGCAATCCTTTCGGGGTAGGTACAACTTCAAACTATCTTTTAATATGGTGTCCAGACCATATAATTTGGCAAAATTCTTTAAAAAAAGTGATATAAATACTACCGTAATCGACTTTCATGTATGATACGCGACAGTACTAAATTGAAATCCGAAATGTCTGCCTTCCTCTTCACGTCTCGAGATAATCCTACTTATATTATAAATGTGAAAGTTTGTAAGTATGGATGTAGGGATGTATGGATGTATATGTATGTTCGTTTATATTCTTTCACGCAAAAACGGCTGGATGGACCTGGATGAAATTTGGAACAGATTCGTGGGATACTTTTTTTGGTTTTTTTTCTAAGTATATAAGAGGCGATGTTCCCTATGGATTCCGAAACGACTACCCGGGCGAAGCCGGCCGGATCACTAGTAACCCATAAAACATTGAGTTACTTTTGTCGCTTACAAATAATAAAAATATAACATTTTTTTTATGTAAAAAAAAAGTGTATCGCAGCTAGAATAGTTTAAATAATAAACCTATTTTTAACAAGAGGACGGCTATGACCACAAATCGTTTAAATATAATTTCAGCCGGCGGTGTCAGCCGCGGTTTTCGAAGAGGAAATATTCGACGCATATGACGGAACAATCAAATGTCCCCAATCACTGACATCTTCCGCCAGAGGATCAAAACGAGAAGTCGGTCAATTAGATTGCCTCTACCTGAACATCTACGTGCCTATAGCTGCAGGCATGTTCAACCCGTTGCCCGTTCTTGTATGGATACACGGGGGCCAATACACATCAGGCGGTGGCGGGGAATACGACGCACACGACTTAGTTAAACAGGGTATTATTGTAGTAACAATAAATTACCGTCTTGGCCCTTACGGATTCATGTGCCTGGACGACCCTTCGATACCTGGTAACCAGGGACTTAAAGACCAACACACAGCTTTACAATGGATAAGACGAAATATCGGGGCGTTCGGGGGTAACCCTTATAACGTCACAGTCGGCGGCCAAAATGCTGGAGCTACTTCAGTCCTATTACATTTATATTCAGATAAAGAAAAACTGTTTAATAAAGCTATCGTAGAAAGTGGCACACCACAAAGTGAGGGGATGTTCGTAAACGGAGACTTAGATGCAGCTATAAAACTCGCAGGACATCTCGGACTTAACACTTCTAGTACAGAAGAAGCGCTTACGTTCCTAACGAGCTCATCGCCTCATATAGTAACAGCGGCCGCAACTGATATTAATTTAAAACTAGGTCCATGCAAAGAAAAATCTTTCAGCAGCGTAGAGAACTTTGTCGAAACTGATCCCTTTACTCTTTCCAATGAAAGGAAAATCAGAAATACTCCTGTACTAATCGGTCACACCAGCAAAGAAGAGAAAGGCTCGGTTAACATTTACGGTGACAGATATTTCAGAACGGACCCTTTTTACGAAAAGCTTCGTAATAATTTCAATCTTAACGAAGATCAATTGACACAAGCTGCGAGCATTGTAAGACGCTTTTACATCGGCGATAAACCAGTATCGGCAGATGTAACAGCGGATTTGGAAGACTTTGAATCGGATTTCATACATAATCATCCAACGCAACGGACAATTACGAACCTATTGAATGAGAACGCTAATCCGGTGTATGAATATGAATTTGGTTACGGAGCAAACGGCGAAGACGCCGCACATTCAGCAGAAATTGCGTATCTCTTTCCGGATTCTAACAACAACGATGATGCAGCTGAAGAAGACCGATTGATAAGCAATCGTATTACTACACTTTGGGCAAACTTCGTGAAATACGGGTAAGTTTGTGGCAATATTCGTTTCTTTGGAATTAACGTTAGGAACATTCAATTTTCTGCTGTAGTACCATAAAGTAGATATTCTTATGCCTATAACACAGAACTCACTTCAAAATCATTATCATTTAATTTAAAACTAACTATTTAGGTAAACAAATTATTATTAGTTTACGGTTATAACATAAGGTGAACCTCCGCGATAACATTATATTACGTGAAGCCGAATGAATTGTTAGCCTTTATTCTTTCTTATGGTATAAAACATCATTAGAATTGTAGGACTCAAGTGAAGCAAATCGTATTTAAAATATTATGTAGCTGTTAATAAGTAAATATATTGTGTTCCAGGAACCCCACGCCGCAGACAACAGGCCTGATACCCGTCACTTGGGAACCGGTCACAGAGGAGGCCAGACCGTACCTGGTCATCGACACGAACATCAGGCTGGAGCACAGGATCCTCAACAGCAGAATGGCCTTTTGGGACTTGTTCTATTCCATTTATGGCAAGCTGAATAAACTGGCCCGTGAATGTGATATATAAGATTCTCAATGATCGTGCTAGTTATGGTTGTATGGTTAAACGTCTGTACGTGCAGAATTAATAAAATAAACGGTGATAAACTGAATAAGCCTTCGCATTGCGTTCTGGTCTCAATAATTACAGGGAATTTACCTCTAGCCATTCATCTACCTTAAATTTTGCATCTGAAATTGCTTTCACACAACAATTTTAATATTTAATGTTGAATAAAAATGAAATTTATTTGGTCTTACTTCTATTATTAACTTTCTAATTTGTCTCTCTGTTCGTTCTTACAAATTGAATACAAATTTACAATTTTCGAAGAAATGCGGAAAAATTTACATATCGTTCTCATTGACGTCTTCTTTATTCAGCCTATATAAGGATACCTAACTCATGCAGATATCTTTTCCCAATATGATATAATATCACAAGTCGCGATGTCTTTCAACGGAAGCATATATTTTTAGGTTGATCTAAAAATATATGGTTCCGTGTCAGTGGCGGCTGCGAAAGTATTTTCCTGTCCACGACATGGTTAATTTTGAAATTCAACAAAATATGTAATATAAAAGTTTAGTTATAAAGTGTAACAGTGGTAGAGCCCGCTACATCTGTTGCACGAATTGGCTAGCTCGACCGGTGAAAAACCACGACCTCGCAGAAAACAGGCGTGAAGTAGAAGTACTCTGCGTTTCATCTGATGAGTGAGGTGCCTTACGGGACTTGTTCTATTCCATTTATGGCAAGCTGAATAAACTTGCTCGTGAATGTGATATATAAGATTCTTATATCGATCAAATCAGTGACATATCAAACCAGTTCGATATAAGGAGTATCCCTAACCAACGATCATATCTGCGTAGATGTATGGACGTAGAAGAAGCGAGAAAGGTGTGGCATGATCTCTATCTACCCCTCTCTGTTACGGGCGTGACGCATTTTTTGATAATTAATAAAATGAGAAAAATTAATACGAACATACACTAGTCTTTATATATTTTGGTACACATAAGTGTAGGGTGGCTAGCGTCTATAATAACGTTCTTTACTCGTAGTATCTACATTCTTACAATATTTAAGGTAAACACTTACGCAAGTTAAAAATAACAAGGCGGCCTACATTCTCAAATGAGGTGGACACTGATTGAGGAGCTAAATCTGTCCGCGCGCTTCTAACGGATGACGCTCATCAGCGCTTCGTCTCCGCAGTAACAAAGGATTTGTGCCAAGAGACTCGCGCCGCCCACTCACCGCCTCTTGTCTTGATGCTGCATTGTTATACATGACCAGGATATAATAACTGACAGGATGCGCGAATAACTGTAATACTCGTAGGGTATGTAGAGATTACAAGGGGATTGGACTTCGTTGGTGTAGACAACATATAACATACAGTATAAGCAGGTCAATGAAATGCGTTTTTAATAGTCCCGTACAAGTTTAAGTACCACGAAATTGTTAACTTTTTGTACCTTTCCCACAAAGGTAGCTAGCAACACTCGCATGAATGGACTGGCTTAAGCCAAAGTTCCCACTTCAACATTACAAAGGGCCTCTCCATCTATTGCATCCCCCCATACCTTTGCCACTTGTCTTTTTTACACTTTATCTCATGTCCACATTTGCGCAGCTCAGTCGGGGAAATACAAAATAATTTAAATTATTATTTTACTGTAGCAATAAAACTTTTTTAAGGAATATAAACAAACTCAAAATTATAATACTCGAGTAAAAGTTAGTTTAAAAGAAATAAGCCCGACCTGTACCGCTATGACACTCCGGGAAAGAATACAAACCAAATAACACCTCACTCTTCAAAATCAGTTAGTCCAGTTAGAAAATAGAAAGTCACAATATAACAGACATACATAGATACATTTACATACAACAATAACGGCGAAAATTACTTCTGCCAGTAGGGCAAATAATATTACTAAATACCTTGTTAAGCAAATTCGAGCCATGTCTTTTAAATCGGTAACAGTGAGCTATTCAAATAAAGTATTGCTTACGCCGTTTAGAAACCTAGAGTCACTTACTAGACTACATACTTCGACTTAGTAAAAGCTCAGTACATTGTTAAGGAAAGGCGCCGGTGCTGTCACACAGTTGATACTATGACAGGCACCAACGCTTGACCTATTATTGGTATAATTTTGTATAGTTGAAATAAGTAAATAAATAAATAAAAAAAAAAGTAAGCCTGTAAGGAAATAAGTAGTAAGCAAGGCAATTTATTGTGAATAAATTATTGAGTGAAATTTAGTATTACTCAATAAACATGAGTCGAGAAATAATATATTTATAACTGGCAACATTTCGAATGTTGTTTATTAATTATGACATATCTTTAGTTGGTATAACAATGGTTAAATAATGAAACAAGAACAGGCCACAGTAACGCGACGTGCACTCCTGTTTACATTATTCACGAGCTAACAAAAGATGTTATAGTGAAGTCAAAGCATTATGTGACGCAATGTACTATTGCATTACTATGTACATAAAGCTTTATACATAATATAACCCATATGACTATTTATGTATAGAGGACAATATGTAAAGGCCTATTCACATATTTGTAAGCGTATTAAGCGCTTCAGATTAATTAATCAAAAGAAAGATTTGATGCGGCGATCCATGTTGTAACGTTATTATTGCAATTTAAAATTAAATAATGATATAAATAAATATAAAAATAGGAATGATTCATTGTAATACCCCTAGATTTGTCAACGGCTAGTTATGTAAGGTGAACCCTAACCTAATTTGGTTATTAACCGGCAACCGACTTATCAATGCACATGTATCTAATATGTAATATATGTATGACCTGATCAAATAACAGATGAGGGTATAAATTTCTCATGCCGTATCCTATACTCTAAGTATTTTGTAGTACGGAATCATCTTGGTACTTGATATCATGATTACTTTGTTATTGCGTGTGGGCTACTATGTAACGCCTGTCATCGGGCCGATGACTAAGGAAATCTTAGATTTATCGCACTTTGCCGGCCGGTTGTATGCATCATTCACAGCTTTCACTGTAGACGACAATTACGTCAATTTGCGTTATCTGTCTCCCTTAGAGCGTGACTTGATTATATTTGTTTTCAACAATCGTCGTCCTCGTATTTATTTTCTAGAATTAGTGATCTTTTCTTTAGAAAGTAAGAAATTGACTCGCTGCCGGCTTTGGGTGGGATGAGTGCGAATCGGGAATTTAATAATCCTATCGTTTTTCTTCCTTTTTAAATGAAAGACGCTCTGTACATGTGATAGAACTTAAACTTCTTACAGAATAAATAAGAGATATTTAATCAACAAAGAGTCAAGAAAACATAATACCTTATTTAGTTTTAACATAATTTACACATGAAATTAGCATTAAATCGTACGCGTGTTCAGAAGTTATGGAAGGAATTAACGTATGTTATCGTAATCCCACGCACAGCTGACCTCAACACATCTCAATTACATGTAAAGAGGTCGCCAAGGCAGACCGCCCAATTAAGTCGTCGACTTATTATCACTTATCCAATGATCCATAATACGAAATGTAGCAGAGTCGAGTCTTCACTTTTCAACCGTTTATGGTATGCCATGAAAAGCGTCCTAATTAGGACACATTTTCTATAGCTTACGTCACATTTACGCTTAAGTGACTAGCTGTCATATTATTTTGTATTATTTCAATTTCGCTGTTTGTACACCTTTTGACATGTGTGCATGTTGCTGTTACTGTCTTAAGAACACTTTGACCGGTGATTTTGTATGAGTATAACATATGTATAGAATAAAATATCATTGCACTATCGATTTCATGACATAATTACTACGGAGAAAAAAACATATAAAATATTGCGTTAAAAAGAGAAAAATATAAAGTCTAGGTCATTCAATCCCAGGCGGAGGAACTGACTACACAATGGAAGTTAGATTTCATTTCAGGGACGTGATATATGGGGAATATTACACCAAATTCCAGAAACTGATCAAAAGCGAAAACAAACTGTCGTGTTTTTTTAAATACGCTACAGGTACATATTGTTTTGTGAAAAAACACAACTATATAATTATAGCAATTGCAAAGGAAACAAGTTCCCGACTAGACCACGATAGAACAGGAATAAGTTCTTAGATACCGTACAAGGAATACGCTATGAATTATTTATGCAATTACCATTTTTAATTACTCTTTCCACTTTAGAATGACAGTGTAAGATTGACTCAACAGGTAAAACTATGAGAGTTGTGCAGCTGTCACGTCAACGAGTCATAAATTCGATTCAGAGTTGAAAAATAAAAATTTTAGGTATGTTTTTCAAAAACAATTGTTTTCGGCCCTCACCGATTCCATCTGTAAGATTTCTTTTGTTATTTTGTGATTAGCAAGGTCCGAAAAAGTAGGTAATGTGTAGTTTAAAACTAAGAATTCCTTATATACCATTTAATAAAAACTTCAAATAATTTCATGCAAATGTACGCAAAAATTTCATGAACAAATAATAAATATACCAAGAACATTGACCTTTTCCTTCAATGTCAAAGACGGAGGTGTTCGGGTAACAGTTACATATATAAGGTAATATTTATTTAAATCTATACCGAGTATCATCGACATTGATATAATAACAATAAAAGCCGCTCCTAGTTCGTATTTGTATAACTTTAGCCATGTCTATGATAATATAAATTTTAGTGCTGGCTTACGAGACTATTTGACGCTTGATTTATGATATAAAACACAATATTACTTATTGAATATATATATTGATGAATCACAAGTGGATTGCGGAGCTAAATCTGGGGCCAACACTGTAACGGCCAATCCTAAAAACCAAATTCCCGAAGTTGGCGATTTTAAAAGTCAAATTAATGTAGACATCAAACCGGACTAGAGTCTTACTTTACTAGAGACTTTAAATTCTGAAAAATAATAATTTGCAAATATTTACGATATGTTGCACTGTGCACTAAAGGGAGGTGGGGCGAACTTTGTTACCTGGTTATATTACAGATCCATCCAGACAGGAGATCAATAAAATCTCAACATCTCTGGTTGGTGTTCAGCAACCGCGATATTTTGAAAGATTAACAACTTTTAATTCCTGACATAGTGTCTTGAATCATCTAAAGATGAACTTTCTGTCTCCTCTCTCTCCTTCCTTATTTAAAAAATCTAACCTCTTATAGTTCAACAACATAATTATTATTTTTTAAATGATATGATATCCCAAGGCGATTTAATAAAAGCAAGATTGCCAAGAAACCTTCAAAGATAAAATAGCCCATCGAAGTGACAAGGACCTCCCGATACTATACTATGTCAAGGGTTTGAAGATAAAATACACGATATTGAGCGCAGATGATAAATTTAAACATGCAAATTTTATTTATGTATTTTCCTTATATGTGATATTTATTGTCCAATATTCCTTTAAGGGTGTCAATGCTATTAACCACTACTACTAACCTTTAAAAAACAACTAGAAATATAAATGTGTATAGTTTTCCTAAATTTGTGTTTCACATAATAATTATACACACAAATATATATCTTCACGTAGTAACGGCACGTGCAGGTAGTTGCATAAAGTTATTAACATTGGACTCACGCAGGTAGATGTTGACGGGGTCCTTGTCGGTGCGCACGTCGCAGCCGTCGCCGGTCGCGTTGAGCGTGTACACGCCGAACTCGCCCAGCTCGGGCCGCAGCTGGCAGATCAGCCCGCTGCAGACATACACAATGATCAATTTACATTATCATAGGATATTATAATTATTGCCGATTTAGTCAATACTTTGGACGGGGACTTAAGACCGCTCCGTCCAAATCATCAGAATTCTTCTGTCAAATTGTAAATTTGATAATTCTAATTAAATTTTTCATTTATTAGTCTGACCATTATTAATACAACTAGATGTTGTAATTAATAATAAAGGAAGAGTAATATATAGTTTTTTTATTATTTCTCGTAGTAGAAAATATATATCGCCACCGTTGATGATCACTGATCCACGTAATGCCGTACCAGCCTTCGTCTTCTTCAACAATCATCGTTATTATTTTAGTCAATTAAATCACTTATACATCGTTCTTCTGTTGACGGAATCGATGTGCGAATATTCTATGCATACGCCTAGGAAAAGTAAGCCACGCGAGTATTTCAAGTGTTAATTCTACTGTCATAATCATATTCTCCATTCGCAAATTTTACCCTTACATGTTTAACCTCTTACATTTGAACGTTTCTTACTTTAGCCGTATCGGAGTCTATAGGTCTATAAGGAGCATACATACTTCGCTTTTTATACACTATTTTTTTCATAAAAAGTAATCTATGTTACTTCTAGTACCTCCAAGAATATGCGTACAAAGTTTCATGATGATCGGTTGAGTAGTTTTCGCGTGAAAGCGTAACAAACGAACTAACATTCGCATTTATAATATTAGTAGGGATCTTATATTAACGTATTGTTTACGATTATTTCCGAAACATCGCTCATACGGTCACTAATTATGTAATAAACGTTATGTAAAACTATAAGCACCTACAAATTTATAATATCAACGATTATTATCTTAGCGTAATACTTTAGTATAAAGTATAGCCTGTATTAGGTTTTAAGATAATTTAATTTAAATTTGTATGTTTTTTCTATAAATAATAAAAAATCTCATCTCATGACGCGCACATTCTTAATCTGCTTCTACATTTATTTTTGTAGCGTGCGATTGACCGGTTGAGAATGTCTATATATAATAGTACAATGGCATTTGCACAGTCTATATTACTAAAAGTTTAATTAGGTAAGTGATAACACACATTTACATCACATACTCACCATTCACGTGACAACACCTGAACCAAAAGACCAAAATCACCATCAACAAACATACCTATAACCTCCGAGGCTCAATAATATTACCTTAAATACTATGAAGAATGCTTACAATGAATTTAAAGCATGAAAAGTCACATTTACAAATCTGGTTAATAAAAAGTGTTGATTTGTTTTATTTCCTATGATACTATCATCCGTATTTTCCAAAAATAAATAGTATATAAAGACTAAACATGATATATTAATACACCAACATTAATATAATTATGTTGCCGCACAACATAAACGTCGCGCACTCTTACTTTCCTCAGCCGAGCAACTTGTGTCTTGTGTAATTTATTTGACGTTTATTTTTTTACGTAAACACGCATTTGGTTAACCGATTCGGTGCTTATTGAGAATATATAATTCCTGCATAGTTTCACTTAATTTTAATACGTATATTTATGACATTATGTTAAAATGTTGCTAAATTTATTAACTTTTTTGGTTGTTTGTTGCTGCAGAGTTGGTGTCAGACAGGCGGCCGGTTGGCGGTCATATGTGCCAACCCCACGTGAGAGGGAAAAGGACAGGTAGATGATGATTATATTTGAATGGTGATGAACCTTGAAGTATGTTTTGTTTTTTTTTAATAATTAAAAAAATTAAAGGCAAAAATACTTCGGAGTAATCCAAAGTATTTTTTTAAAACATAAAAATAGAGAAAAATAGCGAACGATCTATCAAAATAGAATTACTCATATTGCCCACTGCCACGGGGCAGTTTAATTTTTTTTTATTCGTAGCAGTTGGAATAAAAATCCTCCACGCACGTATACTATTGCTAATCCATTGCTGGTCTTTAGAAGATGGTGGTTAGATCTCATTACGAAGAAATGCAATGGACATCATCAAAACACCCCTTTGTTTCATCAGATTTGTGTAGCATTGCTTGAATTATGACAGCACTTACGAGGCATTTGTGGCGCTCATGTATTGGTCCCGAACTTCCTCGTAGACCCGCCAGGTGGCGCGGCGCGCGGTGTTCACCACGAAAGAAGTCGGCACGCCGGCTTCTAACGTCTCCTGCAGCTCGAACGGACACTGAGAACAAAAAATACGCATATTCAAAAATATTTTATTTTCGATCAATACTCAATTCAATTATGTAAAATGTTACGTACAGAACAGATATGCAGGGGTGTTTAGTAAAGGTAAGAAATCGATCCCGCGCCCTAAGGTTTCAGACGTAATCCATCAGTCTAAGCTAAGCTTTAAACCGTTTACATCGTCCTAAACAACTTAATCGAGGCAAATGTTTATCTTTATGTTTACATAGGTACAAGCTTCTAGGTCTTTTGATCACATAGAATGCATTTTTATAGTAGCAGTGCATTGGTCACTTTTCTCCACCATCCTTATATAACAAGGTCCAATCCAATCCAATCCTATCGCAATGTATTGAAAACTAACTATGGGTGTTCGTGAAAGTCATGGCATAGATTTTTGATTTATGCATGTTCACACCAAACGTATTATCAGGCTTACTGTGAGTCCCAGTGTGAATTTGAATTAACATTTTATTAACCGACTAAGAATTAACATTAGTGTACGCAGGTGGAACTTTACTTGAAAAAACAATCTGCGTTACGCTCGCTCACAGTTGGCGGCTGAAATTACGTTTGGTTTGCACACTAAGACTAAGCTATCCATTTTCACCAAAAGATAGGTTTACAGATAATATTTGCCTTCGTTAATTCGATACACCATGTGGCTAATATATGTTAGTAGCTTTATGATAGACATGAAACAAGGTACAAGAGTCAATACCTACTTCATGTTCATATTTAGATCTATGTAAACTAGTGTAATATAATGATCACTTAGTGTAATCAAATCTGTGTGTCTAGATGCGACACGCAAACATATTGCAGACATGCTGATAAAGATCCACCCTGGCAGCGTTAGTGTAACTGGTTTGACATGAAGGCAGGCACGCCACACTAGGTGTTAGAGCACTGAATTGCAAATTGTAAGATAAGTTCTTCATTAGATTCAATTTAGATGCGAAATGTTTTTCATACATACCTAGCCGAACGTAAATTTAAAGATGCCAAGTGTAAAAAAAAAATTCAATTTTTTTAATGCTATTATTACAACAAAATTCATCAAAATCATTTAAGCAATACAGTGGATGAACAGGTACAAACACGCCACCAAGACAGGTGTTGACATGAGTTTACCTAAAAGAAAAAAACTTAGGAATAGTTCATTAAATTTGTGAGAGCATCCCGATACCGATAAATCGGCGATACTTTGGTTTTTCCGATACATCGCTGTCGGGTATATTTATTTTGATTCCCCAAACAACGATTGTTTTTAAATTTCGCGCTTTGTAATGTAAACACCACATTTTGTTCTTGTTTCGTCTATTTCATTACAAATGAGGCACGAACTATGCTTGGGGGAACCCCGCGCTTTATTCAACGTGTTGTATCGCCTACATTGGCCTTGTGTTTTCTGTTTAATTCATTTGAAATTCACTAAGCGTATCGGTATCGGTGCCGCCGATTATTTCATAAGAGTATCGCTATCGGTACCGAATCGCCAAAAAGCCCTAACAATGCATGCCTAGGTAAATTTTTAGTCTCAGCAAGTTACAGAAGTATGGTCTAGCAATACACTTAGTGCTCCAATCATAAGGCCACGCATTAAATTTTCAAACGTTCATTTATAATAACCAAAACTAATCTAGAAATACGCAGTATGCATTTCATTTAAGATTTACACATCATACCTGTGTAACCGCTCACTTCCTCAATGTGAGCTTTAAGCTACTGCAGGAGGATTACAAATATTAAAAATATCGAGCGACAGCCCCGAGGACGAAATATAACCTCTTGGCTTAGTTAATTTAGCTATAAGGCTTCTTATTAGTCATATAAGACTTGACATACTTCGGTTTTCTTTATGAAATTAAGGCTAGAAATTAGTTCACAACACAAATTATGTCAAATGAACTCGTGACCTTTTAAAAGGTTTACAATTATATCTTATACGCGATTTTTTTTAAAACTACGCTAGATGTAACTCTGAATAATTAGTGATTAACAATCACTCAATTGATGAGAAAGGTACATACTGCCATTGTTTTCGGGCAGGTTGAGAACATGAATGGAGGATTAGTGACGTAAGAACAAGGCACAATGCACATGTGTAGTTCCTAGATGAACTTATTACCATATTGCTGAGACACTAGACAGATGGGGGATATTGAGAGTACCTACAATCGACGACCGTGTACAATATATGTATGTAGAAGAAGCGGGAGAGTTGTGTCTTTATTAAATAATTATACGTTGTTAGTTATAATATCTACAATGTAAGACTTTTTAGTTTCTCTGTAGTTTTTTATCTTCAATTCAAATCTTTGTACTAAATTATATATTGCCTAGATAGTGTGTTAGGATTTCTTACATGCGGCCAGTGCATCGCTCGCTCGGCACACCCGATACGGCGACTGCGCCGGTGTTGCCACACGCCGGCTACACTTTCAGCGATTTGTGAGCAATGTCGGTCCACTTATGGCTAGTATGTTCGTCATACCGTTTTATATTTACACTAACTAAAAGTTTGTTTAAAAAACCAAAATAACTGTCCATTGTAAACATAATGCATATAAGATTATTGACATTTCGATGATTTACCTGTTATATTGGTTTATTCTGATGTCATATGTGATACACCGGATCAACCACAACCACCTAATCACCCTTCTCAATTCTAGTCACAACATCCACTTCTAAGCCACACTTTTTCCTTATAACGCAATTTTTAATCCTATTATTCAACGTCACGTATAGAATACTTCTTATGAATCGCATTCGACATTAACTCTACAACATGCTTTTCCTGCCAAATCCATCTCTCACTTCGATCCATTAAAGTGGGGACTAATAAAGATAACTTACGCCGTACCTTAAACCAGTAGTAAATCATCGTCAGTACCGTCACCTACCGACGGAGTATCGAGAGAA
Organism: Papilio elwesi; assembly: GCA_029849275.1. Taxonomy (NCBI): domain Eukaryota; kingdom Metazoa; phylum Arthropoda; class Insecta; order Lepidoptera; family Papilionidae; genus Papilio; species Papilio elwesi. Next base: position 11,295,654 of record CM056691.1, on the reverse strand, counting down.
ATTTGTAAAAAAAAATATTCGTACGCGTGCGTCATATTCGATTAGTTTTAAGCTGAAATTGGTTTTTGTATTTATAAAAATGTTCTGTAACTTTTATGCTTTAGGTAGTTTCGGTACTAAATAATATTTACAATTATACAATAAAGTGTATTGTGACAATTGAAATAATAATTGGTCGCGATATGAAGTGGCACTTTAATAACAATACAATTGAAGTATATACACATAATAGGAGGATTATAATAACGTCACTTACTGGTGTTAAGCCTGCAAGGTTCATTTTGTTAGCAGTTAAAGCAGTGAAGTCTGCTTGCGTTAGTTTGGAGATAACATAGATTTGTCGAGTAAAATTAACGAGAACATCATTTTAATGAACCTTTACACGATTACTATCTGGCAATTTGCTAACCAAAACCCTCGGTTGGAACGCAACACCGAATTGCTTTTGAGCATGAAATATTAATCAACTTTATATCTTGAAACCTTCGTTGTCTTAAATATACACAAATAATGTTGATAATAAACTAAGATGAATATTAATCTGTGATCACGCCATTTAGTGTTAATATAGACGTTAAGTTAATATAGACGTTACGTTAATATAGACGTAACGTTAATATAGACGTTACGTTAATATAGACGTTAAGTTAATATAGACGTTAAGTTAATATAGACGTTACGTTAATAGAGACGTTACGTTAATATAGATGTTACGTTAATATAGACGTTACGTTAATATAGACGTTACGTTAATAAAACATTACAACAAACAACAACAAATAATTAAAACAAATTACCATCGTAATATATATTTATGAGGCCATTAAAGTGACAATCTGTCGTGCAAATTAACTTTTCAATTACGAAAGAACAAAACTTTCACGAAATAAAGAACTATATGTCTAAACAAAACCGGATTATATGTTGACATTGACATTATTTTTAATTTGTTATTCGTTAATGCTTTGTTTTATTTTATTACTTTATTGACGATATATTATTTAGAGCAAGGGTCGGCACCAGGCGAAGGTCGAAACTTTTTTAATAAAAACAATATTTTCCCTATGTTATCATATCTACCTTTATTTTCATGTTTGAAAGCTTTAATTTTTTTTCTAGACCTCGATAATTTACTTCAACTGTAAACATTTTAGAACGTTGCATTTTCCAACATCGTTTCTTTTTTATTTACACTATCTGGAAAGTGTAGGTGATTAAAAAAAACAATGCGCTTTCCCGTCGCCAGTTGATTGACCTGCGAGGTTTTACATCGATTGACGTGTCACGGGCTTTCCCCGGGAAATCCGATTAAGTCATTAAGTAGTATGTGTTATTAAATTACAGTTACTTAGTAACAAAGGCAAAGTAACTTATTAGTTTGACAAGGCACCGTAGCGTCGCATGTTAATGGAAAAAATGTATAAAGGATTTGGACCATGTAACCCTTCTAATTACACAAAGCGTCCACATGTACAATTTGTTTAATATATGTTGGCGTGATAAAATACATTTATTTCTTGACATAAAATAAAAAATATGTTTCTTCTCTCCTAAGGTCCATAAACTCAGATAATGTGTTGCTCGGTACCATTAAATGGTTATACTAACATTAAAAGATATTTCAATGGCCCCGGTAATTGGAAAGTTAGTGGTAAATCTTAAGCCTTCATAACAGCACCACCTACCTGGTCCAAGACTAATTTGTCCCTCAACTAACCTACCATAGACATTTTTTCTATTTACAAAGTTTCATTGAAATTCATTGCGGAGATTAGTATATGTATGTACAGTGGTATATGTTTTAATATCTTAGGATTTTCAATTAATAATGGCTATCCGTACATCGTGTTCAAGATTTAGATACATAGATAGACACTTTATTCCTCACATTAAACTTAATACAAATTTCCTAAAACTAAACTTATAACCTAAATGTGGGCAAGGGCGGTCTTATTGCTTAGCAAACAAGCATACTCGTATACTTTGAACCTAAGTTTATAGCCTTAGAATAATCACACTACATTAAAGTAACATAAAGTTATCTAATCTAGTAAAAGCTCATGTTCAGTATGAACAACGATTTCCCACGAACATTTCAAATGTGTACCGCCTACGCTTTTTACACTGTGAAAGGTTTACACAGGCGCTCTACAAATCGCATGGTATGGTGTAAAAGCGGCCCGGTTCGTGGGCATCGTTTCCCAACTGAGTGTATTAATTAAAAAGAAGTGTGTACGTATGGGAAACTTGTGTGCATTCCGCACGGCGCAGCGCTCACCAACAAGGCAAAAAACCTCGACGCGCTTGCGACAACCGCTCGAGCACGTTTCGCCGAGAAAACTTGCTCCCGCCCTCTTATACGCATCTTAGGGCTTTGCTAACGATATGGCTTTTTTTCTGGTTAAAATAATACGTAACAGGACTTTATATAAGTTTGTTCAAGGATATGTCACAAGTACATAATATGAAATGTTGCCAAAGCATTGCTGGTTCCATTGAGGAAACAACAGACAAACGCTAACTTGTGAGAATCCGGAAGAGCTTAAGAACAGTGTATGTTCCTTAATTTTATATCGTAGGCGCGGCCTCCACGTGAAGAGTTGATGGGAAGGTAGGAAGGCTATGCGACGGGTCGTTGTAGCCACCTTCATGTCGACTGATGTCCCCCTGAAGTAGTTTGAGGACGGACGACCACGCATTGGTATGGGTTACTTACTTTGGAGCAGTGGTGGCTCAGCGGTTTAGGCCCCGACGTACGTACTGTAGGTTACGGGTTGAACCCAGGCAGGCCTCTTAACTTTGTGTAATTTATTTCATCACAGTGGAGCAGTGGCTCTAAAAACGTCGAAGGAATAAAAGGAAAGACATGTGACATCTACCAACCCGCACTGGGCCAGCGTGGTGGATTACGGCTCTTTCCCTCTCTCTGAGAGGAGGCCTGGATCCCTGCAGTGGGAAACATTCTAGAAAAGGCTGATTCATTATTATTATTATTTTATTATTTACTTAGAACACGCTCCTAATGGTTAAACTTCTATCAAGACTTTAAAACTCAATGCTAAAAATCAACCGACTGTGATATGAACAATGGTGTTATTAACATTTTTATACAATTTAATTATAATGCGTTGAAATTTTCTCACATAAATATAATCGAATTATGTTGGATTAATTTATTCTATCTACTTTGATACATTAAAACTGGTACTGAACTTATTTAATTCAAGTTGTACGAATAATGATACAATATGTGTAGACGTGAATTACAAAAAGCTATTGTTGTCATTATTAGCACATCGTATGATGTCAATTAGCGAAAAGTGATTGAATTCATCAATGGATTCATTGTGTGTACGTTGACAACATCGGTTACATAATAAAGACGGATTGTATTAAAATTTTTAACAGTGGTAGAGCCCGCAATAACAACAGCTTTTGCACGAATGGGCCGGCTCGACCGGTGAAATACCACGACGTCACAGAAGACAGGCGTGAAGTAGAAGTATTCTGCGTTTCGTCTGATGAGTGACGTGCCGGAGGCCTAATTGTAGTCCTCTTCCCCCTCCTACCCTTTTCTAATAAGGAAAGGATGGGAAGAGGAAGAGGATTTGACGGATGAGGAGGGGATGGACAGGGAATGGAATTATCCTTTTTTCTGTTTGTCACCTCCTTCGTCCATGAAGGTAGGCAACGCATCTGCAACTCATAAGCTTGTTGCGGATGCCTATGGGTAGCGGTACTTATTTCCAGGGGCCGCTTGCTCGTTTGCCACTTTGTAATATAAAAAAAAAAGTACACGTTAACTAAAGCGCGTGAAAATTTACACAGTTGGTAGAAATCTAATATCCGCAATCTGGATCTGGGTCATGGACGTATATTTTTATCTCTTATGATCTAGATAAAACTGCCAGATGCAGATGAAACACTTCCCCCTAGTACTACTATATGTATATAAAAAGAACCTGACTGATTTATAACGCACAACCTAAACTCGATAGAGCAAAATAAAATAAGACATACGGTTTTTCTTTATTTGCGGCAGAGCACTAAGAAAAAGTTAACCTGTAAGCGGTTAAAAGGATAAAATACAGTCGTCAGGTCGAATTGCCTGCGTCTTTGCTAATAGTGGAAAAAGTCGCATGCAATATGAGATTGGTAAATGGTCGAATTATATTTATACATAATCGTTTGGCTATATTATGAAATCAACGATGCATTTCCAGCTAGCTTCTACCCAATTGCATAAAAAGGTAACGAATTAATCCATTTATTAACTTTATCGGTATGAGAGATGACTAAACTCTGAGGGAGATAGGGCTGATCCCCTTTATAAGTATAACGTCTCAAGAGCTGCCCCGTGTACCTTCGGTTGAGCACTTTAAATCTTTTAACGAGTTTAGAAGGCGAACTCTAAGATTTGGCATTGACAGCATTGGTGTTCACGCTATAGAGTAAGTTGGCTTCAGAGCTTCCGATATAGAGCGAACATCAGGATGTTGCATACATAAGAAGCCGGTAGATGGCAACCATCCAATGGAACAATTCCTTAGTTATAAACTGTTTGACATGCTTTTATGCGTATAAATATTTATTGTCCAGGCCTCGTATTATTACTATAAAGTAATAATTGATATTCTATAACATAACATCTCCTGAATACGTATATACATTGTGTAGAATGCATTGAATTCAAAACACATTATTTGAATGTATTTGTGGACATGAATCTATGACTTAGTAAACATAACGAAAGAAATACAATAATCCGTCACGGGATCTGCAGATGTAAAGAAAATTCGAGTTTCCTAAAACCACTCTTCACAGGAATTTATTTAGATAAACTTCGGCCTAGCCATCGGTATGCCCTGCAGTAATTTCTACATTTTATTACGATTCAATCATTCACGTGACTACATGTAAAAAATAAAAGTACCCCCAAAACAGACAGGAGGCTTTTTAAATAGAAATAAATTATGCTGTGATTTTCACTCCCTTGGCAGGGATTCGAACCTCAAATCGCAACTTAAAAGTCAAAAAGAAAGTTACTCTCGATCACGCTTTAAATTATGTAAAGATGTGACTTATTCGAAAGTTATATAACTTAAAGTACAAGTACGCTACTTGCCTATTTCTATAGAAGACTTGGCTCGCTGTTTAATACAAGAGATTTGTATTAAAATATATTTTAATAAAGCGCTGTGTATGCTTCAGTGGGGCTTGTAATATTTTAAAATAGAGTGGCTTTCCGAGTGTTAATATATCACACAATAAATGTTTATTTTCGCTTCACTTTTGTAATCATTAACACGTCAATTCAATTCAAAATTAAAAGTGAATGCCCTTTTGAAGTTTTTAAAGGTTATGTGGTAAAAACAACTTTACTATTCTCCAGCGAAATATTTGTATCATATTTGTAGAAAATTCCAAATAAGCTTCATCAAATTTCGATAAAGGCGACAGGCTTATCCCCGCTCAACCCATCATTTGGGACGCAACAATGCCGATGCATCTATAACCTTGGTAAGTACTTGATTGAAAGACGTAAGAGATTATACACAAGTATGCGTCAAAACTAACACAAAGGATCGAACGAAACGTTAAATTTAGAAATTAATTCCAAGCATTATTTATAATTTTTCTTAAATTGAACCTGTTGCAGATACAAAAAAGTAAGGAACATACAGACATCAAAAAACAAAAAAAATGTTTTTAAGTAATTGTTTACGAAGGGATAAATAGATATATTCGAATATTGTCCTCGGATATTGCATAAATATACTCACTCGGAAACAATCATCTGAGACGCTGTAGATAGCGACGTTCCTGTCAGATACCCCTGTCATGTACGCCTGGTCCATCTTCAGTGATGTCAAGTTAAGGCCCCCGAACTGCTCGACGAGTGGGTCTTCCAGCCATGATTTCACCACCTCCTTGTACAATTCCCAGGAGTTGTCCTGCGTCACAGAGTCGTTCATTGTCACAGTAGTTAAGCAGACTAGTATTGGTAAGGATAACTCGGAACTAACAAGACATTTTAAATCCGCGAGTGAATTTCGCGAGCGCCGCGGCGCCGTGCATACGTCGCGAGGTTCGGAGTGGTACTGCCGGTTGACGGTGGAACCGGTACCGCTCGCGACTCCGTCTCAAGACCACATTAGTGAATAATTGGCTTTCTACACCCGCATGTGAACGAAATATTGCAGCGACGAGACGAAAGTGCGTAAAGTGCGTGTGCAAGCACGCAGCTAGTGCGAATTGTACGTATGTCGGTTATTTTTTGTGAGGACCCTATACCTCAGCGGTTGTTACCATGCCTAGGTTCGATTACCAACTGTACCAAAATCACGTATCACGTTATTGCTACGTTACGTTATTGCCGATACAGATACCAAGTGGTTAAAAAGGCACGAAAATTTATGTATTCTACCAATATGTAGCAAAATTTCACAATATGTAGCAAATATCAAACTTTCCGGAATTGAAAACAGGCACGATAACATTTTTCTGTGAATAAAAAAATGGACACATATTTCCAACAATGACAGTGAACAGAACTAGTAGTAGTATATCTAGAGGTATGCATGCAATATATTATGCAAAAATCATTTTAATTATAAGCAATGAACTCCGCAATATTTGCACGAATAATTCATTAATGGAACCCATTTATGGAATAGACTGTAAGAGTTCGCTATTGAAAGCAGATTATCCTTCTCAGTCTTCTTAATTCGAGGGCTTTTGCTGCTTCCTGGCCAGAGAGTGCTCTCTTTCCGCCTATACGTTGGCAAGTTATGTATAAGGTACTAATAGGCCCGGTATTGCTTTTTCTAACTATGCAAATACTTCTGACTTTTGTTTATAAATAGATCATTAAAATAATTGATATTTTGAGGTGAAAACGTGTTGGGCGATATTTAGAAGGGGAACATCTCATAGGGTCGCCTGAACGCAAGACATGATTGTTGTAAACAAACAAACGTCATTTACCATACATAGCTGCCATTATACTTTTTATAATTTGATTGGAAATGTAATTTTATGGAAATCACGAGATAAAGTGAAGTGAAATTGTGTAATATGGATAGCTAATGTTATAAGGTTATATGATAAAAAGTTGTAAGTTATCATTTACGTAGACCTCTGTTTACAAAAATCCCATCTTGCTGTGCAACAAGGCATAGGTATCTATCGGTCTATAATACATACTAAATAATCAGTGGGCCCCGCACATACTGTGATGTACAGGTTGCTGGATTGTTATCCTTAATAAATTAATATGGATTCAATTTATCCTATACACAAAGCTGTTTTGCTACTTTTTCGTTGGAGAGCGGTTACGTGAGTATTTAATTGTCGCCAGCGGTCGAGGTCACAAGGAACTTGTTGAATTAAATGTTCAAACGAAAGTCGCGTGCACTTTACAAACTTATATAATTACTTTTTACATAACAGTGAGATAAACATTTCACCAGAAATATAGGTACCTCTGTTAATATCTATTCATCCAATAAAGCCTTACTGGTTATAATATGCCTGAGGCCTATCAGTAAAATTAATCGCAAAAGCATGAAATTCATCATTCTGTATCGTATTTAGCCTATAAAGTAATAAGCCTGTAATAATGTAGAAATATCCTGTACAGCGATGACCTCGTTTGTCATTAAAGCAGAAACAATTTTCTTATAGGAAGCTCTTAATTAGTTTGCCAGTTTCCTGCGTTCAGGGATTATTGCCAAATTAACTGAGTACTAAAGTAATACACAACTAGTGTTAAACATCTCGCTAGTTATCCAGAAGGGTAGGCAGAGGTTATGAATTTGTATTTAAATAAGATGAACATTCAAATTCATACAGTTATGCGACATAAAAGATTCCCTTGTTTTCTGTGTTCTTATCTAGTTCGATCGGTACAGGCCAGTTGTCTTACTGTTGGGCTTCTGTCCAATATTGTTAAATTACCCCTAACTTTAAACATATTCAACTTTGGAGAGAAGCCAAATAATAAACACGGGCTGCAAAAAGCATTTCAGCAAGCGAGAAAGTGGAAACTCTTTTTACCCCTAAAACCGTATCGTAGACGGGACATCGATTCCGAAATTATTAGTAGAATTTTTATAAAATTATAAATTCAAATAGCGTTGCTCACAATTCGACAAGTTTTTACAATAAAAATAGCGCGAAGTGTTCGCCTCATGATGTTATTGCATAATTATTATGTAATTACCACATTGACAGTGATACCGTACTGTGGCCATTTAAAATACTGTATCTGAAATAGTGAAAGCGTTATCAGAATACATAAGGTATTATTATTGTTTATTTAACATTCACTTCAGATCGGGTAAACTGCCACTATAATATTTAAAACTAAAACACATTTTTTTTATCTCATGATACATTTTTTCTTAAAAATCAATTCGGAGGTACGATGACGTACACTGCCAGGCAAAGGTTTGAGACCACCTTGAAAAAATTACAATATTGAATAAAACTCCAAAAGTTAGTGCTCTACAAATTATTTATTTACCTTATTAAATAGGGAACTTTTTATGTAACATAAAATAATTTAAAAACTACAATAATAGCCATTATTATTAATAAAAAAAATATATTATTTAAACTAACTTTTCGTCGAAAAATCTTCCCTTACTTTTTATAACTTTTTTGACCAATCTTGGTAATCGGGCTATTAGTTTATTGATAGTTTATTGTGAAACATCGTTCCAATTCTCTTGTAAAGTCCTCCAGAGGTCTTCTTTTGACGTCGGACGATGACTACGGACGTTTCTGTCCATCTCCTCCCACAGAAGCTGTATCGGATTGAGATCCGGACTCTGAGGGGGCCACTCCATGTTTTTCAAAACTCCTTCCGTCTCTTTGTGCTCTAAATATCCCCTGCATAGTTTAAAACTAGGTTTTGGATCATTATCTTGTTGGAAAATGAATCCATCTCCAATCAAACGTAGCCCGGAAGGAACAGCGTTTCGCTCCAGCATCTCTTTGTACTGCTCCTTTTTCATTATTCCTTCAATTTTAACCAAATCTCCGGTCCCATAGCCAGAGAAACATCCCCAGACCATAATAGAGCCTCCACCATGTTTGACTGTTAGCACTACACAGTCTGGCAACATCTTTTCTTCGGCACTACGACGTACAAAAACTCTTCTTTTCGAACCGAATATTTCGAACTTTGATTCATCAGTCCAAAGAACTTTTTTAAAGTCGTCTTCAGTCCAATATCGATGAGTAAGAGCCCACTGCAGACGTTTCTTTTTGTTTTGTGTCCGTAACAGTGGTTTACGAACAGCTACGCGACCAAACAAATTGGCATCTCGAAGTCTTCTCTTTACTGTTGTCAATGATACAGGTTCCGGTCGAGTTTTATTGAGTTCAGCTCGAATTTCTGATGCTGTTAAACGTCTATTACGCTTGCTTGTTACAACAATGAAGTTGTCTTCGCTAGAAGTGGTTGCTCTCGGCCTCCCCGAGCGCGGTAGGTCTTGATGACTGCCGGTTGTCTTGTATCGAGTTATTGCGTTATGGACACAAGTCTTCGATAACTTCAGCTTAGCGGCAATTTCTCGTTCAGACTTGCCTTCGTCGTATAGAGTAACGATGGCGGAACGAGTTTCACTGGAGATTTCACGGACTTTTCCCATTTTTGGAGATCTTCACTTGACAAAACAGTAGCTCAGACTGAATAGATTTAACCTAGACTAACTCCTTAAGTAGCCATGCTATGAATAGGATTTATGGCTTAAAATATTCCTGAATATTTATCAACGCAAAACAATAACCAAACAAGTACAAGGGAGCCGCCATATAATATAATGACAATCGCAACACCGGGTCCTTACGCGGCACTCATCTTTGGTAAATAAGCAATGACCATTTATGGCATAGTCACTGTGTAAAAGATAAGAGAAATGGTGTTTAGACATTCAAAATGATTAGTAGATTACACAGGTGTTCATATTGTTATGTTATCATACGCAGATTTAAAATATTTTGCAAATTATAACCTGTGTACAAAGTGGTCTCAAACTTTGGCTGACAGTGTATGTATGTTAATGTAAAGATATTTTCAAATTTCAACATAGTATGGTAAATAGGTAGGTAGGTGAATAATTTGTTTTAAAGACCACAAAAACATGTTTTTGGCATGCCAAAATAGATGAAACAGCCGCAAAGTAAGTGTCACATTAATAGAAACAATAACAGAAACAGGACTTATACAATTTTAATATAAAATCGGCCTTTTTTATAATGTTCCCCGCAGCAGCGACACAGGCGATCTCTCCGAGAGAGGGAGGGAAGAGGGAAGGGAATTTTAATAAGGCAATATGAATACAATCATAGTAATAATACCTCATTGTAATTAAACTAATGCGGGATAAAATGAGCCGACAGTCGGCGCAGTGCCGCAACATGTTCCAACGTTAAAAGATATTTGTTTGAATAGTATTTAGTTCGGGGGCAATGTTCGCATCGCTCGATTCGATACCATAACAAAGACAACAGAACGGCAAATATTTAATAATTTTATTGTACCTCTGATTTCTTACCAAATATTAATTTTCCTAATATTTCGAATGTCGTTTACAAAAAATACAAAAAGAAATCAGTCTAAAATATATTTTATAGAAAGCAGCAAACGAGCAAGCGTTTCGCCTAATATTAAATGACCGGTACCCATAGGTAGGTATGCAACAAGCTAATTAGTAGACAATGTGTTAACCACTCTTTAATGGATAGAGGATACATCCCCTCCTCCGTCAAATGCTCCAAGAGGCAAGAGTTAAGCCTCCGGCACCCCAATCATCAGGTCACCGTGCCCTCGGACTCAGATGTCATGTTTTGTACACCAATAGTAGTTAACTACCGCTGCTAAAACTACTAACTTAAACGCACACAAAGTGTACTTAATTACATATTAAGTGTTATATAATAAGCACCTAAAGCGAATGCTAAATTCGCCTAAGCAATTTGCAGTTTAAAATTGTTAGCGTGCGTACGCACAACTCTGCATACTTGAGCTATATTGTATTGTAGTGAAGTACAGTTACAATACAGTTTAACAATGATTACAACATTGATCAGTCGTGTGTGAACACAAACGATTCTAATATAATATATTTGAGATGAGATGTTTTTTGGGCTTGGTGTTTGGATTCGGCTTGGTGTCGGCTGCTCAGGACACTGGATATCCGGCAGGCCTGTTTGCTGACTGTAAGTTATATTATGACGCTCTTTTTCAGTTTTATTGTTAGAGGTTAGCGTAAATACTCCTTATATTCCAGGTCCGGGTATGAACCGAAGTACTAAGTTGTCGGAGGAAACGAAGCAATCGCTTTCAGTAGTCGTCTTTTGGCCCAAGTCTCATATGTTTGAAATAAACGAAAAGAAATGCAACTTCGGCCCAGACGGCGCCGCGTGTATCGCTAATGTTTTACATTTTAAAAGGAGAAAGACACAGGTAATTCGATTCTCCAGACTTAATTAGATATAATTATAAGTATCGACGTATGTACTTACGTACAAGGGACCGACTTGTGGCGATGTTTTGGTGATCTCGTTGTCCAGTAGCATCCTTTTGCTAATGATGATCTTACGTCAATAAAAGCTTATACTACCGCAGAATATCCGCAGACGTAGTGGGACTGGATTTGATTAATGGCATTTCATTTGGTTAGTGTTTCAATCTAATAGAAAGAAGAAAAGACACGACGGAAATTACTTATTAATAAAAACTCATAAGAAATCGACAAAATAAATTTACAGTTGTAGAGCAGGGAACAACATCTGTTACACGAATGGGCTGGCTCAACTGTTGAAATACCACGACCTGACAGAGACCCAATTTAAGTTCTCCCCCCTTTCCCACCATTTCCTAATAAGAATAGGATAAGAACGGGAAGAGAATTGGACAAGGAAGGGATGAATGGGGAAAAGGAAATATCCTCTGTCGATTAAAGGTACGCAATGCATCTGCTACTCATTTGCTTATTGCGGATGCCTATCAGGTGACACTTGCTCGTTTGCCACCTTCTTTAAAAGAAACGGAGCAGCAGAAAGTCATAGTAAGAAACAGTTTAATACGCTTTACTATGATTTTCCCTTTATTCATAAGAATGTTTCTAGTTCTAATGCAGCAAACATTTCGCAGGTATTGATCAGTGGCTACTTAGACGCGTCGTTCTCCCCCATGGCTCGGATGGTACTGGACCCGTACCTGAAGATGGGTCGCAATGTCATTGTGATGGAAATATTTCCTATATTGTATCGCAGCTATCCCGTGTAAGTTTTTAATACGTTTTCATTAGCTTGTTTAGTTTAGTTTATTCAACCAACCTGTTTAGTTTAGGGATTACTGACAGTCCTCTCTGCAAAGCATGTATGGAGGAGGAGGAGACGGCGTCGCACGTCATGCTACACTGCCCTGCAGTGTCCGAGTACAGAGTAAAGTATCTTGGCACGCTGGGATCGCTCCCGAAGATCATCGGCAACATTAAGGGGTTGCTGGGGTTCTTCGGGGAGCTGGGCTGGCTGGAGTAATCCATGTCACGCCCACACGCAAAATACGCGCTAGTCGTAGAGTTACGGTAAAGTTGCCCCCTACTCTACTACTACCTACCTACCTACTTTGCTTCCCGACGATCACGACTATTAGGACAAGAAAAAAAAAACATTTAGAGATTGAGGATAACGCCTACTACATGTTATAAAATGAAATTTCAATGAATGGTTTACGTAACGGCTATTTGCGTAGTATGGGTATGTTCCCTAAAAAACAAACTTACGTTACAGTTCAGCCCGTCTGACGAAGCCTCTAGGCTACCTCCTCGGCGAGCTTCTGGCGCAGCTGACGTACAAAGGGCTGTCTCCCAAGGACATGGAGCTGCTCGGCGGCAGCCTCGGCGCGCACATAGCTTACTACGCCGCTGTCAGGTACCATCAGCTTACGAACAGGAAGCCAATGAGACTTACTGGTGCGTTTATAACGTTCTCTTTTGTATCTTCTCCTCTGTCTTGCTGTAATAAAATACAATATTTTCGCCAAGTTTAATTATTTAAAAAGTATATATTTTCTTTGCCTCTTTAAACTTACTAAAAATAATAAATGTCTTCCACGACCGGGTTATTGTAGCGAGCCTTGTTGTAGTGCTGGGGCTTAGGTAGTCGTGGGCCAATCACCCACGGTAGACCAATTTTTTACCTATTTAAACCTACAGATGTTTCCAACACAGATGTTCCACCCCAAGGTGGATCGCAAGTAAATATTTAGTGGGCCCTTTTTACCTTTAGCCCTAAAAATGTAAAACGTCTCCGATGGAGATGGATGTTTTACTTCGTGGCAACATCTAGCCATTTTTCTAAGACTGTCAAGGATCTCAAGATTGGATATTTTTGTAAGGTCGGAGCCCCGTCGACTTTGAGAACCACTATTCTAACAGATGCGACTTCATCGCACTTTAAAAAAGCCATTGCTGTCTACGATCTTGCAATAAAATCAGACTAAAGCTCAAATTTCACGGATGCTGGCAGATAGAAACAAACTAAATTGGTTACCTATACCATTAAATGTGAGTAGCAGCTGAGTACGGTAATACTAGTCTTCCAGGGCTAGACCCAGCGGGTCCGTGCTTCAGGAACCTGTCACCAGATGACAGATTCAGTGCGCTCGCCGCGCACACGGTGGATGCGCTGCACACGAATATGGACGGCTTCGGTTTGGCTGATGCTGTGGGACACATTGACATATATGCTAATGGCGGTACGTATGACTTGATAACCTTAAAATACTATATAATATGTAAGTTTTGTATGACAGAAGGCGGTAAACAAAAAAGCGAAAACTTTCGCCCGTAAAGTTACTAAAAACAACGCTTATGCGTACTATGTTGTATAAAACAGACGAGAGGGTAAATAAAGAAAACGAATGGGGGGAGAGGGGGAGTGGGAAGAAATCACTTTCGGTCATTTCATTCACCGATTTTTCTCTTCCTCTCAAAACTCTAGATCCTGGAAGTTTCCGGGCAGTTGGTTGGTACTTAACGGTCCAGTAGTGTACAGTACAGAGAAATAATTTATTGATACTTTCTGTTCCTAGGAGAATACCAGCAGTCTATGGTGAATGGCTTTCTCCTGCCTTGCCTCACGCTGTGCAGTCACATGCGCGCCGCGATGTACTGGGTGTCCGCGCTCGACAACCCCGACAAATTCCTTGCCGTGCGCTGTAACTCAGTGGCACAGGTTAGACATGGAGACTGCTATGATGACCAACTGGTTACCAATGTGTTGGGATCGAAGACAAACTTCAGCCGGCCCGGTATATTTTACTTGCCAACCAACGAAACCGACCCGTACTATATTTATAAAGAAGCCTTAACAAAACGACCGTACGGACCAAACGCTTACCTGCAGAAAGTTTCTCCAGATGAAGATATGGTTATATGAAACAAATGACCACGATGAAAATAAAAAGATATATAAATCGTAGCATTTTATTTAGAAATTGTTATAATATTCAATATACAAAAACGTTTATATGTTGTAATACATATATGTATAAATATGTTTCGTACAAAAACTAAGTATATACACGGGGCGTTTCGACAGCGAAGTTTCGACTTGACGAACATATTTCGGCCATTCACAATTTGAGCTTTTACTGGAAGTTATATTAATCATACAGGCAATTTATAAATCGACGCAATTGATAGATTAATAAACATAATTTTAATACAGATAACATAACTAATAAATATATCAAAACTATCAACTAAATCTTTAAAAATATACGACGCTAAATCGATTTCATTACTTCACTGTGCACTACAACAGATCTCAGATCTATAATTTATTGTATTATTATTAATTGATACACACGTATAGAAACACAAACTTCAAAACAACAAATTTAAGCTACACGTCTTAAGTATTTCTTGTATTCAGAGTGTAGAATCGCTTGTAAAACGATAGTGTTTAACATATGTCGGTAAAACAGTTGTTTCTAGAATTTTCTATTCAAAAAACAGATACACGACGAACTATAATTATCGTAATATTTTTAAGAAAATTTTATTTTTATTATTCGTTATATATCATTATCATGTTTTATTATTTAATCAAAACGTCTTAAATGTCGATAGCCTGAAATGCCGTAAAGATAAATGCATTTGAGCTGATTATAAAATATTTTATTATAGACTCCGTTATTTTAACCCAAAAAGGGTACACAGTAAAGGCAATTTCCATCAGCTTTCAAACATAAAGTAAAAATAAATAATAAAAGGCCTGAGCAAACAATTGATTTGTTGCATTATTATATATGTTCTGGCTATAATGAAATATTGAACTTGGATTGTATTTAAAAGCAAATTATTTCTTGTTTGCTTATGGTCGAGTATTATACATGTTTTATTGCCTTTGTTATTAAATTCGGTTATTTGTTAATATTTTTTAGCTTATATTCGTATGGTGTGCCTCTACTAAATCAAATTACGCGCACAATAGGTAAAGCAATACACAAATATACCACTCAATTGATCACTGTTAATTTCAATAATTCATTAAATATATTTCACGCGTCGAGAATATTCTAGAAGTGCTCATTACTTTACAACACTTAATACTATTGTAAAATGCCCGAAAAGCCCGAAATTTTAATTTTAATAAGGCGTTATGATATACACTACGAAAAATTATTTTATTTAATTCTTAAATTGCATTAATTGCAAAGACTAACAAGACCTGTCAATATATGATTAACTTTGGAATGTGACTAAATGGCCGATGTGTAATGCCAACAATTGTAGAAACGCCATTATATCAATTGATATGTTTACAAGATTGATAGGAATATGTTTTTATGCGCTGCTAACAGAAGCATACATTTGGCACATTAAAAGCATTAATATAATTTTGATTAAATATCCTATCTAAAGCCAATATTAATAAAAATTCATAAATATCGATAGTCCATTAAGACTTATTCAAAATATTACAAAAGGACATGCTCTGAACACTTGGCCCTACCTGGTTGGTCAATCTACCTGAGTTGAAGACCTTGTGAAAACTTCAAATGTCAGAGAAATTCATTTATTTGTTAACTTTAACGTACACGTACGTAATACGACTACGTCACAGTGTACAAAACATTTCACGACGTGAAATAATCTAACCATACCATATTCTATTGCTTCGGACACGGGGAGGTGAGATGTGAGTGGGCGGGTTCGCATATTCTACGTTAGTCTAAGGGCCTTTGCACACGACAGTTTTTGTGGGCGCGGACGATGTGCAATTAAGACGCCTAACGAACGCAAGACGTATCGCCGCAAAGGCGCAAATAATGCGCACAGGATGTGCTCATCAAAAACGCGCGCACATGAAATGTCGTGTGCAAAGGCCCTAAATGTCCAAATGTTAGTGATGGAATATATCCACTTCTACGGAATGTGATGTTGACACAATTTTTGTTATCACAAAAAAAGTAAGCGGATGAGTAGATCTAAAGTAACTCACATTCGGCGATGTATATTAATTCCGAGGCAGTAAAATCCTGCCTAACAGCGCGCTTTTCAATTATCGATTTAGGGAAAGATTTAGACAAGATCTAAACTCGGGGTTGTTTAAATGCATTGAAACTGACAATCATCAAATTAATAAAACTTCATCTATTCTTTAAAAGTCGGATAAGAGTAAAAAACTCATTAAATAATTTAAAACAAACCCCTCAATTTTATCTAACAATTAATAAAACGTAATCTGCTACAGTTTTCATGCTATTAGAAAATGGGAGAGACGATTAATTCATACATTATCAATAACAAATACTGTTTAAGGGGCCTATGTTATATCTGTATCAATAATTAATCAATTAGTATGTACAGGTTATGTACGGTAGGTGATTAATT
Source organism: Papilio elwesi (assembly GCA_029849275.1). Taxonomy (NCBI): domain Eukaryota; kingdom Metazoa; phylum Arthropoda; class Insecta; order Lepidoptera; family Papilionidae; genus Papilio; species Papilio elwesi. The sequence goes on along the minus strand of CM056691.1, from coordinate 11,278,735 downwards.
GCAACCGTCCATCGAATAGGAAATAAAAAACAGATCGGTTACATCTGGCGCCTACGTCACAGTCCAGTTATGGTACTTTTTGATATATAATGTGCGCTTTAAATAGTAAAATATGCTCATATACCAATATTTATAATAAACATTTTTATGCACACTTTAATTTTTTTTAATTACATACTTTTTTCAAACATGTAAGTGACGAGAAAATTACTTTGGACACATAGAAACAAAACCATTTCAACAAAATATCGGTTTGATGTCGCAGATTGCTTCCAATATGTCTAATTTCATTACAAAAAACCATTTGATTTGTGCTCACATACATCTGTTGTGGATACCGCGCTTTATTTGTGTGATATTGTCTCTGACCTTATCGATGAAATATTAAAATAAACGTAGTGCATCAGAAAAGTCAGCCCCTTCCGACTGTGTTTATTAATATTTAACATAAATCACCTAAGAAAGATCTGAAATGACTTAAGTATCTTCATAAAAAAACGAGATCTGATTTAATCGTATTATGTCAATGTCGTGTACTCATCATGTGGCCGGCATATCCAAGGCGCTTCAGATAGCGACAGCTACCGTGGTATGTACTCGAGCGGGTACCAGGCGACGGTTTCCTCGCGCAGGGGTATCGAGCTGAGGGGTATGACCACGCCGCCGAGGAACTGGTTCTCTTGCAGCGAGTCGTAGTGCCACACGGTCGCCTGGAGACTGCGACTTTCCACCACCTCCAGTGGCAGGCGGTACTCTAACATCTCCATAAAGGATGGGTGCGAGTTACGTTTCAATACGCGAGTCTTACGCTTCGTTTCTTTGGTTGGATCAGGGACTAAATAGACCTGGAAATGAAACAGCCAATGGTAATAACTAAATACTTTTCTAACAGTAGTAGAAGGAATACGAGTAAGCTGCTCAACAGAGGACTTTCGCTAATCGATCAATGTTGCGGCAATCAGAAGAGTTTTGTATGTGTTACTTTTGTACATAAAAAAGGAATGGAGTCGATACGGCAAAGGGGATAACGAGGAGGTGGTGGGTTACCCTTTATCGAGAAAGACAATTATCTCTTCTTCACATTCGTATCCTGTGAGGTTGCGGTACTTCCCCTCGCGAACTGTCCCTTGTTGCAATAGTTGCTGGTGCAGCTAGCTCTGACACTGTTACTTTACTTACGACCCGCTTATGAGCGTGTTACCTTGACGTATGGATTGGGCGGCAGGCCCTGCGGCGTGGCGGCCAGCGACTGCGCGTGCAGGATGAGCACGGCCAGCACGCCGCCGGCGTACTGCACTGACAACTTCAGTGATCCCGACCCGCTGCTCTCCGCTTCGCTCGACTCGCCTGTACACGACACATACCCACACGGAATATAATTAATGGGTTTATCATTATATGGGTTATGGGTATATTAAATGGGTTATAGTTTAAATATTTACATTAAAGTCAAATAAATCTGATAAATTCTAGAAAATTGGCGTTAATGGTAAATACAACATTGGTTATTTATAAATGTTGGTGCCAATGGCAAATAAGTGATGTTGCGTTAAAGTCTTATATTGTTGTGTTGTATTGTTGCTACTTTAGGGTACAGCACATCGTTATATTGTTGCGATATGACGTAACGTGATTTTTTATGTTACCTCGGTGCTTCATCCTCTGAGGCTCGACGTCCTGCTGGTCACGCAGCAGCGGGTGGAAGAAGGTGTACACGAGGTCGGAGTGCGCGATCTCGTCGGCCAGATTGAATAGCGACGTGAGGAACGCCTGTACGTCGCTCAGCCGCCGCTCCGCTACTTGCCGCGTGTTGGAACGCCCCACGTGCAGACCGGATGGCAAGCTGCGGGTAAAGGGATCAAGCAGCTATGAAATTGTATAATTAAATATACACTGTCATTATACGAAGACCAATTAAAAAGTATATTTAGTTAAACGATAAAAGAATAGTAGAATATATATTTATATATTTATCGGTTCCTATCTTTTCCTTTTCTTCATGTTTAGTGTTAAATTATAAATGATAAAGTGTCTATAAAACGAATTGTTGCAAATATAATTTAATGGCAATATCGTTAATTTTACTAAACTACGATCTAAAAGCTACTCGTATGATGGCGAAATTTATGACGGCTCCTAGACTTTCACCATACGCAGTTCTCCACATTCCTTCCTTAATTAGCCTTTTTCTAAAACTATGCCAAATTATTTTTATTATGCTTGATAAATTATCAAAATATCACAATTAGAAGACAAGTACACTAGTGTGGTAAAGCCTGCAGCAACAACATCTCAACCGATAAAAAATCACAGAAGACATGCGTAAGTATTCTGCGTTTCATCTCATCGGGTGTCGGATGCCTGATTGCGTCAAAATTGTAAGACAGTCGTCTTCCCCTTCCCATCCTTTACTAATAAGAATAGGTTAGAAAGGGGATTAGAGTGGGAGGGAATGAAAAGGATATACCATTTTCATGTCCATCCCCTCCACGGTCCATTAAAGGTAAGGACCGCATATGCAACATTTGCTTGTTATATATGTCTATGTGAACCGGTGAATGTCGGATAAACCGCTTGCCCGCTTCTTTTATAAAAATGACATTACATTAATCTAGGCGCTACCATTTTTCATTCTATAGATTAAATCAACCAAATTCCAATTCATGTACATTAATCAGTTTCAAGATCGATTATACATTTCCAATGAACATGCCTCCGTGCGTCCGACACGATAAGTTATAATATATGTACATAACAGAAACAATTTGTTACTGATAAGATTACATTATTCAAACTGCGCTTGACACTCGGCGCAATCTTATCGAGCAAATCGCAAGTACCCATTCCACCACTGACAAGACCGGGGCTTAGCTCACATAACGAAAATACTGAAGAAAAACATTAGAGAACACCCATAGAAGACATATATAATAGGTATAGTAAGAAGAACAAAACCGTGGCTTCTGGTTATACAATAAGTGTGTATATAACAAGTGCGACTATACTAATAACGAGGTGCCCATGATTGTGATTTTAAGTGGGATAATGTGTTCAGTTTTGATGTTGAAATTAAGAGGATTCAGGGCTTCGTTCAATTTGTTATCGGGTACAAAACATGGCGGAGAAAAGTACGACAAATCCTCCGATCTGCCTGTACTAGGCGCCTACAGGATAAACAAGGAGGAATATGGTAAGTTAGATATAATTAAAGCATTAATCTACTTCATTCCATACAAGACAGTGTTGTGATCCGAGCGATGTTATATTTGTATTCTGTATTCACTCAAAAAAGCAATAAGAATCGCTTGGACGCTTTTGGATACACGGTCACTTTAAAAACAAATCTTTAAAATTTAGATTCCTTATAACCGCGCTCTGATCTGTAGAGTTTAATATATTTTTGTAGCATTTTATTTTATTTTTGTGGACAGATGTTATTTCATGAACTCTTGTTTTCATCTAATCAAACGCCACACTGTCGGAATTTCGTTTATTTTAAATGATCGCTTTAAATATTCAGCTTTGTGAATATAATTACAATTTATTTTTAATAAAAAAAGAACTACCAACAATATCTTACTATCTACCAAAACAAAGCAGGGCGTTGTTAATAACTCTAAAACTAACTGAACCGTTTTTGGTAATTGTTTTACGTTAATGTGGATGGAACATGTATATCTCGGTTGAAACTTTTTTATAAACATAATTCACAAATAGATAGATGAAATAGCTACATTCTTCCTTTTCAGAGGCTAACAACGTTACTAACACCCCAAGGAAGTTAACTCCCACAAAGGCCAATTCTAAACAATTAAAACAACGAATTAAGTCTTCCAAAAGCACTAGCGACTTATTAAGTGTAGACTACATACCGCAAAATACTAGAAAAAGTACAAGCGACATTCCTTCCAGCAGTCGAGAAAGAAAACATAGTAGAGGCATAAAAAATGTGGACAGGAATCAAGAAAAATCTGAATCACAAAAACAACCGGAGCAAAACAAGAGAGAAAAGTCCCCACGTAAACAAGAAAATCAAAAGAAGTTGACAGGAGAAAATCACGAACAACCAAATCAAGAAAAACCTAGGAAAGATAAGAAAAAAGGTCGCGCACCCAAACCACCCATAAATTTTCCATCGAAGCCTTCTCAATATTCTAGCGATACTCTAGAAAGTTCTATAAGTCGCAGTAGCGGGCCGCCACCGTATTCCGCTGAAGTGCTGCCTAACCAAAACGATAATACTGGCAACACAAGTTTTAGTAAGCCAATAGAGGAGAGTAGTTGGGACCTTGTCTCACAACACAGGGAACAATTGAGCAGACCTCTAGCTACGTCCACTATGAAGTCTAAGAGCAGAGTTCTTGATTTACACTATAATGTTGGCAATACGCAGACCTCTGTGGAGATTAAAGACAATAGTGAAGTGTAGCTGTAACATAAGTAACGTGTGCACAATATGACGCCCACGAGAAATTGCAAAAGGCAATTCCCCGCATTGCGCACACACATGCGCGAACTGTCCGCTTACTACGTCGCCCAGTGTTCAAAAAGTCTGACGACCGCTATGTCCGATATCCTAGGTGAATACCGGAACGCAATGCCTTCAGGGCACTGTTGGGGCTGCCGCGTTACCGCAGTGAGTCAGGGATGTTCGCGGACGCGCGGGTAAATGGCTTCACTGCCATCAGACACAAGCGCATAGCGCCCTCATGCGACGGGTGCTCGGCAGCCGCAACTCTCTTCTGAAGGTTATAACGAGTCGTGTGGATAGTCCACTGTAACAACGCTGGGTCGACGCCCACGTTGGTATATAAATTGTAATTATATACCAAGATCTACTAACCTAGTTTTAAGTTATTTTTACTAATAAATGAGGATTTTACATCTGAAATTAAATGATTAAATGCAATACGGCGCGATACTATGCGATATAATGCGACCGATACATAACGCGGGACTGATTATGGTGGGAACTATGTACGACTACTTGACATTTTAGCGCAGCATTACCGCGTTTGTCGTTCACCTAGGACAACAGGTAAGTCTAGTCTTATTCCGCATGATGCAAACTTATTTTGTGTACTGTAGAAGTCCGCCACTGTGGCCTCAAAGGTACAAATTTAAGCATGTCATTATAAACGAGTAGGATTTGATTTACACTGTTTAATTTATTCATAAAAAAATATCTAGTCTTATCTTATCACAGTGTTTTCTATTGTTGACATACAAAATGCTATTTGATTCATAATTATATCAAAATTTGTATCGTTTAAGGAGACTCATCTCTTGTGCCACAGAGAACGTCAGAGCAATTCTGGACACTTGATATTGTAGACAATTTCTTAAAGAGTTATTGAAGTGCCGATAAAATGATAAGCGGCTACAAAAGCTTTCCTCAATTAAGTTCTCGAACAATAAGATGTGAATTGTAATTAGGAAACAAGAATAGTTCTGAGAATTTAGCTTTCAACGGCAAGAGCGTACAAGTAAGAAAAAATAAGTTATCAGTAAATATTCAATTCTTTATACATTGTTAATTTTTTTTATTATTTCATTGATGGATTTTGTACTTTGAATATTTTTTTATTGTGTAAGCTTTTCATAAAACTTTTATTGTAAATAAAGTTTTATTGAAATATACTTGGTTCTTTGTTTTTTCTGTTTAAAAAAAAGAAAAAACTATACGTTTTTCGTATACTGCATTTCAATTGAAGTATCCAGTTATAGTAATAAACCCAAACGTTTTTTTTCTCCTCTATCTCATTCTTTTTTTCTCTTTCTCTGTGCTTCGCTTCCTGGTTCCTGAAAGTCGTGCGCACTTTTTACGACCTCTCATATGATCGTATTTTATTGCAATCTATGTATAAATATAGCAACATCTATATAACTTCTATGTATTTCACTTTTTATTTAAAACTAGTGGGAGGTTGTAGCCTGAACGCCCCTATGTGTCACTATGGTGATTTCATAGGGTCTTAGGAATGCAAATCATAAAAGAGGATATAAAAGAAGAAGGGTTTCAAAGCGTATTTTTTGATAACATGTTAATATTATTCGTCTACCTTATTCTGGAATGATCTATATACTGATCTAGCTTGTGTGGACAAATGTAATATATTTCAACCTACCCGTGCACTTTAGCGAGCGGGAAATGCAAGCATATCTTCTGGTAGAGCTCTGTGAAATGCTTGTAGGAGCGGTAGAGCAGCGAGGGCGTGGCCTGCCCCAGCCGGTACACTCGGAGCGCGTACACGTAGTGCTTCTCCGGGTCGTAGCGCTTCTCGTAGCTGAGGCACTCCACGCGGACTAGACGGCCCTCTTGTGACATACTACAACACGTCATAATCTTTATAAATATGTCTTAATAAATCTAACTTTAAAAAGTATTTTTGCACTTACGTATATGTTCGTGGCATAAATGAAAGAAGTTCTGAAGAGCAGCTGCTCTGGTCACCGCTCGCCCTCAACTGCGCCAGGTTGTGCAGGAAGAAGTTAATGGGTGTAAATCTATGAATGAACAAAAACAAATTGCAAAATTCTACAAGCTTGACAAAAACGTTACCTCCACCATTCTACGATGTAAAAAGTAATTGGTACTTTTTTGTCCGTCTCTTTATTGTTATGTCTTCATGGGGTCCCATATTAGGTTCGGTTACCTGCTCTTGAGCGAGGAGTGTATGAGGCGGGCGAAAGCGGCGGCCGCCTCGGCGTTGGTGGCGGCGGGCAGCAGCGCGGCGCGCACGTAGCCCACAGCCGCGCTCGACACGCCCGGCACGCCCGACATCGCCATCTTGTGACATAAATGGCAAAATTAGTACATAAGCCATACAACACGAAGTACGTCGCTATCCAGCGAGCGAATTACCTGATGTTAACGATAGCACGAACGATAGCGAAAACTTACTAAGGGAACAAAATATTCTGTTTGTAGACGTAAACAAAATTTTAATTTCTTCTATGATAAAGGGGGCAAATGAACCTAGGGTCACCCGTTTCTAAGGTATCATCGACTCCCATGGACATCCACAACACCATAGGTGATGTCTGCATTGCTATTTTAATTTGTGGTAAGTAATGAGTTTAAGTGGATATGTTGTGTATATTCGTGTCCGTTAGTTTGACACCGTGCTCACCAGCGCAAAGAGGTCGAGTATGTGCGAGCGGTGCGCGCGCACCACGTTGAAAGCCATGCAGCATAGCTCGACGAAGTGCTGGAAGCGTTGCGTAGGCCGCTCGCCACCGTTAATCACATATGCCATGTCATGCGTCAGCACAAACGGCGCTCGGTCCCTGTACACACATCACAAATATAAAATTTTGTAATTCTTCTAAGTCAATACACTGCTGTACATTAGCCCCCCTAAACAAATCACCACGACCTTCTCCAGGTGCATTGTTGTTGCGGGCTGTCTACACGACAATATAAAGATAGACGACATAGTAACGAACACGGCTCTTTGCTACCTCAAAGGGAAATAAAACATACCTTTTAAAGTTCCCAAACATTTGCGCGTCTCCCAAGAACTTGCCGAAGTCAATGTGGAAGAGGTGGCCGGATGTCTTCAACATTATATTATCGTTGTGGCGGTCGCAGATGCCGAGGAGGTACGTCGCCACGCTGTAGCCCGCGCACGACGCTGTTCAACGAATACCGATACATTAAAGTATACACATAAATAAAAGCATATAGACAAATTATAACATACTAGAGGACCGAGACAGACATCGTCATGTTCAAATTTCATAAAACAAGTACATGATCTTTCTGTGAATGTTAAACATAAAATACAAAAGGAAAAAATACGCATTTATCTACTTCTTACTTCTACTTCTTTCAAAATTATCTGCATAAAAACTTCTACGATCATTACAAACTATTGAAATTAGTCTTTTTTAGTTTAGTTTAGTTTAGTATTAGTTGTAGCTTGGTGTAAACTTGCTAAAAACATAATTTAACTTTTATAAACGTGTATAGAATACCAGTGAAGTTATCTCTAGCGCGCTGGTACTCCAACTCCGATGGGTTGTGTTTGGCGAGCCACTCGGCGATGGGCTTGTCCTTGAACGACCCCGTCAGCCCCCACTCCGTCTGGATGGCGCGCAACGTCTCCGCCTCTGTTACAATCTCTATCATACCTGAATAAAATTGAAAAGATTAATTGGAGACAAGCTGTTAATGACCTGCATCGTTTTCAAATTCTCTTTTGCTCGATAAAAATAACAAGCATTACTTCTCGAATGTATGTTGTTATGTTATGTTATAGCACTTAGTATATATATATATATATATACTTAATAAACATATAGAACATAACAGGACACAAAAGAGCTTACAATTGATTCTTTTTGTTTCATTTTAAAACACAAGTTCTGAGTAGTAATGAGTAATTGCACTTATAACAGAGATGTACAGGCCAACAACGCTTTTAAAGTAATTTTCATGTACATAGTCGCCTATACGTGCTAGTACATTACAAGCATACGCAAGGTAAGGACTGAGATCATTAAATGTAAACTTTTATTTACAATAAGCTATTGATCATTGTGTTTTGTATGAACTACTTTGACCTACAGCTACAACACGACTACTACCTGGGCAACGTCAACGGCTGAAGCTCCTTCAACATCTTTTGCTAACTAACCTCTTTGATTGCTTGTCGGCAGAGCTTGGAATGTGACTATCCGAAGGTCGAGGCCCGCTTTGAGCCACAGCGTGTCCATCACTTTGATCACTTGCAGCACTAACGCGTCTTGTCTTAAATCGTCTCCCACCTACAGATTTTACAACACATAATACTAAAATGATTACATAAAATAGGATGTCAGGTGGTGACAGAATACATCGTTAGAAACTTGTCTTAAATTTTTTTATGTGTAGAAGAAGGTGGCAAACTAGTAAGCTGTTTACTTGATATTAAGTGGTCGCTGCCCCTAGGCATCTGCAACAAGCCAATAAGTTCCAAATGCTTACCTTTCATGGACAGAAGAGTGGATAAACAGAATAAAGGATATCTCCTTTTCCTATCCATCCCCTCTACCATCTCAGGCGACCCTGTCCTAATTAGAAGAGGATCACCCGGGCACTCGACTCACCAGACTAAACACACAACACTACATCCTTGTCTTTACCGGTCGAGCCAAGATAGACACCTTCGTGCAAAACATGTTGCTATTGTAGGCTCTACTACTGTTACAGTGTATTCCTTTGCGTCTTACATTGCGCGGTATGTCAAAATATACAATATACATACAAAATGTGCATGGGTGTCTTGGACAATGGTATTGTGAGTTTTATGTAATGTCCAATTCAACCTAACATCAAAAAGGACAACAAATCTTGCTGCAGTAGTACCTAAAACGATGGGCAATATTTAAAGTAGAATTTTCGAAAAATAATATTGAATTTATACGCAAATTTCATTGTTTTTAAATTAGAATTCAACTTTTAACGAATTACCTTGAACATCGCCGGCACGACTGCGTTGTCTACACCGATGAAGTTAATTTTGAGCGGCAACGTGTTCGATGAGAAGTAGGAACAGGACCTATATGCAAAGGAAATTGTGTTATAAATTAATTGATTAACATTTGTGTTGTATAAATAACACTTTTTGTCGGCAATAGAAACAAAATCGAACTGTTGGGTTGAGGTTGTGCAATACGGAATAATGGCGTGTGTCCGGAACGTACGTTGTAGGAATATTGATCTTTGTATGGGTACCTGTGAAGTCGGCCAAATAAACACTATGTTATCCGTCCCGTCTTCGGACATGGCCAGGATAGTGTGTGAGTGTTTAAGTTGACCGACGTATGATTAAACATTTTTTAACGATTTAACACTTACGGGGCGATGCAGTCGCACAGCAAAGACAAAGCCCTATTTATGACTTCTAAAGTAGATTTCAATATTATCAACAAAGATGCAATTAATCTAACAATGCGTATCGACGTTTCGTAAAACATTACCATCTCTACTGACCTTATTAATTAGCGCGATTCTGTCTATAGAGCACCACAATTGGTATATATTTTTTATTAGTTGGTATCCAAGTACCCTGACCGATATGGTATACAGCTTTGTTACGGTTGTTCTCCGAGTCAGTGACGTGACGTGCACGTATACGTACATTTATTGTTGGAGTTCGTAACGTGACGTGAGATGTACGTACTTGATGTCTACGTCGTGTACGTATCGATGCAGCGCGAGCGGCAGCGCTACAGGCTCCTGGCGCAGCAGCGCCGCCAACCGTTCGCCGCCCGCCGCCAGCGCGCGCTGACGCACTCCCTCCTTCGCGCACTTCACCGACAGCGCCACCTCAGACACAGTCTACAAACATAAAGCCACAGACTGATCACACCACACATTGTACATCCGAGTGCCACGTGTAATACATACTCGTAGATATGCTGTCTGCAAACATAATTCCAAACCCTTGTTACTGATAGCCTCCAACGTTCATCGTACAACCGCTAAATAGTAATATAAATGTAAGATTTTATTTATTTATGTACTTTTTAATGAATTCTTTAAATAAATACATAACTGCCATTCCAAGTTAGAAGATATATAAAAAGAGAACCTAGAATATACATCAGTAACAGGTTTTGATGTTGATATTCACAAAATAAAAATGTAAAAGCTTTGAAAAGCTATTAATGCAATTCGTACTAGCAGATTTAGAGCTCGGCTATACAAAAACTTAATAGAACTTTTTACGGCAAATGACAGCGTTTAAGAAAAGCAATTATCTTTGATTATGTGCAAATACACGCACAAACCTTGACTAGGAGCTGCTGCCTCAGCAGCGTCCGGGTGAGGTTCTCCCCGCAGACGGCGAGCAGCGCCCGGAGTACGAGCCGGTACCGCCACATCGCCGTCAGACAAGCGTCCACTTCTTGGCATTCATTGGAATTTTCTTCTAGTGTAATTCCCAGAAACTCTTGGCTTGGCGCCTGTATTAAAATATATGTTCAAATTCATCTGAAACTTGGTCCTTTAAGCGTGGATCTGGTGATGATGATCATTGATCGTTTAATGTCATAAAGATCACAGAAAACAGGCGTGAAGTAGAAGTACTCTGCGTTTCGTCTGATGAGTGAGGTGCCGGAGGCCTAATTTAAGTCCTCTTCCCTTTCCCACCCTTTCCTCATAAGGATAGGACGGGAAAGTGAAGAGGATTGGACGAGGAGGGGGTTAGTGGGGAAAGGGAAATGTCCTTTTTCCTGTCTGTGCCCTCCTTTGTCCATTAAAGGTAGGCAACGCATCTGCAATACATTTGCCTGTTGCGGATGTCTATGGGTAGTGTTCACTTAACATCAGGTGATCCGTTTGCTCGTTTGCCACCTTATCATATAAAAAAAAGGTACAAAGTATTATTTTATAGGATTTGTCATTCCGACTATCAGGTCTGGTTAGTGTATTTTCAAAAATAACTGAATGCAGTTTTGCTTCTTTTTCAAAATAAAAGATTTGAGCTTCCAGTAAACAAACCTGCGGCACGTTTGGCAAGGAGTGGACTAACAACCAGAACAGCTTATGCGCGACCGCCGGCGCCGACAGCGCGCGGGACAGCAGGAGCTCTGAAACAAATTACACAATGGTGCAAACAATTTCATACAAATTTATAAAGTTTTGACGGAAATTTGTTATCAGACTACGTTTATTGTTATAACCCTTTTGCAGATCAATTTAGGAGGTCCTAAAATATGCGTATATCGAATGTGGTGACATTAACTCAGCCCTACAATGCGGTTGATTTCGAACCATCCTAATATATTATGCAGATCAATATGGGAGGTCCTAAAATATGCGTATATCGAATGTGGTGACATTAACTCAGCCCTACAATGCGGTTGATTTCGAACCATCCTAATATATTATGCAGATCAATATGGGAGGTCCTAAAATATGCGTATATCGAATGTGGTGACATTAACTCAGCCCTACAATGCGGTTGATTTCGAACCATCCTAATATATTAATAAGCCGAGGCCTAATTGGAGCGTTACGTTCTTTCTCAACATTTTCTAATAACGCATCTGCAACTCAGCTTATTGCGGATAAATGTCTATGATAGCAGTCACATATTATCAGGTGAACCGCTTTCTCATTTGCCACCATCTTCTACAAAAATGTTGTGTGTTTCCAATATGTGGTGTGACGTACCGGCGAGGGGGCTGGCCTCATAGGTCTCGTAGCGCAGAGCCTGCGCCAGCTGTGGCAGCACGCGGATCAGGTCGTCGTCCGACATGCCGTTTATTAACTCCGCCGCAAACTCGCGCACCGCCATATCTGGAAAACTGAAGAAACACCATGTTAATTAAACATACGTTTATATGAAAGAAAGTAAATGATTTCCTTAAACGTGATAAAGTCAAAAGCACTTAGAGTTATATGCTTTGGACTTGGAACAGTCATCGTGAATTAATCGCGGTATAAATCGGCACAAACATTTGAGGAATATTCATTGTAATGGTATACACAAACGCTATTCAAGACACTTGTGCCCATTGTAACTATCATTATTAAATCATTAAAATATGACATTTAATAATAATAAAAATATGCTAATAATAGTTATATGCATAACATATTAGAGTATCATTACAAAATATTGATATTTAAATTAAAATATAAAGTTACATTATTTGGTCTAATGAAGATATAAATCGTGATTAAAGGAACTTAAAGACCTATAAAACACTTATAAGTAATATAAATACATATTACTATTGATATCGAATCAATACATTAAGGAAAATAGGGGCATAAGGATTACATGTGTTCTCGTATTGATTTTGCGTGAAAATCATACTAAGTCTAAAGAGTGAGTTCGTGCATTGATTTTTTTAATGAATTTAAATCCACAAATAGGGTAATAGGTATTGTATACACTTATAATGAACGTTTATAATAAAATAATTTAAAAATACGAAAGTGAAAAATCCTACGCGAACGGACATCAAAATGGCCTGTACGTACACACCCATGACCTTACATATATGAGTAATGCGGCCGGCGTGAAGCGTTGGACGTCGAACTATTGAAATAATTTGTTTATTTTGATGGTAGATATATTTGAGGGGAAATATATAAAATGAACAATGCCGATTACTATGTGGTGGTTGTTTTGGAATACGGATCGTATACAAGCGGTATACAGGGTCCAATTTCCGTAAAATGTTGCGTTGTGAAATTATGCTGGAAATCGCATAGACATGTTCTCACGATGAATAAATGTCTATAAACCTATACCGGCTAGGGTGTAGTTGGTGAGTTATTCACTAATTATATAAAAATAGAGGTAGCGGATACTTGTTGCCTAAGCTTGATTTCTTGTTGGTTCGCAAGCATGTCTCGCAAGCGCGATTATACATGCTCGCTACAATAACATTACACGGGTGTTTATTGTGTTCATAATGCGTCATTGATTGTTGCGGGGTGTTTATTGCAAATTTCTGCTCTGAAGCGGCTACGCCTAGAGTATTATCTCTATCGCCTGTCGTGGAGTGTGTAGAGTTGCAATTCGACATTACTGCACCTGATATGCTGCTTATGTTTGGTCTTTGGTACCTCTTTTGATGGATCATTGATGGTATCAACGAGTCTTCCTGTGACGGGTATATAAGTGGTTCGTGGCTAATATGCTCATTTGTATTATTCGGATAGATTGAGGATAAGATATTGTCGTTTGCTATGGTATTCTGTATTGTAGTATGACGCTTGTCTTAATTAGATTTGCCCAAGTCGGGTCCCTCTATACGGGATTGCAGACTGTTTGTCCTCCATGATTTACAAATCAAGTAAGTGGCCTGTAAAATACCCATGTTTATAAACGAAGGCAAATTATTGGTGGGTGATGCAAATTTGATCGAGACTCGCATTATGCGAAAAGTTGGTGTATAACACAATTATATGATGTTCGAGAATTATACTAAAAGTTATTAATGTGACCGAAACTGCCCTGGCATTTGTTGGTGGAGCCTGTGCATTTGTCTCTTGCGAAGATGGTAGCTGGAGGGAGCTATGCTCTCAAGGCTCGCGCTGACACCGCACAACGAGGGAATTAGCCATCCCCTGAGGCGAGTTTTATACTCCTAATGCGCTCCGTAGGTCGATACCTATGCTGACAATGTCTTGGTGGCGACGCCTTATTATACACTTGACGGTGTAACGCATTGATATGCGAGAAACGACTGAATGGTGTTTATTCACCAATAATGAGCTAAAAACTCTTACTGGTTTACCAGTATTTTTCTGCGATATACGGTGGCCGATCTGTTGTCCCTTGGTCGGGGGGAGTGCAACCGGTGGACGGCACTCACCGTACATAGCGGGGATTTCCGCTGGAGCTGTGTACCTCCATATATTTTTAAAGACAAAAATATATGTTGCGATAGTAGGGTTGTATCGGGTATTAGAGATTAAAGCATGTAAACCCTTTACAAGTAAAAATTTAATGAAATATTTTGGAAATTGCAATTGATCGATAAATTTAAAATATTATTTTGGCAATTTTATATAGAGTTTAAGGACTTTAATAATAAGCATCCTACGGCTTCAATAAGCTTGGCGAATCTTTCTTCCTCTATAATTCCTAGAAGAACTAGTTATTACAACTCACAAAGTAGAACAAAGTTCTACAACTAGACGATCACATATAAATATATCATTGGCCTAATATAATATAAAAGAGATGATCTTGGTGGTGTTTCCACTTGGAAACATTTTATGTTTCCGAGTCGATTTCATTAATATACTCCTAATAATCCCTAGAGGAAAAAAAAGATGGTTACACCATCTCAGTTTTACGTGAAATAGTATGTTGAAAAGTATTTAAAAATGGTGTTATCGTTATAATCTCATGTCTTTCATTAAAAATTGTAGGTAATATATATAAATATAACAGAATAATGACGTTTTGACTAAATTAAAAAATTATCTATTAAAATTAAAATATTATAATAAATATTTTAAATATGAAAATCACGTCTAGATTTGATGCCATTATAATACCATTATGCTGCTATTATAATTCCTTTATGACGCCATCAGGATACCATTATGATGTCATTCTGAACCCACATGATACCATTATGAAAACATTTTGACGCTATCATACCATTATGACGCGATTATGATACCATTACGATCCCGTTATACCTTTATGATGCGATTGTTATACCACGCCGTACCTGCGCATTCACTTTGAAATTTGTTATATTAATTTGAGTTTTACGAGAGATCAATAAATCTCAAATTGCATTTACTTTGATAAATTTAGACGAGGCTTCAGATATTTAAGAAGCTGTTAAAAGAAATATTTAATTGTAATTTCAGTATTCGGCCATTAGGAAGCGAGGTTTGTGGGATCTGAGGCATCTTATTTATTTTCCAGTATACTTTTTATAAGAAAAAGGCAGATGAGGGAATAGACATTCGCAAAAGATATGGATAATAAGAAATAGGATGACGGGATAGGTAGAGGAAGAAGATAGCGATTAGGAATAATGGTTGTTGTGTTCAGTTTAGTTACCAGGGCAACAGTAAATGCATGGAGTTGAGCGGCGAGGGCTTCTCCCAGAGGCGCAGCAGCGCAACCAGCTGCGCACGGTGCTCGCCGAACCAGTTGGTGGCGGCCAGCAGCACCAGCGGCAGCGCGCCCGCGAGTTCCACCAGGTACTGACGTTTCTCCCACATCACCTGAAGGTGGAAATGTCACATATGTATTTAAGTATATACCATTCCCTACCCATATCGTGCAATGTTCAAGTTTACACAAAGAAACAGTAAGTTGCCGTAAAGACGCCTAAAACACTCCGGAAGAAAATATGCCTAGCTAAGCAAGCTGTGCAATTGTCCATATTTATTATTTATTTATAAGAAGGCATTTTCTACATAGTATGTATCATTTATATTTCAAGCAATAAGTTAAACACCGGTTCTCGGAAATAAATATATCTAATGATCGATGAACGAACGAACTGCATCGGTCGGGGTGTGTCACTTTCGCTTTCTTTATTTATTATAGGTCTACCTACAACTTAGTTGTCTTGCCGTCCACAATTATATGTTAAAATTATTACAACGCTGACAATTTAGCCACTGCGAGGTAAACACAGCGTTCAACATATTACAAGTTACGTTTCATTAATTATGAAGCAACAAATAAAATATTGGTATAGGTAGGGTAAGGTCTGTGCCTATGAAATCGTAGGGTATTTGTACTTTTGACATTAAACCGTTCGTCTGCGCGTTTCATTCCATTAATACCCTACTATCTACCAAGCGCTCACCTCTCTCCCCTCAGTGGGCATCCTCTGGTAAGCGCCCTGTTCTATCAGATGCAGCAGCTGCGACTGCGTGTGCCCGTCCAGGGACTCGAACGGCGGCAGCTCCTCTTGCGAGATGCGTCTCTGTTTCTCTTCATCGCCATTCGTCCACTTCACACCGGTTCGGGTGTAGATTGGGATCTCTGAGAAGGTCATTAAAACAGGTGTAGTAATAGACCTTTTAAAAATAATTTTTAATAAAGAACAATATTATTATTAAATGTTTTGGAATTCTAAGAAATTATTAATCGATGTGTCACTTCGAGACACTCAGGTAAGTGTTGCTTATAAAAAAATAACTTAAATTAGCTTCAAGTACATTGCAATCGATTTATTTGCCCAAGCCACAAATAAACTACTATTGGCCAAATAGAATACACGCCGAGATAGTGTGGCATCATAGCGACATGCATACTAAGCGCAAAAAAGTTGTAGCTGAAGACAATAGCATGTATGAGGGGGGGCCAGACGTGATGTGGAATGTCATGTGATACCATATTATTGTGCGTGCGCAGTTGTTATGTGTACAACTGACCTATATTGATGAGCGGGTGCGGCGAGGGAGGCGCGTGCTGCGGGTGCGGCGCGGGCCCGATCCTGCGGTCGCACTGCGCTGGCCACAGCGGCAGCACGTAGTTGCCCGATGCCAGCATGCTGACCACATTACAACATTACACTCTAGCAATAATCATCGCTATACCCAAACTTTTATACTATCAACTAAACTTATTCTACAACAAATAACACAAATGTGTGGTGCTACTCACAAAACCCATTCTATTGTTTATACTGCAGTCCCTCACTGGGTTATAAATCCACACAATGTGAATGGACATGGACACTAAGTTTAGACAATAAATACATCAAATAGGTACAAAATAACAACGTAACGCATCTGCGACTCCTTTGATTGTTGCGAGTTTGCCATCTTATTCCAGAAACAAAAAAAAACATTTCTTTTTAAAAAAAAGTTTTTTTTTATATAAGAGAAGGGGGCAAACGAGCGGCGGGAACACCCAGGTGATCAACGACGCCCATGGACACCCGCAACACCAGAGGAACTGCAGATGCGTTGCCGGCCTTTTAGAAAAAGGTAGGCTCGCTTCTTGAAGGATCCTAAGTCGTACTGGTTTGGAAATACCGCCGAGGACAGACCATTCCACAACGCGGCTGTGCGTGGCAGGAAATGTCGAGAGAACCGCACTGTTGAGGAATGCCAGCCATCCAGATGGTGCGGATGGTACCTGGCGGTCTGTCGTGTCGTACGATGAAGAAACTCGGCGGCAGCAATCGTTCCCGTTCGTTCGTTACCGTTATCTATATAGACAACTCACCAATCGTAATCGAACATCTGTATAGCGGCCCAACCAAGCTCGACCTGCTCGTACTGCACGCCGCCGGGCCCCGCCTCCCCGCCCTCCGCCTGCCCGTCGCTCTGCTGCTGCCCGCTCTCATTTTGATGCTGGCTGACTTCAGCCTTTTGTGTGCGACCGAAAAGCGTCAGCACTAGCCGAGACTCCCTCGGTAACGTATTGATTGGAATATCTTCCAGATTAAGCCTGGAAAAGGGTAAAATTTGTAGCAATACCGGCATACAGATTTATTGGTTATTAAATAATTACACGTCAAGGAACGAACACAGTATAAATTAAAAAGTTCTGTTTAAAAGAATTACACAAATTAAAAACTTGAAATTTCTACCAAAAAAAATATAATAATTCCTCTCGACACTATATAAAGTGCCTTCTGGATAAGGCAAAACTTCAATTTAATTTAATATTATCTAGGCTCATCCAGAAGGCTTACGTAACATGCTAAGTAATAATTAAAAAAATTGGCAACATTAAAGAACACAAACGTGGAAGTCTTTTGACATTATTATGGTTTCAATGCAGAAGTGGAAGTGGCAGCTAAATTTTAAATGACAGTGCCATCTAGCGTGTCTGTTTATGAGATAGGAAGTGCAGATAGCGTCGTAATAACTCAATGAAATATTGTCGAATTTTAACGAATGGGCGATCATTAATTATAAAATAAAAATGTATAAATATTATTTACGATACGGGCTACGATACTCCTGAGGTCCTTGTCATAAGATATCAGGAAGAAAAACAGGAGCGTTTATAATCACTCTGGTACATATGTATTTATGTTTTTGTTGTTCTGTATTACAACAAATAATAAAATAAACTACCATGTATCGAAGATAATTCTAGGGTAGAAGCCACCGCACTCTATCTTCGAGGAGTGGGTTGCGTGGACTGTTTTTAGTGGCCTGGTCCCGTAGTATATCTGCGCGTGGAAGAGGTACTCGTCGTGGTTCCAGCACAGCGGCAGGCAGTGCACCGCCTCGATACAGAACAGCGTCGTCTCCGATATCGTGTGCGCTACCACCGCTTCTGTGGTATCCAATCATTGCTGCTAAGTAACTTTTAGTTGGAAAGGCGTGCGAAAATAATTTCATGGACGCATGGATGTTTTTAAGCTGTATTGAGAATAGCGTTAAGGCTTCTCGCCCATATAAGTACTAAGTATATACGTCTATTGACCCATGACCATGACCCATGAAGTAACACAAACTCAGCGAAAACAGGAGTTATGGATACCTTCTTCTGATTCTGCGTTTCGTCTGAAGATTGAAATACCGGAAGATAATCTCCTTCTTCTTTCCATTTCTTCATTCTCACCTTTTCCTTAATTTTATTCTCTCCTTTATCAAACGTAAAGGCTGACAGAGAAAATATCTGTAACTTTATGGTTGTTGGGAACGTCTATATTAGGAAGTGTGCACTTAACATCAGATAAAATAAGATTGGTTGTTCTTTTGCCACCATCCATAAAAATGACAGTTATATTAGAAACTGACTGCTTGGCTGCGATGCCGTGGCGGGCACGTCAGCGAGCTGAAAGTCGAGCAGGCGCGTACGCGTGTAGAGCGCGAGGAGTGCACGCACAGCATCGCGCACTCGGGCGCACTGTTGCGCCACCGCCTCGCGCGCTGTGGCAGCGCGCACCGACACGCTGCAATACGGGCCGTTCTCTGACTGGATCTCTGGCGTTACAGCATTGCCGTTGCCCTGGAATATCAGTAATAAAGTATCGTAACCCAGAGGGGTAGGCAGAGATCATGGATTTCCATTTGGCAATCGTTTAAACATTGGTGGAACCTACATTTTTTATTATGGTATACGGGTATTTTAGCTTCCTAAAATATGCAATCACCTGTGCGGTGCATGCTTGTGCGAAGGCGTTCAGTGTGTAGGTAACATGCAAGGTCTCGACGCCGCCGGCCAAGGCGCAGATGGCCTTCACTGCTTGGAACACAGCCTTCGGGGAGCAGCTGCCTTCCGCTCCGACGACTCCTACCACACGAGAGAGCTCGCCTTCCAGTGTCTCTGAAACAAAACATTGATTGTAAGAATGTTTTTGTACTAAACATCGTCTAAATTTACAATGTATATGATTCGAAAGTACCAATATTCTGACAATGACAACAAGAAGCAAATAGATAGATTAAAATATGCATAAATAAATATACAATCGAATTTATATGGTACTAGTTATGCTTAGGATCTGATAATCACACTTTAGAATTCTATTGCCAGGGAAAAATATCAACATAGTTATAATGGAGTAATTTGACTTGGCCCACAAATTGCGACGTTGTGTCCAGGAGAATGCCTACGCCTAATAAAATACCTAAACCTTCCCCCTGGGATGATATATTTACTGTTGAAAATCGTGCGAAATCCGTTCAGTGGTTTATAGAGTTTAGACACGTGTCGAGGGGACTATTTTAACTAGGTGTAGCCCACGGATTTGCTTTACTTTCCATCCTGGAAATTGGAGATGATTGCGCATAAGTTGTTATTGGCAAGACATGAAACAATGCCATGGTAACCGACATTGTGAATGAAGGTTTTATGTACGTCGGGCACGGACTTATTTTCGGTATTTTTTTTATATGAGGTGGCAAACGAGCAAACGGATAACCTTAATGTTCAGTGAATGCTGCCCCTAGACATCCGCAACAGGCAAATGTGTTGCCTACCTTTAATGGACAGAGAAGGGTATAGACAGGAAAAAGGATATTTCCTTTTCACCTTTAACCCCCTCTCCGTCCAATCCTCTTCCTTTTTTCCCATCGTACCCTTATGAGGAAAGGGTGGGAAGGGGAAGAGGACTGACATTAGGCCTCCGGCACCTCACTCATGAGGCGAAACACAGAGTACTTCTACTTCACGTCTGTTGTTATTTTCGGTATTAAAGGTAAGTACCCCACGTAATTTTCTGCACCCCTGGCAATGTGTGAGTAAAACATGATTGGTTCAGTTGATAAGGGGTTAAAGTGTAGCAAACAAGCAAACTAACATTTGCATTTATAATATTAGTAAGAATAACGTGTACTAACAATATCATAGTCGTGAAGACAGCTCACCTAGTAATATAGACAGATTATCGAAGCTGAGCGTGGCCTGCGTTGGTATGAGGTCGTCGAGCGTGAGGTGTGCGTCCCGGGCGTCGTCGCGGTCGCCGCGGGCCAGCGCGCAGTCACCGCCCTCGTGCAGGAACAGCTGCACATCCTTCTCCAGCCGCACGCACTCGCGGATGTAGTCGTACTCGCTCAGACAACTGCCCGCTGTCAGATACTCTTTCGCACCCCATACCTGTAATTGGTTATTTTAAATGGACATATATTTTTTATGTGTAACATTTTTAAAGACCAGTAACGCGTCTACAGTTTCTCTACTATTGTGAATGTTCAGGGGGCCACGATCACGAGCTTGAGGCTATCCGTTGCTCGGTTGCCCCCTTCTCCTATAAAAAAAGATAACCTTGAAGCCTCGCATAATAGGTTTCAGGGGACGTTGCTGTTAAGCCTTTTTCTTTAACCGTTTTCACTTTGCGTTCATTATGACGCTAAAATAGAAATTTTAGTTGGCATAATGTAAGGCTTCAGCACATATAGAGCACGTAGCTAGGATTCGATTTCTAGATCAAGATTTAGGCAAAAGTGAATCATTGGTATACATTTTAAAAACTACAAGCGATTGTTGTCCGGTCTTTCTCTGGTTGTTATATGTTAGTAGTAGTAGTAGTAGGGGGCTACTTTACCGCAACTCCACGACTAGCGCGTATTTTGCGTGTGGGCGGGACATGGATCACTCCAGCCAGCCCAACTCCCCGAAGAATCACAGCAACCCCTTAATGTTGCCGATTATCTCCGGGAGCGATTCCAGCGAACCAGGATAGTTGTTGTTATATGTTATTGTCATATAAGAAGTAATGAAACAATATTTTGTTATTACTTACTCGCAGCATGTATCCGGACATGTCCTCCCTAATGTCCTCGTCAAGGGAGCACACCACAGTCAGTATCACGTGTTCCACTGTTGACTCGACTGAAAAAAATAAGCATTGTTTTAAAAACAACATAATGCAAAACTAAACGACAAGGACAATACCTAAAAATTGAAACGTGCAAAACATTATGTTGATTTATAAATACGCGATCACGCCCGTAACCCAGAGGGGTAGGCAGAGATCATGAATTTCCATTTGGCGCGATCCCGGCACACCTATTTCGCTTCTTCTACATTCATACATATACGCAGACATGCTCGTCGGTTATGGGTGCTCCTTTTATCGCCATTTTTAGTAGGCCACTTTTGCAACATAAATTGTTTTTTAAGGCTGATTTATTATGTGATAAATAAAAATTCTAATATTTCATATTCATGAAATAAATTATGAAAAATTTTATCAAACTTGATTTATTTATTATATTTATTACTATGTCGCTTTCTTGTTGGTATTACAAATCTATGAGTTATAATAAATCTACCAACAGACGCTATGTTCTTTGTTAGAATTCGAAATTGATATAACCATTTTTTACAAATAAATGAAGTTACCATCGGATGTAAAGGTGATGGGCTCATCAGAGTGCGCGTGGTGCACCAACACCTTGATGCTGGTGTTGGGCGGGTAGCGGCCGCCAGAGCGCGCGGCGATCACGTGACCCGGATTAGATCTCTCGTCCGAATAAACGAACTTTTCTGAAATACAGACGTTTGTTTAATAAAAAGTTAATTGATTATAGACTGTAATTGGAGCCTAAGGTCTACAAAAGGATACTTTTATATGATATTTTCATAACTTTATTCATCCGCTATCATGTTGCTTCAAATAACTCGTATTTAATATTGGATTCAAACAATGAAAACAATCTTTATTGCATGATCGAATTTAAATTATAAATTGGCCTACCCACACATAATGTGTCTTTTACATATATATTGGCCTACCCACACATAATGTGTCTTTTAAATATATATTGGCCTACCCACACATAATGTGTCTTTTACATATATATTGGCCTACCCACACATAATGTGTCTTTTACATATATATTGGCCTACCCACACATAATGTGTCTTTTAAATATATATTGGCCTACCCACACATAATGTGTCTTTTAAATATATATTGGCCTACCCACAAATAATGTGTCTTTTACATATATATTGGCCTACCGACACATAATGTGTCTTTTACATATATATTGGCCTACCCACACATAATGTGTCTTTTACATATATATTGGCCTACCCACACATAATGTGTCTTTTAAATATATATTGGCCTACCCACACATAATGTGTCTTTTACATATATATTGGCCTACCCACACATAATGTGTCTTTTAAATATATATTGGCCTACCCACACATAATGTGTCTTTTACATATATATTGGCCTACCCACACATAATGTGTCTTTTACATATATATTGGCCTACCCACACATAATGTGTCTTTTAAATATATATTGGCCTACCCACACATAATGTGTCTTTTAAATATATATTGGCCTACCCACACATAATGTGTCTCTTACATATATATTGGCCTACCCACACATAATGTGTCTTTTACATATATATTGGCCTACCCACACATAATGTGTCTTTTAATATTGGCCTACCCAAATAATGTGTCTTTTACATATATATTGGCCTACCCACACATAATGTGTCTTTTAAATATATATTGGCCTACCCACACATAATGTGTCTTTTACATATATATTGGCCTACCCACACATAATGTGTCTTTTACATATATATTGGCCTACCCACACATAATGTGTCTCTTACATATATATTGGCCTACCCACACATAATGTGTCTTTTACATATATATTGGCCTACCGACACATAATGTGTCTTTTACATATATATTGGCCTACCCACACATAATGTGTTTTTTACATATATATTGGCCTACCCACACATAATGTATCTTTTACATATATATTGGCCTACCCACACATAATGTGTCTTTTACATATATATTGGCCTACCCACACATAATGTGTCTTTTAAATATATATTGGCCTACCCACACATAATGTGTCGTTTACATATATATTGGCCTACCCA
Organism: Papilio elwesi; assembly: GCA_029849275.1. Taxonomy (NCBI): domain Eukaryota; kingdom Metazoa; phylum Arthropoda; class Insecta; order Lepidoptera; family Papilionidae; genus Papilio; species Papilio elwesi. Next base: position 11,254,959 of record CM056691.1, on the reverse strand, counting down.
CACATAATGTGTCTTTTACATATATATTGGCCTACCCACACATAATGTGTCTCTTACATATATATTGGCCTACCCACACATAATGTGTCTTTTACATATATATTGGCCTACCGACACATAATGTGTCTTTTACATATATATTGGCCTACCCACACATAATGTGTCTTTTACATATATATTGGCCTACCCACACATAATGTGTCTTTTAAATATATATTGGCCTACCCACACATAATGTGTCTTTTACATATATATTGGCCTACCCACACATAATGTGTCTTTTACATATATATTGGCCTACCCACACATAATGTTTCTTTTACATATATATTGGCCTACCCACACATAATGTGTCTTTTACATATATATTGGCCTACCCACACATAATGTGTCTTTTAAATATATATTGGCCTACCCACACATAATGTGTCTTTTAAATATATATTGGCCTACCCACACGTAATGTGTCTCTTACATATATATTGGCCTACCCACAAATAATGTGTCTTTTACATATATATTGGCCTACCGACACATAATGTGTCTTTTACATATATATTGGCCTACCCACACATAATGTGTCTTTTACATATATATTGGCCTACCCACACATAATGTGTCTTTTAAATATATATTGGCCTACCCACACATAATGTGTCTTTTACATATATATTGGCCTACCCACACATAATGTGTCTTTTAAATATATATTGGCCTACCCACACATAATGTGTCTTTTACATATATATTGGCCTACCCACACATAATGTGTCTTTTACATATATATTGGCCTACCCACACATAATGTGTCTTTTAAATATATATTGGCCTACCCACACATAATGTGTCTTTTAAATATATATTGGCCTACCCACACATAATGTGTCTCTTACATATATATTGGCCTACCCACACATAATGTGTCTTTTACATATATATTGGCCTACCCACACATAATGTGTCTTTAACATATATATTGGCCTACCCACACATAATGTGTCTTTTACATATATATTGGCCTACCCACACATAATGTATCTTTTACATATATATTGGCCTACCCACACATAATGTGTATTTTACATATATATTGGCCTACCCACACATAATGTGTCTTTTAAATATATATTGGCCTACCCACACATAATGTGTCGTTTACATATATATTGGCCTACCCACACATAATGTGTCTTTTACATATATATTGGCCTACCCACACATAATGTGTCTCTTACATATATATTGGCCTACCCACACATAATGTGTCTTTTACATATATATTGGCCTACCGACACATAATGTGTCTTTTACATATATATTGGCCTACCCACACATAATGTGTCTTTTACATATATATTGGCCTACCCACACATAATGTGTCTTTTAAATATATATTGGCCTACCCACACATAATGTGTCTTTTACATATATATTGGCCTACCCACACATAATGTGTCTTTAACATATATATTGGCCTACCCACACATAATGTTTCTTTTACATATATATTGGCCTACCCACACATAATGTGTCTTTTACATATATATTGGCCTACCCACACATAATGTGTCTTTTACATATATATTGGCCTACCCACACATAATGTGTCTTTTACATATATATTGGCCTACCCACACATAATGTGTCTTTTAAATATATATTGGCCTACCCACACATAATGTGTCTTTTACATATATATTGGCCTACCCACACATAATGTGTCTTTTACATATATATTGGCCTACCCACACATAATGTGTCTTTTACATACAGGGTGTCCCAAAAGGTTACGTACATAGGAAGGGGGATGATAGGGGTAGTCACAAGGGTCACCAGAAAAATAAAATAAAAATTCCCCTCTGGGTATTAAAAAAAATAAAGGGCATTTTTTAAAAACTTAAAAATTTTACACCTTCTGGGGCAATTTTGTAACCAATGACCTACAAATACTGCTACATAAAAAAAAGCTATTATGTTATCGTCAATAACCCTTTATCAATATGAAATAAAAAAAAAACAATACAACTAACAAAAATTTTAAAGAAAATTAAGTTCTTGTCCAGTCAAGAACTAAGTAATTACGATTTCAATCAACTTCCTCCAAGTGTACTGAAAAAAAAAAGTACTATGCAACTCCGGCGAGTAACTTAAAAAGATGGGTAATTTTATTACAATTCCAAAATGGTATAATACTTGCTTAAAAAAAATCATACTAGGACATTTAAAAATATTTTTTGCAAACAATACCCCTTCAAAACAAAACATACCAATAAAACAACAGTCTCAAATTCGTACGCAAATACATTTTTAAATGTCTATTCTCTTCCTTAAAACTTAAAAAGACAGGTAATTGTATTGCATTAGTTTTAAATGTAACTAAAAAATAAACAATATTGCAATTATTTATTCAAATAAAATGTTCGAAATGTCTACGACCAACATAAATACACGCCCTGCATCGTTTCAAAAATGAACGGGAGATATGGCGAGCAAATCTTCTATTATTAATTGATTCCGCTGCCTCTGAGATCCTCGCCCTCAAGTCAGCCAAGTCCCTGATGGGTTTTCCATAAACTTTTCCTTTTATAGCACCCCAGTAAAAGAAGTCTAACGGGTTTAAATCGGGTGAACGAGCTGGCCACGCTATAGCACCGGCCCTTCCCATCCACCTACCAGGGTATTCTTCGTCTAGGAAATCCCTTACAGGCCGTGCATAATGTGCTGGGCACCCATCCTGCTGGAACCACATATTCCTGACTGTTTCTAGCGGCACATCTTCCAACAGATTTGGTAGTTCGTTTCGTAAGAAGTGTAAGTACGCTTCGCCAGACAGTGCCTCAGGTAGCTCAAAGGGTCCAATTATTATACCATTCAGTATTCCGGTCCACATGTTCACTTTAAAACGATATTGGGACCGATCTTCTCTAAGTAGGTGAGGATTTTCTACGTGCCACTCGTGTAAATTGTGTAGGTTCGTGTATCCGTCCTTTTTAAAAGTGGACATGTCAGACCACAATATTTTATTGAAAAATTGAGGGTCCTCCCTATGCGTGCGCAACATCCTACGACAAAATGCAAGTCTCGTAGGATAATCGCGTGGTAACAGAGCCTGTACGCGTTGCACGTGGTACGGGTGAAACTTCTCAGCTTGTAATATGCGATGAGCAGTACTTTTAGGTACACCTGTACCTGCTTCAATTGCCCGAACTGATGTAATCGGATCATCTGCGACGGCTTGAAGCACTTCATCTTCGACATCGAACCGAGGTCTGCCTTCATTAACCGCTTGGTGAGGAAATCGACCCTCAGACAATAGTCGGTGGACATTGACGAAAACACGGCTATCCGGGTGACGAGCGGCGTTCGGATATCGTTCTCGGTAAAGTCTTGGAAAAACCCATCAGGGACGTGGCTGACTTGAGGGCGAGGATCACAGAGGCAGCGGAATCAATTAATAATAGAAGATTTGCTCGCCATATCTCCCGTTCATTTTTGAAACGATGCAGGGCGTGTATTTATGTTGGTGGTAGACATTTCGAACATTTTATTTGAATAAATAATTGCAATATTGTTTATTTTTTAGTTACATTTAAAACGATTGCAATACAATTACCTGTCTTTTTAAGTTTTAAGGAAGAGAATAGACATTTAAAAATGTATTTGCGTACGAATTTGAGACTGTTGTTTTATTGGTATGTTTTGTTTTGAAGGGGTATTGTTCGAAAAAAATATTTTTAAATGTACTAGTATGATTTTTTTGAAACAAGTATTATACCATTTTGGAATTGTAATAAAATTACCTATCTTTTCAAGTTACTCGCCGGAGTTGCATAGTACTTTTTTTTTCAGTACACTTGGAGGAAATTGATTGAAATCGTAATTACTTAGTTCTTGACTGGACAAGAACATAATTTTCTTTAAAAATTATTTTTTGGTTGTATTGTTTTTTTTTATTTCATATTGATAAAGGGTTATTGACGATAACATAATAGCTTTTTTTTTAAAATGTAGCAATATTTGTAGGTCATTGGTTACAAAATTGCCCCAGAAGGTGTAAAATTTTTAAGTTTTTAAAAAATGCCCTTTATTTTTTTAATACCCAGAGGGGAATTTTTATTTTATTTTTCTGGTGACCCTTGTGACCACCCCTATCATCCCCCTTCCTATGTACGTAACCTTTTGGGACATCCTGTATATTGGCCTACCCACACATAATGTCTTTTACATATATATTGGCCTACCCACACATAATGTGTCTTACATATATATTGGCCTACCGACACATAATGTGTCTTTTACATATATATTGGCCTACCCACACATAATGTGTCTTTACATATATATTGGCCTACCCACACATAATGTGTCTTTTACATATATATTGGCCTACCCACACATAATGTGTCTTTTAAATATATATTGGCCTACCCACACATAATGTGTCTTTTACATATATATTGGCCTACCCACACATAATGTTTCTTTTACATATATATTGGCCTACCCACACATAATGTGTCTTTTACATATATATTGGCCTACCCACACATAATGTGTCTTTTACATATATATTGGCCTACCCACACATAATGTGTCTCTTACATATATATTGGCCTACCGACACATAATGTGTCTTTTACATATATATTGGCCTACCCACACATAATGTGTCTTTTACATATATATTGGCCTACCCACACATAATGTGTCTTTTACATATATATTGGCCTACCCACACATAATGTGTCTTTTAAATATATATTGGCCTACCCATACATAATGTTTCTTTTACATATATATTGGCCTACCCACACATAATGTGTCTTTTACATATATATTGGCCTACCGACACAAAATGTGTCTTTTACATATATATTGGCCTACCGACACATGTGTCTTTTACATATATATTGGCCTACCCACACATAATGTGTCTTTTACATATATATTGGCCTACCCACACATAATGTGTCTTTTACATATATATTGGCCTACCCACACATAATGTGTCTTTTAAATATATATTGGCCTACCCACACATAATGTGTCTTTTACATATATATTGGCCTACCCACACATAATGTGTCTTTTAAATATATATTGGCCTACCCACACATAATGTGTCTTTTACATATATATTGGCCTACCCATACATAATGTTTCTTTTACATATATATTGGCCTACCCACACATAATGTGTCTTTTACATATATATTGGCCTACCCACACATAATGTGTCTTTTACATATATATTGGCCTACCCACACATAATGTATCTTTTACATATATATTGGCCTACCGACACAAAATGTGTCTTTTACATATATATTGGCCTACCGACACATGTGTCTTTTACATATATATTGGCCTACCCACACATAATGTGTCTTTTACATATATATTGGCCTACCCACACATAATGTGTCTTTTACATATATATTGGCCTACCCACACATAATGTGTCTTTTAAATATATATTGGCCTACCCACACATAATGTGTCTTTTACATATATATTGGCCTACCCACACATAATGTGTCTTTTAAATATATATTGGCCTACCCACACATAATGTGTCTTTTACATATATATTGGCCTACCCATACATAATGTTTCTTTTACATATATATTGGCCTACCCACACATAATGTGTCTTTTACATATATATTGGCCTACCCACACATAATGTGTCTTTTACATATATATTGGCCTACCCACACATAATGTATCTTTTACATATATATTGGCCTACCGACACAAAATGTGTCTTTTACATATATATTGGCCTACCGACACATGTGTCTTTTACATATATATTGGCCTACCCACACATAATGTGTCTTTTACATATATATTGGCCTACCCACACATAATGTGTCTTTTACATATATATTGGCCTACCCACACATAATGTGTCTTTTAAATATATATTGGCCTACCCACACATAATGTGTCTTTTACATATATATTGGCCTACCCACACATAATGTTTCTTTTATATATATATTGGCCTACCCACACATAATGTGTCTTTTACATATATATTGGCCTACCCACACATAATGTGTCTTTTACATATATATTTGCCTACCCACACATAATGTGTCTTTTACATATATATTTGCCTACCCACACATAATGTGTCTTTTACATATATATTTGCCTACCCACACATAATGTGTCTTTTACATATATATTTGCCTACCCACACATAATGTGTCTTTTACATATATATTGGCCTACCCACACATAATGTATCTTTTACATATATATTGGCCTACCGACACAAAATGTGTCTTTTACATATATATTGGCCTACCGACACATAATGTGTCTTTTACATATATATTGGCCTACCCACACATAATGTGTCTTTTACATATATATTGGCCTACCCACACATAATGTGTCTTTTACATATATATTTGCCTACCCACACATAATGTGTCTTTTACATATATATTTGCCTACCCACACATAATGTGTCTTTTACATATATATTTGCCTACCCACACATAATGTGTCTTTTACATATATATTGGCCTACCCACACATAATGTATCTTTTACATATATATTGGCCTACCGACACAAAATGTGTCTTTTACATATATATTGGCCTACCGACACATGTGTCTTTTACATATATATTGGCCTACCCACACATAATGTGTCTTTTACATATATATTGGCCTACCCACACATAATGTGTCTTTTACATATATATTGGCCTACCCACACATAATGTGTCTTTTAAATATATATTGGCCTACCCACACATAATGTGTCTTTTACATATATATTGGCCTACCCACACATAATGTGTCTTTTAAATATATATTGGCCTACCCACACATAATGTGTCTTTTACATATATATTGGCCTACCCATACATAATGTTTCTTTTACATATATATTGGCCTACCCACACATAATGTGTCTTTTACATATATATTGGCCTACCCACACATAATGTGTCTTTTACATATATATTGGCCTACCCACACATAATGTATCTTTTACATATATATTGGCCTACCGACACAAAATGTGTCTTTTACATATATATTGGCCTACCGACACATGTGTCTTTTACATATATATTGGCCTACCCACACATAATGTGTCTTTTACATATATATTGGCCTACCCACACATAATGTGTCTTTTACATATATATTGGCCTACCCACACATAATGTGTCTTTTAAATATATATTGGCCTTCCCACACATAATGTGTCTTTTACATATATATTGGCCTACCCACACATAATGTTTCTTTTATATATATATTGGCCTACCCACACATAATGTGTCTTTTACATATATATTGGCCTACCCACACATAATGTGTCTTTTACATATATATTTGCCTACCCACACATAATGTGTCTTTTACATATATATTTGCCTACCCACACATAATGTGTCTTTTACATATATATTTGCCTACCCACACATAATGTGTCTTTTACATATATATTTGCCTACCCACACATAATGTGTCTTTTACATATATATTGGCCTACCCACACATAATGTATCTTTTACATATATATTGGCCTACCGACACAAAATGTGTCTTTTACATATATATTGGCCTACCGACACATAATGTGTCTTTTACATATATATTGGCCTACCCACACATAATGTGTCTTTTACATATATATTGGCCTACCCACACATAATGTGTCTTTTACATATATATTTGCCTACCCACACATAATGTGTCTTTTACATATATATTTGCCTACCCACACATAATGTGTCTTTTACATATATATTGGCCTACCCACACATAATGTATCTTTTACATATATATTGGCCTACCGACACAAAATGTGTCTTTTACATATATATTGGCCTACCGACACATAATGTGTCTTTTACATATATATTGGCCTACCCACACATAATGTGTCTTTTACATATATATTGGCCTACCCACACATAATGTGTCTTTTACATATATATTTGCCTACCCACACATAATGTGTCTTTTACATATATATTTGCCTACCCACACATAATGTGTCTTTTACATATATATTGGCCTACCCACACATAATGTGTCTTCTACATATATCTACCCGGGGCGAGCTGCCAGTTATGAATAAATTAGTTTAATATCCAAATCAAAAACTTATTAGATCATTGAAATTGTACTTACTTCTAACATCCAGTACTAATTTCAAAAACGCCTTGTGTTCACTGTCGTAATTTTTATTCCGAGTTTTGACAATGCAATCGTAAAGTTTATTCTGCAACAAAAGTATTTCATCACGACCTCTTAGAAAACCTTTTCCTAATTCGGATCCTGTTCCTCCTCTCATTCTTTATTAATAAATGAATTATGGTAAGAGGAAGAGGACTTCAGGTGGGAAGGGATAGATAGGATAGGGATTGATAGGAAAAGGAAATGTATTTTTTTTCATTAATCCCTTCCCCTGTCCATTACAGGTAGGAGACACATCTACAACTCATTAGCTTGACGCAGATGCCTGAGGGTGGCGGTCACTTAATATCCCTTGAACCGCTTGCTCACATAGATACAATTGTTCGGTTTATCAAATCAGGGGAAATTCTCACCGTACTGTGCCGTTTGGCCACCGGTGGTACTGTGGGTATGGACTTGGGCGGCGGCGACGGCAGCGTATCCCGCTTGTTGACGGTCGCGTACACAGGCGTATCCCGCATCTCAGTCTCTCCGTACAGGAAGTCCAACGGATCGTACTCCTCGTAAACACTGCTGCCCTCGCTCGGCGCCATGTATTCTATAGTTACATGTATTTAAATATCGCGATTGAATGTTCTCAGTGAACTTCAAAAATCGATTACAGAGCGAATCGATTAGATTCGACTAATAAAAGTACCGCTTTCGGTGATCAGGTGATATTTAATATATATCCAAGACACAATTTGCATATATCGATCGACAATAGGAGGCAGCTAGAAAACCAAAACACTCCTGCCATAAAAACCTTCGTCATTAGCGTCTCTTGCAACGAAATTATATAATGCTGCGATTATTTTGCCTTCCGGCAGATCCAACGTGCACAAATATCATTTGTTCTGTTTTAAAAGTCGATACAGTGACATGCCATCATTGCTTTTCATACACCATACATTACCATGACCCAACTACCTATTAAAATACACATGATAACTACATCTCACTATAACCCATTAACACAAGTCACAAAATGTACTAACAATAACCTCCATCCATGTATGTAGCATTGTAAACTGAATCCGAGATGATTTTCGGGCAATGTTCTACTAATACCTTTCCAGCAATAATAACTATAGCTCCTGTTGCCATTTGGGATAGGAATAAAGGAAAGACCATTCCTGATCTTCCCATAACCCCGATCCCCTTCCTATCTACCTATCACTTCCTATTTCCTTCACATAGGGCATATCTATCTCTTCTGTTATTTGACGCAAAGCTGCTTGCTTATTTGGCAATTTCCATCATAAAAAATCCAAACATTAACTTTTTGATGGATGTGAACATTATTGACAATTTTAAAACACAAGCCCAAAAATAGAGAGATGAACACCAAATGATTGATTGTAGTACACACAACGATAGTCACACAATGTAAATAAATTGAAAACCCACAGAGTGCAAATTTAATCCCATGCGTGTCATAAGTTTTCTTTTTTATGAGTACCTTTTAGAGAAGAAACCCAGACAAAACTAAACTGTGATGGTAAATTAATTTATATTTAGTTATGTGCTCACTAGTGACACATTGCACATACACTATGTACTATGTATATTTGTCAATTAATAACTGCAAACAGTTAATGAGATTTTAAAACTTTTTTGATTCTTAGATAGTCTATTATACCATAGTAAATTTGTATATGTTTGACCATACTTCATAGATCATAATAACTCGAAAAGCGAGGAATCCTTGAACTATTCAGTCCGAAGGTCACTAAAAGAAAATTACCATCACAGTTGTAGTACAGCAATTGTAAGACACAAACAAGCCACTCACCGGAATGCGTGTGATCAGTTAGTAGTGGATCGAAGGCCTCTAGCACACTGACTCTTACGCTACCTGCAGCCTGCCGCCCGCCGAAGTCGATCAGGTTCTGAGTCTTGGTCAGGCTGCCAACTACGTCGTTCGACTCGTTCGACTGTCAAAGCAAATGTAAATGTTTCTAAAAACAGCACACACTCTCGAATCGTTTTAACTTAAGCAAAGTAAGCAATTGAAATACCACGACGTCACAGAAGACAGGCGTGAAGTAGAAGTATTCTGCGTTTCGTCTGATGAGTGACGTGCCGGAGGCCTAATTGTAGTCATCTTCCCCCTCCTACCCTTTTCTAATAAAGAAAGGATGGGAAGAGGAAGAGGATTTGACGGATGAGTAGGGGATGGACAGGGAATGGAATTATCCTTTTTTCTGTTTGTCCCCTCCTTCTTCCATGAAGGTAGGCAACGCATCTGCAACTCATTAGCTTGTTGCGGATGCCTATGGGTAGCGGTACTTATTTCCAGGGGCCGCTTGCTCGTTTGCCACTTTGTAATATAAAAAAAAAATTGGATACCAAGAGATGAGTATATAGGCTATTTCTAAACTAGTCTGTACCAACTTTCAACCACATCACCGCATAACATCAGGTGGGATTGTGGTCTAGCGGTCGTTCGTTATGAAAAAAAGATAGATAACAATTTCTAACACCTGTTCCAAATTTGACAGGAGCAACTCATTAGACACTTATATTCAGGGTACGATTTTATGTTCATAAAAATCCATTAATACAAACAACCAGGGAATCCAATCAGTCTGCCAGATCACAAACCAGGTTCGTCTCCACTTTAAAGATATAAGAACATTTTGAAAATCAATCAAAATCGCAACCTACCTTAAATAGGTACAACTAATTAAATTTATGAAAAAACATATCGAGGATTGAAATAACTTACCCCAATACTGACTTCTGAAGATTTACGGGAGCTATTACTCTCCACGCTATCTCTAGAGGGTTCCGTCTTCACAGTGGGCTGGATGTTTGTTGACTGTCCAACATTCTGAACCATGTTCGCGGGGTTGGCTGAGACTGGCGGATATGAGTGTATTTGACTAAGCTGGGGATACAGGCTAACTGGTCTAGTAGGTCTGGATATCATATTTGTCGTGTTGTAGTTATAAGCAGGTTGATTGGGAGGAGGATATCCAATATATGGAGTCGGTGAGGCCATTCTAGTTTGACTATATGGTATCGTTTGCGTGTACAAAGGTGGGTTTGTTGCTACGTAAGGAGTTAAGGGTTCTTGCGGAGCAGGAATCGGTGCGTAGAAAGAATACGCAGGTATATTAGGAGGTGGAAGAGGTAGTGGCGTTGGCATTCCATACAGCGGGGCGGCAGGATAGGGCGGCACCTGGTTGTATGGTGGCTGAAAGTTGTAGCCATATTGGGCGGCGTATGGGTAGCCTGGCATCTGATTGTAAGGATGATTGTTCATTATAGGTGGGGTTTCTGGAGCATTAAGATTTATTTCTTCAGTCTGCTGCCCCAATCTGTAAATACATAAGTACATACATGTTGATTATCTCACAACTCTATTAAACAGACCATCATAGTATATGAATTGACATTTGAGCAAATAATAAGACATCTAATGTACATACTTGTTAATCTGATCAATGTACTCCTTAAGGGAGGCATGGGAATCTTTTAGAGCTGTTTTGGTAGTGGGGCTTGTAAAGGATATCAGGTCACTGGTTTCAGTCCTGGTGGGGCTTGTGCCTGTTGATCGGTCACTGAAAAGAAAGAAAAACGTAGACTTGTCAATATCCTGGGACATTATACATCAATTGCTATCTGATCCCAAACTAAGCATATACTACATATACTACTTTTTGTAAATACATACTTAAATAGATAGCCAAGGTGACATACAGAATTAAATTATAATTGAGTACAAAAACCACTTATTCCCGAACATTACCTAGATAGATACTGAGACATCTAAGCTTGGGGCAAATTTGGATAAAACCAAATTGCACTGTTGCATCTGGTAAATTTGAATGACATCATTGAGTTAATGGACCTTTAGTTTTGCAGGGACAGATATGATTAGTTTAGAGTGGCGTGCGTCACTATCTCGTGAATTGATTTAAATATTATGGCGGTATAATATAAATTGAAGAATTCCATCATCTTTAAAAACAGTGAAATAAAACATTTTAATATTTTAAAAATAAAAAAAACGATAAAACGATTGTTCAAAAACTATATAAAATTAATGTACAAAGTATTTTTATCGTGACAAACAATGCTTTGTCACAGCCCATATCAGATCAGAATGATAAATAGAGATAAAAGTAAAATATAATTAGGACATGTTTTAATGTACATTTATTATACCTAGATGTCTCTGATGTGGATATTCTTCCTCGTGGGGGCTTTCTTGGCGGCGGCGGCAGAGCCGGTGGAGGTCCCTCGCAGTCGTCGCGTCGACGCACACTGATTGCAGTAATGTCTCGGACATTATCTATAAAACGATAGTGATATGATAATAAATTTGACACATGATTGACAAATCAGCCTTCTTTTCTGTATTTTTATCTGTGGTACATTTACCAAACATAATCAATATAATTATAGTAATCGTAAATTCGTCGGTATATTGTATCAGGAATACAAGAAGATATATATATAACCTCCTCCTTTTTGAAGTTGGTTAAAACAAGATTCATAAACTCCTAAAGAATAAATAGCAATGCAGAAATGACAGAATTACTACATATTCCTTATCTCATCAACCTGATGTTAACTGACTGCCACTAGTCAATGACACTCACAACAAGAAAATGAGTTGCAGATGTGTTTACCACCTGTGATGAACAAAAATAGACAGGAAAAAGGGCTCCTTTCCTCTCCATCTCTTCCCCTGTCATATCATCTGCCTATTCTCATTCTTTTCCTATAAGAAAAAGAAAAGAAGAGGATAAGAAGGGGAAGTGGACTGAAATTAGGCCTCCAGCACCTCACCAGACAAATAGCAGAGTACTTACAGTGGTAGAGCCCGCAACAACAACATCTGTTGCACGAATTGGCCAGCTCAACCGGTGACATACCACGACGTCATAGAAGACAGGCGTGAAGTAGAAGTATTCTGCATTTCGTCTGATGAGTGACGTGCCGGAGGCCTAATTGTAATCCTCTTCCCCCTCCTACCCTCTTCTAATAAGGAAAGGATGGGAAGAGGAAGAGCATTTGACGGATGAGGAGGGGATGGACAGGGAATGGAATTATCATTTTTTCTGTTTGTCCTCTCCTTTGTCCATGAAGGTAGACAACGCATCTGCAACTCATTAGCTTGTTGCGGATGCCTATGGGTAGCGGTACTTATTTCTAGGGGTGGCTTGCTCGTTTGCCACTTTGTAATATAAAAAAAAAACTTACATCAACAGTGGTAGAGCCACACAACAATATTTGTTGCAAAAGTGGGCTGGCTTGTAATAGGGAAGAGTATTATATGAGGAGATGGAGAAGATGGATAGAAAAAGGAAGAATCAGCAGCAGATATCTATGGTTAGGGGTTACTTAAAATCAGGTGACCGGCTTGCAAATTTGCTACTTTCTATCTTGAAAAAATACTTATACATTTGTGGAACAGTAAAAACTATAAATTTGCATAATATAAAACTATCGACAGTGACACTACAGAACAAGATCTTTTTAAAAAAAAAGAACATCCACCTAACTAGATGGGCAATATTGTATATATTAGTAGAAAAATCTATTGGTATTGGCTTCAAAATCGTTGTGCAGAGGAGCCCAGTTATCTATAACTTATTCTCACATTACTTCATAACATTAGTTATCCATATTATATAACTTTGCTTCTTTTACCCCAAAATTTCCATAAAATTACAACATTTTCCTTGAAAGTATAAATGTGCAATGAAATGCCAAAATAATATATATATATATATATATATATATATATATATATATAATGGACACAAAGTAAAAATTACTTATTCACACAGATTCTATCTTATTGTTGGCCAAAATATTGCCCTGTCTTGAGTCACATCATAGCCAAATCAATATTTTTAGCATATCTATTTATATTTAAGAAGTATCTTAGGCATGATATTGAATGATAGGATTAAAAATATCATTACAAGAGAAAAGTGTGGCTTAAATGTGGATGTTGTTACTAGAATTGAGAAAGGTATGCTTTGGTGGTTCAGGCATGTTGAAAGGATGAATGAAGAGTGAATAATGAAACACATTTATGTAGCAAAAGTGAGTGGAAGTGTTGGTAGAGGATGCCTTAGGAGAACTTATATGGATCAGATCAGTCCCTTATTAAAAAAGGGTGATATAAGGAGCACCCATAACTGATATGTGTGATGTGTGAGCAATATGCCTAGATGTATGTATGTAGAAGAAGCAAGAGAGGTGTGCCAGGATCGCTCCAAATGGAAATCCATGATCTTCTGTTATTATTTATTCTTTTTATATTTGTATGTTTTCTTGAACACAAATTGTACATAAATAAGTTAAAAAATGAAGAAACTGCATTACACATCATAGCACACTAATAATTATAACATGGTTTACTATATGTTAATCTTGTATAGTTTTTCTTTTGCAAAGTGAAAAAAAAGAAAAGCAATATATACTAATATATTATGATTAATATTACAATTTTATTATCAAAATACATTATTTCTGAACGAGCTATATTACTTTACAACTTGACCCTCTCAATCTCAATCCTATGCTAAATTAAAAGAAAGGTAAATGAACTCCGCTGCCTTTCAAATTGATAGCTATTTTACCAAGTATGGATCCAATGCAGCATCTAAGAAAGTGTAAAATTTATTTCGTAGTAAAAGAACAATATCGGTGAAAAGAAGACCTTGAATCTTCACTACTAAAGAAGAGAGTAAACAAAGTTACGTCAGTTACCTGTATGAGACAGTAGTTTCTGTCTTCGAAATTGTTCAAGAGCCAAACTTTCTAAACTTAAAGCCTGAGCCTTTTCCAGGTCCGCTTGAAACTGAAGATCGTAGTCTGACATTATGTATTGTTTCCCATTAACATCTACAATGATATTTTCAGGAGTTGAGCGTGAGAATAATAAAATTTACACTCTTTTTTACACATTTTACAAAACTAATACGTCGTTGTACTCTAAATAAACAAACTATTCACTTATCGCGTCAACAATACATTTATACTATTATCTTACCAAAAAAGTGCGATAACGCTTTATTTACAATAATTTCAAGACATTATACGATAAAATTTTGGTTTCTTCAGATCATCAGTAGAACAGACATTATAATTAATAACAAACTGTCGTAATATCGATTTTGTCAAAAAATCGATTCCTAGCGTACTTTTGGTAAGTACAAAGATTTTTTTTATTAGTTAGCTTCCACCGTGCGGAATAAAATAATCATTAAACAAGTAATAAAATGACAGTGTTTTACCACGCAATAAAACGCTTGTTAAATAACTTACCATATTCGAAGCCTAATTTATGAGAGTGGCAACACTGCTTTCTCTGATTGGTCGGTTCGGTATCTCCTGTCCCTTTCTAGCCCCCTCTTACCCTTTCCCTCTATCCTCGCCACCCAGGCAGGGCACTTGGCCCAGAGTGCCGCCGGAGGTTCATTGAGTCTTATAATAAATGACCTATAACTAAATTGTATTTAAAGTAGGTGCGTAAGTAGATAAAAAATCTTAGTATGTTTATAATAGGTATGTATACACAATAAGCTTATTACTTCATGACCTCTTAAGAACTGGTACCATGTATTTGCCAGGTTTTAATTTAGTTAGGTCACGCTCAAATAGGATACGTTTCTTTAAGATAACTATATAAATTATATACAGATAGGTATAGGTTATTAGGTTTTTACGCCAGGCAGAAAGTGAAAACTTGGCTTCGAATATGGTAAGTTATTTAATAAGCGTTTTATTGCATGGTAAAACACTGTCATTAAACAACTGTACCGTTATTCGAAGCCTAATTTACGAGACGTGTTTTTTATCGCCTGGTGTGGAGGATCGCCAATGTGATAGCTTAAGTATTTGTAAATTACTTTTGTTGCCTGCAAATTAAATATTTAGTTTCTAAATTGTTAAGGCCTTAAATGCAGTGTTTGACTTATGAAAAACATAAAACCCGCTCTTAGAGATAATTGTAATGGTAAGTCAGCCGCTACACTGGTATGAAAAGACGAGTTATCGTGGAGGCAGAATTAATAGGTTTAATTTCACGCCGGTAAAATCTCTAGATTTTCTAGAAGGTGGCCTTCTCTAGAAGGTGTTTTGGGATCTCCAATTTCCTCTCTCTAAGATCTGTTCCAAGGGGAAATCAGTTATCCAGTTCTTAGAGGCCACTGCCGATCTTATACTGCCTGCAGAAGCCTCGACACCACTTTCTTGCAGGACCCTTTGAATCCAGTTTGCTATTATAGTTCTGGAAGCGGCCCTCGGGGGGCCATGGACCGTCAGGAATAGGCTATTAGATTTACAAACTTCTCTTCTAGCTTGCGACAGTTCAATAAGAGACGTAACCCAAAACAGTGGGTTAAGGGCTTGGTTACTCTGTTCGTTACCCAGTAGTTTCCAGCCCGATTGCCTGTGAGTATTGTTATCGGTTTTTAAACCGTACAGAGGCCAAAAAACCATTTCAGTAGCTGAAAAAGTAAAGTGATTATTCTCAATCGATAACAGCGTCAGGTCGTGGACCCGACATCCCGAGCAGAGTAATAATATACAAACTGTCCTGCGTGGACATTCATAGAGGCCAAAGTTTATGTTGAAATTGTTTGCTAACCAAGACGAGACGTTGTCTATGTCACATATGGGAGGCTTAGGCTGCTTTGGTTTTTGTACTGAAATATCTTTCAGAATACGAGTAACCAAAGGATGTGAACTAAGAGAATCAGATTTGTTCAGATCGCAAAGAGTCGAGACAACCGATTTGTGAAACAAGATCGTATTATATGCAAGATTTTCTGTTTGAAAAAGGCCAGACAGGAAACGAGCAAGGTCCGAACCAGACGGAGAGTGAACGAGTACCTTATTAGCCTCGGCCCAAGAACACCAGCGGCGCCAGGCAGCGGAGTAGGATTTCTCTGTAGAGTTCCGCCAGCTGGCTTGAAGTAATTCCCTTTGCTTTGGGGTCCAATCTTTTAGATACGAACTCCACCCCCACATTTCCAAATTTCCAACGTTAGGTCTTTCACCCTGGGAGGAGGTAGGTTCGTTACCGTATCTATTAGTACCTCCTGTAGGTTGTGGATCGATAGAGGGGCCGCTATCGTACGTCTCTTTAGGTTTGCTCGCCAGAAAGCTTTGTCCCATTTGGGAACTACAATTAGAAATAAGCCCGTCGCGTTGTTTAGGTGTGTCAACACTTTTGGAACCAGAAATGGAGGTGGAAAGACCCACGCTAGTTTGTAGTGCCATATCTGTGAGAAGGCATCCGTGAATTGGGCTTGTTTGTCTGTCGCATCTAGACTCACATAAGTAGGTACGACATGGGCTTCTTTGGAAGCAAACAAATCTATTTTGGGGTAGCCCCCATTTGGTAAAAACTGTCTTCGTTAACGGCGGAATCAGATGCCATTCTGAACGGCGAGAACCTCTTGAGAGGTGATCTGCCTCTATATTGTATCTGCCTGGTAAATGGTGAAGAGTCAAGCGTATGTTGAAATTTTGTAATATGTGATAGATTTGGTAGGTAAGTTTCATCAGGGGTTCGGATTTTGTACCTCCTTCATTGCGAAAGTAATATAAAACTATTCTGTTGTCCGATTGAACCGAAACCGATGAATTTGTCAGCAAGACATTGATCGTTTAGGGCGTTTCGAATCGCCCGCATTTCTTTTAAATTCGAATGCAGAGTTGCTTCTGTTATAGCCCAGGTACCTTGTAACTCTGTGTGATCTATGCGAGCGCCCCAACCCGTGCCTGAAGCGTCGGTTGAAACTTTGAACTACGTAGCTCGCAATATTTAAGCTGCCTAGTAGGCTTTGCATTCCTTTTAGACTGGCTTGTTTGTGTGTCAGATTGTGAACTAACTTTGTATTTATCGAGAGACATTTTTCTATAGGTAGGTACATAGTGTTCGTTAGGGTGTCCCAAACGATGCGTAGGTACTGCAGATACGTCTGCGGGGACAGAACTGACTTCTTGTAGTTGATTTGCAATCCCAGGGATTCTAGCATGGTTATAGTGTACTGAATTTGTAATTTTAGAGTTTCTTTGGACTGCTGAGCTATGAAAAAGTCGTCTAAATAGACTAGAACTCTTATCCTTTGTTCTCTTAGCACTTGGGCTACCCAGTTCGTCATTGAAGCGAAAACTTTGGGGGCGGAGGCTAACCCAAACGGGAGACACGTCATTTGCAGCGTTTGCTTTTCGTAAATGAGGCGGAGGAAACGCCTGTGACCCGGGGCTATGTTTAGGTGGAAATATGCGTTTGAAAGATCGATTTTGGATAACCAGTCGTTCGGTTGCAGAAAGTCGCGGACTTTTTTCTGATTTACCAGTCTGAACTTGCTCACATACACGTAAAAATGTAGCCTTTTCAGGTTGAATACTGGGCGGAAAGACCCGTCCCCTTTTGATGTTAGAAACAGGCTGGAGAAGAAACCGGGACCAGCTTGCGCAGCTTCTAACGCTCCCATCTTTAACATTTTTTCCATTTGGGACTTCATTTCTGGTGAAGAAGGTGTTTCTATGTCACATATGGATTTACCTATAGAAACCAAAAAAAAAACAAAACCCAACCACAACAACGACGACTGGCAACGAACAACGGAGGGATCTGCGCATTGATGTGGCTGAAGAAGGGGACCGGGCATCGGCTGTGGCTAGCCGGGAGTTGCGAGTCTCGCTCTGTCGGTGCGACTCGCCCCTGGTACGAGAGAGGCAGCTGGTCGAGTCAGACAGCGGCAGCTGCATCTCCTTGGAGACTGTCGGGGAAGAGTCCTCGAGCAGATTCTGGCGGAAGTGCTCGCGGACGCCAGAAAAGGGAGTTGCCGGCGCCAGTATATCGGCGCCGCACAAAATCGGACGCGGACGCCCCACAACGACCGGAGAGTACGCCGGCCTCGCCAGGGCCAAGGCGGACCTCAACGCCCAGCGCGAAAGAGAGCTGGAGTTGGCGGCGGAAGTCACGGAGAGGAGCCGTGTGCTGCGCACCCGGTCCCTGGCATCGATGCCCGAGGGTCCCAAGGAGGCGACGCCCGGCGGGCGGCATTGCGCCCTCCGCTGGCGGCGGACGTGCACAATGCCGCCCGCGCCGCAAGAGCGGCCAGTGCCGGGCCCGAGGTGGAGATCCCTGCACCCGCCCCGGTCGTAGAGCCGGCCGCAGTCATTGTAGCAATCCCCAAGGGGTCCACGACGACCTATGAGGCCGTCATGGACAGGGCCGAGAGGTCTATTGACCTCTCGGTCTTGGGCATCGAGGGGCTACGGTTCCGCACGGCTCGAACCGGCGGCCGAGTCTTGGAAGTGGCTGGCGCCGACAAGGGCCACAAAGCCGACGAATTGGCAGCCAAGCTGCGGGCGACCATCGGGGACATCGCCCGCATCTCCCGGCCGGAGCTCTGCGCAGAGATGCGCATTTCCGGTCTGGGAGATGCGGCCACCAGCCAGGCGGTGGCAGCGCAAGTGGCGCAAGTGGCGAAGGTGGGGGGCTGCCCTCCTGAAAGTGTAAAGGTGGGCGTTATAAATCGCCCACCTGGCCGCCAAGGCACCGTGTGGGTGAAGTGCCCGGTGCTGGCGGCCAAGAAGATCGTCGTCGCCGGCCTCACGGTTCACGGTCGGCTGGTCGACGGCGAGGGCAACCCTCCTCTAGGCGCGGCCGCAGCCATCTAGGGGCGCAGTGCGACTGTGGCATCGACCGCAGCGCACTGTGCTTCCGGTGCGGCCTGCCGGGACATAAGGCCGCGACATGTGAGGTGGAGCCCTACTGCGCAATCTGCGTGTCGGAGGGCGTGGAGGCCGGTCATCGTCTGGGACACAAGAAGTGCCCGGCGATGAACCGGCCTCCTAATAGAGGCGGCAAGAAAAAGACGGGTGGGGGCAATCCTGGACCCCCTCGCCCGCCTCGTCGTCTACGGCAGCTGCCGAGGTGGAGGCAATGGACACCGACCATAAGTAATGGCCATCGCTGTCTCGATCCTGCAGGCGAACGTCAACCACTGTGTCGCGGCTCAAGATCTGCTGATTCAGACCGCGGCGCAGTGGAAGATCGACGTAGCCATAGTCGCCGAGCCGTACTACGTTCGCGCCCGCGACGATTGGGCGGGCGATCGCGACGACTCGGTGGCTATCGTCGCCTGGTGGCGCACGGGCCTCGCACCCTTCGGCAGTGTAACAAGGGGCCGCGGTTGGGTCCTAGCGTCGCTAGGCAGCGTCGCAGTGATCGGGGTGTACTTCGCGCCGAGCAAGAGTTTTGCCGATTTCGAGCGGATGCTCGCCGAAGTCGGCGCTCTTGTCGCCGATTTGCACCCCACCCTTGTGGTGGTCGCCGGCGACTTCAACGCCAAATCGAGTACGTGGGGTTCTCCGGTGACCGACCTCAGTGGGGAGACTTTGGCGGATTGGTCGGTGTCCACAGGGCTCGTCCTCTTAAACAGGGGGACGGCCCAGACGTGCGTTCGGAGTCGGGGCGGGTCTATCGTGGATCTGTCACTCGCGAGCCCTGCCCTGGCCCGACGCGCGAGAAGGTGGAGGAGGGAGTGGAGACCCTGTCGGATCACCGGTATATCCGGTTCGACATGGTCTCCACTCCCGCGGAGGCTCTGGCCGCGCTAGACCGTGTGTCCGTGTGTCCACTCTGGACCCGGGACTGGCCAAGGGGGTGGCCATCGTGGAGAGATGGGTCGCCGACGGCACATTGAGCGGCACTGATGCGGACGCGAGGTGCGAGTGGCTCACAGGAGCGCTTACTCGCGTCTGCGACGCGGCGATGCGGCGCGCAGGTCCGGTCCTCCCGAGGACGCGGGTGTACTGGTGGAGACCCCATCTGGCCGGACTTCGTACGGCTTGCCAGTTGGTTCGCCGCAGGTACACCCTCAGCCGCAGAAGAAGTGGGAGGGACCTCGACCTTGAGGAGGTGCTGCTCGCCGCGTACCGTGCCGCTCGTGCGGCGCTCACCTCAGCCATAAAGGCCGCCAAGGAGGAGGCGTGGAAGGAGTGGCTCGATAGCCTTAACCAGGACCCGTGGGGCCGCCCGTACAAGGTCATGAGCCAAAAGCTCCGACCATGGGCGCCCCTGATAACCAGGTCCCTCGAGCCGCTCCTTCCTGCGCAGGTGGTCGGCTCCCTGTTCCCGGCGAGGGAGGAGTGGGTGCCGCCGAAGATGGCGGCACCGGATCCCGAAGGATCGGCCACTGCGGGCGAGGAAGTCCCGCCCGTGTCCGAGGCCGAACTGCTTTGCTATGCCGACGACACCCTAGTCACCGCGTCGGCCCCAACGTTCCGGGACGCGGGCGTGCTCGCAACTGCGGGCACGGCCCATATGGTGCGCCACATCGGGGCCCTGGGCCTAAATGTGGCCCTCGAGAAGTCCGAGGCCATGTTCTTCCATGGACCTCGGACTAAGCTCCCCCGCGGTTATTCCATCGTGGTGAGCGGCACCCCCATTGCTATCGGCGGAACAATAAGATATCTCGGTCTCGTCCTCGACAGCCGATGGGGGTTCGGTGAGCATTTTCGGATACTGGCACCAAAGCTGGTGAAGTATGCGGGAATGCTCACCAGGCTGCTCCCTAACCGCGGGGGGGCAAGCGGTGCGTTCCGCCGCCTGTACGAGGGTGTAGTGCGCTCTAAGGCGCTCTACGGAGCGCCCATATGGGCGACGAGGCCCCTGAGCAGGGAGAACATGGTCCTGCTGCGACGTGCGCAGTGGACCATGGCTCAGAGGGCCTCCAGGGCATACCGCACCGTGTCGTACGAGGCGGCGTGCCTCATCTCCGGAAGCCTCCCCAGGGACCTCGAAGCCGGGGTTCTAGCGGAAGTTTACCGGAGAAGAGCCCTAATGCGGCAGAGAGGCGACACAACCCCTCCCTGAAGAGATCGTACGCTGGAGGAGAGAAGGTCGCGACGATCTCTTCCGGCGATGGGAGGAGAGATTGGCGGAAGCCTCGGTAAGCAAACGGCTTGTCGAGGCTGTCCGCCCCGTCCTGCGCCAGTGGGTGGAGGCTAGGCACTGGGAGCCGACTTACTACCTGACGCAGCTTCTCACAGGGCACGGCTGTTTCGGCCGTTACCTGTGCGTGGTTGTGGGAATTGAGTCGGAACCCGGATGCCACCATTGTGCGACCGGCGACGTGAACACGGCCGAGCACACGCTCGCCGTGTGCACGGGATGGGCCGCCCAACGTGCCACGCTCACTGGCGCGATTGGGCGAGATTTGTCGCTGCCGCCCGTCATACGATCGATGGTCGGCAGTGAACGGAGCTGGGCCACCGTCGCCTCGTTTGCACACGAGGTGATGGCGGCCAAAAGAGAGGCCCTGCGGGAACGCGAACGCTCCAGCGAAACCTTGCCTCCCCGCAGGGCCCCAACGAGGGGCCGCAGGCGTGCGAGGACGGTGTCCCTGCGCGGGTTCTCGCCCAAGTCGTACCGATCCTCAAAGAGGAGACGTTGGCCCTGCTGTCGGAGTGTTTGGCGTCCAGGCGGGTCCCGCGGCGGTGGAAGACGGGCAAGCTCGTGCTCCTCAGAAAGCACGGGCGCCCGGTTGACTCGCCGTCGGCCTACCGTCCCATCGTGTTGCTCGACGAGGCGAGCAAGCTGTTCGAGCGAGTGCTTGCCGCGCGCCTCGTCGCACACTTTGAGGCGGTTGAGCCCGACCTGAGCGGTGGCCAGTTCGGCTTCCGTCGTGGGCGGTCCACCGTCGACACTATCACCCGACTCAGGGACAGGGTCGAGGAGGTTGTCGGCCAGGGGGGGAGTGTTGTTGGCTGTGTCGCTCGACATCGCGAACGCCTTCAACACGATCCCCTGGACGACTATCGCGGAGGCGCTGAGGTACCACCGCGTCCCGTGGTACCTCAGGCGAGTCCTCGCGGACTACTTCGTCGACCGGGCCATCTTCTATCCGGCCCGGGACCGGGTAGTCCGCCGGAACATGAAGTGTGGTGTTCCACAGGGGTCGGTCCTCGGGCCGCTCCTGTGGAACATCGGATACGATTGGGTCCTACGCGGTGCCAATCTCCGGGGCGTCGGCGTGCTTTGGTATGCCGATGACACCCTAGTCACCGCGTCGGCCCCAACGTTCCGGGACGCGGGTGTGCTCGCAACTGCGGGCACGGCCCATGTGGCGCGCCGCATCAGGGCCCTGGGCCTAAATGTGGCCCTCGAGAAGTCCAAGGCCATGTTCTTCCATGGGCCTCGGACTAAGCTCCCCCGCGGTTATTCCATCGTGGTGAGCGGCACCCCCATTGCTGTCGGCGGAACAATGAGATATCTCGGTCTTGTCCTCGACAGCCGATGGGGGTTCGGTGAGCATTTTCGGATACTGGCACCAAAGCTGGTGAAGTATGCGGGAATGCTCACCAGGCTGCTCCCCAACTGCGGGGGGGCAAGCGGTGCGTGCCGCCACCTGTACGACGGTGTGGTGCGCTCTAAGGCGCTCTACGGAGCGCCCATATGGGCGACGAGGCCCCTGAGCAGGGAGAACATAGTCCTGCTGCGACGTGCGCAGCGGACCATGGCTCAGAGGGCCTCCAGGGCATACCGCACCGTGTCGTACGAGGCGGCGTGCCTCATCTCCGGAGGCCTCCCCTGGGACCTCAAAGCCGGGGTTCTAGCGGAGGTTTACCGGAGAAGAGCCCTGATACGGCAGAGAGGCGATGAACCCCTCCCTGAAGAGATCGTACGCTGGAGGAGAGAAGGTCCCGACGATATCTTCCGGTGATGGGAGGAGAGATTGGCGGACGCCTCGGTAAGCAAACGGCTTGTCGAGGCTGTCCGCCCCGTCCTGCGCCAGTGGGTAGAGGCTAGGCACCGGGAGCCGACTTACTACCTGACGCAGCTTCTCACAGGGCACGGCTGTTTCGGCCGTTACCTATGCGTGGTTGTGGGACTTGAGTCGGAACCCGGATGCCACCATTGTGCGACCGGCGACGTGAACACGGCCGAGCACACGCTCGCCGTGTGCACGGGATGGGACGCCCAACGTGCCACGCTCACTGGCGCGATTGGGCGAGATTTGTCGCTGCCGGCCGTCATACGATCGATGGTCGGCAGTGAACGGAGCTGGGCCACCGTCGCCTCGTTTGCACACGAGGTGATGGCGGCCAAAAGAGAGGCCCTGCGGGAACGCGAACGCTCCAGCGAAACCTTGCCTCCCCGCAGGGCCCCAACGAGGGGACGCAGCCGTGCGATATACGCCGCGGCCCTACAGCCGTAGCGCGACGGGTCGGGGGATCTGTCGCGCTGAACGTGGCGGATGGCCCCCTTCGTGTTTCGAGGGGGGCAGCATCATAGGGTGATGGAACTGACCCCTCCCTTCACGAGTCGAGCCCCTACCAAGGGCCCCCCCTAGCCGGGTCGTGGATAAACTTACGTAATTTATCTTTCACTGAACGTAAAACACTATCCCTTCTTTGTTGGATTATATCGGCGCGATGACCGCAGGCCATTTGTAGCAGATCATTTGAGATCTTTTGAAAGTCACCTTGAGAGAATACTTCGTGCAACTTATTCTCAATCAAAGGTATATCAATGGTGTCAGATGATCTCATCCATGCAAGAAAGGTTTTGAACCCCTTTTCGATCGCTTCGTTTTGTCTTAGTATGCCTTGCGTAATTGCCG
Source organism: Papilio elwesi (assembly GCA_029849275.1). Classification (NCBI taxonomy): domain Eukaryota; kingdom Metazoa; phylum Arthropoda; class Insecta; order Lepidoptera; family Papilionidae; genus Papilio; species Papilio elwesi. The sequence goes on along the minus strand of CM056691.1, from coordinate 11,230,119 downwards.
CAAACCCGCGCTCAGTGAGAGATAGGTTATTATATTTGTCGTAGGGTTTTAGCTCATCATTGCATTCTAGATCTATGAAGCCGGGAGTTGAGCAGTATTTTTTCTGAACGTCCTTGTATCTGACTTCGGACCATTCATCTGTATCAAAATACTGTATTGATTTTAAACGATCCAGATAGCTGGGATCAGATTTAACAACAGAAGGTTTTTGGTTTTTAGTTTTTTGGTAAATCTTTTAGTAACTCTCCGCTCACGTCTAAAGACACTTCACTAGTATTATCATAACACTCGCGAGATTGATCGACACTTTATTTCTGAGATAAAAACTGCTGAATGTGACACTTGTGTGGCGAGGGCAGCTAACGCGTTCTCAGTGTCAAGCCGGCGACGCTTTTCTCTTTCTCTTGAAGCCATTGAGGATTTTCTTTTTCGTGTCGTAGGCTCAGAGTTTTGGGCCACAGCCGCCGGGTGCATTATCCTCGCTTTGAGAACTCGATGAAGACGCGTCCGAATCCATGCTCTCAGTATCAGCAAAAAGAAGGAACAAGTAGTTTTTTTTTTGAACGGTGGAAGCCGTTAGGAATAGAAATATAGAAATTTATAATAACGCAACAGGACTTTTCTAAAATTCTGCAAAGGCAATCCGAAAATATTCAAAGAAATACATAGTAAATACTGATATTTAGTGGATATTAATTAGTTTACTTTAGTAACAAAGTTATTCGTTTTTCATTCTAGGCTGGTAATCAAATCAATCATGGTTGAACAACGTTTGTTTGTCGAAGTTTATCTTATCCATTAAACCAGAAGTTTTGCTAGGGCCGATTTTCTAACTTCTAAACGACAAAATTTTAGCAAATTAATGTTATTTGCTGAAATACTAACCGCAGAAGTTAACTTTAAAAAAAATTACCTTTAATTAAATAAAAAATAAGATGTATAACGTATATTTTATAGCATCTATTCAGCTGGAAACTTATTCTATTACATATATAAGTTTATTGTAGTCATTGTGGCTAATTCTCTTTGGACTTGAACGGGTTGTTTCAAATAACATTTCACTGTTGATTTCTTTTTGTTGCCTAAAAATGTTCAATATTTAATTTTCTTTAATAAAATAACCTATATGTAGTAAGTAATTCGTAGTACTTACCTTCTACATAAGTGCCTTTCGTATTTTTTTTGCTATTTTCTATCATGTTCTCCCTTTGTGGAACGAGTGAAGGTTTGCCTTTAGTTTCATCTAAAACATTTTTTCTCTCGCTCGTCACTTCGCTAATCAGTATATTAGGTATGTTCTTAGGACACGCGGACGCGGACGAGCTTTTTATTTCTTTAACTGTTTTTTTCTTTAGTCTAACATGTCGAGATTTATAAGTTTTTGGTTGTGTGGTTACCACTGAAGTTATCTTATATGAAGAAGAAATATAGATTATTAGTTATTATATGTTACGTTATATTAATAATTGTACGTGATCAGAAATGTCTTATTTTGGAGATGCGACACAAGCCGGACCACTCCTACCAACTACCAACTTGGGCATAATTCGGAACGCCACTCGTGTGCGTTTAATTTTGGTAGACTTAATAGATCTTTAAAATACCTCATGCGCATTCTTTTGCTTCGCTGTAATGTATTCAGAATCTGAATTTCAGATCTCCGTCGCCATACTTTTTCATAGAGTATAGAGTAGGTGTTTAAATATATTGCTGTAAAACTACCCAATCATACAAAATATCATCAAATGTATTATTTTTTATATTCTATGTATGTGTATATCGTTAGAATTGAGAATAAATTATGAAAACTCACGCTAAGTTTTAATGAAATAAAAAAAATATTATTAATATAATGTCTATGAAGGGTTTTGAAACGCACCGTCTTCTACACTGATACAATAAATGACACGTCACGTTAACCCAGTTATTTTAATGGGCTATAGTACGATGCAAGCAAGCCGTACTCTTTACTGCTTTCCAACAGTACAATGCTTCTATAATGAAGATTTCTATAATTGAGATGCGAGTGCACAATAACGTAAGACTCGAGTGGACCTCGATGATCTCGCCCTATCACGTATCATTTCCCCGCGTTCTCTAATTGACTAATGACATTTGTTAAGGTTTGCTAATTTACATTTTATTTTATTAAACTGAAAAGCAAAAACAGAAGTATTCCCTTGTCAATAAAGATTTAATTTGAATTTTCGTACTGGCAACACTTTTTAGTTGGAAAGCTGGGGATAGGAAAAGGTCGGTTGAACATTCGGACTCGAGCTGTTGGACGAGAAGGTCGTGACAAGGAATACAGTTGTTTTTCCCTTTACCTGTATTTTATTCAATACTTCCTAGACATCCTGCACTACATTTAGTCTACAGTATCAGTGTTTCTTTACACATAACAGCGAAAAACGGAAGTCTATGTTCGGTAGATTATTTCACGACGTAAACTTTTTTGCGCACTGTACAAGGACTTCGCTGTGACGTCATCGAACTCAGGTTCTCGTGTTATTGTGCACGATCGGATCAATAGGTTATATCTTGGTTATATATCTAAAATTGGCAATAGGATCTACGTTACGTTTTCTAGTCATAATAATGTAAAAAAGCGTGCTCACTGACACATTACCTTTGCATGTATATATTTTTTACGATCAGATAATTGCAATACTTTTTTACAAACGGTCTTCAAGTTCTTTACGCGCTTTTTTCTACTACCAATGTCATGATCGCTCAACCTTGCAGTTCTAAAACAATTTAAGATGGTTAATTTCAAATTTAAGATAAGTCAGTTTGTCAATGAGACATTTTCACCCCTTGCAGGTGTGATAGAGGGTGAGCCTGTTAAATGATGTTTTTATAAAAGGATAAACAACTAAGCAATTAATTAATAAAACTTAAAATAAATTAAATTTACAGAATTATAGACAAAATAATTTGTAAAAAAATAGAGAAAGTGCACATCATCTCATATCGTGTGCACTTTCTCTATTAAAGGCATACTACAAAACAAAGAAAGTTTGAAGCATGATTACAATTAGATCTCAAGCCTCTTAGCTCTCCTAAGGAAAACAAATAATACAATTGTAATTCCATATAACAATGTAATGCCATATAACAGTAAATGAGGGTTCACCATACACGAAGAACTGTTACCCAATAATTCTCTCTTCCTTAGCTAGGAACTGTGGCGATAAAGCTATTGTAAGCTTTGTACTGTATATACTCACGCCTGAAACCCAGAGGGGTAGGCCGAGATTATACGGATTACCATTCGGCGTGATCCTGGAACATCGATCTTGCTTCTTCTACATCCATACTTCTACGCGCACATCGCCGATCACTGGTACTCTTTATATCGCTTTTCTTAAGTATGTTATTAATCTGATAGATAATGTACTGTGTACGTATAGACTATTAATATATTCTATGTACAAATATATGTTAACAAATAATACTTAATAACTCTTGGTTTCATTAGATCTTCGGAATCAGTAGTGTCGCTGTTGTCCCAAATGTCTTTAAAAATCTTACGACGTGTCTCAAAGCTTTCTTCTTTGCCCGGGATGGCGTCCATATTGTTGTTTGTACCTAAGCTATTTTGTCATGATACGTTTTTATAATATTTTTTTATTTATTGTCTGTTTTATCACCTTGATTGCTTGATGGGTTAAATATCAAGCCTTGGCCAGGAGGCTTCAGGCCGCAGCCTTAGTGTTCAATCAAATTGACATCTTGATACTTTTAAAATTGATCTTGATTACCATAAGCATTATAGTTATTAGCTATCATAAACATATTTCGTTTTTATTATCTTTCGAAAAAGGTTATAAAGGAATTCAACAACGACGCAAGAAATACCAGTAAGCCATAAATGTAATGAATAAAATATAACTGAAATTTTGATAGAAAAAAGATATAGGTACTTTTTAATCCAAAAAGTTAATTTAAGGAGTATTATTACTTGAATTTACGTCGTCCACTCTATGACATTTGATCGATCGCAACGATCCCGTACAGGTTGACGGTTTTTTTAACTATGAACAGACTAGGGGTTGATCACAATCTCGCAGGTAAAGAGTCAATGGCTTCCAGTAGGCAGACATCATCGATTTCTATTTGGCGCGATCCTGATACACCTCTCTCGCTTCTACATTCCTACATCTACGCATATGTACATGCTAGTCGGTTATGGGTGCTCCTTTTATGCCCTTTTTTAGTAAGTTACTAATCTGATAGATATAAGTTCTCCTACGGCGTCCCCAACCTACCTTATAATGAATATTATACCTACAACTGTTTGGAATCGAACGCCTCTCACCATAGATTACAAGATAAACTCTCATTCACTAACCCATTCTTATTGTACCTTTATAAAAACAGCAAGTTTTACTATTTACTGTGCGAGCTTTTGTGCAAAGCAATGCTCGATACCGCAACAGGTGGATGGTATTTCATAATACGAGAAGCGAACATCGCTCAGTCGACGGCCGGCGCTCGAACAAATAGCTACACCTAAAATACTAAATTAACTTTCGGGCATTCTTTAAAATTTCTAAGCATAAGTTGCTATTAGCCCTGTTAAATAAATGCCTCACAAATATGACCCTAACACACTATGGTTGGCACTCAGCGAGTACAGTGACGGTAACCTGTTCAGCGCGTATCCGAAGCTACTGGCGGAACTGTTCAGTCTGGAGGATGCTGCGCGGCAGGAGGGGGACACGAGCGAGGCGGAGAGCCTGGTCCTGCCGAGCGACAGGGAGTGGCGGATCCAGCAGTACTTCCTCCTCGTCGATATGCAGAAGTCTCTGGAAACCGAAAGGCATGTAGTAGTATTGGTTTACGATAACAATACAGAAAAATAATCGTAATATCTCTGACGTCTTTAATATTTAGAAGAGACAAATATCTAAAAAATAAAATTTTAATTTAAACTTGTGGAATAGTTAAAAGGTATTTTCAAAAGAATTGTAAAACATTTAAGTATTCTAAAAATAAAGTTAGGACTTGAGCATGATAGGGATGAGCCTATAGTTAGGTTACCTGGAATAACCCACCTGAAATATATTATAAATATATGAATGGACGTGTGAGTCCATATATTTCACTTTTTAGCCAAAACTACACGTCACAGAGTAATTGTAATGGTGGGTGGTTAGCCACAACGTTGCCGTGTGTCACTTTGTTAGTGGCATGAGGGTGGTCGTAAGGATGTAAAAGATAAGGGGGTTGAAAGTGTATCTTTCGATAATATGTTAACAATAAGTGTATAATTAGATGTTATAAAAACGGCGAAGCGGGTGTTTGCAGTATTACTTAGTTTATTTCTTTCGTAACATAATCGAACCAAGAATTGACATCATAAAGCTATGATCTTTAACCGCTATGTTATTCCGTTTATATACGTCAATATCATTTAAAAATAAAAAAATATCATTGAAAAAAAATGCCATAGATAAAAAAAGAATAATAGCGTATTGATTCTTATTTACCAAATGAAAGTAAGTTAAAAGGTTAACATAAATTGATTGGCTCCATCGAGTCATGTGGAAAGGAAATGCTAATCGTGGAATGACCGTGACCCGCGCAGTACGTCTCCCATATGTATACATATTCATGGGTTTCGTGCGGAAATTACTCTAATGAATATATTTTTTGCATACATTTTGTTACTCGTGTGATTTATTTATAAGAAAGAAGAGAACGGAGAAGAAGAACGGAAGGATGGAAATCCATGATCTCTGCCTACCCCTCTGGGTAACGGGTGTGAGCGCATATTAATTAATTTTAAGGTGAAGAACTATTATACGTTTAGTAGAAATTGTTTCAAAATTATAATTCATGGTCTCTTGCTACAACCGCGCTATAATATACTGCTTTAATGTTTTTAATAAACAAGTACCAGAGACTTAATCAAACTATTTTTGGTCTCGTTCAGACGAAACATAAATCTCGAACCATAGATACAAAACAAAAGTCAACGAATCAAAATCAAAGTGTTTGTTGAATTGTTACACGTTTCATTTTATTTATTCACTATTTAAACATCTTTAAATCATTTTAATGGATGATTAAAGATAAAATAAAAATCCAGCTCATATTCTTACGTAGGTGTTACACAACTGTCATGGAAGCTTTTAGAATGAACAGAGAGTCTATTCACAGCGGAGCTTAGAGATGGGGTATAAATAACTGTACACGAAATGACTGTACACAGTAACCTATCACCTCAGCAGTAAGTTTGTTTTTTACTTTTACACATATACCTGCATATATCTAATTTTATTCATGGCCTAGTTTAACTAAAGCTGGCATCTTCACAGTACTCACACTGATGAAATTTCACTATACAGTATGTTAAATGTTAACGCCAAAGAAGTTGAACAGGTGGAAGAGTTTGTGTATTTGGGATATACGTTTTGTAGATATGTAGGCATGTTAAAGGTTTTGAACGAAGCGTGGGTGCGAGGCAGCAGCCCCTTGGGACTTACAAACTTGTATTTTATAAATGTCGTTTCGCTTTGAATATGTAATTCATTTTCAATTTTACAGGGACGATGGTGTCAATAGACCCATTAAAACAAATTCTGAGGACATATCCGACGAATGGGCGCCTTGGAACCTGGAGCTCTGCACAAAAAGTCCCAATGCGCCGCCGCCCGTCGCCGTCAAAACCTCCCCCGGACCCGCCTGGGACTTAGGACAGGTGACGTTCAGTCTTCTTGAACAACCACATAAGACATACTGTGATTGTATATTGTTACAGTTATATACGTTACCGGTCTGCTGTGAACTTATAAACCGACTAGGTATATTATGCTACTGTTAGCAATCGTGACGAATCATTGACAATTTGACTTATCATGTCAATCGCAACATACTGATTTTTTCTTTGATAAAAACCTTTCTAAGATATAATTTTTATATATTATATCTTAAATATAACTATATCGCTATCGCGTAACCTAACAAGAGTAAAATAAAGCTATCTTGCAGTATAACACTAACTTTAACATCATAACGCATGCAAAACATAGTTTATCTTTTCACAATTCGAAGATTTGACTTAGACTGTTTATAAACTGTTTGGAAATTATACTTAAAATTTGGAATGATTCGTTTAATTCAGTATTTTCTGGCAATATATAACATGCCTAGACCGATTATAAACTGATCAACTTCAAAATCGATCGGTGGCATATGTATGCCTGGTATGACTTAAGCTATATAAAATGTTGTGTGTTTCTTTGTGTTTTGTATTAATTTTACTTTGGTTAAACCTATCCACAGGAGCTCAAGCCGCCAAAGGACAGTCCTGGATCCGTTACTGTTACTAATTATCCTTATACAGTTTCTTTTACCAAAAACCAGGGACTTTGTGGTCAAAGAACCAGGAGAGACCTAATAATTAATAAATTAAAGGATAATATATATACTACTCCTTAGTAAACAGTTCTCCCCGTGCTGGCCGCATCGACAAATATTATAATTAACGGCGATACTTAATATCCCATCTATAGGCATTATTTGTTAATTTATTACAGTAAAAATCGACAATTTCAAAAAGACAACGCTTCAATCTCTTAATGGAAGTAGAATTCCGTATTACATAATTACATTCGACAAGCGTTGACTGATAGTACAGTACAGTACGTGCAGACGCAATTGTATTATTTGTTATATTAATTGAAAACAAATTGCAGGCTCTGAAGGCAGCCCGTTTGCTTTTCAAGCCCCCGATGAATGTCGACTTTACTGATGAGCAAGAAATGCGCTGCGTCTATTCTCTTATCTACGATGTTTTTCGATGTGAGTCTGTGCAAAAATATATTTTGAACAATATTGTCAGGCAGTGTCGAACCCTCCCCGTGGACTTTGGATCAAACGATCGACGATTGTTGATTTGATAAAACTTTCAAATAGAAGGAGGAGATGACCTCCAGGGACAGGGACCTGAAAAGATCGGGGTGACCTCCGAGGTAAGAATGTGAAGTATAGGATTGAATGTTCGAAATCAAATGTAATAGCCTCCAATAGTAGTAGTTTAGTAGTTTTTTACAACCAATTTCGTCCATTACTTTTTTATTACCCACTGTAAAAAATATTCCTTGATCGTAAATTATTATAAGTTATGAGTCGAAATTTATAAACGACTACCGAAACCTCTCATTTAACATAAAGTGACACGGCATCGCTTGAGCTAACACGTTAAATAACAGGGTTCCCGTAGTTTACTACTAAAATTACAGGACAAAAAGTTTTAACATTAATTTTATCATTTAATGATTGTGTTTCCGACGTTTGGAGTACTTTACTATTACTGCACTGACTGACTTTATACTTCTTTTACACTTTACTTCATTTCACATCTTCCTAATGCACCATCTTCTTTGGAAGGTTGGCGATCATTAAGGCAACTTCAACTCTCGATATCGCGACTCTGAAAAGCGAACCGAAGCTCTTTCCAAACCACTGTCACAGGTTCTTTAGCCAGGATTTTCTTCTTATGTACTTCTAGCACAATCATTTTCATTGCTAGACAATGTCCAATGACACAATGGTGTTAAGTTTATCGTTTCTTTACCTCTATTAGTCATAGTTTAAAATAAAATGGTAAAAGGGAAGGAAAAAGAAGAAAAAAACCTCGACAGCGCAATGTTTAAGAGGAAATACAAATAAAAAAAGTCAGTTGTATACATTAGTACTTAGAGAGGCGCCTGGAGAAGACACCAAAATACAAAAAAGAATGCTAATCGACTTTAAAGTTTCCTCGCAAACGTGTGCCTCCTATACATCTAAATAGCAGCTGTAAAATACACCACACAGCGCTGTGAACTAGTTTAGGGGCGTTGGGAGTTATTTAAGTTTATCACACTAGATGCCGTGCGATAAGCGATGGCGTGCTTCGGTGGAATTGCCTCACGCCTCGCGAAACAGAGTGTGGGGCGCCTGCTAACGCTCGTTATATTGAAATCGTTACCACATTCAATGACACGAAACGAGAATGCCATAAGAATTCCTACTAGTTGAAAAATTACTTTACAAGTCCCATGTCTCTTCAATAACAATTCTTATTAAATTATGTTTGCCATAAACAACAAAGAAAGTTTATAAATGCGGTGGCAGTTTGTGCATGAAATAGGAGGTAAATGAGGACTGACTTATCTCCCATTCTAACATGAAATCTTTAACGTAATAACGAAAGCAAAATATCTGTACGAAGTTTGACAATTTGACTTCGACAGTTTATAAACTATAAAGAAATGGCAGTCAAATTGTAAATTATTAGTTCAGTTCACATTATGCTGACATTTTATAATATGCCTAGACCGATTATTGACTGACCAAGATCACAATCTGTCGGTTACATCGCCGCTTTATCCCTGTATTCTGTAAGGTCGTAGTACTTGCCGAATGGGACCAGCGCCTACACGTGCACCAGCAGCACTCACTGCTCACTATTTTACTGACAATAAACTAGGTAATGGACACTCATACCTAGTTCATCGTAATTTTATTTCTTATGGATAGTTTTGTAATTCGCTATCGACCCTCTAGTGAGTTATTTATGAACGTTCGTATCCAATACATACATAGTTTGCTATATATTGTCATGTCATGTGATTGCAGACATGACGAACAAAAAAACTCCATAAAATCTCCACCTATTTTACGTTGTTTATTACACTTTTATTTTTCAGCCCTTGGGTTTATGAACAGAATATACTCTGGCACGCGAATCAGAACAATCGTGTGGTACGAGTGAGGTCATGCGTTACACATGTCATTGTGAATGACAAAACCCAAACGACCTCCGACCTCGATTGTTAGATTCTTTGCGCACGACGTTTTCTGTGCACGTTAACGACGCGCGTTTAACTCAATTACGACCCCAAGCAAGTGCAGGACCGTAGACGCGTTGCGTTCAAGGATCGTTTACAAAGCACAACAAACTATCCTCTCTTGTATTGCGGTACGAACGCGCTGGAAGCACCTCCGGGTCGGCCCTTTCTCCGATATCTCGACTGTTTGAAGGCGTTCCAAGTGCATTATATCAATACAAGCCCGCGTTTGTATTGATACACAATTGCTTGTACAATACAAACTGGTGTGCGCTGATAACGCGCCGAGGAACGTGCTCATCAAAGACGCGCGTTATAAATAAGTCCAGTAGTCAAATAAGCAGAGTCCCTTCCCCATCCAATAGAAATCAATTATGATATTACTTCATGATATAAATATAAAAATCATAAATGCTTAATTTCTCTTTTTGACAGAGCAAATAAGAGTTGGGTAAAAAGATTTGACAGTTTTCCATTTTTCATACAAACTGTTGCTTTACAGACAAGTCTATTTTGGACCAGGCAATTGACGATATCGATTTCTTTGGAGACTATCCGCAGGTGAGTCGAAGAATTATTTAAATAACCTAATAAACAGTCTTTTCAGGCTAACCCGTTCTTCCTGACACCCACCGCTATACAGTACACCGTCCGTCCGTACCCAACAGTCATTCCGTCTCTCTTGGTTCTACCTTTTATTATAACTTACCTATCTTCAGTTGTATTCATATAAATTTATGTATCACTAAGTGTTGCACGGCGTCGCCCGAGTGAATTTTAATATCGTTCGCTTATAATGAAATATATACCCTAGGTTCCTTCAGAATAATAAGTAACTTAATGTTGGTTATATAATAAAAATGATTTAATAGTTGTTTTGCCCTTTTGTACCTTAAAATAATTGAAATAACATAAATTTCCAAATTTCGTATAGCGATGAAAGCCGTTATCTTGTTTAGCTTTCGTGATTTTTTTGCCAAGGCCGCACTCAATCATTAGGAAGGCTGTATCGCCAAGCGTCGTAATCTGTCTCGGTTGGGGCAGGTTCGACAACATGTACCGCCGAGGAATCGAACTTATCATATTTGCGTTATAGCCGTGTCGTGACCGACGGCATTTCTTTTCGAGACGCCGGGGACGCTCACGAAAGTAAGGTATACATATTATCGTTGCTTTTTGTATAGGCAAAGAAACTGAATGCTTTTCTATCAAGTTCTTATTTTATTGTGATAGTTTTTTTAGATCCAGTGCAACCAGAGTCGTGACAGGACCGCGCCAAATGAAAATCCCTAATATCGGCCCTCACCTCCGGGTAAAAGCGTGGCAGCATTTAATGTGAAAAATATTGCGTAAATGGCAAAATAAGTATCGGGTAAAGTTCTCGTATGATTGGTTCGGCTCGACCAGCATTGGGCGTAAATGCTGAATTCCTTTATTGATATAATCCTCCCACCACGAAATCAATTTCCTTAATATTATTAATAACCAAAAAAAAAATTTTTTCAGTTCTCTGAACACCACCACGTCACCTGGTTGTTCCTGATGGAGTTGGCACGGCGCAAGTGGAGCGCTAGAGCCAGGGACGAGCTCGAGCGCACTACCCTGCTCCTAAACGACGCCGGTTCGCCTTTCAGTGACATCGAGAACGCCATCTGGAACCAGAGGGTGCATTTCGCGGCGGCCATCGCTCGGATACGCATTAAAAATAAAGCGTACACGTAAATAAAAAAAGTAGTAGTGTTGAAATGTTTTAATACTTATTTTGTAGCCTTAGCATAATAATATATGAATTTGGTGTAATTGTCCAGGTTGACAGACCTCCTGCCGGCACACCTGCGCGAGGAGTGCGTGTCGGCCTGCGTCAACAAGAACACCGTCACCGGCTGGGTCAACACCTTCAAAGCTAAGTGAGAATACATTTTAAGAGCAAATTATTTAAGTGCGGGTGAACTTATATCGACCACATTAGTGAAATACCAAAGAGCGATTATAAGAGAGAGTAAGTGTTATGTAGGTGCGTGCGGGTGAAGCAATTAAGTCAGTTCACACTGTCACACCCTTGACAGCTGGCTTAATACTAACTCTTACGTCAAGCGCCCGCGCAGCGGATACGTAAACACATGCGCCAGTAAATGAAGTTTTGCTATGAGCATGCCAAATGGAAATCAGCAAATTCTAGATGACGGGCGGGAGTACTTATTCGGATAATGGCAGTCCAGAGGCCATACTCCTTTTTTCTTATCTCGAATCGTTTCGTCGTATTATATGATAGCAGTGCTCGAGATAATAAATAAATAAAGAACTGACAATTTTGCCAAATTACTTATAATTTATTGGCTTGTTACAGGAAAGTTCCATTGCTTGTGAAGAGACTGCACGAACTAGGCTATTCATACAGCAGCTCACGACAACTTTGCGCCGGAGAGTACAGATTTGATCGTGTGTGTCCCAGGTATGTGACACAAACTATAGAGCTTGAAAGTGAATAAAAGCTGTTTACAAAACATCATCGGTGAGTAAACGACAACGCTGGCAAAACTTATCGCTTGTGAATACGAATCACTACGTCTGACAAGAAAATGGTAGCGTAACAGTGACCAATATAATGACTGCTTTATTATGTTCATGGTATTTATCTAGTACAAGTAGTACGGGTACTTACGGAAATATAACTGTAAAAACTCCTTGTAAGCAAGGTTACGTTTTTCAATATTTTAGGTTCATTACACTTCGGCCGCCTGACAACGTGAGCATTGGGCAGCTGGAACTTGTGAAAAGCGGAATTATCGTTCTTCAGGTAATCGTGTTCTGCTTATATGTTAGACTATGCGCTCTCTGAGGTCTGCTACCTCTGGCCCAGTGGAAATGTAATGCCTCCTCATGTATGTCGATTACAAAAAGGAGTTCAGTAAATATACCGGATTTCGACTTTTAGTCAACTGCATCGAAAGTCAACGCAAGCGCCCACAACAGAAAGACAATACGTGTGTTTAGGAGCGTGAGTTCTGCGAGGGTGCTTCAACACTCTGTCGCGCTCTGCGAGCGAACGCTCTGCGCGGCGTGGTGGTGCAGACGCACGCGTGCTCGCCGCGCTGCTCGGCGTACCTGGCGGCTCAGCTGCGCGAGCTGGCGGCCGTGCTGGAGGCCGGCGCGCCGCCTGCGCCTGCCACGCCGCACCTCGGCAAGCTTGTCGTTTTCGGCGCCGGAGATAAGTATGTCTGTTGCAAATTCTTAAACGCCAAACTGAAGACACTTAATAATTTTGTGTAAAAAAATATTTAACGATCTCTCCAGAGTGGGTAGTTACGTGAATTCTCTGCGTGATTTGGGTATCGAGGCGTCGGAAGCGCCGCAATCGGGCGCGCCGGTGTACGTGTTGAGCGAGCCCGTTCACGGGGAGTCCCCGGCCGTAGCTAACGCGCTCGATGGAGTAGTCGCCGCGCTAGCCACACCCCCCAACTCATACTCCGCCGTCACAGATCCCATCGACTTGGTGTGCGGTCGTGGTGGAGATTTGGCGATGCTAGAGGTAACTTTACCTAACCCTTACGTAATAGTTTAAGTCCTAAGAAAAAATTACATACATGTTGCTTCCTATATTTACAACTCAGGTGTATATGAGGAAAAACTTAGGCATTAAAATTATGCTATCAATTTAAATTAAATGTTTCGTTCAGATTCTCACAGAATCCCAAATGGACGTGAAAGGCAGAGCTCGAGTACAATCAATCCTGGAAGAACAAAAGAAAACATTAAAAACTCTTATGTCAAAACCTCAGGTAATGTATAGGCTTTTTCTCTCCATTATTTAAATAGTATAGAATTATCGCTATTGTATAGACATTCTATAATTGTATACATGTAGCATTACTTCTAGGAAAAAAACTGAGGCAAGAGTAATACAACCAAATAAAACGAGGCAACAGTCGAAAGGTGAATCTTTCATAATCTGAACCATAAATCTAATCACGATGAATCGCGACCTCTAAATCCTGGTTGGCTTGAAACACTAATCTCTTGGTTGATTAGAGATTAGCGTTTCTTTACAATAGTCTACTCACGTCACTTCTTCCTAATAGGATGCTGATATATTTTCTCTCCCTTCTCTATGTTGTTTTATTCTAGATCCAGCTGATCTTGTACGAGACTCATTCTGCGCTGGAGGCGGAGAACCAGGCGCAGGTGACGCGCGCCGTGGCGGAGGCCAACCGGCTGGCGCGTGAGCGGCACGCGCTGCTCAGGAAGAAACACAAAGATCATGTCGTTAGTGCTCAAGGCAATACGAGTAGTATAGATATTACGAAGTTCGACTTGTGTTAAGTCTTTACTTAAAACTTAAAAGTATTACGGCAAATGCATTGGTTTTATAGTGGATTAACCTGTACGTTATCCTTTAGTACACCTAAGGACTTGGGAATGACGAAATAATTGTCTTTATCAAATAAGCTTTACATATACCGTTCAAATAAAACTGAATACTAAATTATTGCTAATCATATCTTTAATTGTTAATATTTGCAGGTAAAAAAACCAAAAGAAGAGATAGAATTGTCAACGTCAGATTCTTCTGAATCACTAGATCCGATGCAATCGGATTTGAATAAAAATGATAATGAAGAAGGTTATTCGACTGATGATTTTGATAAAGATCCAAATATGATTCCCCCACCAACAGTGGGATCGGGGTCGGCAGGCGCGCGCACAGTTGTAACTAAACAAACGGATATCGCAAATCCAATAAGACCGGGAACAACTAAAGCCAGGCCCATTCCGGAAAACGATGGCAATGACTATGTCGTTCCCAGAGATCCAGACAAAGATAGTCCCGATGTTTATGTTAGTATTAATGTAATGCAGGTAACATTTGTTTTTATTATTTCTGCACACGAACAAGATTAATGGCAAATTACTGGTATCTCTTACAATTATTAATTAGTAAGCAACTTTTATTAAAATAATAAAATATATAGATATTAATAATATATATAAAATATAATATGTTTCCCTCCAACTGACGTGACGATGACTATCAAGAGATGAGTGAATGTTACTCTGAACTAGTGCGTACCATCGTTCGACCAAATCGTCACATAACGAGGTGGGATTATGGTCAAGCGCTAGTTATTTATATAAAAAAATATAAGGTTTTATATGTTATAGACTCAGGCATTTTCACAAGAATGGCTTTACCAAATATTTATAGTAAATACGATTTTTTTTCTATAGAAATAAATCAATACGCCGGGAATACTCGTCGTTTCAATATCTACATGTCTCGTCTTTTAGATTTTTAACTTGATTAAAATACGATCTATCGATTCTTTATCGAATCAAGCAATTGCATGATCCAGATGACGGTAACAAATAACAATAAGCCTTTCTGTACCTACAGGTACCGGATTGTGACTTATTTGAAATCCAAACGCTACCGGGATTAGGAAATGGACTGGACATCAACTATATTCTAGACAGAGATGGCTGCTACCTCGGTCTTATTCAAAGAAAGGTATAGTATACTTTAAAATTATGTTTGATAACTGATTTGATGTAGATACTACAGACTTAAAACGATTAATTTTAAAATCCATTAATCCCTGTTCCAATTAAATAAAATTAATCATTGACGACGGTTTAAATAATAATTGAATAATCGTTTTTGTTCAGTCTTAGAATTTATCTTTAAATAAATAAGTAAAGAAGAAAAAAATATGCGCTCACGCCTGTAAGTCGGAAGGATAGGCGGAGATCGTGGATTTACATTTGGCCTCAGCTCCTCCTGGCACACTTCTCTCACTTCTACATCCATACATCTACGCACACATGCTCGTCGGTTACTCTTTATATCGCCCTTCTTTAGTAGGTCACTAATCTGATCGATACAAGTTTAATTTACTTAAAATGTTATGTAAATGCCTGAATTTCCTTTGCTCTATGTATTACCGATGCCAACTTATTGCAACGATCAAACGTTGTACTAATTCTTTATTTAAATAACCTAGGAAATAACCCGTCTGGACGCGAAATACATGATCCGTGTGGCAGAAGAACGTGGGTTATTTGGTGGCTCGGCGGAGGGCACGCGACGCAAGCGATTGGAGACCCCAGCTGCCCCGCCCCGCCGACGGCACCGCAAGCAGGCCGGCTTCGAGGTAAGCGCATTGATAGAACAATTACTGATGATTAGATGCAGGCCTCAAAAAAGGTTGTGGTCACAGACACCCGAAAGTGGGCCGAGTGCGAGTCGGAGTATGAACTCGTTCATGATCGATATGTACATTTTTTATAGTAGAAGGTGACAAACGATCATGCGGTTCATCAAGTGATCTCTATCTATATCTTGCAGAGGCCAGAAGCTAATGAGTTGCAGATGCGTTGCCTACCTTCAATGGTCAGAAGAGGGAATAAACAAAATGGTTATTCCCCTTTCCTATTCATCCCCTCCACCATCAAGTCCTCTTCCCGTGCCATCCTTTCCTTATTAGCAAAGGATAGGCAAGGGAAGAGGATTAGAACTAGGCCGGGGGCCACCTCATTCATCAAGCGAAACGCTGAATACTCTACTTTACTCATGTCTTCTGTGAGGTAGTGATATTTCACCGGTGGAGCCGGCGCATTCGTGCAACAGATGTTGGGAGCTCTACCACTGTTATAACATTCCTAAAAAGGAGATGATTACAAAATTTCTGACGTCCCGACCAAGAATGTGTACAGTGTAAGTACAGTTATACGTTCACGTAGGCAAAGCCGTAGTGGGGCGATCAGTACTAAATTACTTGTAAAATAGTTTATAAGCGCAGGAAATTTACAAGAGATGTACATATGTTTGTTTCCACATCAAAGTGGCACGTGGACTTTACAACTAAACCAATTTTAATTAAACTTTTACAACTTCAAAAGAGATCAATGTAATTAAACTGGATATCAATGACGACTAAGTTCTTCGTACACACGGTTCATTGTTTTCATTTTATTTTGGCATTGGATTTATAACATCTTTGGCCTATCGACCGACGAAGTATGTGCGTGTCCCACTGTTAATGAGTTGTGGGCGTGCCCGTCGTGATCACAACTAAGGATCCGCGCTTAATTAAATGGGGGTGTTCATACGATGATGTAGTTGAAGTTTTAATGGTAATGGGAAACAAAGGAGCAAGCTGTTTCGTATGATTTGAACACCCCCACTTATAGATATGGAAACCCATGGTTTTATAATTCCAAGCAGTGTTCGTTAACTAGCTTTAAAATTGGGAGCCGGACATATAATTATATATATTATAATCGGTCGGTCGGGTCGGTAGTATAGCATAAAATCAGTTGTCGGGCGTCAGGTGGAGCGGGTAGCGGCGCCGACGTACTCGTCGCTGGTGCGCGCGCGGCGCCGCTGCTCCGCGCCCGCCGGACAGCCAGCGCGCGGCCCGCACGACGCGGAGGACTCGCACGGCGCGCACGAGCTGCCGCGCGTATGCTCGCGTCACGCGCGCCGTATTGCCGCCGCCGCGCTGTACACGACTACCGTCTGCACGTGTGATGCGAGACATAGGTATTTACATTTTATGGAAGGGGGCTCTTAAATTACGCTGTTCACGTGATATACACTTCTCTTCTCTTGTCAAATCTTCCCTGCTCATCGTCTTATTGGAATAGGATATGAATGGGGAATAGAACTAGAATTAGGCCTGGGGCACCTCTCTCATCAGACAAAATTGAGAAATACTTCTAATTCACCCGTTTCACGTCTCTCTTCTGTGAGGTGGTGGTATTTCACCGATCGAACAGCTGCTTATTTATGCCTGCGACGGAGGATCTCGATTTTTTCGCAATTTAAAAATGTATCACGGTCCAAATTTCGGTTACCGCTTTAAAGCTGTGGCATGAGCTTTAGCCTAAAAATAATTAAAGCCTGGTGAGTTATCCCTCAAAGTTTTTGGCTCCAGGAAGCAGATTATAATTATATTATGCAAGAAGCCGAGTATTGATTGATTCTAAATAAGAATTTCATGTTCAAAAATATTGACGCAAATAAAACATACAATTGATATTTACAAATCGCAAACATTATAATTAACGTATTCGATAACTTGCAGTTGGATTATTTTTGACATTTAACTCTTCGTTTTGCATCAAATATAACTAGTTATATTACACTTAAAGATCGCTAACTAGACATGTAAAGCACGTAAGAGCAAAACCAACGTATAATATTTTTCAATGGATATTTTATTGAAATTGACTATAATATTAATAACTTTCGAATAAATAGCGATTTAAAAAATGGATATTGCTGATTTTACTTCTACATTACTCTTCTAACTACAGATTTAAGAATGAAGCTTGAAGGTCTCTTAAATTTCTTCCAGGCCAAAAAGTCGTCATCGGCGGGCCTCCGCGAACCTGCCACTCCTCCAAACGGAAGCGCCTCCCTGCAGACAACCCTTTCCCCTCGCAGTGCACGACCTACGCCTCAATACGCTCAAACGGAACCTCATTGCATCGTAATCCGACATACTAAATAGAACAACGGTACCAACATGAGACTATGACGTACCAACACGAAGGTATTACTATAAATATACAAAAACTATAATTATTTTGCTAAAATTAATTTGTTTCGATGTCGCCGCAACACCACGTTCTACGAGCAATGTACGGAATTAGTAAACAATTATTTATGTGGCAAATTAACGGCGTTCTTTACTTTTTACATTTATTTAACTTTTAGAATTAACTATTTTTATTATGTCCTTTATTTTATGTGTATCATAAGCCGTTGTCACTGTGGACATGGCAACATTTAGCTTATACTTTGTAATGAACCATAGAGGTTAAAATATTTCATTACACTCAGATTAGAAACACCTTACAAATTGAACGTAAGTGACGCGATATAAACATCAAAGTGTCAATCGTAACCTAGCGCATTACAATCGCCCATTTTATGATTTGTTCCAATAAATTAACAAGATGCACATTCCGTTGCACAGAATATATTGTAGGTTAATATTAATATAAATTATTTAGGATTACCTCGAAACGTTTATGAACAAATTGTAGTGACTTGTAAAAAAAGTAGTAGGATAGTTTAAATAAATCCAACGATGCCTACATTTAGCAGACACACAACTATTTTTATATACCTAACACTTATATTTTTAGATTTTGCCCAGTAAGCAAATTTTAATAGTAATATCTTACAAAACGATATTGAGTTTTATTTATCATTTAGCCACATCAAAACTTCTCGCATTTTAAAACTTACAATTCGGACTTTTGCAAATCAAATTTTGAATTTCATTAACAACCTGAATTTGATTTGCGAAATACTCAATTTTGTGAAAAACTCTAAAATGTCATTATATAAAGGCGCTAAGATCTACTAGTAAAATGACAGCATCTAACAACCTTAAATAAACCGATGTTGGTATAAATACAACAAACTTTTATTATTTACGCGTTACAAAGCGATCGACGGGTACGACTTAACTGATTTAATATAAGATATGGCATAATAAATTTATACCCTCATCTGTATAACCTAAATTAAATAACAGATATTATTAGCCCCAGATTTAGCTCGGCAACCCCCTTGTCATTTATCAATGCACATATCTAATTATCTAGGTCCTGATCAAATAACAGATGAAGGTATAAATTTGTTATGCCGTATCTTACACCAATTTAATAAACCGTTGGAGTTGAATATGAGTATAGACTACAGCATGCCGAATCCTTTCGAGTAGCAGATGGCCTTCAAGAGCCTGTCTCGGAGTTTCTCTCTGCCGGCGTACTCGGGCAGAAGGAGGACGTTGAAGCAGGTGTGCGCTGTGGGCAGGCGGTCGGAGTCGGGCCCGTTCCTCGCGATCACCAGCTTGAGGTAGCTGAGCCCGCCGACGGGCACGCGGTCGGAGCCGGTGGTGAACTGCAGGAGCTTGCGCTTCTCTACGATGCACAGGTTGTGTACGATGCTCCAAAAGTCCTTGATTGTCTGAGACTCCGCAGAGTACCCGCCATCGTATTCGGTGGACTTTTCCAGCTCGTTGAAATCGAAATTCTGCAAGAATCAAAATAATAACATTAATCCACACCGACGCAGTAGTAGTAGTAGTAGTAGAGGGCTGCTTATCCGCAACTCCACGACTAGCGCGTATTTTGCGTGTGGCAGTCACCTTGCTGCCGCAGACGAGCGTCTCGACCTCCTCGGGGCGGAAGAGCGCGCTGAGCGGACTCTCGTCTGTCACCATCACGAAGCCGCGCCGGAACGCCTTGAACTGCGACTCCACCGACTTGTTCAGCAGAAAGTCCGCGTACAACTCCACAAATTCCTGCAACCGAAACAAACTATTAAAGCTACTCTTACTTTTAATATAAATAGGAGAGTATTGCAATGGACACTTACTAATAATAATAACACACACTTAAAATGAATACTGACAACGTTTACGTAGAATAAGAGAGAACATAGTAATAATCTATGTAATATATTAAAGGCGATGTATGTATGTATGTTCCCTATCTACTACCTATATATAATATCTCCCTACCTTCAGTCTATCTGAAATAGCTGGACCGATTTTCAAGAAATTTTCAAATGGCCTAGCCGGTGATCCTGTTGAATCCACTTAACTACTGCCAAGAAGAGTTTTGTTAATGGTAAGATAAAAACTCACCATTGTATTTGCCCTAAAGAGAATATAATGTTAAGGTTTTCTTCAGAAAGTTTTTTTTTACAGGTGGCAAATGAGCACGCGGTTCACCTAGTATTAAGTGCATTGCCTATCTTTAATGGAAATAGGAAGGAAAAAAGGCAATGTCCTTTCCTGTCCATCCCATCCTGCAAACAATTCAAATCTTCTTCTCCTGTTTTTATTACAAAAGGGTGGGAAGAGGAATAAGACCAGAAATAAACCTCCGGCATCTAACTCATCGGGTGAAACGCAGAATACTTCTACTTCAGATCTGTTATCTGTGAGGTTGTGGTATATCACCGACCTATTCATGCAACAAGACATTGTTGTTGCTCTACCACTGTCGCTACTGCTAGTTATACACGAATTAATAATTTATTCCAAAAATTATAATTTATTGTTAAAGCATACCTTCTTATTGGCTTGTGTAACAAATGTGCTGTCCCCGTCCTCCTTCAGGTCGTGGAATATGTTGTTACCAAACACATCCTTGTAGCATATCCTAAACGTCTGGTAGTACACTTCGTCTAAATCATCGCCAGTATAGTCTAGCATATCTTTCAGACCATTATACAAGATCTGAAACAAGAAAATTGTATTACTAATCATGACATCAAGATGCACTTGTTAGTTGCATTCACTAAAGCGCATTTGTGAATTGAAATTAGTACCAATAATTAAATAATAAATTGAAAGTGCAATTATATACATCAAATGTAATAAATATGTATATTGTATGTATTTAGGTGACTTGCACTATTACATTACCCACAACAATCTCTCGCTGTCGCTGAGATAAGTTGGCAGTTTTATCAGAGCAGTATGAGTTAAGTACTGTACTTATTTAATTGTCATCTTTGTAATTTATATTTTTGTTATGTACACAGTTGTAATAATCTATCTATTTACCTTCGATATATCAAAGAAAAAACTGACTGATTGATATACTAACTAGCCCAACTACTGGGTCTAAAGACTTTAGATTTTACATAGAGAATTCTATGTGGACGAGCAATAACAAAGGATTATTCTAAAATCATCCCCTATAGGTCTAAAGAAGTGGATGAAGGTTTGTAAGGAGAATAGATTAACCCAGATCTATACGATCAATCATTTCAATTAGCGTTCAGCTTAGGCTGGATATTCGACTGTAAAATTAAATTGCACGGCGAGTAAAACCGCGGGGCTTTGCTTGTAAATGAATAAATAAGCAGCTGTTGCTAAATCACTAACCATAAATATCAAGCACGTTGGAAACTAAACAACTCACAGGATTCCAATCGGCCAGGTCTTCGAAGGACCCCTTCCTCCCCATGAGTTTCCTGTACACAACCATGGGGAAATTGACCGCCAGGATGATGTTATTGTATATCGCCAGCCCGAGGACTATGCCGATCAATGTGAACTGCGCTTCAGTTTCGAATGACGTCGGATTAAACCTGCAAGTGATACATTTACTTTAGTGTCCTCATAGTATCATAAACAGAATCATCGCTACCTTTCATTCTTATATCTTAAACTCATTACTATAACTGTAACACTTATGAAATAATTAAGGTTATAAAGTTGCAAGATTTTAGTATATTTACCCCTATTAGATAATTCGGGCGATATCTATTATTAATTAGAAGCTTAACTTACAAATTAACTGACAAAATTATTAATAAATTTAATTTCATAAAAAAAACGACGGATGACAAGTCAGATACAAATTTCTGCTCTAATAAAATGTAAATTTAAATATGCGTTCTATATTATGTAGCATACTAACCAGACAGTATGCGAGTCCGCTTGCTGCGTGAACATGCCGTAGTCAGGGTTGAATATCTCCTCGATGATGAGCTGGAAGAACTCCTTGCTGACACCACCCTCGTCTACGCCCTGCTCACCTTCGAACTCCACCATCAACTGCTTCTTGAGATCTAGTGTTCGTTCCATTGCCACCATTTCCAGCTGCAGATAAATATTTTCGTTTTTATTTATCAATAACAAAAAAATGTTGAATTCTACTACCCAACCTGTGTAATTTGGACTAACTCTCCAATATCTTTCCACCTCTTTCCTCTGCGCGCAGCAGCGACACGCGCCGCTCCGAGTGCACGTAGGCTGTACAGGTACGTACCTCTACGAGCGCATCCGCTATGATGTGCGAGCGTCGCACGCGCAGGCGCAGGAAGGGCATGGGCGGTGCGGCGCCCACCACCGCGTGCAGCAGCGACACGCGCCGCTCCGAGTACATGCGGATTCGATTCTCGTAGTACAAGCCCAGGGACTTGGTGGCGGCCGTCAGAATGAATGGGTAGTTTAGGAATGCGAACTTCGTAGCTGTGGGAGATATATAATAGTTTTTATTGCGATGTATTCTTTTAACCCTAAGCAGTCGGTCAGTTCAGTCTTAAGACATTTAAAAAATTTGCTACGACGAATTCTTAGTAACACCACCAATATAACAGCAGGAAAAAAACGCATTCCTAATAATAAAAAGTAAAGCATCTGCCTGGGTTTGAACCCGCAACCTACACTACGTAAGTCGAGACCATTGCACATTCTTTGACCGCCATCTATTTGAGGTTTGGTATATCTCTCAACTGTTGTCTAATGCCAATGGATGATAACTTAAAGCTTAAAATTTAACTGTTAAATATTCTATATATGATTATAGTTTACCATTAAATATATTACTCACGGCTATTGACGTCAGTTTTATAACTGGCAAAGTCTATGTCCATTTCAATACTGTCACTGAGCGGCTCGTTGTAGAACTCCTCGAACGGCAGGTATGGCTTCCTCACGTCCAATTGGTTTAGATTCAGTTCAATGGCTGAAACATAGAAATTGTAAATAGCCTGTAATCAAATTTTTTACAGAAAATCTGTTTAGGATAAATATCTATTTCTTTTATTGGGTAATAGGGAATGTTTGTAGGGTCTGTGATAGTTCTGAAATTTGTAACTTAAGTTTTTAGCAATTAGCTCCATAACAAAATCACTTATTAAAGGCAGTCAATATAATCTATTGTACATTAATAAAAATTAAGTTAAGTCATTATACGGTTTTATTTAGCTTGCCTTGTTTGTTATTTGGGTCAAATTTACTAGTTGAGTTTTTTAAAGTAATACTATGTTTTTTTAATTATTTTAAATATGCTCATCACAAAAACACAGGCCTAGGTTCCTCGTTGATAAAAGAGCTGTCTATTGGTGAAAGCATTTTCGAAATCGGTTCAGTACTTTGAGTTTAAATAAATAAATAAATATGCGCTTACGCCCGTAACCCGGAGGGGTAGGCAGAGATCATGGATTTCCATTTGGCGCGATCCTGGCACACCTCTCTCGCTTCTTCCACATTCATACATCTACGCATGCATGCTCGTCGGTTATGGGTGCTCCTTGTATCGCCTTTTTTTAGTAAGCCATTAATCTGATCGATATAAGTTCTCCTAGGGCGTCCCCTACCAACACTGCCACTCACTTTTGCAACATAAATTTGTTTTGTTATTCTCTCTTCATTCATCCCTTCAACATGCCCGAACCACCGAAGCATACCTTTCTCAATTCTAGTCATAATGTCCACTTTTAAGCCACACTTTTTCCTTATAATGCCTTCATAGACACATTCTGACTCCTCACTACTGTACCTATAGCCCCATTCATTTTATTTCCCGCACTCACTCGTCGTTCAAAATCTTTAACATGCCTACCATCTCTACTAAACATACACCCCAAATACACGAACTCTTCCACCTGTTCCACTACATCCATCCGTTAACCTTTATTTCAATTATTGTCTTACTTTGTTCTCTTTCAAACACCATTACTTTCGTCTTATCCACATTCATCTTCATACCTTTACCATCTAGTGAATCAGTAACTACATTCAGCATAAGTTGTAAGTCCTCTGCTGATGACGCAAGCACAACCTGGTCATCAGCATACAAGAGACATTTTACAACTAACTCACCCATTCTTAATCCTTACTTTGAGTTTATCCGGAACTAATAATCTCCTAATCTCTTATCTTATCTTATTAGCATTAATAACTCTCATCTAAATTGTTGTTATATACTCTATATTAAATGCTATGTTACATCGAAATGTGCTTAAATTACTAGATGGACAAAAAGATATTTATACCTAAAGGATCCTCTGGTAGTGACTGTTTAGAAGTCTTCATGGAGGACAGCGGCAGAAGGTCGTGCAAGGCGTCTCCCAGCGGGTCCAGCTGACTCGCTATCACCACAGGTTCCTCCTGTTGAGCATTCTGCTCCACTTCGCCAGCTAACATGTTAGCGTAGTATACTATCTGTGAAATAATAATAAAAAAAACAGATTACATTAAGAACACCCTGTATAAATGTATGTCCACAAATCATTTGGAATTATGAAAGTTCTAGAAATTAATCAGCTATTCTATAAACCGCTAATGAAAATTGATAACAGTGTAAATTAATCATTTAGTACTGCAATATAAATCGCCCTAACAATATGATAATAAAGTCGCCTTTGTCTCTGGCTAAATGCATATTTAACAATCTTTGAAGCAGACTTTCTGATGTGACTATGTATTAAAAATAATAAGGCAAATAGTTAACATTCGATCTAGACATAGAAATAGACTGCGCTTGTTTTAAGATAAAATTAAAATTATTTATTGCTCGTGTATAATGATACATAATCATTGACCTAGGAGTCCTATTCAAATGCCCTTAACATTGTTTAACAATCGATTATTTGACTTTCTATTGCATAAATGTTACTATAATGTTAAGCATTTCCTAGAAGATAACCAAAAAATCTTAATGAAATGAATTATTGACAACTTATATTGAGAATACCATACTCAAGGTAATATCAAATTTAAAATTTAAATTCACTATAATATTTGCACACCATACATGGCAGAATGCGTTTGTACACTGATCCACTAATATTGAGAATACCATACTCAAGGTAATATCAAATTTAAAATTTAAATTCACTATAATATTTGCACACCATACATGGCAGAATGCGTTTGTACACTGATCCACTAATATTGAGAATACCATACTCAAGGTAATATCAAAATTTAAATTTAAATTCGCTATAATATTTGCACACCATACATGGCAGAATGCGTTTGTACACTGATCCACTAATATTGAGAATACCATACTCAAGGTAATATCAAAATTTAAATTTAAATTCACTATAATATTTGCACACCATACATGGCAGAATGCGTTTGTACACTGATCCACTAATATTGAGAATACCATACTCAAGGTAATATCAAATTTAAAATTTAAATTCACTATAATATTTGCACACCATACATGGCAGAATGCGTTTGTACACTGATCCACTAATATTGAGAATACCATACTCAAGGTAATATCAAATTTAAAATTTAAATTCACTAAAATATTTGCACACCATACATGGCAGAATGCGTTTGTACACTGATCCACTAATATTGAGAATACCATACTCAAGGTAATATCAAATTTAAAATTTAAATTCGCTATAATATTTGCACACCATATATGGCAGAATGCGTTTGTACACTGATCCACTAATATTGAGAATACCATACTCAAGGTAATATCAAATTTAAAATTTAAATTCGCTATAATATTTGCACACCATACATGGCAGAATGCGTTTGTACACTGATCCACTAATATTGAGAATACCATACTCAAGGTAATATCAAATTTAAAATTTAAATTCGCTATAATATTTGCACACCATACATGGCAGAATGCGTTTGTACACTGATCCACTAATATTGAGAATACCATACTCAAGGTAATATCAAATTTAAAATTTAAATTCACTATAATATTTGCACACCATACATGGCAGAATGTGTTTGTACACTGATCCACTAATATTGAGAATACCATACTCAAGGTATATCAAATTTAAAATTTAAATTCACTATAATATTTGCACACCATACATGGCAGAATGCGTTTGTACACTGATCCACTAATATTGAGAATACCATACTCAAGGTATATCAAATTTAAAATTTAAATTCACTATAATATTTGCACACCATACATGGCAGAATGCGTTTGTACACTGATCCACTAATATTGAGAATACCATACTCAAGGTATATCAAATTTAAAATTTAAATTCACTATAATATTTGCACACCATACATGGCAGAATGCGTTTGTACACTGATCCACTAATATTGAGAATACCATACTCAGGTATATCAAATTTAAAATTTAAATTCACTATAATATTTGCACACCATACATGGCAAAATGCGTTTGTACACTCATCCACTAATATTGAGAATACCATACTCAAGGTAATATCAAATTTAAAATTTAAATTCACTATAATATTTGCACACCATACATGGCAGAATGCGTTTGTACACTGATCCACTAATATTGAGAATACCATACTCAAGGTAATATCAACATTTAAATTTAAATTCACTATAATATTTGCACACCATACATGGCAGAATGCGTTTGTACACTGATCCACTAATATTGAGAATACCATACTCAAGGTAATATCAAATTTAAAATTTAAATTCACTATAATATTTGCACACCATACATGGCAGAATGCGTTTGTACACTGATCCACTAATATTGAGAATACCATACTCAAGGTAATATCAAATTTAAAATTTAAATTCGCTATAATATTTGCACACCATACATGGCAGAATGCGTTTGTACACTCATCCACTAATATTGAGAATACCATACTCAAGGTAATATCAAATTTAAAATTTAAATTCACTATAATATTTGCACACCATACATGGCAGAATGCGTTTGTACACTGATCCACTAATATTGAGAATACCATACTCAAGGTAATATCAAAATTTAAATTTAAATTCACTATAATATTTGCACACCATACATGGCAGAATGCGTTTGTACACTGATCCACTAATATTGAGAATACCATACTCAAGGTAATATCAAATTTAAAATTTAAATTCACTATAATATTTGCACACCATACATGGCAGAATGCGTTTGTACACTGATCCACTAATATTGAGAATACCATACTCAAGGTAATATCAAATTTAAAATTTAAATTCACTAAAATATTTGCACACCATACATGGCAGAATGCGTTTGTACACTGATCCACTAATATTGAGAATACCATACTCAAGGTAATATCAAATTTAAAATTTAAATTCGCTATAATATTTGCACACCATATATGGCAGAATGCGTTTGTACACTGATCCACTAATATTGAGAATACCATACTCAAGGTAATATCAAATTTAAAATTTAAATTCGCTATAATATTTGCACACCATACATGGCAGAATGCGTTTGTACACTGATCCACTAATATTGAGAATACCATACTCAAGGTAATATCAAATTTAAAATTTAAATTCGCTATAATATTTGCACACCATACATGGCAGAATGCGTTTGTACACTGATCCACTAATATTGAGAATACCATACTCAAGGTAATATCAAATTTAAAATTTAAATTCACTATAATATTTGCACACCATACATGGCAGAATGCGTGTGTACACTGATCCACTAATATTGAGAATACCATACTCAAGGTAATATCAAATTTAAAATTTAAATTCACTATAATATTTGCACACCATACATGGCAGAATGCGTTTGTACGCTGATCCACTAATATTGAGAATACCATACTCAAGGTAATATCAAAATTTAAATTTAAATTCACTATAATATTTGCACACCATACATGGCAGAATGCGTTTGTACACTGATCCACTAATATTGAGAATACCATACTCAAGGTAATATCAAATTTAAAATTTAAATTCACTATAATATTTGCACACCATACATGGCAGAATGCGTTTGTACACTGATCCACTAATATTGAGAATACCATACTCAAGGTAATATCAAATTTAAAATTTAAATTCGCTATAATATTTGCACACCATACATGGCAGAATGCGTTTGTACACTCATCCACTAATATTGAGAATACCATACTCAAGGTAATATCAAATTTAAAATTTAAATTCACTATAATATTTGCACACCATACATGGCAGAATGCGTTTGTACACTGATCCACTAATATTGAGAATACCATACTCAAGGTAATATCAAATTTAAAATTTAAATTCACTATAATATTTGCACACCATACATGGCAGAATGCGTTTGTACACTGATCCACTAATATTGAGAATACCATACTCAAGGTAATATCAAATTTAAAATTTAAATTCACTATAATATTTGCACACCATACATGGCAGAATGCGTTTGTACACTGATCCACTAATATTGAGAATACCATACTCAAGGTAATATCAAATTTAAAATTTAAATTCGCTATAATATTTGCACACCATACATGGCAGAATGCGTTTGTACACTGATCCACTAATATTGAGAATACCATACTCAAGGTAATATCAAATTTAAAATTTAAATTCACTATAATATTTGCACACCATACATGGCAGAATGCGTGTGTACACTGATCCACTAATATTGAGAATACCATACTCAAGGTAATATCAAATTTAAAATTTAAATTCACTATAATATTTGCACACCATACATGGCAGAATGCGTTTGTACGCTGATCCACTAATATTGAGAATACCATACTCAAGGTAATATCAAAATTTAAATTTAAATTCACTATAATATTTGCACACCATACATGGCAGAATGCGTTTGTACACTCATCCACTAATATTGAGAATACCATACTCAAGGTAATATCAAATTTAAAATTTAAATTCACTATAATATTTGCACACCATACATGGCAGAATGCGTTTGTACACTCATCCACTAATATTGAGAATACCATACTCAAGGTAATATCAAATTTAAATTTAAATTCACTATAATATTTGCACACCATACATGGCAGAATGCGTTTGTACACTCATCCACTAATATTGAGAATACCATACTCAAGGTAATATCAAATTTAAAATTTAAATTCACTATAATATTTGCACACCATACATGGCAGAATGCGTTTGTACACTCATCCACTAATATTGAGAATACCATACTCAAGGTAATATCAAAATTTAAATTTAAATTCACTATAATATTTGCACACCATACATGGCAGAATGCGTTTGTACACTCATCCACTAATATTGAGAATACCATACTCAAGGTAATATCAAATTTAAAATTTAAATTCACTATAATATTTGCACACCATACATGGCAGAATGCGTTTGTACACTCATCCACTAATATTGAGAATACCATACTCAAGGTAATATCAAATTTAAAATTTAAATTCGCTATAATATTTGCACACCATACATGGCAGAATGCGTTTGTACACTCATCCACTAATATTGAGAATACCATACTCAAGGTAATATCAAATTTAAAATTTAAATTCACTATAATATTTGCACACCATACATGGCAGAATGCGTTTGTACACTGATCCACTAATATTGAGAATACCATACTCAAGGTAATATCAAATTTAAAATTTAAATTCACTATAATATTTGCACACCATACATGGCAGAATGCGTTTGTACACTGATCCACTGTAAGACCACTTGTAACATATTCTTGCAAAGAAACTATTTAATAGATATTTATTACCTCCTACTTTAAGTAATATTTTAGTAGCGATATTATAAAAAAAAATTAAATCGTTAAAATAAAAGTTCTTACTTTCATGAGCTTCGTGGCCTTAGTAACACAGTCATCATCCTGCACTTGATAAAGCCTTGAATAGTTAGTTGATACCACTCTCAGTGTTATGAGTTGCTGCAAGGCCTCTAGGATGTGACGCAGACTCTCTTTGCAGTACTGCGACCACATGCGCACGATCTTCGCTTGCGCTGAAATATTACGCACATATGAAACTCACCATGTCTTCATGTTTAAGGAGAACTAAAAATAAAATTTTAAATGAAACAGTATAGATAAAATAATGTAATTACTAGGACTGGAAAAGTGAGGTGTAATATCCTTTTGTAAAAGTTTGATTTTGCAAATTTATAACAACTCCTGATATCATTATGTAACAATTATTTGAAGGAAAATGCACCTTTGATAGGCAAATATTCAACGGCATGACAAAGTGTGGGCAAAGCGACCTCCAGATAATCGCTGCAGCCAATGTCGGGCACCTCGAAAGCAATCACAAAGCAGACCACCAGATCCTCAATCGCCATATTCTTACTTATCTCCAGGTCAATCTTAAGGTGTATAGCCAATGTTTCCATTGACGAGACCAGCACTGAGCTGTAGTATTTTGATGGCACCTGTAATACTCACAAAAGTTTAATGTTGGAGGGATTATAAAAATTAGTCACATTTAGTATTACATAAAACAAAAAAACATAAAACCAATCTCTCCACTTTAAAATAGTACATTTCATATGATATTATTTAAATTATATTACATTTAGTAAGAAACAAATGTTATTTAGTACAAATGTCAAATATGCTTACTTTAGCCAGGTACTGGAATGCTCTATGACACGAGGCCACATCAAATTCAGGCCCCATCACACTGTCTACGTCTTTATCTGGATCACTCGATGAGCACATGGCTTTTGTTTCTTTATCTAAAAAAATGAATATATTTCCATTGATAGTGTTATTTAAAAATGCATCTGGTCAGTGGTTCTTAAGGTTGACTGGGCTCCTCCGACCCAACATACAAAAATGTTCAATCTCGGGAGCCACCTATTGGCTGTCATAGAAAAATGGAAATAGCCTCTAGTTTAGCCATGTGTTCATAGAGACAACACAGCCTTCTTGGCTCAGTCAGTTGCATTTTACATTTTAAGGCATACTAAATATTTGCTGGAGACCCACAGTTTGGGAATCTCTGATCAAGGTAATTAAAAAATAATTGTTTTGTACACATACCCCCTTTAACATCTCCCTCAGTTTTTTCATCATTCTCAGTGACTTTGCGCCGAAATGATTTAGCTAGTACATAAGGCTGCCGGAACGCTGAGCTCAGCGCCCATATCAACTTCTGTGCCACCTGGCTCTGCAGGCATTCGTCACACAGCTGACGCATTCGCTCCTCCGTTAAAGGTCCGCTATCTAATCACAACAATTTTACATTATCAATAAATTAGTAGTTATTGTGTAAATATTTTTATTCATTTCCTTTTTTGATATGTCCTTTATTATGTCTGAGATCTTAAGAAAGTATGAGCTTCTAAGAATATATAAGGTCTAGTGTTTCCAAGCTGAAACCGCTTTTTAGTGGCAGAATCAGTACCAGCAAGTACTGTTTAATTTATTGACTATAGGCAAATTAATGTATGGAAGTGAGAGTGTGGATTTGGAAGGAAAAGCATGATAGTCGAGTTAATGTCATTGAGATGCGATCCTAGATGGTGTGACTTTGAATGATAGGGTTAAAAATAGCATTATAAGGGAAAAGTGTGGCTTAAAAGTGACTAGAATTGAGAAAGATATGCTTCGGTGGTTCAGGCATGTTGAAAGGATGAATGAAACGAGAATAACAAAACAAAGTTATGTTGCAAAAGTGAGTGGCAGTGTTGACGCCCTATCACTTACACCAATCAGATTAAATACTCATTGAAACAGGGCGATATAAGGAGCACCCATAACCGACGACCATGCATGCGTAGATGTATGAATGTGGAAGAAGCGAAAGAGGTATGCCAGGATCACGTTTAATGAAAATTCATGATCTCTGCCTACCCCTCTGGGTTACGGGCGTGAGCGCATATTTATTTTATTTCTATAGGAAAAGTAACATCATCTCCGAGAGCAGCAGCGTGATGTTCTTCTACTACCCTACTTTTTGCTCTAAAATATATGGAACTCTTATATACACTGTCGGACAAAAGTTTGAGACCACTTTGTACACAGGTTATAATTTGCAAAATATTTTAAATCTGCGTATGATAACATAACAATATGAACACTTGTGTAATCTACTAATCATTTTGAATGTCTAAACACCATTTCTCTTATCTTTTACACAATGACTATGCCATAAATGGGCATTGTTTATTTACCACAGATGAGCCGCGTAAGGACCAGGTGTTGCAATTGTCATTATATTATATGGCGGCTCCCTTGTGCTTGTTTGGTTATTGTTTTGCGTTGATAAATATTTAGGAATACTTTAAGCCATAAATCCTATAGCATGGCTACTTAAGGAGTTAGTCTTGGTTAAATCTATTCAGTGTGAACTACTGTTTTGTCAAGTGAAGATCTCCAAAAATGGGAGAAGTCCGTGAAATCTCCAGTGAAACTCGTTCCGCCATCGTTACTCTATACGACGAAGGCAAGTCTGAACGAGAAATTGCCGCTAAGCTGAAGTTATCGAAGACTTGTGTTCATAACGCAATAACTCGATACAAGACAACCGGCAGTCATCAAGACCTACCACAGAAGTGGTTGCTCTCGGCCTCCGCGACCCGAGCGGCCCGAGCGCTCTGTTGTCTCTGTTGTCAACAATGAAGTTGTCTTCGCTAGACAACTTCATTGTTGTAACAAGCAAGCGTAATAGACGTTTAACAGCACCAGAAATTCGAGCTGAACTCAATAAAACTCGACCGGAACCTGTATCATTGACAACAGTAAAGAGAAGACTTCGAGATGCCAATTTGTTTGGTCGCGTAGCTGTTCGTAAACCACTGTTACGGACACAAAACAAAAAGAAACGTCTGCAGTGGGCTCTTACTCATCGATATTGGACTGAAGAAGACTTTAAAAAAGTTCTTTGGACTGATGAATCAAAGTTCGAAATATTCGGTTCGAAAAGAAGAGTTTTTGTACGTCGTAGTGCCGAAGAAAAGATGTTGCCAGACTGTGTAGTGCCAACAGTCAAACATGGTGGAGGCTCTATTATGGTCTGGGGATGTTTGGCTATGGGACCGGAGATTCGGTTAAAATTGAAGGAATAATGAAAAAGGAGCAGTACAAAGAGATACTGGAGCGAAACGCTGTTCCTTCCGGGCTACGTTTGATTGGAGATGGATTCATTTTCCAACAAAATAATGATCCAAAACATAGTTCTAAACTATGCAGGGGATATTTAGAGGACAAAGAGACGGAAGGAGTTTTGCAAAACATGGAGTGGCCCCCTCAGAGTCCGGATCTCAATCCGATAGAGCTTCTGTGGGAGGAGATGAACAGAAATGTCCGTAGTCATCGTCCGACGTCAAAAGAAGACCTCTAGAGAGTTGGAACAATGTTTCACAAGAAACTATCAATAAACTAATAGCCTGGTATCCAAGATTGGTCCAAAAAGTTATAAAAAGTAAGGGAAGATTTTTCGACAAAAAGTTAGTTTAAATCATATATTTTTTTTATTAATAATAATGGCAATTATTGTAGTTTTCAAATTATTTTATGTTACATAAAAAGTTCCCTATTTAATAAGGTAAATAAATAATTTGTAGAGCACTCACTTTTGGAGCTTTATTCAATATTGTAATTTTTTCAAGGTGGTCTCAAACTTTTGCCTGACAGTGTAAGATTGGATCTAGTACATAACAGCTTGTTATTCAGAATGGTCTTTGCCTGTCACAATCACAATTCAGACATTCAACATTAGGGGTCGGAAACAGGCGGACCACCATACATTGTTAATTATATGTAGCCAATTCGTTAGAAAGTTCATGTGTCTTTTCTTTTAACCTGGATAATTTTTTCAACTCTACTCAAACCCCACTTAAAAATATTTTCCAACTCCTGTTCTACATTATTATTACAATCCAAGTTTCGCAAGAACACTTATTAAAGCAATTGATAACCTAAGGTAGAACACTTACAAGTGGATCTAACGTCTTTATATTCAATTTGTGGTGTCATTATTTGACTAGATTCATGATCCGTTCCTTTACCTTGGCTGTCTTCATGGTCTTTTTTTGATGACAAAAACTCCCTCCTTTGGCTAATGTCGGTTGTTCTAACTTTTATATTAGATGTGCCACATGTGCTGCATTACGGAAAAAACGTATATTAATAAAAATTCTTAAACATATGAAATAAGATCAAATTTGTTAGTCATTATCAGAATTAATGCTACCACAGAATAACATTTCTTGTGTTCAAAGGATACTGCAGCTAAAATAAGTGAAATATTAAATAATTGAAGAGCTATGGAGCAGCTAGCAGGGTTGACTAGAGAAGTATGAGCTATCTTAATAAGAATGCACTATTTAAATATTATGGTATTATTTATTTTGTGCAAGTGACAACTCTGATATGTAATAGCTGCGATATGATTAAAGAATGCATTCATCATTGTGAAAACCCATTACAATAATGGGGAGTTTCACTGATTTTCAGGACATTAACATAATGTGTCTCACACTGCACCGCAGTGTCTGTATACAGGGTTAAATATAGGCTCACCGGGATCGCTCACGGATATCGTCAGCTACATACATCTCATCAGGTTGCTGGGATTCTTTGACGAGCTGCTTTTGTTAGATTGGTCTATATCCCACCCACACGCAAAATACGCGCTAGTTGTTCAGTTACGAAAAATAGCCCGGCACTAACTGACCTAACATGTTAACAATTTTATGAAACAAGTATATTATAATTGAAGGCCTTCTTAACATTGCACTAGAAGGAAAAATTGTTCCTGTAAATGACAGGGTTGCCGAGAATGTTAATTAAACAGTTACTTTTCAAAGAAAGAACCCCATCTACACCACAGCAAGTGTTAGTTTTAACATGTTTACTTAGTAGCTCAAGCCCACTGACCATACAAAACTTCGACAGTTCCCTTAATGAGTGGGCAAAGTAAAGTAAATGTCAGTTTTGCTAAAAAAAAACATCTTCACGGAATGTGCAAGAGTGACTTGAGATACAAGGTCCATTTTCTTGACATTTAATTCCATACCTAATCAAAACATGTACTAACAAAAATACATGTAAAACTATTTAAAGCAATAAAATATCACAATTTCCTCAAAAATATTTGTGTTTCATTTTTTAATTAAAAAGTGCAGTCTTATTCAAACAGCCTATTTAATCACTATAGAGCAGTGGTGGGCTCCAACACAGCAAACAAAAATTCTCAATCTTGGGACCCACTTCTTGGCCGTCTTAGAAAGATGGTTACATATAGCCACAAACTAGAATGTCCTAATTTCAACAATGCTGTCCAGCTGGTTGTCCCAACAAATGCTATATTAGGGCCCACTCAATATTTACTTATATTTTGAGAATGTGTGCCATAGAAAATACCACTTTGAAGTAAATATTTTATTCTTTGAGATTTGGCCAAGTACATAGTATTTCCAATCCTTTTTTCTACAATTACAATTTTTCTGCATGTTGCCAATCCTTAAGAGTATAGAGGTTGTCTTAACATCAAGTGAACAAATTTTTCAGCAATTGCAATACTTAACCACAAAGTTTTTGCTTTGTTTATTGGTTTTGACAGAATAATATGGTGAACCTCATGGTAAGCTCACCCATAACAATATTGTTATAGATAGGCCCACCTTTGGATACATGTTAACTAGTCTTCTACATTAGTGGAATAAATAAGTATTTCATACAACAAATATTTACCTGGAATTTGAATCACTGGTGTTGGTATCAGTGCGAGGAACTTTATTTGGATGCCTGTCACAAAGAAGTGCCTCCTTTTTTTCTGCTAATTTTATAGCTACTGCTGCAGCTTCATTGGCCGTAAGCTGCTCAGCCTAAAAACAAATTTAACTTTCAATTACGTCAACAAACAATAAAATATACTGTTTATAAACACAAAGTGTGACTTTTTATTGCCTACTATTATATTCTTTTGGAAATATTTGACTTCAACTTATAGCAATAGTGCTTGTTGCTTACTACCATAATAATTATGATCAAATTTTACCTTTTTTAAGTTTGTTAAAAGTACAATTATATCACTTTAGTACTTATAACAAACAATAATCTAAGTTTACCTTACGACTTGATGCACAAAATTGATTGTCGCAATCTGGATTTCCGCAGCCCTCAAGTAGCTGATAGAAATATCTCTCAATCAGCTCCTTTGCTGCACGCTTCATGATGTCTTGAGTGCTACCAAGCACTGGATTCACACATAAAACTGGCTGAGATTGTTCTTCTGTAACGGTGTTTGGGGTTGAGTTATCGTTTGACGATGATGCTTCGCTCCCCCTTAAAATTTAAAATAAGTATAGGCATATTTTGTCAGTGGTAGAGTCCGCAACAACAACATCTGTTGCATGAATGGGCCGGCTCAACCGGTGAAATACCACAACCTCACAGAAAACAGGCGTAAAGTAGAGTATTCTACGTTTCATCTGATGAGTGAGGTGCCAGAGGCCCAATTCTAGTTCTCTTCCCCTTCCCACCCTTTTCTTATAAGGATAGGATGGGAAGGGGGAAGAAACATGACGGTGGAGGGGATGTATAGAATTTGGAAATAGCCATTTGCTGTTTGTCCCCTCCTCTGACCATTAAAGGTGGGCAATGCATCTGCAACTCATTGGTTAGTTGCAGGATGTCTATGGGTAACAATCACTTGACATCGGGTGAACCGCTTGTTCGTTTGCCACCTAGTACTATTAAAAAAAAATTGTAATTTGGAACTTACTCAACAAAGAGCGAAATTAGCAAGTAATGGTTAACCTAAGGAATTATCTTTTTGGTAGTGCGCATAACTAAAGCATAGCAATCGCTACAAATCTTAGTAACAAAAGCTTATTCTTATACATAATATAAAATATGGTAATCACGTATTAGAATTATAAATTTAAATGAAAAATAATGAGAAATAAAATTACCTTGAAGCTTCGTCAATTTCGCTTTTTGAGTTCATAGAAATTTATGATATCCAATGCTATATAATTCCTCCAGACGAATAATATACATGCAGGTGTATAAAACGAAACATTCGACAATTATTTTACGTTAGCACAATGTTTTAACAAAACAAATTATGCACCTCCACCTCTACCTAGTTGTAGGTGCAGAAAAAATACCATCAACCATCAATTGCCAATTGTCAAAGAGTTTAGAGTCTTCCAAGACAAAGAGAATGAAATGAAAGGAGAAAACTACGTTAATAAGAGGGTTAACTACAAGCCAAAAAAATTATGTAAATTTGGCATAAATTCTCAACCAACCAATTAGCAAATACTAATTATTTATACCGTCGAATTTTCTGTCATACGAGGAAAAACGATGCTACCAAAATAACGAGCTAAATAGTAAAGAACCCACGCTAGGCCATCCATATTCAAGCGAAATTAAGGGTTGTGAACGATTCTCAAATAAACTTTATAATTCAATATTTGAAGTAACTTTACATTTGAGTTCAATGTTGAATCATTTAAAATTGGGATTTTTATTCCGCAAAATTAAACTTTAACATGGCCTTAAAAGTATTTATCGTAAAAGTATTTTCCGTTAAAAGATTATTTATATATACATTACTGTATATACTTATACTTCTTACGAAGCTGAACCCCACGGCTTAACCCGATACAGAATTTAAATTAACTGTCAAAAGTTCCAGCCTAGGTTTAACTCTATTTAATATGATTAATCATAGATATGAGGTCAACTTACATTGGTTTATATTATTCTCTCAGTAGGCATGCTAAAGATTTTGAACGACGAGTAAATGCGGGAAATAAAATGAATAGGCTATATGTACAGTATTAAGGAGTCAGAACGTATCTCTGAAGGCTCGTCTGGTACTACACAATGCTGTACTAGTTACTAGTACTTTATTGTATAAAGGTAAAAGCTGGCTGGAAAAGCATGCTAGTAGAATTAATATCGTTGAAATGGTAAGTATGTTAGGCGTGACATTTAATGATAGGATTAAAAATAGCATTATAAGTGAAAAGTGTGGCTTAAAAGTGGATGTTGTGACTGGAATTTAGAAAGGTATGCTTCGGTGGTTCGGGCATGTTGAAAGGATGAATGAAAAGAGAATAACGAAAGAAGTTTATGTTGCTAGGAGAACATATATCAAATTACTGGCTTATTAAAAAAGGGCGCTATAAGAAGAAACGAGAGGGGTGTGCCAGGATCCAGTCAAATGGAAATCCATGATCTCTGCCTACCCTTCTGGGTTAAGTGTATGAGCGCATATTTATTTAGTTTCATTCGGTGTGTATATGTATCTGTTGAAATTTACAGTGTCCGGAAGTGACGTGTAAAACGTAAGACAGTTTCGTCTCTTCTCTCTTCTCGGAAATAAGAAGATTTAACCCAACTTATTTATATACAAAATTAGTTTATTAGCTTGACAACCAGAAGGCTTCAAAGTTGATGAAAATTCTTTAATTCTTTCAACTTTTAACTTTCTGTTTAACTATCCTTATCCTGTATAATATATCACTCGGATTTTTTTCTGGATAGCTTATTTAGAAGATTTTATCTTCCGTATAAAAAAATGATTTAGGAAATAGTTAAGTCCCAAATATATTTCTTTATATACACGGCTTGGCCTGTATATCGAGCAAATCATCATAGTACACGAAATACCTCGAAGTGGAATACAGATCAATACGATCCTGAGCGAAAATATCACGTGCATTTGCTTTAATAAAAAAACATACTACTGACATTCTTTTACACACGCACAGGCCTTACACTTACTACTTACAGAAAAATAAATTCACTTCTTCTTCTTCTAATTGCCCTCAACGCATACTTCAGAGCTTGGGGATACATCCGGTTATCGATGAGAAACGCAATAAGAATAATGCCGAGTGTATTTCGTAGGTTTCTAATTTAACGACCTGAGGCACGAATCCATATTTCAGATTTACGAATTTAAGCACTTTTATTAATAAAGGACAAAACTCTGTACCTGCGTTTTCAACAATTATTTTTAGTTTATAAATTATCACTTTTAGTTTATTACGCATTACCACACTAATTAGGGTAATTTTCCAATATCACATCTGGTATTCCTAAATTTTTAAAACTAAACATCAAATTCAAATTGGCGGACATACTTAGTGAACGGCAATTTAAGGCTACTAAATAACTTACTAATAAAATAACTTAATTACTTCTACATTTCTTGTACGTTTCTGTACAAATCAAGGATTAATTTAACTAGAAATCGTACTTACGAATGAAAGGTTATATTTTCGGATTACCGTTCACTATGGCTTTTGCAGTTTAATAATCCATGTTAATTTGATAATAATAATTACGAGCAAAGAAATAAGTGTAATATTTCACAAATAATTACAAAGTTTATACGTAACATCTCACTGTGTTGGCCACAATTTTATTTGTGACCAACGAAGAAAGTGAAATCTCTGACAGGGAAAATAAATATTCGACTTCTTTCTCTTTCCTAGCAGAGTTTGTATACTGCAATCTCGTTAACTTACGTGACGTCATTGTATGGCAAATGCAAATCCAGAGAATACTTGATCCTCGAAATGAAATGTGCAAATGTGTAATTGCGACCTGGGAGCTTGTGAGATGTCGGTGAGTGAAATGAAGTGAAGTGAACATAACGTCACAGACAGAACGTGTTTGAGTTTGACGTAAACGTAAAGGCCATAGGAGTGAAGGAGGGGGACAGACACGACGACGAGGCAATACTTATACTTACTACTTTTATTCCCAATAAAAATTAACATACGTCCTAAGTCTGCTTTTCACATGATAGAAATCATAAAACACACGAAAATTAAACACTATATTACAGATATTGTCACTTAATATATTAAGTACCACAACAATATGGGGAAAGCAAAAAAAGGAAAGAAGAATCTGGCTGGGGATGATGGGTAAATATCTCATTTTTGAAGAAGTTTGTGACTACACTTTATTGCAGTGACTTTAAAAATAATTATTTTCAGTGCCAGCGATATCGAAACAACCAACATTGATACCCTTAAGCCGGCGCCTAATAAAGGAAAGAAGTAAGTGTTATAGGTTATTTTATTATTTTTTATTCCAAATTTAGACGAAAAATACTAAATGCTGTCATTTGCTTATTTTATTTTAGGGTTTGTAAGGGTCTTTCGCATATAATGCTAAAACCACGTACTGTTTAACATATATTTCGATATCAAATGTCCATTGTCATTTATTGTGATGTGAAAGCTAAAAAAAATTATATCGTAACTAAAGATTTAATTAAATTTTAGATTCAGTATTGAATCAGATGAGAGTGAAGGTGAAAAACCAAAAACTAAAACAAAGGGTAAGAAAGTAGTAGATTCTGATGTAAAGGAAGTCACAAAGAGTATTAAGAATGTAACCATTTCCAACAAGATTCATAAAAAGAAGCAAGATATCAGTAGCGAAGGTAAGTTTGTCATTTTATACCATACTATTATCAAATTCATCTAAATAAAATCTAATAGTAACCTAAATGACCAAAAAAATATGTTTTAAATTATTTTTCTAGATGAGTCAGATGTGGATCTGGAGCAAAAGCCCAAGAAAAGCAAGAAAAAAGAGGAGAAAAGTGCATTTTCTTTATTGGAGATTGAAGATTCAGGAGAATCAGCCCCTGAAGCACCTCCTTCTTCTGATGATGAAAAACCAGTTCAGAAACAACAAAAGAAACCTGCACTTGAAAAAAAAGAACCAGCTGCTAAGAAAGGAAAAAAAGCAAAAAGAAAGAAAGATGATAGTGATGAAGATTTAGAAAAAGTTCTAGCAGAACTTGAAATGGAATATGCTGGAGTTAAAACTGAACCAACACCTGCCCTCGTAGAGGAGAAACCACAAGAAGAAGTTGAAGATAAATCTAAAAATAAGAAAAAGAGCATAAAAGATGAGCTTGGAAGTAAAAAAGAAGAAACTGTTGTGGATGAAAAAGATAGTGATAATGAAAATGATATTACAATTAAAACTGCTGCACAAAAAAAGAAAGAAAAGAAGGAACGTGAGAAGATAAAAAAGCTAGAAGCTAAAAAGAAAGATAAGGAACACGATCCTAAGAAAGATGTCAATGATAGTAAAGCATCTGCAAAAGTTTCTGAGACTAAAGTGGATGTTAAGTCAACAGAAAGTCAAGTTATCAAAGAAGAATCAAAGGGAACTGAAGAGGAAAAGGATAAAGATGCAGAGGGAGATACCCCTGTAACTGAAGGAAAGAAAAAGAAAAAAGGTGATAAAGCTGAAAAAGATGATAAAACTAAGAAGGGACCTACTAAAAAGACTATTGCGGCTATGCAAGAAGCATTGAAAAAGGTTAAAGAGGAAGAGGAAAGGCTCAAGAAAGAAGAAGAAGAAAGGATAAAGCAAGAAGAGGAACGTGAGCAGCAAAGACTTGAAGCCATTAGATTAGAAAAGGAACGCAAGGAGAGGAAAAAGCAAAAAGAAAAGGAGAGAAAAGAAAGACTTAAAGCTGAAGGTAAATTGTTAACGCCAAAGCAAAAAGCAGAAAAGGCAAGAGCTCAAGCTATGTTAGAATCTTTGAAAGCACAAGGAATAGAAATAGGATCCACAGAAAAGAGACCCCCACGGCCAGGAACTAGAATTAAGCCACAGAAATTGAAAACTCAAATGTCTCAAGAAACACCAACAACTCCGGCAGAAGAAAAGAAGTTTGACTTGGATGTTACTCAGAAAAAGGTAATAATAAAGTTTTACTATTTAAGTATTGAAAACTTTTTGTTGACCTTTACTATATATATTACTAAATTTGAATCTATAGTCAACTACTAATGTATATACAAAAAGATTTTTGGTATTGCTCATAATTACCTCACAGTATGCTTGTTAGGATTAAATCATCGTCAAGTATATTATATCAAAGAGTTTGATATACACAGAATAGAATACTGAAGTATAAAGCACAATTTCTTTTGTGCTAAGTTTTCAATATTCTGTAATGTATTTTGCATGAATTTCTTTTATTTGTACAAAGCTGTATATAATCTGAAGTATTCATCATTTTTGGCTATTTACAGGAAGAGCCTCAAAAATCTGAAGAAAAGAAGGATGAAGATAATGAACTGATCAAAGACTCATGGGATGCGGAATCTTCTGAGGAAGAAATCGAGGAACCTGCAAAGCCAGAACCCACAAGTGCATCTGTTGCCAGTCCTGCCAAAGGACCTGTTAAGTCAACACAGGAGAAACAGAAGCAGGTCATATATATTGTTCCCACTATTACCCAATTACAGATATTTTCTGTTACTTTTAATAGAAAATGTCAAATGTCAAGCGCTTCACCGGATAGTAAGTGACCCCATAGGCAAATAATTTGCCAATTGTCAATGCATTGCCTTTTAGTGAACGCAGGAGAGGAGAGGCAGAAAAAATGCCATTTCCTCTATGAAACCCTCTTCCCATTCCCACTTTTTCCTAGTACGAAAAAATTTAGCCTTAGCACTTCTTACATATAAAATATCTTTTGATTTAGACGGTTTTAGTTTTTATAGGTCTATTCATAACTATAAAAAATATTTCCTTTCAGTATTTTCGTTGCATTATTTTTTTGTTTTATTATTTTAAATGGTTGCATGATAAGCAGATGGCCAGTACCACTCTCCTCCATATTAATAACTTTCGTTATATATTTAATAGAAGCAAGAGGAAGATAGTTCAGACGAAGAAGATGAAAGCTCAGAAGAGGAATCGAGCTCAGAAGAAGATAGTGAAGATGATCAAATGACTGATGCACAAAAGAAGAGGGAGATTGTCCTTAAAAGATTGGAGGTAATATTTCATTATTATAATCTCTAACTAGTAAATTAGTCCATTATATATACATTATGACCTTGTATATATTTTATAGATAGTATTTTCAGTAGAATATACTCGTAATCACTATCGTAATACACTATTAAAATAAATCTTTTATTTCGCGACCATTTTACATTTGTGCTTGAATATTTAAGAGTAAACTATAAACATAAAATTAAAGTGAAGTTTACACCCATATTACAAAATATGACTTGTTTTGGTGTGCCGCAAAGGCCTTCTTCAACTCTCTCCACTGCTTTGTGTCTGCTACCACTGTTATCCAAAGTTTTGTTTTTTTATAATGTATAAACTAGTGCTTGACAACAATCCCACCTAATGTTAAGTGGTCATGTGGACTAAATGGTACGCACTATTTTAGAAACAGCCTATTCATTCTTCTCTCGAAGGTATCCACGTCATAATCAGACAGAAATACTGACGCTGGGTACTTATTCCAATCCTTCACCATTCGCAAGACGAACGAAGATTCCAATCGCTTCGTTCGAACGCGCGGTATCTCTACAACGAAGGGATGGAGACCAGCCGTATGTCTAAACGTCCGATGGTAGAATGGAGATGGCGAATTAAA
Organism: Papilio elwesi; assembly: GCA_029849275.1. Lineage (NCBI taxonomy): Eukaryota > Metazoa > Arthropoda > Insecta > Lepidoptera > Papilionidae > Papilio > Papilio elwesi. Next base: position 11,186,349 of record CM056691.1, on the reverse strand, counting down.
TCGTGTAATTCCTGTGCACACTCCCCAAAATGCAATCTGTAAAACACCGAGAGGCTAGCCACTTTGCGTCTGTGCTCAAGACTGGTCAAGTAAAGATGTGTGAGAATGTCAACTTTCTTCAATTCATCCTCACTCTTTGCTTGGCGTCCTCCCTGGGGTACCAAAATGGCATCTAGTTGTCTCAATATTGATAAAATAACTAAGGAATGAAATTAGAGCATATTGCTAGTGACTTATATGTCGCCAGAAACGGCGCGAAGAAAACGAGCAAAATAAAGTGAACAACCCCCTCCGCGCTGCTGTGGTTTGTGTCCTGGGTCATGTGGACACTGGCAAGACGAAGATCCTGGACAAGCTGCGCCGTACTAATGTGCAGGACGGTGAAGCTGGTGGTATTACGCAGCAGATCGGCGCCACCAACGTCCCGATTGAGAACATTAAGGAACAAACAAAACATGTCAAAGGGGTAAGATTTCATTTGTTGTCAAGAAGTCAATTGCAAATTATCATGATGCTTCTAGCAATAAAACTTACGACTGCTCAACTGTTTCTCGCTCTCCTTCTCTATTTTATTGCCTAACTGTTATTCGATAACATGAATATACAATACTATAATATGTCTCATAATAATTTTGTAATTTTCTTTTCAGGTGAATGAAATATCATTCAAATTGCCAGGTCTGCTCATTATTGACACCCCTGGGCATGAGTCATTCAGCAATCTAAGGAATAGAGGCTCATCCCTCTGCGATATTGCAATTCTTGTAAGTTTCTATGTATTTACATTTCATAGTATCAGGCATAACAGTTAATATTAGTTTGATTTTAATATTTGTCCATACTTGCAGTATACAGCCAGGTACACATGATAAACTATATAAATAGTTTAAAAAAAACGGTAGAGATATCAAAAAGTAATTGTAAAAGTTGGTTTGATAACATTTGTTTCCTCGAGCTTTGCTGTATTCTTGCGAAGGAAGGATATATTATATGCATTCACGCCCATAGAGGTACACAGAGATGATATGGATTTCCATATGGGGCGATCCTGGCACATATCTCTCGCTTTTCCTACATCCATACTTTTACACATATAAGAAGTTTTATTTATCTAATGACAGTATATGACAGAATGAAATAAGAATGCTTATTTTCTACGATAGTTTGTCATTTCGCCACTTATATTTTTTAATATTCACTTTCAGGTAGTAGACATTATGCACGGCTTAGAACCACAGACAATAGAATCAATTAATCTACTAAAACAGAAGAAGACTCCATTCATAGTTGCTCTAAACAAGATCGACCGCTTGTACGACTGGCAGAGCGCGCAGCGCAAGGACGTGCGCGACATCCTGAAGATGCAGCAACCCAACACGCAGCTGGAGTTTGACAAGAGAAGCAAGGAGGTCATAGTTCAGTTTGCGGAACAGGTAAAAGACTCAGAGTTTTAGTTGCATCATACTATCTGACTTGGCTAACCTCGTCCCGCCTTAGAATTAATTTATGTTGTGTTATCTTCTTAGCTGTATTAATTGCTGGATGATTTATACCCGCGTCCCGGTTCTTTATTGAAAGCGCTTTGAGTTTGAGCACAGTGGGCGACAGAAAGGGGCGCGGCGCGGGGTTATCGCATCAAGCGAACAGTCCCGACATCGGTATGAGACCCGCGCTTGATTTTATTTTCGTGCGCATTAGTTTTATTTTGATAAGATCCCCAAGATAATTATTTAAATTATGTGATGTAAAGGATTATCAGACTAGGAAAGGGGAACTAACGTAATTACGTTGGTAAGCATCTATACCGTATCCATCTAAATGTCTTGTCAATTATGGCATTGGACTTGACCATTTGTTTAGAAGTTAGAATGGGTATTGTAAGTTATCATTAAACGATCGATACTGCTATAAAAATTCCATTGTGGACTTTTTTGTGGATCTTCTTGAGATATATAATTCCATAGTACATTATTTAGATCTATCTCGTAAGGTTTAGTCAGCGTTTGTCTTGTAGGCGCAGAAAAATATGTTTTTTACATAACATAACAAATCTTTGAAATTTCATTCTTGTCTCTACTATAATATGTATGCATATATTACCTTTCTCTTGAATCAATCTGTCTGTTGATGGAAACCGCATAGAAATCCGTTGCGTAGTTTAAAATATCTAAGGCAACAGGCAGTGGAAGCAACTTTGTTTTATACTATGTAAAGATCATAATCTATTGGAAGTCCACTATTGAATATATGCATCTCCAGAAGAACAGAGATCGACAGTGCACACCTTGAGTTGATCGTCGGTTCATCATATAACTTTTAGGAAATCAAAATTGTTGTGACACAACTTGCATTGCCTACCAACAGCAACTATTGCCAGAGTTACTACTTCATTCTGTAAGTCTCTTTAACTGCTGCTATTGTTCAAGGCGCAGTGTTAGAAAGTAATCGGTCGAGTTAGACAGTAGTAGTTGGGTGCTACTTCTCCGCAACTCCACGATTAGCGCATATTTTACGTTGGAAATCGGTCGGGTTAATTAATTTTAGTACTTGTCCCATTTTAATTTTTTAATGTTTTCTTTTAAACGTACTTATAGCGCATATATTATGTTAAAATATTAGTATTTATAAACACAGTATGTAGATTGTTAATTTTTGAACTGTTGTCAGGGGCTAAACGCGGCGTTGTTCTTCGACAACCCAGATCCTCGGTCGTACGTGTCGCTGGTGCCGACGTCCGCGGTGACGGGCGAGGGCATGGGCAACCTGCTCGCTATGATCGTACAAGCCTGCGAGGGCCCGCTGCACAAGCGGCTGGTCTTCTCACAGCAGCTGCTCGCCACCGTGCTAGAGGTTAGTTAGAGTATGACGCAAACAAGCAAGCGGTTCACTACCATGCGACCACTGCAACCCGTAACATCAGCACCTTCGTAGGGGTAAAGAAGAAAAAGAATGAGAAAAGGAAGGAGATAGAGCCTGCGCACATCATACTTCAGACGAGACGTCAAATTATAAGTACGTATAGCTTGTTCCTCAATTTTTGTGTTGAGTTTTTGTAAATAAACAAATGGAAAAAAAGGACTTATCATACATGGCGGCTTTTTGACATGGAGCATTTTTATACTTATATCGGAAATGTTATGATTGTGTGGAAACCGTGAGATAAAGTGAAGAGAAAATGTAATCTATTATATGGTAATGTGAGAAATATTTAGTAATTTACGAATTTTAAAACGGTAAGGTTGTGATGTGGAACAAACTATACGCTTCACGCCTTTATCGTGGCCGTTGTCGTGCGAGTGATACTAGCTCCTACCCTGAGTTGTAAAACTCCTAAATCTCTATCCATTGAAGGTGGGCAAAGCATCTGCAATTTCTGCATTTGTTGTTGCAGATGTCTATGGGTTACTTTATATCAGGTGAGGCTTGCTCATTTAGCATCATCTTTCATCATTTTTTTAAGCAGCTTGGCAAGCCATTCACCTGATGTTAAGTGAACATTACCCATAAGTATCTGTAACATGCTGAGTTGCAGTTGTGTTGCCCACCTTCAATGGACAGAGGAAAGGACAAAAAAAAATCATCCCATCCTCCGTCAAATTCTCTTTCCTTTCCCATCCTTTCCTCACTAGAAAAGTATAAGAAGGGGGAGAAGACTGCAATTGCGCGACCGGCACCTAACTCATCAGACGAAACCCAGAATACTTCTACTTCACATCTATCTTCTGTGAGGTCGTGGTATTTCACCGGTTGAGCTGCCTCATTCGTGCAACAGATGTTGTTGCGGGCTCTACCAGTGTTTAAAAATATTAAATAAAAGCATTTTCTGGCGTGTTCCCTAAGTTTTTTTTGTTTGCAATGACTAATCGACCAAGTATGGTTTGGCCTGAATTTATCATAATTAGTCCATTTTGTTTCTGTGGATGCCATAATTACGAATACAAACCTTTTAATCTCAACAGGTGAAAGCTATCCCTGGTCTGGGGACAACCATTGACACTATCCTGATCAATGGCATCTTGCACGAGGGTGACACCATGATTTTAGCCGGTACTGACGGGCCCATTGTCACTCAGATCCGCTCGCTGCTAATGCCACAGCCTATGAAGGAATTAAGGGTCAAGGTAAGAATTCATTAAATCACGAGAACTTACTTTTAAATATTTTAAGTTTCTGACCCTTCATTACTCGCGGTCTCTCTATTGTTTTATTTACTTGTAGAATGCCTACATCGAGCACAAGGAGGTGGTGGGCGCGCAGGGCGTGAAGATCGCGGCCAAGGAGTTGGAGAAAGCCATTGCTGGACTCAACCTGCTCGTAGCCCAGAAACCTGACGAAGTAGATGTTTTAAAGTAAGTTCTTTGTAACTTTTTATTATTTATTTTGGGTGTAGTACATGGAAATAATTAAATGTCAATCATATTTGCTTTATCATGAATAAACAAAATGGGCAAGCCACTTTGCAACAGTGTTAACGCAGCGACCTGGTACTATAATATTGTTGGTTCGTATTATAGAATTATAGAAAAAAAATAGAATGGAAAAAGAAGAGAGGAAGGCACAATGCGATGAGGACTGAAGATTGCTCCACGGACAAGAGCTCAGAGAGCCAGCTCTTTGAATCAATGGTGATGATGGTATTATACAAAATTGTTTTGTTTTTACTTTAGGGAGGAAGTGGCGCGCGAGCTGAAGTCTGCGCTGTCATCTATCAAGTTGACCGAGCGCGGTGTATACGTTCAGGCGTCCACGTTGGGTTCGTTGGAGGCCCTACTGGAGTTCCTAAGGACTAGTAAGATTCCGGTGAGTGAATTTAGTAGTTTAGCGAGGAAATTTAGAGCGATTATCTTTCTCATGGTAGGAGGAGGGAAAAAGTGAGTTACTAATGTGTCGTTCAGTTGGTTGGTTAATTGGTAACTGAGTTAAGATGGGGACCCAGGGCCTAGGGACATCATTTAGCCCTCGTTTGGACGTAACAAGCTGCCACTCTTTTTGTAAGAAATAATTAAAATGAATAATTATGCACTCACGCCAGTAACACAGAAGCAGAGAGGTAACCAGAGATTACGGATTTCCATTTGAAGTCTTTCGCTTCTTCTTTATCCATGCACCAGTGTGTATGCACTCGTCGTTTACGCGCACTTCTTGTCACTAATCTGATTTGATATAAGGTCTTTTAGGAAGTCCCCTGCCAACACTGACAATCTTTATACATCCTTTCAAAAGGTGGAAGGTAAAGAGGGATAATTACCTCTACATTTGCATGCATATTTACTTTGTCTTGTCTGTGTCTTTAAAAGTTGTTTTTTTTTCTAGTATTCGGCCATCAGGATAGGTCCGGTGGTGAAGCGTGACGTCATGAAGGCGTCCGCCATGCTGGAGCATGACTCTCAGTACGCCACCATACTGGCCTTCGATGTCAAGGTAACTCAGTTTGCATATTATTTCCTAGTGTAAGCTTTTTGTTACCCATAACTTTTGCAAACTGTTCTTAATATGCAGCTATGCCGATGATTTTTATTTTGACCTTCATTATAAAAATGTAAATCTCCTACTGTTCGTGATCAGATCGAGCGCGACGCTCAAGAGTTGGCGGACCAGCTCGGCGTGAAGATCTTTGCCGCTGACATCATTTATCATCTCTTCGACAAGTTCACCGCTTACCGGGAGGAGTTGAAGCAGAGAAAGAGGGAGGAGTTCAAACACATCGCCGTCTTCCCTTGCAAACTGAAGGTATGATGAAAATAAGAGGAAAGGAGAAGAAATTAAGATGAAATACTGAAGTGTATCTGTCTACCTCACACCACGAAGGGACTAATTGACTGGGGAAGTGACACGAGCTAGTACTAGTTTGGCTTACACGTGATTTTCCCTTCTATCTTCTTTCTCGTTACCATCTTTCACACACAATTCAATATTTTTAGCCCTTTGGTTTGTACTTTAGTAAGGTTAAGCTAGGCATTCATATGTTAGTATTGGTAATATACAAGTATTAAACACTTTACTTTTAGTTGTTGTACCCGTGTACATTACAGATATGTTGGGCAAATTTCGCAACGCGTTTGCGATCGTTGTTCATTTTACCAATGTTTTATGTGTAACCTGCTTGAAGGGTTTTCCGAGTTCCGATTATGTCCACTCAGTATGCGGGATATAAAACCTCTTAACTTACTGAAAAGTAAGTCTTTGATTTCCCTATTCTGTACAGGTGTTGCCGCAGTTCGTGTTTAACTCCCGCGACCCGATCGTGATGGGCGTGATGGTGGAGGCCGGCATTGTTAAGGAAGGGACGCCTATCTGCGTGCCCAGTCAGGAGGTATGTTCTCTTATGTAAAAAAAATAGTTCCAACTGCAATATACATTGAGTTTAGCAATAACTTTACAAATTATTGGAAACCGCAGTAGAATTAATATTACTATGCCATAATCATTTTCCTGATTTCGTTTCGATAATTTATTTTATACTTTGGTTTAGATATAATAACGTCAAGCTTTTCACGTTGTTCAAATACATATAACTCGATCTGTGTTTCATATAATTATTAATTCAAGTATTTATTTATCATATCAATATCAATCACATTATCTGAAGTATGTGTTGTGTGATCAGTTTGTGGAGCTGGGCCTGGTGACGTCGATCGAGGTGAACCACAAGCAGGTGGAGACGGCGCGCAAGGGACAGGAGGTGTGCATCAAGATCGAGCCCATCCCCGGCGAGTCGCCCAAGATGTTCGGCCGCCACTTCGACGAGACGGACATGCTGGTCAGCAAGGTAAGTGGGATACGATGTGTTCTTTAAGATATTAAGGTATTTCGTTTGAGTACAATCTCACATAACACTGTTTTTCCGTCAGAAGCAGAGTGTCTCTTTAAGATGGGGCCCCATGGGTATCATGATTTAAAAAAAGATCCTCAATCGACTTAACCCGTAAAGCACGAGCTAGCTTTAGATATTAATACAAAACAGGGTACAAAATATTTGTTATTGACCTTTTATAGAAAATTAATACAAACAAGTGGTTCACCACCGACCCGACGATTTGCAGATGTTTTGTCAGCCATTGGACGGAGAAGGAGGGCAAATAAGGAGAAAGTATCCGAAACGGGGATGGTAATGTTACTGTTTCCTATACTGGGCAAGTGACTCGACTTCATTGTGTCTTAATATGAAGGACTTCGAGTTGACCACCTCTTTAGAAAAAACCCAAATTACCATACTCACGTTGATAATCTTTTGTACGCAATTTCACTGACAGTATGTGTGTAAACTATCACGTTTGTGACCTCAACATTCCAGACACCCACATTCCCACTGGGTGGATATGGGAGTTTATTTTATTTGTACGTACTTTTATTAAATTAAATAAACTAATTGAATCAAAGTGTACATGATTTTATACTGGAATGGATGAAAAATTTCCATTGAGGAACGTTGTGAGGTCGGCAACAACGTACACCTCCATTCACGTGTGTAGAGGCAGCTTGAATGCGCAACGTCAATGGCGATAGTGCGCCCTCCTGCCTTCATTGAGCCCGCCGCAGCACGCTGGCGGAGATAGGGTGACCACATATCACTTAAACAAACTTCACCTTCGCTCTAAAAGCTCTTACAAATTATGTAAATGTTGCTATCTCCACTATTGGATATTATTACACACTTACTAATCTTTTATACCATTGGAAAAATAATTACATTGCCTGTGGTGGTACACTTGGACTTTTCATAATGTAAAAATACACATTTCTAGCGGGAACTGAGATATTGGACATCGGTTTTACAGATCTCTTGGTCAGGTCTGCATTCAAGCTAAGTCGTCTTAGACATTGCTCGCATATGTTTTTGTCTCTCTTTTTTTCTCTGAAAAAACTGAGATGGTAATATGTTTTATGTGATTTTTTATGCGTACGGTTGTAAAAAGATTGTTCTGTTTGACTGACAAGAAAATAACTTGGTGTAACTCCAGTAAATGTCTCATTTACAACTTAATACGCTCGTTTAAAATAGGACCGGACCGTCATACATCGTTGTCAGGTTAATCAATCAATACAACAACAATACAACCTCTTAATGACTTTCTTTATTCTCTCTTGCGTTATTATCTTATAAGGGAATGTGTATCCCTGTTTGGATATATATGTTTGCATAGTTTAAATATAAATGAAAACATAATTATCCGGAGAGTATGAGTAAGATTGGTAACACTATTTTCGGGTCAGTGGGTCGGGGGAAATAAGTGCGGGGAGCGGCAATGAGGCATCCGCAAGCCTGCTAACTGTACTGCCGCTACTACGCGGACTCAGTACCAACTCGGCTAAAATGTATATCATATTATTGCCATACTTAAGTCTATAAAAAAGTAATAAAGTAATTCAATGATACTGAAAAATATATATATAATTTCATGTTTAGTTGTTGTAATACTTCGGTTTCGGTTCGGTTGGCAAATTGCATTCTATCACCGGTGATTTAGATACTGTTAGGCTCCATCTCGGTTGAATCATTGTTCATTGCGCGAACTGCAAAGGATAAGAACAGGCCAGCGCCAGTGTTTCCCTCCGTTTAGTAGAGGAGCCTCAGATCTAGGGGACAAACCGGATCACTCGCCCCGGGCGGCAGTTTCAGAGGGCGGAAATATATATAATATAATAAAAAATAAAAAACTTACTCCACAAACCGCGTAGCGTACGAAGCCTGGTTGGTCAAAAACAGAGTAGATATACGTAAATCTAAAAAATGGCAAGTTAGATGCGCGTAGAATTTTTATTTCATACGTACACATGCGTTCATCTAAAGCAATAACACGTACATCATTCAACGACAAAATTTAGATCTACATAGAGCGTAGATCTATTCTATTTCATTCTATATATATATATATATATATATATATATACTATATATATATATATATATATATATAGTAGAGAAAAGCCGAGAATTTCTAAAATGTATAAAATGATATAAAAACCATATTTTGTGCGCTAACATCGCAATCGCTGGCAAAACCTTATGAGGTAGATCAAATTAATGTACTGCGGAATTGTACATTTTAAAAAGATCTACAAAAACGTCCGCGACAGCAAGTATTTATATTTTAAGGATAGCTTACTATACCCATTCTAACTTCAACAAAAATGGTCACGTAACCATAACAATATTGTCCTGTTCCAATATGTCACCAATTTCGCGGAGAAAAGTCTTCTTCAGTTGACACTTACCTAAACCACGAGTCTTGCATATCTTTTGCATTCAATAAGAATTCTACATGATTTCTTTGTCTTTTATTGTCCGACTGACAAAAGCGTAATGTATGTATGTATGTAACGGTTTGACCGATTTTGAATGTCAATTGATTTGAGTGCTGCCCTGGGTCATACGGGTAGTAAGACGGGTTTATTTTTTATTTTAAACTAACCACTGCTTGTTAATACTTTTTAACATACCCGATCTATAAAAGCATGCCTGTTCTTTCTGTATGTGTAAGTGATATTTCATAAATAGTAGAAAAAAAATGTTTTGTAATAGGTTAATTTATTATGTACACGTCATAACCTCTTCTGAATACTCTAGCCAAATGTTATACCCAGGCGAACTGTTCGAAACTTCAATCGCGGAGATAGCTGCGAAAAAGATTTATATTGTGTTTGAAAAAATGATAGAAAAGCAAACAGCCAGAATTTTACGAGCGGACTACATCGAGCCATCAATCTTTGTCTAATCCAAATACCTACATAATACGGAATAGTCAGCGTTTGTGAGCTCGAAGCGGTTTCCCGTCAGCGCGCGAAGGCCGGGCTATTTCCGTGCCCCGTGACGTCATCGCTTTCCATACGTTAGCCCCCTCCCCACCCGGCCACGTGTAGCAGTCGCGCCAGTTTTGATAGTTTTGTGCTAAACATGTCTATTGAATTGTAAACTTTGATCGTGTATTTACACGTTAAAATAGACCGTAGACTAGCCGTAGTAGGTATGTGACGACAGGATCAAACCCTGTCACATTTAAAAAGTATAATAAGATTATTGAAAAGCGGATAATGACAGCTCTTACTACCCCATTTGTGTTAAAACGCATTGCAGCTTATTTTTGTTGAAATAACACGACCACTTGATTTCTTTGTTAATGGATTGCTAACAATGGCCAATGTGTCATTCATTGTTCCTCCGGCTTCCTTGCGCTTTGTATGACGTTATCTCTTAATGAATAGATATAATGATTCAGACAGGACGGTGTACGCAATACGATTAAGATGGTCTGACCATACGAAGTATACGCCAATTTAAAGCCGATCATCAACCGCCAGCTTAACTAAGTTTGGCTCTCATATTTCAGTCAGTGTTTTATACATTTCTGTGAATTATGTCAGCTAAGCTAAATTGAATATCTCAACTATGTCAAAGTAACTTAGTGCTGCAGGCCGATTCGAAGCTACGTGAACTAAGCTCCTATCACCCCCTTACGTTACCTCCCACGCCATTCGGTAGTGCTGTTTTGAAATGTGACTGTTCGTAGGCAATAAACTCCGCCATGAACTGATCATCACTCGCGTAGTTTTCGCTTATTTTTCGGTTGACAGTTTAGTTCTTATTTGGTTTAGTTAGCGGTGGATTAACGGGGTAAGGGTACCTATAGATCCCTTTTATTCGCATAAGGGCATTTTTTTTGTAATGTTAAGGGACAACTTGACCTGTGCGTCTGTTGATTGAAACACGAATTTATTGATTTTTAACCACAATATAACCTTTAAACTATTTGCTCGAATAGTATACAACACATGAAATCCCAGTAAAGTACCATCGTGGTGCCAAAATATTCGTTCCGCATTTATGCCTTGACGCAAAAGAAATAAGATCATTAATACATTGTAGTAGAAAACATTATTGAATAAGCGCTTCCTCCCACTTTCGCTCCGTATTGAGGCATCGGGAAATCGAGTGAGTTATTATCTTGCGACATAACTGCGACGGAACTGAACCTGTACGCGGTGTGCATAATTTCACGCCAATGTAACGTTGCGATAAGATAAATGGAAACAAACGGACGGACAGTTTTATCACTGTTCAGTATATTAAGTCATATTGCTGTTTATAGAGCTTTAAATAAGCACTCACGCCCGTAACTCACGAGACGTTGGTTATGCATTTCTTGATACGGTTTCACACCGCTTCTTCTATATACATGCATCGACGCATGCATGCTCCGTTACGGTTACTAATTAATTCGACTTTAGTTTTTATATCATAATTACTTTTGTTTAATATGTCGACATATATATACTCACTTTTGCAACAACATACTTCAGAACATTCATTCAACTGACAAGGCCATTGTCTTAGCTATCGGGACACGTGTAGATGAGTCACGTTATGTGTACCGACTTTTTACGGACACGAGTAAACCACCCTACACCCCAACCCCCCATTGCGATCGTGTGTAAAAGATGCGCTACCAATAATACATACATACATATAAACATACAACATTTAATGTACCGGTCTAATATTGTGTGAGCATTTATAAAATTGAGTGATTTTATTTGTATACTTAATTTATCACGCCAAATGGAAATCCATAATCTCTGCCTACCCCTGTGGGCTACGTGCGAGAGCGCATATATATTTATATTTAACAATCTTTTTTGTCGCATCGCCTTATCACCCGTATAGAATTCTTTATCAAAAATATTGAGTCAATGTCGTTTCAAAACAAATCGCATTTAGATTTTCTTAAGATATGGAATCTCATCAACAGATGGCGTTATCACTATTGCATCAATAAGTCAATTATTATTTTTATTGACATGTCATCGTCTCTTCACATAAAATATTTGTCGTTGATTACATGCATACTGACTACATTACTTCATAAACGTGATATTGTGGTGAAAATAGTGGCATCGGTCAGCCAGTGTCATTAATTTTCGTTCTGTCGTCGTTCGAACGTATTTCCAGATTAAATCTAAATATAATGTAGTGACTATAAAACGGTCATTTCATATGAAATCTGAGAATAGGCACTGAAACAGACTGATGTAATGGAAATGTGTGACTGACTCACTTCTTGTTTTCTTTTTTTTATTTCTTTAATAGCCATTACGTCTGCGCCGATTCGACTTTTCGTCGTCATGAAATGATATATTTTAGAATATGATACAATAATTAATGCCGTAAATATTGTCACAGACCTACGATTTCACGAAATCCCTTCATCTAATTATTACATTAATTCGCACTTGTTGTTACAATTGAAAAGAAATATACCCCAACAACTCCCTCTCCCATTTCATTCTAAAATTCTCTAGGGATATCTGATACATCGGAGGTATTTATTGCCGACACCACAATACTTTACAAATTACGCGCTTTAAAAATCGAACATTTTTCGTATATTTCATTACCATTAAAAAGTCCACACACACTCTCTAACTCGCCTTCCTGCACAACAAATTAAAAAAAAAACGTTTTAAAATAAAGATCTTGTAACAAAAGTAGGAATGTAATAATACTTGTTTGCATAGTCCAGCTGATGCACGTGTTATGGGAAAATGTGCATCAGACGGCATTATGTTTTCTTACGTGATAGCATCAACTGACGAGTGATTTGACAGCCGATTTATTATTTACTGGTGCTGGATTCGATTCCAAATAAAGATTTTCTATTTGTATGATTTTTAAAATTCCCGAAATGCGCCAAGCATACTTCTAAAAGATTAGAAGTATGCTAGGCGTCATTCTGAATTGTATTATTAATAGCGTTGTAAGGGAGAAGCGTGTCTTATAAGTTGATGTTGCGATTAAAATGGAAGAAAGATATGCGTCGGTCGGACACATTGAAAGGATGAATGAAAGACGATTGGCAAGAGAAATTTATGTGGCGATAGCGAGTAGCAGTGTTCATATCAGGCGTTCTAGGGCCTAGACGAACTTAGAACCAGATTGGTGACATACTGAAGAGAGGCGGTATTAAGAGTACGAATAACCGAGTAGCATGTATGAATGTAAAAGAAGCGAGAGAGGTGCGCCCGGACACTGTCCACGACTCTAGGTTAAAGGCGTGAAGTGCATATAAAAATTATTTTTTAAAATTTTGCCTGAACCGAGCGCATGTCAGCGCTCTTGGGTTGGTATGCTTTATAGTTTTAACAAAGATATGTACCTCCAGATACCGAACCGGCGTGTCAAAAGTGAAGCCACTGAAGTCGCCGATTGGTAACTCCGGAAAATCTCAGTCAGACGTTTTATAAATTAAGACAATAATAGACGTATTTTGTAATAACAAATTAATGCTCCGTGTTTGTTATATAAAAAACGGTTTGTGCTGTGAAGTCGTATAAAGTTAACCTCGACGAAATAAAAGTACACGAACATCACCATTTAAATATTTCCTCGGTTACCATGTGGATTTAAATGCGAACAACACCAATTTATCTAGTACCCGTTTATATATTGTGCAGCCGGTAGTAGATCTAAAGTTTAACGGACTGTTTTGTGTCTTATTCAGCCGTCAGTCATACATTTTTTTGCAGTAATAGATAACTGGTTTGAGGTTCATTAATAAGTAATTACAGTGCGCGATCACAAACTAGTCGCCGTTTCCTTTTGCCGCGCGTTGGCGCACCCTAAAAGGCACTTTCAACGTGTGCCTATGAAAGCCTACCGCCGACTAATGATGGAAACCTTTATCAGGTTATACGCTATAAAAGAGTACACGGCCTATTCTGTCTTGGTATTATGATCGTAAAGGTTAATTTTGCTTGGACGGTCGCTGTGCGAGTGACTCGCTTGACGCAGACGCGATTCGCACACGAGCGCACAATGACCGGGTCACATCTCATTCTAGAATCTCCATTGATATTCCGCGCCGCTGTTTCATTGACGAAACAACGTTTATTGTGCAAATGTATTTACAACTACACATGTCATTAAATAACAGATTATATTCGCGTGTTTTTGCCGGACTCTACGGACTTATAAATGTTAATATATAATTGTACAAAACCACAAATGTATTTGTGAAAACGCAGCTTTTATACGTTTGTCCTAATTCTGGGTACGGGTTTATCTAAACATATAATTATGCACATTTTAGTACTAGCTACCCGCCCGGCTTCAGTCATCCGGGTAGATTGACAAGGAAAAAAACTTTAGCCTAGATTACTCGCTAAGAAAATCTATCTATTAGTGATGGAATTTTTAAAATCGTTTAAGTAGTTTTTGAGGCTATCCTGGACAAACAGACAATCAAATATTTTCTTTTTTTAATATTACTAAAGATGAATGGGAAAATACTCGATTGGGAAAGAATCACGATTTCATAGCAGACCGGCGTCAAGTATTTATACCATCAATTTCCTGCCCTTTTCTCACTCAAGTGGGGTCGGTTTACACAGTACGATTGTAGTCCTTACTGTATCAGTGTAATCAACGACAATTCCGTTGCCGAGATTGTCAAATGTCGCGAGGACTGTTATTGGGCGGGGGGCCTACACGTCAGGTTCGTCATCAGCTAATCGGCATTCATCTGTGATAATAATCCCGCGCTAATTTCCATTCGTGTAGACCAGCGCCCCCGTCCGTCTTCATGGATTTCCGCCTGTATCTCTTCTGTGTCGTAATACATCATGTGCCCGATTTCGAAGCAGTCGAATTCAGGATGAGAAGGCGGCATGAGGTAGACATTCAACATTGCTAGATGCTCTGTTGATCACCTTTCGATCTTATTTCTCTTTGCTAGTATCGTCCAGCCTCCTGGCCGGCGGTGACAAATTCACATATACGTTGTATATAAATATAATAAAAATTATACATTTACGTCTTTTCTTTCGATGGGTAAGGTGTGCCAGGTTCCATATCCTACTCTCTTTTTTACTTAGTTCCATCTCATTTCCCCACAAAAGTTGGTGACACAACTGTACTTCTGGTTGTTGATAGGTAAACGGCTCACCGTCCACTACATTAAAAAATTATGCATATCAATTATTAGCAAACGTCCAGCCCCATCATTAAAACAAAACAATATGAGAAGAGTTGTATAATTTTTGCACTTATTTCAGTTAGGTTTGTTAGGACCACTAACTAATCACATAACAGGTCATCTAACTGCAAGGAAAATAAACTGCGGCGAATATAAATAAAGTATAATATTATCCCGCTTATAAAATACCTTGAGCGTCGCGTTGGCGCATCCTTGACGGTAAATTTATAAATCCAATTTCCTTATCCCCGTGACCTGCGGTATGCGGGTTCGATCGCTCGTTGGCGACGAGCACCGGCTGCCTTAAGGTTGCAGCGCAGGGGGTCGGGCGGGGGCGGGCTCGACCCACTTCCCGGCCTGCACAACCTGCTCCAGTTTCCCTATGACGTCATACCATTCACCCCGAGGTGAATCGATGCGCCCCCAAAACTGGGTCGAACTCAATGAAACCCCCGCTACATTCATCTTCAAGTTATTTTTAGATTCTTCTGATACAATGTTATATTTATAGATGCATTGAATTATATACCTGTGCAGTAGATTTACTTTAAAAACTAGGTTGCAGTTTATCGTTTGTCAAATGTATCAAGTAATGAACTTAAGAAACTTTAAGTAACCAAACAAATCTCTTCATTCAAACTGTTACGGTTCGGTTGTGTTTGCATAATGAATGAATGGACAGTCAGTCTATCTCTGTTGCCTCGTTGTCGATAACGCTTTAAATTATTATTCTTCGTTTCAGCCGATATTCATGGACGTAGGCCCCATTGGTCCTCACGAAGATCGATCCCTGCCACCCTCATCAAGTGGGCTCCTGCAATCTTGACCAGATGACGGTCCATTGTGTAGGAGGCATACCTAAATTAAAAAAATATATGGACTTTAAAGCAAATTACTAATTAAGTTTTATGTTCATTGGTAGTGGTACTAATCGGTCTAGGTCGGTATATGGGAGTTGTAAAGCATTGCTAATAAATAGTTTGCAAACACTACTTCGTGAATTACGGCTAGGCTTAGTTTACTGATTTGAGTTTAGAGGCGAAAACAGCGCAAAGACATTTTCCATTCTAGTCAACATTTATACATACAGAAGCAGTGTGTGATCGCGGTAGGACGAGACAGTAATGACATATGTATGTAAACAAAACAACTCGTCTTCGCACGGTAGCATTAATTGTGTTGATCCGATCGGTACTAAACTTCAAAGGATCACCCGCTTGATCATCAAAAAAATCGTCGGCATCGGTTCAGTCGTTTAGGGGTCTGTAACGCACATACACACATCGAATTTTGATATATATGTTTTGTTGCAGATATCACGCGCCAGTATCGATGCCTGCAAGGACTACTTCCGGGACGACCTCATCAAGACTGATTGGCAGCTGATGGTGGAGTTGAAGAAGCTATTCCAGATCCTCTAGAAACCTACCGTCTTGTCTCACAAGTGATTTAAAGTTCTCGCCCCCTTTACATCGTAGATGCGAAGCTATTCGCTATATCGTCCCCGTGTCTGATCCATCTAACTCACCGGCGCACGGAATCTCACCTCTTCTAATGCAGAATGTCTTAAAGTTCGATTTTGCCGAAAAAAAATATGTTTTGTGTCTGTCACACTCGCCATTGTTTTTTTTATAATGTTGTAGCTTATCGATAAATCCTTTGCAATATATGATACATTGTATATAGACCATTTATACATTATTTATTTGGTTCTAACCAAACAATTCCACAACCTTTTGGTATCTTCGAGACCCAGGACTGTGGCGTTTCGGACCACAGTTGGAACTTCACGCTGGAGTATATTTATTTGTAAATATTCGAAGATTATAGATAAAATATTGCTTATGTGGTAATAAAAGACGTTGTCGTTGACAAGCGTATTGTTTTAGTAGTGCAATATACGATCTCATTGATACGTTCAAACGTGTTGTCTACACGTTGGACTTTTATATAATCAACTTTATTATTTAATCGATTTTATTATATCGATTTTGTTTGCGCCTCGATGTGACGTCGATTCTTAGGTCACATCAAAATTATTGTTTGTGCACAAAAATGACTGTCAAGTTACATAAGTAAGACAAAAATGCTTTACTTATGTTTATACTCTGGAGGCCATTAGTATGCGTGTGCAATAACATTAGACCTGCGTGGAAATCGACGCGTCTGTCCTTGTTTTTACAGCGAGCAAAAGAAAACTATATTATTTTCTTTAGTACCTAAACTCTTTGTGACGTCATCGTTGACGTCGACGTTGTGACGTCATCGGACTCAGGTATAATATGATTGCGCATGTGGTGTAGCTAGTTTGCTATTTTTGAAGACTCGATATCGATTTCAAAATATTAAACGAGGAAAGTTCTATCATACATGGTTGGTGATATATTTCTTCAAGTACTTAGTTATTGGAATATCGTTACTTTGGAGGTCAACAAGTCTGATTTTCTTTTTATATGATAAACTATCGCGCGGAACGTACGAGACGGGAGTCGATCGAAGATACAGAAGGTTGTATTTTTATGTAGGTATTATCCATTTTTTTAATGATTTGTACTATATAGATGGAATCGGACATATTCTTATATTGAAGTTTTATTAAATTAATAGATACGAAACAAAATTGTTTTCTTTCAAACTTTTGCCTATCCATGCCCTGACCCGCCAAATACTCATCCTCTTCCCTTACTTTCCTTATTAGAAAATGATGGGAAGGAAATATTAGGCCTTAGTATCGTTTCTGACATGGCTTAAAATCTATACTCATTGGATATTTAAATGCAATACAAAATATTACTGTTTTAAAAGATCCTTCGATCTCAAACAAGGCGAAAAACAAGAATGAACACGTTATTAAGTGACTGCTACCCATAAGCATCTGCAACAAGGTTTTTTCCGGACGTTTCCCGCCTTTAATGCACAGAAGAGAGACGGACATTATCTATTCCTCTGCACCCCGTCTTATCCTCTTCCCCTTCCCATCCTTTTCTTAGGCGAAAGGGAAGAAGAGTAGAATTAAGCCTCCAGCACCTCACCCATCAGACGAAGCGCAGAGTACTTCTATTTCACGCCTGTCTTTTGTGAAGTCATGGCATTTCAGCCGAACCGACCCATTCGTATGTGCGGTCATAGTTTATACAACTCTGTCCACCTCGATAGAATCAATTGATCGGTGGTACAAATTAATTAATTTATCATAAAACAAAAATACTGAAGTACCCACTGTACGTACCACAATACGTCGACCACCGAATGGGACGTCGCAAGTGGATCTCGTGGTGGATCCATTAATTTAACCAAAAGTTAATTTGAAATCGGAAATGATATCCACAGTAGAATCAAGCACATTTCTCGAAGTATTGCAAATAGCCGGAAACATCGCTCGCAGAAAGGATGGCCGATGGTCCTAGAGTGGCGACCCCGTAAAGATCAATGCAGCATAATTAGGCCTCCCACAAGATGAACCGAGGATCTGGTCATATTTGCAAATCTTTATCAGGAAGAAACATATCTAGCATGTTATATTTTATATTATTATTGTAAAATGTGGAAATTCAATTGGCACTTAGTCGACAGCCACAGCATAGCCAGTTTGTGTGTGTGGACGAGGAATTAGCGATAGAGCCTAGTCTGAATAGAAACCGCCTCTGCTTACCCCTCTTCGTCACGGCCCGCTTAAGTACTTGCAGCTTGAGCGAAGCTGAAATACGCAAAAATAATCAGTAAAGTGTTAAACGGCGGAACAATCTAGAAACTTTTTCAGGTGAGTGTAAGGCTATATCAACAGATTCGACGATATCGACGATAGATATTGTTTGCCATCGATCACGTTTTATTCCGGAAGTCAGGCGTCCCTCACACCATATTGAAATGAACACCAATGTACGCCCTGATGAAATGTTCATTGGGAGGAGCGAAATTTGTAGGTACCCGTTACTTTTTCCTTGTGTTTTTCTAGCTAATCGCCGTGATTATTAGATAAGATTTAATTTGTATTAACTATAAAGGGCTACTTTAGCCGGTAGGTATTATGTGGAAAGTTCAGTTCGTTCACGTATGGAGCAGTATTCGTGTAAGGTTTTGGCTTTATAATTCCATTTCCTCGGTACTTTCGGATGCGTTTCATCGGTAACCATAGCAACGGTGTGTGCGTGGGCGAGGGGGTGTTGTTTTCAGGGTCTAGGTCACGCCCAGAACCATAGAGCGCCTGCGCGCACTTCCCAGCTCCGTTGAACAACCAGCCCGGCTTAAATCCGGACCGACACTTCCTCATGGAAGTCATTTCTCGTGTGCATTAATTGCTGATGATAATATAAAGTTTTTAAAATCATATCGCTATGTGTGTGTAAAGTGTTTTTTACGACTGTCTCAAAGTGTAGGCAAAATATTTGCTTCGAAATATCTGGTATGATGTTTTTTTTCTAGAACATTTTAAATAATTAGGTAAATATAAACTATCGCTTTGTCTCTGAGCTGATTTTTGTAACATATGGTATTTTACACAACTTACATAATTTTAGACTTGCTTACGAAAGCGGTCTCAGACTGCAAACTAAACATTAAAAAAGCTACGGCTTAATTTAGAACACATTCTGGTGATTACGTATCTAAAATTTATTAACTAAACTAACTATTCCCGACTGTACAAAATTATTTAGTGCATAAAAATACAAAAAAATCTGAGTTGATTTTGATTGCACACTTAAATTATATTTTACTTCCCATAATAGGCAACAGTAACCTGTTTATACATTATATAAAAGTCTGTTTATATAAGAGATAATAATATAAATGCTCAAACTAGTATAAGTATTTATTACAATATTTATTCTTAACGTTTAATTTTTAAGTTTGATGATTTCTTCGTATTTAGAATGAAAACTTAGGATAATTTTTTCAAAGCTTATTTACATTTAATTGATAAAACTCCATGTATGGGTTATTTTGGTAGATGATTTTCGCCGTCTTGAAGGTGATATGATCCTAGATGATAGTTTTGTCAGTCCTCCGTGATGTTAACCTAATATAAAATTAATATTACCCAAATAATTCTGAACAGACTTAAACAGTTGAAGATCTGAAGGTGCCTGGTCAGGGCCTTATGGCGGATGCATTAACATCCCCAGACAAAGCCTCTTTATTTTTGCTGAGTGGCTAAAGATATGTGGCCCCTTTCCTATTTATCAATTCCAGCCACTTCATTCAAATTCTAGCTTTAGTCTCAATAGTTGTTGGCAGTCGGGAGCTGAATCGAAGGTTCTGTTCGGTGGTAAAATATCATAATTAGCTACGCCCTTCCGATCCCACCACACACAACATCGTCTTGTTGGGAGTAAACTCGCGTTTTGGCACAGTCTGTGAAACCTGACCGACATTTGACCACTACTTTTTTATCTAATCTCTTTAAAAACTGTCTGTTTCACTTCGTCTCAAAAATAATCTCAGCAAATAAGTAAACGGTTCATTAGGTTTCCTTCAGTGAGCTCGTTCGGTACAAATATCTAACTTTTTTGTGGAACCCAATCTTTTCAAAAGAGAGATTTACAGTGCTCTACCACTGCCGCAACAACAACATCTACACCGGTGGAATACCACGACTTCGCATTTCATCTGATGAGTGAGGTGCCGGAGGCCTGAAGCCTCAGATTTGAGGGATTTCCTTTTTTCTGTGTATCCACTACTCTGTCCATTAAACGTAGGCATCCATGTGCAACTCATTACATTTTTGCAGTAGTCTACGGGTAGCGGTTACTTAGTAATAGGTAAGATGCTTGCAACCTTCTATAAAAATAAAATGCGAAAATAATTTTTCCCCCCGACCTAACTTTTGTTAATTTATGCTCACGGCTTAGTCTGTTAACAACACATTTTTGTTTCTACCCGCACCGTTCTAAGGTAATACAGATTATTGTTCTCATGTAAGTGACATAAGTCTTGATGGGAAAAAAAAGTACTTTAAGCCGAAGTTAAATAGTATTTTGATTAGAACAGGAGATTAAATTTTGTAGTTGCCTTTTTAATTAGAGACTAATAGTTTAATAATTAAACGTCTTGATTTAATTCCAATGATACATCCTGATTGGGTATACAAAGGTGAGCAAGCTTCTTTGAATTAAATTCTTTGACTCGGTGCTGTAGATCTAACAACTCTCCCACATCCATACGTATGAATACTTTGAATTAGGTAACAACAATACTTTTAATATTTTGAGCGAATACAATGTTAAATATTCCGTCTCTAAGTCTAAGTATGTACTAAAACACTAAGCTTAGGCTTAGTTGCGCAACCAATATTATAATACAATAAATATGCCATTAGCGGTTGAAAAGCGTCCTAATTGGGGCACTTATTCTATAGCTTACGTCATGTGTTTTATATTTACGTTTAGGTCACAAGCATTAGCTGTCATATTTTTTCTTATTATTTTAATTACGATTCTTTTTAGACCATTTGACATGTGTGAATGTTACCCTCACTGCTTCGGAACACTTTTGATCGGTGATTTTGTATGAGTACACATATCTATGGTATAAAATATCATTGTCCGTAATGGTTCCTTTTATTTTATTCATTACATACAATAATAACAATCCAATTGTACTATTCAATTCATGTTGTATCGTTTGATATCCGTCAAAACATGCTACTTGTGCTGTTTAAAAATATTTATAACAACTGCATCAGCGGCATCATTAGTACGCATTACATAATGTTTATTGCGTGCGTCGGAATCTTTGGCGGGGCATAGACAAGTCTATCCGTCAGTCTAGACGCCGGTTCGAGGTTATAGTTTTCCCCTATCGGTAACGCGGGAGTTTCAGTCGAAATTTTTGGTCCACGTGTGTCGTTCATTCATGCGTCCGAATGAATGAGGGGAAGGAGGAGGGGCGCTCTCTGAAACAGTCGACCGGCGAACGCCCGCGCGCAAGCTGCGCCGCGGAAGCGTCCGCGCACCGCGAATCACGTATCGCGATAGGAACAATATACAGGGAAACGGACTGGAGACTGCTTTGTGCCGTGCGCCCGCCGCAACCGTCGCCGAACGCCGCCGGATCAACACTGGGTGCGTTATTTATACACCACACCACACCAACCGCTGACCTTGTGCGAAGTCACAATAAAAACTAAACGTTCCATCGTAATTATTTCGCAATTCGACTTAGTGAAGAGCTTTAATTGTACTTCAATATATTTATATTTCCTGCATGTCGCATTTTTAATCGATTGTGCATTGAAAGATAATATTTTTATCAAAATGTGGTTCTGTTATCAGGATGCAAATGAAGGGAAACGAAGATAACTTATATTGGAGATTAGTGTTGAAGCATTTGTCTAAACCGACGTAAATGTAGGAATGTTGAGGAAGCGAGAAAGATGTGTCAGCTTCATTAAAATTCGTAATCCGTTTATCTCCTCCGAGTGACAAGCTTGAAGGTGCATGTTATACGTAAAATGATTACAGATTAAAAACATTGGCTCGTTATATCCCTTCCTGCGTGTTAATTGCCGCTACAAAGTATAGTAGTTGGCAGTGTATGGAAAAAATATTAATAGTTATAGTTCTTGGAACGTACTGACAGGAATTAAAAGTTGTCGCCGGGGCCGGGCTGCGGCGGAGTCCCGTTGCGCGACGCGGACACGAGACTGCAGTGACCATATATCATGTTTCTCGCGGAATCATCTAATTAAACTACTTTCAAGTAATGTATCTATGAAGATCCTTTGGCGGTACACAACGTTGGGGTGCGTTTCATATTTCGGGAGCCGAAATTCAAAGTTTTTTTATGCAAAACCCGATCACATGAGGCTATCCTTACGATTACTTTAAACATAGACTATATCATAAGCGACTCTAATACGATCGAAATAAGGACGTTCTATTTACGAAATTTCTTTTTAGTTTTCTCAAAAACAGTGTGTTTCCTTTAATTGGAATTAGTGTCGGGGATACCCTCGCTATTCCCCCAAAACCCCCTCTCCCCCTTCCCACCAGCTCCCGCGACATAAAAGTATACCCAATGCGTTATTAATGTCTATTTTACTGTATGGAATTTATAGTTAGGTTAAACCGGACAAGCGTATAGTAGTAAAACTTTTGCCAATGCGTTCCTTAATAAGTGTTCCGTAAGTCTGGATGATATGAGGATTACATATAGCGCTGTAAGTGGCATTAAAAAGGAAGTTGTGACAAAATGTCAGAGCTTTGTTTCGGTGGTTTGGGCATGTTCATAGGAGTGAATAAAAACTAACAAGGCAATTTTGTCTCGCAGGTTCCAAATCTAATTAAAATTTCTTATAATATTGTGACAGTGACAGTCTATATGGTGAAAAATTTATTAGTCTTTTAATTTTCAAGTCACCAACACGTTATATATATTATAGATATATTCCCCAAAAATGAACCATAAATAACCAATCCTGTTATTAAAGGTCTACATATTAATTGTACGCATTTAACAGGTTCAGAATAAATATGTAAAATGTCTAAGTCCCACAAGAATGTCCAATTATTGTGGAAACTCTAGCGCCGACCACACTAATACGTAACTTGATACATATAACAGGAAGTGATTCTCGTCTTGCACCTACTATTTTTTACCTACAAACGAATAAGACCTCTTTGTCGTGTGTGCATAAACTACAAAACACGTGCCAATGATGTTCGACGTAAAAAAGCACTTCGAGGTACTATTCCATAGATAAGATAAACAACTCGCGGCTACCACGAGCTTAGGCGCGTTTTAAAAGAATTAAAGCCTTTATCTGTTTCAAAAGTTTTAAAAGCCGAAACGACATGGCTTTAGACGTAAGCCGGATACCGATGGCGCCAGTGCACTTTTTGCTATGATAATGCAACTAGCAGAAAAAAATAAAACAATATTTTTTTAGTAATTTAGGTTATGAGATACAAATTGACACAGTGACAGCTGTCACTTTAATTACAACCTGACAAAATAATGGCATGAAAGAAAAAGTTGAAGTTTTTAATTTACGTTATTTTATTTTAAAGTCCTTACATCTTTTTTGGACGACGCAATTAAAAAATACTGCACAATCTTAAATGAAACTTACGGGAAAATTTACATGCTGTAGGAACTGTGAAAATTTGCAGTTCCAGACTTAAATCGCTTCCCTCGAATGCAGGATAGGTTAGGGATCTGTCGACGAGCCGTATGATTAACTTCGTCAGCTTACAAACGCCCGGTACATTGCGTTCGAAAGAGGCGATTAGACCCCCGGTTTCTGAAAGGCTGATCAACGAAAAAAATTGCCGTTTAAGTCTGGTCAAAAGTTTTATTATATAGATTGAAATCGATTTGACATGATATTTATAAATTTGACTAACCTCACTTTTAGAAACGTTTAATCACATCTGCTGCACGAACGGGTCTCGACCGGTGAAATTGGTATTGGTTGTGGTCAACCTCAAAGAAGTCAAGCGTGAAGTGGGAGTATTTTATACTTCTGCGTTTCGTCTGAAGAGTGAGAGCCGGAGACCAAGTTTCGGTCCTCTTCCAATTTCCATCCTTTGCTAATAAGAAAGGAGTGGGAACGTGGAGAGGACTTCACGGTGGAGGGGATGAATAGGAAAGGGAAATAACCATTTTGTGTTTATTCCCTCTCTGTCCTAATGGACCTTTAATAAGGTAGGCAACACATCTGGGAACTCATTAGCTTGTTCCGGATGTATATGGGTAGCGCTCATTTAACATCCGGTGAACAACTTGCTCGTTTTCCACCTTCTTTTTTAAAAAAAGATGTGATCAGTGTGGTGCCGGGGGCCTAATTCTTGTCGTCTTCTCTTTCTTTTTGTTTTCTAATAAGGAGAGGGAGGCAAGAGGAAGAGAATTTGACGGAGAAGGGGAGTGATAAAAAAGGAAGTATCCTTTTTTCTGCTCAACCCTGTCTCCGTCTATTAAAGGTATGCACAACGCATCTGAACCTCATTAGATCGTGGCAGATGCCTGTGGGTAGCGGTCATATGTCTCTCACAATATCAGGAGAACCGCTTGTTTGCCATCTTCTTCTTTAAATTAAAATCGGGGAAAAAGAAACGAACAAGCTGTCAGCAGTTGTATTACCGTCTATTTATGATGCAGGTTGCTTGTAGATTCAATAGGCTAATGCCGAACTAGAGTGTAACTTCAGAGCCCATCGTCACTTAATATCACCTGCCATTAAGCATTTTCTTGAAATGTAAAAATAAATTTGACATTAATAAACTGTCTAAACTATTTGTTACGGTTGTTGTGATTATAAAGTGTAGATTCGCGCTCGCACCGCTCGCGGAGCGGTCGCAGCGACCCCGCGCAGATAAATCTATCAATGAAAGCGATAAGGGGCCGCGTGCGGCACAGGAAGTGCTCGCGCCGCTCGCTCCCGCCCGACTCTCGTTCACCTCGCACTCGCACCTCGCAACCAGATACTTTGCTCGCGAATACGAAATTTTGAACCCGTTCTCCTATCACATGGTGCAGCTACATATATACAAATGTACCCTTTACTCTACTAATATAACCTTTGTGCATTCATAGACGGCAACTGACTCAGGCTACCAAAGGACAAATAGGAGTCAAGATTGTATGAGAAACTCGTCCATTCACAATTTAAAGTTTTAATGAAAATCAAATTTTCGCTCGGTAAGAAATAGCGCTTCTGAAAGACGGTATTTGCTTTATTTTTATTTGTTTATTCTATACTAGCAACTCGCCCCGGCTTTGCTCCGGTAAATAGATAGGCAATTAAAAAATGTAGTTTAAAAACCATATTAGGGCTACTCGCGTACAGTAGAACTTTCTATTGGTGAAAGAATTTTTGAAATATCCGTTCAGTAGTTTTTGAGTTTACCCGAAACAAACAAACAATCAAATCTTTTATCTTATTTACATAGACTAACCGAACGTTTTGATGACAATTGATACAACACAGATATAGAAATGTTTTATTAGAATACATCCGACCTTAGAATACTTGTATAAGCCACTTTTAATTGCATACGCATGTGCAAAGGACATTCGATTTTATAGCAACATGTCCCGGGCTCTCCACATGCGAGCTTGGTTTAAGAGCATCGCGTCGGTAGCGACATCGTATCACGTACGGAGCGAATGCCCTAGATTTGTAGGTACCAACTATCTAGGCTATTTTCATATATCTAGGCAAGGCATCTGCTGGTAGTGCCCGCGTCTAATAAATTGAACTGATAACTGACTAAATGAATGTACTCGAAATAGATTATATCAACAGAGTTCTTAGACTAATCAATACTAATTTTCTAAAAACTGATATAAAAATACATAGTAATAATTATATTACTAAGGATATAATACCAAACGTTAATATGAAATGTAAGCACGCTGAACATTATACGCTTCGAGTATTTTGCCGCTACTGGAGTCCATATTAGTTGGGTTTTGGTCCTTCGCGTCTGCCCACTGCTTAATTAGAGGCCGAGGGTTTGATCATTTACAGAATACGAATAACGATTTGTTTACGTTTAGGCTTTGTCGTTGCCGGCCATTCGCCATCATGTAGGTGAGCCGGCCCACGCTGCATTTTAAACTCCGTATCAGTATGTATGTCACGATTGACACAATTTTGCCTTTTTATTGCCGTTTACCAAAGACGCGCGCCCCTAAAAAGCCTTTGCCGTGACAAAACGGATATATTTAATAGAGCATAACTAAAGAAAAATATATACACTGCTTTAACTATTCCAACCAAGCCTGAGTTTGGTTGGAATGGTTAAAATGTCAAGTCAAGTCATAACTTGTCCTAGGAAACGGTCACGACAATAATGGAATGGAACATTTGGTTTTGTTTAGAAGAACGTAGAACTTGCGAGTCACCCTGGGCATCAGGCACTCTCCTACGCCGACTCATGACCAGACCATGTTGCCGTCTTTTTTATGTATGTAATGTAATAAATTAAGAGATAAACTGTCGATTTTGAAATTTTTCACTATTATATGATATTTTGTTAGGCAGAACTCATATGAAATAGTTGCATAATTGTATTGTGGTCGACTTTCCACCTGCCCACGTCTGTGTACCGCCATACCTGTGGGACTGGCCCGATGCATCGTTGTGAAACCGCCAAGGCTGTATCCGGAATGATACGTAGGCGCTCGGTACCGGTATGCATCCCACGGCTTGTTCTCTACGTATATTTGTCATTATAAAATAATGGCTTTCATTTTATTTCGCTATTGCATGTACTTCATTTGCTCAATGGTATTTTACAACCTTCCCGTTCATCCGTAACTTCCTCTCCAGCGTTATCCCTAGGACAAAACCATTTCGTGCCCTTTGAAGAGCGTACTCCATCCTTATGACTGGCAAAGCATCTGCAGTTCTCTGATGTCTCTGATCACCTAACTTTGGACCCGCCGCTGGCTTTATCCACTCGTCTCTCCTTTTTCGCTTAGAAGTTTCCTCCCCCTAACAACGAAACTATGGTACTTCTGTCAGTTGTTCTCTTTCTTCTCTTTCCTATTCACACATGTGTCACGACTAGATAAAATATGATTTAAGATATGATAATAATTGAGAGTTTTTAACAACTAAAAATCCATTCGTCGTTTTAGCCGATATCTGTCCTCTGCTGAACGAAGGCCGCCCCCATCGATCGCCACAGAGATCGGTCCCCTGCCACCCTCATCCAGTGGGCTCCCGGAACTTTGACCAGATCATCGGTCCATCGTGTGGGAGGCCTACCTACGCTGCGTCGACCTGTACGTGGCCGCCACTCTAGGACCTTTCGGCCCCATCGGCCATCCGTTCTGCGAGCAATGTGTCCGGCCCTTAACTAAAGGTTTGCAATTCTTCGGGCAATATCGGTTACATTGGTTCTATTGGTTCTACTAGAAATCCATTACTTACATATAATATCCATTGTTACTTAAATTTTAATACCTAGATGGCGTTAATCTCAATCAAATAAATATAAAATCCAAACTATTAATATATATAATAAAAATATAA
This sequence comes from Papilio elwesi, assembly GCA_029849275.1. Lineage (NCBI taxonomy): Eukaryota > Metazoa > Arthropoda > Insecta > Lepidoptera > Papilionidae > Papilio > Papilio elwesi. Next base: position 11,158,398 of record CM056691.1, on the reverse strand, counting down.
ACAAACTATTTAAATGATTGCATTGTCATCAGTCCTTGATAATTGTGGAACGTTTCAAATTAATCCGACGTTTTGTCAAAATCACGTGCACAGATTCCATTAGATACAGCCATATACACGAAGGTAATAAAAGCATGTTAAAAACTGATAAACTCATAATATATTGACGTTCACATGTTGAAGTAGCGTTTTTCTTGCGTATGTTAATTATATGTATTCATCTCGATAATATTCCAAGCACTTTGAATGATTATTTTAGTACTTGTAAAATTACATACTGGCCGCCTATCAGGTTGCAATCACACACCGCTAACACAGCAGATGTGACTTAATCTGCGTTTGTATTTTGCAAAGTTAGCAATACAATTAGCTAGGAGTACCTTTTGAGGTTCTGCCAACCACTTGTATATGTTTGCGTGATATTAATTTATAGATTATTCACTTCATGCTTGATATCTCATTAGTTTGAAATAAATAGGATTGCTTGTGCAACTAGTCGGTGTCAGTGGGCGGCGGCACAGTCTCTGTATAGGAAAACATTCAGTAGGTGTGGGACCGCTCCGTGGTACCCGTGTCGTGGGAGCGCCCCCGACACTAATTCCATCTTATACAACATATATTAACATATAAAGGTATTATATAAATGCGACCACTTCACTCTATTTAATCAAACAAATTCTATTCGCCGCGTCTGTTTGTTTGAACGCGCTAAACTCAAAAAATACTGAATAGATACGGTTTTCACCAATAACATATTGAAGGTTAATTCCTGAAGACGGTTTAATTATACGATCCTAATCTTTAAGAGCTTATGTAACTTTAATTTTAATTGCGACTGAAATAATATTGCCATCTATACATAATACAAAACATAGACGTTTCCGCTGTCTGTTCCCTTAGATCTTTCAAACTACGCAACGGGTTTTAAATGCGGTTTTCGTCAACAGAGTGATTCAAGAGGAAAGTGCATAATACACGAATATTACAGTAGAGAAAAGACAGTACAAAGATTTGTAATGTGTGCAAACGCTGGCTAAACCTTACGAGATAGATCAAAATAATTTATTAGGGAATTCTCTAAGAGAAAGATTTAAAAAAAAGTCCGCGATGATATATAAAGGACCCAGGACCCACATGGACAAGCAAACACAGCATACGAGTAAATTAATTCTAAGGCGAAATGAAAATTTCCGGGTTAACTAGTAAATGTAGAGCCACACGAGTGAAGCTGGGCGAGTTCCTAGCTTGTACATAATAATACACTTTGCAACTACCAATTTGGTTTTAATAATTCTCTGGTAATTTGTTATTCTTAACATAATCTAGAATTATTAAATAATGTTTATTTATCGTGCAATATTTACGCCGACCGAACACGTAATTGTTATTAAATTATTAAAGTAGGAAATCTTTATAAGAAAATATGATAAACACTGTGATCATACTTATTAGAACAAACATTTTTTTGGGTGAGTGAAAAATTAAATAATGGATATAAAATATGAATTAATTAAAATGTCAAACATTTGATTTGTACGCCATCTTTTGACAAAAGGAAGAAATCTTTCAAAAAATCCGTTGAAAAATGTTGTATGATTGGGCTATTATTGTTTTTATCTTTACCAAATAATAATAGAATATGACTTATTTTTACTAACAGATTACTGTTGTAGTGTTATATCTAAAGACTTAGTTTTACAAAATCAAAACCCTTCATTAACTCTCCACAAGTATAGATGGCGCTTAAAATAGATTTTCCTAGGTTTTGCTATTCATTGTAACAATAAAGTCCCTTATAATGGTCGTTATTGAGATCTCTTTGGTAGAAATTAATTACAAATTTATAAAAGTTAATTTGCATTTTTAGTTAGTTTTATCAGCAGTATTAAAATAATAAATGGAGATGCTATTAGTATATTGAATGTATGTTTGCGGTGTGTATTGCCGTTAAAATACAATAGGGCAACAACGAACGATTAAATAAAATATTAATACCTATTTATAATTAGTAGAAGTAAATTACACCGTGTTCTTTGCAGTTTTACCTGTGTATGAGCAATCAGCACCCCTATAGCTGAAGCAAGGATCGTGTGGGATTATAGAGTTCCAATATTTCGGTTCGGTAAGCCGAGGGTCGACGACCGCCTGGTCGTCCGTGCGTCGCTGCGCTGCGTGCTATTTCCATGCGGCGGACGCGGCCGACATTAGCCGAGTTGTGACGAGCGGGCGTAAACAAACCGAACGAACTGTTCTCATTCATTAATTCATTCATAAACCGATCATATTGTATTTGACAAATTGACACACATTATCTATCAGCAAGTAATTCAAGGAAACCGTATTATACGATAAGGAGCGTATTATTACAAAATTTAAATATAGGCACACTCGTTATGTTCATTTTTTCGTCCTGTCCTTTCGAGTAAACGGACTTTTATTTTTAAACTAAGTGGTAATATGATGCAATTGTTTAAAATTAAGTAAACGCTTATAAACTAAACACAGATATTACAAGCCGATACTAATGAAGACTTACCCTCAACTGACCCGGAAGGTACGCTTTTCTTGTGTTTGTATGAATGTACGTATATTCACAAATCCGTGTGTATGTTCGTTCCTTTCATTCCCAATGTAGTGTGTATTAATTCACCTCAACCGCTAAACCGATTTTGACGAGTCAAATTTCATTAAATTCTTATTCTTCTCCGAAGTGTTATACGTAATACGAAATTAGCACAAAACCCATATATTGGACGAAAACCATTGAAATTGGAAAACGAGCATCCGCAGATACCTGCCTTTTTTGCATCAAATCAAATCAAATCAAATATCCCCACCCCGTCAGATCCTCTTCCCCTTCCCATACCATCCTTAGGAAAGAATGGGAAAGAAATCAGACGAAACGCAGAATTCAGAACTTCCACTTCCCAGTCTTCTGTGAGGTCGTGGTGTTTCATTGGTCGAACCGGCCCATTCGTGCAACAACTTGAAAAGAAACTACTTTACTTATGAAATGTATTCTCCAATTAGCCCATATCTACGTTCAAATCCCGAGTGCAGGTCGCACGGTCGCATGGTTATCGCCGGCGCAACATCCGCTAGGCTTTTACAACGCTTCCTTTATTATTTCATTTCCTCCGCACCTCGTTACCAGACATTCATCGAGAAATTTAATGTCCGTTATTAGATTACACGCATATTAACCTACTCTCAACTCTTTTAATTATCGAGTCGGATTAAATTTAAAAAAAATCGTTGAATTTGTCTTTTACCATTAGTAACGTATTTACAAGTACATTATATAAAAGTAACAAAGGATATTAAAATAAAAAAGAATACAAGTCGACCAGAGGGGTATGTAGAGTCCTACATTAAGTAGAATCCTGGTCTTCAACATTCATACTGCGTCTGGGCATGTCTTTATGCTCATTGGGTATAGGTACTTTGCCTATCATAGGCTTGTAATCTAGTCGATATGAGTTTTTGAGGAAGGGACCAACACTGTCAATATATGTTTTGCAACAAATTTGTCTTGTTGCAAATATTCCCGAGGAGATTTGGCGTCAGATAGGCGGCCAGCCGTATAATTTTAGTCCAAACTTATACAATATGGACTCGTAAGAGAATTTTGTTCTACGGTATGGGCTACGATCACACTGTGGCGACCCCACATAACGTGGAAGACCAAGGAGATGATGACTCTTTCTCTTTCTTCTTTCATCCTTTCGGCATGTCCAAGCCGCATATCTTTAGTAAGATAATTTAAAATAAAGCTCGATGTAAGAAATTAACGATATAGACATGACTGTATTTATTTTCCAATTTGATGATCTAAATCCCAATCCTCAGGACACTAAATCCTGATTACGATAAGCAACCAAACAAAATATTTGTGTAATTATTAAAATATCATGTTACCTTCATACATATATGTTTCTGTTTTCAATTTCAGTCTTCACTTTGGGAATATAGTCCCGGCAGCCTATTTATTTTTATATATATACTAACTAATTGCCCCACGTTCTTTCTGATTGATATTACAAAAAATATAACCTATGTTACTGGCCAATTAAACAGCTTTCTATTGGTGAAAATATTTTTAAGATCGGTTCAGTGGTTTTTAAGTTTATCCGGAACAAACAAAAAACCAAAAAAAATTGTTTACATTATAAGCATAGAAGAAGAGCCTGTGCTTGTCGCTAAGGGCCTTTGCATACGACGGTTTTTGTGCGCGCGACACAAACGCGCAAAGGACGCGCTCATCGGAAGCGAGCGTCGTCCGCGAGAAAAAAAAACATCGTGTACGAATGTCCTAAAACGTAATGCGACACTAACAGACATAGTGAGTTTTGCATTAATAATAAGGTACTAATTATATAGTATAGTGGCAACCCTAGCGGTTGGCACATCTGTAGCGCATATTCGTGCGTGCGTGTGTTCGCAGGGCATGTGGCCGGAGCGCGCCGTTGCCGCTTTTTGTAACAGTTTTTTTGTTAATGGCGGGATAAAAACTGACTACATGTACATGTGGACTATTGAAATATCCGGCCTGAGGGGACATCGGTCAAAGGAAAAAAAATAACATAGCCTTTATAAGCTTGCAATAGACAATATGTATTATATTTTTGATTGAATCTTGCAGTTAGTAAAATTCTGGACGTTTAAGCTGTCATTGTGATTCCGAATAGCTTATTTATTTTTGAAAATCTTTATTGTAACACCTAACTAAATAAAGCATTCGAAATTCAAGATGTTAATAATTAATGTTTATTATCAGAGCACAAGTCCATACAAATGCATAAAAATGTATACAAAGGGAAACATAAATGTACAAAATTAGTGAAATATCTAAATATTTTAAAATACTTATTTAATGCCACACTTTTTTGCGGAATGGTTTGATTATAAACAAAAGGGTAATAAAACTGCGCTTCTTTTCTCTAGAATAACTTATATTTTATTATTACCTTGTCGTAGGAAGTCATTAATCCGAGCAAGATTATGCTTCATGAAAACTAAATTAATTTCGAGATATTCACAATTTTATATAATTCTCACCTAGTTAAATAAATCATTGGTTATATTGACGGAGTCGCAGTTTTTGATTCTGAGACGAATTGACGATAACATCTGCCGGGCAACTGACAATATTATTACTAGATGTATTGTTCAATAATTTGTCAACTTTGCGTCTAGTTGACGATACCGACATACTATTACATAAGAAATAGCTGTTCGGATAATCGACGCTCTACTGTATTTCATGGACTTTTACTCCCCTTCTTTTGTTCCGCTTTACAAAACGCTTGCAAAGCATCTTTTTTATAAAAGGCGGCAAACGAGCAAGCGGTACACCTAATATTAAGAGACCGCTACCCATTGGCCTCTGAAACAAGCTAACGAGATGCAAATGCGTTGCCTATCTTTAATGGATAGAGGGGCGGAAAAAAGGAAATTTCTGTTTCCTATCCATCGCATTCCCATCGAAATCCTTTTCTTTCCCATCTTTTTCTTATTAGAAAAGTGTGATAGGAGAAAAAGTAACAGAATTGTGACTGCCGCTTCTGAGTTAAACTCAGAATTAATTCTACTTCACGCCTCTCTTCTGTGAGGTCGTGGTATTTCACCGGTTGAGTCGGCCCATACGTGCAACAGATGTTGCTGTTGCATGCTTTATTGCTGTTAAAAATCTGCAACTATTCGATTGTTGCAAACGTCTATGGCTAGCTGTTGTAATTCTAATTGAAGAGGAAAATACAATAAAGTCCGTATATGATGAATCCAAGAGGGACGTGCGGCGACAGGCATGCGGCGCGCATACAGAACGATTCCGCCCATTGATTAACATATCGAGAATAACGATTAGATGCAACGACTCGATCTTTACCATACTAAATGTGATAGTTGCTAGTAATAAGAAACGTATTCCTTGTTATTGTTGCCTTTGACCATGGTCCTTTACTTGAAAATTTAAGGTTAATGCTTGATAAATGTTTTTATCTGTTGTAAACAGGTTAAATGCGAAGCTCCCAGCTGACGTTTCGTGGTCCTATCATAAACTATTCATTGTGGATTTAAATTTTATATCCCATTCAGGAATATAACGGCCAAGCCAAACTAATGTGCTTCTCCTAGAAGAGTAGGAACATATTTATGTTTTAATGGTCCTACGTCCTGCAGTGGACGACTGTACGTTGAAAGGAGGAGGGAGAGGATGAAATTGGAAAAGAAAGTAAAACCTGATATTCAGTGACAACCACTACAAATAAGTGCGCATACCAAAAGAGGCGCAAGCCACAACACGTAAGCGTTAATCAAGGAAAACGGAAAAGAATATGTAAAAAAAATAGGAGTGGCCTTGTGGACATTTCACTCATCAGCCAGTACGCGGAATTATCTGAAAATACTCATAACGTCCATGGAACCCACCTCTTTCTCTTCATTAACAGTCTTAAAGTCTGTACTTTGGGCAAATATATACAGTTCTTCAGTTGATCCTAAAGAGATTTTTGCACACGTGGACTTAGGGCTACCCACCATAGCTCAACAACTGTTGTTCGCGTCGCGCCGCTATTTCGACTCGGCCGCCGGTCACCCTAAAACGGTCACGCTAGTTGTAGGTACCACCACCTACTAAACAACCGCACTCGGTAAGTTCCGCAGAGAATATCGAAAACCTAGGCACGTACTCGACTATCGAGACGATGCAATAGCGATTGCTCAGGGAAGGTTAAAACAGCTTCGCAGCAAGATTACACACCGTTCTCGCCGACGCGGACGGCCATCGTATGTATTCCCGATGCCGCACGGTTTTCTCCCCTATTAATGATAGAAGCGTTGATGGAATTTCTTCCGCTTCATCTTCTCCCAGCGCTAATGCTTTCTAAAGGGGTAGTAATGTTAGATGTAATAATACTTGTAATAAGAGAATGGCTCGATCGAGGTCCGGCCCTCTCGGGCACCCTCGAATCGCAATGCTAAACGCGTTGAGCGCCATGGAGCGTCCACCGAAGCCACCTAAGCGTTCGTCGGCCTCCCAATCCGATACTCATAATAAGGTAACGGGCCAAACCGACACTCCTCTTCCGAAAGCGACCTAAAGCTAAGTTATTTTTAAAGAGGTTTAGGCTAGGCTTCTTCTGCGCCCAGTCACCTCGAGCCCAGTGTAGCTGAAGAAGCCCCTCTAGTCAAACAGTGACAAAAAAAATCGTTCAAAAAGTGATTCTAAAATAAAAGTTAGTAAATATTTTAAATACCGACATCAAGTAGTCGCGATATTGTTATCAGATCATAAAATATAAAGTAGCAAATACCCTTAAAGCGTCCTCAGTAACTTATTTGACATTGCTTCACTCTCATCGTACATCAAACTGAAAAAAACTCCATTTTTTTTTTAACTAAGTTTCCGTTCGTCGATTCGAGAGTTCCGCGTACGGCGTGGCCTTGGTGGATGTTGACCGTACGTTTTTTTTTATTTCGTTGCCGCGTAGACACAGATAACATAATTTGTGTCATGTCTTCGACGTAGCGTTGTACACGTTGCGTGTACCATAGACAAAATACGCGGATTCGGCGGGAAATCGACGGTTCTTGATTTAGACCTTTTTTGTTTCTATCTTCTATCTGTTTTTGTTTGTTAATTTTATTCATTAATAGACAATTAATTAAAGGAATAAATGAGAATACAAGATCCAGCACTTAAATTTAACACGAAATCTTAAACAGGAAGTGTAATAAATATTTATTAATACATTTAATACAAGGCACCTCTGGACGGTGTAATAAAGTTATTTGCTAGAATACTGTCAGTCGTTAAGTCTGGCTTGGCTGCGTTTATTAAAGTAATACCAATAGTTAAATTAAACCTTATTTCAAACGGATACCGTCTAATTTTACTTATCCTTTACGTAGGTAGTACAATATGCAAGCAATGTGTACTTAACCAATTTGCGTTGCCGTGTATGTTTACCGAGTTATCCGATAATATCAGAATTATGTTTATTGGACCTCATAGAGATCGAACAGCAATTATTGTGTCCCCCTACCATGAAATTTATGGCTGTGCGATGGGAACGATAATACCTAAATGGTGGGCATCCTACGAGTACGACCGCCTCCTAATGACAAATGCATGGTTTAATTCGCATAGTAAAAGGCGAATAGCAGTAGTCCCGTTTCTGATTATAGCGCTAGCGCCGAGTTGTGAATCGAATCAGTTACCGTGGTTTTACACTGCTTAAAACATTCACAAACATATTGTCCCGAGTGCGAAAGGATTAAATAGTTATGAAGGGCGAAGGATTCCGATAATTTGAGAGAGCGGCTTAAGGCCCCCTCCCCCCAATTATTGGAATCAACACGTGGCAATTATAAAGTGAATTACATAACTTATTCTATTAATTTTATTTTAGTCAGCATTAAAATACCCCCCTCCCTAAATGGGCTCTAAATCCTCCTAAATTAAAATCCTGCAGTAAGATGTAAAAAACGTGCCAAGTGTCAAAATAGCCAGTTTATCTCTTGATTCGATTGATTGAGCGAGTCGCTTCGAGAAAAGAATGGCTACTGCCGCGCTAGATAACAGATAACAACCAAATATTGAATTAATGTGAACGTTAATTTAGACTACAAGGATTGATAGCTTTCTTTTCCCCTCGTCCCATCATTTCTTCACCTTTACAATATATACTCTCCTCCTTTTTTGCAAAAAGGCTGGCGACGCATCAATAACGCTGCTGAAATTTGCCGATGTCGATGAATAGCCGCGATGGTTACATAAAAACAAATGAACCGATTGCTAGCCGCCGTTTGCTGCAAAAGACTCTGTTATAGGCGATAAAAATAGTGGGAGCGGAAATGTAAATTAATCATAATATCTAGTCGTGTCCGCCGGTCTTCCTGAGGAGTTTACTGCAGGAGCCTCGAGCAGTGTCGTCAGGCGCCAACTTATTTATATCCCTTTGAGCCGCCGCCGCTCCTCTGCTACCGCTTTCAATAACCGTTTACTTAATCTTTCAAACTTCCCGACGTAAATAATTCACTCTAGCCCGGCCGGTATCTTTGTACCCTTTGAACATCTTAACCCTATTCTTTTTTCATAAACAAACACGCCAATGGTTTGCTTTTGTTTTAAAGTGATTATTTCATTGAAATTTTGTTCCATTATGGTTACCGCTTCGTCTTCATTAGGTTTTTTCTTCTTTTCAACATGCCTGAATCACCAAAGCTTCCACCACCACTTCACCACCAAGTTTGCAAAATATACATATCTATGTAAATAATCAAGCGGCAAAGCAAACCTTGGACGATGTACGGGGGGGGGGGACTGTAAAAAAAAGGTACGGTGAGAAGTCATATTTTTAATATAAACTCGTCTTTACACTATTCAACAAGGAAGTGAAGTAGTACAGAGCACCGATATCTATTCCCGACGAAGTGACACGTCGATAAGTGTAGGAAAACAAACTCCGGCCAGCTCTCGCACTTGACGAGTACTTTTTTTTCATGTTTCGCACTCAGCTGTTCATACAATTTGTGTTTACGCTATGGTAACTCTGTGACCTTTAGCGATAAACAAAGAGACGGTTGACTTCAAATGTATTATTAATATTAAAGTATTCGTTGCGCGATAGAAGCGTTTTACAAATATAACAATGCCGGAAGAATTATTGATTGAAAATTAGTTAAGACGCAACTGCAAAGGACTGACTGAAGACGACTTGAGATCTGACAGCTTACATGTCTTAGTACAAAAATCATAAAAAATACGATCCACATGGTTTTTAGTCGAAATCGAAACTTATTCAAATCTTATGAGAGTGAGAGGAAGACGGGGGCTAAGGCACTTATGCCAGCCAAATGACAATCCTGGATCCTCTTATGAATAGTATATAAACATCGGGTAAGACGTTTGTAAGCCCGTTTATCTTTTTCTACTGACAAAAGGAGTAGGAGTTGGTGGCAAGTAGTTAGGGGTTTTTATTAACTCATGTAACTGTATATAAATATCTTGAAGCTCAATATAGATTGATAATTACTACTACGGCAGCCCAGAGTGACTTTAAAATTAGCAACGCTCCGTGGAATTGATAGACTCTTAGCGCGCGGGCGGAAGTCGTCTCTAAAATAACAATCTGCCCACTTGCAAAGCTAACCGGCCACTTCCAGCGGCAGCCCGTGACTGCCGACTGCGCACATAAACGCCGTGATTCGAAATTTAAAAAAAACCACATACAGTCATAAGGACTACCGAAGGAAGTAAAACTCAAAACAGACGTAAAGAAGCCACAATAGTTCAAAAATAAATAAATAATTAACAAAAATAAACGTTTAGCAATAAAATTAAAAAATTGAATACAAGCAAAATAAATAAATTACCAAGAAAAATGTTTCATCATAATAAAATTCAAAATTTAATGCAAGAAAAATAAAAGGAAAAAATTACGACATCGACATCTTCCGAAACTATAACACCTTAACTTAACTTAAAAAAATAACGTTCTCTTTTCAAATTTTAAAACTAAAGATTAGTTGGGTACGGTTGGCACGTAAAGGAATTTGAAAAAAGAATCAGTGTTGAGATTTCAAATTTAAATATAAATGATACGTGGGTAATTTTAACATTCATTGATATATCTAGAATTTACAGCTTATCACAAATTGCTCATAATTTAATAATCACCTAATACTTTCAAAACTGTTTGTTATTTAAGACTTATAGTTATCTATTTCTTTTACTTAATTTTGTTTATACATTGCACTGAAAACTTTACATTTATGATATTTGTTTTGTTTGAAGACATCGTTCGCTCAGACCATATACAATATTAATAATCGTTTTCTTAACAAGAAAAATATCAACATTCTGAAAATGTTATGGAATATGTATATAAGAAACATATTCCTTCATTTAAAAAACAATAATAAGTTATTCTAAAGCCAGTTATTTGTATATACTTTCTTGAATACCATAAAATACATTATAAAAACAAGAAAACGTATAGGAAAGAATAATGACTTCTTGCTTAAATCATTTTTTTTTCAGATTTATAATTTCTATAAATTGTTTGTTTCACGTTTCATGTTCCAATGTATCTATTAGTTTTTAAAAATCTTGACAATTACCTTGTCCAAACGGTCCTACAAGTTAATAAGTTTTTCACAGAAAATGACTATTTCATAATTAATAACTAAATCTGCATGTGGTGTGGATAAGCGGACGATATTTTAATTTTTTCGTAGTGCTCGAAAAAAAACAAAGCCATAAATTAAATAGTAAAAATTATTTAAAAAATATGTATTTGTCCGTGGTATAATATTCTCAATGGTCCGGGTGGGCGTAGAGAATGTGGATATTTCTGGCCATTATCGCTCGCCCACAGTCCCGCTATCGGCAGAAAAATGTTACAAAAATACAACGTCGCAATTCTCTGCCGGTCTTCATCAGGGTCAACAGCTCACTGACATTGGTTCCCATAGATATTTCCAAGTCTGACTTTGATTTTTTCAATGTTGCAATCACTCGAGCTTAGGGTTGCATTTTCATTCAGGTGAGAGCTAGTATTCGTCCGAAAACTATCGTGCCCCCGTTGTTTCCCGCCGCGCGGTTTAAATTAAACGAAATTGGATTATCTAAGTGTGCTCTGCTCCTAAGGGTCGTACGTGATGTTAAATAGCTTATATCCTTCTATATTATTCTTCCTTGATTATTATTGGGCTGTCAAATGCAAAAAGAATATTCAAATCCTTTTGGTTGTAGCTGAGATTAGCACGTTCAAACTAACTCTTCAGCTTTATTATATTAGTGTAGATCAGGTTCATCTATACGTCCTATCATCATTACCTTCTTCTCTCCTTTTTCTATCTATTCTCTATTCCCTTTTTTTCCTACTGGCCTGTGACACAACCAATTTTCGGTACTAACTTAAAGACATTCACGTGTAACCTTCTGAACGCGTCGGTACGACACTGTAACTAATCGGCGCGGAATTGTCCGTAAATTTCTATGAGCTATTATTTTTTTTATAACATGAAAAAATGACTGTTTTTTCCGAATCAACAAAAGCTGCGACACCTTTCTATCGGTGAATAAGATGGGCTATATTTTATTTATCTATTTACACTAAAGAACCCTACGAAGGGTTGCTAGCTATACAGTACACCTGACCCGTTTATGAAAACCCCACACGGCAAACCTGCAGAACTAGACGATAAAAGATAAGATGTGTCAATGGATTGCAACTCACATTTTTAATTCTTTTGTTACCTATGTTCTTTATCTTTATTTCTTCATCAATGTGTCTGAGACATAGATTTAATGGAATATGTATGTTCCGAGGAAGAGCATTCTCTCCACCATTTCCGGTGGTTGTTTACAAAAGAAACATACATATAATATAATTATATACAATACGAAGTTGACGTCCGAACCGAACCGGCCGGCCGAGATAGTTGGCGCGATTAAAAATCGTTACAACTTCCGTTCGGCTCGGAGACTCGGAGCGAGCCACAGATAAAAAAAGATAAATAAGAAAAATAACATAAAGATCGATACGGCAGAAAGGCGCTACTTGTTTTTTCACTGAAGCTTGAGGCCATCGGGCCGGTTGTGTTGTGTTGGTGTCTAATACTCGTTTATAATGCCTGTATACACCGGTTTACGGTTGACGTTGCGTTCAAACCGTTTTCGTCTTTAACTCGAATGTTTTAAATATTATTTTAAATTGACAGGTGTTCGACACAGAATCAAAACGTAAGCTAACATAATTATTTGAGTAAGGTAATGCATGATTATTCATATTTAAATTTGGGATTGAAAGTTTTCTTAGAATTCTTATTTTTTACCACAAATACTACCAGCAACTCTTCTTCAATTCTTATAGGCAAAAATCCCTGTTGCAAGCAAAACTTTTGACTATCACATTTTATTAATAAAATCGGCAGCCTTTGCAAATAACTTTATTTCACCATTTATAATCTTTCATTTATTCAAGCTATAAATAAAAAATCGAATTAATAAAACTATAAAGATCCCCTTATTTACATTTTAAAACATTCAATCCCAACGAAGCGGTCGGTGTAATGACCACTAATTCCCAATTCCCAAAAACGATAATGCTGGCCGCCGCGGAGCGAATTAACATCACATGATGTCACACATCCGGTTGCATCGACTATAAATCGAATCGGGTTAGGTGTTTTAGTTGGATGCGAGCGATAGAAGATATCGGATTAATAAAAGATGTCGACGAGAGCGGTCGGAACGAGCGGCAATTTCACGAGTGCGCCGTGATAATTAGACGTCGTACGTGCGTGTGTGCGGCTGCGGGAAGCCGCGCGGGCATGTGGCGCGGGGTGCGGCAGGCGGCTGGTAACTATGCGGCGTAACTCCGGTAGCGGCGCAGGCGCAACAGGTCCGCGGGGCGAGCGGTAGGACGCGGGGGCGGCGGGGCGGCGGGAAGGCGTGCGGCGTTGAGGGGGAAGGGTGGCGGTAGGAAGCGGCGTAGCGACACAGGCGCACACAACGATATGAGCGGCCGTATCAGTGGTGTGCGCCATCCGGTCCGGTGCGCGCGCGCAGCCGCACGACCGCGCGCGTGTAGTTGTGCCAGCGTCCGCCGAGCCGATCGATCAATGAGCTCGACATCGGCCCGGCCGCCGCCTGCATGCAACTCATTGATTAACGCTATGAACGTAGAATTGCTTATTCATTCATGATGAATATTTTTATTTCAAATGAACGTTTTTTATGGTGTATGTAAGTATATCCTACGAGTCGAACTTCTTAAAGCAAACATGCGATATTGCGAGGAAGGTGAGCTTACTCGACTTCGTTTTTATGGAAACGAAAAAATCAATCGCGCTTAGAGAAGCTAAGAATTATAAATAATAGGATATATCACGCAATCGCTTGGAGCGCTAGGATTTAAAGATGAGATGTGTTATTTATTGGTTACCTAAAACGAATCCTAACATTACCGATCTACCGCGTAGGTAGTTACGTATAGCAGGTATCAAAACATTAGTCATTATGGTAAATATACCTACTTCCGCACTTACGATGCAGATGCTGGGGATGTGTTACGTAATTCCATTCGCTGTTCGCAGCGCACACCTTTACATTACGTGTGTAATGAAATTCTCTTTAAAAACATTTAAGAGCATTTTATAGCCTACGATAAATTATAAAATTATTCCTACCAAATACATTGTGCAAAATAAGTGGTTGCTAAGACTCACAAGTTCATAATGCTTTCACTAGTTAAGCGGTTAGAACATCTCTTGTAGAGCGTCGCCTCTATAGCTGACCTGCGATTTACAGAGACAAGAGTTTCTATGGCACGTCTTGACGGCGACACTGCCATACGTCCAGATTTATTTATATATTACAACATACCCCATTACTTAGCTGTGAGATTTCTGGGCTATGACGAGGGATATTTTCAAACCGATACAAATTGGACGTTATTAAAGACACAAAAATCGAAGAGAGAAAACGAGCCTCGGGTCACTTAAAGTGAGTACCGCCGCCCATGAACAACCTCAATATTAGGGGAACTGTTGATGCACTGCCGGCCTTTAAGGAAGGAGTTCGCTCGCTTCTTGAAGGAACCTAAGTCGCATTGGCTTGGAAATACCGCTGGAGATAGATGATTACATAAGGCGGTTGTACGAGGCAGAAAATTATCGCGGTAGTGAAATGCCAACCAGTAGTGTTTCATATAGATAATGTCACATCCGTACAATAACATTCACATCAATTGAGAAAATTTCTTTTTAAAGAATACTTGTACTTGTACAGTATTCTCCAGACCATCTAAAAAGTTAAAGCCTTAATTTTTTTTTCAAATGGAATCAATCGTTTTTTACATGAACAGATAAGGAATATCTCTTTGTATTTTTGTTTATGGTCAACTGTCATCCGTAATATTCCAATCGCCGTAAGTAAAGTAAAAGTCTTGCTTTGTTTTCAGGTACGGTTGCCAGGAAACGACGTACAATGTAGGTAAGTAATCCGAAACGTAACGGAAATTATCCTATTGCTATGTATAACTCTTGTAGCGCTAACAAGGAGAGTCCAATTACAAGAAGTACGTCTGTAAACAAGATTCTGTTTTGGCGCTTGGGAGCGTGACGTCAGATCAACTGAATCCAGATGACGGACTTATTTCCTAGTAGTTTGATAGGAAATTCTTACTACGAATGCTGATTGTGACGTCAAATTAGTTGCGGTTATAGCGCATTTGGGCATGGTATAAGCCGTGCTGATAGTTTCATAAGCTTCAATTTTAAGCTGGAATTCGTCGTTATCAATTTTCTTCTTACTAAACTTTTTTTGTGGTGGTCAAAAAGCCAAAACCTTTGACATGAAAGTTTTTGTCGTATCCCACATTGGCCCCGGGTCGGTTGTGTGTCGAACATTCCGGAGCGGCTGACACAGAAGTGATTAGAAAATTCCTAACGTCTGACGTGTCCAGGACGCTGCGACAATGTTCACTCAAAAAAGCAATAGTAGCAGTGACAGAGTGGAACACCGCTTGCTGCCGTAGGCCAATGACATCGCTTCCCACCATCGACGCACTACAGTAGAATCTTACAATATTGTACTCTATTTCCAGGTGATAAGAGACATTTTCTTTGTGCAACTATCTAATGTACCTAACATGTACGTACGTTCTTGGCACCCGTAATCCCTCATGTGGGATCTTCGAAACCATCAAGCTCCAACGGAAGTTGTACTGATCTTAAATTATATACTATGCAAACGAATTGCTTCACATGTCTTTCGACTTATTTTATAATACGCATAAAAACAAAAAACCTCAAGTACAAAGGAAGAACATAAGAGTACCAAATTTTATGAATGGTGAGTGTTTCAGCGTCAGTGCAAATAATTGTGCTCTGTGCGGTAACTATCAAATCTGATATTTAAATATTGTTTTTAAATATTATTCTGTATATTCTGAATATTTGACACTTAACTTCTAGTATAGACCGGCTTAGTGCGATTAGAAGTTAATTATTGTGTGATATAAAAAAGCAAGTACCACACTTGTGTATAGCAGTTAAATGTTTTTATTTTCAATGTTATTGGCAGTTATTTCAACATGTTAATTATTTATTTAAACAGGTTGTTATCTTTAATCATATATGTAATTTTCTCGATATTATCCCGAGATCATTTAATGCGCCTTCCGATTGATTCTGCGAGAGAACAATCTTCGGATTAGTTCCCACAGTCGAGTTTCTAACCGATTCCGAGAAACGGTGGCGATTTGTACTGAACTATCTTATTAGCTTCAATATTAATACAGTGAAATGCTGGCCTTGAGCACTTTAATTTCCCGTTCACGGGAGATTAGACGGCATCTTAACTCATTTTAGTATAACTATTGCTTGGGTTTTTTCTACTCAAATCAACTTTAAAAACGAAACCTCGTTTATTTTTCTTTCTATGTTTCTCCTTTTATTGATTACTAGTGACCCGCCCCGGCTTCGCCCGGGTACCACTAATTATGTTGATCCAATCGCTACCAAACACAGGAATGTGCCAATCTGGACAATCCCTGTAGATTTCATCGAAACCGGCTCAGATGATCGGTTGAGTAGTTTTCGCGTGAAAGCATAACAAACAAACATACATTCACTCTGCGTTTCGTCTGATGAGTGAGGTGCCGGAGGCCTAATTACAGTCTTCTTCCCCTTCCCACCCTTTCGTCATAAGGATAGGTCGGGAAGGGGAAGAGGATTGGAGGAGACGGGACGTTGTAAATAGTTGTTTGTTATACAATTAATTAAAGCAAACATTTTGATAACCTAACTCTAGCAGCTTCCACAGCACGATTCACCTGATAACCGTCGACTGGCGACAACTGGCAATCAGTAACCGCCGTGGTGACAACGGGTGTGGTGATTTACGCCCGAGGCGGGATAGGTGCGCCACCGTGGGCGAACCAGCGACCGTCGCCCACGCGACGACCACGCGTATCGACGCAAATTCTCAGTACAGTCGCGTACGAAGTCGATGTCAACCTTATATGCGCACTACAAGGCCGAGATGTTCTCGAAGCTTTACTTATTAGTGTCGGCGACTGTACCTCAGCCCACACTCGAGTCCAACGTAATGACGAGTGTATGAATACCATAGATACGCAACGTCTTCTGATGAAGAATACATAGTTAGGACTAATTATAATCAAATCGTCATTGTATACATTCACTCGGTTCCTGTCAACACACGTAATAAATGCTTAACTGTAAATGGTTGTAAGTTGTCTCTGTGTCTCTTGTTTTCAATTTTATTTTTAAGACACAAGTGTTTTTTGTTGATTATTGATTATTAAATTATTATCGAGCCTTTTTTGAGTTTTCACTTCTGTCGGCAGTCCTTACGACTGTCCTGTGTTTTTTTATGTAATGTACGTTTCGGTGGCGCTCCCTAATTTATAATGGCTAGACTTTGAAAGTAATTAACCGAAATTATTAAATAATTTTTGTTTAATTACTAGAATAAGTAACAATTATAACTTTTTGTCTTTATTACCATGCATTATTCCTTTGTGAGTAAATAATGCTGTAGTGTAGCTGTTGAGGATAACGATGTCATCTGACGGCTTGTTGTGCACGTCCGCAATCCGGCTGTGCGTTAGGTTCACACTTTAGTACGCGTGTAGCAAAGGTGAATATAACTAGCCTTCCTGTAGCCGTTCGAATATTACGCAGGTATACTACAGTATAGGTTCTCGAATTTTATCATTAGATCACATCGCTTTCAGTTGGACAAAAAACGGAGTCAAATTAATTATTATCAATCAAAAATAACAGATGTTTTGGCGACAGGCTTACGTGCTGTTAAATTTGGGAAGTAATTGGCTAGCGATTGCTAGATACTCTACTTGGTAACGTTAGAAAGCAGGTAACTGCAGGTAATTGAGTAAAAATGTATTATTAGTAATATTATTATTACATAAATGAGTAATTATGTATTTAATAAATCTAATCAGTAGTAACGGTTTATATCAGACAAATGTCTAAATGATGAGATTTGAAAGCCAGTGAACCGTAACGTAGATCGTTCCAGCATTGCCGCTGCGGTGCGCTGTCTATGTAGGACGCGGGGCCATTGCCAAACGATTTTAATCCGTATTGCATGCCCTAAAAGTTTCAAATGCAGATTGCCATCTGTGGAATTATTGTAATTTCTAGTTTTCACCTAATCGATCAGCCTCTTGTACGATGCAGTTTCGTTCCGAATTAGTTAGGTTAGGTTAGTAACAATAGGACGTGTCATGTGTGTTTTTCATTATTTTTATGGCGTTGTAGTGTCTACTTTAACGTTTGATTTTAATTTAATTGCACTTTATATATTGTATATTAAAGTTTATTTTTGATACTAAGTTTATTCATTGTTTCATATAAAAAAAATATCTATGCTGTGAACAATTACAGGAAACCTATGCTTTTTTATAAGCGCGGTATAAAAAAAAGTTTGTATATGTGATTTACTGTGGCGTCACTAGGAGCTAGCGTCGCATGTCGAGTTGTAATAACAGTCTCGCTGGCTGCGAGTCGCGCGGGCGCGGACGGCCTCACGGAAGGTCGACCGCCTCGCCCGCCTCCGCGTCCCGCCGACCCCTCTCCCGCCTCACGCTACGTGGAATTCATGTAATTGCCTTCAATTAAAATGAGAAGAATTCATACATCGCATGTTCCATCTTCGGCCACACATGACACGGTGCACATGTTGTCACTTTATACTTCGTCATTATCCCGCCAATTCGGTGACACATATCTCAAATTTGTTTCAACGTTTATATAATTATATATTATACAGATAAATAAAATCTAAAGTAAAACAAGAATATTCTCATTGTACCTGCTTATCTTCTTATATTTTAAACAATTAACTAAATTGTATTGTTTCGTATCATGACCATATCTATTATCTGTATTTTTTACAGGAGCTTAGTTGGAGGAAAATAGATTCAAAACACAAAAGAACCCCAATTATTATTCCGAAGTTAAATATATTTTTGGTTAAGAAGCCTCTTTCGTTTAGACAGTTTAAGTTAGTATGTATAATAGTTTATCTATATGTATATATCCATATCCACAGTCAGGCGTAGTTCATTCGCTAGCCTGTGAGCACATCGGCGCGCTGCTCGCCGCCGCACGGGCTAAGGTCAGCCGCGCGCCATGAATGGACCGAGCTCCGACACTCGTCCATTCAACAAGATCCTTCATTCTAGCTTTTGTTCTTACGTAACGCTGTTTTGTACATACATATTATATTAGCGGATAAACAATACACGCCGCACTTTGGATTATATGTAATTATTCGCTATTGTACAGCGAACGGGCTATAATGGCCATTGTGTTTTATATTTAAGGCGTACGTTCGGACATAGATTTTATGACAGCACAAATAACAGAGTTTCAGCTCTTTTTTCAATGCTTTTAATTGGGGAAATGCCTACGCATATTCGGCTCTATGGGGCGGAGTCGAATTATGTCGAGCTCGCACCGACTAAGACCCCCCGGTTGACGCCAACAGCGCTAACAAGGGGTAATGGGATCTCTATTCGGAACACCATCATAACCTCTCAATCGCTTTGCTCGCCTAATGGGTCGCTCTTTTGTAACATTGGGTCATAAACCTACTACTTAGCGCTGTTAGGTAGACGCTTAGGACCCTCGCCCTGAGTGCCCGGAAGCCTAAAGGTAACATAAACCTAATAAAACGCATAGATCCTATCAGAACTTACGTGATCCGCAAAAGAACCTCGGGAACTGATAAAGTTATTAAAACGGAGGGCCGACAGCGAGTAGGTTCTGCCACGTACAGATCGACGCAATGTTGGTGGGCCTATCACAATATATGATCAAGGTTACGGGAGGCCGCTGAATGAGAATGGACCGATTCATGGGAGAAAAAAAAATAACATAATCTATTCATTACTGATACTTCACCACACTTCAAGAAGAATCCTATTAAGTCAGCCCGGAATAATAGCTGTTTCTTTCTCTAATGTTCTCATTTGAAGAGTTTTGCTTAAAAAAAATAGTTGTATCGACAATGTCAACTGAATTCCCTTCGTCTTTTATAAGTATGGCAACACATAATTTGCCTCTTTCGGCATCAAAATTATTATATAGATATAATAATATAAAATATTTGGAATTTACGTATTTTAACGTTAAAATATTTGTTTACAAAAAATCAAATTGCTATGAAACAAGGTAAATATGCTCATACTAAATATCAGATGAGCCATTGCTTATTTACATCTTCGTGAAAAAATATGCTTACAATATGCGCCTCACAAAATCCAACATCACGTTTTGATTATTTCCTAGAAATTTCTTGGTGGAGATAACGTATTGTGGTTTGAGATTCTTAGTATCAATTAATAAGATACTGTACATATTGGCGGGTTTTATACATAAGGGAAAAACGACGTATTAACTATACAATGTTAAGCTTATACATATATGGCACATTAGGCTTACCGCTTAAATCAAACTGATAAAGGAATTTGTTAGTTTAGCTTATCAAATATAAAATAATGAATTTCTCCGTTTTTATGAGCCTATATCATCCCTGTAGATACATACGTTTATAAATAAATAGTTGACAAATTTGATATAGTTCTCACAAAGGATAGCGTCATAGATACCTACTTTTTTAATTATAGCATTTCTACGAAAAGAGGAAATACACAGTAAGCCATTACACGGAGTAACTCTGAGTTGCGTTTCCTTTATCTATGTCTGACATCCGGTTTCGTTTTCTAACGGACACGTCGTTAGCTATATATAATCTGTCTTATGGTTTCGAGTAAGCAATTTACACAAATATTTATCTTAACAGAATTACTTATCGTGCTCGTAATTAAGACTCGGCCGAAAACAAACTGTCGCAGACAATTCAACTTTATCAATTTGTTAAATTTTTAACGGCAACACACGGGTATACGCGGTAGATTTCGCGCCAAATTTCATGTCATTCTAAGGAGGTTTATTGTCGCAAATTACTTTTTTATGTGACCTACGCACTGGCCATGAGCATCGGTGATACTTATACCTGGTTTCACAGCAAGATGTGCTTATTGTAAGCGAAGGTTTTTAGTAAAAGTTCTTAAATTACAATAAAAACATCTTTTCTCATGTTAACTTATAACATGAGCTATCCATATTTCATTTCACTTGACTTTATCCGATTTTCGACCAAAGTCCGATTTCCGATGAAAGAATAAAATGTGTAATGGCCGCCATGAGCCTTGAGGTTTTTTTGTTTACAAAAAACATATCTTGCAATGGAACAAGGTATAATTGCAGATTCAATGCAAATGATTGATATAATCTGACCAGATATGTTGATTTGAACTTTAATCAACAACCAAATAAAAATGGCAACGCATATCAACTCAAGCGATTAACTCGTGGGTATCCGTAGCTGTCTCTAAATACGAAGGAGAGAAAAAATGGAAGGGAATGAAAAGGAACAAGAGTCTTAGGCAGTTTGTAGCCGATACTCTATGATGATAAGCTTTACTTCTGATGTATTTATGAAACTCGCAGCAGTCTACTATTGTTAACTTTGGAGCGCACGGCACTGCCCAAGGACACACGTAGAGTGTAAATGTGCCACGTAGGTGATCCAGCTTCACCTCGAAATAAGATAATCTGTTTGAGCACAACGTTACACGTGGTGACTACATCTTTATTCAACGGCAATAAAAAAGGATATAGTCGAGCAATGTTATGTTAATAATATACATGTATAGTTTTTAGTCATACAATTTTTACGTTACCAGGATATTGTAAATTTAAACATCATGAATTCATGAATGACTGGTAAATGAAACGTGACGCACCCTGATAAAATTATGTAATCAATTCAAACTTAGTATTCGTAACGATGGAATCATTCAGCTAAGAACCATTTTTTAGAATAAATTCCATTGAAATCGATTAATATCTAAATTTGCGATAGACGACGATTCAAACATTTTTTAAGTGTTATTGTCATACGTGAATAAAATAAATTATTCGGCTCCGTTATGTATAAGAAATATTATCGCAATAAATTTACATGCAATCGAATAAAACGCGCGATAACACCGTTTGACTCCAGAAGGAAGTTCACAGATAACGTAATATTTTCACAAAACAATCGACAATGGCTGACAAGCGCCACAATCGCTTTATTGAATATTTATATTCAAAATTAACGCAATAAAGGCGATTATGTTTTTTTTGCAGCATTTATAAATGCTCAACTTTTTTTGCTGCCTGATTTAATATTCATTTTTGAGCTAAC
Organism: Papilio elwesi; assembly: GCA_029849275.1. Classification (NCBI taxonomy): domain Eukaryota; kingdom Metazoa; phylum Arthropoda; class Insecta; order Lepidoptera; family Papilionidae; genus Papilio; species Papilio elwesi. Next base: position 11,136,077 of record CM056691.1, on the reverse strand, counting down.
TATTTTTTATATCCTTCGCGTCTTCGTATGTTTCAAGGTTTTGACGCTTTTGCTTATCGTTTAAAGCTTTTAAATATACGTATATATTTATTAACGATTTATGCAAATTTGAAATTATAAACAGCATTTTCCATTATGTAAACTTTATCAGTTTCCATTTTAGAGGAACTTATTTTAAATAATGAAATATAATCAATCTAATGACTTCTTATATTTACGCGAATACTAAATATTGAGTAAAACTAATTTTACGGATATTGGCGCGTTTGTTATTTATTACTATTTATATTTCTGATGTTTCGAGTACTTTACATTGTCTTTAGTAATTATTTAAAAACATAACATTTTTGTTATGCGTTACATGGAAAACCTAATAATTGTCAACCATATCCTGACACGCATTTAGCTTACAGCTAGATATTTTCTCTTCATACCAAACCTGATCGACAAATGGCGTTTGATTTACCATAAATCCGCGTAAACTGCCGTCGGGGGGTAAGTAGATGTTATTTCTTCATTCATGTATTTGATGCCTTGATGGGCGTCCACAGTCCTCGTCTTAGGTCTTTTTCTCTGAGATCATCGTACTTCCCCTGTTGAGAGGCATCGTGACTCTTACATTGTCTTGATAGTAGTTTAAAGAGATATTCGGATCCAAAATGTTTATATTTTCTGACCAAAATACTTTCTTGAGACGACGACATATATCTTAGACGGAACCCATTACATTTATATTATATTTCAACAAAGGTTATGTTTCAAAGTAAATAAGTAGGTGTCAGATAGGAGCGCTTTGGTTGCATGGCTGCAATCTGTGGCGGATGGAAAGCGGGGGCGAAGGCTTCCGCTCGCCCGCGCCGCCCGCGCCGCCCGCGCCGCCTGCGCGTACCGAATAACAAACGAAACCTGATTTCTATCGAGTGGGACAGCGATCATTGAATCGATTTAACTGTCCAAATACTACCTACTCAATTTGTAAAATAGTTAGTCACACGAATGTGACACCTTAGGACTGTATGAACTATAGAGTGGCTAACCTCCCGGTGTTTTACAGGTTATGTTCTGAGGGGTGTGTGTACGTACTGCACTAATTAATTCTCCCCCATCTCTATTGTGCTAATAGGCCAGCTATTGTGGTCCAAAATCGACTTGTCCTAAAACAAGGATCATATGGTAGATTGTTAGAATGCACGGTGACCAGCTTAACTTGCCACTTAATAAATAATTAACTTAATCGTAACGTAAATATGATAAGTTAGCTACAGCTAGTCAAATTACTAGACCAACGACACATTCGTTACTACATACACACAGTGTACTATGACTATCTTTTATGACACATGGCCGTGGGTATCGCTTCCAAAAAATAAGAATAAAGTAACACTTGGACAAAAATTTACCTGATGTTAGTTGGAGATGGGGTCGAAAGATGGTACGCAGCTTATTCAATCATCTCTTGAAGGTACCCACATCATAGATGGATGCAAACACTTACGCTGGCAGCTTGTTCCGATTCTTTGCCGTGCGCACGATGAGCTAAGTTTCGAATTGATTCGTTTGAACGCGCGGCGTATGTATCTACTACAAACGGATGGAGACCAGCCGTATGTCTAAATGTAGTATGGAGATGAAAGAATTAATTAATGGCCATTCTCTAATATAGTGCTAGATGTTCCATTGTATATTTTTGATTTTATTCTTTACTAATTCTTCTAAGCATAGAGAATTATCATTCTGTACGTACGTGCGAGCAAATTGAATGATTGATTTCTCAATTAATGAAAAAAGCGTTGCAGAACTCACGTTCGCTGTCACCAGCGGCTATGGCAATATGTCGTTCCTTAGCTATAGCTAGTGATTAAACCGTGTTTCTGCGAATACTAACTTGTCGCAGAGTAAATTAAAAACAATTTTTTTACTTGTTTCCTCTCAGTTGAGTTTCACGTAGCACATTTTACGTAAAATCACTATGCAATGTGATGTGTGATATAAATAGAGTAGCCTTAACAGTCTTACCACAGTAAGTAGTTCGAATTCTACTTTAAAATATGACGCGTCACTGTGCTATGAATTGTTTTACGGAGTCGTGTATAAGCAAAAGTCGCAAATGCAACTATTAAAAAAAATGCTTGTTTTTTAATCTTTTGTTTGTTTATGTGCTTCATAAATTCGTTGGAAGAAAACAGTATCATCTGCCACAGATTATGTGGAAATTAAAACGAAGGAGGTCCGTACTAAGAAAGCGGTACAAAGCTTATTGTGGGGCATGTAACGACGCCACGTTCCTTGAAGTGGCTGCCTTATGCGGCGTCTGTCGGAAGGCGAGGCGAGGGTGTCGTTTTCACTCAGTGTACATATTTAGGAGGGCCATTATCTTTTGCATTGTTCCTACTCATTTGGTATCTTATTTCGTAACGGATAACTGCTTGGAAATCAAAGTCCACAAATTATGTAGGTACATCTGTTATTCAACGAGCGAGGGAATATTTCGCATAATTTCGATAGAATCGAAAAATTAATTTATTTGTTGTTCCGGTGAGTGAATAGAAATGACTCGACTGTATTAAGTCACTGGAAAAGACGTTGTCCGATGTTGAATACCAACTGTTAGTTTCCTTAGCATATGTATGTACGGGCTCGACTAACCGCCACTTCCACACGTCAAGAATTGATGACAATACTTTTTTCATAACTTAGCTATGCTTGTTTTTTTAGTTTTTAAACTATTGATAACTTGTGACCCGCCCCGGCTTCGCCCGGGTACCACTAATTATGTTGATCCGATCGCTCGCCAAACACAGTAACACTCGCTGTGCCAATCTGGACAATCCCTGTAAATTTCATCGAAATCGGTCCAGCCGTTTCGAAATCTATAGGTCTATAGGAAACATACATACTTGCTTTTTATATACTATTTTTTTTCATAAAAAGTATCCTATGGTACTTCTAGTTCCTCCAAGAATATGTGTACAAAGTTTCATGATGATCGGTTGAGTAGTTTTCGCGTGAAAACGTAACAAACAAACTTACATACACATTTATAATATAAGTAGGGATTAGCGTAAATTAGACTGATAGCCGTTGTTTACTTTCATGAAGCATCAACTGTTATATCAGGCTTGAAGAAGCAGAGATTGCTATCTTATTGGTATAGTTACTGTTAATGCTTGCTTGAGGGCCTATCGCACTTTCACTCAAGCCGTAACCTCGGATTTGGCCGATACACTTCATGTGCTATATTACCTGATTAAGTTTGCTTTGTAATTCTGTATGTATGTATTAATATATGATTCGGTATAACTAAATGTAGTTATACCACGTCGTATATTTAAACACAACTTCATTATTAAAGTCGATGATCCACAACAGAATGGAGCCCAGGTAAAGATTTTTTATAGGACCAGCCATTCAAGATACTCGCTGACCGATTAACTTTTTTGTTCCAACTTCTTATAATTTGTTTCCTCCATTGATTTATACTAACGATAATTCATCGAAGATCGACCTCACGTTAAAATATAAGCCATATATTATATTATAAAAACTACTTTATGTGTCAAAGGTGTATGAGACAGATATTTCTTTTATATAATTTTTTGCAAAAGTAAAGGTATGGAAAATATAGAATAAACATTTGCTACAAATAAGTCTAAGAGTTGGTGTTGAGGACGTGACGGCCAGCAGGCGACAGGCGACAGCCGGCGCCCCGTGCGGCGCGCGGCTCGGCTTTATCGCTCGTCCTTGACACAGAGACGACGCGCACAACGCGCCTTATTGTCGCCGCAACCTTGCGAAAATTACCGTATACACCGATAACAGATGCCGTCTTCGTTCCTCGACCACGCGCGCGCCGTCCAGTATCGTAACACATCGATACGTCAGCTGATATTTCGTAATAGAAAGTCGCGGGACATCGCAGGTCTTAGCGCGGCCGCACGCCCATAGCTCGCCGGCCGAATTTCGGCTACGTTCGAACGGCAACGATGGGCAAATCGATGCAAACGGCAGATGATCGAGAGTGCAGTTGCAGGACGAAAGTGGGTGGAGTTGTGTGACTCTCTCCCGCCGGAAACTTAATTCCCGGATGCGACCGCCATGGGGAGCGCGGGGAAGAGAGGGGCTCGCCGGAAGCGCGATAAACGAGCACATCCGCCGCCGCCCGCGCCGCAAAATTTGGCACCGCCAGCGCTCGCACCCGCTTCCGGCCCGCGATGTCCCGCCCCACCCCGCGCCTCCGCCGCTCGCCTGCGAAAATAGCGGCCGACTGCTCCGTGTACGCGGTTCATTCAGTATGGCCGCCTTCCATTCATAAAAAGGCGAGGAGCGGGCGGGCGGAGGCGCGACGGCGGGGCGCGGCTCTCCCGCCGGCCCGCGCCCGCACCCGACGCCAGTGCGGAATGTGCCAGCGAACGAAACGGTCGTTTCGTTGGAGCGTAGCGCTAGCGCTCCCGGTTTTCCATTAAAATGTGTATAAGAATAAGTGCAGTGCATCCACACGAGTTCGGAACGGTTGCGAAAAACGCCGTAGTCGAGATCGGCGGTAGAAATCAACGGAGAACTTCACCGAGGAAGTGAGTAGCGGCCATATTGCAGTGATAACCGCGCGGCGGGCGGACGAGAATCGAGGCCGGTGCGTGGGCCGCCCCCCGCCCGCGCCAGGTGCCGCGCCGGACCGCGCCGCTCTAGTGAGCCTTCCCTTGGATTTGCGCGCCCGAAATTCGGTGGTTCTGCCGTATTTTTGTGTGTGAGTGAGTCCGGTGAGGGCCCGGCGCAGTGCAGTGTGTGGGGCCTCGCGGCCCGAGTGCCCTGTGTGTGATGTGTGTAGGAGACGTGTGACCGTGGAACGTCTCCTTCGTAAGTACACCCACAGACGTGACGTGCCGGCGACGTCGACCGTCATGTGTGCGGTCGCTGCTACTAATTTCGGTCTAGGGTATAGATAGAGCGGTATTGATGCCCTTTAGAGATTCCGTGGGTTGTCGGTCGTATGTCCGGGCCCGTAGAGACTAACTGTAGGCCGGTGTAGGTTGTGGGCACCGCGCAGGCCAACGAACATGAATGAGTTGCGAGCTAGCGACGCGTCGGCTGCGCGCCGCGTCGCGACACGTGCAGCACTAACCACTCGCCGGCAGAACGTTCACTACTAACAACTTTACAGTAATCTTCATTCATTTGATTAAATTCTGCTTAAGCGACAAACATAGGCCCTGCTAGTCGGACACATACTGCCGGGAGCCCAAACCAAGCTTTGTAAATTATTTGTTAGTGACGAGCAAAAGCAACAAATGTTTCTAAGTTTATGAGAATAACGATATTATATCGAGCCGTAGCGTTCGTGTTTTGAGTTATAGCAACAGCGAGACCAATTTCGACAGTAAGTTGATAACGGTTAACTGCAGATAAGGAATAATAAAATTGTAAACAATACATAACATATCTCTTAACGAACGTTACGAGTGTTTTAAAAGAAAACAATAGATCTTTATATTATTTGCCTTTATTCTTGTTTACTCTTTACGTAGCGGGGAAGCAAATACATGTATTTCCAAGTTTTTACGTACGCACTTTTCTAAGCGAATTGAACAAGCTTTTAGCGTATTTAATTCGTTTCGTCCTTTCCGAATTGTCGTAATTTTTCGATCCAAATCAACGTCTATGGAGTTGTATGACGCTTAAAACACGTTAAACTTCATTCTATCATTCAGCATTTTAATATATTATGTGACATTATTTTCTTAGCGTGGGAATCTTTTTTTAAATAGCATCTTTGAATAACTGGTAACCGGTTCGATTTTTGTACATTTATGCCATTATCAGGGCATTGACCTCTTGCAGCAATATTTAATAAAATATTCTTAATTTTATGAATAATTTATTATTAATAAAATAAGTAATACATGAAAATAGATATAGAATTCGATATAAATATGGATGTATGTACATAATATGTTAACATACATAGTGCTTATAATACTAAAAAAATACGTACAATAACATTTAATAGTAAAATGTCAAAGCAAATATCCCTAAGGTATCGTACTGAATAGAATTAATTCGTAACTCTCAGGTGTTTGTATTTTGTATTTTTATGTTGGTATAAAAAGGCAAATCCTATTTAATAGTAACTAATGTTGGCAATTTCTGTTACAATTGAGTTTGTATTATTTATATTTAGGTACCATTTGTCAACATACGTAATTCACTTTTGATTTCGATACATAGCGTTAACCTATTTGTATATTAAAATATTTTTGATAAAATTAATTAACCCTTAATGAGCCCATAAAAAACGTAAAATAATGTGATTTATGTGAAATAATGTTTTTAATAAATTCATTTTATCCATCCAATACTTTCATGTGAACAGTATCTACTTCTTGTCCGACTGACTCGTTCTGTCGACTGTTCGCTTTTAGATTCGTATTTTCCCCGGACTGTCATAGCCAGCCATATGACGCCAGCATAAAACCCATATAGTAGAAGTAAATTATCGAAATGCCTATAATATTACAATCAGGCTAGTATTTTGTTGTTTTTACTACGCGTAAATTATAACTTAGGCTTGTGTCAAGACACTGATTATATCTAATCCCAACCCATATAGAAACTATTATATACATCTTCCGCGTATTAAATATATATATATATATATAACAAATTTTTATACAGCATAGATAAAAGTTACAAACATAGATTTATATGATACCGCGTTCCATACAAATTCAACATTCAAAAGTGAAACTCGATTTTGGCGCGAATGTGAAATGTGATGTTCGTACGTAGTTATCTTTCCTAAAGGTACAGTCAATATACGATTTCACAGCACAAAGCGTCATTTGTTTGTAACACGGACACTTTGTATTCGTAAGGCAAACCCAAACAAATGACTGAGCTGGATTTTAGGAAGTCGCCAATTGGTGACTTAAGGTGGCTTCACTTTTGTGTCCCGAGTGCTCCGTCTGGAGGTATGTATGTAACATCTTTGGTTACAAAATGTATATTGGAATTGCATATGAACGTTAGGTGGAATTTTTTACATTATAATATTGTTAACAGAATTACTCTTTTCACGGAATACTTAATTTTATGATCTTTTATTGTATTGATAGTTTTTCACTCTATGTATAATTTTTTATAGAAGTTTGTCAAACAATTTTAGTCAGCAAATTTATACCAATCACATTATACAGAAATCACACCCGTAATTACGGGGAGTGACAGAGATTACGGATTTACAATTTCTCGCATACCGTCTCCTTTTTAAAGCACATCTTGAACATAGATAGAGTATTTTCACAGTTTAAAATTGTTGAATGTATGAAAATATACCTAGTAGCCTACGTTACCTTGTCTTATGTATAGTGTAACAATGCAATGCGTAACTTTAAAATTTGGTCAGCAAAACATGTCGCTTCGCTTCAATGAAAACAGGCATTGCAGATACATACGTACCCAATGTTATTGTTGGATGTCAACACATTTGTATGATTAATCAGTTATACAGATTAGCGGTATATCCGAAAACTTTCAATATTAATTAAACCTTTAAAATAATCGAGTTAGGCGGTGATGGTGTATGATGCGGTTATTAGCAAAATTATTTAGACACAAATGTGACAAGAATAGGCGGAATAGATTTTTTGCATAAACATGGCTGATGTATGCTTCACTTAAACGTCTTGACAGATTTGTACTGTCACAGGTAATATAATGGTGTGCGTTGTGATTAACGATGCCATTTATTTATTCAGTTGTTTTTTTTAATTAACTATTAATTGTTCATTCAGTGTTTGTTGCGATTATTATATTATTATTATTATCTACAATGGGTGCTTTAAATGTGCGTGTTTCCTTTCATGCCGAGTCCTTGTATACTCCGATACTTTTTACCTAATTGATACGTTGAAAGTAGCTGAGTGTTCGTTTTTTATGTGTAATGTCTTACCATCAGTAAGTAACATTTACTACTTATTTTTTTTATTCCATTTCACTTATTTTGGACAAAATAAAAATTGAATATTTTTTAACCTTAATTTAATAAATAATTTATATATATATACTAAATCGATGTTGTGTTTACTTTCCATTCATTAGTTAGTTCTACATATGTTTGGGAATACATTAGTAGTCGATTTTCATCTGCATTGTATCAAAGCAAAACAAAGCTCTGTAATTAAATATCTTCACGCATTGTTCGCGGCTACATTTTTGAAATCGTCCCATTCGATTTTTTCGAAAGTTGTACTAGAATCATTAGTTTATAACTTGAGACCTCATACAAGTGGTCATTCGTGTCGGCATCATTCATCATTGCCTAGAAGACAAATACTGAACGTCGGTCTCTTCCAAGGATACAGTTCTATCGAAGCCTACTTTCATCCAACTCCGGCAGTCTTGGCCAGATCGTCCATCGTCAATGCTTTTCGCATTATCGCCGATAACGTAACTCGATTGATTTTGATTTTATTTTTTACTCTCAAGTAAAAACTTTAAGTTAAATCTCAGTATTATATCTAATAAGACTACTTGGGGACAGAAGCCGCCGGTAGCCCAGTGATTTAGGCCCCAACTTCGTATAAAAATTGTAGGTCGCGTGTTCGAACCCAGGCAGGCGCTTTACTTTGTGTAATTTATTTCATCACAACTGCTCCAAAAACGGTAAAGGAAAACATCGCGAGGAAACTGCCATTTCCTAGAACGACTATATTCGAACACATGTGACTACCACAGACCCGCACTGGGCCAGCGTGGTGTACGACTCCTTCCCTTTGTTGGAGAGGCCTGTGTCCAGGCAGTGGGGAAATATAGGTACTACAAAAAGGCAATTTACTTTATTGTTTATTTAAGACTACTTGTACAATTAGCTTGCCTGTTTTACAGTAATATTACTATTTTGTACATTTGATATAATTTATACAACTACATTTTGTTTTGCCAGCCACATTTTGTTATAAATCAATTGAAAGTACGCAACCCTTTTAGATAAAGTTTGCATCTTCATAACTCTACCAGCGACACGACTTTACTTTGCAAGGGTAGCATCAATTAATTATCTATATCTAGCCTTTAACAAAATATATTGAAATGTTGTATCAATTAATTAACCTACGCCGTCATCTCTTAAAAACTTATGGAACTTTTTAATGATAATATAAATTGAGATAAAAACCATTTTATTTTTCCAGTCGGACCACTTTATACATAGTGACGAAATTTCATCACGATCGGTCCTGTAGTTTTGTAGTTTATCCCGGACAAACATCGTGACACGAGATTTATATATATATATATATATATATATATATATATATATATATATATAAAGATTTCTCTGTTACTAATATAGAATAGAATAGAGTTTCGTTCGTCCTACTGGTCCTGAATGTGATTGGGTCTTAGCTTGTCTACTTACAATAAAAAAATCGTAGTTTATGTTTAAAAAAAATATAAAATACCATCCTATTTGTAGTATTTTTCTTCTCTAAGGCTTATAAATAGCTGTTTAATTACAAACAGTACCAAACTCTATATTAACATTGTCCGTAGTAGCTCAGTCGTTTTAAATCTTTAGTGAACGCGATCGGTCTAGACTTGAACCTCGATCCATCGAGACTATTGACTCCATTTTCAAGAGGTCGTCACAAAGCCCAACAAAAAGTAGGACTTCACTGTTGTTTGACCCTCCAGAAATTAATCTCATACCGAGATTGAAATTCGGCGTGATTTGTTAATAAGCGTTTAATAGTACTCGGGGATATCAGATATTACCGAAAATATTGTTCATTGGATCCACACCAATGAATATATCACACAGATGTCTTTACGAAAATCTATTTTTATACAATTCTTATGACTTAACCGCTTTTTAATGCAAACAAACGAGCATACTTTCACTGTATGGTTAATGACCTTTAAAAGGAAACTAGATCAGATACTTTGCTATCGTTGATCGTATCGCTGTTATCAGGCTGATTGCAGCCGGTGCCAACGACCGGATGCTTTTCGGTTCTTTACTTTCGAAGTAGTTACACGACGCGAGATTTCTACTTTATCGTATATTTGTAGTCTTAATACTTTGTTTATTAAAATCGCTAACAATTGTTACAGTAATACATTAGTCATAAAATAAAAATAAGGTCTGTCACATGAATGGAAAGTAAGACTAAACGATTCTATAAGTTTAGTATAAACTAACAACAAAGTAATTTTGGAATAAAAATAATTTTACGAATTTTAAGGATGATTTAGAAAATCTTTGGTTAATTTATTGTTATTCCAATACTAAGTATTCGCGTAAATATAAAAAAAGCATTAATGTATTAATCGGGCAAATGAAAAAGGTCATCACTAACATTGATTGTGTACGAGAGGTAATAGTTTTGTAACTATATAGATTTTTTTTTCGTAATTCACTTCACTCCAATTGGTGAATGCTAATAATAATTAGACAAAGTACGTTCGCTCTCAAGCAATTCCATAATGAACTTCGGTATCGATATACAATCGCTTGTCAAAATTATTATGTATGCCTGTTATTGCTTTTGTATGGATTGACGTTCGCTAAATTGTCGATGGAATAGAATATGTACATTGTCTAGCTTGTGCCGATTCGCTAACTATAGACATTCCGAAAGCTTTTGTCAGTTACCTTTGTTACTTTGTCTAGGGGGGGGGGGGGCAGATACCTTTGGATGTTATTTTTACTTCAATCCTATCAAAACCTAAAGCCATGTGTTTCATTTATCAAGACATTATTGTCAATTAACTTCATCAACAGTCACCTGTACAAATTATTTTCGATGACCTTTATCAACTGCCAACAACTGAAAACTTAAGCTTTGAACCTCGCTGGGGTAGACAGTGATAGGATTCGTTATCTAGTTGTCATTCAATTTTTACATCAAATACGACAGGTTATAAACATAAATACCGGAACTCACTGGATCTGAAAGTAAAACTTTAACTTTACGTAAATAGTTTATATTAGTGGGAATTGAACTAGTACTCAGCACACATCCACTAACCGCTTTGCTAATGTTATTTACGTGCTATTTATAAATGAATAAACAAATAAAATTGTTGATAAACTATTGTTTTAATAGATACAAAATTCTACGTAATGTGATAAAAACGGTGCATAATATAATTTTTCCAGTCACAAGTTTTTATGTACCTTAGATAATTCTAGGCTATTAAATAAAAAAATAAAGTCAATTCTAGTGTACAGCTTTTATATCGCTTATTTGAAAAATAAACGAATGTAATATAAGAAAACATTAAGGTGTATTTCGGATATGTAAACCATTTGATGCAGTTTTTTGAGACATGGATTTGAATATAAGGAAAAAATGCGAGTAATTGTTGCGCCCTCAATGGGCGGGACCGGGATCGGGACATTATATCCCTGCTGTTTGTACGAATGACCTTAGTATATTAAATATTCGCGATAGATTTGGTGAAGAGCCTGTTAAAAGCCGACATGCGGGAAAATGAAAGTTACTGACATAAATTGAATTATAAATGTTCTGTTTTTATTTGCATTACATTTGTATTACGAAGATGGAAGATACAATTCGAACTTCGCCAGCTTATAATCGGACATATTTTTTTATAGTAGAATATGGCACACGAGCAAGTGTTTCACCCGATATCAAGTGATTACTACCCATAGGCAACAAGCCATTGCCAAGTACATTAATTGTTTTGTTACACTTCTTGGACGTTGCTGTGTCATTGTGAAGTATGGTGAACCGTAAAGGTTTATTTGTAGTGGTAGTGAGGACACTAGAATATATACCGTCAATGATACGTAGATATAATCTGTGCTCAGAAACTTTGCCAATGACTTCTCCTCCCCCATCGCCAACCGCGACACGCGCTCGTCTGGTTACCAAGCCTATACGATAAACACAGTCTTACTCGCCATACAGTTTTGTAACATATCAAGTGTTAAGAGAAACTTTTTGGGATCAGTCACTTCGTCATTTTTCAATCCAAAAATCAAATCTACACTATAATCAGCTTAGTAAATAGGCTCAAACTACATGGGTTCTAGTGTGTACTTTCTTTAGATCACATTGTTGGCTGACATCGTGTTCGCACCGCCGAAAACATTCAGATGAAAATATGTTGTTTTACGTCAATTTTTGCGGTAGTGTGAAATCACAGTTAATCGTTATCATAGGTGAACGACAAACGCTGCAATGCGACGCACCGCTATTATGTCACGTAGTTGTATGTATTTGCCGTACGTTGCCGCCATAATCAGTCGCGCGTTAGGCGATTGGTCGCATCATGTCGCGTATCGCGCCGCACATCTCTGTTCGCAATTACATAACTCCTTCGATACGCCTTCCTTAAAGTACGGCACCTCATTTATAGCTTCTCTGATTTGACTTTTGGATTGAATCAATCGCTTATTCGTCCGTTTTAAGCGTATACGCAGAGATTATAATATAATACAAAATGTAGCATGTATACTATTAGCGGTCGAAAAGTGAAGACTCAAAAAGCGTCCTAGTTAGGACCCCACTTTTGACCTGTGATTTTGTATGAGTATAACATATCTGTAGTATAAAATATAATTGATTCGACGGTAGCAGTTTTAAAGCGCAGCGTCAATAATGCTAGTAGTTATTATCCGGTACTAATAGTTTTCACACTGTACACACACAGGGCTTACCGTGCCGTAATTCAATCTACTCCTAACTAACTAAACCTGGCAACGCGGCCGTAAGTAACGTAATAATTGCATTTTTATGAGTAGCGGTAGTCATGTTACATCACATGCCTTACTAATATTCTCGATAGAAAGGAAATAAGTGCAAAACGAAGTAACTTGAAGCCAAAGAAGGTTTTAGTCCGCCTTTGTCATCTTTCGTTGGTTTCAATTTAATATTAAATAAATCCATTTAAATTGTTATCCGTGTAAAACTGTACAGTTGTACGTCTTGTACGTCCTTTACATCGACTTCTTCCTTTGCTGAAATTCCTGTGCTAGTTACTTTCTGTTGAAATAGAGGAGGAGATAGAAAGTGCAAGAGGAGACACGTCGTCACCATACGTCGCCGGTATTGTGCGCTCGCGGCACCTTCCCCGCTGCATGGCTGTACCATTACGAAAATTTCATCCCAAATACCGATATCATTATGACATCGTTGAAAATATATCTTTAACCGAATAACTTTACTATTCTCTTTATTTCTAATCAAACGATCATTTAGTAGTTAAATTTGTGAGTGCGTATCTGTGATAAAGCTACAATATAACGTTTTTTTTGTCCGCAGGTGGGGACGATGAGGGAACAGGAAGGCGACGGCCCGGAGAGCCGTTAGCCGGACTCGATGGACGAGTATGGCGGGCCGGCGGCGCCGCCACGGCCGCCCAAGCCGGCGGCGCGCGTGCACCGCGCGGGGACCGGGGCCGGCGGGGGCGCGCGGCCGCACGTATCCTTGCTGCGGCCGCGGCCCGAGGCCGAGCGCGAGCGCAACGCGTACGTGGAGGCGCCGCGCCGCTCGCCGCCGGCCGCTCATTCAGCCCCCCACTCGGCCCCGCACGCTGCCGCGCGCCCCCTCAAGCCGGTGACGAGCCAGCCGGGCGCGGACAAGCGGCGCGCGCCCGCCGAACAGTCGATAGTGTGCGAGGCGTGCGGGCGCTGTCGCTGCGAGCAGTGCGCGCGACCACGACCGCTGCCTTCGCGCTGGCTTTGCGGCTCGTGCCTGTGCAGCGCGGAGGCGTGCGTCGACTACGCGTCATGCATGTGCTGCGTTAAGGCGCTGCTGTACCACTGCGGTGGCGGCGAGGAGGAGGCGCGCGAGCCGTGCGCGTGCGGGCCGCGGCTGTGGTGCGTTGGCGCGCTTTCGCTGCCGCTGCCCTGCCTCTGCCTGTACTGGCCGCTTCGCGCGTGCGCAGCGGCGGGAGCGGCGGCGTACGCGCGCGCCTCCCGCGTCGGCTGCCGCTGCCCCGAGCCGCGCCAGCAGCCGCCCTCCAGTATTATCTAGTCGCGCACACCCGCGCCCTCCGGGCCGCCGCCGCGCACGCGCTGTACAAATATTTATTGGCGCGCGGGCCGGAGCGCGCGGGAGGACCGAGAAGCGAAGTGAGAGTGCCGTGTGCCGAGTGCCGTGCGCCGAGTGCGGAGGGCCGAGGGCCAGAACGCGCCCCGCGCCCGAGTGATCGTCTGTCTTGTAAATATAGCCGTATAGTGTGAATGTACGTGAACGTGTCGCCAAACGCCGAACGCCCAACGCCGAACGCCACGAGTCTCAAATTTTCTTGGGACCGAAACGTGTCATATAACGCTAACATTAGTATTTTGGATTCAGTGCGAATCCGGAGATGATTAAGAGATGAGATATAAAACATACTTATTAAGATGTAGATAATTTACCATTTATTTATTAACTGAATTTGTATTTATTTGTAAATAAAACGACATTATATTATAAATACGAATGTTTACTATATCTTGTTTGTTTTTTCTGAAACACAACCTCACCTACGTCGGAGGAAGACGTGCGCACGTCCCCAGCGCGAGCGGCGTTGACGGCGGCGTCCGGCGCACTCCGGATATAATCGGGATGCACGGTTCGTATAAAATAAGTCTGTGCGTGCACACTACACACTGCACAGGTATTAGGGACGTAATGGAATACTAAGAGCGGCCGTGCGCGCCGCAGCGTGTTGGGGTCTCGGCTGACGAGGCGGCGATAACACAATCGTCCCCACAATCTTCGCTTATTAACTTGACCTTTGATTTTTAAACGTCTTATTTTATTTAGTGTTTACGTAACGGCTAGGAATTATATTACTGTAAAACCTGTTATGGACTCTATTAGGTTATAAAATGCTCAAATGAATTTTTAATTTGCTACGTTTAATATTTAAATTGATAGGTATAATTAATGTTTATTTTAATGAGAAGAACATAAAATAGTGACAGACAAGGAGCTGCCGGCCAGACCCGACCCGACCCGACCCGATCTGCCGATTTACATTCAACGATTGAGTTCTTGAATTTTTTAGTTCAAAAGAATTCGCTTGCTAATATTTGTGAACGGGATGCACGGGTTACATTAGGGACGCTTCGAGCTTCGTCGCACTGTCAACGAACTATGAATACCTCGGTTATCTAAAAAACATGACATTTTTAAAGATATTGGTGTTTAAAATCAATTTTTAATTTGATGACATTAGCGAATAATAGTATTTTAATTTTATTCTTAAGTTACCTACATGAGTATAAAAATATACACTTAAGTTATCGATACAATAAGTTACATTCTATTTTAATTAAATTATAACTTCACAATCAATAGGAACTAAATCCTTTGATATGAGTTTTTTGAGTTCTCAATAAAATTCAAATGGTTTGCCTAGTTTCAAGAATACTTTATACTAAAGTAATGAGAAATGTAATGAAGTAAACTCAGATCCAGAGATTACAAAACCGATTTTAATAAATCTTTCACGATTAAAGGATATTGAAATGCACGCGTGCGACGCCGACCGAATACAGTGTCATTGAATGTGTTGATGCCACGGTGGGTTCCCACTGGTGTAAGATCCTTTCTTTTTGAAAAAGCTGAGATTTTTTCGGCATTGGAAACCCACGCTTAGGTTAGTTGAAACGCTTCGAACGACAGTGACCGAGGTTCCCGCCGGCGGCCGGGTATAAATAGTGCGGTGCGAGGGCAGAGGGAGAGGCGAGAGGAAGCGGTGAATCGCTTCACTTCCTCCCGCCGCCATCCGGGATGTGCGCCTCCCATATAACATTTCCTGCTTCCTTCACTACACCCGGACTCAGTGACGGGCCGTGCATTTTAAACTCGGAGAATAGTTCCATCATAAACATTGTTTGTAGATTATTAGAGGTTTTAATTAAATTTTAAATTACTTTACATTTCGTTTTACACGCAGTCATTTCATATTTTAACTTTTTGCTTACATTTGACGAATTCTTGGCGGCTTTCATTGGACCAAACATCTGATCCGCTTCGATTCTGAGCTTATATGTTTAGAATCGCATGATATTTGACGGGAAATATATTGTTTCATACATTGCTACGTAGTTTTAACTTGTAACGATGACATTGTGCAGAATGCCTAGACATTGTTAATTGCTCACCGAAAAATACATCATTTTTCTATTCGCGGACTGAATACGTTTGTATCTAAATCTTGTTCTAAAATCTACCAATCCAATAAATAGATACTAATATAAAATTCTCTACATAATATTATGTTATTGCGAAATAAAACAGTATATACGGATGTGGTCCACATGTTATTTACGAAGCAGTGTGGTGTGTCGCAGCAAGAGAACGTCGGATGCCGTTTAAATTGGGACACGCACCAGATGTCATCAGCCGCCGGCGACCATCCGACGGTGACGCCGGATGGGGCCTTACACATGCTTACTGCTAACACCAAATTTTATAGTAGGTACCAACAATAAAAGATAAAGGAATCGGTTATGATAAATGATAATGAAAAAACGTTATTAGACGAGTCTTTCTAAGTGTTGGGTACGCGCATAGTACATGAGTGTTTAGGAACGGGCTGCTGCGTCTGCCGAGGACATCAAAAAACATAAGAAAAATTTATATTAAAAAAAATAAAGGGTGTCGTCCTAGATAATCTCATGTCGATCGATATACTCACGGAAGGCTTAAGACCACATTAATATTATTTTAATAGCGATTTTCCTTCACAGAGAAATCATGTAACGAATAGAGGAAATATTCTCGCTCGCTCTGGATATATGGTACATTGGGCCCGCGGATCTTTCGACCTTTGCCATGGAGCGGATGGATCACTGACGTTATTGTGAGGTTGATTTGTGGCCGGGGCGTCGCGTGGCGTACGTATTCATGAGCGCGCTATTTCATTGTCAAATCTTGCTATTTATCGACCAGCATTCCTCGGCCCCTGACCCCGAGGGCATTGCAGTCAGTGGCACTTTGACGGTTCGATGTCTTATCAATGCCTTAGTCTCGAATAACTAGGCTCACAAGTCGTCTTGTAGGGTAGTCAGGGTTAGTAATTGCCAATCACTCTTGTCATGATGTATCGATGTGACATGTCAGAGGAAATGAGCACATGAGCTTCAGCTGCAAAGACCAGCGACAATTGAGCATCCTAGCCACTAGACTACGCCGTTATAAAGACTTATTGCTATATTCACATTCCATAAAAAAAGGACAATCTTGTAGATGTAAAGTGTGGATAATACCTACACAATGAAAAGGATTGCGATGTTAGGGAAAAGTTTTACTTTAAAGAAGATGTTTTAAACAATAATGATTAAGAAAGGAATGGAAAAATAGAGCTACGGAAAGCAGCGGGGCGGCAGAACGCGCAAAACTAAAGTAATCTATAAACTGAATTATCGGCAAGTTATAGAGTTATAAAATACAACTTTATACGCATATCAATAACTGGTATATGTTTAAATGAAATAAGAACATAGTATATCGACTTTAATGTAAGTCATAGGAGCGAGACGTGCCGCAGCGCGCATAGCTGGCAGGCGGTGATAGCGCAGCCAAGTTGCAGGAAGCGGCGGCGTCTTCAAACGGCTCAGAGATAGCGCCCATTGCGCGATCATGTATTGCGCAACAGCCGATTAGACAATTACACCTTTCAAATCTTCAAGTTATAAATTAAATGTTATGTTATACATTTTTTAACAAGCGACCCGATCTGGATTTGTACCTAATTATGTTCATCGCATCGCTACTAAAATTCCCAGGATCACCCTATGGGCCAATACGAAAACTGTCCAGGCAGGCAGGCAATCCAACTGTACATCGATTTTATATAAATATTATCTTCGTCATATAGGAAACAATTATAAGTATTTATGAAATACATATAGAATAGAAAATGACATTTACCAAACAAATGCTTTTATATTACTGTTATATTTCTTCAAATTTGCAATCTAAAATTCATACTAATCTACTTAATTATAAATAATTAAAATACATCTAAATCCCTAATTTAATACAAGGTGCGGTAATATTTTACGATAGATATAATAAAGTGATTTATAATGGTATGTTATCCGCAGTAGCGCTGGGGCTGAGGATGTTCGTGATGTTTATAGGTGGCGGTGGTCACTTAACATAAAGCGACCCGCTGCTTGTTTGCCTGTATATCCTATATGGGTCCTTGAAACATGTTTCAAGTTGTCATATGAAATTTATAGGGTTTTAGGAGAGTTTCAGTACATAAAGAAAAAGCGTACAATGCTAGCTACATTTAATATTAGAAATGATACAAGACCAATTTGTTTTGGTTGGAATTTAATAACCATATGAAAAGTGGATAATATACAGTAAGGCGTCACACGCACTGAGCGGATGCAGCCAGCCGCATGTCGTGGAAGTGCGTTTGACCGCCATATCAACGGAAAGCCTGTCTGTCAGAAACCAGCGGGCTGACAATGGCGAGCAATCGCGATGTATAATTATCTATTTAAGTATTGTATTTACAAATGAACAGAATGAGAATATATCGGTTGTCTGGTTTCCATAGCTGTGCTTAGTTTGGGATCGGGTGGCCGTGTGTGAATTGTGCCCCAGAATATATTATTATTATTAATGCATATAGCATAGCAACCGCCGGCCAGCGGCAGTCGAGCTACAGAGCCCAACTCAACAAACATTAGTGATAGGCAAAAAATAGGTTCGATTTGATATCGCATAGTGACAAGATACGAACTAGGATCATCGCGCAAAAAGGTTGTTATGAATCTGCATACGTTCGTTTTTTAAACATTACAATAACTTATCGTCTATTTTGGATCCAACTAGTTCAACGTGTAGATATTGTTACGGTTGGCGTGGTTAGTAAGAAGCCCAGAACAGTCATTTGTGTGCATGAACATATCTGTTTGTAGATGTAATTATTTATTTAAGTACGTATTTGCGAAAGGAAAGTAGTGTATGTAGTATATCAGTCATCTGGTTTCATAGCACGAGCTTAATTCAGGATCAGATGGCCGTGTGTGAATAAAGTCCGAGGATATTATTAATTTGCCCTAGCAACAGCAACAACACTGCTGCCTCCTGAGTCATAGGCTTTGTTCAAGGTTAGCTTATCTTTATTCGGTCCCTCCCGTTTAAGATTCCTGACGTCAAACTGGTAAATAAACAGCGTCCGCGGAACGAAACCATAAATCGATTCATTCATACGACGTTTCGCTCAATCAATCAAGTATGAGTATAAATAAAAGATGGCTGCGACGTACGCGAGGCGGCCGATACTTCAGATTCTGACGTCACTCACAATGGATGATGTTTTTTTTATCCAGCATCAGTTATCTCTACAAAGAGAAATGACGCCAGGTTATATTCATATTCTGAGAACACGTTTTTTTTACATATCGACCGATTTCTGTCGTGTGAAAAGCGACGTAACATTGAATAGACTGGGTAGGGAATAGAATAGCTTGCATTGTTGCAGTGAAGTAACGGAATTATTGAGTAATAATTTATAGGTTATGTTAGGGTATATTAAAATCTCCAAGTCTGTCTCCAAGTACTTAACAACCCCAGTAATAGTAGATACCGCTGACTTCTGTCATGTACAGCTAACATTTAAGTTGTTGGTGAAATATTAGAATTCCCGTTCCAATTTATGTTGGCAGTCCTCTTGTAGTAATTCTTGAAATTATTGTGAATGTTTGAGGACAGCGAACAGCTAAAGGGCTCCAAAATCAGCAGAATTCACAGACTTCTAGTCCAGTCAACCAGGTTTTTATGAATCCCAGAGACATATTTAAATATAGAATAGTTATTATTAGATACAATATCAAATATCTTTTATGCTGTCTTGCTGATAGCAAGTTGAAGTAAAAGTATGAATGGAGGCACAGGTCACGACAGACGCGGCGTGGGCGGGAGACAATGAGGACGCGGCTTTATCGGCTGGTGGCCGTCGGGTGACCGATGACCGTGGCTTGAACGTCTCAGATTCCGCACTTACTATCAGGAGTTTGCCGTTATAAGAAAATCTAGGCCAGTGGTTTCCAACAGCCTACAATCCATAATTTGTAAAATATTATTTCTGTAATTATAAATAAACTATCCGTTCCCCGCGATTTCACTCGCCCGCGTTACACATCGCTCGCCTACTTACATCTTTCTTGCTCTGCTGCTGAGGGCTATAGCGTAATGTTATGCCTTGCCTTGCTGTGCCTTTCACTTTCCGTAATTATTGGCCTATCAAATTTTTCAAATCTAATTTCTAGTTCCTGAGATAAGCGTGCACAGACCAAGTAACTCTTTAGCCTTATTATAGTAGAGATTATCAGTAACTAAAACATCACATGATTGTTAAACGAAATGTTTTATATCATGTCCGTTCGTTTGTTCAAGGATTGCGCTGTGTTTCAGTTTTGTATTTTAATATTGCTGTATTTTTTTCCCTAAAAACCGTCATTTAGTACAGATCGCTTAACTTTTTTAATTTATCTAACTTTGGTGATGAGCATAAAAATTTTAAAAAAATGTCAGTGACATATAAAACTAAGAAGGTTGAGAATCACTGTTCTAGAGGCCAAGTAAGACTTTTGACACATGGAATTATCTTCAGACTCTCGCGTGTTGTATTATAAAAGGCGTCGTGATATTTTTATGGAGCTAGTTGTTTTTAATCAAAATGAGTAACCGCAGTCTGGAGGCTGTCTATTTTTAGATACGCGCTTTATTTTTTCATTCTAAAGTTTACCAGAATATCGTGTCACCGTAAAGATTAAAATTACATTTTTTATACCTTAATTGTTCAACAATCGCTTTCAAATAACTGTAATTGTGAACAATTTGTAGGAAGTTTGCTACCATAGGAACCAGTCCAGCAAAGACCAACGCATTATGGCAAGTTGGTGCGAACTAGTTTCAGCGTGGGCCGGGGCTCGTGGGAGCCGTCAATTTATCCTCTGCCATTGATCGCTGTCCCAATCTCCGCCTGCGTGAACCAGTTATTGTGATGCCATTCCACGTGTTTACTTAAGACCTCTGAAGTCACCAAATGTTGACACGACGCGCTTTGAATATTACGAACATCCTGTATGTATATGCAATAGCTGCAAACTCTTGCTGCGCTGGCTTTTTTCTAATTATATATTATTGATAACATATTAAAATACATTTTCAACCCCTATATTTTTTACACCCCTACAACTATTCCCAATCACAATCGCTTTGTAATGCGTAGTTTTGTCCCAAAAGTTAAATATAGGGACACACGTCCATTTTTATATATATAATAGATATGTAATGGATTATAAATATATACCTTTTCAACACCATGGTTATCCCTACTAATATTATAAATGCGAAATTAACTTTGTCTGTCTGCTACGCTTTCACGCTTAAACTGCTAAAAATACTTCGATTTAAATGAAATTGGTACAGACATAGTTTAGAGTCTGAGGAAGGACATAGGCTACTTTTTAGTGCAAAAAAGTGTTCACCTTAAAATTGAAAATACTTCCCAATGTCACTATACCACGAGGACGCAGTCGCGGACACATCTTGTGAACTGTAAGGTAGACGGAAAACATAATTCTCCTGATGGTAGTTTGTAGAGTTATTGAGATAGATAGAGAGAGCCAATGTGAGGAATGGCGTCACTATAAAGGCCGTCTAAGTACAAACTATGGATTTCGAAGCCGCTAAGGAGAGGCGTGGTTATCTCATTGCCGTATTCTGGTAATATAACGTTAACAAGACATGTCGACTGACAAACGTTAACAAAACCGTGTCTTTGACATTTTTTAAATGTTATCAAGTATTAGACATTTTCAATTCATTCGAATCTATGGTGCTAGGAGATGGTTCAAACAGTGAATAGTCGAATGCGGGACTCGAACGCCACATTTTATGTATCGCAGTCGCAGGCTAATGTCCTAATTTCCTAGATAAATCATAAGGGTACTACAAGCATTATCCTGGATAATCCGAATATGAGTTTATATTATGAGCCCAATATTCCGTATTATAGTTGTTACAAGCGATATGTGTAATGTAACTTTCTCGGTGCGTGGGCTCGGTGGCCGCTTGTGGCTGCCCGTGGGCCGCTTCCTGCCCGCGATGTGTCAACTACATTCTAAAATTCAAATTATATTTCCCAACAAAGCAGACCTTTCCCTTACCATATTTGAATAGAATTCGACGAGAATTTCACCACGTTGTCTCAGCGTCGAGCAGTGGTTCTAAAACTTTTAAGTGAGCCGTAACTCTTTCAATCTGCCATATTTTATGCATTCTAATTTTACAAAAATTGTAAATATTTTTTAAACATCAAAATAAAAGCCCGATGACATCGCACACGCTTAGAATTAATCTATTTTCTTTTGTTGAATGTTCAACCTTATGATCGGATGCAATAACTGATGCAGGTAACGTTTTTTATACAAAGTATGGAAATTCAAATCACTTCGTACGAAAGCGAAGTATGTCAACACCAAAAAATGTACAATATACCGTGTGTCTGATTCTCGCTAAGCATCTCGTACCGACATCGTCCTCTCCCCCTTCCCCCGGAAGTCTGCGTCATGAACTTTATTCATTTATAATAACAGGAACACATTCTTAATCTTAAAATGCGCCACACAGTAGAATGAATGAATGAAACACAGAAGAGTCAGTCACAGACTAACTCAAACAAAATTATCTTCAATAAACAGCTCGTGCTGTTTATTTTCTTTAAACAGCTAGTTTGTTCTCTATTACCATCGCGAATTAATGTTTGGCACCGTTGTCAATTGCTCTCTCGTTGCTAATTGGCTAATCAGCAAATAGTAATAACGACATTTTTGGTGCGTAAATTGGTCACGTGACAATCTGCTGGGCTGCAACAGTTGTCAAAGAAAACTCCGCTCAAGGTCCACACCTATCGGCTGTCATGAAAGAACTAAAATGCTCTTACGTTTTATTTGTTTTCACTGGCGGCACGGCATCCTATCTGAAGCTAAACGTGTCATATTTAGCACATGTAACGAAACCAATGTATTTGCGCATTTCAATTCTCACAATCTTATCACTAGTCACAACTATGATCCTGGATCCCGCAGCAGCAAGTGACACATTTGGCAGTGACTCAATCCGGTAATACTAATAAAGTAACGGCCCGAGCCGAGGCTCCCTACGAAGGGAGCTCTCGAGCTAAGTTTCTTTTAAAGAGGCTTAGGCTAGATGCCTTCTGCACCTTGCCGCATCAAGCCCGGTGTATCTGTAGATGCCTCTTCTAGGCAAACAGTGACAAGCCAGTCATTAAAAAAAATTGGCAGCGCACCGCCGCCAGGGCAGCGACGACGTCCGAGCTCCGAGTCATTGTTTACATTGTCAAATACTAACGTGGTTTGCTGCCTGCGTCATCACTACCTCAATATTATATGAACATGGCCGATGTAGTTTTTTTTTCTCAAATTAATCCTAAACATCATTGAATGTTAAGTACCAAGGGCTTTTGAATAATTATATATATGACAATGTGTGAGTAAAACATGATGATCGGTTGAGTCATTAAGGAGTTAAATGGTAGCAAACAAACAAACACACATTTGCATTTGTAATATATGAAGTTCTTTTAAGTCGTTAATCATGATGAAACATTAATAAACGTAGTTGTAGTGGTTTGTGTCCATCGCAATGCATGTGTCGCTGCGCGGGTGGGTGTTACCGGCCCCTCGCGGTGCCGCTGGCCCCTCGCGGTTCCGCCGGCCCTTTGCGGTGCATCCGTCCCCTCGGGTGACGGTGCCGGGTGTCGGGTGTCGGTGGCAGGAAGTGCTCGTGTTGCGACACCCACTCAGCTATCATAATGCCAACTCTTATCGAATTCGATATGTGACAGTTTTGCTTACATACACATTTATTAACACTTATGTATGTAGTGCGCCTTATTTGTGTTCAGTAATTAGGTTTTTAACCTGACGTTTGTATGTTTGGGTGTGGGTTTCTTGTGCTGTTAGGATAATAAACGTGTCACAATAAAATAAAGTTAGTTTGTCCCATACTAAATATCTTACACTTTTTATACTTTCATAGCTAATATTGTAATTTTGTTGAAATCGTGAGATAAAGTGAAATGAAATTGTGTATTATGGATAGCTAATGTTATAAGATAATAAAAAAAGTTCGACAATATTTTTGAATTGACGAATTTCAACGTAAAAACCTTTGTTTACAAAAAAAAATGCCTAGCATTTGAATTATATTAAATATATAATGTGGGTTTATTACATTTCATTTTACACGTTGGTGTACCAAAAATATTGCATCAATATAAATCGATCAAACGGCTTAGAAGGAGTTCAGTGACGTACGCTCTATCATCTTAGAAGAAACCGACTGATTGATATATCAACGCATTGCCCAAACTACATAGTAGAAAACTACCCGTGCGAAACCGGGCGGGTCGCGAGTATAGAATATTTTTTTATGTTATCATAAAAATATACATGATCAGATCAGAGAATTTTGACGACTTGTAACATTAAAAGTAAAGTAATTTGTAGGTGAAATATGAAACGAGATTGGTGTTACAGCTACTGTAACAATATGTATCTATGTTACAGAGGATATACATATGAATGCGATGCGCGGATTTCAGGGCAGTCGGATGCGCCGGACGCACGTCCGTCCGTCCGGCGCAGATAATGAGCCCGCATCCGGCCTGCAATAACAATATCAGCCTTGTTCAGGGAATGGGGCTGAGCGATAAACAAATGTGCTGATTGCTGTCCTTAGGTCGGATACACACAAAGACTTAATCATTAATTTATTCCATAAAAATATTCGCTTGTTACCACGCAATTTTAAAAATAGCAAAGCCAGAGGCCACTTATTACACGAATGGATCGAGTACCCCGACCTCCCAGAGTACAGGTATTTATTTTATACAACTTATAATTACTTTAACATATTTATGCTTCTTAGTTTCGTCTTATAAGGCGCCCCTTGTCCCATGCCAATGTCTCTTAATTTGAGCCACTTTTAGCGCGCGCCAAACTTAGTTGACTATTTATAATATTAAGTAAAATAAATGTATCTTGTGCTCAGCATATGTGTACGCACCTTTATAATTGATTACGCGCCTGATGTATTTCACTGTGAATTTTTCATCGCTATATTCTTTCAACACCACATTATCTCAGCGGCGGGTTTACAAGTCTTCAACGTGACTTAGCAAAAATTGTTTAGATTTTTCTCTCTAACATTTTCGTCATAGATATATTCCTAGAAGTATATGGTTGCGTAGTTAATAAATGTGAAGCTAAAATCGTAGAAAATCGATAAAAATAACAGCAGATGAACTGTTGAGTTTTGTGTCAGCATCCATAGTAACACCATAACAAAGGTCATTGCTTTTTTATCTTTAAAATTCATGTAATTCATCCACTTAAGAAAAGGGACTTTTTAACTAGTTACATAAATGGACACAGAACATGTGCTAATGAATCATGGACTATTTATGAACTTCAAGTAATGCCTTATAATTGATTAAAATATATGTATTTTGTACCTACATATATTAAAAGCGATCTAAATTATTTCAAAACCTTATTTATTGACAATTTTTGCACAATTCACAGATTTAAATTTAAAAAAATAACCTAAACAGTTTTCACGTCATATGCGGTAAAGACTATCATATCACCAGCTTGCACTTATACCTACGCACGATGCACTTTCTACAGCTGTTAGTTATGTCGACAGAGGAGAACGGGTAGGGAGAGAGTGGTACTGAGGGGGACAGGGGGGAGGCTTCATTCATGTTGCCGCCACCCACGCGCGCTCTGCGCCCTGCCCTCTCCCAGCCGAGGTTGCGTGTTGCGATGTTCGTTTCAAACGTTTTGCAATTATTTGACTTGGCAGAGTTGATTTCGTAAGGGCTAAAAGGCTTTAGTAATTAGGAATGGTAACTATACGTTAAAAAGAGGCAACTAACAATATATCCCATCTGATGTTACCGCCACAAAGTCCACAACGTTCAAAAGACTTGCCACGGTTTTGTAGTCAAGAGAACGGGTAATTAAGACAAATAAACAAGAAAAGAAGATTGGACGTCCTCTCATCAGGTTACCCAGTAGAATTTATTCCACTACTTAACTTTAGTATCCTGTGAGGTCGTTTCTGGTCGTTCGCTGGTAAAGCCTGCTCCGCTGTTCAGGTAAGGTAAACCATATCGCATAAAATAAGTTGTTTTCATTCTTTTTTTATTATTATTTATATTTTAAAAACATGAAATGTACATATTTAAAATTAAATATCCAATAGAAAACTTTTTGGTAATACCAATACTTTTTCAATCTTGTAATAAAATATTAACAATCACTCTTACTCCCTATTTATTACTCCCTAGATTGATTGAATCAATCAAAACTCTTGGTGAATTATTGTTACTGACATCTTTCATCGTAATCCTCTTGTAATATAATATTTACAGTTCCAAAATTACATGTCTGTATAAGAAATTGGAATTTTTGGACCCTATCCTGCTCAATGGTCAATACTATCCTGCTCAATGGTCAATACTATCCTGCACTTAACTATGTCAATATATGTGCGGACACACGAACTTCAGTTTGTCCAGTGCAGATATAACTACGTGTCGACGGCTGCAGAGGACACATGTCTGTTGACCCAAAATGTCTGCAACTGGCCTAGCTTCTGTAGTAAACAAGCCGCAAAAGACTTCATAAAAGTGCCGTCAACGCTTGCAGTCGGTTGCAGGCATTTGGACCTACTTCCACTCGTGTGTGAGCCCACTGGCGCTCGTCTGTAGGAACCCTTAGAAACCACAAAACGAAATGATCACTTATGTCATGCGAATACTAATAAGATTCTCCCTTAAATTAGCCTACTTTGATATAGTGTAGGTGTAGCAGTAGAGTAGTGTATAGTGTCCCACAGATGTGCGGAGACTACATAGTATCGGATTTATGAATGTGAAATTTGTTTGAATCTTTGTATAACATTTTACTAGTATTATGCAAATGTTCGTGTCCCGACCCGCTTCCCCCGGCGATGAATGAATGGCGACGTGGCTCGAGGGGTGGGGTCGCGCCTGCCCCCCTATTTTGGCCATGAATTAACAGCACCACAGTCACGCTGAGGTATTCACGTTTATATTTTTGTGAGACAAGCCACAACGAGAGTAATATTCAATTCTTAATTTTGTGATATAAGCGTCGTAAAATCGCAGTATTTTACTTTTTATTGAAATTTGGTAAAGTAACCTTGTGCTAGATGGTTCACGACAAAAGTCGAATGGCGGATTCGAACCCACGTCTTTATTTTTCGCACCTATCCTAAACCATCAGCATTCATGTTTCAAACAAAAATCCGTTCTTCCATCCAGTCTTTCAACAATATTGAGATTTATTTATAATAATTAATTTTAAAAAATGCTCGGTCACTTTTTGTGCAAACCGATAATTTGTCTAGCACAACTATGTCGCTAATACCAGACCACTGCTGAAATGTTTATATACTCCTAATAGGGTAAGCAGACGGTAGAATAATTAAAGTTATCTTCACTCACAAGGACTGATAGGCAAGGTGGCCCGATGACCTGGTCAAGTTTGCGGGAATCCAAGTCCACCAAGACAACCACGACCAGATCAACGGACCATTCTATGGGAGGCCTGCCAACGCAGCGCTGACCTGTACTTGGCCGCGATTCCATGGCTTTTCGGCCCCATGGGCCATCCGGTCTGCGAGCAATGTGTTCGGCCTATTGCCACTTAAGGGGACTTGACTCAATTACCGGCCAAGAAGCGTTATAACTTAGCTGCCTTGTTTGTTATAAGACTAATTTATATTTAAATTACAAAGGACGTTTTTAATCGAATCGTCTTTGTTGTTGATCTATCATCCATATTGAACCTACGCTACTACTACGCCCTAGGCTCGCGGAGAGTGCGGGGGGTAGGGGAGGGGAGACGGGGGCAGATCACGCGACGCGTGGGCGTTTAGCGTGGGCGAAGCAACGAACAGGGCAACATTATTCGCATTTAGGTAATTAGTATTGAACCATTTGTGACGTCATTCGCATGCGTTATAACGAAATATTCATATACTCATCATCAATTTTTGTGTAAAAAAATGTTAAAAATAAAATATGGAGTTGAGACTAGTAACACTATGTACATAGAAGGAGAAAAATATTTCGATAGATGAGTTCGCCGGCTCCGCTGTGGAACAGCTGTTGCAAAAGAAAAAATAGAATTCAATGACCTGACTTCAGCACTACGCCAATACAAATGCTATGCGCCTGTTCTTCAATAGTAATGTAATCGAAACGACGAAATAAAAACGTGCAATTCATTATTTATTTCTCGAAGTTTCGATGTAAACCTTTGACGTACTCGTACCTGAAAATTGGCTAAATAATATAGTACATAAAAATAGAATTTCTCCCAACTCAAGGGAGTAAAGTGAAACTTAATTTAGAAGCAGGTGTTGTGGAGTCGCCTAAAGGTCGAGAACATTTTGCAATTCTCGCTCTATAAATAACTGTCTGAGATGAGACTTGTATCACGACGAGATTGATCTAATCGTTATTCTTTTGTAATATAATAAAAAACATTAAAACATTTATAGAAACACTTATTATTAAGTGAAACTTCCGTTAGAACAATTTTTTCTTCATTTCATTCCGAATAAGGAAAGCTTGTGCTATAAGATCGTTCATAATAGTCGAATAGTGGATTCAAAGTCACTAACTTATGTTTCGTAACCCGTACCTTTGCCCTTTAGGCCACTGGATGAGATTCACTTAAGGCAGAGCTCATACAATCATATATCATGTAAATAGTAATACCACTCTTTGCATTGTCCCAGTCACAAATTTCCTAAATAGGACTTCACTGTACAAAAAAATGGTATATTTATGGTATATAAGAAACTTTCTGGCCCGGAAAACTTATTGTAGCAGAGCCTGCAACATTTGTAATGAGAATGGGCCGGCTCGACCGGTTAAATACCACGACTTGACGGAAAACAGGCGTGAAGTAAAACTCTGCTTTTCGCCTGACGAGTCAGATGCCGAAAGCCCAATTCCAGTCTTCTTCCCCTTCTTATCCTCTCTAATAAGGAAAGCTTGGAAAGGAGAACAGAATTAGACAGGAGCGGACAGGAACGGAATTATTTTTCTGTTAACCCCCTCCTCTGTCCGTTAAATAAGTAAAACATCTGCAACTCATTAGCTCGTGTTTCTGGCAGGTTCCTATGGTAGCGGTAATTTCACATTAGGTGAATGTACGGCACCTTGTTCTTTAAAAAAATCAATCCACGTTAGATTTAATTAATGTATAATATTCTTATTAATTGCATTAACCCATACTGTTGCTGTCCCTTGCATACGCAAATGACGATTTTTATGTATTTTAGGCCGTCTTTTTAGTTTCGATCGTAAAAAGATATGGTAAAATATCTCAACAGATACTTCG
This sequence comes from Papilio elwesi, assembly GCA_029849275.1. Taxonomy (NCBI): domain Eukaryota; kingdom Metazoa; phylum Arthropoda; class Insecta; order Lepidoptera; family Papilionidae; genus Papilio; species Papilio elwesi. The sequence continues at coordinate 11,106,613 of CM056691.1, read as the reverse complement.
GTTAATAAACGAACCGATGTTGGAGATTAATGCTGCGGACTCTTATGCTCTATGATACATCTATCTATGATGATATATCGAGCTAAAATAAACTCGTTAAGAATACATTTACGGCAGAGAATTATATAGTCCATTTGTACTGTACCTAGGCAACAGTGGAGTAGTAATAAAGACGTACTAATACCTACTCCGACATATAAATACCGGCAAGATGTTACATTGCAGCATTGCACTTTTTAGACTTTATCGGAAATGTTGTAATTTTACGGAAATCGTGACATAATGTGAAATGAATCTGTGTAATTTGGATAGCTAATGTTATACGGTAAGTTGAAAAAGTGTTGTTTTTCGAAAATACTTTGAAATTTATGAATTTTAACAAGTATATAAAACTGTAAAAAGTAAGTAAGTAACCCCTTTACTTACACACTTTCCATCTTGATTTGGAACTAACTACAATTCAATTTTATTTAAGTTTCGCATTTCAATAGATGAAATGTTCACGTTCATATTCACTGTCTACTCTTTCTATCTTTTTTATCTTTCTCGAGGTTAGGTCGAGATCGTGCGCGTGCGCTGCGCCGGCCTCACAGGAAACAGGAAGTGGACTAACCGCGCGCTTCCGCTCCCATTCGCGCTGCCGCTCCCGCTCTCCGCTCTCCGCTCGCCGCTCACCGCTCGCGCGCACTGTTTCATTCAGAATGTTTCGTGCCATTCAAATATTATCTGACAGATAATCTTCACTTGTCCGAGCTTTTATAAAGAGTTTTGCGAATAACAAATACGTTTACTGATGTTATAGAATGATCGTCGAATTCGTTTCGTATCGATTTAAGATGTAATTTGTCAATTATCGTTTAAATTCAATATACGCATAACTTGTTGGTGATAGCTTGCATATTGCATATGATAGATAATATAGTGTTGAATTCTTGTTACACATTAATATTCAAAGGAAATACCAATACAACAGGAAGTGGAAAAATCGCTAAGAAATATCTCCTAAGATGTAATAGCTAATTATTTAAAGTTATAAATACCAATGAATCAGCGAAATGTTCATAATCCTAGTTAATTACAATTTACAAAACCTTAGAATCTGAAAAAAAATCTTGTGTATGTGCAGATGCAACTTATAAATAGAACCTGGCACGTGCTAGACTAATTCAATGGAGCATCAAACCTGTGCCTGGATAGATATAGCCTAGGGAGGAATGTTATCGAATGCGTCAAAGCTCGTGTGACGTCACGGGATCGCCGGGAGGGGGAGCGAACAGGGAGAGACTGCTGGGGAGCGTTGCTGGTTGCGACAAATATATAAGCAGAAATACGTCACACTTAGCCGCTAAACAAACCAGTAATGGATTTTGTAGTACCCTTTGATGTAATTACTAGGATTTCGTAACGACCTATAGACAAGGGGCATCTATTTTATACAATGAAAAATCCCCTGGCCACAATCCTAAGAATGGTACAGTGCAGTAGTACTGTACGGTTCAGTACAGTTTTTTTATAGATGAAGATGGCAAACTAGCAAGTTGTTCACCCGATATTTAGTGAAAGCTGCCCATAGGCATCTGCAGTAAGCAACGTTCGGGTACTACGAATTCAGAGTTCCTGAATAATAGGGCGTTGGTATTTTGGTAGATTACCAATCGAGACAGAGTACTTGAGTGATGTTATCGATTGGGATCCGCGGCAGAAGCAAAACGACATTACCCGAAGAATTGCTAAGCTTAAGTAACAATGGGCCGGCTCATCTGTCCGGACACATCGCTCGCAGAACCGAAAGATGGCCGATGGGGCCATAAGGTCCTAGAATGGCGGCCACGTACAGGTCGACGCAGCGGCGGTTGGCCTCACACAAGATGTATCGACGATGTGGTCAAAGTTGCGGGGGTCCACTGGATGAGAGCGGCAAGGGACCGCTCTTTGCGGCGATCAATGGGGGAGGCCTACGTCAGGTAGGGGACGACTGAAGGCTGAGAAGAAGAAGAAAGAAAGAAGATATTGACTATTTATTAATTAAATTAATAAAATATTCCTTTCTTCATTCATTTTCCCCGCTGAATTGTTGGTAACATTTGTCAAAAAGCTATTATTGTCAAAACATTAAATACTACCATGGCAACCGATATCGTGAATGATACTTTATGTATGTATTTCTGTTTTATTTTCGGGACTAAAGGAAAGTAGGCTATGTCATTTTCTATACCTCTCACAACGTTTGTGCAAAATTTCATAATGATTGGAGTCGTTAAGTAGTTAAAGCGTAACAAACTAACATGCGCATTTTAATTTTAGGATAGTAAGTTAGCTATTTATTGTATACCTACGTACATATAATTATACATATACATGTTATAGTTAAAGACAGCGTGGGCATTATTTATAGATCTCTCCCAAGTGGGAGGTAATAACTTAGTGACTTTTCTCCTACGCATATTCCATTCAACTATCCATATATTCATGTGTTACACACTAACAGTGCGGTGTGTGCACAGTTAATAATGTACTTACTACCTTTTGCTATTCGAATAACAAAAAAAAACAGTAATATTTATTTTTAATCTATACTACTATATAAATCTGTAGAATCTGTCTGTACATTCTTTTTTTATTAAAATTTGTGATAATTATTCATTTTGTGACTGATATCTTATGTAAAATCTATTACTTTAAAAAAAATTGTCTGTCTATATGTTCCGTTATAAGTTAAAAGCGGCTTGACATATCTTAATGATTTTTTATTGTATATGGTAAGATCACGTGACTGCGCAATTGATGTATGTAAAACATCGGGGAGCCTAACCAAGATAAAAAAATAAGAGGCATAAAAAAATTATAATTTTAAGAAATTCTATGAAAATTTCTAGCTAGAAAAATAAACGAAATCGTGCGAAGCAGCGGATAACGTCTAGTTATACTAATGAAGTCAAATAAGGTACTTTTTGAAAACTGAATGAATTTTGCTATACGTTAAAAAATGAATGAGAACCCCAAGTTCGATTCGCTTCCGCAGTTCGTCCTTGTCTACGCTTATCAGTGTTGAAGTGTTAGAAAGAGAAGACGATACAGGCGCCATTCATAGTGCGTTTTCAAACAATCCGTAGCATGTGAAAGTATCTCGTGAATTAAATACGAATGGTTTACGGAATAGATTCACTGTGTACTTGAATTTAGTTTGAAGGTCGAGCGTTGAATATTGCGTGCGTATAACAAATGATCGACCAGAAAAAGTATGTTAAAAGAAAAAGCAACCTACCTTTTAATTAAATTGAAATTAATATGTAGCCATTTTGTATAAGCTTTTTGTTTAGTTTGCTGTATTATTATTTACGCCTTATGCAACCGAACGCATCAATTCATGTAAAATGAAACGGCCTGTATAGGTTACATAATATTATTTTTTTTAATTCCTAAATAAAATAATATTGTTTTAATAAAGACATCAAATGGGGAAGGTCCTAAAACGTAGAGATGTCAGTGCCCAGTTACTTGCACGGTGATGGGTTTGTGTGGCTTTAATTTACAGTTTTTATAGAGTTTATCAACAAATCTTCATTACGTTTTGTTACTGTGTATAATTTGGCCTAACATGGTAGAGCCCGGAACAATTTCGTTTCGTGCCGGCCTATTCTTACATCTATTGCACTCGGCTCGGCCGTTCAAATACCACGACCTCACAGAAGACATGAAGTAGGAGTATAATTCTGCATTTCGTCTGATGAGTGCCGGAGTCCCAATTTCAGTCTTCGGCCCATTCTCAACCTTTCCTAAAAAGGATAGGACGGGAAAAGGATTACACGGATGTGATGTGGATACGAAAAGGAAACATCCTTTTTCCTGACTTCCTCTGTCTATTAAAGGTAGACAACTCATCTGCAACTCATTTGCTTGTTGCGGATGTCTATGGGTACGGGTCACTTAACATCAGGAGACTCGCTTGCTCGTTTGCCACATTCTACTATAAAATACAATAACATGAGAGAGGAGGATAGGTTTTATCTTGATTAATAACCTCAATGTTTTTATTGCAAATTAAATATTATGATTATTCATGAGTTCCATTAGTTTCTAACAGATGGCGGTGTAAATTAGTTTAATGACACAACGTTTTAAAATCTTTTGTCGTCTAGTCTAGGCTGTCGCTACAAGTCCCGCGTCTTTTCCTGCCTTAATTCTATAAATTACTGCTATAATTAATAATTAATTATACCCGTGTGAAGTCCTGTCGGGGCGCTAGTAAAATACAAATAATATAAGTGAATCGCTTGCTCGTTTGTCTGCTGTTATTCAGGAAATATACACATCAGGTTAAAAAAAAAAATTGCGCAGATTCTAGATAGCCAGAAGACAATATGGCTTCTAATTATAAACAGACCCCCTCTATCCATCAAAGGAAGCGGTAAGTAGGAAATTATAATTAAGGCGCGGGGGAGAGGCGTGAGCGGGTATCCGGCGGCGGAAGCAGCAGACGCCAGTACGGCGGAAGCGAGCCCCTTTCACTTGCACCACGCGTCCCGGTCTTCCCCACTTGTCCCATTCATGCGACCGTGGGAACAGACCATGACGCCTTGAATGAATATAAATAAGCTAGCTTTAGAAGGTAAGTTAATTTCAGCAATTATAATAGATGGTGTTAACTTCTTAATTCGGTTGGGTAATATTTTTGTGTAGCTTGAATGAGCGAGGGTGGTTACGTCACGCTTAGTGTTATTTCTTCATTGTATGTGTTTACGTCACGCATAGTTAATTGCCGTGTTGTGTTGCCATCACAGTAATGTTACGAACGCAAACGTGTGCGAGGATGAGGAAGGATGTTTGGTGCTGTTTAACGTGAAAACTACGAAACTATTGATGATATATAGATACATTAAAATAACGCATAATGTATTTACCAAGTACAAGTAATACGATAATGAGAATGTATTTAGGAACAAGTTTAAAAGGCAATAAAACGCTCAGTGCCATGGCGTTCGTTGATGGGCAACGGAGTATTTGCAACGAGGCGTTTTTCCAAAATATAACGTGTCGCGCAGTACAGAGCGTTGAGCAAGTCTATAGAGAGTTGGGGTCAGTTACAGATTGGAATGAGCTTCGATCATGATCGCAACACTCAACTCGGCTATGTTATGTAGTGTGACAATTGTTCTGCGTGAATGCGTGAAGACGCTTCTGTCATATATGTAGGCTAGCGATATTACAGCCGCTTCGTAAGAGATTCAATTTCTACCCGGGCCATTAGAAATACGCTACAGCGAGTGTTAGGACGGGATATATAGGGACGTATAATGTTGTAATTATCATGTATCAACTCTATCTGAACACTATATTTGATTAAGTTACTCGTACAAAGGGGAATCGAACTCTGAACTTACTATTAGATACATGTGGCGTCGCTATGCTTCAGTGAAAGTGCTACTCGGCCATTTTTTAACAAACGCGCAGTTATACTGACTAATAGTATATGAGACCGCTTGTGGAATCGGAAACATAAAACAAATTTATAGTTAGTATAAAAAATGTCTTAGATGTTCATTATAAGGATGCAGTAATGGCCAAGTGGGTAATTTTTGCGTGCAAAAGCGAATAATTAATGTCCGCTGTACAGTCGCAAACATAAGCTATTTAGATTATTTTTTTTATTTTCAAACGATACTGCGTAAATCAGTAAAAAGGGAAAAGAACATTCTAGAAAAACATATTTAGACCAAATTAGTGACAAGTGAAAGACGATATTAAGATAATATGGAACCCAAATATCGACGTATGCAATTACGGGTAATTATCAGAATGCCATGGATGAGGAACATGGGAGAAGGATGTGGCAGCGCCGTGCGAAAGTCACATTCGTAATCTCAGCTTCCCCATTTGGTTAATGATTAGATTTGTTTTTGAGGCAGGCCCAAAGCTTCCGACAAAAATAAAGAATGGTCGTTCTTATGGCGCCGTAAAACTGCAGAGTTTTTGTATAGAATTTATAGTATAGAACTACCCCATAAGACGTTGACTTGCTTACCATTAATAAAACAATATCTTCTGGTACCCATAGGCAGCGCCACCTACCGAATCAATTTGCAAAATAATTAACCCTGGTCCTAGCAGGACCAAGGCTAAGGTAACTCGATGCACGACTGTTGGAGACGGAAGCACCGCTACCTAATACCCTCAATAATTTATTTTCTGTACTTACCTCGCTTGCGCCGAATAATTTTCGAATGTAATTTTATTCTAATACACTCACGTTCCTATCAACTGCAAAGGGTTTTCCTATCCATCCCCTCTCCCGTCAAATCGTCTTTCCCTTCCCATCCTTTGCTTATCAGAAAAGGATGGGAAGGGGAAGTGGATTAGAATTAGGACTCCGACATCAGACGCACTCGTCAGACGTAACGCAGAATACTTCTACTTCACGTCTGTCTTCAGTGAGGTCGTTGTTTTCACCGCGCGAGCCAGCCCATTCGTCCAACACATGTATGCTCTATCACTAATAATAATCACTACCACTACCACTGTCATCATCATATTTAAATGTTGAATGATGACAGAAGAGTGGGACAAGAATCGCGCAAAATTAATATTCGTATTATTTTCTCAACTATCTGTGGGCGGGCTTAAATAAAAGCTAAAGCTACTCATTGTAAATATTTACTATAAAAAACTAATATAATATAAATACTTAACAATTGAAACTAGGAACCTTAATATTAAGTACAGTTAGCCCACTTGTATCCGTTCGTAGAAGTAATTGTTTATTAACTGGTAAATATTTTAAATAATATTGTGTATAGTGTAGGCGAGTGTACCGAACGTATTTGGTATTCGAAGTCGCATTAACATTGTGGCCGGTCCGTCCGGACAATCTAGTTCTCTATCTACACAACCCGCAGAAGAAATTCATCTAGTTATTATGTATTTTATTGTATACGTAATATATTTAATTTTAATGAAAATGCATTACATGTATTGGCAGTATTAACTTCGATGATTTAAATAAGCGACATCTAGTTACTAAATCAAACAACATTTTAATGTTTCTGCAAAATTTTGGGGTATTTATTTATATGGGATATGAATTTCCTGAAAATCGTATAATATAAGTAATTAATAGGAGTGGTAGTATGTCTTGATAGAACTAACTAGTCAAGCGATTTGATTATTGGTTACTTAAAACTAGATTTAGTTAGACTGGGCTAAATCTTTTTTTTTATGGTGTGTGAGAAGGTCGCACACAAGCAAGCGGATCACCTGACGTAAAGTGAGCGCTGCCCATAGACATCCGCAACAAGCAAATATGTTGCCCACCTTTAACGAAGAGAAGGTTATAGACAGGGAAAAGGATATTTCATTTTCCCCGTTAATCCCCTCCCCGTGCAATTCTCTTCCCTTTCCCACCCTATCCCCTTATGTGGAACGGGTGGGAAGGGGAAGAGGACTGAAATTAGGCCTTCGACACCTCACTCATCAGACGAAACGCAGAATACTTCTACTTCACGCCTGTTTTCTGTGAGGTCGTGGTATTTCACGGGTCGATCCGGCCAATTCGTGCAACAGATGTTGTTGCGGACCTACCTATTATACATCTGAGAGGCTCGACGGATCAATTTGTTTATAGACTTGAATCTCTAATAATTTTATACTGTTTTATTTATATTTTAAAGAAATTATCGACTACAATGTAAATATATTGTGATACAATAGTTAACAGAGTAAATAAAAAAAATCGTTTAGAATTCCCCATTTATAGAAACAATTTAAACTTATAGTAAACTTACAATAATAAAAAGTAATACTTAATATTATTTCACTAATCAGTATTTATGTACGTATTAAATTGTTTTCGGTTTGTAATGAGTTACAGTGAGTTGCCTATTGATTTTCCTAATACTAATAATAAATAATTATAAACGGGGAATAATAACAAATGTGATCACCAAACAAAGTGGGAAGCACTGTTTCATAATTAATAGAAAGTAACATCGAGTAGGTAATGTAAATATGCAAGTGTAAAAATGTAAATATGGTTTATATTGTAAGAAGTAATCGATAATGTTAGCATGTGAAGCACTAGTTATTGTTATGCGGTATAAACATTATCTATTCGCACACGTAACTAGATATATTTCAAAGAAGTTTTTGGCAAGTAACCTTTTCACCACTGCGACACTATTGTGTAGCAATTTTGGTCGTAAATCAATAGAAGTACCCTTCTTTGGTAGGTCTAAGGTTTCTGTCGTCAGTAGAGTTAAAAGAAAAGACTTAAAAGTTTACATATACATATGTATGTAATATGTATATTTATTATTGCAGCTGGTTCATTGAGAACAGTTTTATCTCAAAAGTAAAACCTCGTAAGCAACGTTACACTGTAATCAAAAGTAAACTCTATTTTATTACACTTAATTATATTTCTGTATATTTCTTTACTAAAATGTTGTACAAGGCTTACGAATAATTACGTGCGGTCCGTTACAAGCGTCGTATTCCCATCTCCACACAACGCTTTCATTAACTAAACTGGTGGCATAGTCAATTGAAGTTGGAACCGTCAAACACCTTTTTAGTTACATTCGAAATAATTTATGTCGACGTCAAACTGAATCGTGGAAGATTAAATAAAATATTCCTCGTATAGGAATATAATGTGGCTTTTTATCGTCGTTAATAAATTAGGATTGAATTAATACCCGTACGCTTTCGTATATCAACTTACTCGTGGGTACGCGCGGCAATAAAAATGAGCTTGTACGAATTCCTGCTACTTTTTGTTTTTTTTTTTTAATTATTTTTCGTCGTACATGGCCAACATCATTGGTTATTGTGACATGGTGGTTACATATACATAAACAAAATATTAAAATACATAAGTTAGAAAATCTTTATGCTCTATCAATTAAATGTGCACACTTGCCGTATTCACTATTAACATTTGTTGAATGAATTAACTATTTAATAATTACAACATTAATAATCTCCATGACAATAAAAAGCGCGATACAAAATATTTACAAGTGTTCATAGTCACTATGGCATAATCTATTGTAGGACTACTTTAATAATCAATTACAGGTATCTTCGACAAAGTTCTACAGTAAGCTTGATATTACTTCAAGAGTATATTTCTAGGTGAAGGCGAAAATAAATTTCTATGAGGCCTTAAATCCAAATAAAAACAAACACAATATATCTTATTTAACGCAGGCTCGTTAAGCAATGTAATGGCGTATACATATTTAATTACAATACTTTTTGAAATATTTCTGTGCAATGACAGCACTTTTAGTTTTAAGAATAAAATATATAGCCTATTTTTTGCCTTGTAAATTATGGACGGCAAAAATGTCCGTAGTGAGTAGATCGAGCGGTTAATCATGGTGTCAAGTCGAGTCTGGACTCGTGAGAAGTTATCTACAAAGTTATGAATGAATATATTCAGAGATAACGACGTATTGAAGTTAATTTGTTTTTGAGTCGTACGAATAAGATAAATACGACGTCGATTTATAAATAGGAAGACTCTTGTGTCTAATATACATAAGTGTATTTAACGATTACTCGATTATTATTTACTATGTAGATGAATGGTGTGTTTGTTCCTCGATTGATTAATGTTTAACATTGATAATTTAAAAATGCATGTGTCCAATGTTTATACTTCCCACCGCTTTAATACGTAAACGCTGCTAACGAGTTTGAAATCCTTGTTGTTATTGTGGATAAGTAGATCTGGTGAAACCGTTGGATATTCAAGAATCTTATCACAATCGCATATTCTCAACAAGTTGTACAGAGCTTGTAAATTGACTGAATATTTTATTAACTTTTTTTTATTAGTAACACAATATGAGCGAACAGAGTCGAGGGCGATAGCTGCTTTAAATAAAAAAAAACTCAAAAATGAATGGAGCCGTAGTGCGTCCGCAATTGATAAAATTTAATAGCACGACCTGAATGGCACGACAAGCAGATGCTAGGCCAGGTGCGTCGCCATCTTGCGTCTGAGAGCGACGTGTTTCAAACAAAGGGCGGTACGCTTCTGCGAATCCCTGAACACCTGATGGTTTATACTCTATGGATAACATCGGGTATTAATAACGCCGGTTTTGCAATTCCCATTGATTCAGGTCGAAGATAACTAGTTTAGTTTTAAACTTGTTTCTTATTAATTAATACGTCAACTTTAAACGTTATTCTGTAGAACGAAACGTTTGGTTTTTCCTCTTAGCATCTATCTATTTAGATTTTATCTCGATAGTATGAATTGATATTTGGCTGGTATTAGAATGTAATGAATTATTTTGTCTTACTTTGCTACTAGGCAAGACTTTGTCTTATTTTAAATTAAATTACTTTAACAATCGATGTCTAGTGTCTTTGACTTTCTTAGTGTCGTTATTATATAGTGACGTGTATTTTTCGATTTTACTGATTTGGTTGGGAATTTAATACAGAATGAACCAAAAGAAGCTTGGTCAGTTGTTAGATACGTTGTGTAGTGAGAATCATCAGTATCACTCGGTGACTAAGCCTCCGTTTTGTTACTAGGCGATCGTTTACGCTTCGTTACGATTTACGCTTTTTCTATTTTGATGTACACGAAAATCATATGATGTGATATGCGATAATTGGACCATTAACCGTCCCATGTGGGACGCGATCTATTATCTCCTATCAACACTATCCTCGCTAACTCCAATTAGATTTAAAGAAATAATGCTCATTTTTATAACCATAAGATCTATGATTTCCTCCTCATCTACTAAGATTAACTTTTATGGTAAGTTTATTTTTATTTAAATTAAACTTAACCAATAAATACAGGTATTTTTAGTCTAAACGTACGTAAGTTTTTATTAACAATAGCAATATTAATTTTCAAGATAAATCGATAATCTATGATCGATTTGGTACGAACCTAAATTAATTAGTATCTGTTTTTTATCTATGGTACGGTTAGGTGGGTGTATTCCCACGGTGCGCGCCGGATGTAACCCGCCCCTTGCCCCGCGCCGCGCGCGACTGAGCCCGGCCCCGGCCCTGCACTCACGTCCCTAACGCTCGTCAGCTGCGAAACGGAGGCAAAAGCACGTCGCGCGAAATGCCTAAATTGTCAACAAAGAGAAAAACACTGGCCGTTTACGATAGTCTTCGATGTGTTATGTGTGTTTCCGACAATTACTTTGCTTTGTCTTTTATTCTTTCTTTATAACATATTGCAGCTTTTTTTAATTAAATACCCAATATCAACGTCTGAGAATCCAAATATTCAGATCGCTACGCACGCAATTCGTTAACTAGTAAGCGATGCCTAAGAATACCAAATACAACCTTTATACAGTTTTAGTTAAGTTGTATAAGAAAAAATCTTAAGTTAAATGATAAGGTAGATAAAGTCACCATCCACGATTAACCTACAATTAAAATCAAAAACGTATCTGCAGGCAAATTAATGTAACCCATTCAATAATACTAGTTTGCATATCAATTATTCATAAATCAACTTTAACTGATAAATCTCATTATTGTGTACCTATAAATATTTTATTAAGGGTTGTCATGCCACAAATTAGTAAGTAGTGTTAATATCGGCTGTTACTAAATTTGTCTACTATACTAATTCATATGTAACATGGCAACGCTGATGTTAAAAAGAAAAAAAACGTAATTTTTTATCTAAAGCGCATGATTAATTGCTGTCATTAATTTGTATGCAGTAAGTATACGCATAAGTTCATAAATTATCACTCATGACTTACGAAATAAATACTTTTTATAATAACGTTTATTTTATTAAATGAATAATGCAGTAAAATACATATGTAAACATTTTTTTGTAAAACCTTGGATTCTTTTCTCGTAATATTTAGGGAACCCTAAAAGCACCCTAATAGAAACATTTGTCAATAGCTTCCTTCCGTTTTTATTAGCGCGGGCCTGCATCCGTCGGACGCATTTGTTATATTGTGAACGCTTTCCGAACAAAAAATAACAACCCACCGGAAGGAAGTGCCGGCAATTTTAGTAGCTTTATTTTTTTCATTCTAAATTTAGACTTCTCGAGTTACGATCGTATACTTCCGACTCATTTGTATAGATTGTACGTTATTTGCCGATAAAAGCGCTTAGAAAAGTTGAAGTAGAACACTACTTCAACATTACAATGTATCGTATTTAAACTACTCATATATACGAGTATGTTTTGTCAATGTATGTATGTACTATATACGTACATTCAAGGTATATATCAAATACATTGAAATAATAAGTCTGTTATGTCAGTCTGATATGATAAATAAAAATATGCGCTGACGCCCGTAACCCGGAAGGGTAGGCAGAATATATGAATTTCCATTTGACGCAATCCTGGCACACGTTCTCGCTTCTTCTACATTCATTGATCTCCGCACAAATGCTCGTCGGCTAGGGTACTCCTTTCGTTCTTCGCCATATTTCGGCTTAAATTTAAAGCAAATATGATTTTTTTTATGTATAAATACTATTTTTATGTGAAATATCTATACTATAGGGGTAGGGTTAGGTTAGTCAGGCTAATGTGATAGATATAAGTTCTCCCTGGACATCCCATGCCGACCCCGCCACGAACTTGCAAATAAATTAATCTTATTACACCCTCTTCATTCACCATTTCACACCCGAACCATCGAAGCTTTGTTTAAATAAGAGTGTCAACAATGCACAAGGACAAGTAAATACTGCAACAGTTGTAAATACATCGCGGTTATTTTTATAGTAAAACATGACACGCAATCCAGCGGCTTCCCAGGTCACCGCAAGCAATTTATAACCCAGCTCAACCATCAGAAGAGTTCCAGATGATTCTGAAGCCTTTGTGGGTAGAATAGAAAAAATCTGCGTCAAGTAAACGATACATGTTACGCGACGCGAAAATGTCAAGTAGTCGTATCCATCTATGGCCTACGTCGCTGCCATAATCAGTCGCGCGTTGTCTATAGGTCGTATCACGTCACGTAAGTATCGTGTCACGCTTGTCGCTCACCTAGGACAGCGGGTCCATAAGACAAAGAACTATAGATGGAGATGATGATGATGATGATGCCCCTCCCAAATCATCGTGATCCTAGTGTGACAAATTGTGAATCTTTTGATATTACGCACAGTTTGTAGTCTGAGAGTGAGAATATTCACTACACCATACACTGTACACACTATATTCGACTACTTACAACAATCAGTCAAGACTCGGGCCTCAAGATGTGTTGTGACGACCGTTGACAGGTGTAAAAAACTGATTCTCCTTCCTTTGACAAGTGTTTATTAAGACTCTTGCTGTATAAAGTCAGCTACTCAACTTCACGTATCAGTTATGGCTGGCCACTGCCTGTTGCCGACAAGTCCATTTTTCTATGTAAAATAGATAAACAATTCGCGGATTCCTTTTACCATACAATTACAACTTTAATTTCTCTTTTTATCCTAATTAGGGTAGATCATAAAATTATCGAGATTGGACTACCGCTCGCGTAATATAACAACGTTTTATTAATGCTAATAATAACATTCAATATATTAACGACAATTTTTTTTCGCTCTCCTGAATCCATTTCCCGCGCAGCAGGGCTTGCACAGAGTAAATAAAGGCCGTAGGCCGTCCCGGCTCGACCTTAAAGGTTGCGCGGCGGACGTCGAACCTCATAACTCGTTATATAACGTGAAACGCTAACACGCCGCTCTTTATGGCCATAGTCAATAAAACTTTGCGCCATAGACACGGTTGATGGTTTCTTAAACTTATTGTAGTTTACATTGTATTTAACAATAAGATCAATCAATCAATCTTGTAATAGAATACCGGCGTGATGATGTCTCGTCTTTTGAGGATGTCGCAATTGCATCATATCACCTTTAATACTCTGGGAAGATTACGAACCCTAATGATACTTCACTCTTCAAAACCGGTCAAGTCGTTTAGGCTGCAGGAGGTCACAATGGAACGGACATACATACATACATTATGCATACACATATACATTAGGGTAATGCAATAGTATCTCCTTCTGGTAAAAACATTACCGTCCTTCTCGGTGAGTCGGGTAATTATGCTAATGTTGTTTGACGAAAAAATGAAGAACAGAAACAGTAATAAATACAACATTGACATAATAATCGTAAATGCATAAATGAAATAATATATTCGTTATAAATAACACTTTACTTCGTTGAATAAAAACATGCCACCTCTAAATGTTGATGGGCCTTGCGCAGGAGTAGAGGAGCGGAGGCGCGTGCCCGCAAACAAAGCCCCTGCTCCCTCCGCTTCCCTCCGCAACCCTCCGCTTCACGCAAACAATACGAAGAATGCAACACTCTGTTACCTCCTATACATTTTGTTTTCTTTTGTCGCACTGCTCTAATGCAACAGAAATCCGACATTAAGCTTACCTGCTGTAAATATAACCTACTGTTTGGCACTTCAGTAACCAATCGATTACCTCCGTAATAAAGAAGCTGCCACATCCTTTATGACGTTTATTAGAAGATAGATTAGAAGCTAGACTGCTTGGCTGTTGTTAAATATGATTATGGTACTGTTTTTCACTCGCTGCAAACTGCAAAACGTGGGTGCAGGGCAGTGTTATGGGCGGGCGGAATATTGCTATCGCGCTGCGCATTATTGCTATCGATAAGCGGTATCAGTAGTGTATAATTTGGTTCTTATAATTTGAGTTAATAATAAAATTTAAAAAAATGATATATATGTCGGGGACTGGCCGAATGGAGAGTGAAGCACTCGTCGTTAAATTTTCGAGCTGTCAGTCACTCTGACACAACCCCAAGCTCTAGCGTAACGGCGAACCTGGTAGCGGTCATTAGATTACGAAGAGTGACGGCAATCGGGTTGAATCGAGGATACGCGTGGATACGTGTTTTGGTGGAGCGTCGTTACTTGAAGCCGGTCTACTTACTGTACTATCGATCCAAGATTATATTTTGTAATGTCCTAATGTATTTCGCTACGTGTTATTCTCCTTACCCTAACGCCCGTCTAAACTTTCGGTCAAAAGGTTCAAAAGGCAATTATAATCTAATTCTCTTGATAATTAACACTTTTAAATGGATAAGGATTCATACCGAACACTTTGCCGATCTCTTGATGCGTATTCCTTTTAATTATTTTTTCTTAAAAAATGGTTACTGTGAGACAACCATAGAAGATATATATACGTCATCATGGACTTTTATTTAGCATATTTAAAGAGATACAATTCTTTCTTGTCAGAACTACTTGTCAGTTTTTGATTTAAGAAATGGCCACCAAACCACATGACAAGCACTACCTGTTGAATAAAAAAACATCTGAATCGGTAAATCAGGAGCGGAGCAACGAATTAACAACTATAAAAAAATCCCTCTATGCGGCCGTAACGCTTTTTAGTGCAGAAAAATCCTAATATACCCTGTCTACATAGAAGTTTCACTTCAATACTATGTTAAAATAATAATTAAAAACAATATTTTAATAAAAAACTCTAAAACTCATTACTATAATATGCGACGCGCTTCTATTATAATTGACTGGTTTTTATCGGTGAACCGCGTTGCGCCCGCGCAACAAGCTGATTTCTCTGGCCACCCAGTATGTGTAACGTGTATAAAACAGTAATATAGTAGGGTGAAGCAACCACTACGAACTGAGCGCTAAGTAGATTAGATAAAAAACATTTCCTATTCGTGAAAATATCGCATATTTTGTTAGTTTATTAGTTTATATAATCACAAGATTTATTTCATTCGTAAGTTACAAACGGTTGAGATTTTTTTTTTATAAAACTCTTTAGGCACAGTGCCTGCATGTATACACAAATTCACATGTGCATCACTTTTCCGGCTTGCGTACAAATATCAGTCGGACAATGACTCTGTCCATCACGAACCTATAGTACATATCTATTTATTACTCTACCTCGTACTACCGATCGGTCGAGCGATCAGTCGAGCGATCGGTCGAGTGATCAGTAGAGCGATTGTTTCACATTCACAATTTTCACCAGTTTGGTTTTAAAGATTTTGAATACGTGTTATACAACAGTTAAATTAGGGGTTATCATATGTAACCAAGAAGATAAACACTGAAATAGATTTTATATCAGGATTATCTGTATTAGGAATCGTTTTTTATGATTAACTTAACTTATATTTCTATTTCTTCTGTGGCTTAAATTTCATGTTAAAAAATTTTTTAGGTATTATATGATACTAAATAATAAATGTTTCTAAGCGGTTTTTACGTCGCTGGAGGAAATAAGGTGTTCTGTTGATTATTAGGGTAAAATGAATTTAATTGTTCTTTGCTACAGTCGCATTGTTGGAGCCAGTGAATGTGGGAGGATGTCTGGGCGAAGCCCTGGGAAGCCGGAATGCACCGGCAGGTGTGCAAGGCGGAGCAATGTTGGAAGAATATGGACATGATTGATGTATATATCATTGTTATATTTGAAATACATAATTTATTTCCAATAGTAATCACGCCTGATATCCAAAGAGAATAGCCAGGTACTATATCGGTTGCCGATCTGGAACGGACCCGGCATAACTGTCTCGATTTTTGTACATTCATACATATCATGTGTCGCTAAAGGCAATAATAAGAATACAATCAGGTCGATGTGACAATGTATAGGACGTGCCACTATGCATTTGCTTTATCACTTTTTCTTCATTCATACTATTAATACGACCGAACATAAAACATACTAAGCTATTATTTGTTTTTATTGTTTTAACTATTACAGGCAGAATAAACTATTATATAGTATATAATATTCTACAAATGAGTGTTTATTTTTTATATTTAATTTATTTTAGACTTAACGATATATGTTGTAACAGAAAACCCTATTCTGATTAGGCACAAAACTACTACTGTACGTGCTGTATATGACTTTTGTTATTTAATAATAATCAATTAAAATTTAAAATATTAATCATATTGGTATATCCATACTAAACGTACTGATACAGATTTCGGGAACCACATGTCATTTCCTTTGGGAGCATATGCGGGGTGCGTCGGGGACGATTTAAATGCTCGTAAGACTGTTTGTTAACCGAAAAGGGGTGGGTCGCGAAAATAAGCCCGCACATTGCATTCGCCAACTACCTGAGGTGCAGCCAGAGTGCTGTTGCTTCCGACTGGTGGTTTAAAAATGTTTTATAAATTAAAATGAACGTTTATTTGTTTGTACTCTGTGCTATCCAAACCATTCGTCCGATTGTGATGAAACTTGGGTAGAATAAAAGTAAGACTGGTTCAAGATAATTATAAGTAGAAATTGTGTAATACTGATTCAAACAACATTCCTCGAAAGTAGATTATACAACTTCATGTAATTGTTTGTAACACTACGTATAAAAATGCACAAGACTGATAAAACATTTCTAAATGGGCCTTATTGTCAGTTTTCTCAACTAACAAATTAAGTTAACAAAAGTTATCGTAATTCAAAGATTGCGTCCTCAAAGGTCATATGGCATTCCGCCATACAGCTGTGATACCTGTTTCATTCACAAGGCGTTCGTTGCGAAAATTGACTCGTTGTTGACGTAATCAGTTGCCCTCATACCAACTGTTTTATTTCGAACATCAGTTATAAATTGTGCACGTTTTTGTTTTTATATAGTGAAATCTGCTCACAAAATCGAAATTAAAAGTAACCATTTAGCCTTTCCATATATTAAAATAAAATATCTGTTATGTCTTTTGTTCTATTATTTCGTTTTAGGTTTTATAGGAAAGTTAAAATTTATAAATTAAATAACTGTCTACATAGAGTGTCAATCTCCAATCAGTTGAACCCTCGATTTGTGAGAGCAATAAAAGTGGGCATAATTTACAAACAATATCATTGTCACTGAATGAGCCATTTTATCGCATATCAATGCCTTTAAGTTAGTACTTTACGAGCGGCGATCGTCCGCAGCCGGACTGTCTAACTGGCAACTTGCTAGCGACAGGAATAAATTGCGTATGTTATGAATCTGATACGCTTAGCCTCGCTCTCTCATATACGGATCGTATTAACGAAACAACGATCTTATAATGCTACACAAGATATGGCAAGTCTTAAGAATATCTAGTCCTGCCCTCAAGTATTCGATAGCAATCATCATGAAGCGTCCAGAAAAAGTGAGATTTTTATCAGTAAATAATGAACACTGCAACAATAAAAACGAGATTTTTCGAATCTTTAGACTCACCGTTGACATGATATGATCAAGCTCAGTGGGGGTCTAGATGAAAAGATGTTATATTAAGTCTTGAACGTGTCCGAGGCCAAATATGGGGCATAGTTTTTATGAAATCATGTAGGGCCGAGAAAGCGTCCCTGCGGGACACCGTTTCGCAATTGCTTCTCGTTATTTGTATCAGTAACCGAAATGTTTAAACCATGACCTGTAAATCGATAAAATAATAAAAACTCTGAAAGCTAACTAATAATGTACAAAAAATATCAACCCGACGTTGGTATGCCCTAATAAGTACAGCAAGAATTCAAGACAACCAATGGAGCCAAAATGTTCTAGAACTGCTTCCACGTTATGAACCGACAAATTTGTCACGATAATTGGATAATAGTATTTATTTATTTATTTATTTAAGGAGACATACAGAAACAAAAGATAAAAAAATATAGATAGGGGGACGTAAATTATAATAATAAGTTCTAATGTTTCCTAATGATTGTCTCACTGAGAACAATTATGGTTAAAATTATTTGTTTCAACAGCGTTAATGTTATCTAAATTAAAATTAAATTACTTAAAACTATATTTTACTAAGAGAATGAAAGAAAAAAAAAGCAAAGTAGTAAAGTAAGTAAGAAGGAATATAGATCAAAACTATACAAATTATTAAGGTACGAAACAGACGGGAAGGGAGCAGCAGGGAAGTTTCTTATTTACAAAACCATTTTATTAAATTGGCTTTATAGGTGGAGCGGGAGTTTGAGAATAAATCTATGTCAAAAAGTCTGGTATCGTGGAGGGCGCACATTCGATGTATCGGTTCGCGCTTACCAATGTTGGTTCCGGTTGCCGAAACATGGAAAAGATATTTTGATCTTGTTGTTTTAGGTGGTATTCTAAATTCTAATACAGATAATAATCCAGGACAGTTAAATTCGCTAACACAGATGTTTCTGAGAGTGATGGCGTCATTGAGTGTTCGCCGGTCACTCAATGAGAGCAGTCCGTACTTAGATAGAAGATTCTTGTAAGTTGTTTGGGGGAAATGCATTCGATAGTTTAGTATACGTAAGAATTTTTTCTGAATCGTTTCTATTCTATCTGAACTTACAGCCTAGAAGGGATTCCATATCGGAGACACATAATCTAAATGAGATCTTACAAGGCATTGATAAAGTAGGATAAAAGTGTCTTTCTGTTTAAATGATCTTGTTATGCGTGTGATAAAACCTAACATACGATAGGATTTATTTAGTATGTGGTCAATATGTTTGTCAAATGTGAGCTTTGTATCCATAATAATCCCTAAATCTCGCGTGCTGGTAACAGAATCAAGCTTATAACCGCCGAGATAGAAGCATGTGTTAACAATATTTTGGTTTCTAGTAAATGTCATATGCTTGCATTTATTATATGTCAAAAATAGTTTGTTGGTTAAACAGTAATTATCTAGCCTATCCCAATTCATTCTGTATCAATAATATTGCATTAGAGTCAGTAATAACAGAAAATAGTTTTAAGTCATCAGCGTATAGTAAGAATTTACAATGTTGGAAACAAGATGAAATGTCGTTTATAAAAAGAACAAATAGGAGTGGGCCGAGGACGGAACCTTGTGGTACTCCAGAAGATGCAATCACATGGGAAGAGGCATGGCCGTTGATGACTACAGATTGTATGCGATTTTTTAAGTATGACGCAAACCAACGCAAAAGATTACCTTTGATTCCATTAAACGAAATTTTCTTTAAAAGTAATAAATGATCCACTTTATCAAAAGGTTTTTTGAAGTCGGTGTAGACAGTCTCAATTTGTGCTTTCTTGTCAAGACTTTTAAAAACGAAATTAGCGAAAACTAGGAGATTTGTTAGAGTGGATTTATGATTTACAAAGCCGCGTTGTTCCTCTAAAATTACATTTTTCAGGGTAGAATTTAAGCGACGGTGAATAAGTTTCTCAAAAAGTTTGGGGATCGCCAAAAGAATCGAAATTGGGCGATAATTTTCAACATCATTTTTGGCCTGATTTATGAGTTGGTGTGATGTATGCCATCTTCCAAGAACTTGGGAACGTTCCGGCCGCCAAGCTTTTATTAAAGATGATAGTGAGTGGAGTATGTAATGTTTCATATGTATGCTTCAAGAATATGGGGTTAATTTTGTCCGGTCCTGCGCCTTTGTTTGGATGAATGTTCCGTAAAGCTAGACGGACTTCGGTTTCAGAAATAAGTACATCGTGCAAATTAACTACACTGAGATTATCGTCTGATTGTTCACATAAATTATATGCACCGTCAGACACTGGCGCGAAAACAGATTGAAAGTAGCGTGAGAACATATCAGAAATGTCATTTGGATTGTAAGAAGTTTCATTATGAAATTTCATTGTATGAGGAAACCCAGTATTAGTTTGTTTGTTGGAAAATTTCCAGAAAAATTTAATGTTGCTCTTAATGGAGGCCTCAACATGTGTCAATTAAGTTTTATAACATGCGGTTGTAAGACGTTTGACGCGTTTTCTCAATAAAGAAAACTCTTGGTAATCGCGTAGTGAATTATAGGTTTTCCAACGTAACCACAGCTTATGCTTACGCCTGAGTGCGCAAATTAAAGTTTTGGAAAACCATATAGGGTACTTTTTTGACTTTACTTTTACAACTGGTACATTTAATTCAATTATATTATAAATTTCCTTGTAAAACGTATCAAGTACCGTTTCTATACATGAATGATTAAGAACAGTAACCCAGTCGATTTTAAATATCGCTTCATTGATTTGCTCATAATTGGCATTAAAAAAGTTTCTTTTAGTAATTCGATTTATAGGCATGAGGTGAGAATGTGCCGTTGTACACGATATGTCTAATGCAGGGTGGTGGGGTACCGACTTTAGAAGTGGGTCAATGGAAAGGGAAACAGAGCAATCAGGTATAGAACACAGGACTAAATCGAGTATTCTAAAGTTTTCATTTTGCATCGTATTGAATTGTTTTAAATTCAAGAAAGACATGATGTAAGACAATAGTGTAGCGTTTTCAGTGATAATGTTGGGTGGTGACAAAGAAGGGCCATCAGTACACCATTCAATGTAGGGTAAGTTGAAGTCACCAATGATCAAGAAATTAGAAAATAATTCTTTAGCAAAAATATTATGTAAATTGTTCATATACTTTTGATAGACAATGGTGTTAGAGGCCGGAGGTATGTAACATGCGCATAAAAATAGGTTGGAGTGCAGAGGGCAATGGAGAAACATTTGTTCGAAGTCAACAGCCTCTAAATCATGTTTCCTACCTACATGGATTGATTTCTTAACTAGAACTAGCTCTCCTCCACCTCCTTTTTTGTTAAATAATGTTAAGTTTCGATCGCGTCTAAATAAACTATACCCGTCATTTAAAATTTCTGAGTCTAAAATTGAATCCGACAACCAGGTTTCAACTAGAATTATGACATCGTAATTGCAAGTAAGTAAGTTTAGTTTTAGATCTTTAATTTTTGTTTTTAGGCCTCCACAATTTTGATAAAAAAAATTGTAATTTATTAGAATGCACTATAATAAAGTAAAATAAAATAGAAAAATATTAAAATGATAATAATTAAGTATTCTGTCAGGCTCCTACACCGTATTGATATGATACAATTATCTGGACTGCTCCAATCTGTGCATGCAAACTGCTTAACTTTAACTAATAGTCATATTTTATTTAAGTCATTAGAATTTCGAATTTGAAGTACCTGAGTGTTATCATTTTTCCGTAGCAAAATGCAACCGTTTTTTTGACCCATATAAATTTATAAGTCTTGGATTTAGCTTGTTCTCGAGCCTTACCAAATAATATTTTGTTCTTTAGAGTCAGGTGTTCGTTTATGTAGATTCTTGCAATTTGAACGGCGGACGCGGCGCTGTCTGGGGCGCCGAAGAGCTGGGCGGTGGTAAGCGTGCGCCGCACGCGCGCCGCCGCTATTACGTCATCACGCAGGCGTCGTGTTGTTAGCTGCAGTACGATGTTTTTTGGACGGTCGCTAGGTACGCCAGGGGCCACGCGATGAACAGATCGAATGTCGCTTTCCTTGATGTCTACACCAATCAGCTTACCTACTTTCATGGACAAATGTATCAGGTTTTCGGCTTTTCTTTCAGGAATATTTTGTAATTCCAAATTACAGCTACGAGAAGATTGATCGAGATCATCAAATTTAGCACAAAGTTTCTCCATGTCTCCACGTAAGACGTTGGTTTCTTTTCTTATGCTGTTTGGGCACAGAATCCAAATTTCGCTCTAGTTCTTTAATGCGGTCTTCCCAGCTATCGATGCGTCGTTCCAACCTGTCTATATCTGTTTTGAAGGTCTTGGACACTCTAAGAATTGCTTGGTTTAGATCTTCTTGCCATTGTTGACGTAGACTATTGAGTTTTACATCCATGTATTCAGTTAGTGTTTCTGTGTCTATGTTAAGATAGGATGATGAACTGTATTCCACAGGGGAGGGGGTTTCATTTTGCGAGTTTCTTAGTTTTTTAGTTCTGCATCCAAAGCATTTCCATTTAATTTTGTTCATTAGCAAAAAATTTTTGAACTCTGCTTCCGTCAAATCAGCAGACTGAAAATGCATATACGCGATACATCCAGTACATTTGATCACATCTTTTTCACTGAGATCTTTTTTACATTTTGAACAATCCATCTCAGGATTCTAATCAACAGAAAATTTATTTATAATGTTAGTTTTGAAATTTTTCTAATATTTTATAATTTATAAAGCAACTTGACAGGTGACAGTTTTCTTCATAACCCTGAACATTATTCACACACGGCCATCTGATCCCAAACTAAGCAGACCTTGTACTATGGAAACCAGATAACTGATATACTGCATATACTATTTTTCTTTTATAAAGACATACTTAAATAGATAATTCAGGACAAACAGACATGTTCATGCACACAAATGTCTGTACTGAGTGGGAATCGAACCCACGATCTGCGGCGCGAAAAGCAAGTATAACCACGCCAACCGACCCGTACTGATTTTTGGCGATCCCTTGTTGAGAGACGAAGATGTCTTTTGGCTGTAATAGTGGTGATTATAAAGATGATGAAACACCATGAACAAATTTGACTTTTCATTACAGCATAAACGTAGCAGCTGTATACCTAGATATATATAGGTATACAGGCTAAAGTTTAAGGCATTGAAGGCTAGGCTTCAACTAGCTCTCATGCGGTCGATCAAATCTTTTATATAGTGAAACAAAAGTCGTCCTGGGGTGTTTGTCTTGTAACTCCAGACTCGCGTAGGCCCAAGAAAACAATAGCTCAAGCTCTGGCAGCAGCTTCAGGAGCATCAGTTTATAAAAACATTATATTTCATAATAAGCTCTAATATTTGTTATATAATAAGAGTATACAAAATACCAAATCATAAAGTTAAGAAAACCTACCGGGTATTTAACTACGACCGCCAGCTTGCTTAACCACTGAGCTAAAACCGGAAGCTATATAGCTATTTATAAGCTATAAAGCAAGGAATTTGCTGGAATTATTAATATATTATGTTTAAACTTTAATAATTAATCAGGCAACCAAATTTTTTTGACGAATAACAAACATCTATAATGTCGGGTTAATCCGCTCGCATGGTCATATGTGGAGCGTAATGGTGTAAGAGGCGAGTGAAACGCGTACGAAGACGCACAGGACACGGTGCATGCCGACGCATTAGCATGCGCGCGCACGCGCACGCCGGAAGCCGCGCGCGCAACATGGCCGCCCACTCACAGCCAAGATGGCCGCGCACTTACGATGAATCGATAATTAATGACGATAACCGATTTCATATTTCAAATTCATCGCGCCTTAATAAACAAGATGTGATGTAACCTGGACCATAGACGGGGCGCGCGGTGCGAATGCGGCGCGCGGTCCTTGAGCCGCCCAAAAGGGTCTGAGGCGATCGCTTGCATCATTATTATTAGGGACCTGTTCTCTTTGATGGGAGGTCGTTGGAAGTACCTTTGCACGTGTTCAGTTTTTATGTGCGCCTGTCTCGCTTCTTAGAATCGCCACGGATGATCATTATTATATGCCAGCAGAGCCAATTCAATGGGATCTTTAGAGGTTCGCTCATTTGCATGTGTAATTGTTCTAAGCTGCCAAACTAGGTGGTTAAACATCATTGTCTTCGATTGTTTGTTTAGAGACGGGTGTAGTGGATACGGCTGCGTTTGTAAGTGCTGCTGACGAAACATTTGTTGGGGGGCTGTATAACGGTCACGAACTTGTTGATTTGACTGTCCCTCTTATTCATAACCTTGAATTTGGGCTCATTTTTCACATTTCTGCTTAGATTTAATCTCAACTCATATTAACATCAAATCATTATAGTTGCATCCACTACTATTTCAGTTTGTAGTGACCCAGAAAGGCGTTGAATGATACAATCAAAACCAAACTGTTAAACTGGCCCCTAAGCAAGATACGTCCCTTTACCTTTTGTCGTTACGTTACATCACGGGACATTAAGTCAGGCATTAGATTTATTTATAGAAAGACAAGCAAGCGGTTCATCTGATACAAAGGTTGACTGTTTTCCTTTATTACGATAAATATTCGTACGGGGTAATAATTTAGTCAATATAGATATTTAATTTTAATATTCATAAGAATAACTACCGTAATGCATCTCAACGTTAAAACAACTTGCTAAATTAATCAATAATGTATGTTCAGTTAATGATTATGTCTAATAACAAGTTATAGCTTACCCGCTCGGTTATCCAACAATCGTGGAAAGGTTAATCTGGTGTGCAGTCATAGTCGAGTGCGCCCAGTTTTTACAGCTCCCCTTGGCAGGTCGGTAACGCTTCAATGCGCTATGCCTCGCCCGTTGTCAGGTTGGACCAAGCTAAGCTTACCACGGATTTTGTTTTCCTGGGATTAATTAATTTATTTTTCTTTGATATGATTAATCGAATTAACTCATGACAGTTGTCTTAGTCAAATTACATAACACACAATTATTGTTTCAATTGTTTTATTATTAATGAATATTAAGTAGAAAAGATGAGTAAAATAGATATGATTTATTTAACATAATCTATGTGCCTAAATATTATTAGCCAATAATAACACGCAGATGAAATTCTGATCGAATCTACATCTACATATCTTAAGTTGAGACTTATCCCCTAAAAGTTAATTACTTAATAGTTTATAATTGAAGGATAAACAAACATATACTTATTGAATAAAACTAAATTTTATTGGTACAAGTTGGGAATCGAATCAGGAGCCAAGCAGACTCTTAATAACGACTGAATAACGCCTCATTCAGCATTCAGGGTGCATTGTCCCAAACCAATTTTAGTTGTGAATGGTTACCGTACCTTGAGGACACTGGTACGATGTTGACTTTTTATTGATTTTTATATAGTTTTTACTAAATAGTCATAGCGGTGAACACTACATTGCTATTGCGCACACACATGTATGTTACGTGTAAAGACTATCTATAATCCCTATCCCTACTAATATTATAAATGGGAATGTAACTTTGTTTGTTACGCATTCACGCGAAAACTCAATCCATTATCATGAAACTTTGTACACATATTTTTGGAGGTACTAGAAGTAACATAGGATACTTTTTATGAAAAAAATAGTATATAAAAACCGAAGTATGTATGTTCCCTATAGACACATAGACTCCGAAACGGCTGGACCGATTTCGATTAAATTTACAGGGATTGTCCAGATTGGCTCATTCCTGAGTTTGGTAGCGATCGGATCAACATAATTAGAGGTGCCCGGGCGAAGCCGGGGCGGGTCACTAGTATAGTAATATTTACTACTTGACCAAAAGTTTGAGACCACCTTGAAAAAATTACAATATTGAATAAAACTCCAAAAGTTAGTGCTCTACAAATTATTTATTTACCTTATTAAATAGCGAACTTTTTTGTAACATAAAATAATTTGAAAACTACAATAATTGCCATTATTATTAATTTAAAAAAAAAACAAATTATTTAAACTAACTTTTCGTCGAAAAATCTTCCCTTACTTTTTATAACTTTTTTGACCAATCTTGGTAAGCGGACTATAAGTTTTTTGATAGTTTCTTGTGAAACATTGTTCCAACTCTCTTGTAAAGTCCTCCAGAGGTCTTCTTTTGACGTCGGACAATGACTACGGACGTTTCTGTCCATCTCCTCCCACAGAAGCTCTATCGGTTTGAGATCCGGACTCTGAGGGGGCCACTCCATGTTTTTCAAAACTCCTTTCGGTCTCTTTGTGCTCTAAATATCCCCTGCATAGTTTAGAACTATGTTTTGGATCATTATCTTGTTGGAAAATGAATCCATCTCCAATCAAACGTAGCCCGGAAGGAACAGCGTTTCGCTCCAGTATCTCTTTGTACTGCTCCTTTTTCATTATTCCTACAATTTTAACCAAATCTCCGGTCCCATAGCCAGAGAAACATCCCCAGACCATAATAGAACCTCCACCATGTTTGACTGGTGGCACTACACAGTCTGGGAACATCTTTTCTTCGGCACTACGACGTACAAAAACTCTTCTTTTCGAAACGAATATTTCGAACTTTGATTCATCAGTCCAAAGAACTTTTTTAAAGTCTTCTTCAGTCCAATATCGATGAGTAAGAGCCCACTGCAGACGTTTCTGTTTGTTTTGGCGTGGCGTGGCGTGACGATGGCGGAACGAGTTTCACTGGAGATTTCACGGACTTTTCCCATTTTTGGAGATCTTCACTTGATAAAACAGTAGCTCAGACTGAATAGATTTTTTTTGTGACTGAAAGGTCCCTATTAATATAAGAATTACATGTGTTCTCGTATTGATTTTTCGTGAAAATCATACTAAGTCTAAAGAGTGAGTGCGTGCATTGATTTTTTTTATTGAATTTAAATTCAAAAATAGGGTAATAGGTATTGTATACACTTATAATGAACGTTTATAATAAAATAATTTAAAAATACGAAAGTGAAAAATCCTACGCGAACGGACATCAAAATGGCCTGTACGTAGATACACACCCATGACCTTACATATATGAGTAATGCGGCCGGCGTGAAGCGTTGGACGTCGAACTATTGAAATAATTTGTTTATTTTGATGGTAGATATATTTGAGGGGAAATATATAAAATGAATAATGCCGATTACTATGTGGTGGTTGTTTTGGAATACGGATCGTATACAAGCGGTATACAGGGTCCAATTTCCGTAAAATGTTGCGTTGTGAAATTATGCTGGAAATCGCATAGACATGTTCTCACGATGAATAAATGTCTATAAACCTATACCGGCTAGGGTGTAGTTGGTGAGTTATTCACTAATTATGCTTTGGTTTGGGAAGAGTGTGTTTTTGCACTTCGGTGTATTAAACGTGCTCAGAACCATGTCTTAGAGCTTCGGCTTTTTGATAATGGGTACTTGGCGTCTTAGAGGCTTGCTTCTATGATACATCGAGTTTATATGATTTGCCAACTAACTTTTGTACCGAAATTGATTCTGTCTATACGGATGAAAATAGAGGTAGCGGATACTTGTTGCCTAAGCTTGATTTCTTGTTGGTTCGCAAGCATGTCTCGCAAGCGCGATTATACATGCTCGCTACAATAACATTACACGGGTGTTTATTGTGTCAATAATGCGTCATTGATGGTTGCGGGGTGTTGATTGCAAATTTCTGCTCTGAAGCGGCTACGCCTAGAGTATTATCTCTATCGCCTGTCGTGGAGTGTGTAGAGTTGCAATTCGACATTACTGCACCTGATATGCTGCTTATGTTTGGTCTTTGGTACATCTTTTGATGGATCATTGATGGAATCAACGAGTCTTCCTGTGACGGGTATATAAGTGGTTCGTGGCTAATATGCTCATTTGTATTATTCGGATAGATTGAGGATAAGATATTGTCGTTTGCTATGGTATTCTGTATTATAGTATGACGCTTGTCTTAATTAGATTTGCCCAAGTCGGGTCCCTCTATACGGGATTGCAGACTGTTTGCCCTCCATGATTTACAAATCAATTAAGTGGCCTGTAAAATACCCATGTTTATAAACGAAGGCAAATTATTGGTGGGTGATGCAAATTTGATCGAGACTCGCATTATGCGAAAAGTTGGTGTATAACACAATTATATGATGTTCGAGAATTATACTAAAAGTTATTTATGTGACCGAAACTGCCCTGGCATTTGTTGGTGGAGCCTGTGCATTTGTCTCTTGCGAAGATGGTAGCTGGAGGGAGCTATGCTCTCAAGGCTCGCGCTGACACCGCACAACGAGGGAATTAGCCCCTGAGGCGAGTTTTATACTCCTAATGCGCTCCGTAGGTCGATACCTATGCTGACAATGTCTTGGTGGTGACGCCTTATTATACACTTGTCGGTGTAACGCATTGATATGCGAGAAACGACTGAATGGTGTTTATTCACCAATAATGAGCTAAAAACTCTCTTACTGGTTTACCAGTATTTTTCTGCGATATACGGTGGCCGATCTGTTGTCCCTTGTTCGGGGGGAGTGCAACCGGTGGACGGCACTCACCGTACACAGCGGGAATTTCCGCTGGAGCTGTGTACCTCCATATATTTTAAAAGACAAAAATATATGTTGCGATAGTAGGGTTGTATCGGGTATTTGAGATTAAAGCATGTTAACCCTTTACAAGTAAAAATTTTAATGAAATATTTGGAAATTGCAATTGATCAATAAATGCCAAAATATTATTTTGGCAAATTTTATATAGGGCTTTAATAATAAGCATCCTATGGCTTCAATAAGCTTGGCGAATCTTTCTTCCTCTATAATTCCTAGAAGAATTAGTTATTACAACTCACAAAGTAGAACAAAGTTCTACAACTAGACGATCACTTATAAATATATCATTGGCCTAATATAATATAAAAGAGACGATCTTGGTGGTGTTTCGACTTGGAGACATTTTATGTTTCCGAGCCGATTTCATTAATATACTCCTAATAATCCCTAGAGGAAAAAAGGATGGTTACACTATGAATAGGATTAATGGCTTAAAATATTCCTAAATATTTATCAACGAAAAACAATAACCAAACAAGTACAAGCGAGCCGCCATAAAATATAATGACAATTGCAACACCTGGATCCTTACGCGGCACTCATCAGTGGTAAATAAACAATGCCCATTTATGGCATAGTCATTGTGTAAAAAATAAGAGAAATGGTGTTTAGACATTCAAAATGATTAGTAGATTACACAGGTTTTCATATTGTTATGTTATCATACGCAGATTTAAAATATTTTGCAAATTACAACCTGTGTACAAGGTGGTCTCAAACTTTTGGCCGACAGTGTACATCTACGCATACATGCTCGTCGGCTATAGGTACTCTTCATATCGCCCTTATTTAGTTTCTCACTAATCTGGTCGATATAAGTTCTCCTTGGGCGTCCCCTGCCAACGCTGCCACTCACTTTTGCAATATAAATTAGTTTCGTTATTCTCTCTTCATTCATCCTTTCAACATGCCTTTTTGATGTATTTTGTACTAATGATATCCAAAATCAAAGTAAATGGAATAAAAGACAGCGAACAGGGAATACCAACCCGGATTGGAATTGCCCAAACCACCTTGAGGAAACTGGCCACAGCAGCTTTATGCAGCCGCCAACTCATAAAGCTCAGAGTAAGAGTATCATACGGTAGCGAAGCCTGGACTCTGAAAATCAATACCCAGAAGTTTCTTGAAGCCCAAGAATTTCGAGATGTACCGTAGAAGTTCGCTGAGTTGACGGGCAACCTCCAGTAATAGAGAGGCGTAATTTTTAAACTTATTACCCCTTTGAAAAAAGAACGCGTGAAACATTTGACGTAGATTGAAACAAATAATAATGTCATAAGTCAATTCGGTTTGTATTGAAACGTTCCTCTTAGTGACGTATGATTGTGACGTCATGGGACGGGAGGGACGGGGTGAGAGGGCGCTGACCCGCGCCCGTTGTCCCACAGGGCTCCGCTCGTTCCCCACTCCACTTGCAAGCTTACACAATCGCTTGGCGATCCTGCACCGACGTCATACTAAAAGCGTCATTGCTTATTACGACTCATGTTAGCCCCTTACCGTTTTCTCCAACAATTCAAGATAACTAAAACTTAGTTTTAAGTATTTATAGATAGATATTTGTGTTTAATGGACGTTTCATACATATCAGGTCCTTTTACTGAGATCCAAGATATGACAGGTGTGACAGGCTTATACCGAGGTCTCAAATATGATAGAGATGACCCCTCAGCATAGTAGAGTATTGTATTATCTGTGCATATACCAACCGCCTTGTGAAATAAATTGTCTGCAGTGTCCTTCAAAAAGGTATCTTCTTTAGCGGAAACGCGTTTATAACTCCTTTGGTGATGTTATTATTCTTGGACGGATTGATCAGTTAACATCCAATGTCCGGTCACTCCTCGCTTGTACCAATGTGTTAATAGTTTTTTTTAAATTTAGATTTAAAATAGGTATGTGGTATCATGTCACCATCCGTTCCAAATGCCGACTTGGCTGACAAAACAATTGACGGAAGCGTAGTACTCGCCAGTGTGGGCGGTAATTGTTGCAGCGAATACATTACGCCGCTAATTGTGCGTACACCACCGACACTAGCTTGTGTTGTAATCAACAATCATAACAAATCGACAGAAACATGGTAGAAATTTTAATTTTAATTGATTTTTTTCTTAAATATTTGATACAGATATATAATAAACCAGATTTCTTTAAATTTTTCTCTAACCTCAAACTTCTTATTACAGTAAGCTGCGAAACATGAGGTCTTGGATTTGAATCCGCTATTAGATTATTGTCGTAAACCATCTTTAATTTTTATCTTTTTTTCTTTTAACCTAGCTGTCACGTTGATCTGGTTTCGGGGCAAATACATCTACTTTTTTTGTCTGATCAGAACTCGATTTACATAGTCACTTACTTTCTCCCTCATATTCAGATAATAAAAAGCTAGGTCAGATAGAAATTGATATTTCTGTCTCTGTCTACTGCGGTATGTATTACTATTTCTACTGCACGCCTATGATCGTTGAAGTCGTATTTTCCCACTCGACCTGAGTCATTCATGCAATGGCATCCGATGAGAAGAGTTACGTGTTAAAAGCCATGTAAAATATTTATAAAGAAATTTGATATCTTTTGGAAGACTTCGATTCGAATCCAATCAAAGTATATAGTCAACGTGCGAGCAGAATTAATAATTCGTCAGTAATTAGCCGCTGCGTACGGCGGCGCGGCGTTGCGGCGGATCACAGCGCGCGCCGGAAACAGGAAGAGGGCAATCAACATTCCTAAAAATATCACACATTTGGTGTTCATCCGGCGAGCGTGGCGCGCCAGCCGCCGTCGCAGGGCTGGGTAATAAGAAAATCGATATGTCATCTTTATTCATCTAAGAAAATCGATATTTCATATTAAATTAAATTAAAAAAAAACAGGCAGTGATAAGAACTGTCGACAGAAGTGAAAACTCAAAATGTTTGCGATAGTAGTTAAAAAATAAATAAATGCAACTAAGATGAACCCTTGCACATTAAAAATAAAATTCAGAATTGAATACAACAAATATAAATGAAAAAAGTTCAAATAATGAAATTATCATGTGTTGGCATTTATGTCTAGTAACGAACCGCCCCGACTTCCCACAGACAGTCTATCCATAAAAAACTTTTCCCTACTTTAGACTTTTAGAAGATGTGTTTAGAAAATCCTTAGTGCTTATTTTAAGAATAAAATCCAGCATCAGAGTTTGGGCTGTGCGTTGATATATCAGTATCAGTTTCTACTTTAATACATACATAATAGATAGAATATGACTAACAAAATCATCCATAACCAATTATAGTACGATAATATCTACATGTTTATATTCTGTTATCGTGGGTATATGAATACCGAATTTATTTCGCCTTTATAGGCGGTAATAACATTACAAATAAATACTTACCCCCGTAATCGATATGCTGTATGCTATTCGTCGCGTCGTCAATCGTGCCGGTTTAAGTTCGTCTAGGACGCCCCATACCATCACTCAGTCTTGCAACATAAATTTACCTTCTTAATTCTTCTTAAAGTCTACCTTTGTCAATTTAAGTCACGACGTCGTCTTTTAAGCCACACTTCTCACTAAATACATCACTTTATATTAAATTAATTGTATTACACTTTTACTAATCACTATTCCAATATTTTGTTCTAGAATCTCTTTCAGGGAAGCTTTATAGTTTTGATAAATAAGCAAAGGAATATACAATGTCAGTACAACAACACTTAAAAACAAATTACAACAAAAAAACTTCTTATCCTAGTGATTGGAATATTTAAATATCTTGAACGAATTTATACGATATTAAATAAGTATTTTAAGTGGCAACTTTATGTTATGGTCTGATTTTACGGTTAAAAGATATAAAATGTAATTACGTGTCCTCGTTATTGAAATCGTAAAAACGTACGCCCGTAGCCGAATTTAAAATTTAAATTTAGAATCTTTATTACGCGAAGATTAATTTCGGCCTGACTTTCATTGAAAAAAGCAATTAAGACGTTCGGTTAGTGCCCTCGCGTCATAAAATGCAATAATTATAACATATGGTATGAAATGTTTACCATATTTTGTCATTATGATAATTTTAAATAATAAACAAATATATATCATAAATTATTGGTCCACAATTAAAAATAATCTTAATGTTATTTTAACATTTTTGTTTTATAATTTTGTCCGCTGTTTTTTTAATTGGCAGCCCTAAATATTCCCGCCAGAATAACGAGGCAAGGCAAGTCAGAAGCCAGACAGCAACTCCTTCCGTCTCGACGTCTTCGCTCTTCGTAACATTAAATGAATGTTCTCATTAATTGGATTTGTATGCACCTTCATTTCTAACGTCCGTAATAAACGGGTTTCCGCCAAAATAAATATCATGTTAAATATCTTAGATAACTTTTGAGAATTACTTATAGCTCGAGCGGTGCTCACGTCTGTAAATATTAATTACAATAACCATAAGTTACGTATGTCAAAATCTGTCAAATTCACCAGTAACAAGGTGTAAATACAAATTTATACTATATTTATTATATGTATCATTATTTTTTATACATTCGGATTTCATTGTACTGTTTCCCCTTAAATGTTTAAAACGAAGATGTTACATACCTCCACATGGAGCATCCGAGACCCAGAAGTGAAGCCACCTGAAGTCGCCAGTTAGCGACTTCGTATAATCCAGCGTTACAGTCTAGCTAGTTAGCTAAAAGTCAAATATCTTTATTATAGAAGAGGAAGAGTTAAAATTGGTGATTTATTAACTGTTTTTGGGTAGACAGAGATAGCGCCGACGTGCACCGGGCAAAATGTGAAAAGGATTGAATATACATACACGACGAGTACCAAGCAAGCTTTTATTGTCATTTTGTCTATTCGTTGTTTATTCGGCTTGGAGTCGAATTAAGGGACATCGATGTAACGACATGTTATTTTATAGGCAAAGCAATTATATACGTGACTAGGAGTAACGTTAGACTAGTGGCCAGGTAGTTCTCCTTCATTCACATAGACTGGGTTTGATTTCAGACGAGGACCAATGATTTATCTCTAAATTGTATGTATATTGTAACGCAGGGGTCAGAGTCTAATTTGAGGTCCGGATACAGTTTTTTGTTCGGGTCCAGTAAAAAAATATAAGGGACTCAAAATTAAAATAGGGCTAGTTATGAATGGGCAACGTTCCTCTCGTTTTAGATGACACACTGAAGTACCTACATGTGTTGGTACATTTACACAACAACCGTAGTACTATCCAAACATACTCGTATGATAAAGGAATGTCTCGATATTTTATTGAAATGCGATCGCCTTATCGATTATGATTGGGCGCGGCCGTATTAGGATTCCGGTCTTGGCCGGTTGCCGCTCGACGTCGCACAATTACATAATTTCTATTATTTATATGCGGAGGCGACGCGCGGCGCGCATCGAAACGACGCCGCTTCCTTCGACGGTGTACGTAGAAATCCGATGGCGGGTTCTCGCTAAACAGGATGCGCGCAGCGGCGTTCATCATTTAATTCACAAAAAGTTCCTGTCGCGCTCGCTTTTCCTGCAGGTGACGCCCACTGCTTTTCATTTCCTTTATGGTAATATTGATAAACGTGTCAGCGTACTAATGGGACGCAGTCGCGTGTCACGATACTAATACAGGAGCGAATTGTCTTTAGTTGGAAACTCACGTGAACGGCTCAAGTAGTGATAAGTGACAACATTTGCATCCCACTTATCACATGAAGTTAGTTAGGCGAGCTCAAATTACCTAATTATTGCGCAGGGATTCTTTGGTTCGATTTGAAACGGTTATTTTTTTTGTAAAATTCTTTTGAATAATCACAAACGTGTTTCGTGCCTCTTGTGCGAAGTACTATTTCAGTAGAATATATTGGGGTGTGTAATTACAATCTATATACATAAAATAAACTGACTGACTGATATATTAGCGCACAGTCCAAACCACTGGCTCTAGACTTGAAATTTGGCAGATAGGTTTCTTTTACTACGTAGAACACTTAATAAGATTTTTTTTATTAACATTAAGGTCTATCGTAGGGGATTCAAGTTTGCATGGAGAAATATTTGTAATCCAATGAAAGTAGACCTCAGCTCAGCTCTTCTTCTCTTCAGTGTAGGCTGGACATCAATCGGTTAAATTAAAGTTATTAATATGCACGGTGGTCGAAACCTCGGGCCATATCTAGTGAAATACATAAAACGTTCATTTTAATTTTTTTTTAATCAAAAACTTTAATAAAAGAAAATATGCCAAAACTCGAAAAAAAAAACTTGATATAGTACGTCGAATACGAGTACTCTATTACCGTCCACTGCCGAAACATTCACATGAAACATGTTGTCATCTCAGTTTTCTCGAAGAGGAAGATAGAGAGGAACGTTGTATCGCGACAAGATTTTATGCCAGTGGAAACTTACGGTTAGACGCGGTATGCTCGGTAGACAATTTAGATTTTTTTTATTTACCATTAGCCTTGCTCATAACTTTCCATGTATGGCAATGAATAAAACAATTTATTTTTATCTACATTCACAATGACAATGTAGGCTCTTGGCTGTGAGCCCATCACTATTTTCGAATGCATTTACTAAATCATTGTCATTTTGTTATGTAATGATGGGTGTGTCTCGATTCACCTGGGCCTGTGCCAAACTTGTATGGAATTGCAGTTCCCTTGTCTTGGAGCCATGCTGTCTGTTGAATTAGGTATTTATAGGCACCAAGACGTAGTTACGGTATATCTACCGTAACTACGTCTTGGTGCCTATCGTCGTTTTCAACTTGTGACGTAGTGTATCTGGTACTCTGGCCTACTTCAGATTGAAGAAGCCATTTCCCTTTATATAAACATGTAAGATATTATAATAGTTTATATATTCTTATTAATAAAAATGCATGTTTATATATTTCTTTGTCCTCTGTGCGTTGCTAAACCATACATCTGATTGTGATGAACCTTTGGCGGTGTTCTACAGTCGGTGATGATTTTTTTTATTTTTTACCAAAAAGTAAAACATTGTGTATCCAAACACCCGTCAATCGACAGTAAGAACTAAACAATTTTTTCTTTACGAGGCTTTAATAGCTTCTTGAATTCTCTTCTAAGTTATTTACACAATTTGGCAATGCAACGCATGCCGAGTAAAATTTATGTATAGAAGCGATTAACCGGACTAATTATTAGAAGAAGTATTACGTATTACATTAAATATGGTAATGGTAATACATAAATATATTTGATGATTGTTTGCTGATTGGTGGTCCGGATAATCGCGAATCCGTGAGGGTTGGATAATAGTCTCTCTACTGTATTATATAATTAAGGACTTTGCAGGAAAGTGGAGCGGAGGTGACAAGAGAAGGTAGAGTGGAAAGGGTCGAGGGTTAAGAATTTAATTTAATTGACAAAATTCTGATTTAAAACCATATTATTACCTTTTTTGTTATGTGACACTCATTGGAGAACTTGCTGTGAATTTCTCCAGTACTAAGTCCCAACTGCCGCTTTGATGGCTATTTGTAACACTTTACAATTTATAGCAAATAAAATAAAAAAATGTATACAAATTTTTCATTATAAATTTTATTCAATAACTAACACAATAACCCGCCGTTAGCTTTGTTAAACAAATTTACGTAACCAGGAGGTGTATATTACATTTACTTATACACGAAATACAAATTGCGCAAAAAACATGTACAAAGCAATTACGAATTTGATTTATATTTAATTTTCTGACTAATGTGGTGGCTTGTGCTGTCAAGTGGCTTAAAATGCATCGATTTGTGAATTAATAAAAACCTTATATCATAAGACAAACGCGTTTATGATTTGACAGTTGAGCGCGGTTTTGTCAATATATTATTCAACTAACACTCTGTGAGATAAATGTCATGTTTCTAACAGAAAAAAAGTAGATCATGGTTCTAGCAACTCAAATGACATTTGACCGGACATTTGACAGCTATATAATTTTTCAGCCTTTCTAAAACCGGGTATAACAGTATAACTTTAAGCTACATACATACACTTTTACCTTCTTTCTAATATAAAAACAATTCTCAGAACGTTGGTGCGCTATATCGTTATATTTCTACGTCTCCACTAATGACTGTTGACTGAGGTTTTGGAAGGGACTCGAGTACCATTTTCCTCTTCTACAAACTCTCTTTTCCCATACATAACACTAATATTTAATTTGTGAAAGTGTTCAATTAACATCATGTTTACCTATTTGCGTCCTTCCATTACGTATCACATTTTTTACGTTTTCGATATTTATTGAAAAATTAAAATTAAACACATGACAAAAATAGTGTAAATATTTTCGGAAGTTAGGTTTTAACGTTAAGGTTAGTTTAAAGCCCGTGTCCGCTGCCCGCAGCCTAACGGAACTTTACAAATACAAATTACATAAAAAAAATTGTTCATAAAAAACGTAATTACAATTTACAATTAACAAAAGGCCGGAATAATTGACAGACAAACGTTATTTTCTTATACCTAGGTTTTCTAAATTCGAAGGTCTAATCTAGAGATATGAAGAGTGCTGACATGTTGTGATTTAGTATGTGCAGGACCAACGATCGAAGTATTTCATTTAATATGGATATAACATATTTAGAAGAAAATCTGTGTGTTTAAAATGCACCGAAGTTGTGGATTTGATCCAATAAATGATTATCATGACAATTTGTAAATTTTTAGACATAAAACAGCCTCACTCTAGAAGTTGTTATGTGCAGATCACCGTCGAAGAATTTTGTCTCGATAACAACATTGCCACTGGAAAAAAAATAAGATAAAATAAATTAATATGTACTCACGCCCGTCGCCCAAGAGTAGGCAGAGATTAGGGATTTCTATTGGGCGCAATCCTCTCTTCTCTTCTACTTCCATACATCTACGTAGATTATGGGTACTCTTATACCGCCTTTCTTTAGGTTATGTTATGTATGTTATGATATATTAATAAAAATAAGTTTACATGCAGCATATACAAATAAGCATAACTAGTCTGTCTATAGGAGGTTTGCTGTCGCATATATGTAAAGGTCAAACTTAAAGTCATACCAGATCCCGACTAGAAGGAAGCCGCCGTTAAAAGATTGTACTGGCGTAATAAGTTCTGCACCTCTACCGGTGAATGAAGTGAACCAAATGTCATTTCACTTTCATCCCATCCACCTTTCCCTATTTATCCACCCTCTCTTCTTCTACGTAACTTCTTTCATTTTATGTATTGTCGCAAATGTGTGTGGGAGCGGTTAATTAGCATTGCACGTTTGCCGCCTATGCCATAAAAACCTTTTTGCTATACAAGTAATGAGTCTTGTATGTCAAAAAGTTACGTTGTCGATAGTAGGCCGATTTAAACGAAAAGGACATTACCCGCATTTTCCCCTATCTTAAAATATATTGGAAACACAAGTAAGAAACATTGTACACATAACTCCGCTTGTGAGTGTCCACAAGATTCAATCCAAAAGTTATTTAATCATAACCCTAATGCAAAATAACAAGTTTTTATAGGTTCTCATGCAATACAATAATAAACATGAGGTATTTCAAATATAACTTATGTTTGTTTAGACTCCTGGTAAAAGAAAATCCGAAGAAGGCGATTTTGATAAATATACTGTAGTATTATTCTGCATTTAAGGAATTTTAGTCGATAATTCTAAAAGACAATACTTACTTCAACACATTAGCGGGCATCATTTGTGACTCCGGGGCAGACTCAATGATAGACTGCCACGTATTTGTTGAATTCGCTATTACATATCCAAAATCAAAGAACCATTCCTCGAGGCACCGCCCTTTGAACAACACTTTCTGGAAAGTTTTTGCGTATCTTAATACTTCATCTTTTATACATACAAATAGTTGAATAATGACTAGACGTACCAATATCAAACAACTGCATGAATTATTAAAAAATCCTAGTAAATTAATACACATTACAAATAGCCAGTGTAATCATATTTGTTAATTTAATTTGGTTATTTTACCGGTAAGAGGCTTTATTCTATTAGAATTTAGATCAATCCTATATTTATTGTGCCTTCTTAAAAATAAAATGTACTGGTAATAAAACCACATTATACGAATAATTCTTTCTTAATTGAGCAAAGCCGACCAATCGAGTTACCTGTTCTAATCTAAAGCGGTCCATAGATTCAATAGAACTGAAATTCATCTCTCGGGACACCACACGACATTTCAATATCCTTTTGGGCACCCTCGCTTCATGTTCTACTTCAGGATTAGACATGTCCTCATTATGCTGCCATAGAATTTTTCCTGTAAATTGTAAAACAAACAATTGTAAGGGAAAGTCAGTTTTTCATTCTATCAGTAAGATGATACCAGGTTATTTGAGAAAAGTACCTTCTGAATGCTAGGAATAAAGATATTTCTTTGTTACCTGTTCACCATCTTAATGACACTAATGGCTTCATATGTTCCATGAATTTACTCATATTTATACAAACTATGCTCCCTCTTTCTCTAATCCCGAGAGCCAGCGAATATCTGTCCTTCATCATTTTATAAAACCTGAGTTTCTCTGTGTATGGCCAAAATACAGATAAAAACTATTCCCAAGTATGAAGTAGGGATCACGATGTAAATTTGTATTGTTACTATTCAAAACTAATATTGAATTGGTGGATTTTGGATCAACGTCATTTAGTCTGTCATGTACTCCTTGGAATTCTGACAAATGTTTGACAGTCCACACTCATTGGAGTTCATAATGGAACACGGTTGGGTGCTCTTCGAAACACTGAAGTCAAAGTACTTTAATAAAGTTGAGGTGTAAATTTATACACCTTTGCTATCTTTTATCTTTCAGAACTACCATGATGCAAACATTATACTTGAAGATCGCTTTTATCTGTAGTAGGGATATACACATATAAACTTTCAGGTTTTATAAAACAATGAAGGCAAGCATTTTGTTCATTATGCGTATAGAATCAAGTAATATAAGAAATACATTTGTTTTATTAATAATGCTCAATTATTTTGACTCAGCTGAGAATCAAGCTCAAATCCAATATGGGTGTCAACATAAAATTATTTACCTGTGTCTGCATCACGGAGATTCATCCAATTTCTGATACAAATCTGATGTAAGGGAAATGAATAAGTCCTTGATATGAATGTATGGAGCATTAGAAGTTTTTGTGACTAAATTAAATGATTTCTATGTTGCGATATATGGACAAAACAATGTAAACATAAACTGAATAACTTATAGGTACAGTAGTGAGGAGTCCGAGTGTGACTATGAAAGGTCATCAGGAATTAAACAATGCTGTAATAGGCTCCACTTAAATGTATAGAAGTGAGAGCTGATTTTGGCAGGAAAAGCATGAGTTATTGCCGTTGAGATATGATTTTTTAAGAAGTTAGGCATGACTATGAATTATAGGATTATAAGGAAAAGTGTGGCTTAAAAGTGGATGTTGTGACTACAATAGAGAATGGTATGTATTGGGGGTTCGGACATCTTGAAAGAATGAATGAAGAGATAGAATAACAAAACAAATTCATGTTGATGGGTGGTGAGTTGGTAGGGGGACACTTTTGGCGAACTTATATCGATCAGATTAGTGGCTTACTAAAAAGGGTGATATAATGAGTACCTATAATAGACAACCATATATGCGTAAATGTATTGATGTAGAAAAAGCGAGATAATCTTTACCTACCTGGACTGGAATTTAGGAATGAGATGGATACAACAGGTACTAAACCTTATATCAATAAAATTCAAAGGTTAGATAAGTAAGGTTTCTGTAACATATGGTACATGTTATTGTTCTGAATATATTATTTCGCTGATAATTCAAGCAAACAAAAGATCTACCCTCTTCTTTTCGTTCAAATGAACTCTCATAGTAAAATTGATACGATAAAATATTTTTTAAATAAAGGTACATGAATAATTCATTCAAATTTCATGTACATAACATGAAAAATTCGCTTTGAAAACATGAATCTAAATGAAAACAATATGCACCTTATCTTACAAATTACAAAAACATGTTTATCTTGAGGTAACAATGCGATGAGTACAAAAGATTTTTTTTAAATCAATAGTATTATTGTGGTCCAATATGTTGAAAGTATTAAAAAGGATACATCTGAAAGCCTCTTAGAATCGTGTCCACCTTGTCTTGTCTGGTTTCTTCAACAGACAGAACTTCCGTCATAATTGATAAAATTTGGTTGATTACAAATAATTCTATAAAATACTTAAATTACACTATTTATGATGAAAACTCAGCAATAATAATAATTGAATTTAAAAAAAAATACCACAACAAAAAACGTCATATCCAATGCTGCCATGCGTCATAAAATAATGCCCAAAGGATCATTACACATATTAATATCTTAAATTTGTCAATGAGAACTAAATATATTTCCATGTAAATTTGCTTCAACTTGTGGATCAAATATATATTATTATAATTGATTACATGTATTTTGTTTTAAAATCTAATAATAATACATAGATGATAAGTTCCAAAAAACACTATTATTTAAAGAGTGTGATTGACAAATAAAATAGATTGATTTCCAAACTTGTTCAAATAATGGTTAATGGTGGTGTACCGCCACTTGTAAAGAAAAATAAAAATGTTGTTTCTTATACATGCAGTATGCTCAGTGTCCGCCAGAAGGTGGTGGGCTCACAGAAGGTGATGTAGAGCAAATTGTCTACAAAATGCTCATTGCTACTCTAGTCTTTGGTACAACTACAATGTGACAGTAATATTGTTTTTTTTTACTATTTTAATAAATATTTAAATATTCAAAATGTATAAAGGATTATCTCGAATTCTGTCTTGTTACTGTTCAGACAAAATTCCACAATGTATATCTCCAGTTTTTACTTCAGTTTTAACTACACGAAAAGGACATTTAGGATATTTAGGTTATGTTTTTAAAAGAACAAAAAAACACGACAAGGGTAGTCTTTCAACGCTCTTTACCCCGGTACCAGTGAAACCAAATCCAGATGACATAAATATAGGAGAAGAATTCACGGGCCAACTTAAGAAACAAGACTTGTTGAAAGTTCTTAACAAATTTTACCAGAAACCAGAAGTCAGAACGCTTGCTTCGGAAAATGGTTTGGATGACCAATTACTGCATCAGGCTTTTTTATCATTTAGAAGGCATTGTTTAGAACATGATTTGCCTCCAGATTTACATATAATCATAAGTGATATATTACATGGTAAGTAATTAACTTTGTCAATTTGTACTTTAGTACTAACTACTGATACTACTACGATGTATATATATATACATATATTAATATTATTACCACTATCTAACATTTTATTTTGTAATTCAAGGTGCGGGTCATATTGATGATTTATTTCCATACTTTCTCCGGCACGCCAGATTAGCGTTTCCACATTTGGACTGTTTAGACGATTTAAAAAAAATATCTGACTTAAGAACACCAGCCAATTGGTAAGAACTATAACTTATGAATTCTTTTACCCGTAGACATCCCAAGTTGTATATATATATATATATATAAAACCATTTATATTTTTATTTATTCAAACCATGGTGCAAAAGCATGTCATTACAACATTAGTAGTTTCTAATATAAATGTGTTAATACTACTAATTAGCAACCTATATTATTACACTTACACTATTAAATTTTCTCCTATTAGAATCGGCAAGAAGTAATATTTTACAAATATTGGCTGAAACATTTGAATCTAAGTTTAGATTAAATCCATTGTTACACTTCTTAATTGTATGTACAGGTACCCTCAG
Source organism: Papilio elwesi (assembly GCA_029849275.1). Lineage (NCBI taxonomy): Eukaryota > Metazoa > Arthropoda > Insecta > Lepidoptera > Papilionidae > Papilio > Papilio elwesi. The sequence continues at coordinate 11,063,924 of CM056691.1, read as the reverse complement.
GCTCGTCATTTGAATAGAAAAGTTATATTTCATGCAGGACCTACAAATTCTGGTAAAACTTATCATGCCTTGGAGAGATTTCTAATGGCAAAATCAGGAGTGTACTGTGGACCATTGAAACTACTGGCTACAGAAATATACCATAAATCCAATAGTAAAGTAAGAATTATCAGTTATAAATATTATTGCAACTTATATATTCCATTCATTTACTATTATTTGTTCTGAAATAAGCTTTGCATGACTGTATGTCTAATAAATTTATTTTTAATTCTGATTACCAAAAACATGCTTGGTACATATTATTATACCATGGTTAAAGAAGACAATAAAAATAACACGAATTATCTTTCCGAAAGATAAACACTATTATTCAACAATGAATGAATTAACAATAATATATAAAGATTACTTAAGTATTTTGAATATCAAAGACCCCAATTTACTTAAATGTTTATGTGTGGATCTTGAAAAATAATATCTTATTACTTCAGGGCACTCCTTGTGATCTAATAACTGGTGAAGAGAGGCGGCATGCGTCACAATACCAAACACTAATGGAAAGTGTTGAAAATGAAAATAGTACTGAGACTGAAAATTGTTTACTAAGTGAACCACAACTAACCCCATCTAGTCACGTGGCCTGTACAGTTGAGATGACCTCGCTAAATGACACATGTAAGATAAAACACACTAAATCAAGTAAAACTAATACTATTCATTTATATGATATAAGTAAATAACTGATACAACTAATACCCACTGATCTGCTTATAAAATATAGTGGTAATTCACTGCCTATACTAAGTAGTTTTAAGTGAGTCTGGATATATCCAATGTGGAAAAAATTGTTTGTATGAACATGTCTGTTTGTCCTGAGTCTGGGTGTTATTATCTATTTAAGCATGTATTTACAAAAGAAAAGAACTATATGTAGTATATCAGTTATCTGGTTGCCATAGCACAAGTTCTGCTTAGTTTGGGATCAGATAGCCGTGTTTGAATATGTCCTAGGATATTATAATAATTATTATATTTAACAGTGGTAGAGCCCGCAACAACATGTTGCAAGAATGGGCTGGCTCGACCGGTGAAACACCACAACCTCTCTGGTCTGATGAGTGAGGTGCTCGAGGCCTAATTTAATTCCTGTTCCCATTCCCACCCTTTCCTCATATGGATTGGATGGTAATGGGAAAAGAACAGAACAAACCTTTTTTTCTCCTATCCATGAAAGGTAGGCAACATATCTGCAACACATTTGTTTGTTGCGGATTTCTATGGGTAGCGCTCACTTAACATCAGGTGAACTCTTGCTCATTTGCCCTTATTCCATAAAAAAATATTGACACTAATTGGTGGTTCAAGATTCAACCTTCAGTCGTTTATATTATTGTTGTCTATGCAACAATAATAAAATAGGGAGCTCTCTGTAGAAACCTTACGTCAGTATATGGTGAAATAGGAATGTTACTAAACTTACACAGAAATAGACTGACATGACTTATAGAAACTGCAAATTTGTTCACCAGATGATATGAAGTGACCTTTACCCAAAGGCATCTACAAAAAGCTCATGAGGTGCAGATGCATTGTCTAAGTTTAATGGACAAAGGACAAACAGATTACAGAATATTTCCTTTTACTATTTATGTCCCCACCCTTGTCAAATCTTTAGTAGAATTTGGTCTCCAGCCATCAAACGAATTGCAGAATACTTCTTCTTGTCTTTTATGAGATTGTAATGTAGTTAATAACCCATTACAATCTCATAAATATTAGCCCTGATGTTTGGCCGGTAAAAGGCCAGCTCGACCGTGCCGTCGCCATTCGTGTGACGGTACTCGCAATGTGTAAATGAGAGCTCGAGGATTTACAGAAATCCCCGCTTTGGCTATCGTACCATTAAGACAGAAATAAGGATAATTAGAGCTAGTAACTTTTTTGATCGACTTTAGAATAGCCTTGAGTTAAAAGTTCACTATAACTCTATATCATCAGAGTATAAACTTATTCTGAGATAACTGGTCTGAGATATTTAATATTTTTTTATTTATACTTAGATTTGTATGCTTTACAGATGAAGTGGCAATTATTGATGAAATTCAAATGATAGGAGACAGAGGTAGGGGATGGGCGTGGACCAGAGCTATTTTAGGTATAGTATTAAATTTTAAAAAAAGTTTGTTTCACCAAAGAACTTTTAGAATTTAGAATCTAGAGTGGTGGAAAACTAAGTGGTAAACTCCCTCGACCATAGGAAATGTGAAATGTCATCGGGATTCTTTTTATGGTATTCCAGAAAGATTGGAAATGGTGTTGATGCTTTAACGAGAAATCATATAAGAATCCAGAAACTTGGTTGTTTATCAATGTTTGATTAAATATGGGTCACTGTAACCAAGGCACAAGTTTGTATGAATGTAGAATTAATTTCTAATGTAATTCTAGGGCTGCAAGCAGATGAAATTCATTTGTGTGGTGAAGCAGGAGCAATAAATCTCATTGAAGAAATTTGCTACACTACCGGTGAAGAAATCGAGGTAGAAAAAAATATATCTAGAAGATAGTGATTTTAAATCAGATATAACTCGAATTTCATGTTTCAATTGCATACTTACAGTGGATTCACCCAAAACATTTGTCATCTCAGTTTTTTCAGAGAGAAAGAGAGAGATAACAATATGTTTTGTTTGAATGTTTTCGGCAGTGCGAACAAGTTAATTCAATTATTAGGCGAGAATCGAGAGTGAAATTTCAAGGACGATGTTTCCTTTGAGTCTATTTTCGAACCATTTCATTACACGAAAGATAGAAATAATAGTATAATGTCGAAAGCAGGTAAAAGAGGATATCTATCATGAAATTTTTGTGTCTTAAAATTGAATAATGCTGCACAATTAACTGAAAAAAGTTGATACCTGTGTTAGCTAAAGTTTTGCAGATTGCGAAACTTAACTTCCCTGCGCTATTTATTTGTCGTTTTATCATTTCAGGTACGTACATACAAAAGACTAACGGAATTGAAAGTTGAAGACAGTGCTTTGGGATCATTAGATAACGTGCGTCCTGGTGACTGTATAGTATGTTTCAATAAGAATGACATATACAGTGTAAGCAGAGCCATTGAACAGAGGTCAGTCCCGTGAGGCAGGTATCCAATATTTACAAAATAATATATGACGTATTTTTTTATGCAAGGCAACATAATGATTTCTTGTTGTCCTACGGACACTGTCATGTGTTTATATGACACGAATCTAAGTATCAAGTTGTACAAACCTATGCAAAACACATTTTTTAATTAACGAAACATAGACATATATGACACTCCTGAAACAATTCCGTTACATAAGCTATTTTCACAGTTCTGAAAAACTGAAGCACTCTGAGCATGTCCACACGTTGGCTGTATTTGGTACTAAACTCAAATAGGACAACATTTTTATTAGTTACACTAGTATTTCACTGGCCATCTTCAACCTGATTATTTTTTGTAATCGAAAACTCATTTATGTCAAATAAATGTATGAAACTTATTTGCATGTCAATGAAAACAAGTTGCCGCTGAGATATCATCAGGTCCTGAACTTGTAAATGGTTTGAGAGTTTTATAAGTTAGAGAATATTTTTTAAAGTTTTCTTTAGAATATTTGAGTTTGTTACATGGAAATAATATATTAATGTCATTTTAGGGGTCATGAAGTAGCTGTTATATACGGCAGTTTGCCGCCCGGCACGAAGCTGGCGCAGGCCAACAAGTTCAATGACCCCGAAAGCTCCTGCAAAGTGATGGTAGCGACGGATGCCATCGGTCTTGGCATTAATTTGTAAGTGATTTTATATGTATAGCTTTACTTTTGTTTCAATACTACTCGAGTTGTTGACGTCGTACTTCTAGTTTTATAGTATTGTTGACATCAGATTTAAATGACTTCAGTTTTATAAAAAGGTTATTCAGACAAATTATGAACTATGTTCACACATTTATGGTTATATTTCTATATTTGCAGGAGTATACGGCGGATAATCTTCTATTCGCTTATAAAACCTGTGGTTAATGAAGACGGTGACAAAGAAATGGACATCATTAGTATATCACAAGCTTTACAAATTGCAGGTAAAATTACTAATTCTTGATAAAGTATTATACTAGTAGAACATTTATGAGTTTTCAAATCACCCTATATTATTTATGCACCGCAACACATATATGTTTTAAAGTTGTCCAATATAATCTGTTTTCATTTTATTTTATTTAATAGGTTTTTAATTTTCCTGTGGAAACCGGAAACCAGCCACTAAAGCTGAATCTTATTACATTATGGTCTAAGATACGGCATAATACATTTATATCATCATCTGTTACTTTAAGTCGAACCCTTGCGTATGTTTTAGGGCGAGCGGGCAGATACGGCAGCGTTTGGGAGACAGGCTATGTCACAACATTCAGGCATGAGGACCTGGCCACGCTGATGACATTGTTATCCAAGCCCTCGGAGCCCGTCACCCAGGCAGGCCTGCACCCCACTGCTGAGCAGATGGAACTATACGCTTATCATCTACCTCACGCTACTCTTAGCAGTCTTATGGTATGGCTTTACTATTTCGTTGAGAATGTTACATTCAGTAATGTTTTTTATTATGGAAGAAGGGAAAGAAGCAAGCGTTTTATCTCTTGTTTATAGCAGTTAGATGAATTGTAGATGTAAAGAAAAAGAGAGGAAAGTCAATAGACAAACAAAAAACTAAACTAAACTAGTGAGCCGTCCTGGCTTCGCCCGGGTACCACTAATTATGTTGATCCAATCGCTAACAAACAGGAATGTGCCAGTAGGTACAATCCCTGTAAATTTCATCAAAATCGGTCCAGCCGTTTCTGAGTCTATAAGTCTAAAGGGAACATACATACATACATACTTACGTTTTTTATATATTATTTTTTTCATAAAAAGTATCCTATGCTACTTCTAATACCTCGAAGAATATGTGTACAAAGTTTCATGTTGATCGGTTGAGTAGTTTTCGCGTGAAAGCGTAACAAACAAACTAACATTCGCATTTATAATATTAGTAGGGATATATATACAGTGTAAACTCTATATAACGACACTCAAGGGAGAGTTGTAGTTGATTGGATTGAAAACAAGATTGATGTTATTTTTCGTTGCTCCAGTACTGTAAATGTATTTTACTCACATTTTGGGATACTGTGGAATCAACTTGATTACATATAAAGTGTTTTTCTAGTAACTAAGGCGCAGGGTCGTCTATTTCATCTTCTTCATCACATCGTTGTCGTCATTTAGAGTGCGCGTGATGCTATATAGTGTATCGTTGTATAGATAACACGGCAAACCAACCAGAGTCTTTGAGTTGAGAGTCAACCAAGAGTGACGTTATAAAGACAATTTACACTGTACACACACATTCACGCTCTTAACCCAGAGGTGTAGGCAGATCGGATTTACGATTGGCATAGTCCTGGCATACACATTCCTGAACCATCGAAGTTTACATCTTATTAATAAAAAATATGAATGTTTTTTTGCAGGATATATTTGTGCACCTGTGCACTGTGGACGACTCGCTGTACTTCATGTGCAACACGGAGGCGTTCAAGTTCCTGGCGGAGATGATACAGCACGTGCCGCTCCCGCTGCGCGCGCGCTACATCTTCTGCTGCGCGCCCATCAACAACAAGCTGCCCTTCGTCTGTGCCACTTTCCTCAAGGTGATGCCCAACACTAACCTCTTTCATCCCTAAAACTGTTACCGGCGAAGGTAGACCTCCCACACGATGGACCGATGATGTTGTCAAAGGTGCAGGAGTCCACTGGATAATGACGGACAGGGATTTCTCTGTAAATCTTTGGATCAACGGAAGCAAGCCACTAAAGCTGAAATTTATTACATTGTAAATTTATACCTTCATCTGTTCTATGATCGGGACATGTAATATGTATATATGTATGAGGCTGAACCTTTGAGTAACTCTTTTATCTTATCCGTTCTCGACTCTAGGGGTCAAGTTTAAGTAGACGTAAAATCGAACACGAGGCTATAAATTTTTTGCCGTATTTTATACTATTACCACATACTATGTCTCAATGGATAGTTATTTTAAAATTTTAAATGAAAAATTATAATTTGCATACAACAGATGGTCCGTCAGTACAGCAGGAACGAGCCCATCACCAAGAACTGGCTGGGCAATGTGGTGGACTGGCCCATGCCCTCGCCCAAAACGATAATGGACCTCGTACACTTGGAAGGGGTTTTCGATGTTCTAGAACTGTATCTATGGCTGAGGTAAGACAACAATATATTTCAATTAAACGCCTTTGGTTTGCGCAATTTTTATTTGTTTGGGTCCGTTGAATTAAACACGCAATATGCTTAAATAAAATTTTAAAACTTAGGCAATGACCAAAAAATAGGCCCTCTTCAATTTAATTTGTCGTGCAGCCACGGTTCTGGTGCAGAGAATCAAAATAATTGAAAACCAACAAAGATAAACAGTGTTACCGTTATTATTATTACATTAATTGCATCTTTATATTTGTTCCCAACACTATAATGAATGTTGGCTAAAAACAAATGTGTTTCCACAGCTACCGATTCCCCGACATGTTCCCCGATGTCAAATTAGTCCGTGAGATGGAAGTTGAACTTGACTCGATAATACAACAAGGCATTTTTCAAATAACCAGGTAATTATATCGATTATATTACCGTAAATAGAGGTCGCAACAATATCTTGTGAATGGGCTGGCTTGGCCGATGAAATACCATATCACGAAAAGCATCCGCGAAAAATAAATATGCGCTTACGCCCGTAACGTGGAGGGGTAGACAGAGATCGTGGATTTCTATTTGGCACGATCCTGGCACACCTATCTCTCTTTTACATCCATACAAACATGGTCGTCGGTTACGGATACTTCTTATATCGCCCTTTTTTAGTATGTCACTAATCTGATCAATAAGTTCTCCTTGGAGGTCGTTAGCGTTTAATAAGGACAGGAGGAAGAAGAGGATTTGACGGGAAAGGGGATTGATAGAAAAGGAAATATCCTTTTTTCTGTGTCCGATACACAGAAAAAAACGCTTATCTGTTCATTAAAGGTAGGCAACGCTGCCAGTCATTAGCTTATTGCAAATGCCTATGGGCAGCGGTCACCTAACATCAGGTAACCCGCTTGCTCGTTTACCACCTCCTTCTATAAAAAGATTGAATTACAATTAACATTATATGAACTTTGTTACTTACAGATTATTAAGAAATTCGGAACAAGTATTGAAGGATGGTAGTGCAGGTGAGGAGACATACAGCCGAGGCAAGAAGTCGACGAGGCTGGGATCGCATTCGCAGGCGAAAGGAGACGAACCAAAAGGAAAACTGTCCGAAATGCTAGTGGCCAAAGTAAGTCGTGTTTCCGAATGTCAGAGTTCCGTTTTATTTAACATTAAGGTAAAGGCTCTTTATGGTATAAAGATAGCAACTGAGAGAAGTTAATTACTGAGGCTACTACGACAGGCCGGGGAAGAATACTAATCTAATGACCTCATTCTTCAAAATCGTTCAAGGCGTTTATGCTTCAGGGGATCACAATGGAAAGGACATGCATTTATATAACTGGTAAAAATTTAAATAAATTATCTTCTGCCAGTCGGCCATCATTCAGTGTTCATTGTGACCCGTTATTAATAAAAGGTTTTGTTTTAAAGGGACTAATCACGCCGCAAATGTTGAAGAAACTCCAGCAAGAGCTATCCCCAGACAACACCGAGAGGGGCAGAAAGAAAACTAACACAAGGAATAGAAGAAAATAAATATATGGTAGCATTGTTGCTGTTCATTTGTAATATAAAATCAAAAAGTTGAATAAACTGAACTTAGATAATATAGATTTTGTTTTAATGTTATTCTACTAATGCAAATGCGTTTGTATGGATGTTTGTTAATCTTCCACGCAAAACCTACTGAATGGATTTTAATAAAACTTTACAATAATATAGCTTATACATCAGAATAACACATGAGGCTATAATTTATGAAGATATTGTGTGAATTGTCCAACATATAACGATAGTTGTCGAGTAAGGAGGAAAAAAATCATACGCGAGCTATTTTGGTGCGCGCTGCAAAAACCTGGAGTTACACGTGTTTAATGTACAGCGGAAATTTACCTTAAACAAAAATGCCCGCGGCAGCATCTATATCTTTATGTGTAAGCTATTATGGCAAAAATACTGAGGGCGGAGCGAAGTTTGCCGAGCCAGCATGTAATAAGTATTTTATACTTAAAAGTAATTTACCTCTATCATTTCATCCTCTGGCTACTCTAGCCCTCAACTTATTGGTCGTTGTGTTTTACTCGTCTGTTTACATGATACTAAAACAAAGAATTACTAAGTCGTTTTCCTATTTCACTTTGCAAGAAATCTATTTGTAATAAATATTACCCCAATGACGATGTTCCGATGGACTACAAACAGGACGATTATTTAACCTGTAACATAACATCAATATGATATCGTAAATTACAGTGATGTGTGTTTTTTACAGTTTTAGAGTTCATAACATCTGTTGCACGAATGTGTCGCCTCGACCGGTGAAATGCGGAAATCACAGAAGACAGGCTTTAAGTAGAAGTATATAAAAAAAGTATATGCCTGTGTGCTATGTCAGACTATAATCTCTCTCTGTGCCGAATTTCATCCAGATCCGTTCAGTCGTTTTTGCGTAATAGTAGTAACAAACATCCATACATACAAACTTCCGCATTTTTAATATCTAGATTAATCAAGTCTGCTTTCAAATCCTGCACTTTTAAAACGTAACACGATTCTCTGAACATGAAAATCAATGTTATTGTAATGTATATGAACAAAGTATCAATGTTATATTAATTAGCTTACTAATTATTCGGTTATCGATTCGAAAAAGAAACACTGATAATGGTTCAACCATTTTAACCTTTTGACATCTTATTATATTTATCTAGGCAAGAGGGTAGTCAGTATTAATGTCGTAATTGCTGTTGAACGTTGTTTACAAGTGATTTCAATATGAAAGGAGTGAAATTAATTTGCTTGTTTTCCGTGGTTTCTCTCGTACAATATTCCAAATTTATTTATGGTATATAGAGTCAATTTAAAATAGTTATTTTACGATATGTGTGGTAGATTCATTATTATTTGTTTTATAAAGCTTTCAGAATGTTTGATCACGATGGTGTACAAAATATCCTTGCTCTCAAGGATGAGTCTGTTACGATACAGTGCCAGGCGGATATGCCGATATCTTATTGTGGATTCGTTCATCCTAGTGGCAGAAGATTCTCGTAAGTATGGCCGTTTCATCCGTACAGTTCTTTGATGTGTATCATTGTGATGTTACGGCAATGGGGCAATTATTCAAAAATATGTTGTAGCAAATCTCGTTGGAAAACAGAAATCGGTATTGTATACTTCTATTGGGTTTACAGGCGTAAGATACTCGTCCTGATAGATAGAAAATGTATCGAATATCGCTGAGGAAATTTGATATCCCGAGAGCACTGTCTCGCACATCTATCGGTACTCGTGATCCAGGCTACAGACCTAACGTATTGTGAATAAGCGGTCACTCACATCGAGGTCGTAGTTACAATGTAACAACATAATAGATATTGCAACATTCAAGTGTTCGTACATACATGATACATAATAAGGTTGTACATGAATTAGAAATTGCGATGATGCATGGATTTACAATTTTTTCAATATACAAAAACGCTAGTAAGATTTTAAAATAACAAAGTTCACAATCTTACAGCGACATTAATATATATTTACAACATTTTTAGATCGAGTTCCGTTACCAACGCGAAATGCGAAGTAAAGATTCGTGCGAGCGACGCAGATGTCGGGGAATGGAAGTGTCATATTGGAGTTCAGTCTGTGCGTGTGGAAATGATGAAGAGGATCGAGGTGAGAGTGGTCGGGGAGGTGGCGGCCGTCCAGGCTAACGTGACCTCCCTGCACGGCAAGCCCGTGACTCTCACCTGTGTGACCACCAAGGGGTTAGTGCCTCTGAGGTACTGCCGCTTCGAGCCCCCTAACGCCAGTCCATTCAGTATTGATTCAACGGTCAATGTTTCTAAGTTAGTATTTATTTTTTACAAAGACATTTTTTTTTGGATAAAACTAAAACAGGCCTTTAAAACTTTTATTGGCTGGGCCATTCACGTATGTACATACATATCTATACTTCATCGTAAAATTGTAAACACCGTTAGTTTATAATAGCAATAACGGTATAAGGTGATGGATAATTGTAAACCGAACTAACCATTTACAATTTAACATAATTTTTCCCGAAAGTTCGAAAGAAAGACCTATGGTCGTCAAAGCCTGAAAATTTTAACGTATTTTACCGGACGAACTTGCCTTGCGGTTTAACGTTGCGGTGCAAACAGTGATTTCTAGGTTGGACATGATAGTTAACACAAAAATATCTTAACAAGATGTTTATCAAAGGAAAACAAGTTTGACATGATACTTCAAATTGTATACACCGCAATTGAAGTGATCAAAGATATTTTACGGTGACATAAATCTCTCAATGTAATTTGTCTGTCTATCGATGTAAATTTTAATATTTTTACTATATCTAATTTATTATTTGAATAAAAACGTTGAATTTTTAAATTCCAGTCCTATATTAAATAAATATTATTTCCCTGCAAACAAGAGCCTGGACCGGGGCGATTGTGCTGTGATCATACGTAAAGTGAGGTACGAGGATGTGGGCGAGTGGACTTGCAGTGCAGGCCTCGATGATGGCCAGGAACATATCGCTCAAATAACAGTGAAAGTTGAAGGTACGTATTTTTATATGTTGTATTATTCACTCATTATTTTAGAGCAGGCATAGTTTCGATTTTGATGTATTGGTCATCATCAAATCATAATCACATATTATAAACTGACGGCAAATTGTGAACTAAACGAATCATTGACAGTTTGACGTTTTATGTCAAATGTAACAAACTATTTCTTCTTTGATAAATATCTTTTTAAGATATTATTTTACTACATGTTAAACTATCATGTCCAACCTAACTTGTAATTAACTTCTATTTTAGGTTAAACTTTGACATCAAAACCAGAAAATATCAGTTCTCAATTTGACTGTAATTTCTCGACTGTTTATAAACTGTCAAGAAATTATTTATTTATTATAATATTAAACTAAACGATTTGTTCAGTTCACAATTTGCTGTTCATAATTTATATAATGGCCAGTGGGATTATAAACTGACAAATATATGACTGATTACTTTAAACTGAAGTCGGTTAAAAATGAGGATCTCAATTCGTTTGTACTATTTTTTGTTCTGGAACGTCACATCCATTTATGCTAAACAAATTTCAAGAAATAACTTTGTGTTAAATACTTTTGGTGATATTAGTTAACAACCGACGTCGTTCACATGACGAAAAGCTTAAAGACTAAAAACACATTAAAAAAATAGCTTCATAAAATTGTCGCCCTATTACAAGATTATATTCCTTTTCTTAATGAGAAATATGATATGGTCGCTGCGTTAATGGTAGTTATTTGATTCGCTTTTTTAATGTTATAAGGTGGCAAAGGAGCAAGGCGATCATCTAATGTTAAGTGAACGCTGCCTTACGTTGCCTACCTTTAATGGACAGAGGACATAGACAGGGAAAAGGATATTTCCTTTTCCCCATTAACCCCCTCCCCTTCCAATCCTCTACCTTTTCCCATCTTATCCTTATGAGGAAAGGGTGGAAAGAGGAAGAGGACTGAAATTAGGCCTCCGGCACCGCACTCATCAGACGAAACGCAGAGTACTTCTACTTCACGCCTGTTTTCTGTGATCGTGGTATTTCATCGGTCGCGCCAGTTCGTGCAACGGATGTTGTTGTTGCAGACTACCACTGTTCATTTCAAAGAATTTCGCCGGACGAGCCGGCCAATACGTGCAACAGATGTTATTGTTGCGGGCTCTACCACTGTTAGAGTGGTTTTACACATGACGTGGTATTTTATTAAATTTTATAAAATTAACATTATTTAAATTTAATTTCCTTGATCCAGGACTTTATACAATATCAACGGCGTCAGTTACCGGCATCACGGTAGGTGGTATTCTTATCGCAGCTATAATCGGGATCTTGGGATACGTCGCGTGGAAGAGACGATGGGTCTTGGGAAGTCGCCGTCGAGAGCGTCAAGAGGGCGAGGAAATAGAGGTACAGGAGATGGGACAGCAACAGAACCCCGAAGTTGCTCCAGCCACTCCCCAGAGTAGAAGAATACCAACCATAATGGTTCAATCTCCATCTACGACGGGCAGATCAGAGTCTTCATTTACATAGTAAACTAGTTTACTCCACTGTTGCCACTGTTCGCTCCAGTCACAATCCACCAAACGAAGGAATAGAAAATGATTTGTTTTTGGTCACACAGTGAAAATTTTTTGAGATGCACTTATCCCACTTTGTTCACCAAGGTGATGTCACTATTGTGAACAAAGTTGTAGTGGGTGCTTCTGAGCAAATAAATTTTGTATTTAAATAACATAACCTGTAAAATATAAGCCAAGGAATTATCTACAAATACAGGTTTGTCCATGTGATAGATATGTCAGATTTGTTCCTATCACATCTTAGAGTGTAAAACATTCTTGTTGTGGAATGTAAATTATACAGTTTTTTCACTTTATTTATTTTTCATCCATACATGAATTAAGTTATCAAATATTTAATTAAACGTAACTAATAAAATTGATTTGTAATTAATTTTGAAACTTAAAATCACCTAATTATCTTTTAGCACAACATTCTACAAAATCTCTTATTAATTAAATAAAGTTTCACAACAATTTATTTACGAAATGATTGTACTCGCCTTTCAAGCATTAGCTGTGTATCATTCAAACAAACTGCATTGACAAATCCTAACCATAGATATTTGAATTGAGATAATTATAAAAAAGATAATTTTTTTTAGTGTAATTTTTATAATTATTTTTCTAGCTTGACTCCACTTCACCTTTCGTTTTTATTTGATGCAATATTAACAGTGTTTTTATTGCACAAATCAAAAGTTAATACTAAAACATGTTTCCATTAAATGAAGGACAGACATTAAACAATATTTCCATCAAGCATTTTAACTACCACTTTATTACATTGTTCCATGATTGAAACCATAGACAATGATCATAAAAGCTGTTTACTCAGACTGCTGAAGAATGTGGATTTTCCGAAATTATGACATATTGACACAGTAAAAAAATCTTTTAAAGTTGTATAAGATAAAATGTGAGTGGGCCACTATGGCCTTTGCCTACCTGTTCATCAGTTTGGAAAATAGTCAGCTCGTCCTTACCTTCGACCGTCTTACTAGGGTTTCAAGAGCTTTTTTTTAAATTACCAGTAAACCTTTTTAATAACTGGGATGATTCAACATAACTGCCATTCTCTCCATATTCACAGCATATACTGAATGGCATGCAATAATATTCTTGTGTGTTAGCAGGGTGTGGTATAGTTCATCTAGCGTAACCTTATCCTCATTAGGCTGGGCGTTAGGAGCACTGTAACAAAAACACACAAGACCATTTTAAGTTGAAATTAATTGGTGGGAGCCACAGGTTCGGGCAGTGGTGTATAGATCTGTTAACTAAAGCTGGCATCTTTACAATACTTACACTGATGCAATTTCACGAAATGCAAACACACCATACTATATTTATAAACAGTAGTTCAAACAATAACTACCTCCATAAAACTCATTAGGTTGACCGCATACAATAGCTATGGACAGCCTTATGAGGATGTGTTGCATGCAGTGCCACATCACCTTACATGCTTATTCACAGATACTACCCAAGTGCAACATGTGAAGGTGCCAGCTTTATTTAACTGACCTATGCAGGTTTAAATACCACTCTCCGAGATTGCTGTGATCATCAAGAGTTTTGCTGGGATCTGAGAAGTTTGGTTGGCTTGAGTTATCTTTGTCCCACCATCACACAAAATATGTGCTGGTTGTAGACTTGCGGATATAGTAAATGGCTCCCTATTATTAAGGTAGGAGGTAACAGCCGCTGCAGCGTTTGGACAGAGTTGACTCAATTGGGGAAAACAACCAAGCAGAATACTTGTGTAAGATAAAACATGTCTGTACATATGAACATACATGTCATAACACAAAAAGGATGACAATGCTTTTGCAACTCTTAATAATGGTTAGCATTGGACATGGAATCAGCTTGCTAATAGTGCTTTTGACACAATAGAATACAGAAGATAGAAAGAAAGAAACTGCCATTAGCATTGACTCACCTGCAAGCAATTTCAAGCACAGCAGACTGTTCAACTTCATCAATGGTCGGTGGGCAACGAGGACCCAGCACATCTGTACTATCATCCAAACTGACTCTGCCCTCGCTTTGGGGATCGTACAGTTTATTTGAATTACGGAGCCACATGTTTGGCATGTCACTACCAATATCATACATGAAGTGTTTGTTCCGTGTTTTATAACCTTTACGCTGAGAAATAACTGCACTTATAATATTCTTGAGAAAATGTTGTACTGCAACAACAATCAGATCTGCAGCTTCATCATCAGCACCTTCTAGCCCAAGTTCCCACGCTGCTAGCATGAACCGACCAACCACTAGTGCATGGTCTGGTAAAAATATTTCCTGCAAAATTATTTTTTCTTAGATATTCAATTTAGAACAGTTTGTCACTAATATAGCTCGCTAATTCTAAATATACCTGTATAAAAGATATAATGAACTTAAAGTAAGTCGAGTTCGTCATAGTTTTTATATTTAATATTATAAATTGATACTTAAAAAAGCATTAGTAGACAAAGATTATATAAAAACTTCAAGATCAAGGAATGTTAGTAGTCATATAAAACAAATATAATATCCCTTGACTGTTGTAAGCTCAAAGATCAACAAAGTGTTTAAAAAGAAAATAATTTACTTGTGTTGCATATTTGACGCCATCACTTCCCGCGCCAGGTGGGGAATTTGATGGCAAATACTCTAGTAAATCCACCGACTCGAAGTTGGTCTTCTCCGAAGTGCGAGAATTTCTTTTATGGCGTCTACTATTTCGATGATGTGAGTTCGCCTTTTCTTGCGCTATAGACATTGAAGTTTCTGCTAAACCTTCCACTTTATTAAGAAGAGCAAGCAGGAATTCGTTATGATAATGTACTTGATCAATGGATAGTAAAGCCCTTGCTTCTGCATCGAATTCTTCTTTAGTAAGCTTCATGCGAAACCATTGCTTCATGTGATGGAAATATTTAGTCGATTTTTCACCTAACACATCATTCAGTTTTCTTCTAGATACATTTAAGGCTTCTGAGGCCATTATAGGTCTGTTTTATATGCTTTTATAATAAAAAAAACTTTATTCTACAAATTAGCAGTCACTCTACAATGGAACATGCAATTTTCGTTGACTTGACTTTGACATTTTTGATTTGACATTGCCTTTTATAAACCTTCGCCTTCACGAACACTGTTTATCGATTTCAATCGAAAATAATCAAGTTTTGAAACCAAACATAGATTTTACACAATTAAATGTATAGAACCTGGGTTTCCACTGGTGTATAAACTTGTTGCGATACAAGATCTCTCTCTATTTTTCTTTCTAAAAAAACTGCGATGATAACATGTTTCCGGTAGAGTAATTTTTTCTATTTTTATTATATAGCACTGTACTGAAAACTATTCTACCCCATACATTAGTTTCTACTATGAGAATTTTTATAGAAATAGTAGTAAGAAGAAGGGGCAAAAGCGCAAGCAAGGCAATATAAAATCACATGCCGCGCAGATAGGCTAAAATACATATGTTTGTAAGGTAACTATTATATATTGAATAATCTGTGTAAAAAAGGCTGTTATCTCTGTCAACTCAAATTAACGTATCCCATCCGTAAAGCATGGTTGGCAATGCTCTTATGTCTTTTTTTAGAAGCCGGCAAACGAGCAAGCGGTTCACCCAATATTAAGTGACTTCTACCTATAGCTTTCTACAACAAGTTAATGCGTTGCTTATTGTGAGTTGTTCCTTGTTCTAAATCATTTTACTCCTCTCTTTTCTTATTACAAAAGGATAGGAAGTGGACGAGGTCTAGAATTAGGCCTACTACACACGTGTCTACTGTGAGGTCATGGTATTTCACCGATCAAGCTGGCATATTCGTTACACAGATGTTGTTGCGTCGCCTGGATGTAGCGTTACCATGAGACACCTTGTATACTTAGCTCCCAATCTTATTGGAAATCATAATTATTAATAAATTATTTACCATTAGATTTTTTTTACTTTATTAAGATACGGATGACGTTATGTGGAAGTAAATTTGACAAGGTTCTAGCGCATCAACTTGCGGGGGTAACAATATGTCACGTCCACAATTATGCTTAATAATAATTAATATTGACATTGAGACGATGGTTTTCTACGCTTTTTTAGCTGTAGCACGCTTTAGTTGTAGCACGTGATCAAATGGTTACTGAAAGGTCAAAATTAAGATAAATAATGTAACAACACCAAGTTAATTAATTAATTTTTAATAATTATAAATAATATAGAAGCATGAATGACTCACGCTATGTGAAACGTTTTAACATAAGCAATAAAATAAAAATAGTTTAAGAAACAATATACCTAGCTGACTGTATGATTATATACATTTTAATGAATAACTTCCTATATAAAGGTTTTATGCTGGTGTCATATGACATATATTCCTTGAATGACATTTCGGGAAAGAATATGAATGTAATGACGCCTCATTTTTCAATGTTTTGGGTACAGGAGGTCACAACCTTTACATTCACCTCCATACATAATATACACACCCGCGACAGATATTGCCTTTCTTCTGGGTTATTCGGGTACAAAATAAGACTTCGATTAATTTTTGCGTATAATGAGAGAGAGTTAATAAGAAAGGGTTATTAAAAAAGGAGTTTTAGAAATTAACCTTTTCCAAACAATAACAGCCAATACAAAAAGCTACCTTTACTTTATTTACAAACGAACAAAAAAAAAGGTTAAAACACTTTTTGTGGCCTTAGTTTGACGAATAATCCATTTTCAGGCCGTAATATAAGATCAGAAGTAAGTTCCGGTTCCAGTTTCGAAGGGAACAATTCAAAATGTCTGATGATTCCGGAAAGAGTTACTTTCATCTCTAGCAATGCGAACTTCTGACCTGAAAAAAGAAGCAGGTATCCGTTTAATAACTAATTTATCAAAATAAAATGATTAACTAGAGTATATGAACACGTAAATAATATTAATGCTTCGATTCTGCGCTAGTATGAATTGTCCCTAAATGGCATTGCCATATTGCGGCGGATGGCCGAAAGTTAATAGAATGGCGCCCACGATTTGTGCTGGATGTCCGCTGATTGAGGGCAGCAGGAGACCGTTTTGTGGCGAATAATGGCCTAATTCCAGCAATAAGCGACTATTGGCTGAAGATGAAATATACTAACCAATACAGTTCCTCGGTCCAGCGCTAAAAGGTAGCCAACTGAATGGATTCCTAACAGCCGTTGATTCAAACCTTTCAGGTCTAAACTCCATTGGATCTTTGTAGAATTCTTCCAATCTTTGCATATGGAATATGTCAATAATAACCGAAGTATTTTCTTTTAGTTTTAAGCCTGCTACAACTGAAAAGATATAGAAACATATAAAGCTTTGTAATGTTTACACAATAATATTTTACCAGGCGTTGGTCGCACACATTCCGTTCTTATTTTCTTATAATAAATAACATCGAATAAGATAGTATTATTGTCAAAAAATAAGCATATAAGAAAAGATACGATGGCAACCGACATTGTAAATGTGGGTTATATTTTTCACTATCACTCCAAAATAGTACATTTGCGGTATAAAATACTCTATCTCCTTTTCTGTACCCGTGAAAACGTGTGAGCAAAATTTCATGAAGATTGGTTCGGTAACGACCGAACTCGCTCAGGGGTACCAAACCAATTTAGTTAGGACTCTATGTTCATGTTATATTTTACACACTTATAAATATTTAGTCTTGCATTGTGTTTTGTTTTTTTTTCAAAGTCGTAATTTATTTAAAGATACGACATTATGACATGACAGAACTATAAATTATCTATTGTCAGTGCCAGTAGTTTTTCTGAGGCTATCGCTTATGTCTGCAAAGGCAAAGGTTAACTTTATGTTTACATTAAGTGTACACGTTAATACGTACCCACATCTCTTGTTATCATTCTTTCTATTAGCGGCACCGAGGGATACAGTCTGAGAGATTCTTTGATGACTTGCTCCAAATACTTCATTTGACCTAATTCACTGAAATAATTATTATGGTGTTTACGTCACTGTTGATTATTACATACACCTCGCAATGTTAACCCTATAAATTATATTGCTGGAATTCTTTTAGAATTTGTTTAAATAAATAGAAAATAATATGGATTTCCATTTGGCGCGATCACTGGCGGCACACCTCTCTCGCTTCTTCTACATTCATATGTCTGATTTCCATATATACGGGTTGTCCTGTACTTATATCGCTTCCTTAAAAAATAGTTTTTTTTTCTGATAACTTAAATTAACTTCTACAATAAGTTCGATCTATTGCATCTGCTGCTATCTGGAGTCTGTTTAAGATGCGTAAATTGTACGAGAAAAACTTAACGGTTTTATATCGATCAGCATTTCAACTTGAAAGCGAGGCCCGAAACACCTCGATCGATAGCTTCTGAAGGATTAACGTGACTGTACTCATTCCCCTCCACATTTTACATAGATCTTGCTATGTATTTAAAATTTGCGGTGATATGAAATCAAAAGCCCCAATTTCTTTTATAAGTATGTGTTAAGCATAAAATATTTGTTTTATTGTATGCAGTATACAGATTTGTTATCGAATATTTTTCTTTTTGTGGTAGGTGTGGTACCTACAACAATTTCTGCTACAGTGGTACTTTCATAGACGTTACCAGTAACATAAATTACCACCAAGGCACGTGAAAACAGGCAAATATAAATGAGTTTCGGATTGTTATTTTTTTCCATAACTGCCTTAATGTTATCAGCCAGAGAGACAGTTTATAATTCAAGGCTAGTATGTGTAGTATCGTGAGTTGTACGCTATTACGTAAAACTTGTTAAGCCATCGAGGTGAACAGGTATTCACCTGTTACAGGGGACAAATAGAGCATTCGCTCTATTTTGAGCGATATAAGATATTAGCTTTTGATTCTAAGTGATTGCATATGCGGGCAACATCTTGCATTTGGTTCCCTTGAATCTATCGTATGGCAATTAAAAATACGTGGAATTAAAAATAAATACTGGATAATAAAATACCTGTAAGTGGCATCCCTGTACAAATCGTCTGCGAATATAGTTTTTTGTTCGGCTAAAATTTTTTCTTGTACATCTTTGTGTTTGGAAATACAGTAAAGAGTGAAGGAGATTCCGGATGTTGTCGTGTCATGGCCCTGAAAATGCGAGGTAGCGACAATCTTGGTAAGCCAGTTCACCTCAACTGAGATTTCAACGATTATAAATAGTATTAGGTTAACTACTGCTTTATTAATAAAGTAACTTACGAATATTCTTTGTATATTTCGTAGCAACGATTTTGAACGACGATTTTGTATTTATATTGTATGTATTTAGATATTTATTATTGTTAAAAACCTTTGCTATGACTTATGATGACTTTGAAAAGGTTTAAATCTTCAAGAAGGTTTTGAACTTTTAGTCACGACTTTTGGTAACTCTGAGTGTTCACGTGTTACTATTTTTAATTGGTTTGCTGAATTTAAAGGAGGACGGGAGAGCTTTGAAGATGGGAGTAGACAGGACCGCCGCCAATCGCAGTCACTTGGGAAACTATGCCAGCTATGGAAAAAATATGAATGTGAAATGAAAACGAGCGTGAAGTGGGTGCGCTATAAACCATTCATTCATGTTCAACTGCGTTCATGCCAGGAGTTGCCTCTAACTTACAATAATAATACAAAGGTTTGCAGAAAGACGGTCGGTTTATACGACCGTCTTTCTGCAATTTGATTTGATTGGGGTGACAAGCGGCCGAAGTCAGGAACACAGCACCTGCTCTGGCATCATGGCAACGCTGCCAGAACACTTGAATGCCTCAGTTCATAAACCTCACAGTTCTGCCTCACCCGCCCGTGGTTTTCAACCTTTTTCCGGAAGTGTAATAAAAATGAAAAGGCAAGTGATTTGAAAATATAGAAGAGCCCTGGCTGCTTATAACTATGAAATTTCTGAGGTGTCTAAAGAAGAGTGGTCATTAGTATTTTCCAAGTGGGTTTGACGGATGAAATGAAATGACTGTAACAAAGGAAAAACTCTGTAACTTGAGTGCCTAATAAGTCTTTTGGCATGACTGGTACTTTTCTTCAAATTCCCACAGTCTTATATTATTTATAATCGGACAAACCATATTAGAGTTTAGAGAGATTAGGCCCCAAAGCAGTGGTGGCTCAGCGGTTTAGACCGCGACTTAAGTACAGTGTAGGATGCGGGTTCGAATCCCAGGTAGGCGCTTTACTTTGTGTAATTTATTTCATCACAACTGCTCCGAAAACGGCGAAGGAAAACATTGTGAGAGATAGAACCACCAAATTCGAAGAAATGTGACATCTGCCAACCAACACTGGGCCAGCGTGTGGTGGATTACGGCTCATTCCCTCTCTCGGAGAGAAGGCCTGTGTCCCTGCAGTGGGAATCATTCTAAAAAAGGCTGATTTATTATATTATTATAAGGAATATTATAAAGCGTCAGCAAATTGTGTGTGTCGTTTCTCGACAATAGAAGACAGATCGTCAAATTGTGTGAATTGATAATTTGTTTGCGCTATAACGTTAAAGTTTAAGTTTGAATGGAAGATAATTAAGGGTCAGGTTAGGTTCACGATTGCTGAGAATAATTTGACTAGTCAAATTATAAACTTACGAAGGTCGCAATCGGTCGGTGACATATATATTTTGATTAAGATTTGTACATGTGTCTGTATTTTAAATAATTACCTCAAACATGAAAGTGTCGACTTCTTCTCTTATTAATTCGTCGTTGATTTTCCGACCGTCGATTTCCGACAGCAAGAGAAGATCAAGGAACGCATGCTTGTTTTTGATGCCTGGGAAAACATTGGCATCGTCATGTATATTTGCAGAGCTGACGTGCAAACTGGTCGAAGTTAAATAGTTAATTTGCGTATCGTGTGTCGTGAACACTCTAAAGTGTGCTAATAACGCTATATATAGCTTACATCACGTGTTTACATTTACGCTTAAGAGACAGGCTCTAGTTGTCAACTTCTTTCTTATTATTTTAATCTCGCTATCCTTTTCACACCATTTGACATGTGTCAAGGTTACTGTCAACACTTTTGACCCGGTGATTTTGTATGAGTATAACATGTCTATAGTATGAAATATAATTGTATAGATGCCATTGATTGCTGACGGAAATGACAATAATCAAAAATGGCGTCTCCAAGTTAGTTATGTATTTATTTATTTAATAAATAGTCTTTTAATAATAGTTATTGGACAAGCAATTCTTAATTTTTTTGATGACGTATGGTTTACGTTGTGTATGTATTTTTATTTTTAGAACCGAGTTCTGTATCGCACGTTATCAATTGTTTGCGAGCCGAGGGCTTGCCCGACGAAAGTAGCGTAACAGTAACATCTGACATCTGGCTGCCCCACAGACAGATAATTTAAATTTTAATTCTTGGAGTGAATAGGCGAGTGGGAAAGTGGGGGGACTGCGAAACAGCGAAAAGAACACCGTTGTAACCGGGTGTCTATTAGACACCTCTCTGTTTTTTTTATCAATACGGAACATATTACAAATTAATGGTTTAGTCAATCCTTTAAATGAAATATTTAATTGTGGGTGATAATATAGCGTCGACACAAAAAAGGCACCTTTGATTAAACTGGGTCGATTATTTGGTGAGAGTGCTCGAAATCAGAAAGAGGTGGTTGAAAATATTTACATATGAACATTTGTAAAAAAAAACGGGGAGGTAAGATAATAATATTTTGATTTCACTGATGTTTAAGCGTAGGTTAGCGTGATCTGCCACTGGTACAATCGAATGCGAGTAAAACCACACTTTTTTAATGACATATCCATCGATGTCAAAAACAATCTCCTCTTTTTAAAGTTTCGAAAGTCTACTTGATGAGGGCGGCAGGGGACCGATCCTCGTGGCGATCAATGTGGGAGGCCTACGTCCAGTAAGTGGACTAACATCTTGTGAGACTATACTTTATTTTTTTACAAGACTTTAAATTTAGAGTATTTAGGATTGGAGGACTAATTATTAGATATTAGTCAACAAGTTGCCTTTACTACTACCGAACTACCAAAAACGCAGGAGTTGATGATTTATGCACTTGGTGGTAGGTACAGTTAGTTAGTTAAGAATATTTCAAAATAGTCGGTCGGTCGGTAGTCTGTTTTAGATGTTAGGTCTCAGATTGTAACGTAAAGAATGTTTGACCTTTACTATACAAACTGGAAATACCTAGGTCTAATTAATTACTTGATAAAACATCGGATTAATCCTTACCCACATCAGTACAACCTGCCAAAGATGTGATGTTAGCTTTTTTGAGCTCTTCTCGTCGTATTTCTATCACATTCTTGGTGTGCTTGTGAAGAATATTTATAGCGTTTTCTTGTATTTTTCTATATGACGATAAACTGAAAACGGTTTCATCACCTATAAACGGATTTCGCATTCTAAGAGCGACGATAGAACATACTCTGAAATTAAATTACAATTAAATTAGAATCAGTTTTGTATACATAATGTTACAGGGGCTAAAAATCTCACGGCCCAATTTAACCAACTTGGTACTGTACATAAGTCCAAATATTATAAATGCGAAAGTAACTCTGTCTGTCTGTTATGATTTCACCCCTAAACTACTAAACCGATTGAAATGAAATTTCGTATAGAGATAGTTTAGAGCATTACAAAGGAGGTTGTAAGGGTTTGAAATAGCGGATGAAACTTTGTATGGAAGTTTCGTCAGATATAATTAGATATAAGCAAATACATATAAAGACTGTAAAACATTACCCTTAAGGGTGTAAAATAAAAATAGGAGATGGCATTTTGGAAGCTAGAAACTTGAAACTTATTTTTTTTACTTTTATTTAGATATACCATAAATAAGTATGACATTTTATTTTATTCGCAAAATAATTAGCCTGCAAAATTAAAAATGCTGCCCAAAGTCACTATTACGTCACACGCGGACGGAGTCGCGGGCACAGCTAGGTAGTTTATACAGGGTTTAGTGTTAGAGTAAAGTTAAGTGCACGGTTCTCATTTCAATTTAAAGTAACACTTACTCTGCTATTGCTTTTACATATATCGACTCCTGATCTTTTTGAGCATTAAACGACATTCCCATGATTGATTCTGTAAGTAATATATTTAATGATTAATATATTTGTCCCTTCTTCAACTTTACAGCTGAGACATAATTATCGGAGTTTCAAGGTTAAATAGAGGACTACGTTGTAGAGATATATTGTATTTATGAAAACGCTGGCAAGATTTGATGAAAAATGTACCAGAAATCGAAAATTGACTAAGGAAGGCTTTGCCTAACAAGATTACTGCGATTGGTTTGTTAATTTTTTTTAAGGATGAGGGGTAGTCTCCTATAAAAGTAAATATTTGATCATAGGCGCTCAACATCTGCAACACCACTCAGTGCAAAGTATAACTAAATGTGCGGTAGTCATTATAATGTGACTAGTCTATTATATAGTATTCAGTTTATTATCGTGGTAATTAATGTTGATAACAAATGACAAGCCAGATAATTTTATAAAATAGGAACGTATAACGACACATTGAGAATATAATAAGTTGGAATATAGCTCATTTCACAGTTACTACTATTTCTTTAGTTTCCCGTGGTCACGCGACTGAGCTGTCTGACGTCCCGATGTAAGAGTTGTCGGTGAAGTAAGAGTGTAAATAAGAGAGAATTTTCAGTTATAATTTTTGCTCCGATCTACGTAGAATGAGCTCACAGTGTCTTGAGATCTTGCAGTTGTATGCGTGGTTTGTAATATAATTGGTGGTAGTATCTAGCCTTCTTGTCTGTTGGAATTAGGATGTTTTTAATTTTTGTTCCATTCTTGGTAGGAAGCGATGTTCTTTTAAAACGTCGTAAAATAAACGCGATAAAAACCGGAAAATTAGTTTTATTCTCTTGTGTAGAATTCGCGTAAATATAAGAAACCATGAACATAATAAGTTTTAGAATATTTACCAGTGACGTTGTCCAAGGCCGCCAGAGCTATGAGCGGAAATATGTTCACATCCGTCTCTCCGTCGGCAGATCTCATTAAGTTATCCCGTAAGATCTCTTCGTTTTTCCAAAACACGGGAATAAAATTTTGAAGTATATTAAAATGGAACGCTGGCGTTAAGAACTTGCGATGTGATCGCCATTTTGCACCTAAAACATTTGATAAATAAATAAGGCTTAAGTCCCGGAAGGTTTTACCAGTACCGGAAAGGAATGGTACGTGGTCTAGTAAACAGTTTAATGTTAAAAAAACACACTCACCGTGACTAATGACCTAGTATTGTAAATTGTAATTGTAACATGTTTTAAATTATATTGTGGAACTTGCAATAGACGGGACGTGCTAAGCATTGACGATGTTTACCCCTCCCCGTGAGTGCCACTTCCCCGTCCCGTCCGAGGCGTAAACATTTCCTAAGAAACAATATTTCCAAAACTTTCCGCCCCGTTACGTATGCGCTGGGCTTAAGACAAATTATGAGAAGAAATCCCATACAGCCTCTGTTTTTAATTTTTTTACTGCGCAGGTCATTTTTGTATGTGGTCAGACGGGTTTAATTATGGCACCTATGTCAGTTGCTAAACAGTGCGCGCTACTCCATTCTCGTTTATATGTATGTAAAGCTAGAAGAGACATACGATTTTCTTTATTGAAATTCACCAGGCAATTCAGCATTGAAATTCACCAGGGCAATGACGGGCGAACAGTCAGTGACAAATAAAAAAACTACACATGTTGTGTAGCCAACAAGAAAATGCTAATACTTTATTCACCTGAGGAAGTAAGTAGTCCATTGCCAAGCCAAGCTCTAAGGAAAGAGTACGATCGACCTTTAGTTATGATTTCAGAGTGCGACACAATCCCCTAGAAAGAAAACAACATCGTCTTTTATTCCAATACTAGCTGTGTCCCGCGGTTACACCCGCCCTGCAATTTTACTTAAAAGAAATGATATTACTTACTTAAATACTAGCCTTACCTCATCATTAGCCTGCCTTTTTTCTACTTATGTGGGGACATCGACATGACCGTAGCAAAGCATAACAATCACATATGATTGTTTAAGCTGTGACCATAGTCCATACCATATAGTAGGTTCTTGCTGCAGTTTTTACGGCCGGCCGCCTACCTAACGCCAACCCTCCTCGGGAATAAGAACCTACTAGCCTAACCTAACAATACATAAACATACATCATTTCTAAAATCGTCTATATACGTGTAGATTAGTAAAAACCGCACACAAATAGGTTAAGCCGTTTCTGGTTAACATTAATTTTAGCGGGCACAAACGCATAAACTGACAAAGAGACAAAAATCTAATAATCATTGTTTTGGTTTTTAGTGCGTTTATGAAGGCCCCAATAACAGTTTTTCTAAAATATCTTCCATGTACAGACAGCAATCATTTTTATTGTAGACAATAGGGCACACTGTACAGTCTGTCCTCTGTGCTAGAGTATGTCTAATTTTGAAACATTAATCATTATCCCGCAATATTTTCCAGATGGACGGTCTAAGTCCAGCAATTCTTTGGGAAATGTCGGTCACCTGGGTTATGTTGCAGCGCGCATCATTCTTACGATACGGCCTTGGGAACTGCGACTCCGAGCACTGCCCTCTCCGTTGATCTTTGAACGATCTTATGATGATGTAATACTTATGCATATTTTTATATTTTACTGCGCACGACAATAAAAACAGGCCCATGTCCTTGTATGGGTAGCGCTCGTTAATTTCAATATATAAAGGTTTGGCCTTGTACTTTATTACCTCGATAATTTTGCTTTTTACAAGACGCGTACTGAGTGCGGCAAATTTGTGTAAATTAAAACCTTTTATACTAACTTCTATATATTTTGGATGATACAAAATAATGTATCGGCTTGAAAACAGATGAACACGAACTGCTTTTCCAAAGCGTTGATGGTATCGACGCAGTAGATTTAAAAATTCTGCAACAAATGGAATACTGTTATAGAAATAAAGAAGGTTGCAAGTGTCTTGTTCATAATTGTGTTGCACTGTTGAGTCGGCGTGAAATACCACTGTCAGTTTTTTTTGTGACTGACAGGTCACTGTTTGCCTTGAGGAGGCATTTACAGCTAAACCGGGCTCGAGGCGGCAGGGCGCAGAGGGCGCCTAGCCTGAGCCTCGGCTCGGGCCGTTACTTTAAAATTATAACCGGATTGGACCACTGTCAGATGTCTATTTCTTTATTTATTCTTACTTATTCGTTTCGTCTGATGATTGTGGTGACTATTGCCGTCCCACACCTTGTGTTTATGTACTTGTGTATATGATATTAATAATAATAATGATATCCTAGGACATATTCACACACGGCCATCTGATCCCAAACTAAGCAGAGCTCTTGCTATGGCAACCAGATAACTGATATACTACATATACTACTTTTCTTTTGTAAATACATACTTAAATAGATAATTACACCCAGACTCAGGACAAACAGACATGTTCATGCACACAAATGTTTGTCCTGGGTGGGAATCGAACCCACGACCTGCGGCGTGAAAAGCAAGTATCTTACAAACCACGCCAACCGGCCCGTCGATCTTATGGATATGGATGGATTTTAACCTCAAAAATATTCATGAATTTGAGTAAAAATACTTTTACATATCTTAATCGCCATTTTAGCATCCCTGCTGTTTACTGTTGTATACCTACTTAGTTTTGACATTACGGAATTCTGCAGAGCAGAAATTGGTGCTAGTTGCAAAAAATTGCACACATGCCATAAATAACATCGACTTTGTGCCCTTTGACTATAAAAAACTTGCGTGCATTATAGCTAGTTATTGTAGTCGCAAGAATACGTCATGAACAATGGGAACATATATTTAACAATATTATTTTGTTGCAAAATTACTGGAAAACGCTAATTTTCACTAAGAAGTCGTTGAAAGTTTTTAATTCCAAATTATATATATATATATATATATATATATATATATATATATATATATATATATATATATTATAATTTTTTTATGTATAAACGTTAAACAACAATATAAATTAAAATTTGTCAATTTTTCTTTCTTATTGTCAACTACTCTACAATAATTTACCTATTTGTCTACATTGGACAAAATATGATCGGATTATCGATGTCCGAATAGTTGAACATGCACACATCAAAAGTTAGTGTCCTTCAAATACCCTTTCAAAGATCCTGGCGGCAATGAGCAATTTACTGCAAGATTTATTTCTGTTATATATCCTCTTTATTTCCACTACTGTGTCAAGAAATCTTATAATAAAATCAAAATAATATTAATTTATTTTGTAGCTTTAACAAAATATTAACTAGAGAGTAGAGATTTTGTATCTTTTGTATGAAATATCATTAGATAGGATAGGAATATACAAAATACAAAATTGAAAAAATATATATGTTATTTACGACCATCACGAAAATCGTGACATGCATAAAAGTGTGAAATTTATAATTTATTTCTAAAGTTTGTTAACTGATTTCGTTTGTCAGGAAATGGGTTTACCTAGTAAACGCGCTACTTCCGGGGCATTTCAAAACAGACTAGTGAAAAACGCAAAACAGGCTTTCGAAATTGCGGGCCTACATGAAAAAAGTTCTGACCAGAGAAAATTGAAAAATTGAAATTGCATTAGCTCTCGAACAAAAACAGAATCATCGGAATCGGTTCACCAGGGGCGGAGTTCTGAGGTAACAAACATGTAAAAAAACATACAGGCGAATTGATAACCTTTTTTTTATGTGAGAAGGTGGCAAACGAGCAAGCGGATCACCTGATGTCAAGTGAGCGCCGCCCATGAACATCCGCAACAGACAAATGCGTTGCAGATGCGTTGCAGATTCGTTGCCTACCTTTAAAGGACAAAGGATAGACAGGAAAAAGGATTATTCCTTTTCCCCGTTAACCCCCTTCCCGTCCTATCCTTATGAGGAAAGGGTGGGAAGGGGAAGAGAACTAAAATTAGGCGGAGGCCTAATTTTAGTTCTCTTCACTCATCAGACGAAACGCAGAGTACTTCTACATCACGCCTGTTTTCTGTGAGGTCGTGGTATTTCACCGGTCGAGCCGGCCAATTCGTGCAACAGATGTTGTGGTTGCGGGCTCTACCACTGTTAAAACCTCCTTCTTTTTGTAGTCGGTTAAAATTAAAGAGTATGCTTCGCCCGCAATTTAGACATTGGGACGTCAGATACTTTAGTCCCCCGAGACCATGAGTGCTGGTAAGTACTTGAAACGACGCGACTAAAAAAAACAATAAACGCGATAAAATAATTTAATTTTAATGATTTATTCTATCACCGTATGGGTTTTGTACCGACTTGAGAAAAATGCCAAACTATTATTGCACAGTATGGGTAGGTCTCCCACTCTGGTCAAAGTTGCGGGAGTACACTGGATGAGCGCGGCAGGGGACCGATCTTTTGGCGATCAATGCTAATAAAATTCTCAAATAAATGCACGTGCAACAGAGAAACCGTAGTGTGAGCGGCCAGCGACTAAATAGTCTCCAGCATTTGATATTAATTTTCAATATTCAATACAAATTAAAATTGAATAGCTTTGGTGGTTCGTGCGCGTTAATAAAAGCAGATTGACAAGAGTTATGTTGGGTATATTTTTTCGTTTTCATTAAAATGAATCAACCTGAACTTGTGTAATTGTTAAATTTGTTGACTCATGAGAACTTGTTTTAATTTTCTTTTCATATTCACCTATGCATTTAAATTAAAACGTTTAAAACCGTTTTTAAGATATAAATTAACATAGTATAAAATACAGTACTTAATAATAATTATGAATATGTTTGGAAGTTATAATAAATGTCTATAACCATACAACATATATATGTATTGGTTTTACTATAAATAATCTGTAATGCTTGTATAGACTCCGAAACGGTTGTACCAATTACGAAGAAATTTTCAAGAAATTTATATGAAAAATAGTAAACATAGAAGAACATAAAACGATAGTAATTAGCCCCGGCTTTGCATCGTTAGCACTAATTATTATGTACACCGATCGCTACCCATACCAATTAAACGTCACAGGATGGCTCGCTCGGCTAATCTGAACATTTCCTGAGAATTTTAATCAAATCGATCCAGCCGTTTTGGAATCTATAGTGAACATACATACACACAACGTGAATGAGACAAAGTCAATATTTTGACTTACCTGTGGGCTTAAGGACAAAGTCCAGACCATTGCCGATCAAAGGTAAAGGTAGAGGACCTTTTACGTCATTAGTTGTCGCGTCCCACAACAAGTTAAACCACGATATTAATATTATAAATATTACGGTTGCGAATATCATAAGCAAAATCATATTTTCAGCCAGCCAGTCTAGAATCCACCTACAATTAAAATATCTACAAAACAGATGCTAGTGAACAATATCTCCACTAACTGCGTATTAACAACCGTCCAGTTTATAAGTCGCTCATGTATAAAATGCAACATCGACTCTGTCGGCACCCGCCGCCGGCCGCCGCCGGCCGCAAGTTGCGTATCATGATAATAAATACTTGTGTATAGTATAGATATATTATTAGGGTTGTTGCATGTTGTATCAAAATTGTCATAATGTTTGGTATATTAACACAAAATATTAATAATTTATAATGCTTTTATAATTAATAGGTGGCTGTTCTCAATCTTAATTTTTTTTCTGGTGATTCTGTTTAGAATTAGGACAAAGTTTGAAATTATTGTTGTATTATCGGTCCTTACTAAGTGTTCAAGTTTTGTAAGCAATTAAACAAACTTAAAGTCCGTTATTGATTACGATGAAATATTCGGTACACAGAGGTCATGGTAATAAATCTTGGTAAAAAGGGCCGGATTTATGTGAGGCGAAGAAAGCAAAAAAGAAATATCAAGATTGTGTAATAAATACATAATCTCTGTACTGTAATAATAATAAATGACTGTACTGTAATAATAAGAAAAAACGGCCAAGTACGAATTGGACTCGCGCACGAAGGGTTCCGTACCGTTCTATATAAAAATCATGGTTGTTGTATGGGAGCCCCTTTAAATATTTAGTTTATTGTTTTTTGGTATTTGTTGTTATAGCGGCAACACTTCATCATCTGTGAAAATTTCAACTGCCTATCTATCATGGTTCATGGGATACAGCTTACTTGTCGCTCATATATGCATTATAGGGTATCAATATAATTTAACTACTTGTTTATTAAAAGAAGACACACAGAAGCATAACATAAATGAAATATGGTATGGTATATATTAACGATTACTGTAGTAGCCTCTTTAGAGAAAGGTAGTAGTAATATAAAGGTAAAGTATATAAAGGAGGTTTTATATAGTAATATAAAACCTCTGTGGGGATAGGTGTAGTAAATGTTTTCTTTTTAATACAGTAATGATAATCGGCCATTCGCTTGTCAGCTATCGAATTGAGCGAGCAATGTCAGGTACCTGTCATGTTTTCTTTTATTGTTTTCTGAAAACATAAGGTGTACATAAGTTAATCAAGACTCTTATTTTAATTTTGATAAATCGATTATCGAATATCAGTTTATTTTGGCACTGCCATCGAGTTCCCTTCACATTACTATACTCTTTGCATCGCATCGAGTGTCAATGTCATAACTGGTCATAACATCGAAACAGTTTGAACTTTGAAGTTATTTCTTATTTTCGTATTCAGTCGTTGAATCCTTATAAGAAAAAACTGGGCTTGAATTAAAAGTGCAATTAATTCGCTAAAATGTCCATTAATTGGTTGCTTAGTGCTAAAAAACCAGTATCTGGCTTTGTCGGTCGGTGCTTGCAATTGTTTAGTATTATTAAGGTTATAACAGCTTCACAATATCGTTCTTCTTTTGCAGATTTTGTCCGCAATGCCAGTAAAAAGGCAGGTGGCAGTACAAAAAATACAAGCTGTAAAGTAAGGCCCAAGCACAGAGGGTGGAAAGTTCAAGATGGTCACTTTGTACAGGCAGGGAAAATTTTAGCAACCCAAAGAACTACCAGGTTTCATCCAGGCTTAAATGTAAGGGTGTACAGCTAACTGTTTGATAATTTTATAAAAATACTAATGCTTGACTGGGCTAAAAATATCTTGAGAAGCTTAATAACAACAACAAATAGTCCCTATACAAATGCAATAATATTTTTTATATATTTTTTGTATCTAAAAATGAACCATTATGGTTTTTCTTTTTATATTACTTATTTTAACTAAAAGTGCTAGTGACATTATATATAACCTATACATCCCATCTTTAAAGAGTATTTTTTGATGCCCCTCTTAAATCGATAAAACTACTTTATAAGTATTTTATTAAGTATAATAGATCAAAAATCGTGGTTAAAAAGGAATTTCACCCATATAAGCAAAGATGTTACATGCCTCTAGATGGAACATCCGGGACCCAAAAGTGAAGCCACCTTAAGTTGTATAATCTAGCTCAGTCAAATGATGATAAGGGTAATATGAATATATTACCCTAAAAATACAATAGATATAAACAATGATATATAAAAAAGTTGTTAAAATATTATATATTAGACTTTTTTCATACACACCATTTAATTATTCTTCAGAAATATAATTTTTTAAAACTACAAAAAGATAATAGATAATAAGTATTTTCCCCTTTTTGCGTTACGGGCGAATTGTTGGTAAACATTTGCATTAATCGAGTATATAAATCTTTGACTATAGGCATAAAAATAGAAAATACAGTTCTAAAAAGAACTATGATAATACTGACTGTGGATAGTTTCCAAGTGACTTGGTGTAAGACAACAGCAAGCGATTAGCTTGCTTATTTGGGTGTTCGTCTTCTTCCATAATTTGGGGTTGGGTTTCCTCACATTTCTATGTCAAGACCATCTGTATTGGGTTGGGTTGTTTGTCAGTTCAGGCAATTGATCTTTCTTGCGGCCTTTTTTCATATTTGACAACTAAGTTGAAGAGACATGGCGCCTCTACCTCTACTTTGTTCTGGCAGGTTTGAAGGCAGCTTGGACCACATAATCTTAATCATTCTTTTTATATACAGATTGAGATCTTAGTTGCAAGATTTTTTCGTCAGCATATTGTCAGTGATTTGTGCAAATTTAAAGCTACCTTTATTATCTACAATTTAATTAAAATTAAGTATTTAAAAAAATAATTGACTGTTTTGATGTTATAGGTGGGATTTGGACGTAATGGAACATTATTTGCAATGGAAGCGGGTAAAGTGGTAGTGACATGTGAGAAGTTTGATCCCAACTGGGACCACACATGGGTGCAGAGGAATTACGCCGGCAGAACCAACCAGAACATATTCAAGAAGTACTATAATGTCATACCAGAGCCCCAGCACAACCGGTTTAAATTAATTGATGAAGTTTAGTTGTGTTCATAGTATGAATAGTTCCTTAGTCATTTGTTAAATGAATAATTTTTTCTTTCTTATTCTTTCTCTCACTATACATGCCAGCCAGTGCTTAATCCTTCCCTTGAACAATCTGAATAAGTTCTATTGAAAAATCTTTCAAATACATTGAGACCAGCCACTAGTTTGTTAGGAATGAATCATTTGATTATAGGTTATTTGAAATTATTGATCTTGTCTATGCAATTAGCTAATTATTAATTGACCATACAATTATAACTTAGAATAACAGTTTTTGTAGTAAAAAAATAGTATATTACTTTATAAAATTGTAAAAATATTAGTTCATGCTTATGATGTGTAATGCTATGATTCAGTGGAACTTTTTCTTCTTAACTCACTTTTTCTCCAACTGACCCGGAAGGAGGGTAACATTTTTTAATTAACTTTTATCAGTCTCCTGGACACTATGCAGGCTAATGTTGTGTAAGAATCACAAATCAGTTTGTTATATAAAAAAAATTATTGGTCTGTAAATCAAAATATAAATTGTAAACATTAAATCCTTACGAATTCGTAAAGAAGTGCCATCGCGCGTTAAATATTTGTATTTCGCAAATACTGAGTTTGCTTTCATGCAATTCTTTAGACGCTTAGAGACTATGAAGCTAGATGGCGCTGTTTTTAAGTCTTAATATTTTCGCCAAAGATGCAAGCTCACGAATTGTACTACTATAGAAAATTATTGATGATCCGAGGATTAAAATTCATAAATACGTATAGGTAAGGTGCGTGTTCATACACCCATACACACAGCCGCGGATGCAGCCCTCACTCACAAAAGGTCACTGACCCCCGAAAATCAGCCAAGTATACTCTGAATCGGACAATGAACTCGCTCACGACCTGTGCATTCCTACAAAGAAGGTGTGTTGCACATCACAGTCTGACATTTAGATTTTAAAGTACTAAAAATTAAATAATAATTCACAACTTCATAGGACATCAAGTTAAATTTAACGCTAGATGCAGAAAACCTATGATGACTAAGTACTTCACTGCATTCCATATCATTGGGCATAACATCAGCAGCCTAACCAACTGAATAGACCATGAAAGTGTGACATCACGAGTCTATTAAGGTTGTGGGCATGCAAAACAAATTATCTTGCTTTTGTTTTAGGTAAGTCCTCAAGTATACTATAGCCCGGTGCCCCACGAACTCAGGGTCCGCCCCTGTTTAGGCCCCTTGGAACAAGATTCGCAATAAATGTATGGTGTGTTTGATTTTAAGGTCATAAGGTGACAGGTAGTCATACTATTTCTATAGGTATCGATCCTGGTTAGGTAAAATATACATGAGACCTTGCTGGCAAGTCAACTAATAAATGTTCATACAAAATCGATAATTGTTCTATCCTCTAAAAGCGAAGTGTTGTGTCTCGATTCAACCTTATTCAATAAGTTTATATAATTATACAAAGTTTTAAAAAGCACAAGGTACCAGATGTTAGTTACGTGAAATATGACAAAAAATGAGACAGGTAGGGCGAGGAGATTGGCGATTTTCCGGCTTTGAAATGACATCCGGTCAGACCGGATGTTATCCGGACGACAGGCACTGGACTGCACTACGACTACGTACAGCTTATCAACCTTTCTGTTAACTTACAGATATGGGTTAAAGGTTTTTTACTTTTCAAATGTTTTTGCTTCACATTCCTCCTCACTCATTGCATATCGCACGATTTAGTCAACGACTGATTTGGAACTTCGTCAGTTTGCAATCGGCATAGGCGTATTATAAACTGTCAGTTAATTTTAAACTGACCAATCACTGACAATTCGTCGTGTAATTTATTAACAAACTGTTGTAGTCTAAGGTGTAATGGGTTTATTGATAACGAATGTTTTGCTTGCATTATTTCGTAAGAGATTAAGTTTCTTACGTTGGATGTGGGTTATAATCACATAAAAATGTATCTTAAAAAGATATACCGTCAGTAAAAAGAAATATAAAACTATTAATTATCATATGAACGAATCAAATATGTTATAAACTAGCTGCTCCCGCGACTTCGTCCTCGTGGAATTCAATAAAAATATTTTTCCAGTTAGTAGAATTTATAAGAAGTTTATAATTTGTTAATTTTAGAAAACATGCTCATACCCTTGATATGTCATACCCATCAATCTCATTCTTATTATTTGAATTGGACTTTTATAATTACAGTTTAAACTTTTGACAACAAACTCAGTGGATAGTTCATTTTTAAACCTTATAGACAGTTTTCGTTATTTGAGAAAAAAGAATCCAAGACCAATCAAATTTACAATATTTTTAAGTGTGCTTGAAGACATTTTGGTATTGTTATTATCTTCGCTCCGCTCCGTATATCGTTATAAATACAATACACAATATCGTTATAAATAACCTATGGTTTATTCAAACCATAGGTTATTTATTAAATTAAAATCCATTCAGTAGTTTTTGCGTGAAAAAATGGCAAACATTCATACATCTATAAATCCATACTTACTTACTTACAAACTTTCGCACTTAATGACCACCGTTAACGGCTTCAGCATCACAAAAATTAAGTAGAAGCTTTTTGTAAGCTGATAACAAAAAAAGTCGTGCGGCTACGAGTACAGTGTACACGCGGAGGAAGTGATGCTTCTTTGGCTTATGTGTATTGTATATGTAGCACGTTTGTAATAAAGTTTTAATGAATTTTATATATAAGTATACATTTTTTATTATCTTTATTCTTTTAAACTGTACGTATTAGGATGGAAAAGGTAAAAACAAAATTTTCAATTAATAATAAATCCATTATGATTTAACCAAGATTAAAGTATTATATACATACCAATTGTGTACATTTGATTATGTAGCAACTCTGAGTTTGCAATTTTATATATTTTATTACTGTTGTGTCGTCATCGCACTTCAGGATGGCCATCGAGGGGGTTTTATTGTGTAAAACCTTCCATAACTCTGTCTTTTCCCTAAATACAGGGTATCTTGGTTAAGATTTCCCCCAAAACCAATAAAAATATCGTATATATAATATCATGTGCATCTAGTATAATAATTTTATTTTGAATAACACTTTTTTTATTTAGATAGACAGACAATACATTTATCTGTTGTGTAGTGTGTTAGAATAGCATAGTAATATTAGTATAGTATAAATAATTGCGATGCGACACTTCTTTATGTGACCCTGACGACATTTTGATCCCGACGCGTAGTATGAGTTTAGCTCCCGCTGGCAGATCCCGATAACATGACATTTGCACCGGGAGTATGCGAGGGGACGGTTAAAGTTGAAAATAAAGATGGATAATCAGAAAGTGCGGGTTAAAAAAGTATTACCTTTTACCTTTCGGATATCGACATCAAATATTGATTCTTCTGTTGTAATATTTTGTAGAACAGAGAAAGCGTTGCCTTTTTTTGTAGAAAAATATTTTGTACATTTAAAAATTAAGCAATAGGGTAGTTGACAGCATGAAGAAAATTGGCAGATTTTAATTATTATGGTAGTTTACAATCTATCCATGTAAAAATATTTTTTTTGCAAATTAAATAATAAACATTCATTTACATTTAAGAGAAATAAAATTGCGATTTTGCTGTCATCCGTCATCACAATCTGGTAAACACGTCAAGTTTTCAACGACTTCTTAGTGAAAACTAGCGTTTTCTAATTATTTTGCAGCAAAATAACAGTATTCCTATTCATTTCTACTGTGTACATACAACTACAATAACTAGCTATAATGGACGCAGATTTTATAAAGGCAAATAGCACAAAATCGATGGCAACTAACACCAATTTCTGCTCTGGTATATTCCGTAATATCAAAACTTCTGAGTAAGTTTACAACAGTCTACAGTACAGTTGCTGTTTTGATTATAGTACTGATATATTGCTGTACTATACTTTTAATAATTAATATCTATTTTATAATATTTTTTCTTAAGCTTTTGATAACACTTCAATAAAACAGATGTTTGTTTTGCACATTTTGACGTCATTCAATTCGCCATGACATACATTATGATTGCTGATGCTATGTAGAGTATATTTTTATTTTAGTATTTCTTGTTTTAACAAAATACTGTTCGTGTCTGAGCTAACTTCGGTGCAGTTCAGTATTAAACAAGCAATATTTTCTTTTAATATTATTAGTATAAATACAAATATAAGCTACTTCGCTTAAATATATCGGTAGTTCATCGCGAAAGAATTCAATCCATAAGTGCCAGCAACACGTGACAAGTGAAGTTTTGCAGCAAAACGTTTAATTTAACCCTTTAGTTATACGACGGGTGCTGAGCGTTATTGGGCGCATATACTGGCGCCACTGCAATATGCCCGAGAAAAATTACAAGTAGGAAATCTCGAAACACCCTTCGACCTGCAGCGAGGGTAGAGTGAGAAACGACGCGTTGTTAATTCGACGTGTATTTATTTATTTTTTACTTTCGGTCGAAACGAGTTAGGTGCTTTAATGTCTAGGTTAATGATTATTGAAAAGAAGAATTAGTAAACGATTATTTGAGAGAAAGAACGAAAAAAGTTTATTTGTTTGCCTACAAAATGTTACACAAAATAGAAAATTGTTACATAAATTACAACAAACGAATAGGAGGGCACACTTAGCATAGGTTGTGGGGTCCACAACACTTATTTTCAGCGCCGTCCTATCAGTAGTATTACTTGCTTGCAGCTTACGCGCAGTGTTGTGCGCATTCGTTTCTCATTTTACATGCTGGAATTTTTTGTAGGTAGTTTCCGTGTATTACAACTTAGAATTATAGGTATACATATTATGTCCATAATTTGTAATTGTCAAAACATAAAACATTACCATGGCAACCAATACTGTAAATTAAGGCTTTATGCACCTCGGTAACAGTTTAATTTTCGGGATCAAAGGTTATGTTATTTTTGTACCCCTGACAATGCGTGTGCAAAATTTCATAATGATCGAACGAGTTGTTAAGGAGTTAAAGCATTCGCATTTATAATATAAGTTAAGTTTTTCATTGAAATTAATAACATAATTTTTGCTCATTATAAGATGTTGTGATTCGTGGTGCTTTACCGATTGCGAGCGACGTTAGTGTGAAGCTATGTGCTTTACTTACATCGCTGAAACCAGTGCTTAACGCATTTCAAAGCTGCATTACTCTGGCAACAAATAACAAAGTAACAACAACCTTACTGTATAAGAAATAGAGATGGGAATATGTTCCCAGTGGTACCAATTACGTGTCACTCTGGACATAGAGTTGGTAGTGTTTCTGTAATGAAAGCCGGTGACACGTCAACGCATTGTCTATGCTCGAGTGATGTGACAGCGCAGTTTTTTTTGAATGCGTCGTTTTCTTTACGCCGACCTACAAACGCAGCAAACTAGAAACTGCATCACCAACATGAACTATCTAGAGTGCACTCTGTTAATTGTGCAACTGAAAAAAAAACGAGCTTTGATCATATTAAATATTAAATTAAAATGGAGGCAACTAAAAAGGAAATTCAGCCATTATGTGCCATATGTTCGAACTTTACTTACTAATTATAATTACATAGTTTACTTTAAAACACTCAGAGGTTTTTTACGTGTGAACATTGAAAAGTTAAAGACTTGCTTGTATACATGTATTACAATAAAATCCCTACTAATATTATAAATGTGAATATAAGTTTGTTTGTTACGCTTTCACGCGAAATCTACTCAACCGATCACCATGGAACTTTGTACACATATTCTTGGAGGTACTAGAAGTAACATAGGATATTTTTTATGAAAAAAAATTGTATATAAAAAGTATATATAATATAAGTATGTATGTTCCCTATAGACACCTACCTATATATTCCGAAACGGCTGGACCGATTTCGCTGAAATTTACAGGGATTGTCAAGATTGGCCCAGCGGGTGTTCCTGTGTTTGATAGCGATCGGATCAACATAATTAGTGGTATCCGGGCGAGGCCAGGACGGGTCACTAGTATATTATAAAAATATATGAATATTTAGTAAAAATAACAAAGACCCAGTGAATTGGAGTGGTGATATGATACGTATTCGGCCAAGTCGACGACGCTGACAATAAAAAAAATATAAAATACACTATCAGAAATCTTTCTTCTTTTTAATCATAAAATAAATAATTATCAAGATAACCGATCTTGATAATTATAAACAGGTATTAAACAGATATTAAAAGCAGGTTTCCACAGGTTCCTTGCTTCCTTGAACTATATTTATTAACACTGTCTATAGTAAATATTAGGAAAAATATACTCCGATACTGTAAGCATATTTTACCAGATGAAAAATGAGGAAGGTACGATCAAGGATTTATGCACACGTTGAAATTACTTGGGTAGGCGGTAAATAAAGACGTGTCATTTAACGTGAACGCAGACATAACCCCCGAACCGCCGTCGCCCCTTTTAATCCACCTGAACGTGTTTTATGAACGTCAAGTTTTACGTATAAAAAAGTTTTGACACTGAACGTGTGCACCAATAAACATCAGCCCCATAATGTTTCAGCCACTTCGTTCTTTTATGTTAATTCTTATTGTTTTTATATTTCAAAAGGCGGTTTTTGCTTTTAAATTTACGCGCCTTCAAATATTGAAGCATCGTAAAACGTTTCTTTGTATTTAAAGTGATTTTGCTTATCTGTATTTTTAAGATGGTAGGAAACCTTTTCGCCTAAAAGTGGATGTCTATGACTAGAATTGAGAAAAGTATGCTTCGGTGTTTCAGGCATGTTCGGAAATGCCTGTGAAATGAAGAGGGTTCTCTGGGCTACGGGCGTGAGTGCATATTTATTTTTCATGACATTTTCTAATATTCGAAATATTTTTACCAACTTTCTTAATCTTTTGAATTGCACACCTGTTTAATTTTAAAGTGAAAACTTCTTTACCCGCTTCTTGTTCTTCTTCTTATCCGTGCCCACTTTTTTATGTGGGGTCGTGAAGGCGCGACCATAGTCCACACTGTAATGGGTTTTGGCTATAGTTTACTTTATGGCTGGCCGCTTGCCTGACGCCAATCCTCCTCGGGAAGGTATATGAAATATTAGTATATTATCAAAATAATTGCCGAATATCACAGTTCGTACCCTTATCCATTGAGCTATTGGTGCTTCCGCCGTGTTAAACGATTTTGCTAAGGAAAAATCTTCGCGGGAACGATTGCCCTATTTTCTATAAGAAGTTTTTGAACATTTCCTAGTACTTCTATCAATACGATTAACGGTCGACTTTTCACGATTATTTTTCACTTTTCATAGTGATTGTA
The DNA here is from genome assembly GCA_029849275.1 of Papilio elwesi. Lineage (NCBI taxonomy): Eukaryota > Metazoa > Arthropoda > Insecta > Lepidoptera > Papilionidae > Papilio > Papilio elwesi. Next base: position 11,023,747 of record CM056691.1, on the reverse strand, counting down.
AATGTTTAAGCGTTTCAAGCCGCTGCATCACAGCGGTGCCGATGGTCCAACAAGAGGGCGACTCGCAACTGATTTTCGCACGCCTCAATAAGTTTTTATATAAAAACCTATATTTGTAAATAATCAAGGTGCAAACAATGATTAGATTGATGCAAGCAAACATCGTGGTTTCCGTGTTTTTATTGAAAACCTATTAGCTAGGTATCGATGTAGCCCGGACGTCAGGTGATTTACATCGCTGCCTTCGTAATTCGTTGCCCTGACGGACGTCCCGTATAAATCAATGTTGGACCCCCGTTAACCGGACATTTATTTCGGCTCAACGATAAAAAACTCCGCCGTCAGAGAAGCGGCGTTGGAAGTCGCGTACATACTCATTGTTACCCCGGTTTTTGGTAACGAATACACTTTGCTACTTTTGTTTATTCAATTTTAATGTAATATTGTTTTGTTTGTTATTGATAAATAAAGAGCCCTACGCTCATCCGTAAAATAAAAATTTCGTCTTACTACACGATCCAATATATATTTATATTTTTAATTTGTTAATATTTTTTTAATTAGTCTACTATCGCCGTACGGAAGCAAGTAATTGTCCTATTAATTATTTAAGTAGTTATCTTTATAAAAATAAATATATGAATTAGTTTTGTTCACAAAAAAGATAATTTATTGGGGCCATACATGTTAGCATACATGAACCCAATGAAGTATCTTTGAGGTTTTACAAAACGAATTACCTGTTTTATAAAATGAATTACTCTTATATAAGATACCGTTACAATTAACATCAAAACAAAGGACAGAAAAATTAAAATGAATTTATGAACAAACGATAAAAAAAGTGAAATTATGATAAATCGAGTGATATTTCAAAGTCGAGGTTGATTTAAGTAATGTAAAAAGATTGCGACATCCTGTATAATATTCATGGAAAGACATAATTTAATTCAGAGAGACGGCCGCGCGGCCCCGGGCGCGCTCGAGATTAGGCTCTTGTCTCGAAAAATATGTAATGAAGCGAATGCTTCAATAATATGATATTACAGACTCACGTAAAACAATTTTCATTTGTTATTGTGGAATAGTTCACTTTCAAGTTTTTGCTTTGATTCGAACGTATTCGAATTGACTGTTTTCGGTTTGTACTCGTAGTATAAAGTTTTTGTTATATGTAGCAGTGCCATAACATCAGATAAAGATCAGTCATCGGAGGTTACCTACGTGATCACTGCCTACTCATCAAGCCACGCAGTTTTCGGAAGGAAGGTTTCGGAAGAAAAAAAGCTAGAAGTTAGGCTTTTTGGTTTCGGGAGGAAATCTTAAAAATATATTCTGCTTCTGGAGGAAGGACAGGGTTAAGGACAAAAACTCTCTTGACGCTCATATTGGAGTGCGACGGGTGGGATCAACGTAACCCTCCGATCTGCTTTATGTCTGTATCCTGTAGCGGGGAACTCGCTTATAAGTTAAAATATTACGACTCTTGATTGTTTTATCATAGGTTAGAAACTTTTGAAGTTTGAAGTTTTACAAAGATTATGTTTTGAAAGGTAAAAGGAACTGTTCCAGCAAATAGCTTAATGGAGTTAACCTGAAAACGTCATGTCTATGTCGACCCTTCTCTAAGTCCTCGATTGTATTCGTTTTCTTGTGACGTCTTGTTAGACTAAATTTTATCACGACTTGAAAACTTTGACGTCTTAACGAAATGAGCGATTGAAGATTTTATTAGATTTGGAGATTGGAATTTGCCTAAAATTATCGCGGTATTATTCGACCGATAATACCGCGATAATTTGAACTTAAGTTCCACTGCCAGAGTCGGATTTTTGTACTGAAGTTCTTTTTATATATCATTAATCCTATTACAATATACAGCAGTTAGTAAATAAAACGTTGACAAGTTTAGTTTTTAAAACTATAGATTAATTAATGATATTTTTTTATTCATAAAGTCACAATAAAAGTAGGCATAAACAGTTATTTAAATGATGTTCGAATAGTAAGTACATCTATCGAGGACAGTGGAGCAATTTTGAATTAAATACAAAATCCTATATATAGCATCGCGTTTACGCTCGTTAAATATCTTAATCTATTAATTTTAACGGTCTTTAGTAATGTTCGATTTAAGCAAACTAGATGGCGCCACCGTGACTTTAAATCTCGATATCGTGTTTGACGCGGCAAATGTATAAAGTGATCTAGTAAATTTAAATACAGCGAGTTTACCAATAGACAGTGGAGGTTTATTTTAATACAGTGAGTTCATTAGTACAGTACAGTACAGTGCAGTGTGAGTGGACAGGTAAATTAAAAAGGGAGACGGTAGAGTTTAGAAACTAGTTCTTAGCAGGAGAAATAAACTTTGCTATGATATCCGCATGGAGTGAAAACAATGGAGACGACAGACTATAAAAAGGAAAAGATGTCTCGAAAGTTGTACTAAAATATTGTTAAATTTATCAACACGAAATTTCTCCTTTAAAGTAATTAAATTACGTATGCAGTCAAAGACACAAGGAGCAGAAGGTGTGAATTTATTATATCCCTTAGTCTCGGATGTTGAAGTCATTTTAATGAATATTTTATGTAAATTAAAAGAAAAATTTTACAGTGCTCTTCCGTGAAAATGCTTTATACTTTAATTTTTGAAATTAAGTTTGATTTACAATTGCGGATTTATTGGGTGCTCAAAGTTAAATTTACTTAATACAACGATCTTGGTAAACTTTAATTGTTAGGTTAGGTTTTCAAGTATCCCAGCAGAAACGGGTACAGATTTATTTTACAAGAGTGATTGCGGACACCATGAGTAGATATAAGTATAGGTTCCATCGAGTTTTCAATTTGGAAACGATTCTAAATGTAGATTGAATATTGTCACTCATTCCATGGAAACAAATCCGATTTGACTGCATATGTTACAATTGAATTTCCCAAGGAATAAATAAGATTCCAATCTAATCCGGGGATGCCCCGGTCGTTTATCAATTGAACGTTGCCAGTTATTTAATTGACAAGATTATATGATTCAGCGATGTTTTTTTTTACTTTTTCCTTATGTATTATTTAATTCTCAATAATTTTTTTTGTTGCCTTTTTATAGTTTTTTGGTTTACATGCTTCGTGCCACTAGAAGTAAATTAAAATGTAATTTGTAATGTGCAACATATATTGGGACGCCTAGGCAGTAAAATCGAACTGTCTCCGCTCGTGATCCCACGCGTTTCTCTGTGTGTGTAGTATATACTTCGTTGTGTATGATATTCTGTAATAATTATTATAATTAATGTAATAAGAATTTTATATTAATTTTATTAACGAAAGACACTACTTTAGTACATATTTTTAGAGGTTTTTGTTTTAATTAGGAATTCGAAATTAAACTGAAATGTTGTACATCTGCTGGGCCGTGACGGATTTTTTTTTGTAAAATTATTATTTAAATAATTAGGTTTCCTGTATTTTTACGGAAGCAAACGAGTGAGAGCTCACCTAATTTAAGATAATCACTGTCTTTGTAAATATATATAGCAAAGGGGGATTCCCGTGTGCGTTGCTTCAGAGACTTCAGAGAAGGAGTATGCTCTTTACATTTGACGTCTCTAAATCCTTTCTAGTTAATAATTCCAATTCTCAATTTTAAATGAGCTCAATGTTTACACACAACACAACACGCTTACCTAACCATTTCAATATAGAACAAGTGTACTTGAGGTATTTTCCTTGCAGTGAGGCCATCAGGTGTGTCATTGCCTGCCCCCAAAAAGTACTGTGCAACTGTGATTAAGTGAGCGCTCAGTTTTGAACGACATCGAAGGGTAATGTTTAAATACACTGCGTAAAGCGACAATCGCAGTGCATGATTTTGTATAATTATAAAATTCTATGTATAGGAATTTAGATATATTTTTAGATTCTACGCTTCGCTTTCGTCGTTCCTATCGGATGAAATATTCGGTACTTTCGTTTGTATCATAAAAACAAAAGAAACCGAAGAAGTTTCGTAATAAACTTCTATATTGCTTTGTTTGTAAATGCGGTCTCTCATAATGAGTTTTATATTCAACCCGAAAACATAAAATCTGAAAAGGAAAGTCTCCGAAGTCCACTCATTGCCAAACCGAACGGTTTCCTGATGGCCTCGTTGGGTATATTTATGTGAATGAGGGTAAAAATAAATATTTTTAAATTTGGAACAATATGGCGGACAGCGGGTTGCCATAAATCTAAAGATGGTCGTAATCCGCGAACAACGTTTGGAATATTTTATGAAGGGTTGGCACTGCAGTTTTAAGGCTTGAATATATTTTGCTGTATAAATTATTTGCTCAAAATTTATTTTAATTTTTCTATGGTAAGAAAGGTTTTCATCAAGGTCGATATCTATGCTGATAAATAAAATTGAAAAACCCTCGAAATTGTTTTCTCGAATTTATTTCCACGCGGACGAAGTCGCAGCAAACAGCTAGTTTAAGATATAAATATACATCACCTTGTATATTATTTTTTAATTTTAGTGTTTTTTTTTATTTTACATGTATATTTGTTCGAGCAAGACCTGTTGAAACTAAGCCGGGATAATAATAAGCGTAACAAAAAATAATTTTCAACATCGGCTTTCTGTTGTTGGTTGCATTTCTTGTGGGAGCTTAATAATGGCATTGTACTAATGAGTCGGCCGGGTAATGGTAACAAGGCAAACGCATTAGTGCATCATTAACCTAAACGGTGGGAAGCAATCTGAAGTGCGGGTTATATGAAGAAATCGCCTATTACATCTCGATAACTGACCTATTTGGTGTGATTTTAAAAGCATTTCACGCACGCTATATAAACATACGTATAAAATATAATAGCGGTACTACTAGGTAGAACAGAAGTATACTTGCAAGATCTACTAAGTTAAGATATAGGTTGGGAACACACTACATTTATGCGCTATCTATCAGTTAAACTTCTATATATCGGGTCAGGTTCACCAGCTGTCGCTTGATAGATAGATTTTACTATTATTTTATATAATTAGGGATCGAACTCATGCTGTTTTATCACAATATCAAACAGGGCGGCTGCTCGATTCGATTCTGTCATTATCTTGTTTCACAGCAAGATGCGAGCTGGGTAAACAAAGGTTTTTCGGGTGAAATTCGTAAATTCCAAAATATTTTCCAAAAATAACTTTTTCTCATGTTACCTTATAACACTAGCTAGTCATATTACACAATTTAACTTCAGATAAACTCACCATTTGCACAAAATTACAACATTTCCGATGAAAGTATAAAAGAAAGAGTAAAGGCCGCCTTGTATGGTAAATGATGTTTGTTTGTTTACAACAATCATATCTTGCAAGGAAACTAGGTATAATTCTGTCTTTATTAACGTAACAAAAGAAAAGTACTAAATCTCTTAAAATACTTTAAAACGATTTCGATGTACCGAAATCTCAAATAGGAATCTGGACATAGTTTCAAAGAAATGCCACCGAGCCGATATTAGCGCAAGTTTTATCGTAACTTGAAAAATCAGATCCGATGTGGCAACAAAGTGCGACGGTGCGACGTCGCCCCGGGACGCTTTTTAATTTTCCGCTAGCCCACAGATTTATATGTTTTCACTTCGCCCGTCAATTTTCGCCATTTTTAATTTTAACGCAACGTTGGTCCCGAAAAGGCGGCCGTTTCAATTTTCGTTATTCTTTCATGAGTGATTATCGCGGGTGGCCGTACCGATGTCGAATGACCACGGTCATGGCAATTAACTGTGGACCACGGCCACGGCCAAACAATATTGTAGTCGAAGTTCGTCAATTCGACTTTTTGCGGTGCCGCCAATTTTAATTTAAAACTCTCGATCGTGTGGAACATTCAAAACTTGTTCGTAGCGGTAGTTTTAAATTCTGATATGGTCACCTATGCTTTATATTTATATAAATATTTGGGAATAAGAGAAAAGATTTTAGACTTTGTTTATTCCGGACAAACTGAACCACAGGAAACATCTATCAGCAAGTAACCTAGGCTAGGTTTTTGCCTACCCACCTTCCCGATAAACGTCGGGGCTGGTAGCTAGTTCATACATAATTACATTTTTCAGGTACAACGAGACCAACAAGAAAGCAGGTCACCTGGTGTTTTAAGGATGCGTTGTTAACCTATTTGTGGGAATATTTAAGCAACAGGAACAAAGCGAAAGGGATGTGATAGGTATTCTAGTTGTACCTTACTCATCAATCGGCATTTGTCTCAACGTCCCAACTTCCCCTAAATTATAGCTTCCATTTTTTATATCACTTTGATACGGCGTATTGTTGTGAATTTTGAGTCTATAATTATAAATTGTTATACTGGCTAGTTAAATAAGCAATCTGTATTAAATTACGTCCGCTGTAACGTTGGTTACTTAATGTCGTCTGCATGTGTTCAAAGGTTCACAGACTGCGCGGGGAGAGTGGGGAACTGCAAGCATAAAGTTTCTAATCGACGGATTTTTATTCCCTAGCTTTCGAGATACAGCCCATTAGCTTTGTAATAGGGGAATGTTCGAAATTTATTTTATCATTTGTTGGCACGTGATGTCTTTGTCTGAGTCGCGGCTGAGTGAACGAAAGCAGACGCTTCCTTAACGACTGTTATAATTTACAGGCTCGTCGCATCGAGAGCTGAATGCAGTTGAAGATATTTTGTTTACAAAAATATTCCATTATTTCATGGAACAAGGTGGCAAACGAGTAAGCCATCAGGTCATTCTATATTCAGAGACCGCCACTCATAGGAAAACCTGAAACAAATGAGTAGCAGATGCGTTGCCTACCTTTAACGGTCAGAGGAGGGGAACACAAAAAATGATATTTCCCTTTCCTATTCTTCACCTTCCCATTCTATTCTTATTAGGAAAGGATGGGAAGGGGAACAGTACTGAAGGGAAAAACCGTATTCCTAGTCTGGTCTTATTGCTATTTTAATACCTCTTAATCTACCACTAAAGTCTTATTATCTTCGTAGATAGTTAATGTAGTTATTGCCATCCACTAAGGTCCTCATCAGGCGCTTTTAAAGTTCTGAATGAGAGGAGGTGAGTCTGTGACCATGTGCTGGGAGCTGAATAAACCCGAAAATAATAATTACTTTTTTGTAAGTCATAATTTTGGCTCTGTTTGTATTTAAAGGTAGTTAACAAAGTAAACATTCACCAGCAAGATTTTCGATTGTTTTGAATAATTTATTCTTTCGCCTCGTGTAGATTTCATTGAGGTATAAAGTGCAAACGTTCTGGTGTCCACATAGCGGCGAGACGGTTCCCATTCGGCTGTTATTTATTCGTCTTTCTCGGCGGGGGTCGGCGCACGTTGCTGGCATTAGACGCCGAGGCGGCCGCTCAGCACCGCAACGCCACCTCACGTCACGTAATTCAAACGGCATGGAGGTAAACGCTTGCAATAAATACAATAAATACCTTTAAATACACAGTAACCTGAATAAAGAACTTCTATTCAAATGACCAAACTTAAAACATACAAGTGAACCAGGTTTGCTTTAGTTGTGAATTATGTAATGAATAGCACGCCTCTTTGCAAGTTGGACAAAATTAAGAGGCCTATAAATTCATGTAATTTTGCAATTCCAAGCTATCGTCTACGCGGGGTTTACCAATTTGCTTGATAACTTTGTGCTTCCCATTTATTATATTCTTACTAATAAGATTATGAAAAATATGAACATAGAAAACATTAGTCTTTACAACGAGACCAACCGCCCCGTCAGCGTAATAAAGTTGTTGGAGCTTATAAATTGAATTTAATTTACAAACCCTCAACGAGCGTGCGCTGAACAAAGTAAAACGGGAATATAAAGAACACAAACAAACCAGTTGCTTTGCTCTCGGCTGTATGGAATGAAAACGACTACAAAAGTTGTGAAGTTGCGACATAAATCAAGCCACGTCTTACCACCAACTATACATACTTCGAGGTAAAGGAACCAAGACCTTAAATCAAGACCAATAGGGTCGCTGTGCGATGCCAACGAATTGATGGAAATACGGAAGCCCAAGGGAAAGTGTAGTCAAGGAACAAAGATAAGTCGGGATTGTCGCGTGGCTCATCTGCTAGGAAATTACAACTAGCACAATACAAAGGACTTCCAACCTCCTCGGTGCTTCTACTTTGAAACTTCCAGCCTTCTATCACCTTTAATCACTTCACATTGTAAGAAGAAATTAGTTTTAAGTGATGTGGAACGAGTATTACTTGGCAATAGTCACCGTAACTTAAGCGTGAAGGAAATTAAAATAGTTTGTAAGTCATTTTCACTAACTAAAATAATTTACTGATATTTCTTTTAACCATTCCCAAATAAGCTTGTTTGGAAATGATTCACGAAAAGTCGATTGGCGGATTCGAATCCACAACCTTGTTATTAGATGTTTGCAGTACGTAATGTAGATAAATATTTATTTATGTGGCCAATTTTTTTATTCAAATTAATACGCCTGACAAGAAAATTAGGTAAATTATGTTATTTATGAAAGAAAAATAATCTGATTAATTGTTAACGCTTGATAATTCCGATAAAAAGCAGAACTTTGGCTTAGCTACCGTTTATTTTAGTTGGTAACGGGTACTAGTACTACATTTGAATAGTGCAACAAATTAGCAACGACTATTTATCTCGGCCTCAATGTTTCACAGTTAATCGTTATCAATGAAATTATTAGGATATGAAGAAAAGTATATGAATTATATATATATATATATATATATATATATATATAATTTGTTTTCAGTACGGAGCACAAGAACCTAGCAGCAGAATTCGTTGTCGCATTTCGCCTCGAAAACAAAATTCGCGGGTGGGAATAAGTTCTAAAGAAATATCTAGTAGTTATGTTCATGTATATTCGTTCTCTTAGTGTTAAAAGCTCTGTTTATCCCATTTTTGCTAGAAGCTTTCTCGTTCATACAAAATTAAAATTCTCATGTTTTAGTCAGAGATCGGGCTTAGGCGGCGTCCGGTAATCCGATTTCATTCACCAAATAATGAACGTCATTAAGCTCACAGGTCTCTTATCCGAAGAAGGTTGTATTCTTCTTAAACAAACTTACGAATTTGAAACTTAATAAGAAGTAACTAAGGTCTCCAATATCGATATTTTTGTTGGGGTAGCTTAATATGAAACGATGGACAATTTGATTAGCAAGGGAAATGTAACCTTGAGGTTTGTAACTAAAAGTTGAATTTTGCTTGTATTAATGTTAGGTTATAGCCCCGGAAAGATATGCCGAACCCCAGAGCAGACGAAATATGAGGATTAAATTCCTGTACTGCACTTAACAAGACTAATTTATGCGAGGCTTGACTGCTCCGTGCGCGCGGTGCTTCGGGGAAACTAAACTAATTGAGAGGTAATGGTTGAAACTTAACGGCGATAGGTTCTGTTTGTAAGTTTATTTGCACTTTGGTTTATTGAACCTTGAGAATAATTGACTTCGACTAAGATGTTTGCCTATTAACAGTAGTTCGAACCGAACAAAGAGTCAAGGATCAAATTTATCAAAAATACAAATGTTGTGTATCATTTGATTTTATTTATTTATAAAAAATAAACAATAGTATATCTAAGAAAATAAAAACACAGAAAGTATTAACAGTTTTTTACATTTTACAAAGTACAAAAATAACAAATAGCAGGAAGGAAAGTCGATTATCCGATAACACATAAAGCACGTTTAACATCTTGTAACTTTTACGTTTTTTCATTATAATAAGGTGAAATATATCAATAGAGTCATCGAAATTGTTAAAAACTTGTTTTTTTACGAAATTCGTAATCTACAACTGTAAGATATATAACTATTTGAGGGGCGCCTAAGAACGGGCACAGTTGTTCTGTCAGAAGCCGGATGCTACGTATAAGTAAAGAAATATAACAATATTTCTGTAACAACATGAGGTATTTGTAAGGATAAAAAAAAACATTAAGAATTCTGATCCAATCTGTTGATTGACTGAGATTATCTTGTACGAATAGTGTATTTGTTTACGAAAGTACATAAATATTATTTTAATGTGTGGCGTGGCAGTGAGAGCTGGGTTTGGCAGGAAAAGAAGTTACAAGAGTTAATGCGCTTAACATGCGATCCTTAAGAAGTATGTTAGGCGTGACGTTGAATAATGGGATTGAAATAACGTGGTAAGTTTGGCTTAAAAGTGGATGTTGGGACTAGAATTGAGAAGGTAAGCTTCGGTGGTTCGGGCATGTTGAAACGATGAATGAGGAGAGAGTAACGAAACAAATGTATGTTGTAAAAGTGAGCGGGCAGCGTTGGCAGGGGACGTCCAAGGAGAACTTATATCGACCAGATTAGTCACATACTAAAGAAAGGTGATATGAGTACCCGTATCCTACGAGCATATATGCGTAGATGTATGGATGTAGAAGAAGCGAGAGAGGTGTGCCAGGATCGCGCCAAATGGAAATCCACAATCTCTGCCTACCCCTCTGGGTTACGGGCGTGACCGCATATTTAATTTATTTTATATCCCTTATAGATAAAAACAATTTTAAGTTATATGAACCACCGTGAAAATAAATTACACAGTCGATATTAAATATTAAGGTGAAATAAAACGGAAAGATTTATGTGGAGCAAGATTAATTTGACTTCCCTCTGTGGAATAGCCAACCGATCGCTCGCTCATAAACGAGATGGCTCAATAGAATTGCAGTTTTCACTGAAACTTTTATGCTGATAAATATTCCTATCCCACAGTGACGCGATAGCGAAAATAAAGGCCTACGTATAAGTTTTCACAAATGCTATACTGAATGTTACATTTACGCGGAAAACTAGGTCTTTTATTCTCGTCATTATACTTATTAATGTTGTACATATAAAAGGCGAAGTGTATATAAATATGTATGTTCCCTATAGACACCGAAACGGCTGGACTGATTCCGTTGAAATTTTCAAAACATGTTCAGATTGGGGTAGAGGGCGACCTGTGAAGTTTGGTAGCGATCGGATCACTAATGTTCTATAAAGATAATAATTAATGTTTTTAACAAAATAATTAATTGGTGGTATATTACATTGATACAAATTGGATGTTAGCGGCGGCAAGAGATCTCTAGGCCTACGCCCAGCAGTAGACGTCTGGATGGACGGGCTGGGATTACAGCTTTCCTTTTTAAAATATACTCAATTTTATTACAATATCTCATTTAAATATAACGTTATATATAATTTTCTAACTATAATGTGAAAGAGTACGGGGTGGCTAGTGGAGGTGCATCATGTTCGCATCCCATCCGGAGGCAATTTCACGCCACGTCGTGGTAGGCCTCGTCTTCGTCGTATAATACGGCGCGTCGCAGAGCTAATGTAAGGGCGTTGGAAATTTTTGCACTCATTTTATTCAAACAACGTATTACATAATTCCCTTATGGCTGCCGAGTTTTGTCGTTTTATTAAGTCGCAGCCAATTCGGCGGCGGCGTATTTGAGGTTACGTTAACTTATTTTTATGGGTTGTTTAATTTTTTTATGTAAATCATTTTTATAACATCAACGGTAATTTATTTCACGTAAACGATGGAAAGAGATAATATCGTACTCAAAAAGATAACATCGTATTCAATATTTCTTAGTTTTAAGGTCTCAAACGGTCTTTACGAGTTTACCTTGTCATCTTTAAGAAAATACTGTTATTCAATGGCAAATGTTCATTTGCTGATTTTTACCAGACATTTTTATCATTTAAAAGACACAAGTGTTTAATTTGGTGAATTTCATCTTCCATAGTTACCTTCGCTTCAAAGACAAATTACTACAACGTCCATTTGTTTTAATCACATAAATGCTGAAAGGACGTTTTTAAGGGAACCATTTGGTGTAAGCGGTTTTGATCTTTGACGTGAATAAAATCAACATCAGACGTATTTTGAGGCACATTTGATATTCAAAGTCGAGACGCATGAAGAAGAGGTGTTTGTATTTTTAAATTGCGAGCACCGTCGACAGATTAATAACTCGTCTGTAAAGAGCTCAACAGGCTGCGAAAGCTTTCAAGTTTGCAATAAGTCTTTGCTGAAAGGCGATTATATCTGCGCGTACTCACAACGTAAATAACAATGGCGGTGAAGTTTAAGAACCAGTACGCAATTTAGATTTGACTTTTATTGACATCTTAATGCGGCAGCTTCGAAGGCGTTTTGCTTTTTTTTTAATATGAAATTAAATTTTTTACAGAGATTGTGCAAGGAGTTAAAAAGTAAATCAAGCATAAAAACACGAATTTAATATCATAAAGACAAAGATGTTAATAACAAAAAAGGTTTACTGGTTTGAAACTTGAGAAGCACGTTTACTGTTGTTGATAAACGAATTCCCAATAATAAATCAACGTTACCTCGCCGAAGAAAAGTTAAAGCCTTAGGCTTTTAACTTTTCTTAGCTATTAATTCTTGGGGCAGAACATACGTTCGTAACCACCTAGACGTTTTAACATAACGTGCATTCACGCATCAACAAATTATAACAATTGACCTAATGGAGTTTGCAGAATTGTGGCATACTCTCAAGGGCATCATCAAAAGAGCGTTGAAGGGTCTAGAGCGGTACAAAAGCGGTCTTGCAGTTCTCGCAAATCATAAAATCAAGCGGTGAAGTGGTCTAGCATTGTCGTGATGAAGATCAGACTACTCCTCAATTGAGGCTGGCGTCCGCCCCGCTGATCTAGAGGTGACCCGTGCTGGTCTGGTGGGTATATCCCGTATTTCGCTGTCTAGCTAGGAGTTGAGCAGGCAAAAACGGAAAATTTGGGCTGAAGTTGTCGGTGACTGGCAGAAAAGATGGACGCATGACACGAAAGGTAGGGACCTGTTCCGGTTTTTCCCAGACGTAAGGGTTCGGCTTGGGGCCACCTGGGTCGAACCCGACTATCAAGTCCCACAAATCCTTAGTGGCCATGGATGCTTCAGAAAGAGGCTGTGTGATATGAGGCTGCTTGATTCGAGTATGTATGAGTGTGGTGAGGTTGAGGAGAACGCTCATCACGTCTTGTGGGAGTGTCCTCAGTACGACGACCTGAGAGTGAAGACGATGAATCGGATTGTTCGACTGAAGGCGGGACCGATCTATTATCTGGATCTCGTAAGCGGGGACTAGTCGCTGGAATGGATGTCAGACGGTGAAGACGTATACGTCCTGTCATGGCCATTAGGGGGAGAGTGAGAAAAAGATGAGGAATGGACGAAATAACTTGTAGGGAGCCAAGAAAAGTGCGTGCGGAGCCGAAAAATGGCCTTCCGCGCGCCTTCTCGCGTTTCGGCCCGTATGACCTGAGGGTCGGTGGGGCCACGGGTGGTGGTGGGTTATTGCTCAATTCCTGCCGCTTTCTCTCAACTTCTTGCTTTAATCATAACAGTTGTTGGTGGTAAAGATCCGAACAGATGATTCTCCCTGGCGGTAACAGCTCATAATGAACAACGTCCTTGTATTCATAGCATCACTTAATTGGGAGTTAACCCGGGCTTGGCACAGTCTGTGAAGCCACACAGACAGAGACAGACAAATTGTACAACCAAAGAGATTTTATTACAATTCGATACTATATGCGAAACACTTTTTCCTGGATATGTATTTAAATAAGTCGTTTTCCTTTAATTATATTTCTGGGATGGACTTCGTATGTTTGTACATAATAAGCGTGGTTAAAGGCTAATAAGTACATTCCATTGCTTTTAGAATGGTATCGCAGAGGCATCCAGTGTACGCATACATTTGTTCTGTAACTATGTTTTCAACAATGAGCGACTGCATAGGAATGTTTCATTACACTCTGCAACATATTCTGAGGAGATTGCGCATGTTAGCATAGAGAGATTAAATTCTGTTGCCAGCGTTGGGAGCGAACGCCTGTGGATTGTCGATAACAGAAATTAATATTTTGTTTTCGTTATAACGTGTAAACATGGCAGCCAATTTTTAGACCAAAATAATATTTTTAATAATAAGCACGTATCTGATTTTCATTGTTAATAAGTAATGAAATAATTGAATTTATTCAGCCAATATAATGATGTTTTGTAAGTCGCGTTGTTAAGATACATAAACCAGCAGATCCGTCAGCTTTTGTAGCGTACGAGCTTTCTCTAAGGATCATTCCCACGCTAACCTCAACCGGTGTACCTCTGCGACCACATCGTCAGTTCATTTTGTGGGAGGTCTTACCCACGGTGCATCGCCTTTTACGTGGTTGACACTATACAAGTTATCGACTCCATTGACAATACATTCTACGAGCAGTAGGTACTGCCCATAGCCTTTTCAATTTTTCAGTTCTGCAGACAATACTGGAATTAATCATCATTCTCGTTCTTTTCTTCTACGTCTTTCTAGCAACACTCATCTCAATAGTAACCCCTTTCTTACTCATATCATCTTATACGCAATATTGGCATATAGGAACGAATAGGTAGTATAGGTTAAAAGTAAGTATAGTTTTGAATGGCTAAAAGGAAAGTTTTCAATTATGCTAATTGTCCAATCTTCGAAACTAATTACTTCTTCCCGCACAGTCAGATAGAGCCTTTATATTTGAATAGTTTATAAACATTCTCCACTCCGGTTAGAAAGCTAAAGTTTACTTAGTACTCGAGTCGGCTGCACAGTGCGTGTAACAGAGTAGTTTGTTTCAGACTTACCATCGTTTATTATGGAGTAAGCGCCACCGGCTGCTATACCTTATGTGGTTTAGAGACGAGACGAGATGAGAACGATGCTCATTTGATGGTAAACCAAACCAACAATTTTGTGATAAAAATGTAACGATGAACCGCAGTTTATATAATATTTAATCTTAATTAAAAACGTCATATTCCAGATACCAAAATAACTATTCAATATATTATAAAAAAATATTACTTAAGTAATAAAATATTGGCATTTATTATTCAAATTATTGTTAATCAAAATTAAAAAAAACACACACACACGTTTTTAATCTGTTACTATCCATTTCGTTGTATCTTATGATTATTATAATTTTGTAATGTAGTTGACAACACTTGTAACATGTTATGGCGTCGCATTGTTTTTGTTCAAATTTTATATTTAGTTGTGTATATTCAGTATACAAAATAAAATGAATTACCTACGTGTGAAATATGATTCACGTACATTTATCGTCATTTTATAAATTACAGACACGGAGATATTGTATTCGTGTTGCGGGAAACGAACGACCGAGCTGGATTTTACAAAGTCGCGAATTGACAACTTAAGTTGGCTTCACTTTTGGACCCTGGATTCTCAATCTGGAGGTCTGTCTAAGATCTTTGTATAAAACATTGTAGTCTAGGAAAAATTATAATTATCTTCTTATAAGTAATATATTAACATGCAATAACGAATGATGATTTGTGTGAGAGTTAATTAGTAAGCCGTCCATTGTTTAACAGCGACGGCCATTGTTCACGTGTATCCAATCTTTCGGCATACATCATAAAGCCAAGCCGCCGGTACTGTGGAATTTATCAATATAATATTAACCTGGAATATAATTGAATCTAACGCTCTTTTCTCCACACTAATGAGCGGTAAACTGCACATCTTTAAATTCTATAAGGATAAATAGATTTAGTAATGGTCCCCTTAAACGAGGATTTTAGAGACCACGAGACCATGAGCCTAGGGAGTACGAGGTCTTAATTCAATAATCAAACAGACCTTATTACATTTTTTTACAGCTAAAATTATTGAATCATTTTAGTAAACCATTTTGGATATACAAAGAGACGAATCACGATTGGGAATTGTTTTGCAATGACATTTATTTATTGATACTAGTAAAGAACTAGTGATGGAGTGAAAAACCAAAACCGTTTGCAAATATAAAAATGCAACAGACTAATAATTTAGAATACGTTAAAACATGAACATATAAATACACATGAAACATATAAATATATCTAAAAGTTATGGTCGTATGTTATCGTCGTATAAACAGTGAATTATTTTCTGTCAGTGTTCTAGCATACAACTTTATACTACTTATTCACTCTTAATTCTATTATTTGCAAGCTTTTAATAATATCATCACTTTATTAGTCAATAATGTATCAAAATAGATTAGCAGTAAGTTAATGCAGTATATAACAGACAGGTAGCTTAACGTAATAAGCCGCGGAAGCCGTAAGCCAAACTTCTACATTACACGTACCAAACTATATTGTACTTTGAATAAACTTAAGCCGTCTAACTTCAGTCTAGGTAGTTTGAAAACTATTCAAACATAAAGACTTCATCTTGTCGTATGTTGACAGTTATTTGTTTTTAACCCCCGCGAGTTGATAATGCGCTGGGACCTTGTCAAATTTACATCCATGCGACGTCAGCCATAACTTAAAAAGTATAGTTAACAAAATAGATCTAATACGTAGTGAATTTAACGTATTAAGGTATATAATAATTGTATGGGTATTATTTAAAAATGAAACCAAATATTAATTATCTGTTTTTTCTGATAAAAGTCTGTCAATTAAATTGGTAAGTGTGTATTTATGTTTATTATATCCGATGTTAATTCCCATGCTGTGATTAAGAATTTATAGGTTTTGACAGATTTAAAATGTTTTCAATTTTGAAATGAACGTTGAAAATGTTATTTTTATCATTTTCGTATTAACAATTTTTTTCATGTGGACGCAGAATAAAATTGAATATAGTAAAGTGTTGCAAAAATTTGAGCCCACCATTGTTAAGTACGTCGTGGAAAAGACACTGAATTATGTGTGCTTATACGCAAGAACGATTAAGATGCCAATATTACGAGGCTTCACGCTGATTTTGATGAGGTGAAGAAGCGGCAACGCCTACTTTTGTTGTTTTATGCGTTACGTCATTACACCTTTTGTCAAAAATAGCATACTTTTGTCTGTTTATACCGACTCACTGTTTCGTGTGAATGTACCATTAGCGTGACATCTCTGCCAATAGCTATGATAAAACTCATGCTACTTGATGGCGTGCGAAATCGTCTCATTCATATATCACGAACATAATTCAACTTGTGGTTGTGAATACCCCTTTCTCGTGCCGTATAAGGCCGCCGTATCTGTATAGTGAAATATTCTATCAATTTGTTATCAAAAACAATTTTCTATTTACATCATGGATTTTGGATCATGGATTTACATTTGGCGCGATCCTGGCACACTTCCTTCGCTTCTTCTACATTCATAAATCTACACATGAATACTCGTCGGTTACGGGTGCCCCTTATATTGCACTTTTTAGTAAGTCACAAATCTGATCGAGGGTGTCCTCTGCAACACTGTCTCTCACTTTTGCAATATGAATATCATCCTAGCTTATTCATTTTTCAACGAGCTTTGTTAGACGTATCACTATAACCTGGCAACCATATTCAACAAAAAGTTGAATAATAATAACTAGGAGCAATTCAATTAATTGCAAAATCTAAAAAAAAACTTAAGGCTGGCGCAGTTCCGACTCCGATTTAGGACGGGTGGTGTTTTTAAAAAATGCA
Organism: Papilio elwesi; assembly: GCA_029849275.1. Taxonomy (NCBI): domain Eukaryota; kingdom Metazoa; phylum Arthropoda; class Insecta; order Lepidoptera; family Papilionidae; genus Papilio; species Papilio elwesi. The sequence goes on along the minus strand of CM056691.1, from coordinate 11,006,187 downwards.
TTTTGAAGAATTTTAAAAACCATTTCTATTTATCACACGATTATTAATTTGTGTTTTATTTTACAGTGAATATATTGGCCAATCTGATTGGGAGAGGCGATCAAAGACTTAAATTGGATAAAGACTCAAATATGCTTCGCTACTGAAATATAATGCTACTATTACTTACGAAACCAATGTGGACTAATAAACGAAAAGACAATATTTTATTTCTCTTTGAACTTTGGTTCTGTAACTCCCATAAAGAGTTTTCCAATGATGGCACTGAAACAATGCCGGTACAGCGGCGATTTGTCGGAGAGTTAATTAATAGATCCGTCCGTACCTTTGTTAGGCAACAGTGTGCGGCCATTGTTCGCTTGTGAGCCAATCTCTCCGACACATACTCCTGTATATATGTGTATTGGTAAGCGACCAGACCAAAAGCTTATTGATTCCAATCACACAAATACATTCGAAAATCATGCTAAGCTCACTTAATATATCCAATCGGGGATAGAAAGATATCCATTGCTTTACTTTTTTTGCCGATGTTGGTACGTATGCCCCAAATGTAATAGGTTTAGTATACCTCAATACACACAGACTGTTTCATAAAATGCTCAGTTGACGTACCATGACCTCACAGGGGCCCGCCTAATGCAATCAATGAAGGCCACCGAGGGGGTTTAAGTGAGTAAAACCTCACATAACCCTGGGTTTCTCCCAGAAGCAGGGTATCTTCTTTAAGATATCCCCCCCGAAACCAAAAAAGAGAGTGCAGGCGTAGATGCCTGCAGGCAAACGTATGACAATCAGTCACAAAAGTCTTATAAGAGAGTCGCAGCAAGCTGCTTCACTTCCTATGCTCTACTCTGTGTGTGTGTGTTCTGCAAACGCTGGTTAACCAGGTTGCTTGTAGCGGTTGCTGATAGGTCAATTGACGCCAGATGAGCTGCTCGCTCGTTTCATACTTGCTAATAAATTGACTGATAAAAATAATGATTTTCAAAAAATAACAGTAATATATCTGATATTATGGAAGCTGTTACCTGGATAGCTTCCTCTGAAAGAGTAATTTCTTTGGAAACAGTAGGTGTCTCACCACCTCTTTTTTCACTGAAAGCACAGCACATGAGCGTGCGAAAAAAAGACAATATCAAAGTACCTATCATTAATTTACAAAACGCTTCAAATAAACGATACAGTTGGTCTAGAGCTCACATTAGACAATATATCTGCTTCAAGATATTTACTCTGAGGCGAAGGAGCAGCGAGCGCGGAAGAGGGCTCGGCATTGTTTGATCGGATGAATTTTCATCTATTTGCGTAGAGCCGGTACTGTTTCCCTTCATTCCGAGTCTGTTATTTGATGATACTGCCATTTGGATGAATTATTAACGCGCCTGTGCCTTGCGCTTTTTGTAAGAGAGGAAAGTTATATTAGAACAGCAAATTAACTATTTATAATAAATATTGATATATCTTTGTCCAATTATTGTCTCTTTTGAAAACGTAGGATATTGTTGGACTATACTGGAGATAGTGTCATATATTTTTAAAAACTGGTAAATCGATGAATAAATGTCGTATTTTAATTAGAGACGTTTGTAGAAAATCTCCTGCTTCTTAGAACGCGTTAGATATGTATATCGTATGTAGTAAAACATTGAAAGAAAGGACTTGTAATCTACGGTATACCACGTAGGTATAAAGTAGGAAATCTCTCGCTGACCGCAATGCGCAGTCATTGTAATTTTTCTTTTCATCCCGATCTAAGATTTCATAGAGCTAAGAGCCAGTGCTTAATAACTGTTCCCGTTTGTCCATTGTTGAGCGGTATTGCAGTTGCGATTGGCTATTACTCTGTGACCCAATTAATTTCTTATGAGGAATTCTTTAAATACACTATTTGTATAATTTTCAACTTATTTAGTTGCTTGTAAGACGATATTTGGTAGGGGAAAATCTTATGAGAGACAACATGCGCAACATGCGTCACCACCATGCTTATTAGAATTTGGAAAAGTACGACGAATTTTTTTCATTTTTTTTATTCAATTTAGAATTTTATTGTGCTTAACAATAAAAATCAAATTCATGTATCTTATACCAGGGTTTATTTTTCAACTATTGTCGCACCTTCCCACTTGCTTTGAGTTTTTAATTCTGTCGGCCTTTGTTTTTTTTCTTAAAGTAAATTAGTGATAAATGATACGAGGTAACATTGCTTAAATTGTAATGCCCGATAAATAACATGCGTTCCGGTTTAAAAAAAATCAAGTCGTAAAACTGAAATTATTGCTCCCTTAGCACGGTCGCAGCAGCCGCTACAGATATGCGGGAATCTCATTTTTTTTCCGCACAACTTTTATATTTGTATTATTTTATATCATTCCGTTGTGGTTAAACGGGGTGCTATTACTTACATATCTCTAACGTATTGTTTTATATTTTTTTTCTTTACCGATTCCCGAGTGCATTTGTGCAATTGTCTTTATGTTTTTATTCAGACGAGCCAATAGCATGAAGGTTAGGAGTACGGACTGCGTAACATGCACAACATGGTCTCGGATTCGAATGCGCCGTTTGACGATTGTCGTGAACCATAACCTATAATAACCTAATAACCTAATAACCTGGCTTGAGTTTTCGCTTCTGTCGGCATTTATTTTTATCATGAATAAACTAACGCTTAACACCTTCGCAGAACCTTATGTTAAGTGGTGATGTGGTCGAAAGATGGTACGCACTAGTTTAGAAATAGCCTATTCATTCTTCTATTGACAGTACCCACGTCGTAATCACCCGTAACTACTAACGCTGACAACTTATTCTAATCCTTTGACGTTCGCACAACGAACGAAGATTCGAATCACTTCGTTCGAACGCGCGGTATTTCCACTATGGAAGGATGAAGACTTGTCGTATGTCTAAACGTCCGTACGTAAATGCTAGAATGAAGATGTGGGAATTAATTCGTATAACTCCTGCGCACACTCCCCAGTAACTGCCTGTGTTATTTTTATTTGTAGTTACATAATGTATTTCATTACTATGGCGTGCAATAAAGGTAAAAAATAAATGTACTGTCATAAATTATTTGTTACGGAAATAACATATTCAATCCTTTTTGTAGAGTTTTACTTTACCTTGAATTTTACTTTGAATTCGCTATTATACAGCAGTGGCTTGCAAAATCTAATGTGATGTAGATTTTTGTACGTATTTTAATTTGATTTAAATTTAATTAAAATTTGTTCTCCTAGTTACATTGCCACGTTTATAATAGTTAGTAAAACTTTGAGCATGCTTTTTATATTACATAATTTTATTACATGCCCGTCACTTTTCAGTACAGAATTATCGCAACTTCATTCGAAAGCTTACTGTTCAACTCCCTAATCTCACGTAAGCCTCCCTTTGTAGTCGAGCAAGGTAAGCTGATCAATAATTTAGATAAATGCCGGAGCATCAAACGAACCGAGGGCTAGGGAAATAATATGGGGGTTGTTTTAATTAATAAATCTTAATCTTACAAAAACAAAACATCTTGAGCGGTTAGGTTAGTTTTGTGGCCGGGGGGGAAGTTTATACGTAGACAAGTTATATACTAACGGCTAAGTACTGAACAATGTAACGTAGAAAGTCTCCCACCAGATGGACAGACGATCATGAGTTGCGGGAGCGTACTGGATCACTGGAGAAGAGTGTCAAGGGATCGATGCCTTTTAATCCTCCCATACTTTTCATATTAGAAGCAAATATCCTCTTATCGGTTTATCCCCTGTCCATTAAAGGTAGGTTAGTTTTAGCCGGTGTGAGTGTGTGTGACCGCAACTAGTAGTTGAACCTTACAATCTTCCCTACCACGTATCTCGGCGGGACTGCGGAAACGGTTTGGTCTACAGCCAGCCGCTGAAGCAGCTCCTTCCGTAGTAGACGTGCCTCCCCAATTATCCACCAGACAGGCCCAGCGGACATCAAGGGTACCGCCCCACATTGCTTTTTGTGGGTGACGGATTCCCCCGAACCTGTCAGTTAAACATGGAGGTCAGGTCAATCTGGTCAAGGTTGCGGGAGTCCACTGCCTGAGGCCGTCGAATCATAGGGCTTATGTGCTGCAGTGGGTACTGGATTGCCTAATGATAATAAACAATAAATCTCTAATTTAAAAAAGTAACTAACGTTCTAATAATTTGAAAGCTTCAAGTGTATTTTTCATAACAGTAGTAGAGAGAACATAGTAATTGAAGTAGTTTAGAAACTGCAGTTTTAAAAACTAACATGGTTTGATTTTTAGTATCGGTATGACGTTTGATTCGCTGTTTTATTTTTACGGTCACTGTCACGGTGAGCGGGTACGCCGCGATGTGAGACTTGTTTTTTTTTATTTATTTTTGCGCGCAACTCGTTTAGTTACGGATCGTCGCTGTCATTTCAAATAAATTTGTTTGACAAAATACGACAGTGACGGACAACAGTGTAGATATATTTTTAATTTAGCATACAATTGAACACATATCGCTTTCACACGTTTTTAATTCGTTGAATCGGGCTCAATATCGCTTTTTCGGTCATCGTAAGTTTTATTAATAAAAACACCAGTAGTAGTACACAATCATAGGTAACAACAACAACGTCATAGAAAGATTCAATGTCTTTCTTTCTTGAGGTTACCGAAGGCGATATTTTCTTTTAGAATAGTAGTCTGAATGCAGGAGGCCACATCTATGCATCGAGTGGATCGCACAAAGCCAGTGCTGACAACTGTTCGCATTGTCGGCCCATTGTTGGAGACGTGCAACAATGGCCACGCTCTCTCACTATGATTAATGGGTCACCGCTTTATGTCCACGTCGTAAAATGTGAAAAGTTATCTTAGAGTTAGGCTTTTTGTTTAAACTGTTGTTGGTGAATTGTCGTCGGTATAGGAGGAATTCAAGCTTTGATATCAGACACCGTTGCTATTGTAAGTCACCATTATCAAATATTCTAATTGGCAAGTGGGGTGGCATAATGCAAAGAGTAGAAATTTTCTCGTATTTGTTGGCACATGCCAAATTTGCCGATAAAGTGTATCGCATTCACGAAATTCGTAAAATATATTAGCTCTATTTAAGATTTGATTTGATTTATTTTGGTCGGTTAAACCGACGAGTTCATGTTATATAGATTTCAGTGGATATCAGTGGACATTAGCAATCACAAATTTCATAAGAAAAACATAGCAATGACTTTATCGACTTAACGTTTGTAAATCTGTTTTATTTAAAGCAACGTTATGAATATTTTAATCAAGCACAAAAAAATTTATATACAGTCGTTTGTTATGTGAAATATTACAATATCTCGCCGTGGTTTTTACGACGTCGGAAATCTTCCGTACGTGTACTTGTATATCGTTTTAATAAATAGGTCGGCAGATATTCCGTGCTCCACGACGACTAAAGTATTTCCGCCAACATTTCGCATGTTACATGCGAATTCGTCTCGTATACACCGCCACAATTCCGTACACCGTATTTGTTTACTTTTGATAACTATACACGCCTCACAATGTCCTACTTTCCGTTGCATGTCGCTGGTAACTGATAGAAATCGACAGGCTTGTATCGTTTTGAATTTAAAACAATTTTATGAGCTTTTTGCGAAAGATTGCATAAAGTATGTAGAAATGTTATTATTTCATATTTGTTTTTGTCCAACAGATGAAGAAATAGATAAAACAAACTGCGGTACTTTAAGCATATTTTATAAAGGTAAAAGCATTAATTATCGCGGCAAATCACCATTATATGGTATTAGAGTAAAATATTGTCGACTTTGTCTATTAAAGGTAGGCAGTGCATCTGCGCCTCATATGCTTGCTGCGGATGCCTATGGGCAGTGGTCACTTCATCAGGTGACCCGCGTTTTCAGACTTTCACACGACGCGCTTTACCTAAATGTGTATATTAAGAATTATATTCATTCCTCTCAGTTATTAACTCCGGTGTGATCGCAAAGGAGAGAGAAAAACCAGGTACAAAAATAATACGTTTTACTATCTACGACTTCAACTATAATTAAGTTAATTGGGATTGTAATCAAGGAACTAATTTGAAAAAGAGAACCGAAATACTCTTGATGAAATACCGGAACAGTGCAAATATAGGATGGCAGCGTATGGCAACATAGGCCATTTGTCACAGAGTAAATTAATAGTGTACATCCTTTTGTTGAACGAACAATGGACACATTGTTCATTTGTGATCCAATCTCCTTCATTTTGTACTGCACGGGAGGAGTGCTGTACGTAACTTTACGTGCTCGTATGACTTTTATTTGGTTTCAAAGTGCAGTTATTCCATGCATTCGACTGCAACATTATTAGTTTTGTTTTCGGGCGAGATGAGTATCCTACCATGTGCAATTTGTATTTGATTTCTCGCAGTGATGTGTATAAAGTTAATTCAAATTTCATAAGTTAGTACAACCCAATAATGAAAAATACAAACGCTTAAAAAAATTCAACAATAATGTTTCTTATTATCTTATTAATTGTAATTAACGTTGAATGAGTTATATGTAATCTTACAAAAGATTTAGTTCATGTTGAGGCGAAGTACTTTGCAAGTTGGTGTCGTTAATTTTGATAATAAATTACAAAGGCCGCCCGCGGGCGTCAACAGGCGGCCTGATGTAGCAACATTAATTGCAAACGAACTGTTTTCGCTCATGCCCTAAAGTAATTTACTTTCGAATGTTATTTTCGTGCTACTTGAAATACGTTTATCATTTTCATTTTATTATTAATATACAGGGCAATTGTATTACTTTGTCCCTGGTACAAAAGTCGTCCCAACAATGGTTTATATTTAAGTATTTTCAAAGCATATATTCGTAAAGTTCAACCAAATAACGATGGGAAATGAGATAAAATGATTTCGCTCTAGATAAGAATGTACAGAATAAAATGGTTGTCGCCATCACATCGTCATATTAAAAAATACAATCTTTTAGTCAAATCGCCACGAGTTCTCATTACTCAGCTTGATTGTGAGATGTGTGACTAATATGAGCATTCACGTGACAAAAACATCACATACGACGTGACAAGTGAGGCTCATTTATCCAATGTCACATGTCACAACAATGTCTGCTGTCACACGATGACCCATTTCTGTCCTCAGTTAAAAGTAGGAAAAGTTTTGTAACATTGAAATGTTAGTGATATTTTTAGATATACAGGAGGGAAGAAAATTAACTAATTATGGAGATAAAATATAACGGCACGAATTGATATGAAAAAATAGTGGTAGGAAGACAAGCGTGAAGTAGAAGTTTGTTTCTACGTATCGTCTGATGAGTGAGGTGCCAGAAGTTTCCGAATATGAATAGAGGACGAATATTGGACGTGAAGGGGTTGAATAGGAAAAGGCAATATATATTTTCCTCCGTCCATGAAAATTAGGCAAACCATCTGCCACTTATTCTCTAGGTAACGACCGAGCCACCTTCTTCCATAAAAAATTTACAATTGGTTTGTAGAGTTGCCATTAACGATAAAGTTATTGGTATGATATTAACGACATAAATCTATTAATACTTTCCACCTAATGACGTAAGATATATATTGAAGAGAGGCATAGAAGCGAATAGCATCTATGAATGTAGTCCCATTAACTTACAACTATATTATAACCACCTAAATGTCGTAAGGTGTGATATACTCATACATACGAGTGTATCGTGAAACTATCTGTACTTGTGAGCAGCATAAGCGTTAGTGTCTGGGACAAACAATTTACAGGTTGATGAGGACTATAACGTAGCCTAATGGGATATTTTGGCCGTAGTTAACATTGTTTCCGCTAGATTAAACACTTAATTTGTTCGCTTTAGATTATGCTAGATGCCCAGCCCCCGCCACTATAAATACGAGTAACAGTCTGTTATGAGAGCAGGTATTTAAACGATCAAATTATGTCTCTATTATATTAACGATACTAAACAAATAATAGTTTAATAAAAAAAAATATCTGTTATATATCGGCTATATGATTATTAACATTTTAATGATGTACTTCCATTTTAAAGGTTTAAAAAACATCATCCTCGGGCATCATCGGGAAAAATTTAATGATGTAGAATGTGTAAAAAAACATTACTTAGAATAGACAGATGTAGTAAACTCCGCTGCCCGGTTTTCACAGAAATCATTAGAACACAAAATATGATATACAGAGGACCCTATACTCACAATTATTTACAAATATCATAAAAGAAAGAAAATGCAAGGCAAAGCATCATATTTCAATTCGCTGTCTGTTACTACCCGGTATTCTAAACGAACCGTTGGTTTATTTTTTACATTTCGTGGGAAGGGTGTAAGGATTTCGGGTACTTCATTTAGATCAAAATTTTAATTATAACTACCTCAAAACGAACTACTGCAGAAAGTGACGACAATTAAATAAATATAACTGTAATAATGCAACTGTACGATAATAATAATACTATATTGTAAAGCTACAACTTCTACGCCGTAGAGCTACGAGACTTGGTACAAAAGGTTATTACGTTGTATGTTTGGAAAGTTATAATGAACGCCACTTTTCAGCAGCGTTTAGCGATGGGACTAAGTACTGTGATTACTGTCCGTAAATACAAATGATTTTTGTGTCTCCTTTATGAGACTGACAGAGTGGTCAGTTGTAGTTTTGTTGAAGTGACAATTTATTTAGCCGCGTTAGTCGTTATTTGACAGGGAATATCTTATAGATTGGACAGCTGTTCTTCCTCGGCAACATGCTTATTTCATTTTGGAACAGTTTCGTAGAAACTTTTTTTATTTATTTTTCTTGAATTCAGTTTTGCATTTCATTCTTAAATAATTTTTTGTTGATTATTTGTTTTTTTATTTTTGAACTAATGTCGCGTCTGTTTGAATTTGCACTTTTGTTGGCAGTCCTGTACTGCTGCGTGTGCTTTTTTTAAATTAAAATACATATTGCGAATATGTATGTTTTAACCCCTACCACGTTCAGTTCCTAAAAATTTTAGTAAACCGTAGCATTTTCACGAACGTAAATCACATGAGACGTCCTTATCAGTAAAGAAAGTTCGTAAACTTTATGTACTGCTGTAAACAAGTTGCGCGAATTCCCGAGTTATGACAAGCTTACATATGACGAGGAAAGCTTAAATTTTAAAATGTATTTTAAGTAATACAACAATAAAATATGTCTTAATACATTCTCTGGCATATTCCCATCGATTATGAATGCTCTTAGATGGATTTGCGTTCCTTAAAACGTAAGTTAGGTGTGATTTTGAATGATACGATTAAAAATAATAAGATAAAAGCGTGGCTTTAAAGTCGATTTTGTGACTATGATTAAGAAGAGCCTGCTTCGGTGGTTTAACCAGGTCGAAAAGTTAAATGTATAGAGAGTTACAAGATAAATTTATGTTAATTATATATAAATTAATAATATTTATATCAAGAACGGAGAACTTACATCGATCATCAGAATAGTGACATACTAAAGAAAGGCGATATAAGGAGTACCCGTACCTGACGAGCATGTATGTATATAGATGGATATAGAATAAGCGAGACTCACCTCGTGCCAGGATTGCGGCAAATAGAAATCCGTAATCTTTGCTTACTCTTCTGGGCTACTGGCGTGAGGTTTTATGCAATATATTTAAATGAAAAACCGCTGCTTCTTAGTATTTGTATGATCTTCTAACATTAAGACAAGCTTAATGCAGTAGAATCTAGGCCACGGAGATCCATGTGTATTTTGCTATAAATGAAAGAGTATTTCAAAAGTAAGTTTACATCAAAGTAATTATCACCATATTTTTTTACGAAACAGTGTTAAAATTTGTGACTGGCGCATGGCGATAAATTTGGCACTTGGCACATTTCAGACCTCATAAGTTACGTGAAAAATATAGTAACAGGGAAGAGAACTTTATGCAAACGGAGATGTGTGTATGTATGTTACCTATACACTTCGGAACGACTGGGCCGATTTCGATTAAATTTTTAGGAAATGTTCAGAATGGTCTAGCGACTTGTGAAGTTTTTTAGCGTTCGGATCAACATAATTAGTGATATTTGCCCAAAGCAGGGGCGGGTCACTAGTGTTTACTAAAATTACGTCATACTAGCTATGTTTTGTCATACAAAGTAGAAGCAAAAGCGAATCCATGTATTAAATTATCAGCTTGTAAAGGTTTTGAAAAAGCACTGTTTTTAGTAACTTTATTAATTTTGTATTCGGCGGGTGTAGTGTTTACTCTGTGCCAAAAATAGCCCATAAACAACACAAGTGGTAAAAGCTTCGGCAATTAATTGCACATTTCCTTGTTGTTTGTCAACTATAAATATAAGCTTGTAAACTTTCACTGACAACCATTTTGCGCGTTCCCATTGAATCTAATTTAGAGTGATGCGCGCACAGTCGCAGACCACAATTACGTTAGTGTGGGGCGACATAAATTTGGCAATTACAGTCTCGATGGCAAAACATGACCATTAAGATGTTACTTTTTCAAAATATCGCTTGATTCCTATTTACAAAGTTTATAATATTTTAAGTAAACATTTTTTGAGCCGCGTTAGACGACGCTAGGGGAAAATCTTATAGGTTTGCGTTTTCAATATGCGTATTAGAATTTAGAACATTTTCGTTGACCTTTTTTCATTGTTTTTTCTTGTATTCAAATTTAAATTTTATTGATGAGAAACGAGGGTTTATTTTTGTTGATTATTTATATATTTGTGATCTAGTCACGCCTTCCCGCTTTATATTTGGGTCCAGTCCGTCACCGGCGTATGTATATAACTATTATACATCTATCCTAAATCAGGGTAACCTGAGATAACAAATGTTCATTTCACAAAGGCTCTTACAACTGGAAATCTAATCCAAAATCTGCCACGTTACATCTATATGCTACTCTTTTCACCAGGGTATACGATGTTTCTTACACTGTGTTAAATAGTTATTTAGACTAAGTTGTAAATTATTCATTGTGCATCGTGCTACATTTTAGGTGCCCTAGGGCGAACTATAATATCACTGGCGACAAGGCGGCGGCAAATGTGCCAGATATTTTAACTTTCTTATAAGAAACCTAGAGAAATATTATTTGGCTTTGCGCAAAACACTTTTTGCACTATCTTCCTAAGACGGCAATTTATTATCAGCTTTTACATGAGCGCTACAAGTCGTTATAAAAGCATTATCAGGAGTTAACAGTTAAATCGTAACTTTCTTTGTAGTCTTTTTCTTTCTTTTTATATTTATATTTCCTTTTTTTTATGATATAAAAATATATTTGTATCTACAAAATGTAAGATTATTAAGACATTATTAAAAAAAATACGCACAACTGAGAAAATAAATTAAGGACTTATTATATTAATACGGCTTAACCTTCGACTCTTTAGAGGTAGCCTTTTATGCTATATATTCATCAATTTCATAAGCACTGAGGTGGCATAGAGGTAACTTCCTCAAATTTATTGGTAATTCAACTGAATAACCAATAACTTTGAATTTATCTTATTTTTCTTATATATTTATTTATATTATTTCTGTACCTCACTGGGATATTCGGCATAAAACTCATTCTCTGTCACTTTAGGAACAGACTGTCATGAAATGAAAAGTCTACCTTCCGCCGTACTTCAATAGTTTTTATAATTTTTGTCCCAAAGAGAATCCGCTCTGCACCGCTCACACACTGTACACAGACATTTATTATCGCGTCAGGTAATTTCGTCCTCTCCAAGGAAATATGTTCTAAAGTATAATAGGAAGGTTTCGCCTTGAAACCGTTTCGAGATGTTTTATGGCCCCAATAAAATATCATCGGCGTATAAATCATGGTGTATTACACTGTTACGACTTTGGAAATTGCTTGTTGGGTGCGCTAATTTGTATATAAAGTGAAATATCTGCAACGTAAATACATAAATAAAATGATTTGTATTATTATTGACTTAATATTATTAATAATAGTATTAATTACCTTTTAACATAGAAGTAATAAGATCTAATATGAGACAAAGATTAATAACGACATTTGTTGAAGCAATGTTTTGTAGACTTTCCAATGAAATATGGACTTGAATAAAATAAAATCTGTTGAAGCAGATCCTGGTCGCAGCCCTACATGATACTTTCTTTATAACCCTTTGTAAACTTGTAACGAAGATTTTAACCGATCATAAGATACTATGAGTCTTGACGCTCCCACGACAGCGTTACATTCATCGTTAGATCAACTGTAAGAAAACATAATATATTCTAAATCGTTTTGACGAGTAATTTTATTCACATTTCCGAGAGCTTTTAACGAATTGCGCGGAACCTTTTGCTAAAATTAAATTAGCCTATGTTATTCCTTACAGTATCACCCTCCGTCCAGTTAAAATTCCATAAAATAGGCCTAGCCGTTTCGGAGATTACCCGGAATAGACAAAAACGTTTAAAATTTTATTTTTGTTATAAGTACCGTATTTACGTCACGTACATTCGGTATGGAAATTTTATTTTTAAATCACATACAGACACTTTAATTTTATTTATCTGTATAGACTAACATTACGACTGTCAGGTAATTAATTGTGAATCACACACCACGACTCTCGCGTGCGTAGTCCATTTCATATCCAAAGGTGTTTGCTGAGGTATTAAGGTACAAATCATTGCGCTCGCAGACTACGGTTGCCTCTATTTGCGGCAGAGTGCGCTGTCGCATCATTTATTCAGGCCGCTTTATCGCACACTGATTTCTGTCTTCTTGCTTAATTGCAGACCAGACTGACTTACTGTCAGGAGAACTTTGGAAGTTCTATACTAAAAGGATAAGTCTGTGTTCTCAACACAGTTGTTTCCTCCCTAAATATAAACGTTAAAGAAGTTTTGAAGCGTATAAGTAGGTATTGGTTAGATCTGTGCTTTGTCAAAGTAATTAAGTACGAGTCTACAGATTTATTATAATAAATGAACCATTATTGGTTCATTTATTTAGGAGCAATGGTGGCTCAGGAGCAATGGTGACTCAGGAGCAGTGGTGGCTCAGCGGTTTAGGCCCCGACTTACGTACTGTAAGTTGTGGGTTCGAATCCAGGCAGAGGCGCATTACTTTGTGTAATTTATTTCATCACCACTGCTCCAAAACCGGTGAAGGAAAACATCGTGAGGAAACCGGTATGTTCTTAGAACCATCAAATTCGAAGACATGTGACATCCACCAACCCGTACTGGGCCAGCGAGGTGGATTACGGCTCATTCCCTCTCTCGGAGAGGAGGCCTGTGTCCCTGCAGTGGGAAACATTCTAGAAAAGGCCGATTTATTATTATTATTATATAGGTTGATTTATTTTTTCAAGAGGTTTCAAGACTTTTTCTATTATTACAAATTAAATGTAATATCATTTATTTGATCGCAGTCATGAGGAATAAAATAATATTAATTCAAATAACAGCCATCCTATTTAACTTTTCTTCTCTATATCTTCTCCAATCTTTCATATACTTGTAATAAGGCTGGGAACGCAAGGGTGATATTTTAGTTTATTTGTTTATTAATTAGGGACAATGAAAGCTCAAGTAAGCGGGGCCGGTGGCGATTTGCATTCGTGTGGGATTCAAATGGGGCACGTTCGTTGCATTCGCTTTTGAAATGAGCGTATTTTTTGGGCCGTCTGGAGTACACGGGGAATTGAATTAGAGCCCGAACAGTAAACTCTGTCTCGCCGACTATTTGCGTACGTGACGGGACGTAGTTCGAACATACTTAGCGGTAACAGACAACAAAATATTTTTGTATATTAGTACTAGTTTAGAAATTATATATTGTCATTAATTGTAATTAAATACACCTAACTGACTGTATCCCTTTAATAAGGAAACAGGATAATAAGGAAAATAATAATTACTCTGATCAAATCGAATGACCCCACCCTCTTCAAAAGTGGTCAAGCCACTTAAGCTACTACGTGGTCACTGTAAAAAGCAGTCGGCCATAATGAATTAAAAACATATTTTCTACTTAATTTATAAGTATAAGTATAAGTAGATAAATGTACACACTACAGTGTGTACATTACTAAAGATACGATATGAATATTGTTCACATCGACCGCAATTCTACGTTAGATACACAACAGTGTTAAGGCTATAAAGGGAGCTTTGTCAAGCACAGCGAAGCTTGCTGTGAAATTTCAACCTCACACAAGCCCCTCATACTTCGTTATAGCTGCATCCAATACTCTAATTGACATATCATCGGGTGCACCGCTTCCCGCCTATGTTTCGGATTAGTGCGGCGACCGACAGGCGGACAATCGATCTGCTAATGCAGCTCTTGCCTATAGTGATAGCGATTCTAATAATAGATGGATTGGGACGAATTAATCTTCGGGACACAAAGATCAGTGATTATTTTGACTTGGAGTCTGGCAATAAATAGCTTAGCCATGTAAATAGCGAGCTTGGTCCCATTTTCAGCCAATGCAGTTTTATCTGATGTTCTTCAAAATAAATGTGTTAATATTATTTATTATATTTAAAATACACGTACGCGTTAATCTCTTGTTTTTTTTTTCAATTTATCAGTATTAACTAATATAATACAACTAACAAGATGAAAGAGTCGATTTACTATAATAAACTGATAAATATTTTGGTGATATTGTGTATTGAAAGCCAAAGTTTCAGCTGAAGTTACACCATTAAGTTATTGGTTAATTTATTTATTATATAATCTGTATATCAACATTCGAATTGTTCTACTTTTGGTATAAAAATTACAGAAGTTTAATATACCAGTATGAATAAATCAAAAACTGTATAAAACATTCTTATCTTGTAAGATCGTCTTATGTTATCTAGAGATTGGTAACTTAGTTGTAACTTAATAGCCGATGGAAGTTTGATATGTATCTTAATTAACATGAAATTTGATAAGTTCGGGATACGGTGGTGTTACCAGCTACCCAAACTACGCAAACCGTCGTTACAATGTTAAATGATGTAACATATCACGGTGCTGTATCGTTATGTAATAGTTTAATGTAAACAAACAATTATAACTAGGTAAAAGGGTTGTATTACCGATAAATTCATAGACTTAATTGTCGTGGGCTTGAAAATAAACGGATCGATTATTGTCAATTTAATACCGTTTACATAACAAGTTTAAAAAAAATCACTTAATGTGTTTAAAAAAAAACGGGAAATATTTTTTTCACACACGTATTCTGAACTCTCTATTTTGTCATGTTATCTTTGGGGTGCAACCATTAGCAACTTTTGAATCTATGCATATATTATACTTAATTTTATGGTACATATTACATGAGAGGATTTTTGGCAAATGTTGCTCGCATTCATGTAATCATTTGATTACAAATAGGCCTGTTACATAAATGGATATTATTGTAGACAATAATAAAGGGCCTTTAGGGGGCGCGTAAGGGCTGGTAATATATGTGACACCCTGGTCACGCTCCGCGAAGCAGGGAAGAATTGTGACCTCTCGGGCCATGTAAATACCCTTAAAAGGTTCTTTACAACTTAGGCGTATAACTGTGTATCCTTTCCAAGAAGACGAACTTTTGTATAACATTTATGTATATTACATTCATGTTAGTTAGCTTATTTTGTTGGTATTTTTCATATATATATATATATATATATATATATATATATATATATCTTATTGGAAAGGATACGCCTAAGTTGTAAAGTATAATTGATAGATATAGAACAACTAACAATCAGGTCAAGCGAATTAATACAGTTAAAAAAATAGTACGAGTCCAAATCACTTTACAATCTATATTTGAATCTGAAAAAATAGAATTGTGATAGCGACAAGTTTTCTAATTACATGTTGTCTGATCAAAACTACGAAACGGTTAAATTGAGGCCTTTATCGAGTTCCCTTAAGGGATAAACGCAGAATCTTTAAGATGAGTAATGGCCAAAGTTTAGTTCAAAAAGTCGATTCACGTCCTTTATTAAAGGTTGCCAATCACATCGTCTCGCGTGAAATCATAACTCAGCGAGACGCCTACCCTCTATCTAAATCTTTGGGAAGGCTCCATCCATTGCGTTTAATTACAGGCCGACCCCAAGCGCTCTCCTTACCTGAAGATCGTTAATCTTTCTTAAAGATATATTCCTCGCTTTAGAACTGCGTTCATTTTACGCCCTCAGCGATAATCGTTTCATGTCGTACATTTGGAATCGGTACAGTCTGAAGCGCAGATGCTTAACCTTTCAAACAGTAGAGCTATATTCGATGTCTTTGAACTTTCCCCCTTGGCTACCGGTCCTTAACTTTACGCGGCTCGATTTTGATTCCGACGTTTATGTTTATTGATTAACAGGATGGGCAGATTTCAATAAGCTCCATTAACCAATTTCGTGTTCGGTGTTTTGTTGATTAACTTGATGACATCTCGTCCCGAAGCTTTCTACTTAATTGGCTATTGGATTAAACGTTCAGCTTAGCATTTCATCAATTTCGAATTTCTTGATTAATTTATATTATATCTTTTCACTGAGTGTGGTTAAAAAATATATAGTGGCAGTTTTTCACTAGCTTCGTAATAGTTACTGTTATAAAGTTACTCTGAAAAGAAGTTAAGTCAAAGTATTTGAAATATGTAATGTATAAGATTTCCGCGAAATTTCCCAGCCGTTTCTGAGTCTTCATACATACCTACATACACACGTCGACTATATATATATATATATATATATATATATATATATATATACACTTGTACGTGCTTCTAGAACCATACTCTCTTTCAAAATGCTTGAACTTGTGTTTTGTACGTTTATTTATTGTTCGCAAAGGGCGCTGTCATCACATTACACTTAACAACTACTAAGTTTGAACATGAGACTAAACTAGACAAATAATAATATTGGACAAACTTCAGTAGGTGCCGGGTTACACTGCCCATCAAAGTAAAATGACTCGTCTAAAACTTAACCTATAAAAAATATAAACCGCTAACTTCGTGTCTGAGAATTCTGCTATACTTTGAGAATAATGAGCTACATATAGTATAATGTACCTCTATCTATATACATAAAAGAAAAAACTGACTGACATATTAATGCATAGCCCCAAATACTGGGCCTAGAGAATTGAAATTTTGCACAGAGATTTCTGTTATTACGTACGCGGGCACTAACTCAAACAATTCTTCCCCTAAATATGTAAGGAAGAGGATGAAAGTTTGTATGGAGAACTACTCGTGCGAAGCCGGGGCAGGTCGCTAGTATTGTTATGAAACTCTCTGTATAAACAATGTGTACATGTCACCGACCGTTTGTAAGGGCAGGCACTTTATAGTCGGGCTAGGAAAATTCTAAACGGTCGGCACTTTGTCAGTTTAACGAATAATTGCGAATATGCCGTTTCTTTTCTATTTAGGCGCATATTTATTCAATAGACATGAATGTCTGTGCTTACAAAACCAACTTTGAGCGCTGGTTGGTCGCAACTTGAGAACCAAGCTAAACGTAAATTATTAGTTAAATGTGATTTTATTCAATTATTTTCGTAGCATTAGTAACTAAAATGTACATAGTTGCAAAAGTAAAATTACTCAAGTTATTTATTTTCCAACAGGTTGTGGACAGTGAAAAATAACCAATATAATTTTCACCTTTATCAACTGGACATAGACGTCACAGGCAATATTACGCAGGTTTCTTTAACATTAAAATTATTTAAACTAAAAAGCATCTCTTTGAATTCACTAATAATTATTCATTTGTTTTCAATTCCCACTTTGTCAAAATAAATAACAGGTTAAACTTTAGTTCAGTATGTAAATGTAATTTATATTTTGTCAATAATGGTACGAAAATAATTTAAATTAACATCACAAGAACATGTTGTTTGTTTACGCTTAGCTGCTAACAGCTTGCCAGCAAAAGAAAAGAAGTGGCGCAGGATACGAGCTTGGACCAATCAGCGCGGACGTTTCGTTTTGTCTAACGACATTTTTATCATATTTACAATATGCATACCATATTTAGCTCAATGACTTCTCCCCATTAGAAAGTGATTGGAAATTAATCGTCATATTGTCAATGATTCGTTCAACTGAGAATGTGCCGACTGCTTATAATTTGCCTCGCCCGATTATAAAGTATCTGCTCTTACAATCAGCCGGTGACATTTATACTTGTACACGTATTCAAACTTTAGTAGTAAAAAATAAATAAATATGCGCTCACGCCCGTAGCAGAGGCCTACCCCGGTAGAGATCATGGATTTCCATTTGGCACGATCCTGGCACACCACTCTCACTTCTTCCACATTCATACATCTATGCATGCATGCTCGTCGGTTATGGGTGCTCCTTGTATCGCCTTTTTTTAGTAAGCCACTAATCTGATCGATATAAGTTCTAGGGCGTCCCCTACCAACACTGCCGCTCACTTTTGCAACATAAATTTGTTTCGTTACTCTCGCTTCATTCATCCTTTCAACATGCCCGAACCACCGAAGCATACCTTTCTCAATTCTAGTCACAACATCCACTTTTAAGCCACACTTTTCTCCTATAATGCTATACTTTAGTAGTAACAGTGCTGAAAACGAAGTATGATACTCGACATGAAGAACTGAGCGCTGCGATTTTGGCATAGGTTTTTTACGTCAGTACCTCAAACTTACGAGGTTCGTCTTTGACACAAGTCGGACAAGTGCTGGGCACACAGTCTGGCCGCAGCGGGCGAGCGCTGTACAAATACATCCGGCGCCGGTCGCTTTCCAATTAAGTTCAGAAACTGTTTGTGTTCAGTTCAGGTATCATACCTGAATGCCTTTGACGTTCTCTCTCATATTAGTCGGACAGTGTTTAATGTGTAACTTGCTTTAGCAATTTACGTGGGGGAGTTTCGGACCATTTAATTAGCTAATGACTCCGATTCCGTCGCATTGATTGTAGGTTGACGTAAATGATACTGAACAATGGCGTGTTACACTATCGGTGTATTAGTTAACAGACTGTCTGTACCTCTATAGCACTCCGGGGAAGAATATGGATCAAATCATACTTTACTAAATCGACTCGAAATCGACCCAAAATCGGTCAAGCCAAATAGGCTGCAACTTCTGCTGTCACAATGGCACGGAAATTCACACCGATACCTTGTTTCACATCAAGATGGAATTTTTGTAAACTAAGGTTTTTATACGTTGAAATACGCAAATACAAAAATATTTTCGAAGAACAACTTTTGCTGACATTACCTTATAACATTAGCTAGCCATGTTATACAATTTCATTTCACTTTATCTCACGACTTACACAAAATTCGAACATTTTAGATAAAAAAAGTATAAAAATTGTAATAAAAACTTATGGTAAATGACATTTGTTTGTTTGCAACAATCACATCTTCCTTTGAAACAAGGTGTACCTACATACCCCGCGAGTTTAAATGATGTAAGTGATGAACCCACCAGATATTTAAAATTATGCCGTTTTATTGCCGTGAATATTATGTACATAGGGTGCATATTATAAATGACATAAAATGTGACTAAAGAGCCGATATAAATAAATAATCATCTTAAAAATGTAATTGACAGATCTACTTTGCGTATCTTATACCATGCTCTTGTGGACTCAGTCATAAGCTACGGTCTTGCTGCTTACGGGCGTACATTTAAAACCTACGTAGATAAGGAACCAAATTTACAACTAAGATTTGTTAAGTTATTAGTTAGTAAGCATATGAAACAAAAATGTAAACATAAATATAGTTTACTGTTTAAGTATTGCCGAATTCTGCCGGTACATGAAAAATTTAAATATTTATAAGCAAATGAACAGTCTAATAGAAATGAATTTTTGGTTACGAAACTTACTTAGGGTAGCTTGAGAACGACAGAACGCAAACCGTTCGAAGAACCAAGTGCTCAAAATTATAAATAAATAATATTGCTCATTGTACAAGCAGATTATGCACGTATTAAGTTTTTGCTTACTCTTTTAGTTCGTATTTAAAGCTATTTTATATGGTATATTTAAGTTAATTGATAGCAATTTTCGCCAAAAAACTGTGCTAACAGTTTGGCGAAATTTTAATGTAATTTAAACTTGTTTCTGTTTTTAAAATTAAAGAAATAAAAAAAATGTTTTATATTATTAAATTTAACTTAACTTTACTTACCCGGCTGTCTTCGCATTTCTAAATTCTGGTGGATAAAATTCTATCTGATGACCGAAACTGTCCCAGCGTCAACAGGTAAAGTTTAGGCATTGGAGCTTTGTCTGAATGTATCCTCGTTCTTTAACTATTACGTTTTGTATTTTACATTTGAACACAAAGTATACAAAAATTCAACAGTCTTTTTTGTGTAGAAGAACCGACAAGAAATATACAAAATATCGTGGAAATGGCAAAAAATGACGTTAATCGACATTTTGACATAATACGTTATGAAATTGTGATTGATATTTCACGTATCCATGGACATGTGAATTTTCACATATTATTTTATTAAAATGGGGTCTTAAATAGAATAATTGAATAAATTCTCAGTATTCGATTGTAGTATAATATTATTTTAAACCAAAATTTAATTGATTCTTTGCTATTGTTAAATGATTCTTTGCTATTGGATGAAAAACTCAAGGCAGATGTTACGATTGTGTTACAACGAGATAGGTATACACAATCCCATCTATGGATTAACAAGCTTATAAGGTTTTTAAATTTGTTTGGTGATTATCTGCATCAATGAGAAAGGGAGCTAGCCCATCGGAAAAGATTAAAGTATTATAAGTAGGTTGCCAGCTTTAAGACCAAGGAGTTTGTATAACCTGCTTACTTTCTGTATAGAAACATAATATATTATGTTTTTAATTTATTAATAATAATTTATAATATATTTGTTTTTTAACAATGACTATTGTATTATTTTAATAACTGTTACTATATTACGTTACTTACCAAATAACAACATATATTATGTTATTATTCTATATCTAAAACGATTAAATGCTTAAGGAAATTGTAAACGCGATTTTCTAAAATTGAGACAATTCTCGATTCATAAGCTAGAATGGGTGAGGACCGTTTTTCCTTAACGAAGACTACGTGTCGTTCGCTAGTTGGAAAATTTATACATCAAACGCCGTCTGCGTTTTAAAAAATCGAAGAGAACGAGAAGGGCTCTTAAAAGTTATTTAAATTGCGCGACAATTTTCTTCTGCTATAACGTTAAGTGGCGAAGGCGTTGAAATTCCGCTAAATGAGGTTTTAAGCCTTCGTCCCATGGAAGGGATTCACAAAACAGATTTGATGCAGACGGCCCGTCGGCGAGCACAATGCTTCTAATCCCTCCCAGCCGACAACACCTAAATTATTATATTGTTCTATGACTGCGCAGCGGTTTATGACACTCGAAACGAGTGAGCTTTGTCTATTGTGCCGTTATGTACTACAGAGCCATTGTTTACTTATTTTACAAATCGCTTTATAAAGATAATTCAGGATTTAGTTGATAGGTGACAACTTTATCGTTTTGAATTGTTTAACGGCGTTAAATCTGCACATGGCATAGTTTTGAATACACTGTTGATATGTGTATTATACTATAAATAATTAGTGTTATAACATTAAATGGGTCATTGTATATTTTTTATGTGATTTCGGAAGCAAGTAGCTTACTATAAAAACAGTGATTAATAATTTTTAGTATGTGTTTTATTATCTAATATGAAGCAAAGGTTGAATGAATTAACCGGCTGTCAAGCACCTGTTTGTATTTCTACGTCTGATGAGAGAGGTTCTGGTTAATAGAAGAGGTCTAAGTTTGCTTGTGGTTTTGTAGCAGATATGCCATTAGCGGTCCAAATGTAAAGGCACGAAAGCGTCTACAATCGGGACGCTTTTTCTACCAAGCATTACGTAAGGTGATTGTGATTATGTTGGGTGATGTATTCCATTTCTTGATATACATCTGGGACTGATAATGGTCAATACAGGTCTGTTACTTTTTGTTAACTCTAGTACAATTTAAGATATAAGTTATATTTAATTAAATATTCGATTCTAGCGTTATGGCTGTGCTATATCAGCGACTCATAAAACGTCTGCCGCAGTAACACTAATCACAATGATCTGTCATTACTAAGCCGCGAAAGCCTTCCGTATTATATGAGTCTCCACGTTGGCTGAATTTCACAAAAGCTCGAGCTGACAACTGATTCTCATTTAGCCATTGTTATGGTACTTCAACAATGTTTACTGCGACGCGGTGACCCATTTGTGTCTGCGTTGAAAAATATGAAAGTTATTTCAATCGTTGAAAGTTTTGATGGATTTATTATCACGGTAAGTTCATTACTCTATGAATTTACCATGAGCTTAGTTCAACGCACTGCTTTGCTGTTTGAAAGATGCCAATGTAGTGTTATTATAAAGGAAACCTCAATAATAGATGAAGCCCGCAAGGGACATGCGGCAAGCGTATATAGAATCAACAACAAAATGTTGAAGACTAAATGATTCGTGTATTTGGTTGATACGTTAAAAAATAATACTTTTTTAAATGTTCATCCTCCAGTTGTTATATATACAACTTAGAATACATTAGCCTCGTTGTTATTAAGGAAACATCATAAAGCAGCTTAGGGGACTGCGTAAACGAGATTATAATTTCTACCTTTGTTTATTGCCAACGCTGGCGGACATTTTACTTTATGCGAATTATTTGCTACCGTGTGAGTTATAGGGCTGGTTTTTGTGATAAATTAGATACGTGGAAGTAATTTACGACATTTTTAAAGTGAGAACTTACACTAAAATTAATGATAAAGTGATATCAAACGCGCTAAAGCAGATCTGTAAACAGAGCTGTGGCTTGTTTACAAAGTTAAAAGTTTTTATACAGGTCTTAATTTATTAAAACGCAAAAATGATCACGAAAAGTCATGAACTTACAATAGATCGAATATCAGCTACATGAGAAAAATATAATGTGCAATGTCAATATTAGCGCAGAAATGTAACTTAGAAGTTGAACCACGGTTTTTTCTTAAACACACATATTTGTATGTGTATTTCCGGGAAAAGTTTTCAAAGAAGTCCGAGTTTAGCATAATGTGAAACGCTTAGTCATCCTTACGTTATCTCGCGAAATATATTTCGCCGGCTACCCCCCGTATTAATCAAGCAGTAGTTTTAGTTGGGCGAGAGAAGCGTGTAAGCGGCGGCCTGATAACGCCTCGATGGATAGAATTCGATATTTCATTTTAACTTTCGCTGTTGTTTACACGTACACAAGCAACACATTTCATTAGAAGTAGCGTATATTACGAGTATATTGCATCTTTAATTACTACAAATTGATGGTAGTAAATACAAGTCTCTCTGCAAAGAAGTTGTCCACAACTTATAACTCAAAATTATTATTAACGACTTCCCATGCTTTTTAATAATTGTATAATCTTCAAACATATCGTGAAGGCAACATAATTAGTTTTCCTTTACAATGAAGTAATAATATTAAACTTCTATGGTGGTTTTACAAGTGCTTCTCTTTAGAATGAAATGACAAGCAGCCATTGAGAGCCATCGAGTCGAAATTGTCACCCGCTACTTTAAAAGGTATCTCATATCAAGTGTCTATAATGTTTCCTTTTATTGTGTTCTGGAAATATAAAGTATATCAAAGTAAATCATGAATACACATTTGGGGTGGTTTATAATACGATGTAATAAAATTATTAATGAAGAAAAGTATGACTACTACAATACAAGTATACTACCCAAAGCCAAAAAAAAAAATGTTTATAGGATATATAAACACTATTGTCAGTTAAGTCAACATTTTTATTATTATTTTTCGATTACTTTATTCGATTGGAAGTTAAATAGAAGACGGGAAAGATCTAGTTTAGAAGTTTTTATAAGCGGATTGAACTCGAATTAAACTGATACTGGCAGCGCTAGTATGTGCAACTAAATCGCGAATAAAGTCACAACAAAATGTAAAAGAATAAAGCGAGCAAGCGGCCGAGTTGGTTCGAAACAAACACAAGTCAGTTATCTTTAGGGCCGGAGCGCGGGGGAAGTTTGACAAAGCATTTATTGTCGGTGAAGACGTCGCAAGGAATCCTCGGGGCGGACCCGGCCCGCACGATAACGACTTCTAAAGTCGGCTCAGACATTTGCGATTTAAAAATCCACATATTTTGTGCATTAGCATTGCTTAGCAGTTAATAGAGTTTCGCGTTAACAATGATATTGAAAAATACAATTTTTTATTGGCATAACATGTTTATCCATATATGCTCTTGTCGATTTGAAAGTAACACTACTTACTTAGTAACACAGATCATAATCGTTAGGTACTTAATATTTATACTTCATCATTTCGTCCGTTGTGTAAGGTGCCGCAACCGCATTCTCTTCTCCTTTCCGTCCTCTATATCTTCTCTTTTCTCCATGCTTCTTTACTAGGTAAAAATCGTTTGAGATTCGACTGAAAACTTCATGACCTAGTATTGTACCGAGCCACACGGCTTATTCGTACACAGTAAAAATCGTATTATGAAAGCCTTTTCATTATGAATGGTTCCTGATGCCTGTATTGAGAAGTAATCCAAGTAGCGTAATAAAGGAGCACTCTTTCGCAAATTTCCAGATAAGGGAAGGTGAGCGCGATATATCAAGAGATTAGTCGTTTGCCGCTGCTGTGAGTACGGCGTTGAATGTAAAGTGGTGGACCTAGTGACGTCCGACGGACGAAAATTTATTATTTTTAATCTATAAGTATAAATAAAACCAAATATCGTCTAACGCGGCTAAAGATGTTTTCACTTCAATAATAACTGTTGATAAGATAACGGTTATAAATGTATTCTAAGGCCGAACGAAGTTTGTCCGGTTATGTTGTAAATATTTGATTTTGTCATATGGTATATAAAAAAAATGGCGGTAAAAAACTAAGTGAGCAACACGAAAGGAATGTGCTTTTGTTTATATAGCATTGCGAACTTATACTTTGTTGGATAATCTCGTTTTTTTCTATTTATTTAAGACAAGTTTACAATTTTTATATATTTTTTTAGTTTTAATAACTTATATCGAAAATCATGCATATCCTGAAAAAAAAACATCCAATGAGCTTATGATTTTTAATTCAGGTAAAGCTAACCTTTTGTGATCTTTATGTTCATAAGGTTTCATGTTAAGTAAAATATTATCGATAAATATCAGATTAAAATGCGCGCATCACTAGCAGTACATAAGGGTCTCCATAAGTTAACAGCTAGCCGTGGAGCCTATCATATATCAGGGTCTACGGTTGACATATTTTGCCGTCATGTATGTACGCTTTGCATACATAAGTGATGTCGGGACAACACTACGAGTGACTCTTTGCGTTTGGTTTATCTTTTCGATAAGGTGATATGTTTAATTTCATTCGTTCACAATATAAATATTAAAGATTGTCTATACTCGTACAAGGAGTGATTTCAATGGCTCGGAGATATCTATTGATTTTCCTATGCAATATTTTTTTATGCAATGGAAAGTATGATTAATAAAATGTAATAAATAAAAAAATCAAAACCCATATTTATATATTCTCCTTAGTAAATAAAACTTAATAGTATTTTGTAAAATGTCTTCAATTATAAAATATTAAGGCATAAATTCCTTGACCAGTCGAGTGAATAAAACGTCGAATGCATCTGTAATTAGAAGCTGAATCCAAGATTTATTTAAACTTTTTGCTCGCGTGCATCGACATAAATCACTTCCACCTGTAAATCACCTACATACAGTGTAAAATTTAACAAGCAAAACTCGACTTTATTCACTTGTGATAAATTTTATTTTGGATCAGCAATATGCTGCAGGTATTGCCCCCGATGCACGCTGCATGCCTGATCCGGCGTCACATCGGCGCTCGTAACTCAGGCTGGCTTAATTAGAAAGTCACCGTTCGCTACATTCCTTCTCGAAGAGTGTTCATGGTTTATGTATCGCTACCTTATACTTATTTTAAATTGAATTGAATTAAATAAATTATTATAGTCGTAGATATTAATACTATATTAATTTCATCTTAAAAGATGTAAGATAAAGTTATATAGTAGTTGAAATAAACGCTCTTTTACCTCTATTAGGGTTGATATTGAGCTCATAATTCGGTTTCTACCGATCTATAAGGCAACAAATGTGTGACAGGGTGTACCTTCCCTTGCGGCATATAAGCCAACTTACGAGACTTGAAAATTAACATCAAAGTTTATTTAAAAAACATCATACAATTTATTTACTTCGGCTGGGTTTCGAATCCCAAGTCCCTTAGTTGGTCTAAAAGTAGCTTGGTTTTCTTAGTACAAAGATATACATACATGCCTATCCTTAATTTGCTTATGTGATAACCTTAAAATAATACACACAATGAGAATCAGATAAGCACTTATTATTAAAGTTTAGACTCCAGAAGGGCTAGCGATAGTAGGTGTAATTTACGACTGAAAAACGCAGAATATCAATAAAAAAGGCCCCAGTGCACGGATTTGTAGCTGAGTCCTATAGACAAACAGATAGCTGAGGTAGCCAAAAGGTTTTCTATTAAAAATGTACATATATATTGTATCTAATTTTTATTTATCTATTGCATCTATTTTTATTCTTAATATGAAAATGTTACTCAATATTATTTCTATTGTTTTTGTTGACTAAATGTTTTTATTGAATAAACTCTGTAACTTATATTTCAAACAGGATAACGATAGAATTACCGTTTCAATTCACCTTATTGGATTCACAAATATGGCACGAATACGAAACAATCTAATAAAAAATGAACTCCACCACAAATTACCGACCCTGGAAATAATAGATAGCTTATATCAAAACGTAAGTTACCTGAGGGTAATAAGTTTCAATTCATACATTTTTCCATACGTATAAACTAGTATCTACCTTTTTTATTATCTAATGAAAACAGCCATATAGATTAAAAAATCAAATGTTCTAAATAACATCTATCATATTCATTAGTACATCTAACGAAATAGAGAGACGAATATCAACCGGTGTGTTTACATGTTTGTTCACTGAACACGGCAAAGGCTCGCATATTTACACAGATCATTCACTTTGCTGCACCCAAATGAAAGTACGTACCAGACTCCTTTTTTCCCGTTTTAATACGTCTGCTTCCCTCGATAAATTGCGACCTTTGTTAGGGGGATGTTACTGCGAATGTTTATGGTAGTGATTCCGTCACTTCGATGCCTACGCCGTAGTCGGATTGCTACGGAGGGCCTTCGTCTGTCCGTATTGTCTTGTTAATTATAAATTAGTTAATCATTTATAAAACAAGCTACATACACTTTAACAATATCTATGTCAATCAAATTGTACATGAAAATCATCTACTGCTACTGCTATCACATCTGATACACAGGTTTGAATCCTGAGCGGCGCGTCGACCAACTACGACTTCGACTACAACAACGATTGGTTTACCACCTACCACGATGTTCCAAATTATCTTCAAAGTATCTTAGAAATTGAAATGAATCTTTTGTCATTATACTAGTGGTCCGCCCGGCACGGCCCGGGTAGCACTAATTATGTTAATCCGATTGCTACCAAACTTCATAGGATCAATCGCTAGGCGTGTCTGAATATTCCCTGAAAATTTTATCGAAATCGGTCCGTTTATGAATATATAGGGAACACATACATACATCGCCATATATTAGATAGAAGGTTAGTATACACACTTGCCTATATACCCTCAAACTGTATTTATTATTTATTTCTAAACAGATTCCAAGCAAACGGTTAAAAGTGAAAAATAATTATGCATCAGTTCCGTTTTAAAAAATAATATGCTGCTATTATACAAAAATATCGTTAAAAAATGAGCCGAGCAAAGCTTACTTTTAACAGCCGGTAATAACTGACAGGCTTCAACGATGAAATTTATGAACGTCAGGTGTAGCCAAGGCTAAGAATCAGAAAAGGCTATAAAAACAACAATCCGGAGGCCAATCGATGACGGGGGGCTTTCCCGGATGTCTCCTAAATTCTTAATACCTCACGTAACTCTCGAGATTAGGGGAGGGAAGAGACTGCACTTAACTTTTATTGTCGATGCCTTGAGCCTGTCGAGACGAGCTCCTCGATCGATGTTGTACCTAGCAAACTTATATTGTTTGTTAGAATTGGACTAAAACTTGTTAACTTGTTACAAAAGGTACATCTTTTTTACTGCTGTAAGCTAGTGCTGTGTTTTTACAATATCAACACATTACGTGTTGATATTGTAAAAATCAAAAATAATCCATGTTCTGCCTACCCTAATGTACAGATTATTCTTGACTGAATAGAGGAAATAATGAAATGGGAAGATTGTAATGCAATAATTTTTTTATGTTTATGCGTCTAATCAACTTCATTTCATTGGCATATATGGTTTTGCTTGAAAAACTACAAGGATATCAAGTCTGCACTAAATTCCTGCTTCAGTCAAAAATATTCCTTTTCTTAGTTGTAAATATACGAGTTTACCTATTGTTTGCATTTTGAATGCATGAGAGATGAAATAAGCCTTTATGAACCTTTTATCTATCTAAATTTAATCACGTACGTCGAAATGAACTCATCGGAGCATATAATAAACATAGCTCTAACATATGCATAAGTTTGCTTATAAGTTAACAATTTCAACATTAATTATCTCGCATGCCTCTCGTTCGCCAGTATTTAATCCTATTCAAGGGTTGTGCGAGGCAAGAGTGGGAGTAACTAAGCCGATTACAATATTCGACTGCGAGGCCCGTAGCGGCGCGGCCGACTTGTTAGCGAGACTAGATTCAAGTTTGTCTCGTTATAGCTCGCCAACTTCGTGGCTTAAGTATGACATACCCGACTACAAACTTCGAAGGCTTTATACTTCACATTGAATTTTATATACAGTATGAAGGCTCGGAGGTAAACGGGACGTGTGCAGACTTCTCGGAATTTGAAGTAGGCACGCTCTGAGACAGTGTACTTACAGTGTCTCGGGCGCACGATATTTGGTTTGATGACAAACTATTGGAATTGTTCATTTACGGTATGTATATGCAAGGATGTTATTAATACGCGACAGTTACAAGTTAAGAATATACTGCTTGTATTGACTTGTTAAAATAATTAAATTATTATTTCATGTCTAATAAGTCTTTGAATCAAATGACCAGATATTGACAGAATGTCTAATATATACGTACGAAGCAGCTTTAAAGTCGCGCCAATCAGTAACAAACTGACATAAAACCCACTTATATATTAGATACATACAATAAGGCTGCCCCAAATATTATATGGTGCAAGTTGCTTTGTATCTGCCAGATAAAAGTAGAGGTAGGTGGGTCGTCCCCCTACAGCTTGGTTATCAATATAAAAAAAATCTCTAGAAAACCCAATTGTCTGAACTGAAAAACCAAGACAGATTGTCTTGGCGTGGGACAGGGAAAGAAAAAGAAGAGGACAATTTCATTTGAAATTCAGAAGCAGACTGTTCTATCTCTACAGAAGCGTGTAGCGTGGAGGCTATGGGCCATTGAGAGTCATTTATTATTATATATCACGCAATCGTTACTATGTATACAAAAACTTTTGTTCGTAAAGTAAAGTAATTTATATATTAAGTGTAAATTTACTCATATTTTTTAGAGTAAGATGATGATGACGATAATGGTACTAAAGTAAGCTACGTGA
Organism: Papilio elwesi; assembly: GCA_029849275.1. Lineage (NCBI taxonomy): Eukaryota > Metazoa > Arthropoda > Insecta > Lepidoptera > Papilionidae > Papilio > Papilio elwesi. The sequence continues at coordinate 10,976,404 of CM056691.1, read as the reverse complement.
TCCGATTGTAAATCAATGCAAAATGTTCTGGGAAGGAAAATGAGTACCAAGTCTGTTTTTCTTCGAGGAAAACTTTTCATAGACCCCATAGTACTATTCTAGTCACATATTTGCAAAGCCATACAAATATAACCTTACCGAGGTAAAATTTTGTTTATGTGATAAAATTTCCCAGGGAGGTAAATGAGAAACACTACAAAAAACGTACGTGCTAACACAATTCCGGGACCCACGTCACGCAGCCTCCATTAGATTTGCTTAACAAGATTAGAGAGGCGAAAAATGCCAGACAATGTACCCGAATTAACAGCGAATACGGATGTGGGACAAACGGTATAATAAGACTACTTCAAATTGATCGTTCAGTGGTGCTAGTAAATTAAAAGCTAAATTTTCGTACCTTAAATAATATTATAAATGCAAATGTAATTTGTTTGTTTGTTACGCTCTACCTGTAGCTCCCTGATTATTTTTATTCTTCAGGAACTTCAGGATTGTTAAGATAAAAATAAGTGATAAGATGGTACCGATCTAACTGAAGTCGGTCAACTGTTAATATGGCAGTGAAGTAATAGTATTTACTTTATTGAAATATAGAAGTCTGTTAGCTCAAAGTACCAATATTTAAGAAGTCTATAAGTTTTACGATTTGACGATCCATGCCTGTTATGTTTCTAACCTGGTGATCCAGCGATGCTCCCTAACAATCATCGGATTGTCCTAGTACTACTCCTCCCAATTTTTTTTGTAAAGTTGTCGAAGCAAAGGGATGAACCTATCGTCTGTTCTTACCAAAATGAAGTCAGGTACAAATACGACTCAGTCAATTTTAATTATAAATTTATTGACTAATTCAGATGCATGAGTTTTGATATAAAGTAGTCAAATTACAGCCCCGGATTTGTATAAGCTCGGTAGAGAAATTTAGAATGGGATATTTGACGTGGAGGCGTTTTAATGGGAGGTAGAGTGGGATTACAGTTGTAACTTTCAGCTAAAAGGATTTTAATCCATTCGCGGTAAAAGGTTTTATAGTTATTCTAAAAGTTCCAAAGCGTTTGTTTAGTTGTTTTGGTATTTTAGTTTTATTAAATTTACTTGTAAATAAATATTTGCAGAATTAAACACATAGAAAAATAATCTCGCTGATCTACTATGACGTGGATTCATTCTTGCAAATGAAATTTGGGCGAGTTCTTCTGTTCTTATTAGTGCTCCTAAGTATCCTTGGCAAGATTTTATTCTAGGAGTCCTGTTTATATAAGCGTCCATTCTCTGTGGTGATATAGCTCGGAGAGTTTTAAAAATTATCACTCTTGCATATTTTGCGCCTGTACTTTTCATTTTTAAAACATCATGATCTAATTAGGTTGGCCTAAGCAAAATAGTTGATCCAAGCACGTAAAAGTAATAGGCACAGAGGTAAACATTAACTAAAACAAACATTGAACATTCCCCGATTTCAAAGCGCAGTTGATTAGCTCCTTAAAGCCCATCATACGTATCAATACAGGGACAGGGACTTTAGTGTGAATTAGTAACTTGCACTTACATATTTGCTTACGTTTGTTTTCTATAGTAAGTTATTTATTACTATTTAACCTCAATTAACATATTATTGCAATTGCAATCTCCGAGTCTGATTTATGACAATTAGTCGCCATAGCTAGAAGTGAGTTTTAGCAATTTTAGTGACTTGTTCATAGATTACTGAAAAATAAAACTGAGTTTTGAATGTCCAAGAAGTAGATTTTTAACCAGAATATTAGTGGCTACGCTATAAATATCTCATAATACCTTTAAACAAGCAATTCTTGTATATATATAATCTGAAACTAGTTAACTGCTCCAACAATTTTCATGAAATTAAGTATGCGTGGGATTTTGAGGGCTATAAGTCGATCTAGCTAGGATTCAATTTTAAAATTTAAATTTAAAATATATATGTTATAAAAATACCGAGCAAAGCTAAGCGGTCCACACAATTAGTGTATCTTATTTCACAAAACAAATAATCTACTTGGTATCAAAATGCCAAGCATATCAGTTTTCTAAAGTTTGTTTTCTTTGCTTTTTCTGAACCTTGTAAAATATTTCATCGAATGAGACCGGTATCACCTGTAAGTGTATATTGGATTTATATGAACTTACATATATTTTTTATAGACTGTGGGCAAAAGTAAAGTATGTTTGTTAATTGAAAAATAAATGGTTTTTAATTAACGTTGCTTAGATTACTTATACCAAAGCCATTCTGCTCCTTAATAGTACTATCATTATAGGTTTTTAAATTATTTTAACTTAATTAATTTTAACATTTATTGCTCATGAATGTAAACGCACATGCCGGTTCTAAACGTATTGACAAGTACACAGAAAGGATTATCTATAATGAATGACACGCGTACCTTCATTTCCTTTGATGTCAGCTCCCACTCAAACCCATCAATATTGTCTCAAAGCTGTATTTAATTGCTAGCTCGTTATTTTTGGATTATTTAAACAGTGGAATCGTTTCTATCAGTGACCGCCCCAAGGGACCCGGTTCAATTTCGATCATCAAACAGTTTTTCCGCATATGCAACTGTTGTTAATTGCCGTTAAATTTTAATACACATTCGCATATGGACACATTATTTGCACAAACATAAAGAACTTTTTAAAAGCTACAGTACATTATTTTTCGCTTAAAATTATCGTATTCATGTCTCTATGTTTAAATGTTTTTGTTGGTTAGTCACAGGAGAGTGATAACTTGACATTAGGATTTTACTTCTTTTGTAATGTAAAACCAACAATAAAAAAACGGTTTAGCCGTTACAAAAAAATATTTTTTTATTTCCTGATCGAATTTATGGGTAAAAAAAACTATTGTAAAATCACATAAATATGTGGTAAAAGGCATGCATGCATTTAAACTACTGTAGCCACGAAGTTTACCAATTCGTCGCTCGGTAACTGGCAGAGCAATTACTTGCTTAGACACTTTTAAATTCTACCTACATTCGGGAAATGGAAACGTCAGGCGCTATCTGGCGCGAGGCGCTGGTTGCTCCATGATTTCTGTATCACGAACAAACCAGAGACGTAAGCACTACACATACTATCTGTATATTATCCATGTTCTTATGGATCCAACGTAGCCCAATACAAAACAAACTCTATATAAATGTATAATTTATATACCTACCTTAATGTTTCGTCTACAATGTTTATTTATATTTCCACAAAGTAAAAGCTCGAGGTTGAAATAATATGTCAAGCGTTTGTGTAAATGAATTTGGATCAAATGAAAAGAGCTTTTCAGTTTTTATAGTATGAGTTGAAACTTCCAATTATATTTATTTGGCAATATAGCTGGGTGTTACAGAACGCGATTTTTCGCTTAGAAAAGATTTGAAACTGTCCGGAATAAATCGGTACGTACGTCCTTTGCAATATTTATGATTTGTAGGGTTCCTGGCGTATCTCGGTTTTCCGCACTTCCACACGCACTTCCACAACATTGAGCTGCTATAACTAAACGCAAAGGGGACATTAATGATATGAAAATAAAATATTTGACTGGAAATTTCGAGCAAATCTCTTTTGCGTGTGCCAATTTTAAAATAAAAAAACATAAAACAGAAATTAATCTATTGCACTTAGGGAATGATATATGCAAAATAAGTAGCAATTTTACTGTATGAATAAAACTGCTTGTAATGACAAGAGTTATCTTTTTCTATCTATCAAGGTAATGAAACATCCTATACTCATTTGCTTCCCATGGAAGAAAGAAGCAGAGAATGCTTAAAGATTTGCGTACACATTTGCAATTAATCTGTTTTTCTGCTTCAGTCTGATAATTAAAAATCAGATATCTAAAATCACCATATGACGAAATCGAACAACAAGATTAAGTGATTACAATTAATGCTTAATTATACTTCAGTTAACATCAGTAGGTTCGATGAGGACTTAATTAGTTCCGACAACAATGGTAGTTGCTCATTGATCTTTAATCGAGCGTTGATAGAATTCTACTCGTGATAGAATTTCAGATAACCTCTTCATTATGAGAATTGAAATTGACAGGTACCCTAGCATTACTATTAGTTGTTATTAATAAATACTTCTGTAACAATCAAGTAAGTCGCAGATGCGTTGCCTTTAATGGACAGAAGAGGGGGTATGTTTCCATCTTCTATCCATCCTCTTCCCATCCTCTCCTTTTTAGGAAAGAATAGGAAAGGGAAGAGGACCACAACTGGGCCTCCGGCACCTCACTCATCAGGTAAATCGAAGAAGACTACTTCTACTGCAAGTTTATACAGCAGATGTTGTTGCGGACTCACCACTGTTAAATTGCACAATCATGAGTGCAAGAGTTGCAAGTCCGTTGCTAGTTTTTGCGTTATGCAGAGGAGGGGTAAAAAATGAGAAAGAAAAGGGATAGCAAGCCTATTCGACCTTCAAACATCTAACGCGCTTGGCGAAAGGTAGAATGATTATTTCTATTGTACTTTTATTATACTATTCGGCCCGCGTATAAAACTATTGTATATATCGTTAATGAAGGTTTTATGTACCTCGGTAACAGTTTTATTTCCAGTTTAACAAGTCATGACAATCGGTGGAGTCGTTAAGGAGTTAAAGCATAACAAGCACATCACACTCGCATTCATAATAATATTCGTATTGTGTACTTTCACAGTGAATCTGGACATTCAGCCGGCGGCGGTAACCGCTTCATTGCGTTACCATGTTTATTGCAGGCTCCTTATTCGTTTAGACAGGAAAGAAGGAACGAAAAGTATGAGAAATGTGATACTTCACTTATCAGAAAACGACGACGTACGACTGCAATCTGTGAGGTATGCATCTTTGGACCGGTTCATTTTTGTTACGGCTTCAACTGCTGCGGACGCACCAATATTTTGGGCACTGTTTTAAGACTTACTCGTATCAAAAAGTAATACATAAATCTAATCATCTTAAGTATAAGAGTAGGTTAAATTGGACAAATAATATATTCCATCTGTAAAAATCTCCAGAGGTTTGTAGATTTCCATAGATATTCCGTGCGCCGTGCCAAAATGTCTATCTCACTAATACCCGTACCTGGGAGCTAATCAACAGATATTAATTATTCCGGCCACGTCCGCGCCCGCCGAGGTCCGTTTAACGATGTCCCGGCTACACGATGTAATGCCACATAACGGGACATCATGACTTTTATCGCTTACGATTTGGTCTTTATGAAACATGGAGTTACAGTGGCACGTACAAAAATGGTTTATTAAATTCATTACGATTCTACATTTGCTGTAAACATACTGTACGGCACGGAAGTTGGTTGCCGTCTGATTGCTCACTGATTCTATAGTATATCTGTGAAATATCTAATAAAATAACAACACATAAGTGGGACAATGCATTTAATATTTTATAGGGTCAGCGGAAAAACGTACAACAAGTTACCTAATATTATCAGCTTCGTTACCAATCGTTTTCCGTATCCCTCTAGAGTGGGCAGCCTTTAAGTAGGAAAGGAAGGATGCGACTGAAGGTGGAAGAGATATATGGAAGTGATTTAAAGGGTTTGGAGCCTAACTCATTATACTACAAGCAGAGTTTTAGGGTATTTTAAGTGATCTCAACCCATAGACATACTGCTTCAAGCTAGTGAGTTGTAGATTCGTTACCTACTTTTAGTAAATTGAGGAGGAGATTAACATAAAAATGATATTTCCCATTCCTTTCCATTCCCTCCTCTGTCAAATCCTCTACATCATCCCATACTTTCCATATTATTAAAGGATAGGAAGCCTCCGGCACATCATTCAGACGAAACGCAGAATAATTCTACTTCAGGGCTGTCTTCTGTGAGGTCGTGGTATTTCACTGCCAAACCGTCTGATCAAACCGGCTCATTAACAGCTACTGCAGCTATGCAAGGCAAAGGCTTATGAAAACTTCGGTGAGAAATGTGTTCAGTTAATTTTTTATATTGAATTAACTAGCGCTTGACCACTAGTTTTGTATTAACAGCCTATTTACTCTTCACTTGATGGCACCCACCTCATAATTGGAATTGGATTCGAAACACTGACGCTGGCAATTTGTTCCAATCCTTTTCCATGCGCACGATGAACGAATATGTTAAATAAGTCGATGTAAAATTTCGGTTAAAAATTTCTTAACATAAATATTTAAATGTAGATGTCGCTTAACAAAGCGTTCGATTATTTTCACCGAGTGGCGTTTAAAGCATGTGAAGTAGAACGACACTTGACAATGTTTGTGTTTCATTATGCTGCAGCGAGGGCAGTCTCACTCCGGTGTTACGAGTGTTGTGATCAGGTGTACCGGTTACTTAGCGACTGTTTACCCACCGGGAGCGCCCCGGGTCACTACACGGAATTGTGAGGGGTGCAATGGACACAAAAATATATGGAGTCGGCTTATTAATATTAATAGAGATAGATAAGAATAGAGTGTATTAGCCTTAAAGATACAGAGCTTCATCGGGATTGAGGTGGCAGTGCCTAACAAGGTTTCGATTTAGGCTGACTACTTTATAGCATCTTAGTCGCAATAACGTACAAAACAATCTTGATCAAACCGGAATCTTTATAACTTTCCCTAGTCTTCTCAGATAGAGTTAGTTTCCTTACAATATAAAAAAATACAGTAATTGTTCTAATATGTACGCCAATAAAAGGCATGTACAAATTACATTAAACGTAACGGATGATTTTGATAACATGTGGTTTAACTAAATTAATTAATATTATAATTATGATTCCTAAATAAACAGTGTTTCAATAAATAAAAATAATAATGTAAGGGTGATTCCATGAATTTCTTTGTTCAATTTGAGAAATTACGTACGTACGTCGAAGATTACCATGGCTCGCGGGCCGCGCGACCCGGAAGCTGCACTGTGCTAGGGCGGCGCCCGCCAACGGTTATTATCTGGCTGCAACGTCACTTCCGATCCTGCTCCCCCCTCCCGGGCACGTTGCGTACACCCCGTACTCCCCGCACACTCCTCGCACCACGCCACGTAGCCAGCGCGGCCGGCATTCACTACGTTTGAACTATTCCGAGCAAAACGACTTGGATTCTGGTGAACATTTCTCTATTTGTATTTCGAATTGTGTTTGTCCTGGGACTTGGAAAGAACGCAACAGCTAAATCTCTCCAGATATACATTTTGTTAAAATTCAATATAGGACTTTAAGAAATGTGTTATATAGTCTATGTTTAATTATATATCCAAGGCTAGTTAAATGTGATTGTTCAGTTTTAATGAGTTTGGTAGTTTAGCTGTCTTCTCTTGAAGACACCCAGATTCTGACAAATTATAAAACTTCTTTATTGTTCATATTGTAAAAAAACAAATTGATATGACAAATAATTTATGTGTAAAATTTGGCTATTACTTTATCCGTGTCCTTAAATTCATCGACTAAATAAATTTTCACGCACGCGTTCAGTTGCGTGTCAGCTCGCTTGGTGAACTAATTAATACATGAATATATAGTACAATACATTGTCTAAGGGAGTATAAAATCGTGTTCCCGTATTTGCTATGTGTTTTAACAAATATATGAACATATGTCTATGTATTGCGAGAAATAACGTGCCGGAATTTCGGTAAACCTCAGAATGTTGTTCATCTTCACATCTGTATTCCATTAGCAAATACGTTTACCTGCCATCAAATTTTCCAACTTATCTTGACCTCCACCCCCCTCTGTCTTCTTTGTGTAATTGGATGTGATAAGGGAGATGGTATGTATTATCAAGGTTCAAAATTAACTAGCCGATGTGTAAGACGTAACGAACGCTCGAGGCGCTATCATCCAGGTAACGAGCGGGAAATAGGGGTGTCGGAATAGTTAGGTGTTATATTTCGACATAAATCAACACTGAAATTAATTTAAACTAAATTTTGAGCAATAAAATCAATTTCTAATTTTACATTCTTTCAACTAAAGGGATAACTGTAAAGAGTAAATAATGTGTTTATGAAGTTACTTTGCAAAATGCTAATTAATAATAAGAACAGAAAAGATTTTCACCACCAAGAGTTAGCATGAATGACTCGTTATATCAACTCCCTGGTCTTTTCCCACTTTATGTGTGGTTGGCGCAACATGTTTTGGACAACATCGGTCTATCTTTCGTCATTACAGTCGTCACTATCTTCTTAATCATGTCACCTTTCACGCAATCCATGCATCTTCTTATACGACGAATATGTGGAGGACCATAGTCATATCCAAAAAACTTGTCACATGCAATCCTCCCCTGATAAAATGACCATATCATGAACGACTAGTTTATTTTTATGATACGCCCCGATTGGCACCCGCGTCTTTCAATTAACACTTCAAATATCCATCATAACACTACCTAATAGATAGATAATAAGTCCTAATTATATTACAGAATTAGATGTATGTTTTAAATTTCGTTTACTTGATATCAATACACAAAATGCACGAAATGATATCAATGAAAAGACGGAGAAGGCATGAAGACTTCTGTCATCCCTGATAATGAAAACAAGAAGGCGACGCCGTGTGATCTTGTTCGGATCGCGGGCACGAATTTCATAAGTGCTCGGTCGAGTTAATGGATGAAAACATTAACTCCTCTGGGCCTACGTACTTGCTAAAGCCGCTTCGCCTTCAGGGACCAGCGCATTTGCATATGTGACTTGTAATAACGTACCTGTCAAGATTGTTAATATAGACCACAATGTGTGAAATGAATTATTGACCAATACGAATATTTTGCTATATAATTTAGCTGTTGTCGTTTTTTTTAAACGTTGTCAATACTGTATAGGTTTTGGCTACAGTTTTTACGGCCTGACGCCAACCATCCTCGGGAATCATACCTACCTATATTTTTATAAGTTTATACGTAAAACAGAATATGAGAGTTCGATTTACGGTCCATATGAACTTGACCTATAGAGTCGCCTGCAGCGAGTTACGCAGCGGTTCAACCTAATTTTGGTTTTCACTATTTTAATTATATTTGCCGTAGATTTCGGTCAGCAGCCCGCTTGTAAATTAAACTCATCAAATAACAAATGAGACTATCAATTTCTTATGCCATATCTACTACTAGTATGATTCCTTGGCATTATGAAACAAACTTTATTTTAAAATTGTTTTAATCAAAAGGGCAGGGTTCGTTGTGTTTAGGTTACATCCAGTATCAGCTATAAAGGATACACCCTGACCCTTTTAGACCCAACATCAAATATTTTATGAGGTACACAAATATTTCAGATATAAACTAATAGCAACCTAACTTTAACTTCAGGGATATAGTCCCGTCTCTACCACAGGATTCCGAAGGAAAAGGTTCCGAAAACGATAAGCAGTAAATGAACATACACAACAGTAATAATGACTATGTTTTGATTATTTAATTATTTATTAATGCTACAATAATAGGTAATGGGCGTGCTCTGAATTAAAAAGGCGTTGTAAGGGAAAAGTGTAGCTCAAAAGGGGACGTTGTGACTAAAATTGAGAAAGGTATCACGATAAATTGAAATCCGTAATCTCTGCCTACCCCTATGTCTTACGTGCGTGTGTGCATGTTTATTGTTTAGTATGTTCTAATTGTCATAAAAATATCCGCCAAAACATAGTTTACGAAATTTACTAGATCAATCTGAATCCGCTTGAATTCACTCGACTTTTTATAGCCGTCATTGAGATACGACTCCTTCGGGATACGCCAACTTCATTATTATTCACCGGTTTCCCTCATGAGTAGGAACATCCCGCATGGCAATAATAAAGTTAGGAAACATTCGAGTGTACTCCGCGGTCATTTCGAGTGTGTATACTTTTCCCCTACGTGGCTTGTCATTGGTGATTTTTATTTTCTATTTCCCTTCATTTATGTATGCATGAATTTGAAAATATATCTAAATTATACAGCACGCCTTAGCAAACTAGAATATATACATAAAAAAAATTAGTCTATAGTATATATATGTCAAGTTTGTTTACTTATGTTTGTGATACATCTTAGAACAATAACAGTAACATATTTTGATGGTATTTAACCTTTATGAAAAAAGCCTAAAATGAAAAAATATATTAAAATAGCAATAAATAATTATCTTATTTTTTCCGTATTATAAAAATTCCGTAACCTTAAGAATAATGATGTCTGCGAACCTTAGGAAAATCTGACAGGGTTGAAAGGTCCTGGAATGGGATAAGGTAGTTCTGGATGAGGGGACCAGGGGCAGGGGACCGGTCTTTGTGGCGATCAATTGGCTTAAAAGAAGAACTAATTTTTAATTTATATAAAAAATATGTAGACGATAAAAAACTGACAATGAGTAATAAAAATAATTGCAGTTTAATATTTAGGATGTGCGTTGTAGTATGAGTGACAATTAGTTTCCAGTTGGAATAACGCAATGAATACAAAGATCGTCAAGTCAGACGAGGCGACGTTCTAATCACTCGAATGCTTGCTCAGAGCTCGACTGGAGGACGCATAAAGGGCCTTTGTGCAACTGGTAAGGCCCCTTGTGCCGTGTTCAAAGACCAGATTTGATTTCAATACATTGATTCAACGACCGGTTAATCACAGAGAACAATAGTGCATCTACTTACTTACTACGAAATCATGTGTGTCATATATTTTGTTAATGTTATATTATAAAGAGAAAACCTATACATATTTATAAGATAACCTTGATGCCACTCATATGTCACTCATATGTGTTTTTTACACAGTTTTATATTTTAGGTTTTTGTACAAAAATCCTTTTGATCTGTTTAAACTTCTAATCAGTTGAAACATCTCGCAGTGCTACCAAAACAACTATAAATTAAAATTTCAGCACGAAATAACGGACGACTAAAATTAAACCCCAGCTTTACATTTAGCAGATTGCTTGCGGAAATTAGTCGTGACATCAGTTTTACAAAATCGTATACGCGTCCCATCGACGCACTTGTTATGCAGACCACGTATATCTGTCGCTTTGGAAAAGAGCCGGATGTGTTTGCCTACCCCAATTTAATTTAGTCAACCTCTCTGCAATTAACTAAATAGATTGCGGATACCTAGGTGGAATTTGAATAAGTCCATTATGCAAATTATATAACGTTTTGATATCACTGCTACTAACTACCTCATTAGGTTTTGTTCCCTTTTATAAACGCACTAAATTCAACTACTTGTCATTTGGCCAACAAATTGTTCCTAATGTTTTATACTAGAGGTAAGTAAATGCGATAAAAAGGTAATGGAATGAGATATACAGGTAACAAAATAAACTAAAACAGGCTATCGCTGCTGACCTTGCTTTAGGTCCTTAGGATTAACGATCTATGTGAAATGCTTGAACTAAAATTAAAAAATAAATCATTTTGGGTTTATCTGGGTACTAAACTAAGAACCCACGTGGTAACAGATATTATAACCGCTGGCATAAGTAGCTACCAGTTCTCTTTATAGTTAAAACACAATTTTGTACACGTACAAAAACTTAAAAATTAACTACCAATAAAATATGAAATGAATTCAGTATGTGTTTCCTCCGAACAATAGAAACACCGAAGTTCTTAAGAAAAATAAGTTGACGTTAAGTATAACGTAGCACCAAACTTTTAATTTAACTTTTCGCTCGGTAGCTCGGTATGTAAGTGATGGATCGAGGTTGCAAGGCAACGTTGGACTTGCATTTCGCTTCACTATACATCCATTAGTTAAATAGGTTTTCCATCAAGATTAAGTTATCTCTACACCGATGTCAGATGTACTTGTTCCATGAATGAAATGAAATCCATCGAAGGATTAACTTGTGAGTAATCCATTTTCAATGTCTTATCTAATACAAGTTAGTAACAGCAATGTACCATGTTGTTAAATCAACTTTCAAGCTCTTTGGTAGTACCATAGAGTTTCCTCGAGGTCGCATTGGCTATGCGAATTAAACTAAATTATAAAAAACTTTGTGTGAAAAACAACGATATTTTGTACGATTTTTTATATTATATCATGGGTGAATAATATTTGAGAAATGAGTGGGAAAAAAATACATGTAGAAAAATGCAACAGTGTTTTTGATGTGCTAATGTAGTTATTGTTCCGACTTAAAGCACGTAACTAAACTGAGTGAGATGTGTTATAATAGAAAATATGTTTGTGGCAACCGTTGGCCAAATCAAAATTTTACAACAAATAAAGAAAGTAAAATAAAAGTAGAAATCTAAGATTATATAGCTGGTTACAAAAATATAAGTGAATAATAATTTATGACCGTGTTAGAATTTAACAGGGTATTCACCTGGATAACATCTAAAGTAAGGGTTTCTTCCACAAAAAGATATCGTTTATTGTAACGTAATTGCGTGTTACATATTATTAAAATTAATTAAAGAAATTTCGGAATATTTGTGAAAATTAAAACAAAAATCATTACCATTGAAGCCCTCGAGCGCCTAAACTAAACGATTTTGTATATAGGTTACTTGAGTCAAGTCGACGTACTATCGGCCATGGCATCTGTGGGAGTCCGCTGTACACGTTATTTCCGCTTATACCTTATATCTACAAAAACATGACACATTGAAATCTGAGTCACTATCATTTGATATCAAGAAAAATTATCAATATGACAAGTAGATTACATGCGAACTGAGCGCGGCGTCAACATTATTGTTCTATGCATTTGTCATTTCATTACTTTGTTTTTCGCGCAAGACAAGAGAGATCATTCATTCGTTTAATAAAAAAAGATATTGATACACTTTTTTAACATTTATTTCGTAACGAAAAACTAAACTTATTTGCGGCCGCAAGTCGCGAATGTGATAAGACATTTTGCCAATAGATATTTCAGATTAGATACGGGTACATTGTACGGGTTAGACGTACGTTTTCAATGTATTTATAACGCTTGCATCGATTTTTTTATCAGTTTAACCAAATCTTTGTTATAAAAGGGTGTTTTCAATATTGATAAAATATTATTTTTGCTTTTGTGGTGAAGGTACATCTATATTAACAAAATGCAGCCTGAAACTGAAAGTAAGGTTTTTTACAACTATTTTTAAAACCAAGCATTTACGTAATAGTTACATACGAAACAAATAAAGTTATGACTTAGTTCAATGACTTCAATCTTCCTACTGTTTTCCCTGTAACATTTTCATCGTCCAAGCTTTTCTAATTTTAAGGAATATATTTAGAATTTGTTAACATACATGTTATTTTTGAATTCAAAAATCTGTCTTTTACATTATTTTATATTTTCTTTAAGCGAAATAAAATACAATATTACATATGCATATGAATACAAAATGTAATAAATAATTAGAAATCAGTAATACGTGCCCTTTCTCGGAAATGGCAACTTTTATCTTATCTGAAGTAAAAGTGAATATTTATGAGAACCTGATATAAGAATATTACTTTTATGCTATGATTTTCTATTAAATAAATGTATATTTTAATGCAATTAAAGTATTACAAATTATTTAATTTAATTTTAATAAAAACACTATTATTCTTAACGTTGCCTCAAAATAAATAAGCATAGTGTAATTGTAACAATTGAAAATACGATTATATTTAAACTGGAATAACAAAAACATCATTTGTCACATTGATAATGTACAAACGTCAGTTTTACTTCAAATATAAATATGAAATTATGACATAATATCGCGAGTGATTCGTGAATATTATAGTTTTTAGGTTTTATTTTATTATCTTATACATGTGTTGTTTATAATCTGATTTAAATAAAACTATCGTGCTTATCAAGATTATTAAAGGGCATTAGGTACTTTATTGTAATTTCATAGACAATTCTATCAATTATAGACGTTTGAATATTCAGTTTGCTTCAATTCTTACGCTTATTTATTTATTAGTTAGTTTAGTTAGTCATTCATTTTTGCATACTACTCAAGTTCAAAGTTTTACAGTTGTCGTAGTTTTGCCAGCACAATTTCTTTTGCTTCCGGTGCACAATAACATGCGACTTGCGTTCGATGGCGTTACATTGGGGTTCATGGACAGTGACCAATAAAATCGTCGTGTAATAATTTAGCGATTAGATAAGCGAACGAACATTAGCTTCGTCGATCGTGGTACAAACAGGATAACTTGCGAGGAGGTGAGACGGCAGGGGACTGGGACGTTGCGTTCCGCGCTAGTTCCATGTTATAATGCACGTGTTAATAAAATATGATTGATTCAAAGAATTTGCAGTCAAGATCAATACCATCGTTAAATAATGAATCTAACTAACTTCATTTTAAAAGTATTTTTTTTCTTTTCAGTGAAAGAGCGGGGTGCACCACCCCCTTATTCTGACCTCCCTCCTCATCCACAAGCAGTTCCATATCAACCAGTTCCCCCACAACCAGTTGTAGTAGGAACGGCCGTTCAATACCCCTCTACAACCGTAGTACCAGGGGTCACGACTACCGTGGTGATAGGTAACCAAATGGGTTCGGCGCCTACCGTTTATATTTGCAAATCATGCAACAATCAGATCATAACGAGGGTGGAAAGGAAGCCTTCACTAAGAACACATTTATTTGCCCTGTTATTGTGTATTGTAGGGTAAGTTAAGTTTTACTTAATTTTCCGATAATTTAAATATAATATGAGCATTGAAGCAAAACATCTTACTTAAAGTCTAAGATACGGCATAATAAATGTATACCCCCATCTGATTACAAACTAATTTGGGTTTTACGATTTAGCAGTATTGGCCCCAGATGTAGCCCGGCAACCCACTTGTGATTTATCAATGTACATATAGTCTAGGTCCTGATCAAATAACAGATGAGGGTATATATTTATTATGCCGTGTCTTTTGTGCGCTTAGTTTTAAATTATAGCCTTAAACTACTTGAAACTAAAACGAAACTGATCTTTTTGAAATGGATCATGTATAACGATTAAGAAAAAACCTTAAACCTACGTCTTTAATGGTTTTGTAAACAATATTTACGTTATGATTTTCGGCGCAGATTTGAACCTTGGCTGGCTTGAAAATCTATGAGTCTCAACTCTGATGGTTGGCTATAGTCGGTCTGTTTCTTTAACGGATTCAATGAAAAATGACAAAACAAAATTAACAGCACCTACGAAAATTTAAGACATTCGTTTAGTTATTACATACGTTATTACATATATTTGACTATACGCCGTCGGACTCTTATGAATGGAGGCCACGGTTGTGACGTCACGAATATTGATATTATTTGTGTATTTTTATTGATATAATAATTTTTAACCAACTTAAGAAAAGGCACACAATTCTGTATTTTTTGAGTTTGCCTCAGAACTTCGATATTTATGAATTGAATTTGTAATCGATAGTGTTTCTTTGCATATAGTTCCAATTAAAATTTTATTCCGATTCGATAAGTTGTTCCATGAGTACTCAGGATTTTCGCGATATAACTTGATTTCTTGTAAATTAGTATTAACTATTCTCGTATATATCTTTTCAGGTGCTGGCCATTTGTATGCCTGCCTTACTGCGTCGACTCGTGCAACAACGCGGACCATTTCTGCCCTAATTGTGACGCTTATATCGGATCTTACATCGGCTAACCAACTTGCAGTTATTATTTGTATTTGGACTTTATGATTATTTAATCTCAATGCAAATGGTTGTTTTAAACAATGTTTGAGTACTTAATGTGTTACTACATTAATGCTTTACAAAGCTAAAAGAGAATTAGTGATAAAATGAAAACATTTCAGGAACCCTTAGGTCTCCTAGTATAAGATTCATATGCTTGTATGATTCTGAAAATTAGGTAGATTTTAAGGTTAGGATTGGTTCTTATATCTGATTGTATCTAATATATTGTATTAAATAAGAAGAAAAAATCTGAAGATTTTTCTGTCAAAAGCATTTAGTGAACCAAATATCAATTCATGAAGCAATTAATACCGTTTACAATAGAAGATATCAGATTTTATAAATAATGTTATTGTAATTCTTTAAAATGTGCAATATTTATGTCGCAGACGGATTCTGATCGGTTTTGTAAAATTATAACTGTTGTAATGTTTATTATTGTGTGCATATGTTGTACTAAAATAATATGTATTCAAATTGTATTCCTATTGGAAAACGACTGAGATGTCTTTCTTGTTTTCATAAGTAAAACTAATTTATGTCAAAATTCATAATATTATTTTTCATGGTAGAAAATGTTCACCGTCCATGAGACCAAATGTATACACAAAATATTTCTATCCACTGGATTTGAGCAATCGTTTATTTTTGTTCAGTCAGTCCTGTATTTTGTACAAAATCTAGTCGCCAGTCTTTTACATTTTTGCCTCAAGGCTCAGTGTAAATTAATGAATCATATTTAGTCAGATATCCATGTCAACTATAAGAGGAATAATAAACTTCGTTTGTAAAATTCAAGTTAGATTTAATAAAAAATGATTGTACAGATGGGCTGTGTAAATAATAAAAAAATGATTTTGAATAACATGTTTTATTGGAAAAATATAATAAACTTAAAATGGCCGTTGCTGAAATTACAGATAATTATAAAACAGAGTGCTTAAAGCAATAAATTGTTTTTTTTGCTTTAAGCACTCTCTCGAAGCGCATTTTATTAAAAGTTTGTCATGACCATAACTTGTCATTGTTAATTTAAATTTCCATACTGTGTGTGATACATTCGTATTGAACATGTAATGATTCATGTTGAGTATCCATTAAAGATAAAGATATTAAATTCTCAGAACTAAATATTGAAAATATCTAATTACACGTAAGCTGTTTATCAGTGTGTAGATTAACAGACAGTCCATTTTAAATGTATTTAATTGTTTATTACTTTAGGCTATAGCTTGAACGATGAAAATATTCTGAAATGTTTTAATGGCAACGACGCGGGGTCATCGGATTTAAACTCACCACGGCTCTACACCACCTACCTCACGAAATAATACCTGACAGTAGTTCTGTGGGATTTCCAGAAAGTCCATTGAGAGGATTTTTAGGCAATATGGGTCCCATAATAGAATAGTTGAGGACGCAGCCGCCACACCAGATGTGTGGCTCCAACGATTTATTATATGTACTAGGCGACATAGCGAATATACTTGAAGAACTTATACGTATCGTACGTACGATCTTTATACGTATCTTATCTTTGTTTTTTTTAACCAGTGTTATTGATTCAGAAATATTTAGGCGGAGAACGTGAACGTAGTATTTTTTTACAACGTTGTGATTTTTCTGTGAGTTATTGTTGAATTTTGGTATAATGCAGTCAGATATCGGACGTAAGTACCTCAGGGTCACATTTTAGGACATGATAAAGTTTAAAGTTTTTGAAAATCACTACTCATATATCGATATTACGTAATTACAGAGGTAATTTCTTATTGTTGCCCTACGTCAATGGCTGTATAATAATTTTTATTTTTATTAATTAATTAATAAAAATTAAACATCTAGTTTTTTTGATGTCTTACTGTCGAAATTTTAAAACGAGAAATTTATTTGTATGTCATGTTCCGATTTGTTCGAAAAAAATAAATTATTTGTAATCAATTGATCTGCACATGCATGCACTGCATACATGGTTTTCCAATTATGTAGGATATTAAGTTTTATCGAAGATTATATTTGTGTGTTGAATGTCTCGCACGTCCTTTATCCCTCAAATATGTTACTTATATGTTAGTTATTTAGCCATAATACTTTGTTACAATGTATAATTGCGTGTAAAAATTTCAGCGAAAAATGAAACGGGAGCGTACAATGCTGGCGAAACATATCAAAACCCTACACCGCCTCCTCCGTATCCCGGGCCGACAATCGTAGTAGCCCCTTCTCGGCTTACTCCAGAGATTGCTGTAGTGCATGGTGCAACAGTGATCCGTCAGGGGCCAGCAGTACGTGCAGGTCTGCACACCGTGGTGGTCAGCCAACAGATGGGCTACCAACCAACACCCTACGTGTGCAAGTCCTGCAACCATCATATTGTTACTCGTGTAGAGCGTAGACCCAATACGCGAACCCACTTGTTTGCACTTTGTTTGTGCTTAATAGGGTAAAGGTTTTAATTCTTATTCAACTGTATTTAGACTTTGAACAGTACACTAAGCATGGCTTCAAATGAAAGAATTAGAATAGTGTCAAGGTTTTGACTTAAAACAGAATGGTCTGACTAGAATCTAAAATTGCATACCTTTGGATATATTGAAAGGATCAGTGAAGAAAGATTCATAAGGTTAACTAATACAAAAGTTAGTGGAGGTGTTAGAAGGGAACTTCCTGGACAAAGATTGGTGATATAATAAATAAAGTAACCGAGAAGCGTGAACACGTCAATATTTTGATCTAGAAGAACTGATGTAAGTGTGCCAAGTCAAATGATAATCCGTAATCACAATTTTACAGGTGCTGGCCATGTGTTTGTTTGCCGTATTGCGTGAACGCTTGCAACAACGCTGACCACTATTGTGCGAGCTGTGGAACGTATATTGGATCGTATCTGAGTTAATAGATACAAAAGATCGAGTGTGTGGGTGAGATAAAAAGGACTTAAGAAACCGTGCCAGTTAAGTAAGAATGTCCATGTTTGGGTTGGAGACGATGGCCACAACCTCTTTGTTTTTATAGTTGCGTTATTATATTTAAAAAAATGAATTCTTAAGCCGGAATTAAAACGAAATAAGGTTCATAGAGAATAATACTATTTAATCGTAATAAAACATAGAAAAGAAGTAGAAGAATCAGTTTTCTGGTTTCCATAGCACAAACACTGCTTAGTTTGGGATCAGATCGCCGTGTGTGAATGTCCTGGGACATTAGGTCTGTACAATGTGTAGGTATAGTAATATCGATGAATTTTAAATTGTTAATTATAATATTTTTATGCAAACCTAAATTTTTATGTAGTCTATGCCTATCCATTTTTTTGTATAAATTATCTATATATTTTTTTGTATAAAGTGTAATAATATATAACCCGAAACCCTTAGATTTAGTTAGAAGTTATCATCGCGGTATCTCCACATAATGTGGCAACTAAAACTTTTCCTATTATCTAAAATTTATATTACACTTTTAATAAAACTCGATGTTGCCGCTGTGTTTGAGTGAAATTCTGTAATTTCTTTATAAAGTGTTTTTATATGAATTGTTTCTATTGATTTTATCTTAAGTGACCACCACCACTATACATTTAGACCCCCATACGCGTTATGCGGTTATTCGTCTCGCGGTCAGCCTCAAGTCGCAGTCAAAATATGTATGGAAACAGTTTTCATTCGCACTACGATATGACAGCAGCCGATTATTTCGGCGGCTCATAGCGCTGCGGCTATACTGCGGCCAGACACACGGTTGCTATCATCGCGGATCGTGCTATTTGCGGTTGCTCGCGATAGATAGCGCACGATCTATTTGCTGTTGCGGTTAACTACAGCTCGGGCAACCGCAATGACAACGATAACTTGCGGCCAGTCGTACGGCTGGTCGTGTTCCGGCTAGCATCCACAACAATAGGATAACATTTCTTTAGGAAAGAATAAGATAGAGGATAAATAAGAAGAGAGCACATAACTCCTCAGACATAAAGCAGAGACACAAATGAGGTCGTGGGTCGGAGGTGGTCCCTGCTGCTGCAACAGCTTTTAAGTTCTAAGTTTAGTTGTTCCCTCAACTGATTTAACAATTTAAGTTGAAAACGACCTTAATTATATAATATTTCTTCACCAACCGATAATGTATTTGTTACTTATTATCGAAGTTGATTATTGACGATTTTCTACGGTCCGCAATTCGTCACAACTTTAACTTTGATTCGATTTTAGTATATTATATTATGTTACAGCCAAATGATATTCATTATTCATAACGTCTTAAACTTAGCAGTCTTGTTGAGGAATCACATTATCGGGAGATTAAATAGAACGGTTCACAACTTACCGGATCTATTAGTTAATAAACTTTTTATAAACACGACTTTACTTATGTTCGCGTTTTAATCCCACTCACCCTGAAAAAGGACCTCCGACAGGTACGCTTGTTGGCCTAAAATACCGAAAAAACGCGAACGTGAGTAAAGCCGTTTTATAAAAGTTTATTAATAATGTCTCACCATAGTTTTAATAATTCTATTGTCAAGTTTTATATTTTCAACGATAAATTATACTAAGACAATAGAGCGAGATAGAAATACGATGGAAAACCAACGACAATGTACTTGTTATCTTCGTGTCTTATCATCGTTTCAGTAATCCCTAGGCGGTGTTAGTTCAGAAACAATTTTATCGACTAACGGACTTACTGTGTGGGTGCTTTAAAAATTGTGAATTACATTTTAGTAAAAATAGTTGTTAAATGTTATGATGCAATCGAATACTGGATGTAAGTAAGCCTTAATGTCATGCTAAGTAATGTGTTATTATTATTTATGCGGATTATATGAGCGTAGTGTTTTGTTTACGTGTTGCTTAATGTCAGCTGACGTGAGCATACGTTCGCGTTAATTGTTGATAAGGTCGTCGACTATCGGCACTATGAAGAATTGGTTCGTTACCAACAAATGCGTATAAAAACTAAACACGCAACCTTGCGTTTGGTGACGGAGCTGTGCTTGTTATTTAATTTAAATAATTTTAAATCTACTATTTACGAAAAATAGTTATATTTCTAAGCTATATCAGCTCATATCGGAGTTATAATCTATGGGTATGCTAATTTATAAAGATGTTACAAATATGTTTCCTCTCATCTGAGATGAACCGAAGAAATGTGAAAACCTTTACGTCAAGGCAATTTTCCATCAGATCGCACTCGCTTGAGTTAGCACATTTGTTGCAAAACTACTGTTGCTGTTGGTTGTACTACTATTAAGCGTTTTGTAAGACCCAGTTATTTATTATTAAAAGCTTAATTAAATTTTTCAGCGAAGAATGAGACTGGTGTGTACAATGGGAGTGACACTTCTCAATATCCACCGACCGCTCCCCCGCCGTACCCCGGGCCACCGTACCCTGGTCAACCGTACGCTGGGCAACCGTACCCTGAGCCACCGCAGTCAGTACCGGCGCCATATCCCCACATGGTACAAGCACCGAATGTGGTCCATGTACAGCCTGTGATCCCGACTGCTATCCCAACCATAGTCGTGGCACATCGAGTGGGCCCCAATTCGATGGCCTTCGTGTGCAAATCGTGCAATCACCAGATTGTCACTCGTGTGGAACGCAACGCCTCTTTAAGAACTCACTTGGTTGCGCTATTCTTGTGCTTCCTCGGGTAATACTTAAAATTGGTTTTAGTTATAAGTGCTAGTTGATACAAGCATCAAACACTTTCGGCAGTACATTTTTGATAAGCGGTCGCATATTAAAAAAGTGTGAGGCATGACCTAGAACGATTTTTACAAATCATTAAAAGAATAATATAATGATGTGAAGGTGGATAAAATGAATGGGCCGCCTATAGGTCTATAGCGAGGAGCCAGAATGTTTTTTTTATAGTACTTGGTGGCAAACGAGCAAGCGGTTCACCCGATGTCAAGAGATCGCTACCCATAGACATCTGCAACTAAGTAATGAGTTGCAGATGCGTTGCCCACCTTTAATGGACAGAGGAGGGGACAAACAGAAAATGGTTATTTCCAATTTCTATACATCCCCTCCATCATCAAGTTTTCTTCCCCTTCCCATTCTTTCCTTATAAGAAAAGGATGGGAAGGGGGAGAGAACTAGGCCTCCGGCACCTCACTCATCAGACGAAACGCAGAATACTCTACGTCACGCCTGTTTTCTGTGAGGTCGTGAGGTATTTCACCGGTCGGCCCGCCAACAAATGTTGTTAAAAAGCGCAACTGTTGGTAAAAGGCGCAACGTGTGGAAAAAACGAACGTTGTAACAAAAATGGAGAATGGTTTTCAATGGTCGTTCGGGAATGAGGAAAAGGGGACTGAAAAGGCAGATGAACGTGTGTCCCACTAAGATATGTCATATAAAGAGTAACAGACGAGTATGTATGGGAAGCTAAAGAGATGTGTATAAGCACACCAAAAGAAGAGAAGAGAAGAGCCTCCTTGCCGGCCCACCCGAGCTATTCTATTTATTATTTTATTGCTATTTTTTATTTATTTTTGCTATTTTCGGCTACGCCAGGTCAGCGTCATCTCCGAGCGGGATCGAGCGAGCGTATATCGAAGTAGTTATTCCTGTGAAAAACGTCTGTTCAATTTCAATAAGGAGGATTTTAAGTTATTAACGTAATTATTTTTCAGATGTTGGCCGTTTGCCTGTTTGCCGTATTGCATCGATTCCTGCAACAATGCAGATCACTATTGTACGAATTGCGGCGCCTACATTGGATCGTATACAGGCTAAACTAAAAGATAAACAACAAGAAATGTAATTAATTACGAATTATAATAATATTGTGTGTGTTAAGTATTTCACTTGCAAATTAATAAGAATGTACATTTTTTTAAATTGTGTTTAGAGATAATGTGTATGTGCTATAAATATAAAAACTTACAAATATATATTTATTTACTATCATTTTAAAACATCAATTATATAATACAAGATTTTATAAATAGAGGCGAACGTTACATCCCTTTATTTACAAAAATTACCATTTATGGATTCAAACAAAATAATTTACTTAGAATTCTTTATATCGTTTTTAAATAAAAAAATAGCCCACCTTTAATTTCTACTGCTTCAAAGGTTATAAATAGTAATGAATGGACAGAAAATTATCAGAGGAGGAGTTAAAAAAGACGATGCTATCATGACGAAAGACGAAGAAAGACATGATCTTCATTCATAGTCAGAACTAAGTTATGAAAAATGAACGTGTAAGGACCGATTCCTAGAAGGCTATGCAAGGCCTCAATTTAATCTGAACTTTGGAAGTAGAAGGAAATTATGCTTAAATGTTTAACACACATAACAGTGAAACTAATATAAGCATGCTAAAAACCGTTGAGGCGCTTTTTAGTGTCCACAGTAGATCTTTTGTGGTACTTTTAAGAACGCAAGCCGTAGGACGCAATTCCCGTCATATTATCGTAGGAATTTTATTGTAATATTAAATTAAATTAAAATGAATTTATGTGTATAAGATATTCCTTACATAGATTAAATAATGTCAAATATATCTATTAAACGTACTTTCAATTGGTGCTCTAAAATTATGCGCCTACAAAAAATATCTGCAAATTTCAATTATGTAAAAGATTGCGTGAGAAAACTACTAGGTTCATTAAATAAATTATGTTTTTATTTTATGCATGATAATAGATTATTAATTGAAATAACCATTGCTCAAAGAAAGAAAATACAGATTAAGTTCATTTAGACTTCTAAGCTGTAGTCTAATAAACTAAACTTCTTTTTTAATTGAACGTGGCTTGTTCCTAAATCTATACAATGGACGTCAAATTGAACTCGAGTCTGACATTCCGTTGTTCGTCATCATCAACTTGGCCCTAGAATCGCCAATGGCGAGCTATGCAGTCAACGTAATTTGGTTTTTACGATAAAACAGTGTGGGTCCCAGATTTAACTCTCCAACCCACTGGTGATTAATCAATGTACATTATTATAATCTGATATATAATCTAGGTCCTGATAACAAATGAGGGTGTGAATTGCTTATGCAGTATCTTCGACTAATATTTGGTCAAAAATACCGCCTTTCGTCCGGTGAATTAGATGCAACAGGTCCAATTCTCTCGTCTTTCAAATGAATGAGCTGGTATCGGAAACGAAATTCGTTCTAAGTATGCGAAACGTTTATATCAATGTCAACAAAAAAACCTAAGCTAAAGCGACTCTAGTACCAACTGTAAGTCAATTATTTAGTCGAGACTTTACACACGGATAAACACGCCATCTTTGGAGGCTGTGTAACAAATTACGCGCTATTCAAAGTTCTTCCTGTATTTATTGTAGAGGAAGAACAATTGAATCTTTTTACTTGTTCAAGGATGGTTGTTATGTTTTAAGTCTTCGTTACTTCAACTGCCATTAGACTACAGGACTTGAGTGTATAAACAAAGGCAGCCCACATCGGTTTTGCTACGTTTGTGTGCGCCTTAGATCAGATATCAGTCTTCTGTACAGGTCATGGTGGTTCCATAGATGTATTCGGTCTGAGATTATCGTGTGCATCTCCGTAGTCGATCCGTGTCTCGATAACTTGTCGTGTTATTTGTACAGGGCGGCTAGATTACGGATGGATATATTTTTTATGACCAAAATGTATTTTTTTGCACGCTTTCTATTGATATTAGTTTGTCCTATAATTTTGATAATCTAACCAGGTGCAACTACAGAATAACATTTTCTGCCTGTGAACAATCGTCCACTGTTGAACGAAGTCCCACATTGATCGTCACAAAGATCGGTCCCCTGCCGCCCTCAACCGGTGGACTCAGCGTGGCGATTGACCTCCATATGATGGTAACAAAACAATAACATTAAGTACATTAAATACGATTGATAAAGGACAATAACACTTCCTAAAATATAATCTAATCTATTATACTGGGAACTACTCCTATTAGATATGTTTATTAATACAGTATCGATTTTGTTATCATTCAAATACAACGACAGATATTTGCGTGATTTCCTTATCATATAAGTAAAAAAAAATATATTTTTTACAACACTGAACGTTTTATATCCGCTGGGAATCGAATCCGCAACCGTCGGCCACAAGTCCACCTATCATATCACATACAAGCTCTTATACCAACTACATGAAGTTATTCTTTTTTTCCACGATATTTGTAATGTTTATAGCATTATAGAATTATGCATAATGACTTTTTTTTTGGATAGAATTAAATATAAAATTATTTAAAAATCATGAGACATTTTTAATAAAGTAATTAAATAACGGCCGAACTCACGAGTAGTCTGGTGTACCATATGTACCGACTAGTTTCGATCCCGTCAGGGGCCCTTCCTCATGGTACTCACCCGGGAGTGGGATTAGTTCACGGCCACGGCCCGTTTCGCAGTGATGCCGTTATATAATTAGTTTATTACAATGAAATACCTACGTATTTGGAAGCTGTCAGCAGCCGCGATGAATAAAACAGAGTATAACGAATCCCGCACTTCTTGTAATGATTAATGCTGAACGAAAACCAATCGAATTAAATATTAAGGAAACATCTTGACCAATTTTTTACCGCTTTATAGAAGGGGATACACGATAGATCACCAGTTCTAAATATATTATAGAACGTACTCCATTTTCATGTTAAGGCGAATAATTATCGATATGGACTCTAAGTACAAAATACAGAAACATGTTTATTTGAAATGAAAGCGGAAATTAAGAAGAAAGCAGCCAAAATCTATCACGGTATGGATTACGATCGTATTGCGCCGACCCCCATAAGTAGGAAGGGGGGAGGGAGGAAAAAATAGAAGAAATTAGATTGTATTATTAAAAGTCTAAATGATACACAAAATATTTTTATTAATAAATATGTTATTAAAAGATTGTGATTGTAGAAAAAAAAAGAAAAACTTTACTATCATTTATATATTTTAATAAAATTCATAATCTGTTCACACTTTCAGATACAACCCTACAAATACCACAATAAATGACATGACTATTGCATTATCTTATGAACATTATTGTACAATCTCGCGAACTTACAATATGTAGGTCTAGCTACATAAATACTTCTCAAGATTATAAATATGTAGTATCTGTTGATAGTTAATTCAGGTATTTGTTAGGAAATCTTACCTCGAACAACAACGAACAAGAAAAATCAAATATTATAAAAATGATTAATAGTAAAAAAAACAAAAAACTTTTGAAGAACTAAAAAAATACATAGATATGGGTGTGTATGGCACATCCTCGGTATAAAAAAAATTTAAATAGATCGCCATCTGTTGATAAAGAGACGCATTTTGTTTATTTTTATAAAAAAGTTTTTTTTTGTACACTGTATATAAAAATTGTTCAAAGTTTATCAAAAACGCTACATTTATTATCTAGTTAATAATACATTATAGCTGCATAATAAGTTACTGGAAAGCTTAAGATAAAATCCTCTAGATTAGTAAAAGCATAAATAACATTATTGATAGTTGATCTTATAATTCACTATTAAATGCCAAAACAAATTGGACACAGCTATCTTTATTTATACTTAGCCCATTAGATATGTAAGCTTAGATGGGCGACGCGATTAAATATTGAATTACACCAACTTTATCATTGTTGATAAGTTCCTAGATAAGAGTTGCAGTTAGGACAGTAGTGGTCGGCATTCTGGCAGCTGTTCATACAGTAAGGTACACAAACGCAAGGCCAGCATCTGGAAAGAAAACCGTTCTTTTCATTTCTAAGTTTCATTCGATTTTTAATTCATCGTCATTAGTATTGTCAGGCAGTGGACTGTTGGACTCCCGCAATCTTGAGCAGATTGCCGGTGTGTCTTGTCGTCTACATTGTGCAATTCGTGGCTGGCAATCCTAACCTCTTTGACTCAATCGGACATCCGTCCAGCGAGGAATGCCTTTTTCTCCTCGCCACATAAACAATTTATCTTCATCACATAATTTTAGATACAATTTCGCAAAGAGACTTCGAGCATTGTTCACTCCGTTGTCCATTGTGTTGATACACACAAACATACACCTATGTACTTAAAGTTGAATTTGAATTGAAGCTCGACCTTGGTATTAATCGATTTTTTTATTCTAAAAATCCTTACAACGTTTTTGATTCAGAGAGTGATAGCAACGGACGATACGATCATCGATTAATACACTTGTCACCATACAATAATAGTTCTTAATGCACCGTTCAGAAGGCTTAGATTTGTAATTTTAATACTCACAGAAACAAGCATAGGACTAGAGCTATTATGTGTGTTTTTGTTGTGGCTTTGCGCTCGACCCTCGAAACTATGGCGGCCCCGCACGACGAACACGTCAGCCGGGTGGGGTCAGGTCCCACTGGTGCGATATTCATACTGACACTGAAATAATATATATAAAAATCCACATCATTACTTAGTACACATTTTAATTATTCGCAGGAATCAGACTTCTGGACTCAGGTATACATGTGCGGGTATAGAGGCCTATGGCTAACTTAAGCTCCCTCCCTATTCATCAGAATTCTTCTGTGACAAATTTTAAAGTGTTCTTGATAATTGTTATTCAAATCAGAGCAGTGGTTGTGCCATCAGTAATTAATTACGTGTTGTATAAATCGTTTCATACATTAAAGAATACTTGCGTAAAGGAGAGGTATTTATACTTTTGTGTTGGCTGAAGAATGTTGCGGCTCATCCCTCCTCAACCTCTTCCTCCTCTCCTACTCAATATCTACTATTCTTTCTTTTCCGTTTTATGATGGATGCGCTGTACGCCTCTTTGTAGGTAACATCCGCAACAAACAGATTCCGTAACGTATATTACGTATACTGTTTGGATACGGATCTTGATTAGGAGCGGTAGTAAAATAACATCGGGCTAACCGTTTGCACGTTTGCTTCTTAAGGAATCTTGCAGGGAATAATGACTGAAATAAAGTTCTCTCCTATCGCTTTAGCAGGTCGTTTTCTTAATGACAAATGCACAGTATATCTATGACAATATCCTAGTATTACGAGAGTGACGAATACTTTAAATGGTATGGTTTATAATTTCAAAAAAAGGCAAAATTTTTACACAATACTCCTTATTCACAGACATAAAACGCGCCTTGTTTCAAACATACTTAGCGTCTCCGAAGGAACTACCTACAAGCACCAAAATAAAATTCTAAATGTTTTTACAGAGTTGATAAAAGTTATATTTATATAGTCTGATAATCATAACCTACATGCAAAAATTACCTTTCAAATAAATCTGATTTTGATTACATAAAAGAACAAAAAACACGTTTTTATTCTAATTCACACGCCACATACCATGTCTATCAAATGAACGGCCTTGAAAAATTATAAATATACACCTAACCTAACCAAGGCTACTCCCAAATCCACTTATTTCGTCATGGGAATTATCTGAAACATATTATACATCGGTACATAGTAACATAAATTGCATTATAAAGCAATACAAATAAAATAAACATTACTAAGGTATCATTTGTACTGAATTAGATAACAACAAAAGTATGTTATAGCAGAGAGGTTATAATTCTGTTTAAGATTACTACAAATATTTAACGTGCAATTTAAACATGGAAGAAATTTGATACATACCTACTTCACACACGCTAAGAATAATATATAATATACATTTAGTGCAAAACAAGATACACAGAAATATAGAAACTAACCTGTTTGTAATGGAAACAATTTAAAAAGTGAAAATGTCGTTTTCTCTCGTACCGGCCCCTTGGCAACCAGACCACAGCGCTGTTCGCAGGCGACTGCGCGCGCTGTGCGGCGGATGTTTGTTACTTTAGCAAGGCTTCGCAGCTAAAATGACTCATTTACTCAATCCAGATAAGAAATAAACATAATTGATAAAATGATTATTAGAAGCATGCTTATAATTTTAAATATATTTCTTTTAAAGGAAATTGACGTTTTATTACTATAAAAAGCCTTTTATTTAGTCGATAGCCTTTCGTTTATACTGCTATCTGTCAGATATTGACGTAAACAATCAACGCAACAAGTATTATTACAGTTTCCCTTGCATCAATAATACGTACGTATTCACCGTTACAAAGATAGTGTGATAGTGCTTGCAATGCACAGACATGCAGTAATCGTACAAGTTAATAAATTAGTAACACTTAGTTAGTTAGACTTAAGTAATGAGAAATTATTTTTGAATTGAAACTTCTTTTAGCACGGTAAGGAAAAAAATCATTACGCGTCAAGCGTTAGACGAGTAAATATATAGTGTTTATACTACGGTTCTTAACATACATAGTTTATGACCAAAATAATAATACTTTTTTGTAAATGTATACATATATTTATTATTTATTGAAAACTAAATCTTTATTCTTGATGACAATTTATCCATTCAATTTTTTTAGACGATAATGATAATTATAAAAGTGTTATTTATATATTATATTAAATTAACGCGTGTACATACATATATATTCACTTCTGTAAGTTTACTGACCGACTTATATAATCCCTTGTATATTTTTCACAATTCAAACATGTAGCTAAGCGCCTTGTCAATTTTCATAGCAATTAAACTGATCGGTAACTTTGACTTCATATCTAATGTAACACATTTTTAGTACCTATTATTTAGACTTAATAAAAGAACTCTGACAACACTCACAAAGGGGAAGTACCACCTTTTGTAATTGTTCTAAAAGTTATCTGATTTAGTCATAAAAAATTATAAAGTAATCAAATGCATATAGACATATCAGGGTCTATCTTTATCTGATACAATACAATTACCTATATCGAAAAGTTGATTATATTTAATATTTATAAGTGCCAAGATAAGGACTGCAGTTGAGACTATAGTGTAGTGAATACCAGTAAGGTATGCGAGCTAGGCTCATTTTTATATGGCTCTATAGCCAGCGCCTGAAAGAAAAATGATACAAGATTGTTTAGCAAATCATCATCACTTTAATTAACTGTATTTGATTCTGTTTATTCTAAGAATTATTGGTTGAGATTTTGATATCAATTGATCTTACATTATTGTTTTCGTATTGTACACGTAACACGATATGAGCAACATACCCGCGTCGTTGCCACAATCAAGAAATGTTTTAAATCAATAAGATTGGATAAGATATAATCATAATACTCGCATTCTTGATGTGGCTATTCTTGATTCTGACATCACCGGGTTACTCAGTATTTAAAGGATCAATTTATAGGGTCATGAAGATATTATTTTGGTTGGTGTTGAGATATTTTTTGTGGGATCGTGTAGTGTTGTCGTGTCCCGTTTTAATTGAATTTTATACCTTTATAAATTGGCATACTATTGTCTTGAGATTACATAATATCACTATGGGAACCTAACCTAATCCAGAACGAAGAAGTAGCCGATATAGCTCAAGGACAGAACGCTGTAGTGGCAATGGTTTGCCCACTTGTGTTTATTTCCAGACGTCAATGAGAATATCTCAATGGGATAGTGAGTCACAGTGATTAATTTTCAGCTTTTTGAAATGAATAGTCAATAGTTCATAAACAAAACAAATATATATATGCAAAGATGTATTGTTTTGAAGTAAGACTTCTTACGGCACTTTAGGCAACAGTTTTGTTACACAATACGTTACTTTGCTTTTCGCGTTACACAATTTCTTCTGGTATTCAATTTTCAATGTTATTGTTAAGATACAAGGGTTTATTTTTGGGGTGAGTAGGTGAGTGGGGGGTAGTGGGATTGAACTGGTTATTATGAAATATAAGAAGATGACTTGATAAGACACATACAGAAAATATACGTCTTTAGATAAATGTTTAATTGTAAGTAATGAATCATTACTCATTTATGACTCGTTGGCATTTAATGCACGGATATTCCGTGGAATATAAGTGTTTGTACTTCGGCGTTTCGTCTCGTTAGTGAGGTGACCATAGGTCTACGTTCCAGTTCTCTTTTTCTCCCCTGCCTCCTTTTCTGACTAGTATCATCTGCAACTATTTATTGGTCAATGATCAAATAAGGGTTATTCTTTAAAAAAATAGGGCAAATCAAGAAAGTCCAATAAATAACAATTAAACAGTTTATATAAACAATTGTTTTTCAAAAAGTTACTCTCTTAAGATAAAATTAGAATTAAAAAAAACATAATGTAAAGTGATATCGCGAAAGTTGTTTTGCTTTGTACCAATGATATTTCATACTATAGATATGTTATATTCACTTAAAAACGCCGGTCACAATTGTTCTAAGGACAGTGACAACATTCACACAATGGTGTAAAAAGGATAGCATAATTTAAATACTAAGAAAAAAGAGGACAGCTTTATGTCACTTAGGCGTAAATGTAAATCGCATCCACGCATGACGAAAAAGCGTCCTAATTAGGATATTTTCGAGTCTTCGCTTTTCGACTGTTAATGGCACGTCTGCTACTTTTTATATTATAAAATGATTATTCTGTACAAAATTTTATTTATCTATGCGTCACTGTTTGAGCTATCGAGCGGAAGCCACATTCTGATATTACAATAATGTGAACAAAAGATTTTCTACTGACGAGTAATATTACAGTCTTCAAATTAATGATATTGGCCTTTAATATTACGCTATTAGAAAGTACATACAAGATCGCTCATACAACCACTAAAACTCATTGTTCTCTTTGACTCATCAGGTCTCTTAGGAAAGTAGCTGTAACATTCATTTGCAAACACATAAATTTCCCAAAGATCTCCACACCGATTTATGAAACATCAAAATACGAACAAAACAGATGTTAAGCCAACAAAACAATATGGCGATAAATTTTGTAAGCGATGAAAATGCTTTTACTGCCTGCACACGCAGTTCAAGACCCCATAAAGATCAACGAAGGTGCGGAGCGCTTGCGATAGATGCCACGTCAGCGGAATAAAAATGAGAGGGTGGTGTAAACAAACCTCCTAAACTCACCCACCTCAGACTTATGGTATAGGTAATGAACGGTGCCTTTTACAATATAGTTACCAATGACAAAGTAACTGTCACGTTGGGCCAAATAACATAGTCTGAAAAGTAAGGCATCTATTTTTAACACGCATTAGCTTGATCTATACGTATGTATCTATCAAGGTAACGGAATATTTCCTCGTATGTTTTATGGTTCGAATAACCAGAGTGTAGGGAAAATTAAATAAATTTGAGATTAATAACAATGCCATCTAGTTAAAAATAGTAAGAGGTAAAACACTTACCACTTAAGTTAAACGGCTTTTTGCGTTATTTTGTTTTAGAAGTTTAATTTGTTACCTCTGATCACCCATTATTAGAGGACCTGGTATGTCAATTTTATAGAGTGATGTACCAAATTAACACACCGGCCTATTATAGGTACATCACTGTTGGACGCTTTAAGAAGCTGAACGGTGCATGACAGTCGCTCTACTTTATAACCTAATTGATATAAAATATTCGCATCACTTAAATCGCGAAACATAAATGTCAGCATACACGGTACATGCAAACGCTTGGCTTTTCCAGCGTTAATTGATTGCTTTCAATAAAATGAACCCGTTCGTATTCATTTGAAGTACTAAGGGATTTTTTATATACTGCTTTCAACAATTTCCCTCAAAATACAGGATATATATATTTTTTATTATTCTACGATATTTTTGTACAAAATTGTAATACATAATTTTTAAGGAATGAGGTAGCAAGTCGATATGTGTCCACAATTCCAGACCAACGATTTAAAAATGCGACAGTGAATGACCATGTCGTCAACCACTTGGTAAAAGTGCGGTGACAGACGGACGTATAGCGGAGTTTTAGTGATAGGGTCGCGTTTAACTTTTGAGTACGGAATCCTAAAAAAGCAAGTACAGCCTAGGTTGCTCACTAATAGAGCACTTTTCTACTTCTAAAAGATTTTTTTTAATTAGTTCAGAACTCTAAGTGTATATCAACAGTCATTTTTTAATTTAATTTTTATAATGACTCCTTCAAAGTTGCTGGAGACAAGTAGCAGGGGACTGAACTTTGTGGCGTTCAATGGGAAAGGAGTTTCGTTATCGGACGACACGACAGACCGCCAGGTACCATCCACACCCCCTGGATGGCTGGAATTCCTCAAAAGTGCAGTTCTCTCGATATTTGTCATGCAGAGCCGCGTTGTAGAACGGTCTCTCCTCAACGGTATTTCCAAACCAGTATGGCTTAGGATTCTTCAAGAAGCGAGTCTATCGATTGCTCCAAGACCGGCCACACATCTGCAGTTCCTATGGTGTTGCGGTTGTCCATGGGCGTCGTTGATCACCTCCGTGTTCCCGCTGCTCGTTGTCCTCCTTCTCTTATAAAAAAATAAATATTAGCATAGATCGAGCCTATCAAATTATTTTGTAGTAATACTACAATTATAGAGATGTTAAAACATTTCCTATGAATACCGTGTACAGGAAGATATTTATAGAAGAGCTCTCCTCCACTGTATTTACACGCTTCGAAGCTATTTGTTCGCGTACCCTAAACTAATCTGAACGTTGGCTGTAAAGTGTAAGCAACGTATCTTCACACTATATTGTCTGCTTGAAGATAACAAAGCAGCAATATTAAAATGTATTTAAACTTAATGCTCAGTATAGTTATAAATATAATCGTTTAATAATTAATCTTTAGTTTAGAAGTTCGAGGAATTAATTTGTATTAACACAGCTGCCCTTATCAATCAGAGAACGAATGAGAATATTATTGGGACGTCGCGGCTTCTTCATGAGTAGATATTACGAGTATAAAACTACGCTGAAAATACGACGGCATTTTTATCTGCCTTATGCTGTATAACGTCTTCTTGGATATGGACTGGATTTCTGGTAATTGTGTTTTTCGGACACTGATACGTAACAGTTCTTATAAATTGTATTATATATTTTCACGATGACAAGCTCAACCCCTTCATGTTTAGTAAAAGCGCTGGTTTTCCTATCTAACACGATAGGGTTTAATGGACAAGAGAGATTTTTTTACGTAATTGACTTCCTTCTCAAGTGTGTAGCTTTTTCAAGGAAAATAAATTTAACAAGCAGGCAAAAAATATGAGAAATATTTTACCTAAATATATAACGTGAAGGCAGTATCATTGAGGTAGGCCATACAATAAACCGTTCGGGTCACTTCCGCACATAAACTTTCAGTCACGCTCCGCGACGCCATAGTCGTCAGACAGTAGGTAGTGTGCAAGTCTTAGAGCTTATTATTATCATCGCTTTTTTTACAACAATATGGGGACATCACCCTTCTTCTAGGGGGGCTTGTTTTCTTGCATAAGAATAAGGCAAACGGTCAAGTGATTGAGGTAATATTAAGAGACCATTTGATACAATCAAAAGACTTATTATTTGTGACTGGTTTCTCACTGTTCGCCTTCAGGAGACATATACAGCTATAGCTAGCCAGGTTTAAGGTAGCAGAGCGCAGAAGGCGCTTACTCTAAAACTAAGCTCGAGGACTCTCGAGGATTGGGGCAATAACTGTATTTATATTCTCGAAAATGTACAAATAGGTTAAATAATTATATTTCTATAGATCAGTGCATGTATGAGTTTATACACGCTGAGTATAACCCTATCTATATTACATTTTTCAATTAAACTCAAATGAGAGATAGGGTTGGCTTATTGTACTAATCGATCTACTTAAAATAAAATTGAGTTCAGTTTACCGTTTGAAATTTGATAATATGTGGCAAATAATTTTTATTAGTAAACCCTTCGCATTGTTTGGGGTTGACCCTTGTCCACGGTCGTTTCAGGCGTGGATCGCATTGGGTCAAAATTATGTACATTTTCCATTCTGGATTTTTATGGTATAAAATAAATATGCACTAATGCCCGTAACCCAGAGGGGTAGGCAGAGATGATGGATTTCCATTTGGCGCGATCTTGGCATACCTCTCTCGTTTCTTCTACTACATCCATACATCTACGCATACATGCTCGTCGATTACGGGTACTCCTTATATCACCCTTCTTTAGTATTTCACCAATCTGGTCGATATAAGTTCTCCTTGGGCGTCTCCTGCCAACGATGCCACTCATTTTCTCTTACTCTCTCTTCATTCATCCTTTCAGCATGCACGAACCACCGAAGCATACCTTTCTCAATTCTAGTCACAACATCCACTTTTAAGCATCACTCTTCTCTTATAACTCTATTTTTAATCCTGTCATTTAATGTCACGTCTAACATACTTCTTAAGGATTGTATCTCGACTGCGTTAACTCTACTAGCATGCTTTTCCTGCCAAATCCAGCACTCTTTTTACATCCAAACATTAATATGGGGACTAGTACAGCATTGTGTATTTCCAGGCGAGCCTTCGTAGACACATTCTGATTCCTCACTACTGTACTTATAGCCTCATTCATTTTATTTCCCGCATTCACTCGTCGTTCAACATCTTTAACGTGTCTACCTTCTCTACTAAACATACATCCTAAATACACAATTTCTTCCACCTGTTCAATCTCTTCGCCGTTAAGGCTTATATCAATAACTGTCTTACTTTGTTCTTTTTCTAACACCATAACTTTCGTTTTGTCTACATTCATGTTCATACCTTTATCTTACAATTAAGCATTCATTACATTCAGCATAAATTGTAAGTCCTCTGCCGATGACTCATTTCTTCTTCCATTCTTAATCCACACTCTTCGTCTTTCAAAGCTTTCAAATAATCATCCATAAAGAGATTGAACAGCCACGGGGATTCTACACAGCCCTGTCTTTCACCTTTATTGATGCTAAACCAGTCTGAGTAGGCCCCGTTAATCCTAACACAAGCAGTAGAATCTTTATAAAGAGATTTTAACGCTTGTATTAGGTCACTGTTCAATCAAAAGGCAATCAAGGTTGACCATAGATCATCTCTTTTAACTTTATCGTATGCCTTTTTTTAATCTACGAAAGCGCAGAAAACTTTTTGGTTTACAGCCAAACATTTTTCTATAATCATACGTAAAGAAAAGATCTGATTCATGCAACCCATTCCTTTCCTAAAACCAGCTTGCACATCCCACATTCTTTCTTCTGTTTCTTTCATGACTCTTTCAATCAGTACTTTAGCATATAGTTTTCCCACAATGCTGAGAAGGCCGATTCCTCGGTAATTTTTACAATCATGCTGTGAACCCTTTCCTTTATATAGAGGGACGATAACATCTTTAAGGTATATGAAAGGAAAACCATTATTATGTATATTTTATTATAACTTGATACAACAAGATTGCAAGACTAGCCTAGAATATTATTAAGAAAAATTGTCCGTGTGCTATAGTTAGTAAGGGCCTAATTTCCGCAACTCCACGGCCAGCGAATATTTTGCTTGTGGGCGGGATTAGGATCTCCGGGAGAGATTTCGATGCACCGAGATGTTTGACCCTGTATACGGACACTGCTGCCCAGTGCAACATAACGTCGGATGCCATTACCTCTTCTCCAATGCACACTCTACAAAGAGGACTGTGACTAAGAAAGCCATGACCTGTGAGATCTGCCACAACCGTCCGGATCTGTGGCTTGCTCAGGCGGAGTAACCTACTTGATTGTCCGTGCGGTATATAAAAAGAAAGAAAAACATTACTGATGAATGGGATAATGTTAGTGGGTACTCCCCCACTATGGCATAATATCGGGACATGTCATGCTCAGTCGGGACTGAGCGGTAGTGTACGCAGAGCTGGAAATCAGTTTTGTAGTCATCTACAAATCTTATCTTCGTAATTATACAAAATTATTTAAGAATAAAGAAACTTTAGATGGCACATCTGCTAGCATAGTCAAAAGTTAAATGAGTTCTTAGTTTGTTATAATTACCAGAAAGAGCTGAATCCGTATTTTTTTTTATTTAAAACGTTTTAAATATTCGACATATTATGAAATTAAAAACGTGTAAAAGTTATGGTTTGTTTGTCTGTATACTTTAAATACTATGGAAAGTCGTCTTATGTATAATAGAATGATTTATAATTTTGTGCGAGATAATTTCGGGCCGAGCGGCGTCGAGAAGTTAGTTAACAGGGTTAACCCAAACTATATTTGTCCTGGCGACGCGAGTTATTCTATCATTTAGCGTTATCCTCGTTGTTTATGTATAATTTAGTGTTACGCTTTTGCTAATTTTTGAATATGCTTTTTAGTTTTGTTTTGGATGTACCATACATACGTGGACTAAGTCTATAAGTTTTTTGAGATCTTCACCTTCACACTAAAAGTCTAGGATAGAAGATGGATCCAAAAATCTACATCGACATATAAAATAATCGGTAAACGGGAAGTACAAAATTGTGCTAGTTTTGTTTTTGTGTTATATTCGTTCACTACTGGGCATATGCGTTCCCCATTCTCCAAGAGATCGGTACTCTAGCGTCTGTTGTATATCAACATAAACTTGACCTCTAGAATTGCCATCGGGGAGTAAAGCAAGGCATTTCAACCTAATTTGGTTAGTTACACAAGGCAAATTCAACCGAATTTAGTTTTTCCGACTTAACAATGTTGGCCCCAGATTTAACTCGACAACCCACTTATCATTTATCTAACATATAATACTAATACATAAAAAAGGTTGTAAGTTTTAAGGTTCTTATCTCGTATCTTATACTATGCAATTAGAACGTCATGTTTTTAAAACTAGAAACATAAAATTAGTAGGATAACAAGAAAGTGGTGGGAAGGAAGGCACCCTGCTCATCAGACGTGACACCGAATAATTAACAACTCAAACTTGCGACTGTATTCTGTGAGGTCATCTTCGGTCGAACCAGACAATTCTTATCAATGGGCCACAGTTATAACATGTAAGTCCAATATATTTTTTAATAACATATTTAGTTACTTTTTGTGAAGTTTATAAATGAATCGTTTGATACTAGAAATTTACCCAAATAACCCTTTTGAATTTGTTGGATACCTAAGTTTTCCGGACACAGAACCCTCTTCATTTAAACGCCCACAAAACATTTAACTTTTGTTCATTTTAGAATTTCTCATAAAGGATGAAACAATAAGCAGTTTCAGAACGTTCGTATTATGTCAACGGCACACAATATAAGGTTTCAGTGTTACGTAATTTCCCGCAACTTTCTATACTTAGTCGTTGTGACTTAAAATGAACATCAAAACTTTTCATAAAAGCTACTTGTTATGGTCGGTTGTCTTTTTGTGAGTGTCTGTGGAACGTGTGTGGACTTCTGTGCAGTGGGCTTTTATATGTTATTATATTAATCCTCGTAAATTAACAACGTTTTAAGGAAAACATAGCTATTGGTTATACATCTGTCATGTTTAGTTAAGTTAAGTAATGTATGTAGTATACATTTAATTTTGATTACACAGGAAATAGGAAATTAAAAGCGAAATTAAGTCCTATCTTTGTTTGTTTAATTAGAGAATTTACAATAAAGGAAATAATTTTAAGTATTCAGTTACGTCCGTATACATACCATATTACACTTTAAACATTATTATGTTTTTTTCTTAATAATTTTGAAAAAGTTTGCCTTCAATATTAGATTACATTAATTTTTAATTACTGCTTCCTTAATTATGTATTACAGAGCGCGAACTTCTCCACTAAGCCAGCGGGTCATTAATTATCCATAATGAGCAGAATGAGGAGCTTAATGCCTATTGAAGCCGACATAATTGTATTTTCGAAGGAATCAATATTGGACGCTAGCCTCATTATATGTACACAGAATAACACATTGGAAAGTCAACACGTCGTACGGCGCCTGCATTCACTGCTAATTGATTACGCGCACCAGATTGGATGGCTTTTAGTGTACCTAGTGTCCGACTAGTGCTGACTTAGTAATTAAAAATATGTACGCCGTATTTTAATCTGTAGTAACAACTTTGTAATCAAATATATTTTACCAACATCAATATCGTACTATTATAAATGCGAAAGTTTGTAAGTATGGATGTGTAGATGTTTGGATGTCTGTTATTCTTTCACGCAAAAACCACTAAATTAACTTTAATGAAACTTTAAAATATTATAGCTTATATATCAGTATAACATATGGGCTGTTATTTATAAGGATATTGTGTGAATTGACCAAAATATAACGATAAGTGTCAAATAAGGAGGAAAAAATTTCGCCATAGTTATGCAAGCTATTCTGGTGTGCGCTGAAAAAACCGTTAGTTACACGTATTTATAATAATGTCTAATGGAAATGTTTATCTTAAATAGACCTACAAAAAACGCCCGGGGCAGCATATATCTATCTTTTATGTGTAAGCCATTATCGCCAAAACAGTGAAGCATCTATTAAATTATCGAGCGGAGCGAAGTTTACCGGGCCAGTCATGCGTGTGCGCATGTGTAAAAAAGGACACACGTGCGTTTCTATTTTCCACGTTTTAGCCAAAACTACACACCTCAGAGCGATTGTGATTTGAGTGTTTGTAGCTTTACCATCAATGCCTCATGTGTTAGTATGTGTGTGGGTGCATGTGGATAGTTGTACGGGTGTTGTTGGGAACCAACTAAACCGCCTGCGGGGAGACGCGCGGGGGGCGCCTTCAGCCGTGGCTCGCCGCACCGCGCGCGTACTTCAGTCGCATCATCAACGCGCCGGCGACTACAATCACTGTAACTTAACTTATAAATACAGTCCATACAACAACGTGCCGGCGTTTACTTTGCCTTGACTCCAACATCAAATACAGTCCACTCATCAACAGGTGTAAAAGATACTCTATACATAATGACCTACACATTGATCCATATACTGATCTATATCTGCTTACCTCTAGTAAATAGATAACATTCGAAATTAATCTGGTAGTCAACAAGCTTTCATTTCCATTTTTTATATCAAGAAAAGCGTATGTTATTACACGACTATTTTGTTGTGTTCTGTAGCAGAATCAAAATAAGCGACATGTAGAAGTACTTTATTTATTTGCCAACACAAGAATACGCTAAGTTTAGCGTAAACTTCGTAAGATGGCTCGGTGATATGGTAAAGGTTGTGGGATTCCACTGGAGGACGGTCGCGAACGACTAAGCTTTGTGATGCTCCTTAAGATACCTTTTTGGACCTTTTCTGCCTTTACCCAACAGTCCTTAGACTGAAGATGTCAATGAATCATTGATTCATGAATGTAATTTATTCGCATTATAGAAATAAAGTAAGTTATAAAGTAAACAGACAAAATTTATGTTATTTGTTATATTTTTAAGTTATCACCAACTTAATATTGTAGAGAAAAATGTAACCTGTAATATACTTAGTCTTCTTTTGTCACTGTACACTCAAATATAACATTTATATCAACAAATGCGTCCGGCTAAAATGATTATCCGTTGAACTGTGACCGCAATCATGATATCAGTTACTGTATAACTTTATTCGTGTAAATCAGATATCGTAGACGAGTATTTACATTTGAATCAGCCTGAATCCTCCGGCTTATTCACCGCAGCCTTCGATCGATATCAATTTAACGTTAGCGGCGACTTGACTCCGGACCAACGTTTAATTTCCCTTATTCAGCCACGGCTTATGGTAGAGATTTTATTAACTACTTTACTCTGAGTGTAAAGAAATTTATTTTATTAGTTATATTGATATTTGCCCTATTCATTTTTATAAATAACTAGCTGACCCGTCAAACTTCGTTCCGTCTTATTTATTTTCGCGCGATACTCATATATATTATATAGTGTTACGGATTACCATGATGTCTTTAAGTTACTTACTACAACTTTAAATTGATAAGGATTAATACGGTATACGTCTCAATAACTTTACAATTACCGCAAAGTACGTGATCATTTTTTAAAACTTAAAATGACTCTTTTAAGCTAACCTTAACAGATTGACATGTACCATCCTTGACTTTCTTGCAGACTTTCTTACGATATATAATTCTGTAGTACATTATTTTGATATATCTGTAAGGTTTAGCCAGCGTTTGCAGTGTATGTATATGCATGCGCTAAACAATGTGTTTTTTTGTGATATCACATTACGAATCTGAACTTTTCTGCTTTTCTACCTTCCTCTTTAATCACTCTATTAAAAAAACCGCATCAAAATCTGCGACAGCGACTTTGTTTTATACTATGCAGAGTCTTATTACGAGTTCTTTAAGAATTCAAGCGTTCAGCTGTCGTAAATGTGCAAATATATTTATTGCAATTAATTGTGTTATTGAAACATGTGCTTAATTATTTAAATTGTTCAGAATTGTAATTGCATATTGGTATTTCGAAATTTGGACATTAACAATTATTTAATTTATCTCGCCAGCTTTTCATTCAATTCACGTATACTCATGTTACATACAGGTAGTCACTGACGGTCTTTGTCGTTTGGTAACTCATATGATATGTGTATTATAAATGTTTACATTCAGTTCTTTAACTAAAATATATAATATACAGAGATAAATAACAAGATAAGAAATAATATATGGTATGTCATGATGGGCATTGTGATATAATTTGAGTAAACCGTACAGAAACTTACTTTCGTTGGTTCGGGCATATTGAGTGTATGGAACTAGAACTTCCTGATGATCTTCTTCACTAAATAGGAGGTTCTAGAAGTAAACAACTGACTGTAAATTCCGATTGTAATATCTGTCAAACCTATTATCGCCATTTGAATGCTACATTACAGAATTTTTTATTTATAATTTTTGAAATTTTTGTTATATACCTGTGTGAAGCCGGGGCGGGTCGCTAGTATTGAATAAATTGCTAGTATGTACATAAAGATTGTGTTATAATAAAATGAATACAAATGACACAACATGTATCTAATTTGTATTAGTAACTTAAACCGGGAATAAGGCATGGAATTGTAGAATTTGCACATACGGGTCAATGCGTCAAACGAGCGTCATTCACGTGCCGCAAGAGCTCGTTTACATAAACATCGTGTCGTGGCGGCGCCGCGCCGTCTCCGCACCGTCTTCGTGACTGATCTTTTTATATACACTTCCGCGACAATTTATTCAACAGCCGCTCTTCTAGTAAGAACATGAGGTCAAAGTTTGTGTTAAAACTAGGCATTACAAAAAAAGGTACAACTTATACCTCTCCAAAATTTCCCGAACCCGTAAAAATATGTACTAGTATTATAAAGATTTGTTTGTTTGCTTGCATTGAAATTACTGAACCGATTTGAAAAATTATTTAACTGTAGAGAAGCTAAACTATCCCAGCGTGCTCCCCGTCCAAGTTTAAAGATCATTATAACATAACTCACTTAGAAGCTTAAAAAAACGAAGGTGTAAATGGGCTAAATACTATGCCCCCTTACAAATGCGAAAAATTCACGCTTTATCTTGTACGAAGCGAAATACGATTTTACGATTTAAAAGAAAGACAAAAGTTTTAGCGTAATCATCAGACTTCTTGTTTGCCCTGTTGTTAATCCACGTCGTTGTTTTTTAATTTTATTTCGTTAAGTTTGCTACCCTCACTTGATTTTATTGCTATTTAAATGTAGTCGCAGAGCGCCCAGAAGTAAGCCGGAGGACACTTGAAGCGCTTATTTAATGGCGTCCGACGTGATTCTAAGCGCAATAATCTCGCTAATTTCGTGCTGGCTTTGCATGTTAAACAAGTGCCTCAAATAAACATTTTTCTAAGCATGCACTTGGCCCAATCTAATTAGGACTTGACAAGTTATATAAAATATTTTATTTAAAGTATACTTGTATTTTAATTTATTTATATATATATGTTATTAGTAAAAGGAACAAAGTCACAGTTCGATTGATCTTAAGTTTTTAAGAAGATCCGCAAAAAACAATTAAGGCGACCTGAATGATCTGATCTGTACAAGGTGTACGTGTTATATAAATGTTTGTTGATCTTTTTTTACAATTCATATTATCAGAGGTCCTATCTGGAGCACTTTCATAAATAGACCTTTCGGCGCGGTTTCTGACCAGCAATGGATTGATAGAGGCGTGCTCATGGCCGTTTGTTGATATATTTCACGGAGTCTCCAGTGATGAGGACACACAATTGAACCCTTCATTTGTCTAAGAATAAAGCGTTACTAAATATAACAAGCGATTTCTACCCGTTCCTATGTCAGCGTATTTGCTCACCCGGAGGCCGTTTGCTCTTCAACTGTTCAAACAGACTCGGGGTGTTCAATTGACGGAAGCTAATTTTGCAAAATGATTATTTTCCTTTTTAACTTTGTAAACGTAATCTTTTGTATGTATTATATAGATATAGATTTAAATGTGTTACCGCCATCAGGAAATGTCGGTTCATCGAGATATTAGTTCCGTATTAAATTTATATGAAGAAGGTACCAACAAATATGATTATGGGAGTACATAAAATTAATGATTAAGGAATT
Source organism: Papilio elwesi (assembly GCA_029849275.1). Lineage (NCBI taxonomy): Eukaryota > Metazoa > Arthropoda > Insecta > Lepidoptera > Papilionidae > Papilio > Papilio elwesi. The sequence continues at coordinate 10,933,343 of CM056691.1, read as the reverse complement.
TAATAATCTCAAGTGCGTACACAAAATAAAACCAGAATAGGAACGAACGATGAAAAGCACTATTGCTTGAAATTTGATTGACCACTGGGGCCGGTCCCCAATGGTCAATCAATATTAAGTAATCTTGCTTTCACACGCAAATATTAAAGATATTGTTTTCAATCTGATCACTACTTTATGTGCCACTTATATATATTTACGACTAAAGAAGGTAGTAGAGGTCTCAAAATGCTCTTTTTGATTTGCCATACAAATTATAGAATCCACAACTAAAATGGAAAAAAAGGTAATAGCTGTGAACAATTCATTTGCTGCGCTGAACCAATCAGTTTCTATTTATTCTCCTAGTCTTCATATGTATTTTTAATTAAAAAAGCTATTTACTAGTGAGTTTTTATAACTAAAGCGAAACTAAGCTAAAGAAAACATACAATTCACTATAGTCGAATAGACTCAAAATTGACACTGCGTCTAATTTAACTTACTCAAATCTATAATGCTGTAAGTGTCATATAAATAAGGATTTATTACTAACTATTGTGATATAAGTATTACATTTAGCAATGAGCAAATAAAGATTGAAGTTGCGATGACAAATATAAAACTAACATTTTATTACAAGCACAAGTTTTATTTTACGAGAAGCAATAACATTCCACGGAGCATATGTAGTGTTGTACTCTCGTATTGCGTACATTTTATCGCAAAGTTTTCGTCTTTAAATTACGAACATAGGTATTTTCAAAAACAAGAACATGAATGATTTTTAGTTATTTATTTAATTCAAAATGAACTTTTTAAGTTCTTTTTAAATATTTTGTAAGCCTTGTGCAGATTTAAATCCCTATACACAATCAAAACTTCCTAAATACTGTCCTGGAAATTTGTAAATGTTTCTTGTTAATATCTATTCATATATTAAAAATAGAAGAGTGTTGCTTAAAAGTAGATGTTGTGACTAGAATTGAGAAAGGTATGCTTGGGTGGTTCGGGCATGTTGAAAGGATGAAGAGAGAGTAACGAAACAAATTTATGTTGCAAAAGTGAGTGGCAGCGTCGGCAGAGGACGTCCAAGGATAACTTATATCGACAAGATTAGTGACATACTAAAGAAGGGCGATATATGGAGTACCAGTAACCGACGAGCATGTATGCGTAGATGTATGGTGGTATGCCAGGATCGCGCCAAATGGAAATACATTATCTCTGCCTACTCCTCTGGGTTACGGACGTGAGTGCATATTTATTTATTTATTTTATTTATATTTAAAATAAAAACATGAAGAAGAAGTACATATTGTTTATTTGTTGATTTCCAAAAAAGTAATAAATAAAGTGAAATCATAATTATTAATCACGAATAATGATGTTATAGACTGCGCTGTCTTTATTATTTTAAAAAATACTAGTTTCTAATACATATTTAAAGCATTTTGCAGCACTTATATGTACGTTGGCCACGTTCCAATATGTTCTGAACTGTCGAAAGCTCTATTTCCTTACAAAGGTAAGTACGTCACGATAAGCCCACTTGGCCAAGAACTACTTAACGTTGGGTTATATTACAATGTGGATATGTTTAATTTAATTTTGTTAAGTTTTTTTTTATATTACAAAGTGGCAAACGAGCAAGCGGCCCCTGGAAATAAGTACCGCTACCCATAGGCATCCGCAACAAGCTAATGAGTTGCAGATGCGTTGCCTACCTTCATGGACGAAGTAGGGGAGAAACAGAAAAAAGGATAATTCCATTCCCTGTCCATCCCCTCCTCATCCGTCAAATCCTCTTCCTCTTCCCATCCTTTCCTTATATGAAAAGGGTAGGAGGGGGAAGAGGACTACAATTAGGCCTCCGGCACGTCACTCATCAGACGAAACGCAGAATACTTCTACTTCACGCCTGTCTTCTGTGACGTCGTGGTATTTCACCGGTCGAGCAGGCCCATTCGTGCAAAAGATGTTGTTATTGCGGGCTCTACCACTCTAATACTATAAATTACTTAAATTGAAGTTTGTTATGTAAATTAAGTTAAATGTTATACAAAACAGAAAAGTCCTTGAAAAAAGAAAGTTCAAGGGAGTTCTGTAGGATATCTTTAAAATGTAAGATTTGTAAGAGACGGGATTCTTACCACGATTAGCCGGTCTCCTCAGAAGTCGGCCATAGCTGAACACATCCTTGACTCCTCCACCAATCACTGGATCGAAATACATACTCCCCAGGTACTTTCGGCCGAACGCCATTACATCCCAAGATTGGTAAGAAAAGCTATTGAAATTACTAAATGCAAAAATTTCAATCACGTAGACTGCTTTAAACTGTCGAGTGTCTGGAATCCAGTGATGCAGCAATACAATAAAACGGAACACCAGCCGACTTCGAGTATGGGCACAAGTGTGGACACAAAGAGTGTGTTTTTTAACTTAACTTAGCGTGCAGTGAGAAGTTGAACAGTAGCATAGTTGTCGCAGATTTAGAAAAAAGTTAGACCGATTCGGCTGCTTATAACATTTTTCGCATTACCGCATAACTCAAGTCAGCGCTTGATCATGGCGCATGCAATTGTGCCGAAATATCGTGACCTCAAAAAGGCTAATCATAATAAGAATCCAGTCTCCTTCAAACCTTATATCAGTAAAGACACGAAAGTTTAAAGTTGCTTATTTTAAAAATGGTTCTATTTTTAAAAGAAAATTTAAGTTGAAAAGGCTGTATGATAATGTATTTTCTATTAGCGAATTGCGTTGATCGGTTGGTGCACGGTCAGAGTACAGGGCTGTATTCAACTTTAATATTTTTTAAAATAAAATGATATATTATTTTAAATTGTTTTTAATAATGTCGCTGATAAGAATGTCGAACTTTTTAAAAGTCTATGTGTGAATACTTTAAGTTTTAAAACTTATCTATTGAAGTAAAGTGACAAAGAACAAAAAAGTAACTCTAACGCTGAGACATTGCGAAGCATTATTCACTTTTATCATTTCTACGCTAACCGTTGGATACCGAAGTTGGAGGATTTCTGCAGTTTCCCGGATAAAACGGAAATTTACTTGAATTCCTTTTACAAATAGGAGGTAGGTTGAGCACTTTTATTCGGTTTGCTTTATTTCTCTCTTAAAGTAAATTCTTGTGATCTGATTACGTTTGTTATATTTATATTTTTGAGATGAAAATCGTCTTTCGCTGCGTTTAGTAGTTTTTGATATAGGACAGTGTATTCACCGGGGTCCTAGTGAAAGGCTTTATGCAATACAACACAAATACATAATTTTGAATATAAGATGTCCAAAAAACGCTCTAGAATCTAGAATGACATACATATGTCGAGTAATTTGAAAGTAACTAAAGGCCAAACCCTATCTACGAGTACCTTTCTTTAACGATCTCGTTTTTCCAAAAATGCCTGTACTTTCTGAAAACGATAGTTCTTGGCATTTCAATGATACCTTTATTTGATGATATATTTCATCTGATAAAATGACGAGCTAGAAGTTGTCAAATCAATGCGGCGTACGTGCTTAATGTGTACTGAGGCCGACCTAATTGGATTTGCAAACCAATTAGTGCTCAACATTCGATCCATTATCCATGAACTGTTCAATACCAAGTCACTTCACTGATAGCATTAAATAATAAATCTATCAGTAATTGTGTATATCTATGTTTATTTAATATTATCACTATAGGGTATATTATTAACCATGTAATAATTTAATTAATTCCTTATATTATTTTATATTAGTGACTAAGCTCCAGCTTAACCACTGGTCCGACTTTTTTTGTTTCGAGATGGCTTAGATTCACAATTGGAGCCGGTAGGTGGCACTGCCATCGAGTTCGTAAACGTAAACGTTAACTAAATAGGCTCCTAGCACGCGAGACAACGTGTGCTGGTACATATATAGTAATACTTTACTTACGCTACCCCGTTTTACGAGTTTGGAGATACACAGCTTTTGTTTGAATTGATTGAATTCGTGGATTGACACAATTAACAATTGTCGAGCTTATGTAACGGTGTGAACAAGATATTGAACAAACTAATCCGTTAGAACTAGTTCAATTCGAAAATCAAATAACGATTGCAAACTTGACAGAGGGCCTCAGTTTTATTGAAATGGGGTTACAAACTTTAGGAACTGCAGACTCCAATGAAGAGCACGTTTCTACTAAAAACGGGGATGTAAAACTTACTGATAGACCGCGAAGACGTTTTGTTTGAGAAGAAGAAATGCAACTTCGTTTTTAGTTGTTTTATTCGTAACAATGTAAATTGCTTTATTAAACATCCCAACTAACATTTTGTAAATTATTGTATTCTTCACATTCTTTTCCCGATTACACATACTTTGTATGCATTAATGTGCAAAGCTGATCTCCGACTTACTTGAATTCGACTTACACGGTTATCACTCGTTCCCGCCTATCGCGTTAGTCCGAGGGATTCCTATATAAATAAATAAACGTATATATATCAGCCTTTTTGAGAATATATCCCACTGCAGGGACACAAGCCTCCTCTTCGAGAGAGGGAATGGGCCGTAATCCACCACGCTGGCCCAGTGCTGGTTGGTGGATGTCACATGTCTTCGAATTTGGTGGTTCTAAGAACATGCTGGTTTCCTCACGATGTTTTCCTTCACCGTTCTTGGAGCAGTGGTGATGAAATAAATTACACACAGTAAAGCGCCTGCATGGTTTCGAACCCGCAACCTGCAGTACGTATGTCGGGGCCTAAGCCGCTGAGCCACCACTGCTCCATAAACGTATACAAGAAACATAAAGAATGCGCGTGTAGTGGCTTTATGATGAAATTTTACCCTGGAATATGTGAGAATCCATCAGTAATTATACCTGTCGATTAGAGGTATAAAATAATTGAAATTTGACGCGTCATATTTCGAGTTACGTCTTGATTTGAAAGTTGCTAGCGAAGTGTTATCTAATTTTCAATTGTTATTTTTGTCCAATGTTTGTAGTATATAGTATTTTGAGATCCTGTTACTTATGCTTGGTTTGTGATTTAATTTTATAGGTAGCATGTGGTAGAACGCAGCCAGAAGGCGGCTGAATTAAAAAAGATTAAAAAAAAACTCCATAGCCTCGTGAATCATCCTGCGTAGTATTCGCGTAAATATAAGAAATCATTATGGTGTAAAATAATTATACTAATTCAACAAGTTCGTTTCGTTTCAACAGCCATTGTTATAATTTCTGACGTATGAAAATGTAACATCGAAAACATACTCTTAAGTTAAAAGCATCGCTAAGCTTCAACTTCATATCAATTTAGTTTAACGCGTTCGGCACAAAATAAAATAATATTTTAATGAAACGTATTCTTAATTCTTGCATCGGCTTAAATAATAAATTAAGTATGGTCGAAAATTTGTTTTAAATAGAGTTAAATAAAATTTGGTTATAATGAAAAAAACACTAATAAATACAAATGGGGCCAAAAGTCCTGGAATGGCAGGCAAGCGAATGGGGGAGGCCTACGTCCAGGAATGGACGACTGTGGGCTGACGGGAGAGAGTAATGTTATGGTTGGTACTCTCCGTAACAAGATCCTTAGCAGCTGAGATGCCGCAGCCATTCCCCCTGTAATTTTCTATTTTTTTTTTAAAGAGTTTATAATTTATCATAAGAAGCATGAGCCGCCACCTTTTATGTTGTTTAACACAACCGCAAACGCGCGAGTAGCGACACTATCGCTCCGACGTAAGTACGCCGTCTTCTGCCGCTCGGTCGTGTTGTGTTGTTTATATCTCGTGTACTGCACTGTATCTACTACCGTTTTACCTACAATTGTTGATTGTTTAAGTATAATATACGTTATTTACCAATCTAATTGGTTGCTTAACTGAGACTCCAGCACTGTTAACCTTACACCAATTATTTTTCTTTAATCATCACACGTAATAATTAAATTCTATCATTAAATATACTGTAACGTATTCAGTTGATATTGTTTTTAATTTCCTATTACCATCGTTAATAGGGAAATTTATGATAAAAATTATTAGCATGAATATATTGTTTTTTCCTTGTTGAAATCAAATTGTTTAAATTTTTCAGTACAAACGGCAATTTCTTTAATAAACGTTTTTTTGACGCTTTTACCGCTTTAAATTAATTTTTCTGTGCGGCCGTTCTTCTCCGGTCACACAGGACTATTAGTACAAGCCGCCACTAACTCTCCCATTGTTCTTTCTTTCAGTACGCTTATGTCATGTAAGAAATAAAATTCAAAGGTATTCATTTTCTTCGTTTATATGAGAAGTGCTAAGACTAGTTCAAAGGTTTTTATTAAGCTTTAAATTTGGTATCAGTTTTTAAACTTTGGGTAAGTTTAAAACTGATATTTTGGGTTTTGATGTTAAATTTTAAGTACAAACAAAAAAATGGCTACGGAATAATAGTCTGGAAGTATTCCTTGGTTTTTGTGCAAAGCCCAACCTGCGAAATCTTACTCCAGGGATATCATTTGTCATAATTTCGCTGCCACGTAAAGCTTCAAATTTAAATAATACTTACTATTTTATGGTAATCGGGTTAGCGGGCTCTTTGTTTACCACTCAAAATTGAGAATAACGAGAAATTGTATTTTGATGCCTTAAATATTTTTGTATCTGTATACATAAAATTCCTTTCTGAACGTCTTTTAACCCTTCAGGGCTGTATGTGTTCATTCACCTTAAAGAGTCTCGAATGTGTCAGGAATGTGAATGGGTCTGTTGTCATGCCGACCAGATCAAAAACAGATGACAGAGATATGGACAACAATTTTATGTAGCTAACGATTGAACTATTATTCACCTCTGGATTTCGCCTTCGTTGAAAAATGGGAAAGAAACTACTGTTATGGAATCAAAACGTAATCTAAGAATAACAATTCAAACGCGTAAGAACCAACTCACATAATATCTTTACATAGCATAAAACAAAGTCGTTTTCGCTGTCTGTTTCCTTAGTTCTTTCAAGCTACGCAACGAATTTCAATGCGGTTTTCACTAATAGACAGAATGATTCAAGAGGAAGATTAATGTATATATAATACTAGTGACCCGCCCCGGCTTCGCCCGGGTACCACTAATTATGTTGATCCAATCGCTACCAAACAAGAATGTGCCAATCTGGACAATTCCTTTAAACTGCATCGAAATCGTTCCAGCCGTTTCGGAGTCTTTAGGTCTATTAGGAACATACATACTTCGCTTTTTATATATTTTTTTCATAAAAATTAGTATCCTATGTTACTTTTAATACCTCCAAGAATATGTGTACAAAGTTTCACGATGATCGGTTGAGTAGTTTTCGCGTGAAAGCGTAACAAACAAACTATACATATTTATAATATTAGTAAGGATATGCATATTATAGTAGAGAAAAGTAGTTTAAAGATTTGGCGTAAAAAATATTTTTTTGTGCGCTTACATTGCAAACGCTGACTAAGGCTTACGAGATAGAACAAAATAATGCACTACGGTATTGTATATCTTAAAAAGATCTACTAAACAAGCAAGTGCTATATCCTCCACGGTTATCTCACAATAAAAACTTTTCTTCCATAGAACAATCATACGTTAATAACGACGCCATTTTTATGTATTCGTTATTAATCTTTTACCAAATAGATGCGCTACTTAATACACTAATAGAACGCTAGATAATAAATGTAGGTTATAAATGAATTTTACACTATACCGTTATGACAGATACTTTAAAAGATATAAGTTCAAAAACTACTCACCAAGTGAGAATTTAATGGCCGCTGCGCAGGAGCGGGCCGGGTGCAGCGATACCGTATTAATGCTCATCAACGTAAATATGTTAGTTACTTTAAGAATTGCACATTATGATAATCCTTTACACCATACAAATTGAGTAATTATCTAGAGTTAATCAAAAAAACATAAGCGCGCGAAAATAAAATTAAGCGCAGATTTCATACCACCCCTCCCTTGCCGTCACTCATTAAGCTCTATGTGCTTTCAATACAGGGATCGACCTGGGTATAGCCCATTCAGCAATTAATTTAACTATTTATATATAATATATAAGCAATATGTTGTCTTTAAGATAATAAGGTAACGCAACGTAAATTAATTCTAAGATGGAACGAAGTTTGCTGGATTATAAAAAGCCGCGAGCTATAATTCATCTTGAGATTACGCGTCACGTCTTTGAGAATACTACATTTGTGACGTCAAGACGAGCGCCATTTATCACCGACGTCTGAAGGGATTTTGACCCGACCAACTTCATGAAGTAACAAATTTTATTGCGACTCCTTTTACGTCTTTCGAGAGCTTTCGTTTATAACCTCTTTATAAATTGCATATTTGACGTATATGTTGCATTTCCCCTGCACAGTATTAAGCCAGCTGTCAACGAGTTTAATTACTTCAGCCGCACGAACCTACATAACAATATTAACCTTAATACACTATTGGCAATAGTACTTTTGCCGATCGAGAGCATATATAATGATGTATTTATTTCATCTTAGCCTTATGGTTGCAATACGGCACCGGCTCAAATAACGGGCGGCCATGGTATTAAGAGTAACTGAAAAGCATGTTTGCGTTGATGTATAAATGAAGAAAAAGAGAGGTGTGTCAGGATTGTGCCAAATGGAAATCTATAATCTCTGCATATACTGTGTTAGGGGCGTGAGTCTATGTATTTTCTTTAAGTCCAGTCGCCGGTGCAAATGTCAGTATGGCATGTAAATTATAAAAAAAATACCCAATGCTACTTCTGGGCAATGTAACTTTGTAATGATGAAAGAATTATAAAAATCACTAAATTACTTTCATAATTTATTCATTACAAACAAACAAATCCTTCCTCTTTAATTTAATTATAAATATTATAGTAATAAGCGCATTAAGGCCTCCAGCGCCTCACTCATCAGGCGAAAAGCAAAATACTTCTACGTCACGCCTGCCTTCTCCGAGCGGTCATCGGACGAGCAGCCCATTCGAGCATTAGATGTTGTTGTTCCGAGCTCTACCACTGTTAAAAGCAAATAACAATATGTAATATGTCAACTTAACTGTAATTAATAAAATGTTTTATATTCGTTAATATTGTTTGGCCCATAGACAGAGAATACATAAGACTACAACTACAAAGTCAATATGCGACATAACAGCACGCGAAGCTGCCTTGGCAAACGAAATAAGATATCTCAGAAACGGTATCGTGATAATGTGACATTTAAATTTACAAATACAAAAACTTAGCCGGCGAACAGTAAAGTCGGTTACATGAAGCGAAAGCCGTAAAGCTAGTTCTTACTTTGTCGAGTCCCAGTGCAGTGGAGCAACAAAAAGTTAAATTGAAACATCCTACGTGCGGCGTTTAACGACGTGCTCTACTTGCATAGTAATCCAATTTAAACTTTGCGCGCATCTTTAAAATAGTATAATGTAGCTATATATTAAAAAGTGATGTACGTATTCTCTTTTTTGTAGATTGTTTTCCCTTGCGGAGATAAGAGCGGCTTGTGTCGGCCTCGTACCGACTAAAACCTGACAATGATCCTACCGCGCATGTTGGCGAGCTACGGGAACACTTTCGTATCCACGCCCGGTTGGCGCCCGCTGCCGAGAACGGAAGTCATCCCTCCCCCCTTTTCTTCCATAAAGACGAGCTGGAACACCAGATGCGCCCCCCAACACCGCACCCGCCCACAACAACGCCCTTAGTTTTGCGTGACGGATTCCCCCGAACCCGTTACATGAGAATCATGGGTTGCAGAAAAGAGAGCCTTTCCAGACCCCAGCAGCGTATCCGGTAGGGTATGTATGTTAGCGCATGTATATACTTCGAAACGTTGGACAGATTTCGATGAAATCTTCAGATTAACCTCAAAAGTGGATCATAACATATATAAGAAATGACGAGTATGCAAAGGACAATGCCCACTTTCCATTCATCTTAGAACTTGATGGTGAAAGTTTACGTTATAGTAGAAAGAATATCTAGAAGACTATCTACGATAAAGCTACGAAGTCCAAAAAATATTCATATTACTTGTGAGGTTAGGATTTGCCGATACCAAATATAAAGAAATAAATGTGCTACAACTATTTACTAACGCTCGAAGTTTTGTCTTAAATAGTAGTACTTACCTAACTATCGTCTAAACTAACATACACAAAATCGCACAATACACAACGAGATGGAAACGCAACAACAATGAAGGAGGGAGGGAGGACTGCTGCGCTGCACCAAAGCCCGAAGCCCATGCCCATCGCCGCACCATTAAATATCAAACAAATATCCGCTTCAGGCCTGCGAACTCTGTTACATCCTGCATGAATTATTTAATTAATCATTTATAAAACTCAGAAACAGAGTTGAATAAAGTCAAGTAGTAGAGTGTAAAATGGAACGTCGTAGAAAAGGATAGTTGAGTTCACAATATGGTAATACGTTTACCCTTAATGCAGAATAAGCATGAAAAATAAAAAAAATCTGAGTTTTTTAACCTTGTAATTGGCATTATGTAAAAAATGGGCGAGCAGTGGTGGCTCAGCGATCTAGGCCCCGACTTACGTACTGAAGGTTGCGGGTTCGAACCCAGGCAGGCGCTTTACTTTGTGTAATTTATTTCATCACCACTGCTCCAAAAACGGTGAAGGAAAACATAGTGAGGAAACCGACATATCTTAGAACCACAAAATTCATAGACATGCGACATGCTCATACCCTCTCTCGGAGAGGAGGCCAGTGTCCCTGCAATGGCGAACATTCTAAAGAAGGCTGATTTATTATTTATTATTATTGTAAAAAATGGGCATTGTTCTTGTCCTGTCAAAAGTCATGGTCAAACTATAACTACGTAGAAATACTAGCTGTCGACCCCGGCTTCGCGCGTATTTGTCTCTTATTTTCCTGGCTGAAAATTTTAATATAATTTGATTCTACACACAAAAACTTGGAATCATACAGAAGTGTTAAACAAAAAAAAGTATTAAATATTTTTTATTTTGTTGTTGAGTTTAGTCTTTACTTGTTATGGAAACGAATTCATAATAACTTTCTACTTTATATACTATTACTATACAAATGCTTAGGTAACTGGCGCCCTAATTAAATAGACCCAGAAAAGCGTTTTTGACTCACAAGTAAACTTTACTAAATGTTTAACATTTGCAATATACTTTGTTTACTTTTGAATGTTTGTTTGTCTGATACCCTCGTACTCGAAATCCCGCAAATCCCAAGATAGCACCGTCTGCTCCTCCAATGTCAGTCCTCTCGTAAAACAGTGTTCCTAAATACAGCCAGAGCAATTATAACCGGACAAATTTGGACTTTATTACCCACCAATAAGGTCGGATATGACAGAGGATCAATATTTATGTTGCAGACTGATCTACTAAAGTATTCTCGAACACACGCCCGTGCCGCAGACGCATTTCTATTTCATCCTAATCCTTAGCTTTGATGTGATTTGTCTAAATATATGGTTTTAATTAAAGGTTAATTAAGACTGCTTTTGATTAGCTGTTATGTATTTATGTGGATGGACGATAACGAAATGGAGAAAAAAAAGGGAAGAAAGGGATTGGCCTTCCGGTCACTTCAATAACCGAACCAAAATCACTTTTACTTCACACCGGTTATTTGTGATAAGTAAATTTAAAAGTATAGACCACTCCAAAGCTTTTGACAGTCTAAACCATAAATTCATCTGGCTGAGTCTAAAAGAACAAGGAGTGGCCGACGTCTATACAGTAGGTACTAATAGAATCCATCTACAAAAATAGCCATACCCGCGTTAAATTGGAAACAAACGGAGGCCAATTTCCTATAAACAGAGGTGTAAGGCAAGGAGACCCATTATCCCCCAAGTTGTTTAATTCTGTGCTGGAATACATATCTAGATATTAAGATCGGGAAAATTAGGGAATTAAAAATACACATGGATAATGATTTTACATATGTTGCGCTGCAAATTGAACTAGAAATAGAGTAAGCATGTAAACTCTATGGTACCGAAGGGAGGATACTAGAAAGCAAGATGGAGACCCGGAGGAGGCCTATGCTAAGAAGCACACTGAATTACGTGATATCTTACAGTTACTTAGTAAAAAGCTTTGTTATTGATTTTACAGCGCTGTCAGAAGTCATTTAAAATTTTCAATGCTTAATAGTGGTAGAGCCCGCAACAACGACATCAGTGACATGAGTGGGTCCGCTCAACCGGTGAAATACAACGACCTCACAGAAGATAGGGGCGAAGAAAAAGCACTGTGCGTTTCGTCTGATAAGTGGGGTTGCGGAGGCCTGATTTTGGTGCTTCTTCCCTTCCCGTCCTTATCTGAACTTATCTAGACTTATCTGAATATAAATTTATTGAATAAAAGGACGCGAGAGCTAAGTTTTTCCATTATTCTTATTTCTTAAATTAAAAATATTTTCTAAATTAATGATGAGACTCGTTATCCCTAAGTAATTGAGATCAACGTTCAATTACTTTCATTGGAGGATAGGAACAAATTAGTTTCGTTCTCGATGGTACGATATTTTTATTGCCAGATTAAGTTAGAAATTAAAATACTTGTATTTATATTTCTTGATGACAATCTCATGATCGCATAGTTTGAGATTATTTAAAATGTCGGTATCTGGAGTTCATTATTTTCACCATTATGGCCATAGCGATACAAGTTAAGAAAAATAGCGAATTTTACATTACTCATCTGCACCGGTAGCGAAATGAACGCAATCAGTGCTAGGTCAAAGTTCTTACGAATGAAGAAGAGACACGGGAAATCCCCGATATATCGTAAAGATTGATTGTCACTGTCAGTCAGACAGATAGCGCCGGCTCGCTCCAGTACGTGATTCCAATCGTAATTGCCCATTTCAACACATTGACAGCTTGGACACCAATGCCGATCCTCAAGTTATGTCGTGACGATTTCTCATTCCGGTAATAGAAAGTGCCTTTATCAATGTTATGAATTGCGATATTATTAATTGTTTCAGTGGCTGGTAGACAGTATAATGTTTAAGACAGGATCTTCTAAAAAGAGGTTTAGTCAATATTTTACCGCGCTTGCCTAGGTTAAGAAATTATATAATTTATATATCCGATATTTTTTTCTTTCATTCTTTCTATTCAAAGTTAACGTTGTTATCATAATACAACAACCAAATAGAATAAGCTAAATGAGAGCCGTCGTTCTTAAGTTATAGACCAACAAACATACATTCGCCAATTGATTTTTAATTTTTATAGTTTTGTTAAATCATATAGGTATTTAAATTCCTTTTTTTAACTTCTTCAACATAAAATCGTAGGAATAATCAAGCTGATGGGTGGTGTACGCAAAACTGCCGATTCCACTACTGTTATTACGTAGTTAACCTAGATGCGTAACACTTAAGTAAATGGACAGTAAAAGAGGTCATCTCCCTAAAGGTCAATTTGTTTTGTATGCTTTAGGCTACTTTATATCAACCTTTTTGATTCACATTTGTACCAGATTAATTATCTATTTTTTTTTTACAAAAAGGAAATTTATAAAGTTTTAAAACATATAAAAATAGAATAAATAAACAAACATGTTCTCAACTTAAAGGGCTAGGCAGAAGCCACGGATTTCCTTATCATATAGTCTGAAACACCTTTTTTATTTAACCATATTTATCTCTCAGAACTCATCCTTATTAGCTTACTCCCCTCACTCTTGTTTTCACGTCCCCAATGAACGCTGTCACTCACTTTTGTAACATGAACTTTCCTCTTTACTCTTACTTACTTTACAGAAGCATATATTTCTCAGTTTAATAAATACTTTTATTACCTAACCTAACTACTTATCTTCGCTCTGAACATAATTTGAAGTGTAGTTTTACGAGTGGCAGATTACTTAGAAGGGTGGCTGATTAAATGCAAACGTAAAATAAGTCCCCTGAGTCATAGCATCGTTTAATGTTGGTAAAGCTCGGACCGTTATCTATGTAGTCACGTGTCGAACCAACCGACACTAGTATTATCCATCACCCTAGAAACTCTTTGATGTCCGATGATAAGGGTGAGCCACGAGTGTTACAGTGAAGGGTCCTTAGGTGCTCAATAGCGCAAACAAAGTAAAACATTCATATTTAGTACGAAGATGTAAGTGAGATTAAAGAAGCGCAATTAAATGAAATACCTTCCACTTAAAAGTCATGTCAATTAGTTTCCACCTTTGACATGAAAGTTTCAAGATAGTTGAGGCTCCAATGCGAGCAAAAGCAAACGCATATCCGCACTTTCTGCATGAATGATGCATGTAACAAATAGCAAGTAATATTTAAACCGCTGTTACAAGGTCTTTAGTGCACGTGAAATTCATATTTCCTTTTTTTCCTTGTATTTTCAGGGAAGCGGGATGATCGGTGTGGGCGGGGAATATCCTCCTATCCTTTAATTGCAGCGTCCCGCGGCCGGGCCGGAGTGATAAACATGAATAATGTGGCCCCATGTCCAAGACCAACTTTGTTTGTTTACTTTGTCACCTGAGCGAACGCGATAAAGCTTTACACAGTGAATGTTGCTTGTTTTATTTCCATCGTGTATACTATAACGTATGTTCTATTATTGTTATTATATCATGCAGACTTATAAGATAGCCAATAAGCGGACCGCATACTGAGAAAAGTATTAGGAAAGGCCTATTTCGAACTATGGACTCTGCTATATGCTTATGAAGATATATGTCTTATTTTATAAGTTAAAATGAACTAATTAACAATTAATACCTAAGTCAATACGCAAGCTTTTATTTTTTGAAATAAATCGTGAGTTTTGACGATTAACTTCCTCCGTTAACGTTACGATGCGATACTTAATAAATATGTTAGGCGCGAATTCGATCTATAGGATTAAAAATAGCGTTTACAGGGTATAGAGTAGCTTAAATTTGGATGTTTTGGCTAGAATTGAAACTTGCGATATAAGGAAACAAATATATGTTGCACAAGTGAGTAGCAGTGTTGGAAGGGTACGAAAACAGGGCGATATTAAGTGTACCCGATGTGACAGGATCACGCTAAATGGAAATCCATTACATCTGCCAACCCCTTTAGGTTGAGTGCGTACATATTTATTTATAAATCCCGATTTCTTCTCCAAGTTCAGTTTGCACCTTCTCTATGCAAAAATTAATTAAAACTTGTTTTAACCTAAAATGTACTTATTCATTATTTTCGTAAAATGAATCAGGTTGGTACTAACTAAAGGGACGAGTTAGTAAGTGCTAAGACGGTACAGTGATTAATATTGTTTTGCTCATCGTCTTCGCCGAGCACGATGCTATCCAACTTGCTAAAATCATTCCCGTTGCCGTAACTTAGTGGATGCATTATGTATTCAGCTTTTGAACCGGCCATAATTTGATCTTATCGTCTTCTCGCATGCAACGCGTTTCTAAAGACAAGTTTCTTAGTCGCATAAATTGATAAGGTATGTTATATTCCGTCATGATAAGGAATGAGCTAAGTGGAATAATACCGTGACAGACGTCTTAAGACTTACAGCATTGCAACTGCGGAAAATAAGCTCGTAATCACTTTTCATTTGTCAACAAATAAATAGGAAATAAATGCCACTATCGCGTACTTAATATTAGTCTTAATGTACATTACACAGCAGTACGGCATATTTTATAAAAGTACATTCGGCATATTATATAATTGTAGCTCATTCTATAAGTCGGTATACTTTTAATGATAAGCTAAAGCTAAATATATTTCACGATGTGTTGTTGATTAAATGATATGTTACGATACAGGCCAAGTGGAAAGCTTCTAAATGTGATTCACTGATTTGAAAAGGAGCCAGATTTGGTAACAACAAAAAAGTTTTAAGGTTATTTACTGCAGTCGCCGATTTATCTAAGAAGATCTAAAATTACTTTTTTACAAACAGTCGCATTTCCAGGCTTGAGTTCTTACCCGGGAAAAACGAATAACAAGTAGTAAATTCTGGGAGCTTTTGCATTTCCACTGTTGTATTGCAACTAAAATAAGTCATGTACTTATACAATAGACTAGTAGGCTCGAGCTGACATTTCATACAGCTTTACGATATCACTAACGTATTGCTTTTTTGATTAACGACTCCATTTTACCATGAAATCCAATTATTAATTAAAATATCCGCGAATATACTTTTTACAGGTTTTAATACAAAAACCTGTAATTGTATAATAGTTTGCCCGCTTTGTGAGATAGTTCTCTCTTTGACCCTGACCACTGGTTGCTAGAATCATAGGACTCTGCAGTCTGTGGAACACTTTTGTACAATATATTTTCGCATTTCTGTTGTTTTTGTAGGTTTTTAAAGTCATTGTAAATAAATAAGTTATAAAAAATAAAGTAATAAAAGATTACATCTTTATTTTGAATCTATGTTCTCATATCTACTATCGTAACTTAGTAAAAGAAGAGAGAGATTAAAAAAGTAATTGTAATTTCATAAAAGAGGAAAGACAACTTCCTAATATCGTCCCTTCAGTCATAACAATTGACGTGATGTACATCACAAGAACTATCTTACTCTGACTATCTCCCCTGACACGTGTTGTGCGTAATGATACCGGCTTAATACATCACCCTCTGTGTTATTTGAGGATTAGCAGTAGCCCAACAGTAATAGGTCTCTTGACGAGATATTCGAATCTTATGTTTTCTACAAAGATCTACGTTTGGTAATTATTTTTTTCTTCCGTTAATCCCAGCTTATTTATTTTACGACAATATTACTTTAATGTAGTGTGTATGCATGGCAGCTATTATGTTGGAAAGCTGGAAGAGCTTTTCTAAAGGCTCTACGAATAACACATTTGAACAGTGGAGGAGCCCGCAACAATAACGTCTGTTGCACGAATGGGCCGGCTCGACCGGTGAAATACCACGACCTCACAGAAGACAGGCGTCAAGTAGAAGTATTCTGCGTTTCGTCTTATGAGTGGGTTCCTCCTCCCATTTATATCCTTTCCTAATAAGGATAGGATGATAAGGGGAATAGGATTGGAGGGGGAGGGGATGGATAGGAAAAGGAAATATCCTTTTTCCTGTCTATCCCTTTTTCTGTCCATAAAGGAAGGCAACGCATATGCAACTTGCTCGTTTGCCACCTTCTTTCTACCATAACAAAAAATCATTAGCCCTGTTGCATTTCATCTCCTAATATATTTATAATTTCTCATCTAGATATCGAAGTACATTTGTAAATATGTAGAAATGCCGTAAATAGCAATATTTCATGGAGATTGATTGCCAGTACCTGGCAAGCGGGCTCAGCATCTCGTTAAGTACGTGATCAAAGTTGAGAGAGCCTATTTATACACGGCCGTGTCTGGAACCTTTCATGGAATACAATTTTCACATAAAGCTTGTCTAAGAGGAGATTTGTTTTAGTAAGTTATAATTTACTACATAATTTCTTAGACGTTTTTCAACAAAAATTATCAGTCAAGACAGATGGGTAAAAATATTTTGAAGTAAATCCTAATTTACAAAACTTATACAATAAGAACTAGTACCAAGGACTCTTGCAAGTTAAGTCTAGTGTATGTTATACCATGAGTAGCTTAAAATTATTCGCTAAGTGAAATTACGATGATTGGAGACATTGAAATAATAATTTTACTTATTTCAGTAATATTAGTTTGTCGTACTTACTACGCATTGAGAAATTATAGCATAAAGGCTGTCATTTTTTTTCGTTTGGCTTGTTGTAGACGTACATTTCTTCGCATGCATGTACACTAAGTACTACTTGACAATGAGGTTGAGTTTAAGGTTAGATGATGTAATATTTTATGTTATTTCTATTCGACACAAATTTCATAAAACTATTATTCGATAAAAAAATACATACGTTATCCATAGAAATGTTTTCGCTTTTTCTTTTTTTTTTCTTTTTCCAATGTCTATTAGAATACGTGATGTCGCCTAAGTGTTCGTAGAGTGACATGCGATTGGCATTGTGGAAGGAGCGTTGCTCGGAATTATTGAATCAGAACGTATACGAGCATACGTTCAGTTCCCGTTCGAGCGTTGATTATTGTACTTCAATTCAAGACTGTTCTAAAAGTATTTTTATTATTTTTTCAAATTATTCTCTATATTTGCTATTTTAAATATCAACAGGTATGGTAAAAATTGTGATCCTTTCAGAAGATGCATTATGTTAGGATGAATTTAAGTACCTATCAAGAGTAGGTTTTTTATTTGAATAAAAAATGTGTTTAATTTACACTTAGTTTAACCACGAAACACGAAAAAGAATTTAATTCTGAGGAAAAAACTATTTTGTATTCTGCATTCTCCATTGAAGTACGTAATCATAAATATTGATGCGTGTGAGCACAGCTGAGCAGAAATTAATTCAAGTAATAGGGGAGGTATTGATTTGTAGACAACAGGAAACTCTTGAAGACAGTACAAGTACATCACTATATAATGCATGTACTTGACTTCAGTTGATCAATCTTCGCTTCAATAAGGTCTTCTTAGTTTGAACCACATCGACTTTTCGCTTGGCATTCCCATTGAACTAACTTCTTTATTAATAAACAAAAACTTATGTCAATCGTAGAAAAAATGGCAACCTAATGGTAAAAGACGAAAAACGAGTTATAGCCAGCCGTCGATGTCGAATCTCATATCTTTTGTCAGCCAAAACAATAAAATTAGATATCCTCTTTCATTAAGCTTATAACTAAAGCACACAACATTCTAAAAGCCTGAAGGCACCGGCCCATTTTGTCAATGTCTTACGGTACTGTCGACAAAAAAGTTAAATAAAATACTTGCACTGTTAACAAATTATACATGTTAACAAAGTACATGAAAGTAGAATGTTTGTTCACGTCTGTTCTTATTAAAGGAAACGAAACTGCACATAGTTTGGCATGTTATATGCTAAATATAAGAATCACATTAGCTAAAAATATTTAAAAACCTACTTAAAAAAGTAAATCGTTTTTTATGTAAAGTTATAAATACATTTAACAATGACTGTGGACTAGTGCTTTTGGAGCGTGCCCTGGGGAATTACCGAGGACTACACCTTGGCTTATTTAGCCTTCGATACGGATTATTACCCATCTCGATATTGCGACTGTGAGATATGTTTTCAGTGGTGTAATGTTAAAGCGGAGAAGCTAGCGTATTACTAATTTCAGATTATTAAATTTGGAAACCGCGTCAATCAATTTTATGGTTAAATAACAAGTGTGATTTAACTGGTTTTGAAGTAGGCTTACGATCTGCTACAATGAGCCAGTTAATGAATTCATACTGTTTATTTTTTCCCCCAAATAGTCGGTAGAAAATATTAGCTATAAGGAGTTTAAATAAGGTTGCGAGAGTGAGTAGGCATACTAGTGGGAGGCACTTTTCATGGGTAGGTATCGCCACGAGTGTGTCGTACAACATCATTTGTTAATCATGCCCCACCTCGTCGAATAAATGTGTAAGAAAAGAAAAAGTTAATTATCCGAATATTACATAACAAATCAGCTATGACCATTTTTTGAAATCATGTAAATCAGCGAACGTAACTAAAACTTGGTGCTAAGAAAGTTTCGTAATGACGAAGTCTGATTGCTCCAACCTACCGTTTACTTGTTTTGCAAAGAATTTCTAAAGTTTGCAATTCAACCACAAAGTTCAAGTTTTTTCTCTTCCCGACTTGTCGCCGGAATACTTTTTCCATGGCAAGTAAAAATAACACTCTTGCTCATTAATTTTCAAGTCGCAGTTTTGCAATACACTTATTTTTCTTGTTCGTTTTTTTTCTCAAAAGTTTTTGTTTAAGATAATGTTCAAGAAGGAAATTAACAGGGTAATAAAAACTTGTGATTTTTTTCTTTGAAAACATTGTTCTGCGCAACATTTACCATGTATATATATATATATATATATATATATAGTTATATTATATAGGTAGTTTTAATTGCTACGGATATATGTTAGGATATATTCGTTTATTTTTATAGGGAATAATCATAGACTGCAACTGCTCTGGCTCTAATGTTTCTACTGTCTTTGTAAAAACGATGTAAATGCATTTATCTTTTTTTAGGATATGTATCTAGTATAATTCAATATTGTTTGAGATCGGCGCGCAGCATGTTTCAGTTAGAAGTTGCCTGAGTAAATGATTTCCATAGTCGCTGCTCAGTCAATGCCTCGACGCTATAATGTATTCCGCCTTTGAAGCAGCAATAATTTAATTGGATCTCCTCCATGTATGGTCCCAATAGCTTATCCGAGTTTGAAGCTTGTCCATTTTCAATGAAGGAAGTTTGCCAACTAATACACTGAAAGTTTAGTCACGTAAACGCTTATGTAGTCAAAAATCAAGCATTGGCATGGAACTATAAAAACATAAACACGGATATCATTAAAAACATATGCATAATTAGATCCTAATTGTCCTATGTCTGGTTATTTCATTGTGGTATGATACTTAGATGCATGCACTATCTGAATGTGATAAGAGTAGTAGTAGTATCTGTAGTATTCCACGTTATAAAATAAATATCGTCTCTCTCCGCGACCGACTGATAGAACATAAGCCCCTCGTGGTGGAGACGAAAGTGTACACTGTAATACACTACGGTATTCAAAGTAAAATAGTTTAACAGATCGTCCAATAAGGACAGAGACCGCTTGATCGTGGCTTTTGCTGAATAAAATGTTAGTTTTCTTATTATATTTGGGTAAAACATTACGTAATATATCTTTGAATTTACAGCTAAGAATGCTGCACTTCCTATGTTAATCTGAGTAAAGTTACCAACATTTCGGTTTCAAATAACATAAAATCTCTTAAAATATAATGTTAGTGAGAAGAAAGCTATTAATGCTATAAATAAAACCATTAGTTTATGTTATTTTATCCAATATTTCCACAATTGTTAAAGCAGCCATTTGTTACTACTGGTAAAAGGATACGTCGGAGTGTATGCCAACTATTGTTTCGTAAAAGTAATTCACTGATTTGAAATTGCGCCAGATTTTCGATTGGTTAGCAAATAAATGGGTTCGAAATATACCGAAAGCAATGGTTGAAAACTAGTTGAAAGCTTACGTAATACAATACCTGGTAACTTAAGTCAACTTATGTTATTACAATCATCATCGTGATCTTACATCTAAATAATAAAGGATTCGTTATGAAAACGTACTCTTTTAACGATATTCTAACAAGTTTTTTATTAAAGCTTAAGTCAAAATAGGTACAATGTAAATTGTAAGTAACCTGGTACTCGTTTGGGCGAAATAAAGAATTTATTTTCAACTTTATTTGTCTATGATTGTAGATTGTGTGGTGAACACAAGAAATCAGTTTTATATAGTGTGTGCACCGTATCGTGATAGAGGACAGTTCAAAAACATATACCAAACACAAAAAAATCATAGTCGAATTAGAATTATTTCACACTATAATGTATGGAAGTGTGAGGTGGGTTCTGCAGGAAAACCATGTTCGTAGAGTTATTGCTGTTGAAATGCGATGCTTTATTAAGAAGTATGTAAGGTCAATAATAGGATTAAAAATAGCATTATAAGGGAAAAACTTGATTTAAAAGTGCATGTTGTGACTAGAATTAAGAAAGGTATGCTTCGGTGGTTCGGGCATGTTGAAAGGATGAATGAAAAGAGAATAACGAAACAAATTTATGTTGCAAAAGAGAATGGCAGTGCTGGTAGGGGACGTCTAAGGAGAACTTATGTCGATCGGAATAGTGACATACTAAGGAAGAGCGATATAAGGAGTATCCGCATGTGAGCTTGTATGCGTAAATGTATGGATGCAGAAGAAGCGAGAAAGGTGTGCTAGGATCGCGCCAAATGGAAATCCATAATCTCAGCCTACCCGTCTGAGTTACGGGCTTGAGCGCATATTTATTCGAATTTAGGACACATTCTTGCTAAATCAACGATTGCTTAAATATCTTTATATTATATGTAAGAGAATACATCATGATAAAGTTGTGCAACAATTAATAATCATTGTATAATGTGTACAATAGATAATTGTATCTGTAAACCTCTAATGATTAATTGTGTTGTATTTTTGTAGCAAGAGTAAATGTAATAAAGTTGTGTTGTTACAGTCCTATAAAGTCAAAGAAAGCAACAGTTTTATTACCTTAATTAGAAAACTTTCCGGGCCGATAATAAACAGCAACAGCGACATTCATTTACACGATTTTGTTAATTTCTTTTATTCTGTGGATATTGTTCAATTATCACAAATTAAGACAAAGTACTTTTCTGTCTTACTATTGTCTAACCTGAATATACTATAATGTTATTGATTATAAGTAAATGATTTTTAAGTGTAGACATCTAAGTATTTTTTGAAATATGCTAATAAGCTGATTTTAGATCTTATTGGTGGCCAGAGATATGGGTTATTTCACTTATACCAGAAGTAAACATGCAAGAACTTTATCCGCCTACCCTACATTTTGGTCGAGATGCTGGTCACCATATATTCCATTTCAGCACTGGTTATTCATCCTACTCCTATCCTAGAAGTAGTATGCGATTTTATTTAATGTACTAATGAGACTTTCTAGATAGAAACTAAGCGTATGTGATATAAAGGCCACTTCGCTTCATCATTTCAAAAGTACTTTTTATGCACTCTATTTACATTTACTTAAATTATCATTGTTTTGTATTATATATTTAACAATTCCATTTGATAAATTATTTATAAACATGAAACGGAAAATCTAACTGATTTATTTGGTACCGGAAATTTACAGTGAAACTTTCACAGTCCGATGGCATATTGAATCGGAAATTCATTTCGAAATACGTATTAGCGCTCTACATGTGAATGCGTGCAAAATTCACCCCAAATACGAGTAAATGTGCTACGGGGATTTGCAAATATCAAACTTGACTTACTCTTAAAAAATTATATCAAATTAAAAAATCAAAATTCATTTATATATCATTAATGATGTACGCATTACACTAGATGTAATCTTATAGCAACCAGAAAATGACAATACTGTCAACTAGAACTCTGTTATAACCATGTACATGAACTGTGTACCGAAACTGAAATCTACAAAACGAAATCAGTAAAAGGATAATCCCTTGTAAGGGTCATCCCTACGGTGCTACTGACAGACAAATAAAAATGGCTAAACGGACCCATTCCTTCGTCAGCGTATTTGCTCACCCCAGAGGGTATTTGCTTCTTTTTCAACCGTAAAACCAACAATTGAGGGTAAAAATCGAAGCAGACATCTTAGGATAAAATTTTTATCGTCAAAGAAGTACTGATTGAATAAGTTAACAAATCCCCTAAAATAATATCAAATTTAATAAAAAATGATCAGCTTAACCATTCTATTACGAGTGACAAAGTGGAAACCCGACATCTGTATAATAACGATATCCTGTGATTACCGATTTAATTACTCGATTAGCAACCAAATTATCTTAAATTACCATTAGCTGCGAGCACCATTAGGCGGCTCAAGGTCACCCAAAGGGCAATGGAGAGGGCAATGCTCGGAGTCTCTCTGCGTGATCGCATCAGAAATTATGTGATCCGCAGTAGAACCCATGTAACCGACATTGCCCGAAGAATTGCAAACCTTAAGTGGCAATGGGCCGGACACATTGCTCGCAGTACGGATGGCCGATGGGGCCGAAAGGTCCTAGAGTGGCGGCCACGTACAGGTTACGCAGCGTAGGTAGGCCTCCCACACGATGGACCCATGATCTGGTCAAAGTTGCGGGAGCCCACTGGATGAGGGTGGCAGGGGACCGATCTTTGTGGCGATCGATGGGGGAGGCCTACGTTCAGCAGTGGACAGATAACGGCTGAAACGACGACGACGACCATTAGCTATTTTGTCTTGTGAGAGATAAGCTTTACACTAAATGGCATGGTACGTGGGTGGTACCTGCAGTAAGAAGACTGTTACAATGTGAACGGTCCAAGAATAGAAAGCGGTATATTAAACTTGCGTAAAACTTCTGGCAGCAGGGCAGATTTAGAAGTAATAATATATTGTATTATTGTTTATTTTATTACATTAAAATTAACTTATATCGAAGTAAATTATATTCCAGAGATTCTATATATACTATGCTGATACCAAATAACCGTATGGCAAAATATGCAATTTTACAGTTCATTTTTGTGTACGTTAACCACTTACTTCATTAGTATAACATGTTCAACTGTTTTTACTACATATTCATAACATAGTACTAAACGCTGTGTGTATATTATAAGTAGAGTTCTATTCTCTATACAGATTTAATTATATTTGATCTAAATAAATATGGAATGATCACGCTTAGCTGACATTTCGACAGCAGCGACAGATTTTGTGTACTCATCGTTCTAGATGTCATTTGGTTGGACAAACTTAGTGCGTTCCAGTGACATCTAGCGCGACGAGTCGACCAGTGACGCGATGCCGATAAAACACTCGCATCGCTCGTAATGCCTTTTTACTTTGCGCTTATACATTAGTCGTACTTAAGACATTGTTACATTGTTACAATAGTACAAAACAATGTGTAAAATGTGTCAATCGTCACCTGAAGTTACTATGTCAATTTTTCCATTGATAAACTTTTCAGAAGCCGGGTGTTAGTTATGTACAAATAAAAGTAATATATTAAAGTCCAAAAAGCTCATATTCCTGAATCAATTACGAGTGTGCTAATGTTTTCTGGAAATCAGGTTTTGTCTTAGCATTGATTAAAAAGGGTGCACCAAGGTTTCGATATCGTTTATTAGAAATCATTCCAATCGTTGTCAATAACCAAATGGGCCAAAAACCAAATAAGTTGCAAGCTGAAAATTGAAAAATAATACCTCGTTCTAGTGCTCTGTTATATTTCTCTTCAGTTGGACATGGATGATATAATTTATACCAATTTATACCAATAAAAAAACCTAAATAGATTGTTAGCATTATCCGGTCTTAGTTGAACCTCGAGAAAGCCCCCCGTGCCCGCAAAAAGCGCAAGGAGAACTTTTGTAACGTTTATTTAATGGGACTGCGACGCGACTCCGTCGACAAAATAATTTCGCCAATTAAGCGAACAATGTTACGCAAAACAGACGCTGAAACCAAAAGAATTATAACTTCTCATTTTCAATGCTTTCATTTAAAAAATGCTTTAATTATTTTGTTACCGCAAAAACGGTAATTTTTTTTATAATGATTGTTATGTACTTCGAATATAGTGCTACATATATTTTCACCATTAGGTCAAAATACCTTAACAATTTTTACTCATTGAACTAACAAACTTTTTATTTAAAACAAGATAGGTGGTAGATGGGTATGGTTCTTGAGATGCTGCGCATTTGTTCTAAGTAAAGCTAAGCACTAAGTTTAATGAAATGGAATAAATATTCCGGTACAGACTGGTTATTACCGGTTATAGATTGTTCTCGCAACTTTGTTTAGGGTGGTAGCGGCATACACCTATGTTGCTGACCCGAAGCAACTAGTGAGCTAATATGGTGCTGTAGGATGTTGTAATACTAATGGGTGGACTTTCGGCTAGTGTAGAAGTTTATTATAATATATATTTATAATTATAAAAAAGACATTTATACTTTATTTACATTAACCATCAATTAAGGACTACTTTGGTACAATGTCCCGCAATGGTCATTCTGTGCCAAGCTTGCTTAATAATGATGATGATTAATTTTAAACTTTAGGATTTTAAGGTTATGTATTTTGGATTTTGGAACCCAGAAAGTAATTTTGTATATAAAGTATATGTAGAGACGTATATCATTAAATTAGTAGCTCACAATTCAAAAGACTCCATCCATAAACATAAAATAAATAAACAATAATTTAAACTATTTAGAGATATCTCATTTAGTCTTCAATTAAACCGCTCGCCGCCTCTAAAACAAAACGAACCCACATCAATCTCGACACGCACGCTAGCTGATATTTAATGAGATTATTTCCTAATATCCAAAGACAATTTCCCGACTAAATACAGCCCGGAGGCGCAAGTTGATCAATCGATCATTGAGTCAGGGAAGCATAGACAGTTTAATTTTTAAAAGGATATTAAAAATTAACATTATTCCAAACGCTCATAATAAATCAATATATAAATAGAGAGCAACAACAACATCTGTTGTAAGAATGGGCCGGCTCGACCGGTCAAATACAACGACCTCACAGAAGACAGGCGTCAAGTAGAATATTCTCGTTTCGTCTGTGCGTGAAGTGCCGGAGGCCTCATTTCAGTCCTTTTCCCTTTCCCATTCTTACATAATAAAGATAGGATGGGAAGCGGAAGAGGATTGGACGGGGAGGAGAATGAGTGGGATGAATAGGAAAAGAAAATATCATTTTCCTCTGTCCTGTCCATTAAAGGTAGGCAACGCATCTGTTATTCATTTGCTTGTTACGGACACCTATAGGTAAAAGGTAATTTTACATTAATTGAACCGTTTGCTCGTTTCATATCTGTCAGCGGTCTGTTACTTAGATTATTTATCCAATTCCCTGCGATTTCTAGCTTTGATTCTAAAGCTAGACTCCCATACGAAGAAGTGCGATTTAGGCGTAGTTAAATGTCCATATCCTATAACACAGCGAATAATTGCCATAAAATATAGAAGACGTAAAGTTTTTACGCGAATTGGACTAAATGTAGCAAATCTTCAAGGACGAGTCACGTTTATGCACATTTCGTTACACGAAAGAGAAAAAAAACATAACGTAAGCGGAACGAACGGGATAAACAAAAAACAAATATTTACCCGGCTTATCTTTAGATATTCGATGCAACTGCTAAGTGCTCTAACTGCTAGACTACATCATAGACGGAGCGCATAATTAGAAACTATTTTAAAATATTTCCCATCTCTTTCTGACATATCCAAAAGTTTACAATAACCAACGTTCTCCTTTAGCAAGGAAAGGAAGCTCCTGACGATTATTTAATGGGAATCCGACGCGACTGTCGACTGTCGGCTTTCGCGTAATTTTGGCAATTACGAAGGCACCCGTACGTAAAGCAAGCACAGATGCAAACATAAGCAATATTTATTCAATTTTTAAATCGAATTTTATTCCTTCAAACTTTTTCTTTCTTGCAAATTTTTATTATATCCAATTTCGCCTTTTGCTCCGTTTGTACCTAAGTCAACAAAAGTATTTTTACTCTATTAAATACATATTTTCATTATTTTCAGATTTTCTTGCCCCAAAAAGTAACTTTTGCTTTTGACGTAACTGTCAGTATTATGACAGTTGGTTGATCGGTATTACCTATGCTGATAAAAAAATATATCATTTTGTTAATGCATATTTCATAGTCGATTGAAATTATGAAGTATGTCGCCTGCTCTGTGTCGGAATACTAGTAAAACTAATTATATACACGCCAGAAATAATAACTAAAAATGTCGTGCATCATAAGGATATGAAATAATAAACAATATGTTTTTGGAAGCCTTTTTTTATTAATTATACTAATTGGAATTAAATGTTCATAATTAAGACAAGAAGTCTGTTGGTCAGCTAGCCTAATAAGAAATGCGGCGAATTACTTGACAGTTTTTTGACAAGTATGCTAATAAAAGAACCGATAGATTGTCTATCTACGTTTGTTTTATCCTCCTGTCTTTGAATATCTCAACAATTCACATTATTATTCGTATAGTTTATATTAAATGGTTCAAAATATTGTCACAGCTCATTCTTGTTTGAGCTAACAATAATTTAATCTCCGTCTTGTAAACACTGAGACTTGACTAAGTCTCAAGTTTGTAGGACTTCCAATTCAGCTAAGTTTGTAGCTTGTGTGTTTTAGTCATGAAAACATATACAGTATATGTTACTCTATCTCTGGTACATTGATTGTGTTAGGTGGAAATTCGAAAGCTGATACATAAGCGCGATGTTAACTTTATACAAACAAGCGACATTTTATATGATATCAGCAATATTGCTATAAGAAATGTTTCGCTCTTAACAGGTTGAAGAAATTATATGTTATAGAAGATTCTCACATTCTGTTTACTTTTCCAAAATTATTTAAGAATTATTATTCGATGGAATAACTAAAGAAATTATTAAATGTTCTATTTAGAATATTATTAAAACAAATAACTGGTTTATTTCAAAAATGTATATAAATAATAATAATAAATGGCCTTTTTTTTAATAATCCCCACTGCAGGGACACAGGCCTCCTCTTCGAGAGCGGGAATGGGCAGTAATCCACCACGCTGGCCCGATGCGAGTTGGTGGATGTCACGTGTCTTCGAATTCGGTAGTTCTAGGACATGCCGGTTTCCTCAATATGTTTTCCTTCACCGTTTAATGAGCAAAGGTGGTGAAATAAATTACAGAAATTAAGCGTTTGCCTGGGTTCGAACCCGCAACCTACAGTACGTAAGTCGGGGCCTAAACCGCTGAGCCACCGCTGCTCAAAAATGTATTACAATATAAATGATTACGTAAATGAAAAATAAAAATACGTTTCATAAAAATTGTATTTTGGTGTTGTAGTAGTATGTTTGAAAGCTTCTATATAACTGTAGTAGTTAATTGTAACATTAGGTACTAGTTATAAGATTTGCACGCTTTTAAGCAGAATATGTGAAACTCTTACTATATTGTAAGCCATATCCTTGCAAATAGATATTTATTTATAGTAAATGACCCCACGACTATTCCACATGGATTTCTTTTCATACGATATTGGTACACGTTTCTCTCTTACGGACAAGATCTTGGTCTCTCTTTGTTTTCGTTGCACATATAGATATGCGTGTCAAATGTTTAAAACTGTTTTATATCTCTAGCTTATATATCAACAACAATCGCGTGACAGAAAATAAATATTTTTTTATATTGAATAAACTAGCGCTTGACCACGATCCCACTTGATAACTGGTTAACTGGAAAGTTAGTTCAGTTAACAGCTCAACACTTCCCTTGAAAGTACTCCACGTCATAATTGAATAGAAAATATGTTAGTAACTCATAATACATATTTAGCAAGCACATTATATAGAGAACGAAGAAATAATCAGTCAAAAGGATGTTAGATTTTGGATCAAATTTAGACCCTTGCTCGTAGACCCTCAAGGGTGGAGCCATCGATTATTGTAATCACGTTACACACCCATGTTGCCCAAGCGCCAAACCTGCCGTATCAATCTTAAGGAAGCAATTTAAGGCGTGTTGGATTATTTAATATTTAGTAATGTCTTTACCTAACGTTGATACAGGCTTTTATTGGAATTTCTTAGTATTCAATGTAGTTAAATGATTTAAAAAATATAAAATGAACTATTGACAGCTTCAATTGGCCACAAAAATGGTTATGTATCAAAATAAATTTATAATTTGACCGATGTTTTCTCTATAGAGTAGCTTGATCGTCTCTGTTCTTTGTCACCTAACGCTTAGATTTATCTCGTAACATTCATTCCCCTCAGGTTCTCTTAGCGTTATTAACGTAAGATGCGGGTAGAAAAATAGCACCCAAATCTAACAGACAACTTAAGTATATAGGCCTTGTGAACTGTGGGATGTAACGCGAAACATTTTTGTTTAAGGGGGGAAGTAATTTTTTTCATAATCAAAGGTGGTAATCTTATGTTTACCGGTTTGAGGAATGCGCACAAGACTGGCATAAAATAATAAACACACGTATTCAAAAAAACCTTTACTTTAGTTGATTTTTAAGACAACGATTTAACATGACTTCATTTAAAATCGATTCCTCAGAAGCCGCAGCACTGCATCTAAACTGATCTCTATCGATTGCCATTAATGCCTGTAATTACTTCCCTCACCAACTTCAGCTGTTAATCTTACTTAGGATTATACCCTCACTCGTGCCAAGTTTAGTTAAAAATTATTGCTCCCGTAAATTCAGGTGCGCGCGCTTTTACACCGTGTCTTACACAAAGATTTGTGTTTATTTATTTACAGTTACGTTCCGCTGCTCGAAAACTCATATCTTTATTTATAAAATGACATAGTTCATTGTGTTCTGACAAGATTTTCAATGCTGGAAATAAAACGATGGCTATAAGTATAGTAGTGAGGAGTCAGAATGTGGCTATGAAGGCTCGTCTGGCAATACACAAAGCTTTACTAGTCTGTCCATCTGTTTATTATTAATAAATTATTTAATTATTCTCAATACATTAAGTGTTAGTGAAGTGTGGAGTGTTGTATTTTGTATAATATCTTCATCCCTTGAAACGTAAATATTTGATAGGTAAAAACTTTAAGCGCGGGGATGCTGAGTGGGGCATTTTATCGAATTACGGGCGGCATCTTGCTATGAACGCCCTCGTTTATATTAATTGCTTGCTGAGCAATTTTACTAGCTCTACGATGTAAACGAGATTGTTCGCTGGAAAATGTGCATCGTCCTGTTTGTTATGTCGTTATTACTGCAATTTCATATTTCCGTATCGCTCTACATACATTTGCGACGTTTAATTTGTACTGATAAAATAAAATTGTAGAATTGTTTTTCACTTAAGTATATAACTTTATGAAGATACTTTTATTTAAGAACATACTTTATGCGCACTTCCGTAACGATATAAAATAAAAGTGGGTGTCTTTATTGCCATAATGCTTCTATTTTCAAGGCAAACTAGCAAGCACTTCAACTGATATTAAGTGACCGCTACCCATACCGATACCGATATCCTTAGGTATCCACAGCTAGTTAATGAGTTGTAGATGCGTTGCCTACTTTTAATGGGCAGAGGAGGAGATAAACAGAAAAAAGAATATTAACTTTTACTGTCCGTCTCCGCTTCATCTAATCCCCTTCTACTTCTCACCCTTACCCTATTAGAGAATAAAAAGGAAAAAGTACTAGTACTGTTCCCTTCTTCTTAATCCTAGGATTAGGCATCTGGAATCTCACTATCAGGCGAAACGCCGGTCTGTTCGCATATTCGTGCAACAGATGTTCTTATTGCTGGCTGTTACTGTGATATACTAGTAACATCCTAAAATCAATTAGAACGTTCATCAATTCTATCCGAAATCTTGAAGCAAACTCCTACAAAAAACCTATCAATTTAGGTAATGATTGAAGCAACTTTTCATTTGACCAAATGTGTTATTTGTTTGTTTCAAACACTTTTATACGTAACTGGCACTAGTTCTTACGTATGGTATACTAAATTAAAATAATACAACAAGTATTTGTTTTAATATATGTGATGATATGTGATATATTTATGCTTATGAACCCAATTAACCCGGGTCCATAAATATATAATTAATGAAGTGATACGCAAGTCATTTTTATATACTACAATGACCAACGCAAGTTATGTAAGAAATCTACTAATGCCGAATGCCGACACATCCAGTGCCAGCCTGTCAGTCATTTAATTATTAAAATGGACTTCCAGAGTATCTGAGGTTATGCAATGGCTTATTCAGCTTATAGTACTTTGTATTACTTTGAGTACGACGGAGACCCGGTCTTTGTTGCAATCAATCTCCTCCGTTCCAGGCTACGTCCAGCAGAGGAAGACTATCAGCTGGAAATGACAATGACGAATTTATATTATTTTGTACAAAGTTAAGAATTGAGACTATTCTGATATCATCGAGGCGTTCGAGGGACTGTATATTTTGTACTGTAATAATACATTTATTATTGCTGCGACTGTGCCGCAATTAAATTACATTTTGATTAGGTATTTTTCGTTTTACTGTTCGGGTCAACATGTCTCTTGACTACATTAAAAAGCTTAACGTTAT
Organism: Papilio elwesi; assembly: GCA_029849275.1. NCBI lineage: Eukaryota > Metazoa > Arthropoda > Insecta > Lepidoptera > Papilionidae > Papilio > Papilio elwesi. The sequence goes on along the minus strand of CM056691.1, from coordinate 10,901,519 downwards.
TATTTTTTTTTTTTTTTACTTTTAGAAGTTAGCACAATTTCTATTATTTTGTCTATTTACTTTTTCCTTCCTCATTCTGTGTTACCCAACATACAGCTGTATCTTGTTTAGATATTTCCATCGTCATCAGGAACGGCACTTTCTATAAACAAAAAAGATATAAAAATGTTACCTAACTTTTTGACATTTGCATTTTCCCCTTAAAATAAATATTCCAAAACACAAGAACCGCCTCCCCATCTGCGGACGTTACGTTTCATATTTGCAGCAAATTTTCATCGTCGCGTCTTCCCAACTTCAACTTATTATACGTTACGAACAGAGGGTGATTCAAACACACCACTTAGACACCAAACAAGGGGATATTAAGTGTGAGTTAAAATTTAAATTGATTCCACCCTCCCTTAGGAGAAAATTCAAATAGTGAACGGTGTGATCTCGAGCGGGTAACACTGTGTTTGTGGGATTCTTTTTCTGCAAATTGGACGCCTCAGGCCGCTTAGTCACTAAAAGAACGGGGAATTGGACGCATCACGTATATATTATGTACATGTATAAAGATGCACAATGATTATACGCTTCATTTGTAAGGGGACACATACTCTCCCTTAGTATATCGAGCTAGAAATACCTTGCGTCGAAAAAACAAACATCATATCTCTTCGAACTCACTCAAACTCTGCTTTTTCCCTTTAAATTTCATGCTATCGTGTTTTCAACTAATTAGAATTTCCTGCATTTCAAAAGACGAATTAAAGTCGGAAAATTCTACCGTTTACCGTTGTACATGAAAAATTCGACAGAGCCGGATGAGCGGTAATATCATGCAAATTACGACCAACTTAAGTATGAAAGTCGTTTTATTTTTTTTGTTTCGTTTACATTTCCGGTCGTGTCGTAAAAGCTTTTGCTTTCGTCTCGCTTACAAAGTTCATGCAAGACGTTGATTATTGCGAAGTTCATATATGAATAAAATATTTACATATAATGCAATGTGTAAACCTTAAAATAATAATCTCGTATAAGTCTAGTTTGAGTGAGTAGGTCTCGGGACGGTTTGGACTTACAATTAGATCTGATAGGCGGCGCTGTCATTAGTTTACAGAAGATGTTTAAAAAGAAAACCTACAAAACGTTAGTTGAACTCGCTAATAGCAGATAAGTTCATCCTAAACAACGGTCGACCAGTAATAATATAAATTACAAAATGGTCATAATGACGAGGTAGTACATTGGTGATATATTAATAGAAAAAGTAATTAGTCCGCGTAATCCGATTCGACTCGTCTTCAGATTTGGTGGTATCGTCCAATACTATACTCTGCTCACATAAGGCAGTTAGGAGTCAAAAATCTCGATTCAATCACTAAATATTCAATTTGCATCGTAATTCGACGGAAATTTTACGGGGAAACGAATCTTTATTACATTTTAACGCAATTTGTTTCGAATTTTCACCTTCCTTGATATTGGCCGACAGAGGGTGTAACGCGAAAGGCCATCTTGAAAAAGCTGTGAGAGATTATGTTAGTAAATTAATTAAAATTTATGGAAATAAAGAAATTTACTTATACCTTCTCCTTAAAGGTTATATGTCTAATTTTCGTACGCTATTTGTTAAAATATTTTCTTTAATTATTTCATTTTATTTTAATCACTTCATTCTTTGGGTTAGTGTTATACTTCGTAGTATTATATTTCTAGCTTGTATTTCATAACTAAATCTTATTCTCAAAAATTAATTTAAAATAGTGAACCGATTCTAGTGAGACAATTCTAGTGTACGATCAGCGGAAGTTTAAAAAATTAAAAAACCTGTAGCTTTGATAATTACTAACATTGTTTAAGTGTTTAATTTTGGGATACAATCAATTAGTTTATACTGCAAATAATAGGTAATTGAATTCGATACGTCAAGGAACTTCTTAAACTAAGCACATTCAGTTTTTAGTTGAACTATTAAGTTATAATTAAACTAATTGTTACAATTACAATTAGATAGTATCTAGTAGTAAGTAAAAATACTAGCTAACTTCAATGTAATTACGTATTTTATAGAATTGTCTTAAATTATAATTAATTAAAAACAAACTCTAAATTAATTATGACGTTTTTGACGAACACACAAACCCCCAAAAGTTTAAAAGCCTCTATTTTATCGGGTAAGCCTGTGTCGCCCTACTATTATTAACATAATAAATGAAGGGATTAATTTACCACTGCGTATTCTATTTTTGGTCCAATAGTCACCCCTTTTTAGCGCTGCTGTAGCGTAGCACTTTAGGTTCCCTTCCATAACATAATAGTAGTGTGCTAGCACTAATTGTAAATGTAAGGAAAACGTTACAACGGAAAATTGTGTTTAAATATGACTAAAATAAAGAAAGGTATGTTTCGGTGGTATGGAGAAAGAACGAATGAAGAGAGAGTACCAACACAAATTTATGTTGCATAAGTGATGAATTACTAAAGAAACGCGTTATAATGTCTACCCGTAACCCAGGAATATGTATGCGAAAATGTATGGATGTAGAATAATCCGTAGTCTCTGCCATCTCCTGTAAGATACTAATAACTGGGATTAATATTTATTTAGTTACATTTTATTTCACTTTAATAAGTACTATTAACATTTTTGAAATCAATAACGCAATGATTGTTGTAACATATTTGATATCCTTAATTCTAACCATAGAAGAATAGTACAGATTTTATTATAAAATTATCGCAGTATACTTTATTTTTAATAATGTATGTTAAAGGAATCAATTTTTAAAAAGAAAAGTTTTAGAATCACATTTAAATATTTTTAATAAAATTGCAACTATTTTGCATAGGGTATAAAGTATATAAAGTAAGTATAAAGTACGATCATAATCTGAAATGAAACGTGTATCAACTTTATCAGGCTTCGACGGCTCTCGATGGAATTACCGCCATTTCGCGTTACGGGAAACTTTGCTTTTAAAGTCTAAGCCTTTTTCACGGTCCCTCTTTACAGTGAACACTTTATTAATAAATTAGCTGGTACAGACAGTTAATTATGAAATTTATGAGGGAGTAAATTATAGAATTACTTAGACAAGTAATGAATTCGTTATGTTGATGAACTTTTATGGAGTTTTCTAAGTCACATCCACTTAGTCGGAGTCCCAAGAGACTTAAGCCCAATACAAAAGTAACGTGATTTTACCCGTGCGGGACGGCACGGGAACTTTTAGAAATATCGTTCCATAGAAAATGTATACGATGATATGGAACCATGAACGGGACGGGGATGTGGCACAAACAGGACGTGCTCGTAGCCGACGATGTTTAGCACTACCATTGCATGCAAGTTCCCCAATATAATTTATTATTAATATTATACGATTTTCGTTCACTGGTTATAATTACACTGTACAACCCTAGGACGTTAATTCCAAGTTACTGTCACGGCGCGTACCCATGCATTAAATTCCCCGTCAATGTTTACTAAACCACGTCCCGTCCCCGTCCTGTACTGGTAAAATACCGTTACGTATGTATTGGGCTTTAGACATGTTTCGCACTGTTATAACTGCAGTGTAATTTAGATGTCTGTAAATTATTGATGCATTATTGTCGAGAATCACTGATAACAATGAATTTGGTGTGCGTTCCTTAATTTAAGCATGAATCCATCGTCATTTTAAAGTTACCTTGCTTTTTTATGAGATTAGATTCTCAATTATTCGATTATGAAGTTGAAGGCGAACACAAACTGATAACAAAAAACAATAAAATAATAATTATTATATTGCTTTCAAAAATATTATAATATTGTAAAATATATTTAAAAAGACATAAAGATACATTTGGTACGTGTTTAAATGCACAGGTATTTATATTATTGTATATTTTTGGTTTAAAATTTCGTTCTATTGATTGTAAAGTTACAAAAGTGCTGCCATTTTACAAAGGTGACAAAGCTAAGTTTGATGCTTTGAGCGAGTCGGAACCCGCCCGGACGGGACCAAATGGATTGCTTGTCACGAATGAAAGTACACGCCAATTTTCATCCGCACCGATGACCACAGAGCAAATAGCAAAACAGACAGACATCTAAAATCAAATTTAATTGAAAGTTATTAGTATATTTTCGAGAAGAGAAAAGCAATGAGTTAAGGAAATATAAAAGATTACTGAAGCCACAAACAGGGATTTGAAGAACAATCAATGGAAGGGGGATGAATAAAGTATTTTGTTTGTTACAATAAAATATATTATTATTTACGCCACATGTTAATAAAAAGCAGTGTAATAAATAGTGCTACAGTTTTTTTTAAGGGGATCCTTCTGTGATTATTAAGAAAATGTAGTTAGAAGTCGGAGTGTATGCTGTAATAGGAAATAAGAGAAAACATATTTATGAAACCCTTATTTAATATCAATTACGTAATAATAAAATAATCCATACGTTAACAATGAAAGTAACAGCAAAATACATTGCCTTTTAAGTGAAGTAAGATCAGAAAGCTTTCTATTGCAACCAGACATGTACATACACAACTCTATCTCACAGCATCGTGTGTAGTCACAGGGTGTTAATTTTTTGTGCAGCACACAGGCTTTAGGGGACGAAGATTAATAGTTCTCCGCCATACAAATATCCATCTTTTATATATAATAGCATTACAGTTTTGTAACATCATCCATACCTTTTTCGTCTTTAACGTCTTATAAAACACATTACACCCATCAAAAGCATTGCTGTCCTACTTTTATTAAATTATTTTTAAAATACTTTTGTTTCTTATTTATAGACATTTAATAAGGTTAAGCGTGATTTCTATATTTGTCTACTACGAAGCGATTAACTTTAAGCTTCTAACTCCTAAATATATTTTATGAACCTCAAGTATCTGTATAGATAAGTTAATATAACGAATAAGCCTGAATGACTGACAATTCAGGTAAGAATACGAATCAAATGGCATCTTAATGTTCTTTCATACATACATATCCGGGAAAAATATCCTCCTGTCAGTCGAGTAAAAACAATGACTTATGTTTTGGAATATAAGATACGTTATCTATACAGATAAATAAAATTGAAGTGTCTGTGTGTAATATAAAATAATATTGCCATACTCAATACACATGATGTATGTATATATAGTACTTATAACTAAAATATTATTTTTAAAATTTTTGTCTGTCTGTCTGTCTGTTTATTCCGGGTAATCTCCGAAACGACTGAACCGATTCGGATAGGACTTTTACTGGACGATAGCTAATATTGTAGGGATTCAAATAGGCTGATTCTGATCAACTATACATAAATACAATAGACGCAGGCAACAATTTTATTGTAATTTAAAATATGTCGCAGGTTTCTTCGAGACCTATTAGAATTTAATCTTAAATCTCATCGATTGAAACTTCCCTTTATTCTCGTTGAAGTTTGTGAACGATTCAGTTCAGAAACTTTTTAGTACATCTTAATTTACAGTTCGCGTGCGGATCGGTAGGCCGGTTTTATTTTAGTTTGTATAATATTTTTAGAAACCTACTTCTTAACTACAAACAGCTTATGATAGCAGTAATTATTAGTTTATATATTCGCTTGCAATACATTTGAATTACAATAGATAAAATAGAATGATTACAGAAGGGAGAAACGAGAGGGATGACTGATGGACTTACCACATTTTTACACGTGGTGATATACCTTGTTTTATTATTGGATTATGAATTCAATCCCTTTAAATAAACTCATAAAGATTCCATAACTATTCAAAAGTGTTACAGAAAGACACCAGTGTGGCAAGCTTATTTGTTCTAATGTCATTTTTGGTACCTGTCTTAAATGCTCCCGCCATATGAAGGCACCCTCGCTGCTTACGCACGTATGAAGTGCTTGAGGTACCTATGAGATGCGCGCGTCTGTTATCGAGATGCCTCTGGGAGGCTTTGACCCTCCCCTCAGTGGCGGTCTGATTGCCGGGAAGGTAGCACGGCAGGGCGGACGGACATTCCGCCCACGGAATACGACGCTGTCCGATGTTTTCAATTCAACCGTTAGTGATGTGCCGTGTTGTGCTTAATTGACTTATAGTGTTTGAACTTGTTTAACGCGTGAAGGATTTTTCAAAGGTAAGTGCGCTAATATATATTTTTAAATCAGTTTTACTGCAGTGTGCAAGACTTTTCTTTACCTAATAACTATATAGGTTTAATGCATTAAGCATTCAATATATATACTTGCAAAGATAGTTATTAAAGTCCTAAACTAATTTGTATTCTTGTTTATTTTCAGAAGTACATAAATATATCTCTAAAATTAAACAATAAAGCTAAACTTTTTGTGTATATTGTTTTTATTGAATGGAATATTTGTCATATCGTGAAATATAAAATGTTTATTGTATCGCTGAAAGTTTTCCCTTTAGTGAATAAATGTAAGAAAAAGTATCTTTAGCTATCTATCCAAGTTATAATATCTACATTAAATTTAAGTGACTGTCGAAATAGACTTACAAACGGCTTAAGCTTTTTAGCTGAGTGGATGATTGGTAGCTGTCCAAATTTCGAATCCTCTGTTTAAATCTTAAAATATGTCTGTGCTTTGTACGAATATGTGCTGATTTTATAAATTCGTATATTATCAAATATAAATTGCAAAGGAAAGGCGATGGCGTCATTTGAAATGGAGATTTGACGACTTAAATATTTGACCTTAGACCAACCAATTAGAATCATAATTATGGTGATGATTGATTGTTCATTGACTTGAAAATTTCTTTAGCCGCGTTAGACTACTTGGCAGGGGAAAATCTTATAGGTTCTCGTGAAGAACATGTTCACCACGCGTCAGCAACACCCGTCAATTCTTATTTGAATCAGTTTCAACAAAAAAAAAACATTTTTTTGTATTAAATTTTGAATTTAAATGTTAAGATACAAGGATTTTTGTTGATTATTTATTTATTTTTGGAAAATTGTAGGGTCTTCCCACCTGTTTAAAGATTTCACTTCTGACAGCAGTATAAGTACTGTAAGTAAGACAGTCATAATGACTGTCTGTGTTTTTTATGTCAAATAATCAAGTTAATATTAATACATTTTAAATTAAGTATTTATCAAATAGTTTTACATCAAAACAGACTTTACATTTTGAATATTTTATATGTCATTTTCTAATATATTTACCCAGTCGAAACTCCATTGCGGTTGACATGCATTTGTACTTTTATCTTAGTCATACTTTTAATGTAACCTGTATATATTAACTCCTGGTGATCTTAACGTGGATGTAGATTACCATCTGTCCGTTTGTTATAACTCTTAAGAACGCGTTTTATGTCCTTGATAGGAACACTATCTCACCATTGATATCCATACAAGTTACTATGACAAAACGCAATCGAAATAATCATAAATTACTACAATTCTTTATAGACACTCCACTCTTTATACACATGTAACAATACAGACAGACATAAGAAATAAAGTCATTCAAAGCTATTGTCATCTTTGAAAGATCTTCATAAACTGTGTAACAATAAACCAACATATAAATGCGGCTCATAAACCCAACAAGTCACAGAACCAAACCGTGTTCCGTTGTATTTCGAAGTGAAGATAAATTAAAATTTAAACTTAATTCTTGTCGAGAATAACAATGAGGTAGCGATAAAACAGATAGATTTAAACCGTACAAAGGACTTTACAAAAGACATCACATATAAAGTGATACGCCCCACTTTTCTACTTAATATATTTGGGCTATTTTTACTTTATTCTACTAATCGTACTCTTTTAAATAACAAAAAACGTAAATGCATTTTGAGAAAGATTGTGTAAGGAATACTGTGGTATTTATAAATATAAGGGGCAAAGAACAGCTGGTCATTTAAGTTATCACCGACGCCATTAGAGGAACTGCAGAGGCATTGCCGGCCGGAAGGAGTATACTCTGTTCTTGAAGAAGTGTATGTCTTAATGGGAAATGAAGTGAAGAAGGAGAGACGAGATAATTTATAATTTAAACAATTTATTTAGCAAAGTCTTGAACTGTCGATCACGTTGGTGTTATAAATTGAAGAAAACCTATTATATTTATACGCAGCTGTGAGGCTGTAGGATTTTTATAAGCTTTTACTTATATCACATGTCCTATAGACACATTTTTGTGTAATTATTTACGCAACGTATATAAAGCAAGCAGTAAAATAATCGCAATATGTCCTATAGGCATCACTATAATTGACATGCGAATCATTGCAATTCACAGCTAGCGCATGGCTATGGATAATGACACACTATGACTGCGGCCTTTCCTGCAGCATCGTTCATTAGCTCTACTGCATAATCTACACTGTAACAGAATAATAAAGTGACAATAAAATAATAACACGCTTATACTCAGGCAACCTATGCACTGGACCGATATCTAACTATTTAAGCGAATTAAACGAAACCGAACAATGTGTTTTCATCTGTTGTCGCATCTACGGTGTATCTATTACGAAATTGCGGTTTGAAAAATTGCCTAACATTATTGTACGCGGTGAACTTAATGGACGCACTCTGTTTGAAATATATTCCATTCTATATTTTTTCCTTGAACTTTTATTTCGACAAACTTTCCTTTTATACCGACGTCAATTAATTACTATGTAGGGGTGATTTCAATTTTCTTGCCTTTTTTTAAAGAGTCATACGTGTTCTCGTAAATAGAGACAACGTTGTTTCCAACAACCCTCATCTAATTATTTTAATTATTAATTTTTCTTAAAACCTGTGTTATATTTTTAACATGTATATTTTTATTTATTTTATTATTAAAGAAATATATTTTGAAATATATACCTGTCTCCGTATTTGCTCCAACAGTTCGAAATCTTATGATAAAATAAGGTTTTGCTTTTTAAGTGTATCTACTATATTGTTAAAGCAATATTTCCGGACTTTTTTTAATAAGAAGCGCCATTTTAAAAAATGTTGTACTTGCATTATAAATGCAAATGCATATTGTCAATGGGTGATCATCTAGTATACACTACGATACTTACAAGTCGATATGAATATGAGTAAAATATTACAATTAAAACAACTGGCAACAAGCCGGATTTGATAATTCGTAAATAGAATCACGAAATCCAGTACAAGAGATTTTATGACTGGCTGTATTTAGTGTTCACGGGCTTATAGATTTAATTGCATTGTTCTAGACAATTTGCCTTAATTAGGCGATAAACATAAAGCTTAATTATTTACATACGTGGATACGAATAGTTTGTAATTGCGTCTGTCATGGCTGTATGTTTCAAACTATGTTCATGTTTGTTTCATCGTCATAATTTTATTTTTTGATTACCATGCAACATACTGTCTTTAAATGAACAACTTACAATCATGATAGAACTGCGCAGAACCCAAAGTCGCTACTTGAATTTATGGAATCCCTTGACTGAAACAGCAGGTTACGGAATACGGTCACAAGGTAAATGTTTAAGAGTACTTCATTTCTTCAGGTGACTAAGATATCCAGTGAGTCCCAAACCGAATAACCTCTGTTTTCCTCGAGCGCAAATACACGATGGTTGTGCCCTGTGTATGTGTGACTTCCTTGCTTATTAATTATAATGATCTTTTGTTACAGAAAGGTTTAAACATAGTTTTGTTATATAAGTACATTAGTATTCAAAAGAAAACTGCATTTGAAAACGTGCAACGGAAACATAATTAAAATAGCCCAGCGTATAGAGCACACGCGAACTGCGGGTATGTAATAAAGTTAAACCGAACAAATCTGTGTTTTTTTACATCAAATAGTAAAAAAAGTTTATAATTAAAATTATAGTTCGGTTTTCTATTTATATTGTTTAATTATTAATAATGAATATTGTATTTTCTGTTTTAATATTGTACCAGCCTATTTCATAATAATCATATAATATATCGAGCAATTTATGCAAAATCTTAATAAATTATGTATTTCTTTTTTTATTGTTCATACTCCCATGATTCCGTTCAGTCGTTTTTGAGTTGATCGCGTTTAGACTTACATATGCGGATATTCATATTTAAATTATTAAAAACAACAAGGAAGACGTATAATACGTATTAGCGCCATCTAGTTTATGTAAAAGTAATCTATTAAGATAGCATTGATAGAATATCCCGAATAATTCTGTCATACTGTGAGCAGTGGTACAACGCACATTTCCAGTTCACACCAGCAGCCACGAGGGTGAAGTTAGAAACGGACAGATTTTCATATTCATCGTTGGTGGAGCGTGCCGGTAAATTATCAGCTCGGCTTTCCTATTCTCCCCGCCGCGGCATCGCGTGTGTGGCGCGCCCGTGTCTGTTGGTGCCCGCCTTTAGCACGCGATACGAAAATTTCCCAATATACTCCGCAGATTACGTTGCTACAATTACTCTCACGATTTCTTGCTTACACAGAGAAACGTCTGTGCTAAAATTCCTTTTTATTCAACGTATATACAATATCGTTTTTTTTTATAATAAAATCATCTTTATAACGCGTTGTTTGTTGTTGTAATAACTTTAAGGATGTCGATTGAATATTTCAAAAAGTTTTTGCTGATGCGTACACAAAAAGGGGATGAGTGTTTGACGGATGAGGGAATGAATAGGAAATATCCTTTATTCTATTTATTCGCGCTTCTATCCATTAAAGGTAGGCAATGAAACTGCAACTAATTAATTTGTTGCAGAGGAATATGGGAAGCAATCACTTATTTAGGTGAACCGCTTGCTCGTGTGCCACCTTCTACTATATAAAAAAAATAGTTGGGTTAAAATCTGTTTGGGTCTAATTTTATTAAAATCTTCTTTTACCGAGTGTCAATATAAGGAAATAATTATAGTAAATTTGAACCCAATCAGACTTGATTGTTTTGGAGCTTTTTTTAATGGAATACGGTGGCAAAGGAGCAAGCGGGTCACCTGATGTTAAGTGACCGCTACACATAGGCATCCGAAACAAATAAAACACAGAGGATCCTCCTCCTATTCATCCTCTCTTTTCCTTCCCATCCTATTCTTTTAAAAAAATGGATGGGCAAGGGGAGAGGACTGACATCGGGCCTCCGGCACCTTACTCATCAGCCGAGGCGCAGAAGCATAAGATACTCCTACTTCACGCCTGTCTTCTGCAAGTTCGTGGTATTTCACTGGTTGAGCCGGCTTATTATAATAGATTATTGTTGCAGGCTCTGCTACTGTTAAATATGATTATCGGAGGATTGTGATCAGTCTGTAAGGGAAAAATTATTTAATTGAGATAAAATGTTACATTATTTTAGTATATGATTGTTAAAATTGTTGCCTTAAAGTATTAAAAAATTGAGTTTGGACCTAAAGTCGTGCAGCTTAAAGTAGAATGCACTTTGCTCACTCTAGGAAAATTCAGCGAACGTGTCCTCCCTTAATGAGCGTGTGAGGGAGAATTGAATGATGTGTTAATTTGTTTTGTCATGCGATGAAGTAGCACACTGTTCAGATTGGAGGGAACACACAAAACAATTTTCCTGACAGAAATTGAGACACCTGAGGTAATGGTAGTAGATATATATTGATTTAGTTTTATTATTCATTAAAGCTCGAAAAGCCCCACAGCAGGTCACAAACTGGTCTAGGGACGGAATGTTTGATCTTAAACTTCATATGAAATTTATTGTTTTTTCATTTCTGACGTAAGATAGTGGGAATAACAAAAAAAATAAGGTACCGAGAGAAGTTATTTCTAAAAATAATAATATCTAATTTGTGTCAGCTTATACCAACGGCGATTTCATCCCCTGCAAAGACGTAAGAAACCACTAAGGAGTTATAAGATTACCTACTACATACAGTGGACTCGGTCAAAACAAGCATTTGTTACGAGATCCTCGATAAGTCGAAAGTATGCGCTCGCATTACAAGAGGCGAATCAAGACAAACGTTTGCATGAACCGTTAACAGCGGCCAGTAATTTGTAACATACAAAATGCATTTAGGAAGGTCAAGGCGACACCAACTAAACGAGCGGGCGGCAATTTGATTACCGCGGACGCTCCGCGCCTGCAAATTGTCCAAGCGTGCGCCCATCCAACTTTCCCTTCATGGAATACGGTCTAAACTTGAGCGAGACGAATTACAGGAGTTAATTGGCCTCGGGCCTGTGGTCGATTGTTTGTAATTCGTATATTAAGATTGACACTCAAGCGTCCCGCGCTGTCTGAAAATGCTACAGATTCATTGTATGGATTATGATTGGTGTAAACGTTCCTAAATTAGCTTTTTTAGACAATATTTCGTTTTTGTTCAGTTTTTTATAATTGAAGATCAGAATGGGCATGAATTCAAGGAACAAATACACAGTAAATAAAATCTTATATGCCACATTGGTACACGACGATTTGTATTGATAGAAAAAATATAAGTTACTAGTGACCCGCCCCGGCTTCGCCCGGGTACCACTTGATTCGATCGCTACCAACACACAGGAACACCCGCTATGCCAATCTGAACAATCCCTGTAAATTTAAGTCTATAGGGAACATACACACGTCCCCTTTCATATACTATAAATATAGGAAAATCTCAAAAAATCCCAAACAGCTGAAACTATAGTCAATTGGATTGGATAGTATAATACAGTGCAATGGTATTGCAGTACTTAGGGTTTGAATTTCATTACTGGGCTGCTAGATGGCGTTGAAGTAGATTTTTTTGACAAACATTTTTTTTATTTTTCGTTAAAATTTTTTTTTTAATAAAAAGCATCCCATGTTACTTATAATACCTCCAAGAACATGTGTACAAAGTTTCATGATGATCGGTTGAGTAGTATTCGCGTGAAAGCGTAACAAACAAACTTACATTCACATTTATAATATTAGTAGGGATTTATTTCAATTTCCAATCTTTTTTTGTCTGGTTAAGAGCCGTACTCATCGTAGAAGCTTGGACTGATAAAACTTTTACGACAGACAATGACAAGTTTATTGTATTTTTCCTTAATCTTGAAATGTTACATTAATGATTTTAGACAAGTAGAGTAATTATCAAAAACAACATTCAGACTGATTTCATTTCATGGAGATCTTCGAATTGTTTCCTAAGTGATTCCAGTTTCTTTTCTCGAAGAAAATTATCAATGCAAAGTACCTCCAGTCAGCGACAGTATTTAGCACTGAGAGGAAGGTAAAAATTATGAGTGCAAAAAGTACTTTCGAAGAACCGTCCGGGAGACTTGTGAATAATCAATTCGTCACGAGTCGCGGTAAAAATATTATGTCCCCGCCGTCCACAATGTCCGCCTACATTGAATAATGTAAGTATTTAACACACAGAATGTACTTTTGAGAATCGACTGCGCAACAAAGGACAATGATTATGTTATAGACATTGTAAAGTTTTAACTTTAACGATGTCCGAAAGCGGCTATTGTTTCCGTAGTCCTAGCATGCGCCTTGACAATTTATTCATGTAAATTCTACTTTACAAGTGAATTAAATCCTTATTTTATACAAAATAAGGTACAATACTGTTGTGTGGGAAGCATTTTTAGTTTGCAGGAAATGTATGGGGTTTAGGGTGTGATTTATATTCGTCTTTTGTTTTTGAATGTTTAGCTAACATCGGTATCAATGGCACAGCTTGAGAAGGTCGTTATTTTTATACAGCGCCGCTCGTATTGTCAAAGAATGAGATCGTTAGTACGTAAGCGGGTGGTCTGGTACATTGAAATTCTATTGACATAATAAATCTTTAACTTGGCACCATTACAACTATCTATAGACGTAAATTGCTATTACCCATACTATATATATTAAATAATTTTCTTTGGTGGTCGTTGCTTTAATAAAATTTTGTATTACAAAGTCCTTAGAACATTTATGAAATCATAACACTAGTTTAGTTTAGAGTTTTCCGGTTGGATCGTTATTGAGTACAAACGTCATAAAGTGCGCTCCGAAAAAATAAATACCAAGCTATCTGAAACTGTATAAAACTATAATCCGTGCAAGTGAATGATAAAATAAGAAGTTAAAGTTCAAAAATAATAATGAATATTGTGTGTTGAGCCAAGGACAAAGCTAAGTGCAACTTACTTAGTGCTACTTAACCTACAAACAAGTAAGTTTGACAGATAGCAGTAACCAACGTTAAGGAATGACACATTGAGTTCCGTTCGACGCAATCTATTGTATGAGTGTTGCCATATCTACATATTTATTTTTAAATTACTACCAAATTATACTAAAGCTGCCACCTAAACAAAGAAATTAATACCATAATTAAGTGGGGTGTTACCTATAATAAAATCCCGAATAGCACTATATTCCAAATGGACGAACAAATTCAATTACTTTTTACGAAACTAAAACAAGATATGGATAAACAAACCTCAACGCTAAAAGAATCAATTACGAAAACAATATTAGAAGAAATGGATATTAAATTAAAACCAAAATTCGAAGAAAATCGATATTTGAAAGATGAAGTGAAACAATTAAATGAGAAGGTGAAACTTTTGGAACTAAGGAAAAAAGAAAATAATGTGATATTCTACGGGTTTGAGGAAAAAACTGAAAATATTAACATAATAGAAATGGTCTCAAAAACTTTAACTAATTCTGGTATTGAAATTAGGAAAGAAGATATTAACAAAGCATTCAGAATTGGCAAGGTAAAAGGAGTAACTCGTCCGATTTTAGTTAATATGGTAAACGCATGGAAGAGAGATGAAATCCTACGAGAGAAGAAAAAACTACCTAAGAATATCTATGTTACAGAAGATTTCAGCAAAGAAGTTTTAGAAAAGAGGAGAGACCTCGTGGCGCAGCTTAAGGAAGAACGAAGAAAGGGACGTATCGCTTATATAAAATATGATAAATTGGTTGTAAAAGATGAAGCGGGTATGTCGCGGGATAAAAGGAAGAGAGAAAAATCTAGCTCCCCACTTACACCGAATGACACTGAGAACGCGCAGTCTAAAATTAACAAAATAAATGCCTTCGAACGAATGTATAGGAACAGATCTCAATCGACGTCAGATATACATAAAAAATAGCAATTACCATCCATCGGAAACCGGAAGATCAAACAAACGAACAAGAAACACTTGACAAAATAAACAAAACATCAAAAAATCCCCCAAGCCGGCTGGTCACCGTGGGGGGTATTGACCAATCCCTTCCAGCTTCAATAGAAACTATAAATGAAAATATAAATAAAAATACATACTGGAAATATTGAAATCAAAAGAAAATAGAAAACTGTATATATCGACTTCAAATTGTAACGAATGGAAGAAGCAGCTGGAAGAGGCCTATGTGTCTCAGGACACGCTGATAACTTAGAGCAAATATGTACAAAAAAAAACATAAACTTTACCAAGAAAATTAGTTTATCAGCAATAAAGGCTTAATAATAACACTAGTTTATAGTGTTCTTCGGACCGATGTCGAAGAAGAAAATAATATGATGTTAGAAACAGGTACTGCAGTGGTATCATAATCTATAGACATTCTAAAACATAACCAATACATATTTTTCCGACACCCAGGTGACAAATAAAAAAGTGTACGCCCACTTCTTTATTTGAAAGAAAAACGATCGAAGATCTCGTTATTGTGTACATTTTACGTTCGTGTTACAATTCGAGTGAAAAAAAAGCTCATTCACGGACAGACAATCTTTTTTTGTCCCAAAATTACGTGTCATCCGCTGATATATTGCGTTAAACACAACAATGAGGTCTCCGGCGCGTTTGTCAAAATAAAACTCCGTCTACCTACTCGAACATGTATCCAACGTGTTTTCAAATCACCCACACACACGTAAAAATGTCACACGGTCCAAAAGTGGAAGGTTTTGTTCGTATAAGTAAACAAAAATCTTTTTTACAACTTGTATGGGAAGTGTCTAAAGAACGACATTTCTACAAGATATAAAATATATCTTAAAAAATAAGATAAGAAAAAAATACTAGTCATGTTTCCATTCTTATCGTTTTCAAAGTATCATAAAAAGTATCGCTGGCCGACTATTTGGACCACCTCTAAATTGATTTTGTTTCCGATGAAATTAAATCTCAATCGGTATGTATCAAAGATCTTGTCCTGAAGATAAATTCTATCCATTGACTATTTCGAAGGGCTCATAATAATGTGATTAAAGAACGAGAAGAAATACATTATTAATCACAGGACATGAGAAGCAGATAGCGAAGATCAAAAGTGAGTGAAGCGAGCGAATTGATCGTGCAAAATGGAAATCCATAATCTCTGCTCACTATTCTGGGTTACAGGTGCTTGCTGATGTCGCGAGACCACATGCAAACATATAAAACAAATGAATTATAATAACAGAAATGCGTAATAACAAATAAAAAACCAAACATCTTTTGGTATTTAACTTATTTTCTACAGCTCCAAAAATATATTGTATTATATTTGTGACCATCTTTAATAGTACTAATAAACCAAATGCTTTCAATTTCAATAGACACATTTTATTGCCTAAATAAGTTTCGTGATCGATTCTCGATCGCATTACAAAACCGAAGCGTATTGTTGTCTAGGGACGGATGACGTGTGATGTCGCGCATTGTAAGCCGATGTTGAACAATACGCTGACCATCTGAAACAGCCCTTTGTTGGTGGGCAGCTGAATATTTTTATACAGGATATCCAACGAACCGAATTGAGGCACAACATTTATTATATATAAATAAATAATCCCGGGATGATATACTGCCGCAGTTACTAAATTTTTATACACATACATACATTTATAAAACAAAAGAAAAACAAGCTTATTTTAAATCTTTACGTTATTTATATTAGTTTCAACAGTATTGCATTAGCCTAAATTGTACCAACAACTTTCTTGTAATTGTTGAATCTTTTATACAAGAATAGCATTCTGACTGTCAAAAATAATATCAGTAAGATTTGGTTGTTATCCGTATTATTTATTAAATTCACGAGGTAGAAAACGTAACAAGAGGAAAGGAGATCGCCAATTCCTGAATTTTCATGGCAGGTTTAGTCTCTTAATGCTATTTCCTTCTTTTAGTTTTTGTTTTCGAATTCAAATAAAACCGAATTAAGATTAGACAGATATGACTTTTAGTAGCTTGTTTATTTTTTGTTGGGACTGAACATTTTTGGGAATGGTTTCGAATGCGAAAGTCCGATGCAATTTTAATTCGGAACAATGAAGGCATAATAGTCCTGCTCTCACCACTCAGCCAAATAACCTCTTAGCTTTAACGAAGCAAGCAATAAAGAGACAGAATTAAAACGTACCTAGTGAAGTACCCTCTAAAAGATTTCACGGACATTCGGCATTAACACTACCGCGTTAATGAGGTAGGCAGTGAGACCTTGGAGCGGTTCCAGAATGTCTTGTAAACACTCGAAAGATGTAGCTATCGGTAGTTAATGGAAAAGACCTATAATATTGTTGGGATTAAGAAGCACTCGATAACTGAACACATTGCGATATAACCGAATTGGTCATTTATGTATTTGTGCTGGAAAACTTTCGAATATCGAGGTAAAGTTAAGAATAGTAATTGAAAAAAGTATTCGGGAAAAGGAATGAAATATACAAAATATCGTGAAAATTTAATTCTGAACTAGTGACTCGCCCCGGCTTCGCCCCGGCTTCGCCCGGGTACCACTAATTATGTTTTTCCGATCGCTACCAAACACAGAAACACCCGCTGTGCCAATCTGGACAATCCTTGTAAATTTCATCGAAATCGGTCCAGCCAGACTCCGAAACAGTCTATAGGTCTATAGGGAACATACATGCTTCGCTTTTTATGTTTTATATTTTTCTTCATAAAAAGTATGTTTATCATCTTATGCTACTTCTATTACCTCCAAGAAAAAGTGTACAAAGTTTCATGATGATTGGTTTAGTAGTATTAGCATGAAAGCGTAACAAACAAACTTACATTCACATTTATAATATTAGTAGGGATGTATTGTAATCTTATCTTAGAAGATGCAATGATAAATGACGGATTACTAACAACACCATTTAACCTTAATATATGAACTAGGAGTATTCGTATCTTATAACAAAACCTACCTATTTCGTAGTTTATTTTGCTTTTATCCTTTAGGTCAAAGGAAAGTTTTTCTTTATTCATTTTTTCTTATTTTTTATGTTAGAAACAATTTATTCATGTACACACGCTCGGATGGAAAACTTATTTGAAACCTTATTTAGTTAAAATATTACGGTAAGCCTACGCCTTCACTCAATTTATCCACTTATTTTCGTTTCGTCTCTTCGAACGAGACATCTCAAGGACAAAGCTCTCAAATTCAAGTAGAGACCACTTACACAGCCACGAGGGACTCATAAAAAATAATACATAATTTAAAATATACATATACATCTTCCAGACCCTTTCGTAGATTTTTTTTTCTTAAGGCTGAAAAATTATTGTACGTAGTTAACTAAAATATTTATTCTTTTTTATCTTTGAAAGTATGAATTATACTTAAAATGTATATTATAAGTACGATCTATACTTAGACTTAGATTTTTATAACTTACTCAGATAGGCAAAATCGTTTTTATCATCCACTTTTCGCGTAGAATTATATCTATAGTTACAGTTTTTGAATTGAGTTCCATAGACCTCTTCTTAGTCTTTTTATTTTCTTATATCATCCTATATTATCTTAATTCTTCCCTTTTTTATTCTTTTTCCTTCTTCACACAAAGACTGACTATGCATCTGTAACTCTTTCAATTGTTGCGGATGTTGATGGACGGAGGTCCTTTAAAATTTGGTTCCTGCCATAAAATAATTACACTACTACTACCCTTTTAGGTCTTCTCAGGAACATCAGGAGTGGTGTTACGTGATTTTTTTTCAAAAACTTATTTAACGCAAAGCTCAAAATTTAAACAATACGTACAGTACGCCAAATTACACAGTAATGTTTGATGTCCAAATGTACGAAAACACATCACGTGGTGCAGAATGCATCTTATCACTGTCAATTGTTGTATTAGAGCTGCACGAGGCAGCCGTTTGCGATTGTGTGAATTAGCATAGCGCGATCCCAGCGAGAATTGTGTGAAATGTTCCCCGCGCTTTACTGCGAAATTAACGTCGTACAATCAGCAATGAAAGTAGATTAGAAAGATTCATTTTTATTTCCGTAATAATATTTGTTTTGACAATTTAAAATTTAAAACCCGCTTCGCTATTAGCGTAACGATCATTAAAACTGGATAATTTTGTGTTTATTCGTGTACTTATGGTCATTAATATCTTCATGTACAAGATTATTACAGTGTTGCTAACAATTTATTTAGGGAATTTTACTAATTGTCGAGTTATTTTTACCCATAAAGATAATATTATTATTCTATTTCTACATATCAGATTATTAAAAATTAATTCTCACACATACGACAATATTAACGGTCATTAACGTAAGTTATAAATACATTTATTCATTCATTATATATGTAATCTAGTATATGTTAACTCCATAGCAACTCTTGTCTTTTCGGTGTCCAGACGTTCCTCAGTTAAAAGGCCTAGCCTAGTGTCAGGACAATCGTTCTTTAGATAGGCTACTTTGAACTAATTCTTAAAATATCAAATAAATCCAAGTCTATAAAAATCAGATCCATGATACCCTTAAGCTATTACTAACACTCAATTTAAATATCTCGAGCCAATTAGCATTTGTGATGTGTTAATTTTGCTAACTGTACTACGCGATGTATTGCAGGAAGCTTGGCACTGAGCACTTCAATGGCATAGTTTCCGATTCCGGCTTAAAGTTGTAACTAGTTCAAGCATACCTGAATCTCTGGAGCACCTACCTGTGGATGAAAATTAATGAGAAGTGTATTTAGTGCTAACTACACGCCTTTAGTTTTGGTATAGATACTTGTGTAAATGTAACGATTCTTAACTAAATAAATACAGAGATCTGCTTTAGCTCTTGCATGTTTATACAAGAGGTAAAGCTAGAATTTCTGTAACTAAGAAATTTATCTATCCATCCATTTATATATGTTAATTATTTAAAATGTCATTGTTACTTAAATAAAAAGATACTACTAGTTCCATATTAACTGATGATTTCCTGGATACATTTTATGGATATTTCTTACACAAATTATTTGATTGGTTGAGGACGAAATATACAGTACTTGTGGGCCACGAGCATTAAAAGATTTATGATTTAGCGTGAGCGAGATAGACGATGGTGCCATTTACCTTATATCCTTTGTTCTCTTTAACTTCACGGCAGCGTATCTAGTGATTTCTTATATTTAAGCGAATACTACACATTGGAACTAAACTAACTGTACAGTTGCTCATGGTGCTGGTAGTACTCGAAACGTTGAGTATAAAAACGATAAAATCCGGGAAGTATTAATTTAATTTCAAACATATCTGTAAACATTTTGATGTCGCGTATGAATGAAAAATCTCAACCTGTTCTAATTCGGTTGTCAAAGCGATAACTTAAAGAGTCCCTCAATGTTGCACTTTTTTATATATGTAAAGTGTTATATGTTCATCAGGCTTTGTAAAAAAATGTGAGTTGACACGAATTGTACAATGCACTTTAATTTCACTTATTAGACAGCGGAGTACAGTTCCATTGAACACGCGAGCAAAATGAATAAGTTGTTAATGGAGTTACTTTTTCTGTTCAAAACTGCAATGTATGTATCACTCACAAAATTATTTGACGTTCACATTCACTGTTATTTTTGAAATCATAGAAACTCTTATTTCTTTTTCATTTTTCAAACTAAATTTATTTCATACTTTGACCAGTAAATAATTCCGACATTAGCAAATTTATTACTGAAGGTAAAATAACGTGCTGATCGCAGTCGTTACATTTTAAAATCGAATAATCGGTATTTTTAAATATGCTGTATATTTTTTTATATATACGCTCGTCCAAGCTGTTGGATTTTCTTAAGTAATATATTTTTATAAAGTTGTTAAAATCAAATAATTTGTAAAACACACAACCTAACCTTAAAATTAAGCGACGTAACATCAAAAATAAAAAAAACGAGTATGAGTTCGCACGCTGTAGGAGAGAGAGAAAGAAAGAGAGTAAGAGAGATAAATTCAATTATATAATGAATATTAAAAGTTACATATGTAATACAAAAACGGATGATTCTGTTTAAGTCCACACACAAAAAGGTTTGGTTAGGTAGGTTAAGTTAGTCAAAAAATAAAGATAGGTGCACTGAGCCCTCCGACCGGTTTCCCGCCTTCTCGTGGCGTTGAGATAAGCAGTAGTGGGTTGGTCACGCAAAAAATCCAGGGTTGGTTCGTAGTACAGGGCCGGCCAGAGGTCGCCGCTAGGGGTGGACACGCTTGAGTCCACCTTGGAGGTGAGCTAGTGGTCTGGTGGGATTAAGGGATCGCTATCCCTCGTCTCCGCAGTCGAGGTGGAGTCGTGGTAGTATTACAGTGCGCCACTAGTAGTTCCTCCGCGTCTGAGCTGGGTCGCACCGCGGCGATGGGACTGCGAGGGGGAAAAGGGACAGTATTTTCCGTCAGGCCGTTAACTTTACCCCATTGCAGCCGGTTAAGATCAGCTGCGAGACCTAAGATAAGATCTACCGCCGAGGGCTAGGAAAGCTGGAGCTCTCGCTTTTCTGATCCCCGTGGTCCTGAGGTGTAGAATTCGGGGTAAAATGTCACACATAACTAGAAGGCGTGTAGGGGTGCGCTTG
This sequence comes from Papilio elwesi, assembly GCA_029849275.1. Classification (NCBI taxonomy): domain Eukaryota; kingdom Metazoa; phylum Arthropoda; class Insecta; order Lepidoptera; family Papilionidae; genus Papilio; species Papilio elwesi. The sequence continues at coordinate 10,879,772 of CM056691.1, read as the reverse complement.
GTGTTCCAGCGTGCTTTTCTGGAGGAGAATTGAGGAGGATCGAGACGGTACCGCGGAGATGTGCGAGAGCGTTCCCTTAGCCCCGCCATTATCGCGAGAGGATTGTTGTGAAATTTTAGTCGATGCGAGCCCGATATAATCTGCATTTGCTCCCGTAAGGATATGAGTAGGCTTTTCCTTATATTAAAAAAAAGAAAAGCCGCACGAGCTGAGCGAGAGTGCCGCGGTAGCGGCCGCCGAGTGCCAGAAGTAACTCTAAGGTTAAAAGTTACACTCATATTGTTTGTGCTGTTTTTATTATTTTTATTTCTGTTTTATTCACATACATCTACCCCACTATAAAATATAATAATAAAAATTTGCAAATTGACTGGAATAATCAATTTTAGATTTTTTATCCTTATGTAGTTTTTAGTTTTCCAACATGTTACAGCTGGTTACAACATACACGAGGGCAGCGCTAACAGTTCAAGATGACGCATTTGTTTTTTTGGTGCATTTCGCCTTTTTCAAAAATGTCATTCTCTATTATTCTAAAAACTAAAGCGAATGCAGCACGTCGTTCGCGGTCATAGAATTTGACCATTATTTGTATATTATATTGTGTATTAAATGTTCTTGCAAAGAAATGCGTAGAAATTTGTTACAATCCTTTATATCTATCGCAAACTCAATGTTTATCACATTAATTAGTCACATTTTAAAGTGTTTATTACGTACATCAACATTATATCTAAAAATGGATTTAAATATTTTAAGTAAATAAAACGTTTTAAGTAAAGATCTAAGATCGCTGTCCGATATTCGAGTTAATCCTTTAAGAGTTAATCATATCAGAATTTAGGTCTGTAATGCAGCATGCCATCTCTATCGTAATTGGATAACTTTAAGTACAAACTATTTCGTAACCCTTTCATAATCGACAAATAACGTTATCGCTACGTTGAAACCTGTGTGCAGGCGTATAAACATGTCCGCGCGAGCTATCACAACCATAAACGTAGAGTACATAGCGCCGGCGACCAGCAAACAACCGAAAGCTCTATCTCGTTGGAAGATTTTGTGAGCTTACCTTGACGGCGGGGATTAACTGCAGTTCCCTGAAAATTACTCCAACATGCAAACTCTACGAACGACGTAACTTTTAAAGTTACTATTTGACGGTAATAAAAACATGGCACATTTTCTTTGACACGTTTTATAAAAGATTACAAATAGGTAATACTAAGAAAGACGTAATTGTTATTTATTATTTGTACACTACTTATTTGTTTTATATGAGTACATTCATACTACAATATACTTAGAAAATAAATAAGATTTTTAAGTTTTGAAAATAATGTCAATTCATTCAATAGATACTGGCTATTCATCTGCGGCGTCGTCATCGTAAATTAATAGCGACATCTTGATTTTATAAAATCGTTTTGATATTTTGTAAATAAAGTAGTTTTAGACTTTACTCACTACAAGCAAATCTTTCCACGATGACGATCATGTTGTGGCAGCAATGTTGTTATTGCAGGCTCTATCACAATTGTAGAGCCCGCAATGACATCTTTTGAATGAAAGGGCGGGCTCGGTCGGTGAAATGCCACAACCTCTGAGAAAACACGCGTGAAGTAGTAGTATTCTGCGTTTTGTCTGATAATTAAGGTGCAGGACGCCTAATTATGGCCCTCTTCCCCTCCTCTGTTCATTCAAGCTAGGACACGCATCTGCACCTCATTAACTTACATTTGCACTGTGCATTTGTTACACATGGCTATGGGGTCACTTAATAACAGACGAACCGCTTGCCCGTTTTACAAATTCTTTTATAATAAGAAATGTAATAGCATAGATCTATATTTTAATAATATACTTTCGCTTCATATTGATACACATTCCTGCCGGTGAGACGCCCTTTAGAACAAGTCGTATGATAAAAGCACTCTTTTGAACGATAAGACTTTTAAAGTAATTCATTTCAAAAATGTTATAACGGTAGTTGGGTAGTAATGAAACTTAAAACTCCATTAGCTTTTAATAAAGTTCCCCTTAAGGATCTCAATGACAGTCACTCGTACGTTCAGTAAGAATATACTTGTAGGTAACAACATTAAATTGTGCTGTATCACTACAACTCTATTATTCAATGCCACTTTAAACATTATGGGCATTAAAATGACACGTCAGTATAACATCAATTTGTCATACATACCCGCATCTTATATAAGCAACTTAAATTGTAGCATCCATTTCTATTACCCATATATTTCGTCAGGAAGGCTAAGAATCAAGTTAAATTTCACTTGAATTTTCTTTTAAAGATCATCGGTTCGATCTACAAGAGGCTGATGGATGGAATTTCCTAAATTTTACTAATACTTCTATTGAAGGCAAACTCTCTCAACCTCGAGGGGCGACCGGCAACATTCTGTTCCCCTCTTTTTCTAATATTGACTCGGAAAAGATCTTTGATGAGCTTTAAGTGAAGTTGATGTTGGAACAGTTGTTATTGGAAAAGTTAATAATCCGATACGCAGAGGATACGATAATAATAGTCTAGTCTAGAAGATCTGTGATGTAGGATTGAAGAAGCACGGCATGGTGTTATCAAAACGAGGGAACTTCTATTATATAAATCTGCACTACACACACTGCGCTGAATCTTCGGACTCGTCTTGCACGCTGCTCCATTTTCTCTGTTCTTATGTGTAAAAAGATTGAAGCTTTCGAAATGCAGACTTTTAGAAGTGTGTTAAACATATACTACATATATAAGAAGACTAATACTCCTTCAACTGTAACTCTAAGCGTTAAAAGCTATTTCGCGTGAATGGCTTATTTCACTTGCAGATGGGGTCTTATGACCCGTTAGGATACTTCCATAACAAATTTGTAAGTGAACTTATTACACAATATTGTTATGTCTAAACTATATACAATGCTTTAACTTTTTTTGTTAAAACTTAAAACTAATCCTCAAGGAGCTTAAGCCGGCAACAAACGGCAATCCTAGAAGTAGACAAGCATTTTGTAGAAGGCCCACGAAAGATGACTCCTACTGTACGTGGTTGCCATTCTTAAACCTTTTTGATCCATTGGTCATTCGGTCTACAACTATTGTCACTTAACTTTACTTAATTTTACTTAACTGAAAGCATTAAAATTAACTACTTAAATGGCTTTATTACTATATAGTACGTTTAAATGAGTATAGACAGATTTTTCATTAGCGATAGCTGGTACATTTAAAGGTAAATTTTGCGCAATCAGCATACCTCGCCGTGCTGTGAACTAAATTTAAACTAGATCGATACAGATTATTCTCCACATCGGCTGCACTCGCAATGCAGACATTTTATTAATAGAACCCGGAGCTTAATAGCTATTCCAATCTTGCACAAATGGGCTCGTGTATTAACCATCAACTATTCACTCGTGCGTTTTGCGCGCTTCGACATTATTGCATGTTTCAAACGACATTTCATTATGGGTTATTATCTAATTTGTGGCTAGTGTTATGCGATAGGTTTCCCTTATGTCACGTTTGAGTCTTAACAAACTCTACGAAAGACAGTGATGTCATTTATCTTCCGTATATAGTACAGTATTAATAACTTGTACTTGAATAGTACTTGGATGTTGTCGAATATTGGCCGTTAAATATTAAAATAAAGATTATGTTAATTCTGCTGTATAAAGCGTTACAGTAAAAAATTAAGATTGTTTAAGTAGTTTAGCAATTACAATCAAATATTTAATTTATTTATATTATTTCTTTTATAATGAACTAGTGCAGGAAAGTCGTGCAAGGAAAGGAATTTCTTATTCACACTTTACTTAAAACTTTAAATGATTGATTGAAATAAGAAAAAATAAACAACTAGACAGTTCCAAGTATAGAAACGTTGCAGAAACGCTAAAAATGTGATTTGCTATGCTTGCCCACCAAGGCAGTTAATTTTATGAGTTAATTACAAGTTTTATTAAAAAAATTAAGTAAGTTTCAACTTTTCACCACATAGGGATCTTGTAGATTTTACGTCATTATATGTCAGCCGATTCTCAATCCAATGTATCTATCACACACGTACAATATAAATATTGTTACTGGCCCTTTAAATTTGTCAGTATTATCCTTTTACGTAATCGGATACTTCCTTATTGATGTTAAAGCTCGATCGTTCTCTGGCCAAATGTTCGCCGGGGTTGATTTGCCCTCGCGAAAGCACCCCCACCCCTCCCCGTCCCCCGCCGGCCCACGTCTAGACCGGGAGACAGCCCCGTGTTCTGTTCTGTTAGTTGCCTTCCAGCCTCTCTGAGGGTAGGACGTGTCGGTGCTTGAATGTATGGCGCGAAATTTGAATTGTTGAAATACGTATGTGACTTTTAAAAAACATTTTCAATTACGTGCTAGCTTGTGTGCAATTTGTGACGTTATCGTTGGAGTTTTGTATCGTTATCGGGATGTTTTAATTTTGTAAGTATTTATTAGAAATAATTACAAGTTGTAAATGAAATCATGCTCTTACATATTTAAATACATTATCTTTGTTAATAATTAAAAAGTATATGAAACGTCTAATATTATATTTTATACGAGAAAAATGTTATGTAAAAAAGTGTAAGTATTTGCGATTATCTAAATATTTTGGGACTAAAACAGTTTAAAGTCGAATTTGTACGAAAATTCAAAAAAATCGTGACATCGTGCTGTGCAAGCTATTAGTAGTGAAAAAAAACAGACTTTCTTACTTAGCTCTGCAGTTAGTAGCACACTACAAGTTACGAGAGTACGAGCACACACAAGTTTTTATGCATTAGGAAATTGCGAATTACTTATCTTTTGATTTATTTAAAACACGAACATGGGCTTATAACTTAAGGCTGATACCTTAGAGATCTTACACTAATATTAGATCAGTAATATTATGCACTAATGTATATTTATAAAATATTTTTTTAGTTAATATGTAGTGCTCAAGCTAAAATTGACGATTACTTTTTTTCTGCATTTAATTTAAAACATTTAAAAAGTACATTGTTTCAAAAATTGTTTTTGAGTTGTTTTTGACTACTTCCAAAATAATGGAGTGTACATAAACAGACATGCAAATAGCACCCATCTCGGTTTCCTTACCAACACTCGTAAATAGGATTGGCGACGGGACGTTATAAGAGCGATTTTAAGTGCAGACCTATTGTAAAAAATATGTCCAAAAGGGATGTCAAAACGTACTTAAGTGGGAAAGAGTATTCCTCCAAGACATTTTGCAAGGCTCTCAAAACTTGAAGAGAAAAAAAACGATTTCCGGCCGAGCCACCCGCCACTTATCCGTGCCGGGAAGAGAAGCGATGAATTAGCAAAAATACACACCGGCTCGAAAGAAATCCGGATGATTAACTGTTATTTTGGTTAAACTATGACGTTTATTGCACGAAATTCCTTTTCTTTCGCGCTTTCAATAAATAAAGCTTTCATAATCCTAATCTAAATCAAAAGAGGATAGGGGATTAAAATAATCTGAAAGCCAGTTTGTGCGGTGTTGCCAATATTCGTTGGTTGAATTTTAGATGCGGGTGTCAATTAATATTAACCTTATTTCTTCTATATACATTATAAAATTGTCTTACGCCCTTAAAATGAATTGTGGTAGACAGAGCCTGTTATTTTCCTAATTCAATATTATACCACCATAATAAAGTTTCCAACGTATGAAATGTATAAGAATACTATTGTTTTTGAACCGATTCTCGTCTCGCATCGTCTTTTTCGACAATGGTGAAATTAGCCTTGCTGTGTAAAAACATAATCTCAATTCACGTGGACCTAAGGATAATGTTTCGATGGACGGAAAGTATCAATAACAACTACAAATCGTTAAGATCGATAAATATATAAAATGGTATTCAAGTAAGTCATCAGTACATCACAGTAAATCTGTGGGATGGAGGAGTGACAAAGGGCGTTAAAGCACACTTAGCTTCAATCGTAAAATATGCGTAGCATCAAAGCGGCACCTAGCAGGTCAAGTCATTCTTGAACTAGTATCTCCTACTTTAATATTTTTACTTTTTACTTCATTACCACACCGTAGCATATCATAGTCATGAAGGTTCTTTTCCTTAATAATTCAAAAACTACACTGGCAGGCTTCCAATTGTATTTATCTTATCATTATATCAATCAACTGTATGCATATAAAATATGACTACATAATTTACGTCGAAGGCCGCGTCATCAGTGTAACGTCATCGTACGGTAAATAATTTATCGAATGGTTGATTGTAAATATTACATCACTTAATGTGTATTAAATAAAGTTAATGGAGGCCCATTGAATCGCTGAATACTGTCGTTAATAAATAACGAGCGTTGGTATTGTTCAAAAAACATTGTTTGCTTTTTTATGTTACGTTGATGGTAAATTTCACCGTATACAATTTAGCGGACATTGCGGTCGATATATCTACTGAATAAGTGGAAGGCTTTGTTATCTAATCCCATTGTACGTGATATCTGTATGTAATTTTTACATATTATTAAATCGTATATGTATTTCATTTCAGTTGTATTCTCACCCAAAGAAATACCGTCGATATAGAGAAATCATCGATGTTTTAAAATTATAATACTTTTTACTTTTGTATAACTATACACGGATAATATGTGTTGACATTTATAAAATAATATAAATAGCAATTAAATAACTTCATTAGAATAAACATGGCCAAGCATAAGCCTCTCTTATTAGTCGAACATCGAGTAAATTCAATGCAAGTTTAAAAATAAATTAAGAAAACCCGACGTTCACGCTTATGAACTAACAATTCTGATGCCGGCTCACAAATCTTCTTTTAATTGCTCGGCCCTCGCCCGCCAAACTAAAAAGCCGGAAACATCCCGAAGTTACAAATAGAAACATTAGTTCTTCTAACCGCGCTATCCGATACATTGAGTTAGTGCGGCGCTTACTTACGCATCGACAAAAAGAAATATGAACACGCAACCTTAACTTATTAGTTTTTATTTAAACGATGGCTCAAGTCAAAGCTTTGATGAAAATTGAATGTAAATAATTACATAAAGTAATGCCTTATTTATTACTTATTATTTTCAATTAAAAAAATTAAAGATTTTTTTTACTTAAAACCGAATAGGTATATATAGGAAACCTATTCTTGTAAGTGTTCTGTGATTTCTGATGTGCATAAATCAAATATTATTATAGCCACTGTTATTTCCTATAACTAAAACGTAATTCTACACGTACTATGGGCGCATGAAATTGCTAATTTCTAGGAACATAATAATTATTTTAATATTTTTTTGACACGGAAACTTGTATCCTTCTAGTCCGAAATCCTAGAACCCGAATATTAGCTTTAAAATAGACGAACTTAAGCGGAATTTGGCCTTGATTTGTACAAATCGTTTCGGATTGGGTCTCAGTAACATCATACTATGATCCGGCGGACCGTAAACAGAAATGGCGGGGTTAACTGAATGGGCATATAAGTGTTAGAAAGAAGTTCGCCTCACTACAGACAAAGTCCAAACTCAAAGTCATAAAAATATAAATCTATTGACAATAACAAGGTGTTCAACTGTGTCAGGGTTTAATGAAATAACACCTTAGCTGTGCTCCCCTTAGAATATCCTTAGACAAGTCTCTCTTCAGAAGTCAACTGTAGACTCTAGGGGATAAAAAATATTCTTCCATGTTCGATTACTTATTCATCAACTTTCCCTTTACTAGCTAATGTGCTGATCCAAAGTGCTTAGTGAATAGTTTAAATTTTACTTCGGGAATGGAAACTTTCAATATTTTGAATCAATTGATTGTTATATTTCCCGTTTGTTTTATTTGACTGCTCGAGTCTAAAGAATGTAGTGTTCTTGTTCCAGCAAAGATTAAAATAATCCTATTTACACAAAAATGTGCACTAGAATTTAAATAGCCTTAACATGACAATGCGAGATCAAAAGTAAACAGAGCACAATACACGCAGAGTGAACTACACATTAGAATGTATTCTATTTTAGAACTGTTACAGTATACGAGACAACGCTTAATGCCTCTGATCGTGTCGCTTAACCCAGCGGTGTCGCAGAGGTCATCGGTAACCGAACGGATGCGTCCCATCTCGTAGCTCTATTTGAGGACGTTTAACATACAATACTCATTGTACAAATATACGCATATTTACATCACACGAGCCATGCCCCCTTTAGTTCCTGCTGTTTATTTATTTTTCTTCTTCTTTGCAAAATGCACAAGCGTGTAGTCTGTTCGTCTTATTAATTCTGAAAGTGTTATTAATGATTTTCCTTTCAAAGAAGAAGGTTGCAAGCGAGAAAACTGTTCACCCGGTATTACGCGACCGCTACGCTTAGGCATCTGCAACAAGCTAATGAGTTGCAGATGCGTCGCCTACAGTAATACTACAAAAACAGACAGGAAAAAAGATTTCCTATCCACGCATATCTCCTCGCACGTCAAATCATGTTTCCTTACCAAAAAAGGATGGAAATGGAGAAGAAAGAACGAAGAGTACAATTAGGCAAAGGCATATTACTTCTGATGCTATCCTGTTTCCTGTGAGATCGCGGTTATTCACCGGTCCAACCGGTTTATTAGTGCAACGGATTTTGTTATGGTGGGTTGTTAAATTTCATTACATAAAAAACATAGCTCAACATGTTAGGTATAAACCTATCTGTATTAAATAATTCATGTTGTTTTTATCAAAGAGGTTTTATTGAACCAAGAAATAACACTTTCATATTATGCACAAATGCATTTCTTTGGTATCAGAATAATTGGTATTATTCACACTGCAGGTAGTGTCCAACAGGGTTTTGAATAAACCCCGTAAAGGCTGTCGTGTATGTAAGGTGGAACCCATTACTGTTTTTATTTGTTTATCTACAAAATAATCTTTACGTTCCTATGTTATCACAACATGTAACCACGACTTATTCTTAACTTAATCTCTTACCTCACAACGGCATCAAAGTGGCTACAAACAAAACTTAAAAGTAATTGGATCTCTATTTCCAAAGTTAACTTCAAAGTAAATTAATCAAGTTAAGGTATCAATCTCCAATTCAATGAGGTCACGTAATTATTCCTTTACTTTGTTATCAGTCGCCCCTTCTTCCTAAAAGCCTATCCTTGTAACCCAGATAAGGCGAAGATATCTTGTGACCTCGGTTTATCTTTCCTTGCCAGGATAAGAGAAACAATGAATTTTAATTCTGACTCCAACCCGACTGCTGACGATCGTAAATATTAGCTTATCGAAAGTAATTGGAAATGTGGGCGATGTTTTTTTCTAAAGCTACATACAGTCGCTATCAAATGTGACTGTGCGATGTAGTTAAAACTACTGTGGTTGAAACCGAAAAACAGATCGAGAGAGTGTTCAATGCTGGATCGGTGTTTTGCCTTCACTCGATGACTTTAAGTCTTTTTCTTTTTATATATACATCATCACCTATCCTGAAACACAACTTCATACTAAAAGCATGTTCTTTGCAAACTTTATAAATTCTGATGAATTGGTTCAGTATTTTAGGCGATCAAAATTAACATATCCAGTCAGGTCCTATTTTTTATAATATTCGTTTAAATTAATTTGTGGTGAAAGTGCGACGATAAAATAAAAAAAATGTCTTATTCGTGGTCTATTAATGTGGCGCTGACTGTACTCAGCGATATCTCTACACTAATATGTCTCTATAAATTGAATTAAAACTTTCTAACTTAATGGGTGCTTTAGACAACAAAGTTATACAAATTGCTGTTTCTAATCGAATAAACGTAGAAATAATTGGTTGGGAGTAATTAAAATTAACAACTATCCCTGCTTAGAACAGTTTAATGTTTATTATTCAAAGTAGTGGCGCTTTGTCGACACTTGCCTGTTTACACTGGATGAGGCGTTTATCACTTGGTGAACTGCAACTTCAGAAGTTTTTGTGTGTTAAAGATAAGGTTTTTAATTAATACAAGCTTGTCTAACTTGTCTAGGACACCCAATGAGTGTGAAATTGTACTACTGTATAATTTTTTTGGTTTGTTTTATTGATAAATATTACACGTTACAATGGTCCAAAAAAGGTTCTGTTGAAAAATATGATTACGTTTTATTTCTAATTTAACTGTTACGGTAATCATTTTAAAATAAATCAATGGTGTTTCTAGATTTATTGTTTTTACTTTAAATGTGCCTTGGAGTAAAACTATCGCCTAAATAATTTAGAAGTAAGTCCCGATATCAATTTATCCATAGGTTTGTCTTGATAATTTTGTCTACATAACTAAATATCTAAGACACGGCGTTCTTCATGTCTTCAGTATCACCTCTAAGTTATTTATCTTTGCGACATCGAAATCCAATTCCATCATCAAGTCTATCAAAATCGAATAAAGAACAATTTTCCCCCATTACCGCTCCGCGTTTCTTCCGTATTTTACGTATCGCTTCCGAAAGTGAAAGAGGGGTAGGAAAAGAAGGCGAAAATAATAAATCCGTATCGAATATGCACGGCTGGAGGGGATGAAATGTATTCTATAAGCGAAATATGATATCGAATGAATTCGCATGTCGTGGCCACTGGGCGATCCATCATCAATTAAATGTTGTGGTGTCGACGATACATTATCAACAGGACTTGGAGTAAATTCTGATTGATTGGACTTGGCGCTATGAATCCATGTTGTTTATGTTCGCGCTCGAGTGCCTCTTAGACCGGCCGGGAAACTATCAGGAAATGACTGATGTGGAAATCTTATACTACTTACATAAAACTTAGAGTTTATAAATTTTAATAGATTACTGATATTGAAATATAACACAGTAAATACTAACCTAAATGTAACAACAACATAAATTAAGTAGATTATATATTTTGGCTCTAAACTTCACGACATTCAAGTCTAATTATTCCGTCCGTAGAATAATTAATAGTACAAAAGACGACGAGCAATATTCTAGGCAGAATTGAAGCAGAATCCTATTGTTATTTTAGATAACAGGAAAAATCTGCAATGCCTGCGGCTCGGCCCGCTCCGTGGAGCCATGTATTGTTGAACCTCATTCCAGTTTACGCAGCAGATTTCATAGCGTGAGATTGCAGTTATCATTTTTCTTTAACAATTCTCTAACCCTACATACAATGAATCGTTTACTTAACGGGCGTTTCCAATCGCAATTATGACGTCTTATTCTATTTGATTTCGACCCCGATTGACTTTGTAGGCGTTTAGCATGGACCCGGGGTCGATCGTTCCCATGACGTTGGGGTGTTACGCTATTTTTGTACGTCGTCACGGTTTAATTTATGGCCATGCGACGTATAGTCCTTCGTGCTTTTAGGGTATGTCTGGATAGCGATCCTCACTAAATTTATGTCCTTGTAAAAGAACGTAAGGGACGGATTTTTAAGTGCGTATCCGTAAATATAGTAGTGACAGCTCAATGTCCTTATTCTAAAATCTCACTTTTGCATTGCATGCGTGTCTATAATATATTTATATCTACATTTAATTTAAAAAGAGAAATCAAACTAGCTATTAGGTATGTTACCTGCTTTTGTGACCACACAATATTTTGAAATATCAAGTGAAAGTTAAACCAGCCAAATGACTCATTCAGTTCTGAAATTGCTGATAGTTTTAACATGCCTAGTCCGATTATAAATGGACAAAGTACACAATCTGTCGGTGGCAAACATTCTAATGCTATGTTTTGTTTAAAAACAATAAATTGTATCATATTTTTCTTTAACAGTTCTCTGTAAATATCTTTAACACACCTACACTGGGAATTCAAATGTTGGTAGAGCTATTAAACGGTTAAATTATTTCACCAATTTGTAGTCAAATTATTTGTCAAGGATCTATTCCCAAAATTGCTTCCAAATTTAGCGACGAGTGGTTTGTCGTTGGGAATGCACTTCACATGCAAGCGTTCAGAACAATATATGAGGATATAGCTATAACCATCTAGTAGAGGCGGCAAAATTAAAATCCTTAGTTTTATGACTCTAACAAGGTAATTAGATTTAGTGTATATAGTGTATATATTTTCCAAAATCGTGTGGTAAAATTTAGTTAGATTAACCATGGTATCGCCGGTTTTAGTTGGGTTTAATATGGCCACAGTCCCTGCTTTGTCACGCTGTTCGAAATCATTTTTAATAGGTTAAACATCTTGAAGTTGTCTTTATCTCAGACCAAACTTGTATCAAAGTAAGTATCAAAATAAACTAGATATCTGTCATTTGAATATAACATTGTCGTTGTACTTCAAACCTTTTACGGTCTAGCTTAATGTCATGGAAAAGCCAATGACGTGTAAGAGTAGCGCAGCTGTGACTTTTATTCCCGTAATGTGGCTGTGTAGTGCGATGCATTAATACCCCATATTTACGATTATTTGTTATTGTCTGCAATTCACTGAAACTGCATACCTTATATTTTATTAGACTATCTATAATTTAAATTGAATATCGTGGATGATGCTATTTTAATGCAATATTTCTTCTATTTAAATAAAAATAAGTTGGAGTCATCCAGGTGGACTGGTGACCTAGTGAAGACCGAGAAATGGTTGGTTGTAGCTTGCATATGGTGGCTAGGCAACGGACAATGGCCTATGGCTATCAGTGGATTATTATAGGCTAAGGGCGATAGTCAAATATATGTTGTTCAAAATAAAGTCACTTCTACTATTCTCGTCAATGGCCAAATAGCTAAAAGAGCAAAAAATTTTATTTTAAATCGAAATGAAAATTTTATTTTAAATCTATTGTCACTTCTATCGAAGTGGAGCCCTCACGCAACCCTCCGGGAATAGATCGGTAAGTTGAGTATATAAATTAGCTGTCAGAGCGCTAATCGCTCCGACAGGCCGCGATGAAACTTTAGGAGTCCATCAGTAGTTGTCTGAAAGGCCAACGTGTGTTGCAACAAAAATAAACGTACAATAACGGCGGCAATTTATTTTGTTATCCTTTTAGCAAGGCTCCATGAGAGTGGGCTATTTTTTCACCTTGAATACTGATGTAGTTTTTAATAAAAAAATATATTTTATGTATTTACTTATTCCAAGATAATTGTACGTATTTTAATAGATATAATACTTAAATATATTCTGAACCAGTCGATAAAATATAGAAATTCAATGGACCGAGAAGGTTTGTCAGAAATTTGTGCAAATCAACACTTAGAATTAAAATAGTTGTATGCTCTCGGTAACTGGTAATCAGTCGCCTAATAGGTATGTGTTCAACCTCTCTAAGACGAAGGGAAGGTTCATCTGAGAATTCTTTTCGTACCTCTATCAAAATTCTACATTTCTCTCTATTTCGTCAAATATTCCCGGTACAGATTGACATTGAAAGAACTTTGTTGTGTATGTACACTGATTAAGTCGGACCGACAGATAATTTAATTGATGACATCGGAAGGATTAATATTAGTTCAATTAAGTTAATAATTTACATTAGATAGTTGAATTCTATATCAGAACATTTATCTCAAGGCAATTTTTTATCAGACAGCCGCATCGACCATTATGGAGGTCGATGTGGGTCTAATTCCGGACGGTCGGCCGTTTCGTTCGGGAAGTTAACGGAAACTTCACGGGCATTAGTGTGTCCCCTCGTTCCAGATTCACACGCTTCGCAGAAAAATGGCATCTGCGGGATGCGACACAATGGGCTACAATTACGTCGGCCGTAGTAATGAGCGTGCCAATGAGATGGCAATAAAATTCCGTACAATACCGCCATAATTAAAATTAACTGTCTCGTTCCCTCCCACAACCAATCATTGACCAAAATCATGGAAATTGTACACTGACGATCGCTTTTATGTAACAAACAAACAGACTTTACAGTCTTCTGTCTTCTGTCTTCTGTCGTGCCTTTAACAAGGTGATAAAGGTCTTTTAACATTCCTTCCGATATGGAATTTGGGAAAAGCTTAATTGGAGCCGGGTGGCTCAGCGGTTTAGGCCCCGACTTACGTACTGTAGGGTGCGGGTTCGAACCCATGCAGGCGCTTTACTTTGTGTAATTTATTTCATCACCACTGCTCCGAAAACGGTGAAGGAAAACATCGTGAGGAAACTGATATGTCTTAGAACATTCAAATTCGAAGACATGTGACATCCACAAACCCGCACTGGGCCAGCGTAGTGGATTACGGCCCATTCCCCTCTCTCAGAGGAGGCCTGTATCCCTGCAGTGGGAAACATTCTAGAAAAGGCCGATTTATTATTTATTTTATTTATTATCCGCATTTCATCTATTTCTTTAAGACGCTTAATAAATAATAGGAATTCGTGTGTATATTCCTATTTTTTTCTTTTTCTTTGTTACTCTCTGTGTCAAGGTCAAAGAGAATTCATAACGTGGGTTAAATCATGTGCACATAATCTATGGTTCTACGAAAAAGACACAATGGTGCATTATAAACTAGTAGTAACCCGCACCGACTTCACCCAAGTGTCACAAATTATATTTATCCGATTGCTACCAAGGTTCACAGGAACACCAGCTGGGTCAATCTGAACGTTCTTGGAAATTTGATCGAAATCGGTCCAGCCGTTTCGGAGTCCATAAGGAACGCACATCACAACGCCTTTTATACATACTTAAAATATTATTTAAAACGTTATCTTGTAACACGATAGTAGTTTCAAAACAACGCAACTTCCTTGGCAGCTTTTAGCTTAGATTTTTTAAAGCCCAATAAAAATTTCATCACAGCTAACAGTGGTTGTGGAATGGAGTTTGTTCTACAAAATTTCTTCCTTCAAGAGGCGCAAACGCTTTTTGTTCGGTCAATTAAAACGATACTGTTTCCTTGAGAGCGTTTGTTGTTATTGAAATTCACGGATTGCCACTCAGACTACGCTTAGAGGATTTAGTGGGAATTAAGAGAGGAATGGGCGAACACTGGTAGCATTGTTGTGGTTTTTGGAAACAATGCGCTATTGTGCACAGGGTCTAGCAACTTAAATACGGCGGCTTTTTGTTTAATATTGCGCTTTTACGTTTTTGTTTGTATTTCCATTTAATGTTTAGGTTAAGATTTAGTTACGACTTATTAGAACAATAGATTTCATTGAATCGATGTGACTAACATTTTATTATATTCGTAGCAATTTATTGCTGTTTATCTTAAAATGATTAAAATATTGTGTATTGAATATGTTCTGTAATCTGATACTAGAAATAATTATTCTTAATTCACAAATGAGGGAGTTTAATGTTTCGACAGTAAGAAAACTGATAGCAGAAAATATAGGAAATAGCAAAGACCTCTAACCATTTTCGAAACATAGACCACTACAGCCAAGATGAATAATAAATTTAAAGGTACTATAACCCCCATTTCTCATTAGAAACGATCTGTGAAAAAGATCCAGAAGTAAAATATGGCGACTTAAGGAAGATCGCAACGCATTATTTATGAATGATGTCTTAATAGTATAACAACACATACATAATGAGATTGTTCGTAATTCTAAATTCTGTGAAAATCTTAAAATGTCTGTTTCTTAGTATTATTCAAATAATAACACGATATTACTAGACTTCACTGAATAAATACGTAGAAACTGCATTATATTACTTAGTTACAAACAGAATAACAAGTTTATAGAAATGGTTTGATAAAACCAAAAAAATCTTGTATCATAAAAGGAGTATTCAAATGCAAATCGTGTAATTACCCTAACCATAAATATTACAACGTCGATTCCGTGTCTCATAAATAACGGAACGGAACCTCCGAATCGAATTTATACTGTGGTTGTTGTGAAATCAGACCTCTGATTTTACAGGGGATAGACAGTTTCTTAAAATAGATGACATATTTGCATTTTTTGTTATTTACGCTTACAACGTACAGAAAAAGTAGTGGACTACATCTGTTTTAACAGAATATGTATTTATCTCACCTTTGCCGTAATTGTTTGAGACTAGTGATCCGCCCCGGCTTCGCACGAGTATTTTCTGCATACAAATTCACACTCAACTGTCAAACGACTGATAGTTATGCCAAAAGCGGTAAGGTAATTAAATTTTCCAATTTTCCACGCTTTCAAAAGAAACTTCTCCAAACAATAATAAACAATAAAATGTTTTAGAGAAATCGGTCCAGCCGTTCTCGCGTGTTACCGTGACCAAGGGAAATAGGGATTCATTTTATATACATTATTAATATATATATATTTTTTTTATACTAATCATTTAATTTCATGAATGTACCTGCCTAAAGTGCCATCGTCTTGCAAATTTCGACGATAATTACTGACTTTTTAGCCAAGAAAGCTTCTATAACTGAAATGTCGGTGATGTCTAATTTTTCTAGCAAAATATTAAATAAATATTAAACATTTGTATAATTATCTAAATGCTAGCTTTCATTTTGAATCTAGATAAAATTTAAGTGGATATTAAGCAGCTTTTTTCGTAATTTCCTTACGCGCCACCGTTTGGTATTTCAACAAGAACTTTTTAAATCTGACAGTGGACCACCCAGCTATTTGGTTATCGCGACATGTTAAATTTAAGAGTCAGTTTTAATATATACAAAAAACGACGACTGATGTCACGAATCTTATCCCGCACTATTTTTATTACTTTGAAGGCGGTCGCATATCTCAAATGCGACTAAGTAATTCGCTTCGTAGTTGCTTGTAGTGTTATCGGCAACCCCGCGCCATCCAAGGTAACATCAATCTTCCGTTTTGAAATTCAATCTGCTCTTTTTAGACCCTCCAATTAAGCATAATTTAAGATAAGCCTTTAATTTTAACGTCCCGGGTGGGCTCTTACACTTCGTAAGCCGGTCATTAGCCACCTTTTTTAGGTCTTCTTTTATACCTTTTGTCTTAAAACACACCGTATATCTCGGATATGATCCATAATGCATGAGATATTGTACCCTTCATAGCAATTACGTGTAATAAATCTTAAGTTAGATCAACAGCTGATGTATGTTCGAAATTTGAATTTTATATTTATAGGTGAATTTTTGTAAGCTTTATGACCCTTAACTTTAAAAATAATAGCGAAATGGTAAGTTAAAAAAATACAATTAAATTGATCGTTCGCGTTCCCACTTCAGTGGCCTAAAGCTCTCTCAACTCAGTTACAGGCATTATCTTTTGAAATAAACGAGCAATTAAACAATCTAATACACTTTAGTCGCCGCCAGCTCTCGACCGGGGTGAAATCATAAATCAACATGTCGTGGAGTGGTGATAAACATTTTGTGACTTCCAACCCAGGTGATAAAAACAGTCCCTTTTTTGGCCACTGCACCCGTAAAGAGCCTTTACGAGGGTGACATTTTTTATCTCTAACGGCTCCTTAATTGTTACATGGTCACTCTTTACGTTTAATTTCATCCCTTTCTACAAAAAGTGGTCCTAAATAAATGACTTTAACGAGCCGATTTCAGGGTTAGGGTAAAAAACTGGAAGGTGGCGTTGGCGTATTATGAGGTTTTGATAGAAGAAATTCTTTGTTGATAAACGCGCCGCGTGGACGACGCTCAAATATTATTTTAATGCCGCATGCTTACACTATTAAGTGCTTGCTAATGGTAAAAGTAAATAAAAAGGTGCTCACACTTGTAAGTCTTATAGTACGACGGCGCAGTCTCGTTGCGGATGAGAGGGTCAATATTTTGATAGCGCGCGTGGTTCGATAGTGGAAACATTTGGTCAAACATTGTGCAACATTAATATGGCCGTTGGTTGCATCGCGCCAGCATACCGAACACAGCTTTCGCCACGCTCGCCTCGCACGCCTCGCACGCCGCGACGCAGGCAGCACACGAAAGCTCGATAAAAATAAACGCATCAAATGAATCAACCGCTAACTCCAGAAATTCCTTAACATCAAAGGCGACATTACCGAGAAGTATTTAATCCTTTTGTCTGAGCGTACAAACTGTTAATCAATTTAAGTACGACAGTCCTTTTTAATTGTGCTGTCAAAGCAAATTCTTAATTAATTTAAGCAAGCTATTTACTGGTTACTGGTTAAACAAGACTTCAGAGATCACTTTAATATACAGTTTTTATTATTTTATTATCCCAACAAAATTTATTTATGTACAATTGAGGAACAAACTATAAATCGGTTGATTCAAGTGAACGTAAATCATACTTATAAACATACTTATTTTCCTATTATATAACTTATTTTAAATATTGATTTATACAACAATTGAAAAAATAATAATGAAGATATATGTAAGTTTAGAACAATTGAGATCGACCAAACAAACATACATAAAGTTCAGGGAGGCATTTAATGATGTGTAAAATTTGACACCTCGCCCACGGTCGGCCCTAGTCAAATTATTCGGAAAGTTATTGACGGTCCAGAGAGGTTCAAGCCAGCAACTTTCTGGCTTTTAACTATAGATATAAATACTGCTGTATGATATTATGTATTGTGTACATTATTGTAAATTATAGATTAAACAAAATTTATATAAAACTTATAGTGGCGAGTCTCCACTATAATAGTCAGAAGGATATAAAGGTCACAAATTATCTTAGACGTAACAAGTCGCGCGCAGGACAAAAGAGACGCACATTCGTATTGAATGATAGCGGGGCGCCGGCTGTGCGGGCGAAGTGTTCGCTGCGCCCGCGCACCGCGTTGAAAGAAACCTCTGAAAGAATCCGCTGAATGCAAAACCGGTTTTTAGAGGTGCTTCCACGTTGATTATAATATATATAATAAATAAAGTACATTGTGTATGTTTGTCTGTACATGAGAATAAATATTATATTTTTCGTTATATATTATTTTCTAGTTATAATGATATGTGAAATATAAATATATTATTATAAATATGATAAACTTATGAATATGTAGTTGAATATACGAGAATCCTACAAACTTATTCATGCCTTGCTACAATTACCTACTGTTTTAGTCCTGTTCTGTAGCCCACAATAAAGGGCTTAGTTATTAATTATGAGATTGAAATGTGAATATTACAAATATACATGAATCGAACTATTCATCCGATTAACAGATAGCTATTTCTGTTAGTATATCCAGACGTCATCGGCTTGACTAATTAGTAAAGTTTATCGTACATGAGTCAATAATACATCTTAACATCAATTATCAAATGATATATTATGCCTCTAATAAAGCTATCAATAGAACATTTGCATACTAGAAAATATTGTCGTATTTATAGATAAATGACTACAAGACCGCTCATAATCTATTAATCAAACAATTGCCAATTGATCAGATATTTGAATGAATTATGTATACATATATAAAAGAAAATGATTGTACAAGCATTATAAATTTATAAATAACACGAGACAAGAGATGTCTTTTTTTTGTAATGAATTACAAGCTTCCAAATGCTCTACCAAAGTCAGAGTACGATAAAAATTGGTTTAACCGCAAGGGAGTGGTTTTAGGTACCAGTCTGCTATTAGCAATGGGAGTGGCACCGGCCAAGTCACCACCGCGACCTTCAAATTAAACCCCGATATTGTGTAAACTATTAAACTTCCGATTCAATGTATATAGTTATTTTATCACCCAGCTGCGTTATTTAAAAGTCTGAATAATTTAATATTATATTGTAGTGCGTAACGCTTATATTGAAACTGACTTACTGAAGTCTAAATTTTATAATCAAAGTTGATACTTGACTAAGGTAACTTATCGAAGTTCTAAATTTATAATATTGTTGAGTTTTGTTAATTAAAATCCATTCCGATTTGAAAGCATTTTATATTACGATTTACTTACAACATAGAAAATGACAGCTACTACACATTCCATTACATAAAAAGAATAAATTTGTCTGGCAGCAACACGTGATGTTCTGTGCAGTGAATCGAAACTCTTTTGTCAATTATCAAAGATGGACTGCGTAATAATATTAATTTCTACAAGATTTGTTACACGCAGATACTTTACATGCGGAATAGTTGTATAGGGATATCAAATGAGCAAGATGTTTCCAGTTCGTAGGTTCCATTTCGAACGCCCGAACTACAATTAAAGCTGAGATTAAAGACCAGTGACTGCCGGTCTATAAGCCCATCCCTGTTTATGAGAAACTACAGGCGTCTTGATTGCTATTATATATATAAACATAATTTGTACAATTCGGTTAATACCATTAGAAAAATAAGCCTGTAGGACGCAATATGAACAAATTTCAACGCAATGCCGATGGTCGAAAATGTTTTATCCCATATAACATAACTGCCTAATTTACAGTTACTACGCGAACCTGTTACACTGACGTGATTACATTTTGAATTAATTTTGCGAGTCAAATGATTTTTTATTCTTATTTCTTGATGCAGCATTCCTGGCGTCGTTAAGTTGCCAACACAGATGTCGTATATGTCAACTGAGTAAGCAAACGATAAATGAGGACGAAACATTGATTTTTGTAAATGGTTGTCAATTTCATACTTAGTGAGACAAAGTGGGGGAGACCAAAATCAGGGAATATTACTACGTGCCGCATTAGCTGATTAAACATGAAATTATTAAACATGTACACACACATGTGTATCGAGACGTGTGTGCGTAACTTACATTGTCAATTGTGTGGCAAAATAGATTGGAGCATATTTCGTAACCAAAATGTTATTTATCTATATCATATCTAACAGCTTCGCATTTTATATATTTTAAAAATCGGGTCCCAACTATATACTTAAACTAACACTGAAAGATCCAGTTAAAATGAGGAAGAACAAGAGAAGATGATGAAATGTATTTATCATCTTCTTTTGCTCTTTCAGTTACGTATCTAGTCTCCTCAAATTTCTTACCCAAAGGCTTAAAACGTACCTACAATGTAATGTACGTAATGTCACGGCAATCAGTATGTTACGGAGGTTGCTTAACATCAGGCGAAACGCTTGCTCCTATACATTTGTATACCATAGAAATAAATCAAAGTAATGTGTGGGAATAATATAACGTAATCACTTTTATTGAGCAACGGATGTGTATTAGAATAAATGTAAATAAAAAATATCGTATTAGAACAGATTTACTGGATGACGACACATTTTTATGCCATTGTATTCCCTTTTTCCATATTTTCTAATTCGTTCTCTTCTTTTAAATTCTTCATTGTGAATGACAATCATAACCACCAATTAGGCGACAAAAATAATGTAATTTTAACAATCCGATCGAAAAGTAGTTGTATCCAATTAAGTTGTGAAGAGTAAATTATTAGCAGCAGATATTATTTTCGATCTAACTTAAACTCATTCATAGGCCCCAAAACTCACCCTCGATAATAATCTCTTATAACAGCTTTGTGACGCCGCTTCCGCTCTATACAATAGATGCATGCAAACTTCATGAAATGGGTAGAAATAATCCTGTGCCCGAGACTAATACATCACGCGAGCTGTCAGTTGAAACCGCACGAACAAAAATAAAGCATTGTTAGTTAGAGACGGGCAATGCTTTGTCGGAAACTTTGGCAAAAACTTGCGCAATTTTTGGTAATACACGCTAGTTGTAAAAAAAATTGGTCCGATATTCCTGTCGCAAGTCTTGATGCAATCTTTATATATAATACTACACTATATTTTTAATATTTAATAAAGAGGAAGGGCTTGTATTTTTGTATGTTAGTAAAAAACAAACTCAAAAATTACAGGACTTGTTTTAAAAAATTCTGTCACCATTTGAATGCTACATTATCCCCAAGTAGCATACGCTATATTGATTACTAGAAAAATTTAGGAATCCCTTCTAAAACTTCAATAATGGAACGCCATATGAAAAAATGGCATAAAATATCCTACATCGTATGCGCTGCGAAAACTATAAATGATAGAACCAATAAATGCGTGCGAAGCCGCGGACAAGAGCTAGTAATTTATAGGTATATTTATAGTTAAACATGTCATAGTTACCATTATTATTTTTAAATCAATTACTAAATACTACTAAACTTATTTTAAAGAGTTTTCTGCGGAGATTACTTACTTTGGTGATCAATCTAAAGGTCGAAAATACGAATTCAAATCGGGTGATAGGAATGAATTATTTTTGTGATAGGAATTCGATTTTCTAAATGCGTCACACCTTAGAGGTGACTTCAGTCATGAATTCCAATCGTTTTTCCTTTCCTTTCAACCGATAGTTGTTCGCCTGATGGCCTCAAAGATCGGTCCTCATCCAGTGGTCTCCCGTGACTTTGACCAGATCCATCGTTGGTCCATGTTGAGGGAGGCCTACCTTATTCCAATGATAGCATGAATTTAAATACAAGAAAAGTATGGTTATACCATAAGACCGATGACGGATGACAAAAACAAAATATTTTAGATTTCCTTAAGATAAGAAATCATAAAAGTAATTAAATTTTATTGCGTAATCTCTAAAGTACAATTGAAACAAAAAACCTTCTCAATCTGTATAATTAAAGAAGTAGTAACAATGAAACGTCCTTTTTAAGATCAAATAATTGCCGCAATTAAAAGATAACGGTGGCGATGACAACTGAGCAATGAAGTCCTAAAATAGACCTCTGAAATGGATCCCGGGACGGTCGCAACTCACAATTAATCAATTCCAAAATTGGAGCACCGTTCATATTTTAAAAGACCCGAACAATCAATCGCCCTTTGTGTGGGTCTAATACATGTCGACACTCGCCTTACCCGCGGCGTTAATACGCGCGCTGACGTCAAAACAAACGTTTCTCAAAAACATGTTTCCATTTATATTAATATACACACGTACACTCAAACGCGTGTGATCCGAACGTGGGAGTTGATTTAAAAAATAAATTAAAATAATTACTTACGTAATTATGCACCTCTACAAAGAAAAATATACAACATACATATACATGCGTACATGTATAAAGGTACACATTATGTAATGAATTATTTTTTGGACTTCACGTTGTGATAAATGTGTACTATGAATATCTACAGTCAGTGTGTATTATTTTCATTTCGAATACTTTTTGTGACAAAACAATTTTTAGTGTCATAAAATCCTTAACCTTTTTCGTTTGACACCGTCCCAAAAGAAGTTTCACTCCGAAAATAATTGATAAAAGAAATTCAAAAATAAACTAAGCAGAAAAGTAGTCGATATAGTTTTTAAAACAGTTTCAGTGGCAATGGGCGTGGAATGTAATGAGTGGCTTTCTCTGTACAGTTTTCAGATGGACCGATGCCTAAAAGAACACCACTGAAATGATCTACACCTAAAAAGGAAGAGTGTACATGGTTAAAGAAAGTAGATGTAGACAGTAGATGATAGCCGTGAGTGGACACAAGATGGTATTGTTAATAAAAATCATAGTATGACTATGGCACACGCCTTATAAAGCTCAACACGAACTAATAGTATGGGGGAAAATTATATGGCATTTTTTCTTTCGCTTGTGAAACTCTTTTAAATAAATGTGTGACATCGTTTCCATATAAATATACTTAACTTGTCAGCTATAATATTAATCAGGTCGACAAACAATCTTCAAATGTTAATAGACTATGTTGACGCAGCGCTGTGTGAAAAATAAACATGATGAAGCTCAAAGCTTAGTGCATTTGCTAAACTTATCTCCGCCGGCCGCACCTTCAAAGTAAAAAGTCAACATTCGTATTATGTTTTCGAGTGTCCCTGCATTGCTAACGATGTTGTTGTTGGCACAAGAAATTTCTACTCCGTCGCTTAGTACATATTTTGATTTCTAATAAAATCACAATTGAATTTAACATGTACACTCCAGTAAAAAAATGTATAATGGTCGTGAAAGACATATCTGAACAAAAACGTTGTATAACAATTTCAAAACTCGGACCGTTAAAACGCTGAAAGCTTTAAAATAACGGCATACTTTTACCGTCGCTTTCAATTAAGCTCCGTATCGTATAGGTACGCAACATAGCTACGTAGCTCTACGTCAACCCCGCGTACTGCCGACGCGACGTTCGCTTGCATCGAAACAGCTCATTGTTTATATCGGACGATATTTTTTGTTTAACTGGTGCCCTGTCGTCGCTCAAGTGGCAATAAATTATAAACTTAACCTTGGCTACGTTTGTTTTGGTTAACCGTTTAGTTGTTAGACGCATGTGTGCATCGTGAGAACCATTGCTTCGAATTGTGCTGGTAAGTGAGGACATTGAAAATGTTTAAGTGTTTATTTTTAATCCGTCATTGCACTTAACGCGCTGTTTGGAACTTAGGAATAAAAGCTAAAGTGTAGTGTAAACAAAAGGTATTGGACTCTGGATTATAAACAGCTTTTTTAAGTATTGTATAAAATAATAATGATTAATAGCTTACACATAGCTAGTAATGTCTCAATCTCATAATATTTAGTTAATAAACATGTCAAGCTAGGAGATAGGGAGGGATTATATAAGTCCCAGTAGTGAAATAGTTGCATTCATATGTAGACCCCAAGGCGGCAAATCCCGGACTGCGAACAGCAATGATATTTCTTAGGCAGTTACCTAAACGCGTTATTCGTTAGCATGGCCACTAAGGCACAAAAAAATACGATGCGGTGTCTCTAGCTATCGCGTAAGATGACGTAAAGGGTCCTACAAATGATAGTGTAGATAACTTCATATTTCATTTAAATATGTATTATATACATTTAATGCAATGTGTTCAGTTCAATTCACGCGTGTGGTATCAATTCCGTGTGTGGTAATTTAGCCGGATAATTTCGTCATTGTTTTCAAATTTAGATTAGATTTGCAGTCCGAGTAATTAAGTTTCATTGAACCGTAATATACAGTATGACGAGCTGCGATTCTAATAGCTATTTAAACTCGTATTTACTAGAGAGCTGATTAAATACATATAGATCTCTCTATATTATACATCAAGCCTAAAGTATAAAGACCGTAAGCGTAGTGATAATTTTGAGATGTGGTGTTTGGAGATTATTAAGGATACTTTGGACTGCACACGGGACCAGTGTATCTATTCCATAGACATTTAGATGAACAATAAGATGAGCTGCAGATGCGTAACCAACATTTATGCGAAGCATATAGGGTTATCGATAATGGAAAACAAAAGAGAAAAGAAAATGATAAAAAGAGCTTTACTCGTCGGATGAAATGCACAAGTACAAAATACCGTGAAATAATCACGCCTGTCTTATATGAGGTCTTTCAAAGTCGATCATTAATGCAATGGCTGACACAGTCGCGGAGTTCTCCCTGTGTTGTGGCTGGACTTTCCCGATTCCAATAATTCTGCCAATGTGTGTAAAAATCCCTTCATAATATTTAGCAACATCCCTATCGCGTTCTGTTTCAAATAAAATTTATTGGTTGCCTCACAATCTGGCTTATATTTATAACACGTGCCAGTTTATATCTTATCTCTGACTGCTACTGCCGCGTCCCTTTGTAAACGAATACTTTATCAACATTCTTAGGGTGATATTTTAAAAGATCTTAGAGGAGATATTTTTCCAGGTACAAAACAATTATAAAAAGGAAATTTTAATGCATGATTTGTAAATTCCGTTAATATATTTTTACGAATTAATTCTTTATTCAAAAGGCGCTATGATGGTATGTTAAGAATCAGCAAAATCCATAAAGTGACATGATCCAATGATTCTTTAACAATCTTTTTTCTATTCGCCGATTGTATGTAGAGTAGTCAACGAAGCATATATTGCATTATGAAGGCGTATTATTTTATTAACTCTAATATGACCACTGTAACCCACTCAGCTATGACGGAAGTTTATATTGAGAGTAGTTGGGACGCACTGATTCGACCGCGTCAAAGTTTTATCTCCCATACATGCTTCAGTAACAAATTAGTTTTATCTACAAAGTATTAATTTAAAATAACCCTATCCCCCACTTAATAAGTATCGACAAACTCACTGATTGATCGTATAATGCGCCACAATTATGTTCAAATAATAGGACTAATTCCCTTCCAATGGACGGACAGACGTACAGTTTACGCCTTTCGTTTTGAAACAAATATTGGTTTTCAATTGTGTACTCGAGTTTTGATTGGTGTAAATGTAATAAGGAAACGTCACTTTTGATATTATTTTAGATTTAACAATAATATCCGCCATCCTACTCTAGTTGATTTGCGTTATGTAAGTTAGTCACGTAGAATACTTTTGAATAGTAACGAAATTTATTTTTGAAATGAATATAATAATAATATGACAAAGGCTAAGCCAATTTCAGGTCAGACTGGTATATTTTTAGTACGTACTAGTTTTGTTATCTTTTACTTTGATAGTATATGACTTATACTTTGCCGTATTAATAGTGCTTAGAGTGACGTTTAGGCCTCAGTGGTAAATAAATCCTAAAAGTCTAAATCCATATTTAACAACATATTATTTGATTCGTCCAGCCTCTATCTACTCTAGGGTTTATAAGGACCTTGTGAAATAGGTGTAGTTAGAGTATCCAAGTCGCATTTGAAGTTAGAACAGGAAGTGTAGACTTTATATTAATGCCTATAATAATTAATAAATAATAATTAATCATTATTTAAATAACACATACATATATATTAAAAGATTATATTTTTATGATAATTTTGGCAAATTTATATTTAATGATCAACGTAAATAGCACCAAGCTGCCGATGGGACATTAATACAATGAGTTCGACGCGATGATATCTCGTTAGTTGGTGCTGTTGTTAAGCAAACGAATATTGTATATAATTGAATTTACGTTGTATTGAAACGACTGCCTGAATGTAATGAAAATAAATTATCGAAGTAATGAAAATATGTAGGGTAACATTACATTTAAAATTTCGTAAATTTTAATGAAGTGTGGCAGAATACTTAATGTCAGCCTGATTAAAATCAATGTTGTAGTGATAAGGTTTTAAATACATAGAAGACCCATACATAGAAAAAGAAATAGTTGTGAGAAAAGAAATGTGTTTTACTCCTTTGCCTTTTGAATTAATCTATATATAAAAAGGCGATGTGTTTTTGTACGTTCCATGTGGACAGCGAAATGGCTTGACCGATTTCGATGAAGCTTTCAGTTAGACCAGTAAGTGTTCCTGTGAAGTTTGGTAGCGATTGGAGCAAAATAGTTAATGTTACCCGGGTGAAGCCGGGGAATCACTAGTTGCATATAAAGTTAAATATTGGTAACAAATACACGCGTTAAAGAAATATAACAGATATAATATAATAACTTATATTTGTTCATAGTATGTTATAAATGCGCAAAAAACTTGTTTAATTATTTTAACAATTTTCTCTTTTGTTTTAGGTGGATTGGCGACAACACAATGATGAAAAGTCTTTATACTGCTTGGAAATTAGTACACCGACACGACATGCGGCAATAGGTTTCATGATGGACACGTTGGCTGTGGTGACGTCACTCATAGGCCTCATTTGCTTAGGTAAGCTTTAATCATTAATCTTATTTCTATCAGTTAGTCAGTCGCCAGTAATATTTTTACATAAATTTTCATTAATATAATTCGTGAATATACCATAGGGATTACTTTCACTGGCATGTGACATCCTTTTGATTTGATTCTATGTCTTCAGATTCCTAGTTATCGTTTAATGACTCGGATATCGTGACTTAGGTAAATATTCAAGTCATTTTCAAAATGTTTGCGTAACACAAGAATTACAAATGGCCCGAGGAGTCAGGGTTCAACCAGCGCTAATAGCTCGGCCTTCACCCTCGATTGGGGTCGCATTCCCCTACACTATTCGATATTTAGTGCCTCGCCGTACCATCTTAAATATACCATAACCCCACTTAGTTTATTCCGAAATGTGTCCTCCCAATTACCACAATTTATCACCAAATTAGTAACGTAAACTACAACACTAAAAAAAGTTTCATATTCAAACATTTACTTACCTTAACAAGTATTTAATGAAAAAAATATTTTATTTTAAGCGTAATCCCCTTCTTACTGATTTACATTAAAGCTAATAAGGTATTCTCAACTCATCTGATTGTTGCTTATATTAAGTGATAACGGCGACTGTTAACTATTACACTCTGTAACTAAAAATATAAAATTTTATTCATAGTTCTTACATTTTATAACATAAAAACGGCAAAAAAGTGATGATTTGGGAGTCCGTCGTCTAGCTAATCGAACGATACGTTGATGTGTAAAATGCACTTCTCGCGGATATTTTACGAGGAGGTACTACCTCGATCAGGCCGGTACATCAATGCAACTCCTACCACCTCTACGCGACTCTACAAATTTTGCGTATACTAACGTAAAAACGAAATTCATATCACGACTACCGTAATAACCAAATTATCGAAACTATTTGTATTCAAATTCACACACACAAAAATACATTCTACCTACGTTAGAACTAAATCAATAAACAAATCCCGCGGGTCCCATAACCAGCTTGCAAAGAGATACTTATTTAGTGACAGAACTCATGAGGTTAACAAAACACACATGCTTAGATTTACAGCCGCATCTGTCTGTTGCACATATTTTACAAGCAACACGCTTCGGAGTAGATTATGAATATCCCCGCTTTGAAGATCCCAATTCCCCCAGTATACGATGTCACAGTAACGTAATTATTTTAAACTGCGTGCAACAGTATACATGAGTTGATAAAAAAGGCCCGCCACCCCGGGCGGTTATCAAAGCGTAAAGAAGTTAGGCTAATGTTAAACGACGCCTATCTTTTGTGTCTAATGCGTGATGGATGCTGCGTAAAATGCGGTGAAAAAAGAGAGAGAATAATAAAAATAAACAGAATCAATCGGGCCGGGTACTTACAATGGGCGGCGTATTGGACGTCATTGTATTCGAGTTTGAAAAATGGTCCGTATCTCTCTGATCTGGCTACAAACAAAACTACGGCTGGCTATGAATATCGACACGTGGGACCCTTACATAATAAACTGTTAAGCTCGTTTTGTTACACTTAAGATGTTGGTCTCACACTATCGCTGTATCTTACGACTTGATATCGTCTGATTAGACTGTCGTCTGTCGTCTGTTGAGAACGGGTTCACAATTTTTTTTTGTTTAAGATTAACCATTAAACAATCCTTGAACAACACCTCTCTGTGTCAAAGACTTGTTGACCGATGTTGGTGCAAGCTTGTTTATCCGTTCTTGCTAATATAAAAACTAATATTTCACAAAAGATACAACACCATTAGGCTACCATTTCGGACGAATATTTAAACTTATCGCTCAAGACGTGGCGATGTAAATTCTTCTTTAAAAAAATATCGCATCGAGACCATTAAATGTTATCTAAATGGGAAATGAGGTAGGACATTCATTCATTCGCTAATCACAAGCAGCCTCACATCATTCTAAGTTCTTAACGACCGGCGATTGTGATCTCCAACGTTCCCGAATATAGATGTCACCCGTTAAAAAACGTTATCTTTGGAGGCCATCGCGATAAATATTTCGCTAACATACTAAAAGCTTTGATCGCGGTAGCTGTTCAGTATTCTTTTATCTTTTCTTCAATAAATCTTTATAAGATTTACAACTGTCTGCAAGTTAGGAATTCCGGTACTTATCATTATTTATAAACTGTTTTGGCATTTAAGTTTGTGTGGATTTTTAAATTTTAAATCATTTCATAAACAGTTTGCAAGTAGTTAGTCAAAAAAATAGTTAATTACTTGATTTGTTTTATAAGAAAATTTAACCTATCACTATTTTTAAACACTATAACCAAATTAATTTAATGAAATATAATGGATTCGACAAAACTTTAACGTAATATGTGTATGTGTGGACTGTTCCTTGATATTTATAATTGTTGTAGCTACTATGTGGTAATGTTTATAGTTACTAAAGTCGCTATTAAAAACGACCGAAATGACTTACACCATTGAATAGACACAGATTAGAAGCCGTTTAAATAGCAGCTTCAATCACGGTCACAATGAATTCTACTAGTATTGTATAAACTGCCCAAAGTTATACGTTGTATAATAAATCAAACGATGTTATCGCAGCTTTTAAAACTCTTACGCGAATAAAAATAGAACAAGTCAAGAACGGGTATCGAAAAGCAGTATCATGTCTTGTTGTTACAACTGCCCACGCGGCATCTCTATAAAAACAAACCTTTAGAAAGATATGTCGCAACCGTCGCCGACGCATTTCCGCAAACTGCATCGAGAAATGGCCCCAACTTCTCTAATAAAATAACAAAGTTTCGAATATAACACATATCTTAATACTATACAGTTCAATATTGTGTACTGCCACAAGGAACATCGGATTTAGCTACACTACATATCGTTTCCGAAATGTCCGTATTTCATATAGGAAGACGGAATGTATGAAAGTCGATACCGCGTCACCAATTTGTCTGTGCATTAGGACGCCTTACAAGACAAACATAACTCACGAAATTCAAATTAACCTAATCGTTCCGTCCGCTGCGCGGAGGCGGCTGACTCTCGACACATGTGTGACTTGGGCGTTTTGTTTTTTTGCATCGTAAAATCTTAAGTGCCATTTTATTAACCGTGGCATTCCGTGACCTTTCTGAAGATTTAGAGAAAACATTACTGTTGACATATGTTTCTCTGTCTTAGCAATGGTAATCGGTGACACAGCTGGTAACAATCAATGCTTAAAAACTAAAGCAGAGATGTGGAATGGTTAGTCTGCTTATATTTTACAGATTATATTTTAAAAAGTTAATGCAGGTATTGTATGATTTAAATCGTCCATTTTTTTTGGCATCGGAAATCATGAAAAATTGGAATTTCTTTTGTTTTGGTCGGCCCTCGCATTCGCACTTGCATCGTTTCATCTGCATAATGCAGCATACGATAGAAAGGGTTGCTTCTGTCGTCCTTCTAGTTTGAATGTATATAACTTCAAGATAAAAGAGAATAGACGCTGCTTTTTAAAAAAAAAGCGTCCCTTGCACTGTATACATAAAAATTATTTCTTGTAATATATTTTTTAATAAAATTGTGAAGATAGTTGGAATCTTAAATATTGGCTACTCCAGGTACTTATGTATACGCAGATGAAGTCAGGGGCATGAGGTAGTTTTATATAAACGCGCCCTAATGCTCTATTATATCAAGTCGTATACAAAATCAATATAAGCGTAATTATAGCATAGCATCAGATTGCAAAGAGGGGTCCAAAATTCGAACACGTGTTCCAAACTCGAAAAATCATGATTGGTTCCCTTAGGATGCAATTATGATTTTTCGACTCATTAGAATTAGAATTTCTTCCCTTGAATTCACTATTGAGTTACAAAGGGTGACGATTATTGGCATCAGAAATCTCAAATGAATACCTCTCACGGAGGATTTTTTATAAAGACACCATGATAAATTGATCAAAGGGATTCGGAAACTCTTTTGATGCCATTGCTACCGCCGCGAAAGGAGATATATTGCAAGCCGAATTTGGATTTCTCTTGAACCAAAGGAAAGTCGATTCATTTACAAATATAAGACCATAACTCTTATATGAAATTTATTTCACTAGGCGTTAGTTAACAGCTTACAAGGAATTCTATCAACGTGATTATCCGAAATAGAAGCATGTAATGGGTCAGTTCAAACGGATTTGACATCTTCCATGCGAGTGTTGGCCGCGTGTTCGTCGACTTAAATGTGAAAACCATGTCTCTATAAACTATTTTTTTGTATTTTTTTCGTGCGACGCGTGTCAACATGTGCGAGTGGTATAAATTAGCAAGGGGACATGACGTACCCTTGCAAACTTTTTTTATAACAAAGACTTTTGAACAATAGGAGCTAACTATTCGTGTGTGAGTTAAATATCACTCCCTTCAGCGTTTCGAGTTTGTCACAGTACAGTAATGTTTTTACTAGAAACGTTATTTTGTACTTAAACAATTAAAACTTACAGAGTATTTAGATTCCTCTTTATAAATATTTATTTTAAGTGCGAATTTGCAATACCCCAATGACTGAGTTAGGATTTATAATATATCAATTGGATGCTTGAAATTCAAACTTCCAACTATTTTTCTAATTTCCGGACCTCTTGCAAACTGGAGAGTGCAAATAAATGCTCGGTCTACTGGTACTGGGTTCGAAGACATGACGTCTTTTATGATCAGGCTTATGTCTGTGACCAGAACGGTTGTAGAAAGAGAAAGAAAAAAGATAAAAGCTTAGAAAGCTAGCAGCCGTAAGTTCTTCATTGAAAGTATTCATTACAGGGTCGTCATAGTACATCGATGCGTATAGCGTTAAACTTATACGGTATATACATTGCATATTGTCTTACGAGTGAGGTACCGCGGGCCATTTGTCCTCGTGTCCTTTTTCTTATATACTCACTTAACCTTAGGTCACTATATATACTTATTGTTACGCCTATTCAATCCGATTGATTTTCCGATTGGATCGGAACCATGCGATCCGATCTATGGATCGATTCAACTCAATCAAATATCCGATCAGTGGTTTGCATTTAATGTGGAAATGTTACTTTGCGCCGTCGAACTATTAATCCTAAATTTATTTTTCTTGCAAATGTAAAAAATACATCTTACGGTAATGTAACTTCTGTTGAGTTGATTTTAAATGTAACTGCCTTTTCTGTTTCAAACAAATGTCATACATAATACACATATTTATATTTATATACATAAACATTATTGTAAATTAAATTTGCCATAAGTCATACATATGTCAAATTTAATAAAAAAAACTGTATTATTATGCGATTTTTGAAACGATGTATTGAAAATCGGATCAATTTCATGCCGTTCAGATCCGCAGATTGAAAGGTAACGAGCCATTACATCCACAAAATTAAATCGAGCTTAAAAAACACTTTCACTCTCTATCCTGCACTACAAACTACTTACGCTATTTAATAAACTTGGAAAGGTATACGCTATGTTATAAATAAATTTGGTACGTTATGAGACTCTAAATTCTTATACTTTTCTTCCGATAAGTTATTTATGGCTTCTGATCTGATATCCAATAATCGATCGGAATCAAACTCGCAACTATGCAATAAAGTAAGTTTTATGTGCGATAAAGTCACGTATTGCGATCAACATAAACAGTATTTTATATACCTCGCAATCTGCTAAATCTTTACTTTTATCTACGTTTCGGAACGTATTCATATTCCAACTCGGTTGTATGTTTCTTTATGAGCGAGTTGTTTTAGTTTAACCTATCAACTTATTCATTACAAATATGGTTACATAAAGTTATCAAGTAATAATATCCTGGACATTATTCACACACGGTTATTTGATCCCAAACTTAGCAGAGCTATGCTATGGAAACCAGATAACTGATATACTACAACTAGTAGGCACTAATAATATTGAGAGATTTAAATCTTACCTTCGTTTTACAACTCCATAATTTACTTACTTTTTTAATAATGTCGAAAAGGAATTCAAACCAAAGAATCAAGTTCCACATTTTTGTTCAAAAATCAAATTGTAGTGTACATCAAAAGTAGATTCAATTACAGATTAAGCTTAGTGACGCACCGCATACAAAATGTTGGGACACGTGAATAAGTAAACACAATTACGTTGCACAAAAGAGTAATAGCTATTGATTTTCGGCTTTAATATTGAACCGAGAAGTATAACGAACGGTTCGTTTCTCGAAAAATCTATTTTTTTTTGCGAGAATCGATTTTCGATGCTGTAATAATAGCTCGACGGCTAACAAAAGATATACATCAATTGAAGTGTCAAAAACTAACATCTGCGCATTTCTGTATAAACATTGTAGAATAGTGCAGGGGTGGGGACGCCGTGCGTTCTTTAGGGCAACTCTCTTGTACAGTCTATGTTTACGACTCATTATTATTGTGCAACGCTTTATAGTAGACTCTAATTACATACTTCACGTATTATTATAATTAACTGTGTTGTTGAATGAAAAATAAATTTTGTTATATTATTATTTTAAAGAAGTACGTTAGGAGTCGCTCTAAATAATCAGGGTAAAGTGAGGAAAAGTATTAGTAGAATTGAGTAAGATACACTTAGTTGTATTGAGTATATTGAAAGGGTGAATGAGGAAATAAGGAAATATATAGGATAATAACTTTACTATAAAATATCTTTATTATTTATCATTCTGATATTCATCAAGTTATTAAGAACGTAACTCTGATATCATTTGTAGAAGTAAAGAAAATATAAAGTTCACTAGAACCATCCACCATTAGGACTGAAGTGACAAATAGCTGTGACAAATCAAACGAGGTTCAATCATAACAAAATCTTTCTGATTTTTGTAGTAATATTCCCATTGAAAATGATTTTCCCAACAGGTCCAGCTGAATGTGGCATAAACGATGACTACGTGGGTAACGGAGAAGCGCCCTACATTATTGAGCAGCCCTTAGACGTGACTGTAGCTCGGCACCAACCAGCGACTTTGAACTGCAGAGCTGGCGGCTCTCCTTCACCTACTATCAGATGGTACAAAAGTGGAACGTTAGTCGTTTCAGATACTCATCGAAGTCTGCTACCGGCTGGAGATTTATTTTTTCTAAGAGCTACTCATGGAAGAGCACACTCAGATGCTGGAGTCTATTGGTGTGAAGCCACGAATCCTTACGGAACCGCTAGAAGCAGGAATGCTACATTGCACGTTGCTGGTACTTTGTTTTTTAATTCTTAATTTTGTTCGTATCACTGGTGGTTGGAGTATGTTGAAAGGATGATTAAAGGGTCATTGACCAGACATTTATGTTGCGAAAGTGAGTCGCTGTGGCCATCCTAAATGAACGTACCTATTGTACACATTTATAGTAGTAGAATGTAGAACAAACTGGAGAGTTCTGCATGGACTGTGCCAAATGGATATCCGTAATCTTATATTTACATTTTTTTTTACTTTTACTATATTCTCTATTGTCAACGTTTAATACGTATTATCCCTCAGTGTTACGCGAAGAATTCCGTCTGGAGCCGGTGACGACACAAACGGCGCAAGGTGAGACGGTAATACTAGAATGTTCGCCGCCAAGAGGATCTCCGGAACCTTCAGTTTATTGGAAGAAGAACGGACAAGTTCTTCATTTTGATGGCGATTCGAGGTTAGATATATACATTTTAATAGTTAAATCATTACAAATTAAATGTAATATACAAATATTCTTTAAGCTTTTACCATAGTTTAATAGTAACTAAAGAGAAAAAAAACCTGGCACATATATTAGAAATTTGTAATAAAAGGTAATCAGGTATTTCAGACTATTGCTTGTAGTTTTTATTTGAACGTAGAACTCAAACATAGAAAGAAGTACTTTTAATGTACAATTATATTAAAATTCTAAAACTAGTAGTTTTTCATACGAGGGCAGTATAAAAATTATATACTTTACACTTTCTTCAATCATTAAGATTTTGTGTAAGGGATTTCGCATACAGTAAATAAGTCATAATTAACAGTTGTAAGCATTCATAAGGGAAGGGGAATGCTTGAAGAGCTGAACAAGCAATCAAGAAAGAGTCTCAATAGTTCTGACTTATCGGACCCTTTATTGAATGTTAATTTCCTTTTGAAATATTCAGCCCCATATTTGAATAACTTTTGTTACATCGGACTTTATTTCGCATAATTAAATTTTTTTGCTACCTCGACATTTTCGCAGTGCTTGATTTTTTGATATTTTTTCTAGAATGCATTTAGTTGATGGGGGAAGCCTTGTCATACAAGATGCAAGACAAACCGATACTGGCAGATATCAGTGCCTTGCAAGAAACGCAGCTGGTACAAGGGAATCTGCTATCGCGACGTTAAAAATACACAGTAAGTAAAGTTGTTACAGAAAGTTAATTAAAAATAGAAATTCAGACATTCTATCGTATGCTCCTAAATTAAGTGAATCTTAAATTAAGCAACTCTAGCAAGTGACATTGAATGAGTTAGTCTCACGGTGGGTTTCCACTGGCGTAAAAACTTGTCGCAATACAAGCTTTCTCTATATCTTCCTCTCTGAAAAAACTGAGATGACAATATGCTTTTTTGTTAACGTTTTCGGCAGCGTGTGAAGTGCGTAATTCGACAATAATAATTTCAATCTAAGACAAGTAAACTAAGCTTTTAGTTAAAGTAACGGTCTCGGCTTCCTATTTCGAAGAAGTCCTGTCACTCTGCTATTCAATATCAATAGATAATTTTAATGTTTTTTAAGCATAATTGAAACTTTCAAATTGCAGTCTATGTAATGGTATAGTACATTTTTATATGAAAGTGAGTATTTCATTTAATTTAATTCTCCACAGTTAAGCCGTATTTGATCGCGGGGCCGGAGGACATAGTCGCGCAGACCGGAGGCAGCGTGACTTTCCAGTGCCGGGTGGGCGGCGACCCCCTTCCCGACGTGCTGTGGCGACGCACGGCCGGCGGCGGGAACATGCCACTCGGTAGAGTCAAAGTTTTAGACGATAGAAGTCTACGACTGGACAATGTCATACTAGGAGATGAGGGAGAATACACATGCGAAGCTGATAATTCAGTAGGCGCTGTGAGTGCAAGCGGCTACCTCACTGTTAACGGTATATTTTACTTTCTTCTGTTTGCAATTTATGTGATTTTTTAATATTAACATCTTATTTCGGTATTTTAGATCCTCCTTCAATAATCTTGAAGCCAAATAGTGCGATCGTAGAAAGCGATTCAGTTGCAACGTTTACATGTACTACTTCTGGGAAACCCGAACCGACTATATTCTGGAGTATAGAAGGCAACCGGACTATTATTCTTCCAGGAATGTCGAATGGCAAATATTATGCTTCACCAGTTATTAACGGCGTTTCGACTCTCTCAATTAACGATACAAAGAAAAACGACAGTGGAATCACAATAGTTTGCTCGGCGGTCAACTTTGCTGGAAGTTCATTTCTTAGAGGGAAACTGACGGTAACATCGGACGATGACCGGCCCCCACCGATCATAACAAGCGGTCCCTCTAACCAAACGTTACCTATAAAATCGATGGCAGTTTTCCCCTGTTTTGCGATCGGCACACCTGAACCGATAATTGCATGGTATTTTGAAGGGGAGGCATTGATACAAAACTACCGAAGAAACGTTTCTAGCGGAGGCACTCTTATTTTAAAAGATTTAGATAAAAGTGATACTGGCACATATACATGTGTTGCTTCTTCGCCTCAAGGAAAGTATGTTTGGAGCGGAGTTTTGACAGTGGACACTCCAACAAATCCTAATATACATTTTTTTAGAGCGGCAGACAATTCGTCTTTGCCTGGACCACCCACGAAGCCACAAATATTTAACATTACAGAAACGAGTGTAACCCTTACATGGAATCAAAATAACAAAATTGGATCGTCATCAATTTTGGGATATCAAATTGAAGTATTTTCCCGAGAAACTCTCTCAGGTAACAATACGCCCAGAAATTCTCGTGGTTGGGTTACCGTAGCCAAAAGAATACACCATACACAGTATGTTGTGAAGTCTCTAATACCTGGAATTACATATATGTTCATCGTAAGAGCAGAAAATTCTCACGGACTGTCTGCACCGAGTCCTGTTTCCGATTCAGTAACAGTCGGCGAGGATAATTTATGGTCCAATGGACTTTTCTCCAACAGCACTGAGAACAGGAACAATCTAATGACAGACAATATTGTAGAGCTCATCGAAGCAACGCCAATCGATTCAAAAACAATAAAGCTTATGTGGGAAATACTAAACTTCTTTTATCTTGAAGGTCTTTTTATATATTTTCGTCCCTTAGACAATACGACCGACGAATACGAAATGAAAACTATCTTACATTCAAACGATGTATCTGGATATGAAATAACATCTTTACGAAAATATACCAAATATGAATTTTTCCTCATACCGTTCTACAGAAAATTTGAGGGGAAGCCATCGAATTCCAGAGTTGCACAAACTTTAGATGATGGTAAATAATTTTAGCGTTTATAATATCATTAAACATTTTATAAATGTCTATCATAATAATAGTCATTTTTTACATTTTAGCACCAGATGGACCTCCTATAAATATTGAATTACTCATATTGAATTCAACAACAGTTCATTTAAAATGGTTTCCACCAGAAGCACACCAGCAAAACGGCATTATTATTGGTTACAATGTCGTAGTCAATTGGTTAGATATCCCTGCGAATAAATCAATGGTGGCGATAAACACGACAGTTCAACAAGCAACTAGTCTGATAATGACAAATCTGACGACAGGAGTCAGTTATTCCGTTCAAATTGCAGCCGAGACATTGGTTGGATTAGGTCCATTTAGTCAAAAAGTATATTTCAATACGGATTCCCGATCTATCGGATTAGATCCCTTGTCGAGGTAAATGAATCGTTATAATGCATCGAATATTGTACAATTAAATGTGATGTTTGTTTTACACCACATTGTTTATTCTTGCAGGTACCCAATAAATGGGGAAGTATCCATAGTTGCAGGAGATTTTGTGCTAGAATCATGGTTCTATTTCCTTATTGGAGCCATAATATTATTTAAAATAATAATGGTTGGCGGTATCATCTATGTAAGGCGGCATAACATTTTTGCAAAAAAATCTGCTTTACCAAACATATACGGTAAATAGAGGTTTACTTCTCTTATTTAAGTTAGTTTTAAAACAAAGGATACTATGTACATACATTACGCTTATTTGCATATTTTTGTTTTTGTGAAGAATCAACATCAGAATTTCAAAATTAAAAACATTCTTCGGGTGTTAAGGGGTGGAACGGGGTGCCGAGCATTTGTTTGATGGAGGCTTTGCCATGCGACGGGGAGTGAGGGGTGCTAGATTACTTTCGAGTTGAAAGGTAGCACGAGCCCTCTCTCGTGAGCGTAGTAGATCTCTTTCACTTTAAATTCACGTTTGGGGCACAAAGGAATGATACCAATCCAAAAAATACAAATAAATATAAATGTTGTCTTCTTATTCCTCTGGGCGATTCGTTCATGAATTCAGCAGCTTATTAAGCCAATTTCATTTTGTTATGAATTTTAAATTTTCTCGGCTTTGAATCACAAATTTCTGGTCTTTATTGTTTTAAAATCAATTTCAATTAAATTTTGATAAAATTGTCTAAAAACGAAACGAACGTACTTTTCTTTACCTGTTGACTAATGTTTCTAAAGCTGAGTTTAATACTTGAAACACTTCACAGACGGGTTTAAATTGTGATTTCACAACAGTATTCCTTGAGATAGTCTTTCACAAACAAAGACTAAAATAACTTATGGTTTCTCTCTACTTTGTATTACCTTTAGCGAAAAGCCCTAATAATATCTGTATAACAGTGATTACCCGGTATCGGTGTGGTTGTCTTCTTACGAAGAGATACCCGGCTTTTGCGAAGTTTAGCGACTGTGTTATTCATAAACATCACATTAAGATTCTTTTCTAATATAGAGATATTATAAATGTGATATCTCTTGATTTAGGCAGACTATCGAATGTCTCAGCTCTTTTAGTCACGATGACTTAGTAACAGTTGCTTTATTTATTACCTTATTGCGTTTGTGATTTATAACAATAAGAAAGTAATAATTTTAGATTCCAACGGTACGAGTTTAGTGACGCAAATGAATATAAAAGCTGCAGTATCCATGTCCCATCCACTGAGCAGCTGCTACAATAAAAATGCCATAACAAAAACAGAATCTTTGTTATGGATGGAAAATCAACCTGGATTGTGTATGTCTGGTACACATACAAGTCAGAGCAAAGATAAAACAAATAGTGAATATGATAAAGTAGCACAGCCATTACCTGAATATGCTGAAGTATCATCTTCGAGAGTGAATGGCAACGAGTGGAACACTACTAAGACTGTGAATAGCCCGGCAGCGTACGCTTCAGTTACTCTAGTTGCTAACACTCGGCAGTGCGTTAGCTCGCTGGTAATTAATATACAACTATACTTTTCAAATAGTTCTTCCTTTTTGTTACATACTGAATATATTTAGCAAAATTAAAATGTAAATAGTCTCGATACGATCAGATATTGGGTGATCATGACCTTACTTATAAATACTTCAAAATTAATTTCAGTACATTCTTGGATTTCTGCTTTGTGCCCGATTTGATTTTTATGGATTAATTAATTTTATTCCACAGGGTTGGTTTCCCCCGGGAAGCAAAAATATAGAAACTTTTGATAATTCCTATATGCCAGATGAAGAACTGTATCCTGCCAGCAACGGCGGTTATTACAACCGAAACGTTTACAGTGAGAAGTACTTTCAAGGGCATCCTAATGTATTGAAGTTTCACGATTTACCGTCCTTAGAAAAAACCCAGAAAGCTCAAATAAGATATAATCAAAACCTGGAGGAGAGAAAAGGTGATAAGAACATCATAACAGATGTGACCCAGTCATTAATAGGACGACCATGCGGTATTAATTCACGAAACAATTCTGAGTCCGAGGCAACGTACAGAGCGTTTGGTGAAGAGGAATCGGACGAAGAAAATTATTCCATTGAACTAGCTTACGATGAATTGAATCAACAAAGGCATAGAGCTAAACATCAATACGAAAGGCCTAATTTCGACAACGACGGTACACGGACACTAGCCCGATTGACGTCATTCAGGCACGGCCAGACAGCGCTGAGTAGTGCGTCGCAACACCCCCTAGCGCCTGCCCACCCACCCCCCGCGCCCCATCCGCGTGTTGATTCAGTGACACGGTAGTATCACGCCCTGCCGGTTTTCGGCGACTTGTGCCAAACGGACGTTTAGACCGACTTGTTTCACAAGAGGACATTAAATTAGTGACGTCATTAGAGATCGCGGCTCTTCCTTACACTGTAGTGATCTTTTCGATGTCTTACATTATGAATGATTTTTTTAACTTGGACAATAAAAACAATGTTTCATGGAAAAACGTTACTTGGATCATGGCCTAATTACACATTTATATGCTTACTTTGGTATACTTATTATTGCTTTTTTCTTACACGATCGTTCATCGTATAAACTAGTCTTTTGTATAGTATTTTATTGTAAATAGTGTAAATACCATAATATCTATATATTTAATGCTTTAAATAAAAGGTATTTATCCTAAGAGTATTTAAAACAATAATGTAAATCATAATAATTGTTTGTAGCTATATATAAAATGGGATTGAATAAAATCGATTCGTCGATCGTCCGTCTCGATATCGGTAAACGAATTTGTAACCCTAATATTATTAGTGTAAGTATTTAAAATCTGAAAATGAATTACGCTTGGCAATAATTGATAATAACTTACAGTTCACTGTTATGTAAATAATGTGTACATTTAAGAATTGATTTTTAAATCCCAGTATCATTTCTCTGGCAAATGGAATTACTTTGCACGTTCTGTATTAAGGGCCTAGTATGAAACCACGATTTGCGACACACGATTAGGGTAATTAAGTTTGAAACTATAAAAAATATGTAAGGTAAGGTACGACTTCATTGTTTATAGGTTGAATAGACTGTTGTAGAAGTTGTAGAATAAATCGAAACTAGTAATTTACTGCGACATTAGTTAGTATTTCTAGTTTTATTTCGAGTGCCATAAGACTTTATTCCTAATGTAAAAAAAGTAACATTCGAGTTGTGAGATGAAATTCAAATCAAGCATTTACAAAGTGAAAATTTTAATCTACGTAAGGTAATGTGATATGATTTAAAGTATAATCACTTGTTATTATGACAGCATAGCACGACATGTATCATTGCATATCATCTATGTTAAGTATAAGTTATAGATAAACAATGTTAATAACTTAGGACGCTTCTGTCTATAACACGAATATTATGTACATATGTAAAATGCATACAAAAGCTTTTTTCTACTTCATTGTTGTATGGCATCTGTTACACTATTTAAACATTCAAACCTTAAGTTACATGAACTTGAACAAAATATCTACTACACTTATATTTTTATACTTTAATTCTCTCCGTATACTTAATGATGTTTGTTTAAGAAAATAGTAGAAAATAAAGGCACAATCGTAAATATTAATAAAACTCTATCTGTGTAGTTGCAACAATTGATTCAATAAGTGATGGAAAAGATAACGTAAGTAAACGAGAAACACTGCTTGAAAAATATTCAAACCATTTCTTATTACTTTTTAGTAATATTGGAAACTGTTCAGTATTTATGATTATAGGAATGTATCATTCGTGTTAGGAATTGTATTTTTTAATTCAATTTAAAACTGTGTGTAATATGTGTTATTTTGGTTAATTCAAATGGAAATGAATTGAACAATGCATCAATTAATAAATCTTTCGACGGATATTAATTTTCTAATGGTCTTGAATACCTATTTTTAATAAAATAATTAAAAGAACTAATTGACAATTGTGTTTTATTTCAATACGTCGTGACGCAAGTCGACCACTAATATTACTAAACGTACTTTTAAATTTTGTCAACTTATAATATTTAGCTTTAATTGTAAGATATTTTTTTAAATACCTATGAAGCTTAACTACTTTTTAGGGTTATCCATTAGATGATTTGTATAGTGCCTAAAAAGGGGAGGAGGTAATTTAAACACAAATATTTAAGTGTACTAATGAATATGATTCGTTATTAAGAACATACCAAAATTAAACTCTCACTTTAAAATAATATATATCAAATCAATGGTTCTTGAAATTAAAATTATAATATTTACACTCTTAATTTTTAATAATAGAAACAGTAAACAATTGGATATTATAATTTACAAATATATCTTATGGAAAAAATACTAAAATATTAATCCCTATGTAAAAATAACAAAACTATTTTAAACATACAATACATACAAATAAATTACATTTTTATATCATTTTGGGTCAAAACAATTACTTATGTGAAAACAGTAATGTTGTATGTGCATAACAGATAAACAGAAAAAACACAATGCAATACTCCACATAATGAAGAATGTTTCTTTTATGTCAAGTATTGCAGTGTTTGTGTTAAATACGGCGACAATAAAAACCTGCTTAGCAGACCGGTAAATATTCACTGCATTCAAATAAAAATAGCGAACACAATGCATTGTTATTCAAAACTCAATTCACCAGTAACCAATTCATAAGCCAAATCTCGTCCCTCCACTCGCCATAAGTACGTTATTGGCAAGTATTAAAAGCGGACTGTGGTCCACTCCGCGCGTCTGTAATTGCCTGATAACAGCACTCGGCACACATTAACGTATACATAACAATTGTAAATAGAGCTCTTCTTTGTCTTGCCAACACTCGGCGGACAGTGATTTCAGTTAGCGTAGAGTGTCGTTCGCAAATAAATTGAACAGACCTACGAGTAATAGAAAAACCCTGTCCACTGGGATTCCGGCACACTACATTTATTGTACACGCGCACTCGATGCAGCTTAAAAAAGCTCGGAAATGTGGCGT
The DNA here is from genome assembly GCA_029849275.1 of Papilio elwesi. Classification (NCBI taxonomy): domain Eukaryota; kingdom Metazoa; phylum Arthropoda; class Insecta; order Lepidoptera; family Papilionidae; genus Papilio; species Papilio elwesi. The sequence continues at coordinate 10,836,318 of CM056691.1, read as the reverse complement.
CGCTTCCGTGAGGCCGATAAACTTTTTACAGCGGAGTAAACGTATGAAAATATACAAAGATTTTTTTTCTCCCATTCGTCCCAGTTTTGCATATTTTTTCAATAGACCGCGTACGCGGGAGAGAGCGGGGACGCTCGCCTCGGGTATCGTTTTAATTTTCCGCCAGTCTGACATTTACACAATCAGAATGAAGCATCAATTTTAATGAGCTTAAGTTACTGATCAACAGTCTCACTAGTGACGGCAGAACGTTCCTGTCAAGGGAAATTAATTTTAATTTGAAGTAAATTATTATAAACAAAAGATTCTCATTTCCTATTGAAGCTTATCTAATGAGATTTTATCTAGCTGATGAGTCAGGAATCTCAATGACCAAAATTTATTTATTACAAATAAAAAATGTTCGGAAGCATCAACAGGAATCTGTATCAACAAAATATCGATGTTACTTCTTATTTCAATTTTAATGATAATTTATGATTTTGCTGAGGAAACGAGACGCTGTGAACGTTTATAGATAGGACAAATACAAATACATGCTCTTAATGCTCGGTAGTCACACGTAGTGATAATAGCTTAGCTTAAGATAAGATAAGGCTTAGCTAATGATGTCATTAGCATTACAGTTTAGTCAACGATATTCCAGTACACAAAACCTCTGTTAAATTTTCAATTGCTATACTAAGATTTATTTGCCGGTGTCCGCTAAATTAACCATTAATTTCTCTCTAATTAATTTATACTTTTCTAAAAAACTGGAGTTCATTTTTACATTATTATATCAAGATTAACAGGTATGGCGACGGCGCTCGTCACATCCACTCAGTCCGATGACGGATATAATTCATTTAGTAATTAATTGCTTGATTAAGTTGGGCACTCCACCGAGGGGTGTTTTGTTTTATTACGAGAAATATGATTTCAACGAACGGGGCGATGGTCCGAGCGCAAATTTGTTAATTGATGATAATTATGGCGAAGAATTTGTTTCAGACTAACTTTTATGAGTGTCGATTTAATTTTCTAATATTTTCGAAAAGAAAGAGTAAATGTAAGACTCCTAAAAAATATATGATTATATATGTAAGAGTATTAGTTAAGTTAAGTTAAGTTACATTTCACATATTCATGGGATATGTACGCAGTGAAGCAAGGTAAAAAAACACTAATGAGGTGATGAACAGGATCAACGCAAAAGCTCGCACATAATGCATCTTATTTTTTTTGCACATGAACGCCCGCCCGCATGCATGCACGCACGCACGCATGCACGCACGTATTCACACTGGCGTTCAATTTTTTTAATTGCATAGTTTTATGCATTTACGTAAAAAATATTGTGCTGAAGTGATTGGCGCCTGGGTACCTAGTACGGGATAGTAGGCTCTACTAAAATTGTTTTATAAGATTTAACTATAAAGTAATCCAAAAAATAATACACAATGACAAATGTATTTTAAAAGATTGTTTAAAAATTAGTTAGTTTGTTAAAATTATACAAATATCTAAGAAAAAAATCTGAATTTGTCACAAGCGACCAGGAATGCGAGCATGCATAATTAATTGCAATGACTGGTCAATGCCACCAACGAGAAAATAGTTCGGAAGGTGATGTAGATGCTTTGTTGAATGTCTACCGCATACGGCCTTCTCATCCCGAATTCGCTTTTTTATTATTATGTCAGAAGGTGGCAAACGAGCAAGCGGATCACCTGATGTTAAGTGAGCGCGCGTGAGAATCGGTGGAATTCCATGAAGACAGAAGAGGATGCTGATTCTATACAATTGGAAATAAGCGCTGGATTATTGTCACAGCAGATTTGAATGTCGGTCACCGTTGCGTAGTGTATGTGTGGCAAGCCCGGCGAGAAGGGATGCGGCCGACCAATAACAGTTCTTGCGACATTTGACTATCTGGGCAACGGAATAGTCTTTGATCACGCTGATGAAACAAGACTTAATTACAACAAATTGTTCCTGGGAAGGGTTGGCGTCAGGCAGGCAGCCGGCTGTAAAAACTGTAACGAAAACCTTTACAGTATAGACGACGTTCATACTGAGCCGACCTCACATTATTAGAGAATGACCTGTCTCGTATCTCAGTAAAATTAAAAGCTATTGAGATTACTTGGATAGGTAATTAAGAAATGATGTTATATGAATTTCACTCCTTTACTTCACTTTTTATTGTGTCATTTTTATTTGGTGTGAAATGAAAGCTAAGGAATAAATTATATCTAATGAGGTAGTTATTATCAAAAACAAAAATATATGAAACTCTTCCGAAAAGGAAAAGTTTGCTCTAATATACCGCCGTCCCTTAAGTAAAGTACCCTTAATACTGTGCTTAAGAGGGCGTAGGCATAGAGATGTTCTTAAGCTTTTCGAAACCAACACTTCTAAGCCTTTTAATATCGCGCCCTTACCCTACTTGACACACCGCTGGTCTTACTTTAATGTTACTGTTTTGAAATTATGAAACTTGCTTAATGAAAGCTGACAAGAAAAATCTAGTACTGAAATGGTTACTAAATACATGAAGGTGGGAATGACTAAATGGAATGAAATTAACTGCGCTCTAGATACTGTCACGAGGAACCAGAATTTGTAACGATGCGATCTGATGAAAAGCAACTGCTTATTATTTATTTTAATTTGGAAGAATCATCCTTTATTATAATGCAAGACTAATGGATCCACAGTTCTTAGATTAACAGGAAGACTGTCTCTATAAATCACAAGAACTTACCATTAATCTGTTAAGTTTTCGAAACCTCGCAAATGTGCTGTGCATGTTTTCACCGTTATTATACGTTGTCTTGTGTAAAGTTTGCGTACCTGCTATTCGCGGGTTCGGTTTACTGTCTGTTTTGATTATTCGTAAAGAAAATCTCCCGATGACAGCGCCACCTCGGGGTTCAATTGGGTTATTAAACCATCCTTCCTAGATTTACTGATTTCCTTAAATATACACACAAAGTTTCATCCAAATCGGTCCAGCCGCTTAGAAGCATTTAGGTGACAAACACATACATATACAGAAGAAGTATTATAACAAGATATACATATATCTTAACATGAATACGTTGCGTCTGAATTCCTTAAGCGGATATCACTCCCTCTAATTCTAACGAAACGATTCTGCTAGACGAGATAAAGGCCTCGCCATACGTGATCCAACTTAATTCACTTAATTCTCACATCGGGATCATTGTTACACACTAACATCCTTATAAACCGTCGATGATGATTGCCTAAATTTAATTAAGGCGACTGCACCAACCCTTTGGGTTGACACGGAATGGGTTGTAAAGTTTGAATGGCGCGGCACATGGGCCTAGAGTTTTGTAATTTTATTAATGATGTAATAACAGCACTGTCAGGCGCATGTGTGCCCCATGACCGATAGCGCAGTCGTTAGTTCGGACGGGTTAATAACAGAGGGCTGAATTGGGGATTATCTGTTAAGTCCTGCACTATTTCTATAGGTCGTGTCCGCAAAATAGATTGAATTTAATACTGCAATGCATTTAAAAATATAATATGATGCAGGAAACTTTCCAATTTATTAAATATCTAACATAGTAAAATAAAATAAAAGTCATTTAATAAATAAATAGTTATATATCAACGCTTCTACTTGTCTTGTTAGTGAAACAGGAAATTTATTTAACTGTAAGAATGTTGTTTAAATATACATGATTGTTTTATTTAAAATGTAGATGTTTAACTTAGCAAAGTTTCTTAAAATATCTAAAAAGCAACAATTTAAATTAATTTAATGTCGGACGTTAATTTTCATAACTTTCTAATTAGAGTTGCGAGCAAGCGCCGTGCTTTTTCATTACTACAATATCTTTATTGCACTTCTTTTAAACAAATTTAAATAAAACTACAACTTGTATTTTAACTTTATCTATGACAGTCCTAAGTAGTGCAATAAAGTAATACTATCTATGTGAAGTGCACGACTGAAGCAACCAAATTTAAAATAAAGACCAAACTTTTAAAACGGATAGTGTATTTTGTAAATATTTATTACTACAAATATTTAAATATTTGTCTTACTATTTCAACTCAAATAACGGCACTCGAATATGTTATAAGGGATGGCATGCAACAGTGAAACGGTGGATCGAAATTTCAAACTCATCTTATGTTTTGTACTTCTTACCTAAACCAGACTATTATTTATTACTTTAAGTTTTACATAAACTAAGGTAACATTTGTCTTTGACCATCTGTCGACAATAACACCAAACTTTGTAGCGTGTTGTCGAGTGATAAATTGTCAAAGCTTATGTCCTTTAAATATTGTGAAAACCAAATTTCACAAAGTTCCCAAAATATTGACAATGAGCATTAAATCATAGCTGAGCTTTAAGCTCTGCTATGATTTAATACTATACTTTTCAAATTGTAGGTAAAGTGTTTTTATTTATTAAAATAAATTTAAAATTCATGTACCATTACTACATACAAATCTTTAAACAGTAACCAAAGTTCTTTTAAATCGTATCCAAAAGGAACTGAGAATCCAATTCCTTGTCATTTCCACCGAATCGGGAAATTTCGAGGAAATATCGAAACGTAAACATTGAGCAAATACGACTTACCTTTCTAGAAATATCGTATTCCTTACTTAAAGGCCGCGCATCTGCTGTTCTTCTGGTATTTCGGATGTAATCATTTAACTTTAGGCGACCCGCTGCCTCCTTATATAAAAGAAAATCAATGACATTATACATGTCTTAAAATAATTTAACATCACCAAAACACGATGATATTTTCCACGTGTTACACTCGGTCCACGGCCCGATGCAACATCAAAGCGACAACAACAAAAGAGCTGGTAAAAATAGCTGTTTGCGCTCAGGTCAGCGATGTCACCGGCAGATAAGTGCGGCCGCGATCCATCATTGCATTAGAGGGGTCGCTATATTTATTGATTTTACCAATTTTCGAATGGCTTCCATCACTGCTCGTATCAGTTTAGAAATAAAATGTTTTCAAGCGATAAAATTTCTACGGAATTTTATACATCAAATTTGGAAATAAATTAATTGAAGGGATATTAATTTCACATTAGTAATGGCTGACTATCTAGATTTTAATCGTATGTCCTCTGTATTTGAGATAAAAATTTCACACATTTCCTTAGCTAGCTACATATTTCATCAAATATCAGGTTTCTTATGTCTACGATAAATCATTAAAATCGTCATGTACTGTATTATAGATAATAAATGTAGGTTTTCGTTGGTCAGCTTAAACAATATAAGGTTCATAAATTTACTATAAATAACTCATGTATTCAATTATTTGCAGAATTTAATTATGACTGTTACAAACGTACTATGAGTAATTAAAAGTAAAAATATAAAATCTAAACAGCTTATGCAAATAGGTGTTGCCACCATCAGAGCGGCTTATTCCATTTCTCTACAACGTCGTGGCGTTTCGAAATGAAAACAAAATGCTGATTTGCATGTGCAAATAACAGTGTAGTGGAATCCAAACAGTAATTTGGCAGACAATAGCATCCCAGCTGCGTCGGTGTGCCACCTCGAGAAGGGACAAGAATTAGACAATAAATTACTTGTCATTTTATTCAAATGACATGTTTCGGGTAAACTGCCTTTGTTGTGCTTTAATTGCTGTTGAGGCAATAAAATGAAGAAATTAGGATACGGAGTACATTGTTTTATAAATATACTAACAGCCATGGGATCGCAATGTGTGGATGTGCAAATTAAGTTTAAAATAATTGCTCGCAATTCATTAACTTTATCGCTAAGTAGCCTACAGCTGCATTTATATGTATAACTCTGTCTTTAAGTGAGACTAAGTGAGATAAGCTTACAGGTATTTTATATTTTGGTATAAAGATTTGGCTCATGCTCTACTAAGAGACATATCGTTTTACTATTTTTATAAGGAGAAAGCTTTGAAGACTCAATATATATATGTAGGTTAAACAGAGTCATAAATAACATCGAGACAATAAACATCCGATAAAAGAAAATCTGCAAATGAAAAGGAAACTGTATACATGCGTACATTACTATCAACGCAACGCCGAAAACATAAAAACGTCATGTGCATAATGCACGCTATAAATATTATTCCCAATAGGCACGACTAATGCTGTTTAGTCTCTCTCTAGAGATGTAGGTCACCAAGTTATCCGTTGACGTTTATGAATTGTCTATATCCACCTTACAAAGTTTACAAATAAAGTCCATTTTCCACAAACAATACCATTACCTCTGTAACAAACAATAATATGTTTTACTTGCATTTAAATTGAGTTCTTTTTCGTATAATTCTATAACTGAAAAAATAGGATATTAACTATAAGAGTAAGTGATTTGTGTTAGCATCTATTGCAATGGGGTATCTAATGGAAGCGGCATGCGTCTAACCAAGTATACGACAATTTATATGTGTGTATTATATTTTATAATCAGTATAAGAAAGGGTCGAGAATATTCCTTTGTCAATTTAATGTTGTTGAATTTTGTATGCACAATTAAATCCTTTTTATCCTCCAACGCTATAAATTTCGTCTAGTTCGAGATAGCATACAAAGGGTTTGGAATAGGCATAAAGTAATTCTTATAGTGAAACATCTGCGTATTTTACTTTTTTAATATATAAACTTAATTTACTATAAACCATTCGCAATCATTGAGATAGCCTCTCAACGATTCCGAATGGTTTATAGCTTGTACTTTATTGATATTATTATTTATTATTTATTGCCATAAAAGAGAAGGCTATTTATCAATTCCTCGAGTCTTATATCAGTCTTTCACTTTCTCTTTTTCTCTCTCACGAGTTTTAACAAGCTCGAGCGAGAGTGAACTCTATGTCCTCGCGGGTTTTTAATATATAATATATACTTAACCCATTTTATTACTGTATTAGATATGTGAAGTGTGTCCGAATCCGCGAGCGAGCGAGAAGTGAATCCGCTTTAAGCCAAGATTTAACTGGTTTTAACTAAGGGCTAACCTTCCCAAGAGGTACAAATTTGTGCAATTTTGTTAACATAAAGAGAGAAAAATACAGAAATTTGGTACATAATTTTCAACGAAATTATCTAATGCACTGTATGGTACAAAAACTCGTATCGATCAATTCCATACAAGTCGTCTAAGACCACCCAGTTCTATTTGCACAGTAACCTACATTATTGCGATGTATAAGGGATAGCATCATTAAATGATCTACACAAGGGACTTGATTTAGGGGGACAAACCCTCCGTGCCTCTGAATCCATTGACCTCCCCGCTTCGTCACAGTGGTGACACTATCTAAATGCAAACTCGACAAAACCTATAAGCTCCCGAAGTAATTAAAATGTTTATGTTATTATTGGAAACTTTTAAGTCAATGTTACTAAGCGATAACTCGAAGTCTAGTCACGTATTTACAACATTTGGAAATTGCGCGAGTCAGACTATATTTGCTTTCTCTCGCTGTCTCGAATGTGTGCCATATTGTAGTTATTGGTTTATTCTATATAAGTAGCGCAGCGGAATGAAAGTAGTGAACCGAAATTTATAATTTGTGCAATACAGGCAAGGTAGCACTCGATTACAGTGATAATTTTATATTCGTACAAATATTAATAACGCCACAAAATATTGACGTACTGGCCAGGTATTTTGCAGAAATGATTGCATTACTAAATTAAAAAAAAATGAACCAATCACGTCCTTGACAAATTCTAAGACAAATAGGGTAAATTTCTACTTCGAATTATTAATAGTTACGATTTTTCTCTTTCTTTTTGATCTTTTGGTGATTTTAGACGAAATGAAACTGTATGTATTCAAATATACAAGATTAAAATATGAATAGAAAAAGGTGCGTCGAATAAATAAACACATTACCTGTTTTCTTTTCTTGTGAAACACACATACATGCCACCAAAACCAGAGACAACTAACCAAAACCCAGGACAGCGAAACACAGCAAATGCTGTTCATTTTTATTTCGTTTAAGACGTCCCAAATGAGACAGGGTTGCTAAATTTTTGATTTTTTTTGAGAAATCAATAAACAACAGCCGGTACCGTACATGTCGGTTGCGATTTGAATATTCGGCCTTCATTGTAAATTCTCTGTTAATTGCAACATTATTATATGTTCCATAAATTTCTATCAAAATAGTTGATTTCAGAATTATATTGATAAGTAAGTTTCAATATTTAAATCACAACCAAACTCTAAAGACCTAAATTCTAAGCTGTAAATCCAGCAAAGAATATTAACGCCAGTGCGGTTCCAATTTCAATATCAAATTGAGTCCGTCCCAATGTATTGTGACCAACGTCCGAGTGGTCGGAAGTATGCCCGATGAGCGTAGTCGACGCCACCGCAGCTTTTCATCCCTCCCTATACATATATACCATTCAAATTTTTACCCTCAGAACGTCGGGTACGCTCGATGAGTGCTCTAACGTCCGTTCAATGCAATTTGATGAAGCTAGTGCGGTGTGCGCCATTCAAACTCAATGGGATCGCTCGGGACAATGCTGTGATTTAATGGAACCAATTCGAAATACTTGTATACACGATCGTGGTTAGCTAGCTTTTCTATTGCGTTATTAGTTTAACTGTAACTACGTTACCTATTATTCTTTCATCGATCTTGCAGTGTTAATCTGTTAAAAAAAATAAGTTCGAAACTATGTCAAATTTCAATTCGCCTGCAGCGATGTATAAACAATGCAACCGACAATATGGCCGAAACGTTTCATTAAACTAATAAATCTGCAAACGGCGACAAACAACCAAACTGAGTTATAACAACAAAGTCAAATTACCAAAGGAGTTTACCGCAGCCTGAGGGGCCGGGAGGCAACCGACACCGGGTGAGAACGCAAACTGAATACTGATGCCGGCTCTACAGACTTCTAACTCTCCCAAGATTTTCGGATCGGGATTTTCCTTTCTTTACAATGGGCCTACTCCTGGGGCATATCAATTGCACGCGGTTATGTCGTTAGAAAGTTTCGAAGAGGGATACCGGTATCGATTTTTATGTTAAATGCCTACTTTTACGCGAATACAAGTCAATTCATAACAAAACGTCTGTTTTACTAAGACTAGGCAGAAATAGTCCAAAAATGTTATAAGCAATAATACTAATCCAATACGCACTTTTATATGCAATAAGCTTTTATTCAATTAACTCTAAAAATAGGAACTCATTAGCACGACTACATTTGTATTCGATCCCTCGACTTTTGCATTTATCCTTCGACCACATGTTAAACAATAATCACGAAACTCGCAAATGGCATTAAGAATGTCATAAATTCTATTGCCCGTATGAGCCAAATAATTTACGTGGACTTATCTAAATTACTTAGGATTTACAGGACAACATTATTATTATTATTCATTTACATAACATATTAAATTAAGTAGATAAGAGTCAGAAAACAGTGAGTTTGGAATTCCAATCTGTTTCTAACAATGAGTATGCGTTCTACAGATTGATTTTTGCGATTTACATTATTTCATTTATTATTTACGTGGTATTACATATTTATGGGTATTATATATATATACATATATATTAAATATCACTTAACAGTCTAAGAGCCTGAGCCTGCAACAATCTATTGCACGAATGGGCAGGCTCTATCCTTTTTTCTGTTTGTTTCCTCTGTCCATTAAATGTAAGCAACGCATCTGCAACTCATTAGCTTGTTGTCAGGTGCCGCTTGCTCATTTGCTGCTTTATTCAATTGAAAAAAATCATGGCTGTCATAAACTATTTAAATGTAACTATTAAGTCAAGTGTTAGAAATTATGTACAATGTATTGATTTATATAGTACAACATTACTACAACTTTCCTAATACCCGTATTTCGTGTCTTGTTTGCAAAACTTGCTTCAGGGGGCCCTGGAGCAGGTGGTAGTTAGGTAAAAGATCCCTGGATCACTCCCTGGCCCCGCCTTAACTATGTTCAGGGGCTTGGAAAATTGCATTCGTTATCGCCTATCCGGTTCCAATTGCGCACTATTGCAGTCAACTTATCACTTGTGTGTTTTTACGTCTGATCGGATTCAATTATTTTACTTTTTCTATTAAATAATCAATAAAACTTTGTGTTTCAGACTGATTCATCTGAGTCTGTCTGTTTCTAATAACGAATGGTTTTGTAAAATTAATAAACTTATGTATAGTATACTAAACTCGTTAACAGTGTGGTGAAAGTACAATTGAAAATAAATAACATTAAAAACAACCACGCCAACTTTTCCCCCGTGTGCGGTACAAAACATGTAAAGTAAGAAAATAAGTATAATTATTATATTATATATTTCTTCTAATACCGAGATTCAACATTATTAACCAGAATAAAAAAAAAGAATGTCTTATTTAATAAAAAAATCAAATATATTAATAAATACAAGCTCGCGAACATTTCAAAGCAGCAATATGTACCGTCGCTTCCTCCTCTCGGCCCTTCTGTTTCCTTTTACCTCCAGTTTCTTTTGTGACAGACGACATCTCTCCTGAATGACCCCTATTCATCCGCCAACGCTCATTCTACTAATGGAGTTGCCTTTTTAAGGTGCAAATAAATAGTTGCTTCAAAAAGCAAATGTCGAGTGAAGCGGGGGATGCTAATTAATTAAAAATAGTCCTTGGGCGAAATTAAATTGGGGAAACGTCTTCGTTTTTGTAAGGAAGTTATTAATCTTTCTCATTGATGGTTTTGCCTTGAAATTATATTTCGTATTTCCTTACATATATTTTATTATTTAAATAAAACTTAATAAATTTTAACCAGTTAGTTCATATTAAGATATATATTATGTACACACATGTCATCTTCCTAAGTACCCAATTGTTGACAAGTTCTACACAAATGCTTAACTATTATCCAGTGATTTTTAATTTAAATAGTCTGTGAAGAGAGGATATTTAATAACTTAAAGTAAGACAGCAATACTTCTACTATTTCTATTTTCTATTCTATTCTACTTTAATTTATTGGCCGCCAAAATTCTGACATCACAGACGATTTAAATAGTTTAACATCCGTTTGAGAAATATGAAACAATTCAGTCTATATGAAAAGGTATCAAAATATTGATTCAATAACAAAAATCCCCAAAATACATCTAACAAAATCTTATAAGCTGCATAAACTTTGTATTCCTCTTGGGTTATAAATATCTCTGTTGTGTATCATAGAATTTGTTATTCGAAAGGAAAACGCCAATTTTGTTTGGCAGCCGACATTCCAAACGAATCGGGAAGCTCCTATTAAACAGACATTGCCATTCACATGCCAATGTAATTGAACATTCTGTCGGGCCTCAAAATATTTCTTGATAACTTAGCAATAAAGCGCTCGTTGTTGCATTTATAATCTTCCCCGCCCTCCTAACAATTTTTGATCTTATTTCGTCCTTTGGGTAATGAAAATTCTAGACATCGCCAAGCGGATTTCCAGTTATTGGAGAATGGTATTCCGAGCTTTTAAGATTTTTAATAAAGCTTACGTATTTAAACTAGACTTAAAGGAATAAGTCAAATTACATTTTATATTAAAATGGCAGATCAAAAATGTAGGTATTATTATTTAGAGGAGTACGGAAAAGTCTATAGCTGTTTGATTGTATACTAGAAGACCGTATATCATGTTGAGGCTTGCAATAACATATGTTTGAAATAAAAATTATCTGCATGTTTCTTATCGTGTTAATTTTAACACTTATTTTGCCTTTATATTATTATTATTTAGGTTCATTTCAGGTTTCATTTTCTATTGGGATCCTGTGATTAATAAAAATAAATACGCCTAAGGGGACACTATGATTCTACGTAGATAGAAGCAAAAACAATAATAAATAAAAACGGTACAAGGGAAGAGGACTAGAATCAGGCCTCCGGCACCTCACTCGGCGGGCGAAACGTGGAAGACTTCTACTTTAGGCTTGTCTTCTCTGAGATCGTGGTATTTCACCGGTTGAGCCCACCCATTCGTGCAACATATGTTGTTGTGGGCTATATCAATGTTAGTTTATTTTATTTTAATTACGAAATCTACAAATAAAAATTAGTAAATTGTTACTTACTCGTATAATGATGCAACGTTTTGAGTGTTACGGACAAAGAATAACGGGCACGTTACCCGGACAATCTTTTAATCGCGTCCCGGCGCTGAGGTGTCATGAATGAGTAACATCGGGGGTCATGAATGTTTTATACGTCGCTTGCCATGATACGCACCGGATCAATGGGTTTTCAGTTGCGAATACCCGAACGTAAACTCAAATTTAAACAAGATAGCTATAAGTTCAGTGCTGTCTACACTTTAGTTCTCACAAAAAATAGTTGAATTATAAAAATACATAGTACTCGTGATGCGTCCGATTACCCGTTATTTTAGTGACTAACTAAACTCGTAAATGTTAAATTGATTGTACTGACTGCTAGATAAAGAAAATAGTATCATAACTAATGAAATATATATATTTAAGTAAAGGACAGATAACTCAATAAGATTAAAATATAATAAAAAACTATGCTTAGGTAGGTAGGTTTTCCTCCTGTTAGAAAGCTGAGAAAGGTGTGCTTCGGTGGTTCGGGCATGTTGAAAGGATGAATGAAGAGAGAGTAACGAAACAAATTTATGTCGCAAAAGTGAGTGGCAGCGTTGGCAGGGGACGCCCAAAGAGAACTTACGAGTATATCGACCAGATTAGCGACAAACTAAATAAGCGCCATATGAGTAGTACCCGTAACCGACGAGCATGTAAGCGTAGATGGAGGGAATAAGCGAGAGAACACCTCTCTCCTCACACCAGGATCGCGTCCTTCCTCTTACTAACTCCGCATACTTCGGTGATAGCTTTCATTATTAATCCATGGTGTGCTGCCATGGTAATATTAGAATAAGTGATAATGTTCACACAATGTCAACTTTTTGACACATATTATCTGTAGTTTGAAGTTATTGTTCGCGCAATCTAATCAAAAGAAAATCCAGCGAATTTAATAAAAAACGTACGCGTGCGAAGCCGCGGACAACAGCTAGTCTATTTATATAAAGATAAAACTGATTGATATATCAACGCACAGCCCAAATTACTAAGCCTAAAAATGTTGCACAAATATTTCTGTTACTACGTAACCGAGCACTGAAATAAATGTTTTTTATATTCATCCCCTAAAATTCTAATGGAGGATGAAAATTTGTATGGAGAATCTACGAGTGCGAAGTCTATTAGCAAACATGCGGATATTATAAAACAAAACGACGTGATTGTATTATAAATCCACGAAGTCTGATGTAACAGATTTCCCCAATCGAAACGAAACAGTCCGGACGTCCTTACCCTATCCGATAATGGCAAAGGATTTATAAAATATTCACATCTTCCAACCTTATTTATGAGCCCCTTCATGCTTACAGGAACGAGGCATTATGTTGGAAATCTCAAAACGGTTTTTTGTTTCTGTTAAATTATGTGTGCAAGGTTTCTATTCATTTTGTATGCTGGGAGCGCATGATTATTAATTTGGTACTTCCTTTTTGCTTATTTTGTACGTAATGTTTTAGTCCTTCAACATATACTGTATCATCCTTTAACATAATAAACGAAGTTCGAAGACGAGGCGCTCTTAAAGAGGTTCTAAGCGCCGTTGGCTTTCGAACGCCAAGTCGCGACGAAATTAAGTGGAAACATGGAAAAATATTGTATTTAGTGCTACAGATATTTTGTAATTTATTTTCACCTCTGAACGCTCACTCATCAGATGAAAGGCTTCTTTATACTTCCACTTCACGCCTGTCTTCTGTGAGATCCTGGTATTTCACCGGTCGAGCCGGGCCATTCGTGCGACAAATGTTGTTGCGGTACTGTTAAATATCCCTATAAATAATAGCCCCTTTAACGATAAAATCCTAAGGTTCCAACATGATAGGATTTAATTAATGTATATGAGATGAATCTAGCGCCAATCAACACATGCACACAAACTAAAGCAACGATTATTAATAGCTTAGTTATGTAATAAAATAGTCTCATTGGTTTCGCGTTATTAAATGACTTCAATCTACAAAATTTAAACTTAAATTAAATAATGGAAGAAATCTAGGATAAAAAATCAAATCAATTTCAGCCGGATTAAAAAATAAGAGAACAGTGTCCAAGGGGAAAGTTTCACGAGATTAATTCTCTTGATAAAATTTCACGGTTCAAGAAATCCAACTACCGGTTGCGTGGGGCGATGAACGATACTGATTACGTCCGTCTCAGCTACCTTAGAATGCTACAGAGGAATCAAATATTTACAGTAACAAATACTTAAACTTTCTCAATAAATATATAAATATGCGCTCACGCCCGTAACCTAGAGGGGTAGGCAGAGATTATGGATTTCCAAATGACGCCTCTCTCGCTTATAAAATTTAAGTACACTCTCATATTGCACTATTCTAATAAATTAGCACGTCATAGTCATTCACTAACTATATAATCTGTTAATTCTATTTCATGAATTATAGGATGAAAAATTATTAATTTATTAATTACACGATCAACATTCTCACGAGTCACCATTGTCGATGAGATGTCGCTGGTAACACAGAGCGACTCACTACCAATGATCACTATTTTCGAGTGGTATTTACGCGACGCCTATAGATGGCAATGGCGTCGGCTTAGATAGCGCTAAAGAAATGTCGTCGAAGAAACATGACCACAGAGCGGTGTGGTCTTCAATTTCGAGTTACCCGCTAGGAACTAACCTACAGCATGCTATATGCTTTCACCTTGTTGACACATTTTAGCGTCAGTGGAATTAGATATTCATTTCTGGTCAAGTGTAATTCCACCCCACGTTGGGACATACCGCCCCAGTAATATTAGCACAAATATCTATTTTATCACGAGTTAAATAAATTAATACGTGAACTTGGGTTTTTTTCGTCTTCGTCCCCGCCACGGCGTTATATAAGTTTTAAATTAGAAATTTAATTGAAAATATGATAATAAATAAGCCCAAAATCGAAAAAAAACTAATTTTTTTTTTTTTTTTTTTTTTTTTTTTTATGTGAGTTGGTGGCAAACGAGCAAGCCGATCACCTGATGTTAAGTGAACGCTGCCCATAGACATCCGCAACAGCCAAATGTGTTGCAGATGCGTTGCCTACCTTTAATGGACAGAGGAGAGCATAGACAGGAAAAAGGATATCTCCTTTTCCCCATAAACCCCCTCCCCGTGCAATCCTCTTCCTCTTCCCATCCTATCCTTATGTGGAAAGGGTGGAAAGGGGAATAGGACTGAAATAAGGCCTCCGGCACTTCACTCATCAGACGAAACGTAGAGTACTTCTACTTTACGCCTGTTTTCTGTGAGGTCGTGGTATTCCACCGGTCGAGCCGGCCAATTCGAAAGCTTAGTTATTAAGAAGCTTACTCCAGTCAAGTTGGTAAGTTTGGAAACTCGGTACTTACATAAGAGCTTTGATTAAAAAGATTGTAAATTATAAAAAAGTTTTACTTTTTGCTCATTCCCACAACCTTTGCATATTAAAATAGTATCGTTCCAGCATGCCGGGTTATATACAACGTTTTGAGATTTTTATACGTTAATTATTAGCTTACTTACCACCAAAACTTGTCATTTAATTTTAATTCATCGACGATTTCTTAAATTATATGACTATAATTGGTTTTAAAAAGTGGTAATTACTACAAATATTAAATTCTAAGAAAATTTAAAAATTTAATAAAGTATTTCAAAACGATTCTAACACACTCGTAGCTCTAGCTTCGTTACCGTAGTCGCTACGTCCCTGCTACGGGCGTAGGCAGCGCTCTACGAGTCCCCAGAGATCGAGGCCTTCCCAGACAGCTGTACAATGTTCCAGCATTTACGCCTTACAGCTAAGCTGCTGCCTTATTATTTTTAACATCCATAGTTAAATTGAATTTGTAAAGAAAAACGCCCTTTTAAAACACTCTTACTTTTTCCTTTCACTAGTTCAGAATTTCTTAAATGTCATGCTTATACGTAATAAGTACATTTTTTGGTTTTTCAGTTTAAATAGATTTTAAATTTAATCTTAGTAACTATATTTTACAATTAAGTAAGCAAAAAATATATTTTCAATTATTTTGTTAAGTATAAATAAGTATAAATTTACCCTGTAGAATGATTTCGTTTAACTATAATAAGTTAAGCGTAGTACGTTCACTTAATGAGTATCGACCACAAATGAACAGACGTTAGCAAAGTTGGGCCGTAATAAGTTAGCAATTCCATGGCTATTTATTCTAAGTCTTTTGGTCCATAAACTCGCTAATTGAAGGTAAACTATCTAGTTAAGTATCAAACTAAAACGCAAATTGCAATTACAAATTCGAGGCATTGCAATTTATAAAATATTACTATACAAAGGCACCATCAAATGATTTTTGGTGATGTACAAAACGAAACTCAGGCAGTCGAAAAGGCTGTCGATAGAGTTAAGCGTGACAATAGTTTAAAAAAAATTAACGAATGTAAACCCTTGTGTAATAATAAAAATCAAAATTGAATACAAGGAAAATAAATAGGAAAAAAATCCGAAACTATTTCAAATTACAATAAGGACGTTGTCTGTTCAGCACGTCGATCTTCCGAATCTATATGATTTTCCCCCACCAAATATCGTCAAACGCGCTAAAGAAGTTTTAACTTCAAAAACAGAAATATAAAGTGGATTAGCAATTCATTTTCATGTTTAATGTTTAATGTCATGTTCAAGTCAAAAATAATATTTAAATGTCGTTAACAAGGACACAAAATTTGCCATTCAATGACCGCTTTTTAAGGACATTAGGACTCAAGCACACATCACAATGGCTTTCAATTTTCTTTTACCAATTCTTTGAACAAATCTTAAATATATATTATAAATTGAAGACTTCATTTTTATCTTCGCTTCTATTAAAATATATTATAAAACAATTAAAATTTATTTAACCGTATTAGTGCAACCTTCTCATTTTATCTTAGTTAAAGCTCTCAGAAACTTACCACTTGGAGTTTGCCCTGTGTTCTCTGCCCCCGGCTATGAGCCAACCCAATCTTGAGTGTTATTCTAGACAATTAGACGGCCCCGCTCGGGTCTCCTCACTTTGTTCCCACTAGCTTTTGATAAGGCAATGTATTTTCTTTTTCTGTCCTAAGTTATAAAGTATTAGTTGAAGCTGTTTTAAGTAACAGTTTAATTGGAAACAGTCAGTTAAATATCTTAATGTAAACATTTAAGGAAAGGGTCATATGGATATTTGATTAGATCTCAGATTTACTATATTTCACCGAAGTTAAAGAACCAGTGCCTGTAGTCCAATCGTCATATCCATATTACACATTCCTAATAGTTTCATATGAGAGGCTGAAATAGACTTAAATAATAAATAAATAGTACTACATAAATCAATTCAAGATTTCCGCAATTCTAAAACACAAAGCAGATTGTCTTGTTTTCACAACAGTTCACTTTACGTAACTACAAGGGGCTCCACGAGCTATAAATTATGTTGCACAATGTTATAGCTCAACCACGAGACCATCTGGCCTACTTCCCTCACAGCAGTAAAAGTCTGCTATAGTATTCTTTGCAATCATTTCAAGAAAATTCACATCAATGAACGCCTGTTAAAAAATATTAGCAAACTTACCTTGTAACATTTTGCCATACAATATAATTTGATTTTAGTGTTTAAGTAAATATAATTAGACTTACCGCTGTCCTAAAGCCTTTTCTTCCTTTCTTCATTTAATATACTCACACACCGAACCACATCTTCTTCAATTTTAAACAGAACTTACTCTTTCAGGTCATATTCCCTAAATGTGTGATTTCTAATCCTATTCAGTACATTTCAAAGACTGCAACTGTATGGCATTTATCTATTTTTTGGGTGTACAAAAATAGAGATTCTATATTTGTACAAATTTGCTTATAAAAAATACGCTCACACCCGTAGCTAAACGGGGTGTAGGCAGAGATTATGGATTTCCATTTGGAGCGATCCTGACACACCTCTCTCGCTTCTTCTACATCCATACATATAAGCTTGTCGTTACGGGTACTCCTTAGCGCCCTTTATTAGTATTTCACTACTCTGACTAATATAAGTTCTCCTTGGACGTTCCCTGCTATCGCTGCTACTCACTTTTGCTACATAAATTGGTTTCGTTACTCTCCCTTCATTCAACCTTCCAACATGCCCGAACCACAGCGGCATACCTTTTTCAGTTCTAGTCACAACATCCACTTTTAATCCACACTCGGTTATAATATAAACTATGTATAAGAATATTATTGCTTTTATTTTTTCATTATAATTATTTATTTTACTGTGTATATTTCACAATTATTTCTACTGATAGTGCGCAACGCATAGGCAGTTAATTCATTAGTTAGAAGGTACTTTTGGTAGACTTTTTCGTCCGTGTTCTGTAATGGGGAAACTTTTATAAACGCCGAAATCTCGAGGACCGTTCATAAATAACTGTAACAGCAAGCTGTTACGCACGGATGAAAATGTTCTTTCCTCTTTGGATTGAAATGAGGGTAGCCCGGCACGTAGGTAATTATTTAAGGCGCTGTACCCTCTGAAGTCATTTGACCAACGTTTTTCGGCCTGCAGAACGTGTTATAATGTCTAATACTGTATTTTAAAACGTTCCTCAAATATACATTTTATTATCTCGTTTTTCCGAGTTCCCTTCATTTGCAATTCTGTTTATTATGTTAGAGCGATTCATGTTTTTTACGCTTTATCTTTAACACGATTTATCATTCCCCTTTAGAAGGAATTTCTAGAACATTGGAAGTACAGAAATGTTTGTGGGTGTAAAGATTAGGTAATTAAAGCTTCTAAATGAAACATTGGGGTTAACGTGCGAAACGCGCTAACAGATAAGCTCCGGACACACACTCTCTTTGAGTAATAGCCGACCAATTCCGGTTGTTGTGTTTCCGGTATGCGGTCCGCAGTTACCTGGTGCAATAGCAATAGTCCGCAGTCCGTAGTTAATCGACCAATGAATCATATCTAATCAACACGTACGAAACTGTACGTACGCTATGGCAATAAAAAAATATTTTCCATCTGTTATTAAATTAATTTAATCTAAATGAATAATGTTCTTTAAAAAACTTGAACTTGAGTGTTGAATTTTATACTTAAAATAAAGGGTTTATTTTTGTTGATTATTACTTCTGTCCGCAGTTCTTATTCGTGTTGTGCCCTTGTTTTACTTAAACGGAAGATTTCACTGAACTTTGCATGTTCTGTGATAGTTTATATATATATATATATATATATATATATGTGTGTGTATGTATGTATGTATATACATGTATACACGTACAGAATTAAGCGTTCATTAAAGTTCATCAAAATTACTTTCTATCGAAGATCGGCATTGCTCTCCGTTGAAACAAAACTCATAAATATGTAATGTCAGGGTGAAATGCGGCCTATGCAAAATTTCCACCCTAGGCGCTTACAACGGGTCAGCTTCAATTTAAGCTTTCATAAATTCATCTTTGAAAACATTTTAAGGTTTAAAATTGCGAACAATTGCTTTGCATACTTATAAAATTAATTATTGCATAAAAGCATTTAAATGATTATACTAATTGAAATTGTTTTCGCATTCCTTGGTGCATCTCGTTTCAGCGAGAATATTGTTCGTTACTGACATACAAAAGCTTACGGAATTTAATTTATGCGTAGCGCTCCTCTTGTTTAGTAAAAAATAAAAATAATGCGAACAGCATTTAAAATTCCGCTTTCTCGGGTTGTCCAAGCTTATTTCATTACACAAGATAAATAAATGCACACATAATTATTTTTGAGACTAAATATTTATAAGTTACGTGTCACGAGTCTTCTCTTTCTAGTTATTAGGTCCTAGAAAATCGTAGCCACTTTGTAGCATAACACACGGTATTACATTTATACCCTGATCTGATATTTGATAACATTATATGTCAGATAACATGTACATTAATAAATCACAAGAGGGAGTTAGGCAAGTGTTCAGCTTAATTTGGTTTTTAAGAATCAACTGTGTTGGCCCTAGATTTAGCTCAGCAACCCAATTGTGTTTTGTCAATGTACATACAATCTAGGCCCTGATTAAATAAAAGATGGCGGTGTTATAAAATAATCTTTAATACAGTATGTTTATTTTTCATTTGAATAATATGAACCGATATATTATCGACTGACCTTTTGAGGCAAATTTGCAGCAAAATCAGGAATGTAGAGTAGATATATAAAATTCACCCCTTCCGCTTGACCACGGCGAGCCTTCGCAAGTCGGCACGTCCAATAACATCGTCATATTTTTTAACATTGTAATATTGGAATAAAAAGAAGGAAGGGAAAGTTCCGCATCGAAATTACGGGGGTCGTGTGCTGGTCATAAATAATAGGAGCAATCTGTTCGTGTGTGCCGACGTACTCAGAGGAGCTCGGCCGGCGTCCATGTTGTTGGAGACGATTAGGAACATTCCATTTAACTGCCAAGATTGCCAGACAGTATTTCAGACGTATCGGACATATTAGACATTGCTAGATTTGATTTGGGTAATTGCTGGCAACATGTCTTAGGTTAATGTACTGTTCAATGGAAATACAAATGCACTAAAAGTGGTAGGCAGTAAGATATTTTTTCTTATTGGTTCTAAAACCATTTTGTTACTTTTTCTTTGTATATCCATGCGTATTTATTTGCACAGTCATTCTATTTATTAATTTTATTCCGTTAATATAGAAATGTCTTTGACGTCAGATAAAGCGAATATTATCGAAAACTAACAACTACAGACATTTCAAATTCCTTAAATTAATGGAAAAAAAATAAACCAATCCAACATTATACAATTAGTGAAGATAAATATTGTAGCAAAAATGCTATAACATACATAGCAACAAAATATTGAGTGAATAAAAACTAGCGGTAAACACATACATAATTGACGAGCGAATAAATAATGCATGTAGTCAGGATCATTCAAAACTAGCCGTGGATGAATAATATCGAGAATGATCGTAAATACAGAGTAGTGACTCGGCAAGCTAAGTGACAGGTGCGGTCCGCCTCTTCCCTGTCTGCGGCAAATGAGGCGGCCGAGGAGCTCCCCTACCTCATTCTGAAGCTTTAAGAAAGTTGCAATTGATGGAAATCAGCGGTTGTTAAAACTAAATAGCTAAAATGCTTGAAAATATCTTCAATTTAGTACATTTTATGTATTTGAACTCTGCGGTTAATACCTAGTGAATAATTTGTGTAATATTATAAAATTACGCTGCAAAATATTTATTTTCAAGTCTTCTTGGATTACGGCTACAATGAGTTGATATAATTGTATTATTTATGTACATATGGTTAATACGTTTAGTACATTGAAACCTTTGTGTAATACGGATAGCGATTGTTACCGCTTTTCATCTTTCACTCGTACCTGAAACACGTAAAAAGTAGGAATGTTCTATTTTAAAAATTGAAAAAAAAAACTGGAAGGAGAAAATTTTGTGATACAAAAACGAACCCTATATCTTATTTGTATTACAATCATGATGTTCTAAATAAGATCAATACAAAGGTTACACGCAACTCACAAATATGCAAAAATCTTTGATGACAAAACGGTTATAAGAACTGTAATCTTATAAAAGAATTTAATTTGAAACTGTTGAGGCTGTGGGCTTGTTGAGTTAAAAATACGCTTTAATCTTATGTTTTAAACCTTGGATTAATAATCTGTGAAACTCTGAAGAATATTAAAACTTTGAATCAATCACCGCCGTCATGATTACGCTGACTTAGTACAATTTGACGTAAACGCTACCAGGAATATATGAATATAACGTGAGGTGAAATGTTTTGGAAAAAAATTATACTAAACATAAGATATCAACTCAAAAGAGACAAGTAAGACTTCCTCACACTGCGCGGATGATTTAAAAGAGAAGAGTGTAAGAGCCCCTACACACTGAGCGGATGCGGATGCGGACAGCTTAGTGCCGCACATTGAAAAAATATGTATGAAGATCTGTTACATAGGCACCACAGCGGCGCTGAATGCAGCAGCCTTCCGATCGCCGCGGTCGCTTTGCATTTATTAGACCACAATTTGTAAAAAAAAGTTACAATATTAATAGTTACTTTTTTGCTCTTTTGTAGAACATTATATCTTTCAACTGGTATTCACTCTTGCTGGGATTGGTTATTTCTAAAGTTGAACTCTGACTACGCCTTTTGCGGTGCGGTTCGTCTACGCACTGCAAGGATGGCGATGCGTTACATACACATCGGGCCGTTGAGACGCAGTCAACTGCGACAAGCGACTTTCCTCGTCCACATTCGCATCCGTTCAATGCGGGGCTCACAAGGGTATTGAAACTGACTTTATTTAGGGTTTTCCTAAATTGACATTCAATTTCATATTACCACAAATACACAACAAACGAATTTACTTATGTGCGTTTAAGAAATATATAATGCTTAACCATAAATAAACGTGTAAAAGACAACAAGAGGTACAAAAGTTAGAAACAATAATAAGCGTTGTGCGGAGAATTAGCATAACGCTGAACAACGGCGCCGTCCCGTGGGAGCGCGCACATGGACAAACACCGGGACAAACGGGGAGCCTTCTACGTTTCCCACAATTGTAAACAATTTTATAACATATAAATAAATGCTTAAAGATACGTATCGATAAATATATGACTTTTAATCGAATTAAAAACAAAAGTATTGCTTCGAAATTGTTATATTAGATACAGTAAGCATTCCTTTATATCATCGAAAACAAAGTTATTAATTATAAAATCTTGTTTTAATACATTGAACAACACAGTTCATATATGAACACGACCACTAGAAAGTAGTTTTAGCCAACTAGAAATTGCATTAAATGAAATTAAAAACATATCGAATGTGTACAAGGTGTAATTATGTGTGTAATTCCACGTTTATTTTCCATTTCTATTTCAAACACTGCCTAAACTAGCTCGTTTGACCTTTGCTCCTTTGCAGTAATAGTAAGGCAAACTAAAATAAACAAAAGTTTACGATGAACCCGTAGGTAATATCGGACCCACGGAAGGTATAACGAAGCGGCTATATGTACGCCATTTTGTAAGTGCTGAGTGAGCTCCGGCCGACACGAACGAGCCTAAATATGAAAACTGGCGCGACTACTATCTACTCAGCGAAAACCTAGCTCGGTAGTTTTACTATCGTAATAGTGTTCACTACGTTCCTTTACGCTAACGTCAGCATTGGCAATGTATGTTGAATAAAATTTAATAAAAATTCTACGTTTAGATTTCAAATATTACAAAATAACATTAAAAATCATGGCAACTGAAATAGACTGCAAATTATTCAGAAAAAAATCATCGAGATTCGTAAGCCTGCATCAGTCCTCTGATGAACATACCATTGCCTTCCACCATACAAGGAGGACCCCCGCATTTGGTGGAAAGCAAACATCGAGATCCTTAGTGCCCGAAATTGATCCCACTTCGCCATACTTCACTGTGAATGTTATTTTTTTTAATAAGTAGTAGATTTTTGTATAATTTATTAATATTTCTTTTAACCATTCCACCTAAGCTGAAAAAGCTTGAGCTGAAAAATAGTCGAACGGGGGGATTCGAACCCACGACCTTATGATCGAAGGTCCGTAACCATTAGGCTATTGTCGCTTTTCGTATACAAGAATGAAATAAGAAGATGCTATTTAGATATGCTTGGTAAGAATTCGAAGCTACCTACTAAGATCGTAGACGCGGTGCTCCACAATTTTAAATTTTAAATTTTTTTTTTTATATGAGAAGGTGGCAATCGAGCAATCGGATCACCTGATGTGACCTAAGTGACCGATGCCCAAAGACATCTGCAACAGGAAAATGTGTTGTAGATACGTTTCAAATATCGATACTACAAAACAAGGCACTTACTGTACCTAGAAACTCGATGCCATCATCTGTGATATTCACTTGCCTAATCCTATTGATGTTTTCAAAACAAAGATTTATGTTTGTTTGGTTTTTGTTATTCAATCGCTATAAATTTGCGATTCAATCTGAATCTCCCTTTCAGAGACCCTTGGCTATGGTCACTTGAAGTTTTTTTTAAAATATTAAATACAATATTTAATTAATAGTAAGTTTTCCTCGAAGGTTGTTCTTGACGATTTTATTACTTTCCTATATTTCTTTTCAAAGTTTCGTTGCAAAATTTTATTACGAAATTACAAAGTTAATTTGCTCTGTAATTTGGTACTTCTGTAAACTTGTTGAGCCCATGTAATGAAGGGACGGAAACCTCTGACTTTGTACGGTAATGTTTTAATTACTTCCTTCTTATTGTCTTATAACTTTTGGGCACGTTATGTTGCCCGTAGCCTAATTAAGAAGACTTTTAATTAAACCCTTTTATAAGTACTACTTAAAAGATTTCACACGTATTTTTTTATAAATACATCAGTTAAAGTACAAAAGGAATGTTTTTGTAAGAGACGCTAAATAACTTTTGATATATATATATATATATATAAATATATATATATATATATATATATATATATATATATATATATATATATATATATATATATATATATAAATAATTGGCTAAAATGACTGGCTGATATATCCAAGGAAATTGCTTGCCACTCTCTTTTTTGTGATTTATTACCGATACCTATGCAAATGATTCTTTCTATATTAAGAGTTACTGGTGCTGTGCTACTACTTAGGTTTTGAAATCGATCGCAAGACTGCAACGTGTCAGCTTTTAGAAAGTGAGATGAGTATTTATTAAATATAAAATATAATTCCTCTACTACTCTACACTCTATACTGAGTGTAAGATCCGAAGCATGTTAAGGGTTAAAAGGAATTATAAATTAACAAACTGGACTGTGGCAACAAATCTAATATTCATTTGGGTCGCATAAAGTTGCTCCTCGTAGAATAAGAGACAAAAGTAGGTTAGATTTACATATAATAAAGGCAGGGGACCGTGCTTCCAACAAACACTCTTGAATAGAAGTTGCAAATTTAATATACATTTCCACATACAGGTACGTTACCAAAGATGGTCTATCAAATATTTGTCTTTGACAATAGCTTATGTGCATTTAGCAAAGGACAGAAGGACGTTATCTAAATTAATCTAAATCAACGATTATTGTTATTATTTAGGCCAGGCGCCTTACGTTCTTTCGCCGCGCGGCGATAGCAAGCATTGAATCAGAAATAAAAATATTAATTCAGCATCCATACCATCATCACCTTCCAGCCTTTTTCCAATCTATCTGGGATTGGCACATCATGTTCTACTCTTCCATAGCCCTCTGTCAGCTGTCACACCTGAATTCACACTATTCTTGCCATATTTTCCATAGTTTCTTCGGTCTTCTACGATTGAAGCCATCCTCGTTCACTCTCATTTTTTCTTCAAGCTCCGCATAGCGCGCCCATACCGCGCTAAACTCTTGCTCCTCTATGTCTCTGTCACTGGCGCAACTTTCAGAGTTCCTCTAATATACTCATTCTTAATTTTATCCATCCTTGACACACCACACATTCATCATAATATTCGCATCTCGGCCAGATTTAACCTCCTGTATCTCGAGTTTCAAACAAGATTCCATCAGTTCGACAGGTCTTCGACCGCCTTGTAAATGTGTCCCTTAAGATATGTTACAAAAAGATAAATAATCGCCGCAGCGCAAACAAGTTGTGATACAGACGATTCGTTGTCTTGTGCGTTTTTTGCCAGGCGGCGAAAATTAGTAAAATTGTTCAAAGGCCAAATCATCTTGTTTTCCCATTCCTTATTCTAGTTCCCTTTTCTCTACATCAATCAATACTCTTTTTACTGCTTTCAATAGACGAACCAACCTCATTTTTTCACAATACAAGGTACAATACAATCGTATTATATTATCCTACAACCACTTGTATTCAAAAGTCCAGTTCCCAGAATTAAATATGGCAGTAATCAATGAAAGTGCAACTCGACAGACAAATTGAAAAATTACAGACTATAACCGTAACTAGTGGGTTTGTAATTGAAAAAAAAAAACTACAAGCAACGATACCCACTCGACTGTTCAATTATAGGTGAACGGCCTCGATAAAAGGAATTGATTTCGTTCAGATCCAAAGACTACTTATAATAAGCAGTTTACTGGAAAACTGTGAATCTCTAATAAGTTAATTGGCTCCTGCAATTTTTCTCGGTGGAAATAAATTTATAATTTGAAATCACTACATTTTTGAAACGTAACAAATGCTACCAAACTAACGTATAATTATTAACAGACATCAATTTTTACGTAATAAATTATATGACAAAAAGCACACATTAACCGATAGCATTATTCTGCAGTACTACAAGTAAATAATAAACATTATTTTGTTTCTAACTTATGCAGTTGCAGTTGGATCATCTTGATAATTGAATAGTTTCATTATTGAAAAAACAATATAAATAATTGTTATATATATTTAAAAAAACACTGTTTTTTTAAAATTTATTATCAGTACATTAAGGCTTAATTTATTGCTTATATTGTTATTAAATAAATGAAGCTTTATTTTATTTTGGTTCCTTATTCATTAAATAGGTATGTAGTCGATATAATTATAATTTTACAGTAAGATTGCCTATACCTGCGTGTAATCGTAAGGAATTTGCGATGGAAACCCTTCGGTGTAATTAAGTCTTTGTTCGGCATCAACTTTCTTTTGTCTGCCGCTAAGACTGGAATTATAACAAAAGCATCCAGACAAGGGATGCGCAAACAATGATGTCTGCTGACTGTGGAAACGGAGCTACGAGCGGGATACTTTTTATTAGCGCTGTATGAAATCGATATCTTCACTAAAGAATATTTAAAGGGTATTAATGAAAACAAATTTGAACAATAAAGCCGTTTTAAATGTATTTATATTAATTATTTCAATTTTAATATAAAATCGTGACTGACATGATTGTCTCGCAAGCAAACCGATAACATTGGTAGAGTCAGCAAGAACAAAATCTGTTACACGAATAGGCCTGCTCAGCTGCAGTGAGGTGCCAAAGGCCTAATTCTACTCCTCTTCCCTTTCCCATCACTTTCTAACAAGGAAAGGATGGAAGAGGGAAGAGGGTTTGATGGGGAAGGAAATAAACAGGCAAAGGAAATATCCTTATCTTTGTTTATCCCTACCTCTGTCCATTTACATAGGCAATTCATTTTCAACTCACGACCATGTTGCAGATGCTTAACGGTCGCTTGAAATCTCGTGAACCATTTGCACGTTACCCACCTTCTTCTATGAAAAAAAAACTCTGGACCTGAACTAGCATTATTTAAGAGGAACTGTTAAATTGATTTTTTTTGGAAATTAGGCATTACTCATATTATAATATGTGTATATATGGCGGAAAATAACACTGTCAATAATTATAAGTGATCGTACGACTTGGGCAAATAATAATCACTTAATTATCCATTAATTTGAAAAAAAAAGAGAACTTTTTACGAGACTTTTAGCTTAGCTTTTTCTCTTTGCAGTCAAAAGATTGTTGTTTTATTTACTAAAATATAACTCTTGTAAGCGCGATGCCGTTTTAGATAGTAATCTCCTCTTAACAAAGGCACCTCGATGTCTACTTAATGATAAAAGTGGCTCCAGTAACAATACCTTTCTCCAAAATGTATTTGCACAGAATCTCTCAGCGGATAGTTTTTCATCTGGCAGATATAATGCTCGATTAACACTCCATAACGGTCAAGCGGAAGTGTGGACGCCGCGCTGCCGGAGAGATAGCGGAAATATATCGCCGGAAGTCTGCGGCCATTATTCAGGAAAGAAAACCTTCCGTCGCCACTTCATATGTGCACTTGTAATTTTGGACCACAGACGAAATTATTGTAAGGGAATAAAGTGTTTAACACTGTAAGTATTGTAAGGTTTTTAATATCAGTCTAATTTTTTTTACGTGTTAACATAAATAATAATTATATGCTATGTTGAATAATTTAACTACATAATACCTAGGTTATTCAGCTAACATAATACAAAAAATCTTACATACAATGTACAAATTAACCAACTATTTTAAATACGGGTACTGTGAACTCTGGAGCCCGTGAGCGTCCAAGTCCATTGTATAGTTTATAAGTCTATGCACGTATTTTGCCATTTTCTTTGAATAAAAGGCTATTGCCTTTTATTTCAGATC
This sequence comes from Papilio elwesi, assembly GCA_029849275.1. Lineage (NCBI taxonomy): Eukaryota > Metazoa > Arthropoda > Insecta > Lepidoptera > Papilionidae > Papilio > Papilio elwesi. Next base: position 10,808,003 of record CM056691.1, on the reverse strand, counting down.
TGCTTACAATTTATATTTAAAAAATAAATAAAAATTAATTGTAATAAAATTAAAACTATATCTTATTAAAACTATCGTGAGACATTATCAATAAACTTTTTATGAAACGGCTTTACTCACGTTCGCCCGAGTGCGAGGCGGGCCGCGACCGCGAATTAATACCGCTCACCATGAAGAAGGACCTCCGACAGGTCCGAAACTTGTCGGTACAAAATACACCGAGAAAAACGCGAACGTGAGTAAAGCCGTTTCATAAAAAAGTTTATTAAAACTATATCTTATTCAGCCATTTGTTTTTTCCAAATGTTTGCAGATCTGTTAGCCAGTGTCTCAAGTCTTTAACATTCGTGTCTTTCTAGGTGCTACTCTGCTACGTCACTCCTGCAACTTGTCATATATCGTCATCACATGTTTTCAGTGGTCTTCGTTTTTTCCTTTTTTCTATTCTAGTATAGCATTGCGACACAGTTTTGCTCCACTTGTCTGGTCTTCTTATAGTATGCCCCGTCCACCGCCATTTGAGCCTCCTAATTTTGGACCTTACATATGTCTTTGACTTTTGTTGTCATTCTGTTAACACGATTTTTTGGCCTATCTTATTTCTTGCTATTCAGTATGAGGAGTATCCATTGCATGCTGACATTCTAACTTAAAGTCCATGTTTGGCAGCCATACGTGAGAACGGGCAGTATGAGAGTGTTTAAGAGTTTACTTTGATATTTATATGCAGCTTTTTATCTTTCATAGCCTCTCTCAATCTTACCAGTACTTTTTCCAGCCATTGGTTATTCTTCTCTCAACTTCCGAATCTCAAGTGCGTTAATTGAACACCGTCCACATTTATACAAGGTTTTCCCAATTGAGACATTTGAAAATTTAGTCTAGTACCACCGTAAATATGGAAATATGGGGTCCGTGCCTTACACCTTTCCCACTCTGAATGTTTATTCCTTCTTTTCTAATTAATTTTTCATGGAACAGGGAATCAAATACTTTACTGTAATCGACAATTGCAAGGTTGCATGTACGTTGATATTCGTTATACTTTTCTAGGACTTGACGTATGTTGGGAACCAACTAAACCACCTGCGGGAAGACGCGCGGGGGCGCCTTCAGCCGTCGCTCACCGCACCGCGCGCGTGTTTCAGTCGCATCCACTACGCGCCGGCGATTACTTTGCCTTGACTCCAACATACAAATTAAATACGTACTACGTGAATGTGGTCCATCGCTGAATAATCTTTATGGAAACCTGCCTGCTCAATGGGTTGGTGTTCTTCTAATTTTTTTTTCCAATACAAAAGAAGTATTATCTTATCAAATATCTTATATTTCTTGGACATAAGGCTAATAGGGTATTTTCTAATGTTATGTTCGTCTCCCTTCAAATATAATATGATGATATTTGACTCCGTATATTGTTGTGGTATAGTTTCAGTGCTTATGATGTCATTGAACATTTCTGTGTTCTGAATCGGTGTGATGAATTCCCTGGCTTGCCTTAGTATTTCGCGCGGAAACGTTAATATAAGGGGGAAATTATTTCGTAGCGTCTTATTCAAATATAAGTTGCAGCAGAATGAGTGAATCTCTTCCGAACTCCAATCAAAGTGAAAACTTAAAATGTTGAAGACTACTTTAATAACACATGTTTGGAACAAGTTAGAGGATTTACTGCGCTAAGATTTAATCTAACCTAATAAAGAATACTGTTAACACTTTATGCAATATCCGTGAACTAAAGTTAAACTCTTTTGACATTGCAACCGTCGCATGGTAGACATAAGTAGCACATATTTCATATTTAATGGAAATAATTTCCTGACATTTCTTTAAACCATTTTAAGTAAGCTTACACCGTCGTAGGGCATGGTTTACGACACTAGTCGATTGGCCCTAACCCATTAAGGCTATTGGCGCTTAAAATATGCAATTTTCCTGTTGTCTACAATTAATAGAACTTCCATCACACTTATCTACACTGCACATAGCTACAATTAATTAACTAATATACAAATACGTTTCACAATATTTTTTTTTAATTTAAGGAATAATTAAAATGAAAGCTTAACCTTGGTTGATGTTTTAACGTAGGTTTTGTACACCTTAAAACTAGTATAGAAGTAGGCAAGAAATTACGCATGTCTCTCTAAAATTGCACCAAAAACGAAGGACAAAAAAGTTATAGGCGCTCCCTTGGGGCGCGTCGTCAGGCTAATGACTTGTCCTTCTCGCGGCACGTGGCTGCCACGCGCCGCAATAACCTAATAGGTATAACATAGGTAAGTAATTTTATGTACACTATTTCATACTCATACATTTTAGATATTGTATGCTCTGTCAACACGAATGTTCTTGAGTATTACATGAAACTTCAAAATTTTGCTACTTAATACTTTAAAGGGGTATAACTACTCTTCAATGATTTTTAAATTATTCTGCTATGGAAGAAGTGATATTTGCACAAGTTGCAGTTTATTTTGTATAAAACTGTCTTTCCTTGGCAATTAACAATGTGCGACAACGACGAATGAAAACAAATGATAGTATTTTATAAATGTGAGAGGTATAAAAATAATAATGTTATTACGTTGATGTACTTGTATTCTATATAACCATTGAATATCGAATGAAAAATAATGAAACATAATAATAATAGAAAAACTCCAGTACTCTTACAGTCTCTTGACAATTACTGATATTACCTTACTTACTTTTATTATAAAGCCATTATTTGCGATGACTTGTCATAACATTGGGCTTCAAGTTGACACGAAAGTGCTGTTTATCGAAGAAAGATCGTAGATTTATTGATAAATAAGCTAAAAAGCTGTAGATGGGGGAGACATTAATTGAGCGAATTAGCTCACGTTCCCGCGCAGGGTGCTGTTATCGCCCTTGCTAACTAAAGAGATATACGGCTTAGACGTAAGGCAAGCATGGTTGTTTTGAGAAAACCATAAATGAGAATTTTTCATACATGTGGTTGTTCAACATGACCTACAGATTAATTTTATTTATTAGAATTAGTAGTAATGGCTTTTGGTACGGACAGCGAAACATGCACACATGCTCGGGGGTTCAATGGCAGATCCATTCGACTATTACCGTTAACCAAAATCGATTTTTTTAAAATTTATTTCAATAATCTACTAATAGTACACATAAATAATAGTAGATTGTAAAAATATTAAGAAAACCACAGTCAAAATCTATTTTATTATGAACTACGGTCGAACTGTGCTGACCTCACATAAAAAAACAGGAAAAGGGCAGGGAAAAGAAGACGTATTAAAAGTAAAAAATTATAAATGTAGGTTACGTAAAATACTTTTTTGATGGCAATGAAATGGTCTTAGGCTTTTTGATTTTGACAGAGCGACATTCTTGTGAACGATCATTAACTACGCAATTGTCTATTTAAAGATCATAAAATTTAAAAATAAAATACGGGTTGTTCGGAATTCTTCCGGTCCGTGTGTCGCGGTCGGCGTGCTCATCGTACCGTGCGACATATCAGAAATTAATTCCTGTTTTGTCGTTCACTTTATATTCAGAGCTTAATGACGTTCCATAAAGCATAGCGTACGTATACCCAAAGCCTGCACCTAGCGTAAGATCATGAACGTGCGTGCGGTTATAAAAAGAGAAACACGATTTTGCTCTTACTGGACGTCAGCAACGGGCCTCGACAAAAACCAATATTTGGAAGGGGTCCTATTGAAACGCACCCTTTAGTACAGTAAAAAACGTGCGATATCTTTTGATTAATGTTGGAGGCTTTGTTGTGATGATTGAATGTGTTTTAAGAGTTACGAAATGTTTCTCTAAAGTGCTACTGTGACTGTAATAAAGTATTGAAAAGGTAGTCTGATAGTCAACAAATTATATTCCACTAGTATTCCTCCACTAATTTCCATATTAAGGATAACGATAGAAATATACTCTATATATCCCTAATAGTGCAAGAATTATTCGGCCGGTTTAATAGTTTCAGGGTTTCTCTAATAAAAAAATAACAAATCTTTATACTTTTAGTAATTCCTTGGTAATTAATTTTCATTTGCTTATTTATTAGCCTAAAGACATTCGAAGATCTTACCTAACCCCATATATATGTAGAAGACGTGAGGACCAGTTTAGGAGCCCTTTAGATATGGACTCCGTTAGGTGATGAGGAGGAAACAGGCGATAAACCCAAAAGAAAGTGACGTAAGAGTTGAGAGGTAGTAAAAGAAGAGAGTCGTTTTAAGCAAAATAATCGTATATATATATATATATATATATATATAAATATACTTGAAAATAGGTAGAGGAACTTATAAAATAATTTCTTCTTACGTACGTTATGTACTTTAGATATAATTCCTCTTTTAATAATGATATCATGTATCAATTCACTGCCGCGTTATAAATTGATTCATAACAGTAAAACATATAAATATGCTCTCAACATTTCTTAGATTTATTAAACATATTACCGGAAAATGGAAAAACGTTATTCACGCGCAGGTGTGCTGACGATTTGCTAACTTGCCATATTTTTGTAGGGAAATTGAGTTAGGAACGTATGGGGGATACCCGTAACGTATTGTGCTGAACGTTGTTCCATGGTGGGGCTTTGCTATGACAAAATTTTGATAATATATCATTTTTATTTTCCCATTTACTTTCTATACAGTCTGCGTATAAATAGTCATATATTTTTAAAAGTACAGCGTCGACATGAATGTAAAAACACAGTATATGTATAAAATTATCAAGTTCATTGTTAGCTTTTATCATCTAAAAATAAATAGTGACGTCCGTAATTCAAAAGGGTTGGTGTGATATATAGCATAGTATATAGTATAGTGATAATAAAATCCAGTTACATTTCTCATTAACAGGACATTATAATATTGTACAAAAGTTATTATGCGCCAGAAAAATAAATATAATATTTCTAGTAGCGAAAATGATACGATGTGCGCTCATACACCGAAGAAATATTCTGCAAATCATGAGTAAGTGTTAGGAATACTTGCTAATAGGCAATATGCGAAGCCGAAATTGCTTTTGTAACGTTGTTTTCCCTGTAACTAATATTGGATTAATCCTATTACTGGCGATTTCTCATACAGAAACATCGATAAGCGTTGTTTCTTTTTCAACAAGACGATGCAGAGTATCGTATCAACAGTTTTACTGCATATTAAAACAGTTTACAATAACGAAGTAAAATAACAATATAGTTCATTGGTTTTATTGCTTGGTTGCAATTACGGTTATAATCGGAAAAAATATATATCTTAATTTTGAAATTACCAATTACTGAATTCAAAGGATATGGGATTTGTTTTCATGACCTGAAAACCTAGAAAGAGACTAGAATAATAACTGAAAAAGAGGTGCCAATGATGAAACCGGAACTCAGCAAACTATGCACACCGCCTATTTGGCAACAGAAGCTGGAAGCTAGTTGGCAGTCACCTCGAAGGCTTCCCTACACGAGAGTTAATAAATACAACATGATATACTTCAACTTAAGTAAATTAAATATTATTTGTGTTATAAGCATGAATGTATCGATATATCTGTGTTTGTATTTGGCCTTGGCTAAACCGAGATAAAGTTAAGATGTAGTATAGGCAGTATTCGTCTGTTAGTATATTGTATATTATTTTAGGGGAGTCCTTTGCGGAAGTGCAAGACAATCTCTAAAGACTGATGTCGAATAATTTAATTAACATTTAAGTTTTTTTTTGTTTTTCGTATTCCATTGTTTAATTAAGGCTTTTATTATTAACACGGGAAGTTTATATATTTATTTATTACTAGCTGACTCGACAGACGTTGTCCTAACTGTGAATATTGAATTGGTATTGGTATAGTTAATAAAAAAATCAGTATTTCCAGCTGGGCCAGCGCCTTCAGTTATACAAGGCGCAAGTTCGGCCCCACATGGAATACTGCTCGCATCTCTGGGCGGGAGCACCCCAATACTTGCTTCTTCCATTTGACCGCATACAACGGAGAGTGACTCGAATCGTCAACGACCGAGCTCTTGCCGATCGACTTGATACTCTAGCCTTGCGGAGGGACGTCAGCTCCCTCTGCATTTTTTATCGCATATACCATGGGGAGTGTTCCGAAGAACTGTTTGGAGCGATTCCTGCCGCCGAGTTTCGTTATCGAACAACACGACAGACCGCCAGGTACCATCCACACCATCTTGATGGCTGGCACTCCTCGACTGTGCGGTTCTCGCGAAATTTCCTTCCACGCACAGTCGCGCTGTGGAGTAGTCTGTTCTCGGCGGTATTTTCAAACCAGTACGACTTAGGGTCCTTCAAGAAGCGAACCTACCTTTTTCTTAAAGGCAGGCAACGCATCTGCAGTTCCTCTGGTGTTGCGGGTGTCCATGGGCGTCGTTAATCACCTCGGTGTTCCCGCCGCTCGTTTGCCCCCTTCTCTAATAAAAAAAATTAAATATATTCCAGAAAAATAATGTTACAAACGATTTCTTTATGGCACGTTATCAATTGTTTGCAGGGGAAAAATGTCCACTTTTTTAAGAATGAAAAAGCTATCAAAAAACGACTTCTTTTTGCAAATATTCTTATTGCATTTCGCGATCAGCTAAGAAACTAAAATGTTTTTCTCAATTGATTGAGAATATGCAAAAGTATATTCTAGAAATATCTTGGAGAGTAACAGTGAAAAGAGAACAACCCAACGATTATGAACGTCAATGTCCTGCTTATTAACTTTAACTATTGTGACCTTCCATTGTCATCAGTGGACCGCCGGCGATAAAGCGGAAAAACATTTACCGTCAACCATGCACGGAGAAATAAGAATTAATATTCCTAACTCATGTAATAATGGATCTTAATCATTATCGGGAAATTCCGCAGATTGTTGATTTGATGCGGTCTTATCCTTTCAATCAACCGAATAAGGACGTGATCATGTGGCAATCCGCGTTTTTACCACTCGACTGAATACATCCAACAGTGCGTCCCGTCGAGCATGTGAATGTTAACAATGAAATCCATGGGAGATTTTAATATTCTTTGTAACATCCTTGCGGTAATGTCGTGGCGATCAATGGCCAATAAAAAATTCTTAACGAATGTCTATCCACTGTGGGTTGCACGTGAACGTTATAAACAAATCTGGTATACCATAGTGACGTACACACGACATACCATCCTGAGCGTATTCATGTATATTCAGGGGACTTTCGATGTTATTCCTAAGAGAATAGTTATACTCCCTAAATCTGACCATTATCGCCAGCATAAATGGCATCTCGAAGATGAATCTATGGTGAATCGTTTTAAACTGGTTTAGAAACGATATTTGCATCTCGCATTCTGTCAATCGCGCCAACTATCCAACGACTGACAGTTATGTCAAGAGCGCTATTTCTTTTTCTAGTGCTATCTTCCGGTGGAGGTGACGTTGCAAAAGTTAATATGATCTGGATCAGGTTCTTGTTTTTCTTAATTCAACATTATTGTATGTATGTATTCTTGTGTGAATATATATTTCTTCGAGATCCACCTTTCCTCCCTGAAGCAAAAGCAAAAGTGTAGTATTGAAGGCTACGATACATCCAGATCACCCGGCCTGTCTGGAATTTGTTAAGGAGAGCTTCTGAAGATTTTATTTTATTCTTGCTAAATTATTATGTATAAATGTTCTATTAAATAAAATATTCCACTAAAGATTTAAAGGATGCCATCATTTTTTTATTTAATCTCAATATTATTGTTTTATCTTTAGGCGTTATTTTCTTTTCAAATGATGACACAAATTCTTTAGGAAATTATTGTGAAATATGATGTAAAGATCCAGCGAGTTATTTCTTGATATGCGTTCCGGATCGAACTTTGCATCTGCTTATCTACAATATTAAATTCTTGATGCAACGTATTCCCCCCATTTCATAAGACTTTTGATTCTATGGTTGGAATCTGTGATTTTATTGTCGTAAAATTATTACCCATCTAAAGTTATTGCAAATACTGACAAAACAAATTAATCTTACATTAGTGATCTTCCGCATTGCAGTTGAAGTATTTCAGCGTTACGTGTGAAATATCCTTATTTTTTGTTTATCCCTCCTTCCTCTATTCTTTGAAGGTGGGCAACGCATCTGGAACTCGCTTGCTTGTTTGCCGCCTTCTCTTATATAAAAAAATGCAACACTACATAAAAGTTTTGTTTAGAAATTAAAAAATATTATGCCTTCTAGCATCATTCCAAATTTCAATGACTTTAAAATGCAACTCAGTTTGTAACGTAATATATTTTTAAGGTAAACAATTATTTTAAACATGGTCAAGGCGTGCTGGGGTCCCGTTCAGATAGCGAAGGAAAGCATCGTAAAACAGGTTAGCCGGTGTTATTGCGCCGGAACCCACCGTCTATACTGCTTGCTTGAACGACATTTATATTCATATCGCCATGTCTTTACGTTCCATCCCGCAAGTAATGCTACAGGAAAAGGTTTGGTTCCATTTCAAAGGGAGCCTCCGTTGGGGGTTTTAGGCCTTAAATCTTCCGTAGTGTTCGCGTTTTTATACGCCGACAACAATAGATATTACTGATCAAAGTGATCGTCTTAGCGCGCCGAACCGTCAAGTTACATTTACATTGAAATTACGTCAAAAAATTGTACCTGCATTTTTTATCTACCATTGAAATCTGTTAACTGTATATAACGATACAGTGCCCAGTAGGTAATGACTGGGTATCACAAAGTAAATCAAACAGAGATTCTTTATGAACTTTGACTGAAATGTTAAAGACATTAAAATCCTTACGTATCTAAACTTTATGCCATTAGTTTATATTCTGTTTATGGATTATTTACTAGCATTTTTACACAAATAATATGATTAAACTGCAAGTGTCATATACGAGTACAACTAAATCGTATGGCGAGGCTTGTTCCTGAAGCTTTTGTCAGAAAATTTTCCTGATAAAAGCATTATTTTCGGTGGATATGTATTTAATATATAATATTTACCTATTTCATTCATTTCTAATGTGTAGTAATAACAAATAATCGAAACAATTATTATGCATTATATGCAAAGATTCTTTATAAATATCATCTTCGGAAGTCAAGCATTATGAGTACGTCTTTCATGCAACAATTATTCGCAGAAATAGTTGATCGTAGTTAGCATTTTTCCCTCACCAAACATACTCGCAGCGCGCTAACTCCTCAGCTACGATGTTCGCAACATAATGCCTAGCAAAACTCACGTACGAAATACGAAGGGGAAGCTCGGTGAATATGCATATTGTCTGCCGCGAGGAGTCGTGAGAGCACTCTACCCGCCGAGACGGTAACAATAGGCCAAGTGTAATTTCAAGTTTTTATAGCTTTATTGTTAGTGCATGTATGTATCGTACGAGATTCAAGTACGTTCTTAAATTGCATTCCGTAATGACTCGGATAGGATCGACTTCTATAGTGCTAAAAGCTCTATCGGCTTTCTGCATTTCACATATCTGTTCAAAGACCTGCTATGCCAGTTTACATTTGTACGCTTATATTAACAGTATGATTAAACAATAATAAAGTTTTTTATATGAATAAATGTAGTGCTACACAAATTCTACTACCTCATTGAATATCATCGAACATGACTGACATCTGTACTTCGACTTTCATTGGATGGAAGGCAGACGGAATCAAAGCTCTTCTCTATTTCACATTTATTTTAGTATCGACGGTATATATTATTGCAGATAGATTTTTCTTATACGTGATTTTTCTCATTAGACATTTATATTCCCCAGTTGGGCGAGTGCCGCCCAAATGTTCCGCCTCGCAAGAGACAGGGTAAAATATGCTGAACTTACAGCCTATTTCCGGTAGTCGATGAGGCACTTAAAGAAGAAAGAGACATTTATATTTCAAACGATGCTTGGGATAGGAGGGACGATAGAATTCTGATAATTATTACGATGAATGTAACATGTACTTCCTCCAGCTTCAACAGTTGAGCACGCACACATAATGCTTGTACATGATATTCGAACAGGGGTTGACGCAATCGATGACCTGGTCAAAGTTGTGGAAATCTACTGGAAGAGCAGGCGGCAGTGTACCGATTTTTGAAGTGATCAACGGGGATAGGCCTGTGTCCAGCAGTGGACGAGTTTCAGCTGAAACGAAGGAAAGAAGGACTTTTAAACATAAATATTCTATAAAATTAGTGCTTTAATAAATGTTGAATTTAAAAAAATGCATGTTTTGGTTAACACACGTTTGAAATATTTGTGATTCCTCATATTTTTCGTCATCTTTTCACGTGAATTTCAATATCTCATAAGATAAGATAAGATGCACCTGGACAATGGAAATCCGCTAAATCTACTCGCTTGAAATTTATAGCCTAATAAATAACAAAAGGAAGACACCTGGTCAATTCTCTTGAATCTGTAAAATTCTTAAAATGGATGCAATAATATCAAAAGAGTTTTCTTACATTATTAAATAACCAATTTTTTAAAAAAAAACAATATTTGATACAATATTCTATATTTGCGCAGACACATACAAATGAGTGTACTTGTCTAAACACATTAACAAACATAGATCGCCGAACTTTTGTTATACCTTTATATCTTACACAAACTGAACTATTTAAAGCGAACGATAGTGCATTTATATAAACCTAACCTAGATATGTATCAAATAGCCAGTGAAGTAATGCCTGCATTTCCTGACGAAGCATTGTAGTTCTGGAAAACAGTGTAAGATTTCCGGCTGTGTGTACGCTGCTTAATGTAAGTACCGCGGTAATTTATGCGATTAAATGCGGTATCAAAAGAAGCTGAGCGCTTTTCCTTTACAAAGCGGGGCAACGTTACGTAAGAAAACAGTTTGGTGTAAATTCCTTGTCGGATTATTCTAAACTGTAAATATTTACCTGAAATTTTATAAGACAATATTTTATAAGATTTAAAACAGACATTTGTTTAAGATTAAATAGATACCTTTAAAAGATGTATGCGAAATGTCTTTTAATATAAATACACTAGCGCTCGACCACGATACGGACTAGTATACTAACACTCTTCTCTTGAACGTATCCACGTCATAGTTGGACGGAAACACTGATTCTGGCAACGTATTCCAATCCTTTGCGGTGCGCATGATGAACGAATATTCGAATCGCTTCAGGTAGGCAGTTTGTCTAATTCTAGTCAGCGTGCATACAAAATCATGTGTCACACATTTATGGATAGAAATAAATTACCTAAAATAACTTTTTTAGGGACGAATATACAAAACAAGTGAGTAAATAAAGTTTTAAATGGTCAGTAGGAACGATAGATACATTTTAATTATTTCCTTAAGAGACACCATGAATATAAGCATATTAATCAGTTGTCATATAATTGCAATCCTGTACACTAAGCATATAGCTTATGTTGATAACTGACGGGTGGTTGAACTTACCCTTATAAACATCCTTTGTTTTAACATTTTTGAATATTTTCCGAGCATATGCTAAATAATCACAATGCACCCTTAAATTTATGGTGAATAAGTTTCATTCAAGTCACCCCTAGACTAAGACGTTGTATGTAAAAAGAAGAAACCTGTGAAGCGTAATTAAAATTACAAAAGCACCCTTAAAACAATAACATCAGTTTACTAACATTGTTTCTCTGTGCTATAAAAATTTAATGCTAAGTTATTATTAACATTTATATTTCGTGAAGGAGAAATTTTCTTAAAAACTTTATTACAACAAATATTTTGTGTCTATTACAAATATGATTTATTTTCTCTTCTTAAATATTAAAAAAAATTAAAACAGCATAGCAGTAAACTATGTTTATTAAACTTAAGAAAGATAATAATTAATTTTTGAAAAGAATATTTATACTGAGCTACAAATATCTATACATATAACAAAACTGTAACTGATCGCTGTCTGTACATGGAAGATATTTGAAAAAAAATATTATTGGGGCACTTCATACACGCAATAAAACCTAGAACAATGATTATTTTAATTTTTAACTGTATCTGACACCATTTGTAACATTGTTACCATTGTAACAGCTATATTTGGTAACGCAGTATTTTAGAAATTATTCATGAGTTATTTTGTAATATATTTTGCTAGGTTAGGTTAGTAGTTTATTATTCCCGAGGAGTTGACGTTAGGCAGGCGAGTTTAATCAATTATATATGATTGTTAAACTCCGCCACGGCCACGCTATGTCGACCCCACATACGCGGAAAAAGGGCAGAAAGATGATAATGATGAGGTTAGGGTAGTATTTAAGCAATTAATATCATTTCGCTTAAGTAAGACTGCAGGGCGGGTAAAACCACGGGGCATAGCTAGTTTATCATAAAACTAATAATTATTTTATACCAATATAAGCTCAGTCAGTAAGTAAATGATCAGTCTTACAACACTTACTAGTCATGCATTCTACTTTATGTACCGCAGCGTTACTTAAAGTGTACAGTCGGAGTGAAACAAGGTTCGTCAGCTCAAAGTCGACATTAGCTTGCACCACTGCACACTGACACTGGCAATTAAGTAGAAGAAGAAGTTAAAGTAGTAGTATGTTAACTATTTTGTACCTTGTTGTTTGTGCTTAGTGCTTTAGTTTCTAAAGGTGCAAAGTGCCAAGTCATAGGACTTGATAAAGGGATGAATTTGAAACCTACTAAAGTTTTCATACCACGATATACTAATTTTCGGTAGTTTTTCCTGTTACCGGTCTTCTTTACAAAAAATCATTGGTACACGCCGTTACCGATTCAATTCAACATCGGTTAATTATTGGACGTTTGTGCAGCTATTCGTTGAAAATATAAACAAGTCCTATCGTGGTCCAGACATACTTTGCTAGCTGATTCAGTATTTCATTGATTTCGTATCACAAACAAAACATCTAAAGTTTATTCTTAACTATCTTACAGGTATTGTTTCATATCGTATACCAAATTTCGCCTAATGAAATAACCTTCCAGGTGGAGCGGAGAAAGCAACGTATTAATATTCATGGCGCGCGCTGTCCCTGCTCTTGTAAATGTTTTATTCGTTAACGAGTCTACAAGTTTAAGGTAATCATGTCACGTCGTGTGTTAGCCGAAGCCTTCACAATTAATACTTCACGTTATCAATTTCGAGAGACTTGCCATCGTACCATGTTAATTTTTTGTGGTAGGAAGCGAAAAAGAAACGCGCAAGGAACTTTAAGAATTCATTTAAGACTTCTTTCTGCAACACATATAAGAGCTAAGAATGCCATTTCTCTTGCTTGTATGTAATCACGACAAGATATATAGGGATGAGAAAAGAAGGAGCAAGGTCTGGAAAGAAGTATAACTACTTTTATTCTGCGTGGTATTTAACTTTCAACTGAATTACTCAAGAAAAAGAAGTTATTGTTTTCTGAAATACAGCGGAAGATTTTAATTATTATTCGAACAAAATATAAATAAAGTATACGTCCTACTACTCTCATTAATGAGAACACGTCCCTATTATCTCAAAATGCCTTTCATTTGTGTTTAATTTGCGTATTATTCCGCCTCAGACTTAACGGGTACAAGGATTATCTGCAGCAGACGTCCCGGTATCGTCAGCGGCTGTAGGCTTAAATTTTCATTATGTTTATTGGATAATTCGCTTCAAAAGCGGCGTGAGGCGCGGAGATAGAGAGGATTGTCAATGCAACGCTGAGCATTCGGTCGACGCGTCCGCTTTTTAGATATCTGTTTACAGTCGTAACAGACACGGCTTGCGAATGACAAAATTGGCAATTTTTAAGAAATTTTGTGAATAAAATTTACGAATTTCACAGGGATACGATTTAGACAGAAAAGCAGCGTTCATGCGACATCAGCGTATTGCACCGATATGTGACTATTGTTCAACTGTGTTGTAGACCCGTCCGATCAACATTCTAACTAATATTATAATTGCGAATGTAAGTGTGTTTGTTACGCTTTGACTCCTTAACGACTCGATCGACCATCATGAAATTTCGCACACACATTGTCAGGGGTACAGGAAATAGCATAGGGTACCTTCTCTCCCGAAAATAAAAGTGTTCCAGAGGTACATAACCACAACACAATATTGCTAGCTACGAATGTATGATGTATGAAATATTTGATGTTACGAGATACATGTTACGAGTATCTAACATTCGAGAGATTTTACAAAAATAATACATTAAATACCAAAGCGGAAAATAAGAAACGAATGCGTGCAAAGCCGGGGGGCAACATTTAGCATAAGATATACGACATGTAATGATGAATAAAAACAGTGTTTTACTTTTCTTATTTAGTTTACCGCAACCGTAAACTATTGTTTACTGAAAGATAGCACAAAACGGATGTACTTCAATAAATTAATGTCAACAGGCAAGATTTAAATAGCGAAGCACGAATGATAAATGAAAGCAGTCACGGGGTCGCAGATGGTCCGGAGATTTTAGTAAATGAAGCTTTAATTTAAATGTTCGGAGTGACAATATTTCTATGCAACTGAAGATGGTATTGTGCAATGTTCGTATTAAGTTTTGAACGAATTATCATGCTACATGCGAGAGCATTACGACTAACTTTATACCTATAACATATATATTTATATATTTTATTACTGTATACTTTTATCTCAAAGAAGAGGAATAATTAAGGGTAAGAACTACCGACCAAACTGTCTCTCCTATTGTGAACTATGTCACAAGGTTCAGCTTAGTTGGAAAAATATTAATAAGTTGTTTTGAAAATCTACTAATATTTTTTTATAAAAAAGTTTTTTTTTATCGATAAAACCAAAATGTAAGGCATTGGCTATATTATACTTTGGGTGACATGGCATACCTTCTGCGATTTTACCGCTTTTATGTCTATAATAATAACACTAGTAATTTATAGAATGGAGGTGGACTTTGTCTGTAAAAAGAAAAAACCTTTTAATCACCTTAGTGAATATTTTTAACTCTTTTGCCCTTGGAAAGCTACGAAAAGTTAGAATTATCAATGATAACTTGCAATACTTCGACACCACAGCGGACACGAACTGCTAGTTGTCTAAAATGTGACATACACTATCGGGAACACATTTCAACAAGGAATTTTATTATGTAATAGTAATCTGCCCCGGCTTTGTTAGATCAATAATTCTATTAATCCGCTCGCTACCAAAGTTAACAGAATCACCCGCTAATCATCGAAATCGGTCCACTCGCTTCTATAAAGAACATACATACATACATCTCTTTTTACATACATAAGAATGTTTAAGAATTTTATCCTTATCGATTATAATTACTAAATAAATAAATAGACAATTATTTATATTACATACTTATATATGATAGAAATAAATACCTAAAAATGCATCACAATACATCTTAATTTTTGTGTAATAAAAGAAAATCTTTTTTTATAATATTAGAATGAAGGGTATTGTTAATTAAAGTCCGGTGACAGAGTAATACCGCATCCGGGTTTTCTTTGGGTTTGCCGCCGTCTCTGTCGGAATGCGACGCGACTGGCCATCTGTCACCGCGAAACCGGGACACAGTAAATTACGCGCCTTCATCATCCCACGGGACAGTGATCCGCCGGGAAGCCTTCGTGACCCGAGCTATGTAAGGCTGTAGAGGCTTTTATTTACCTCTTTGTATAATATTTCCACGCCCAAGTCGTTCATTTATATAAATACGTTTTGTATAAATAGTAAAGTCTCAATATTTAGTCTAACAACATATCAGTAGTTTAGGTTCACAATACATCATCTTTATGTACACATGTCTTCATTTTAGACTTAGACAAGAGTACGTTTTAGAACAAAAAAATGAAAATAACCATTAAAATATCTGTTGTTTTCTGAATTATTCAATTAATTTTAATCACATTTGGTAAGCTTCCATGCGCTAAGTCATTACTATGTCACATATTAACAAAACATAAAAAAAACAAATTAACAAACTCGAAGCGGGTATGAAGAACACATATCACAAATCCCGCTGCAATCATATCTGCATCGGGCTTCTCAGGTGTAATCTCGCTTGCAGAGTTTCCGGTTTATTTTCTCTTCCAATTTCGTTAGAGTGGTTGGGAGTGAGTTGTCTCATACCGGTGTGCAGTTTATACACTACTTATATACGTACATTGTGGATAATACTACTAGTGCACGTGCACTCAATCTCTCAGTGTACAAACATCAAAAAATAGTTCTTGACGATGGGACCAACATTAAATACATCTTTTAAAATAAAAAAGTCATTGCCATTTAGTAGATACATAATAAAATCTTGTTGTGGGTGGGCAAAATGGGCAAAATATGATGTGGGCTTGCTTATAGTAAATTAATTTGAGTTCTTTTGTACAATAGAAGGCGCAAATAAGCGGTCCAATCGTTTTCAATCGACCTTCACCCATAGGTATCCCTATATTTAATGGACAGAGGTGAACAAAATGATATTCCTTTTTATTCCCTCCCTTTCAAATGCTTTTCCCCTATTATTATAAATGAGTAAGAAGGGAAAGAGGAGTACAAATGACGCAGAATACTTCTTCAATTCTGTCTCCTGTGAGGTCGTGGTATTTCGCCGGTCAAGCCGTCCCATTAGTTCGACATATTTCATTGCTAAAATTTTCGTTATGTTCATCAATTCTTTAACTGCATGTCCTTGTGCGCTTGATAATTAAATAACAATTGAATTATACATGTTCATTATAGTCTAGAATCAGTTTTACCTTATTTTAAATGGAAAATTAGAGAGTGTCATCGCACTGTCTATGTTCATAAAAGCAAAAATTTATAAAATAATATTTTTATATTGAAAGAATCATTATTACCAGTAAGGCTGGTCTATATGGCTATCTATAAAATAAATAACTATTGTCTTAAAATATATATAAAGGTCAACCAAAACATAAATTCCAAGAAAACTATATGTCAGTTTAATAATACTTAATATTTTACCTTACTTGTTATTCTAAAGACGCATCCACGTTGGTACAAAGTACGTCTCATCATTCCGTCCCACAAGCATCGTTACTCCACTTCCTCGTGCCATATCTCTGCAACTTTACGAATAGGCAATTGTCTTCGGTTCAGTGCCCCCGCGAGCCCACTGTCCCTACTATCCCTATTGTACTCACGACTTTTAAATGTACTTTGTTTTCTTAATTTTACGACTTTCGTTTTTGTCTCTTTCTTTTTTTTACAGATGAGTCGTCGAACAATAGATTAAGAACTTGTTCAACTAATTACTCAAGCAGTTGAATAAGCTTTTCGAGATTCGTATTTTTGGACACCCTTTTGTGAGCTGTAAGAATGGATTGGTGATTGTTATTTTGTGTGATAATTTATATAAAAGGACGTTAACTTCCTTAATTCAATTAATCTATTGTAATTTATGGAGATATTTTATTAATGAGTTACATTATATAATTTGAAACTTAATAAATAATTTGTAATAAATTGTTTGCCAAAAAAAAACTAACAAGATTCTATGTTATAATATTTTAAAAGGTTATATATAATTTAATGGAAATATTATACAAAAATATTTTATCGTACGTTAGGTTTATATATTCTTAGATTGGTATTCAAACCATCTCACAGATTACGTTTTTAAATACATATTAGAACTAATGAACAAATGTTTAACAAAAACGAAGTGAGCGTTTCCTTATCATAGCTTACCAGCGCTCAGTGCAATGTTTCTGTAATTCAAAGATTTTTTTATTTCACAAATGAAATAGATAAGTCATCGCCTATTGATGTGTGTACACGACTTAACGGTTGGAAATTCATTTTAGTGTAAGAGGGAACAAAGAAAACAACAAAATACACAAGCAGGCATATAAGGAAAATATCAGAAGAGAAAACAAAACAGATGGGAAGGCGCGACGATAGCTCAAAAATAATTAACATAAATTAGAATACCAGAAAAATAATGAAAAAAGTCAAAACAATTTTTGTTGCAATTTATAATAAGAATTTTGCTGACTCGTACTGCTGTTCCATGCTGTTCACGCGAACCTCTAACAATTTCCCTGGCCAAATATCGTCTAACGGGGCTAAAGAAGTGTTCACTTCAAAAGAGATCAGAATGATCAGAAAATAAACAATATTTGTCTACTGAAGCTATTAAAGATATTATTTGTACTTTTCTTAGAAGCTTAATTGTAAAATAGCAAATCCCCTTCTTATTTTGGTAAACTTTTTTGAACATTTCATAGCATTTAACAAGAATGTGTACATACATTATCCCTTAATGCTTATTTGTAAAGCCTAATATATACCAAGTTAAGAATTAAACGAAGGTACATTGATTAGAACCCTTGCAAATATCTTCTAGTCACCAAAACAAATAAATACACGGCGTCACTCGTAACGTGTTACATAAGGATGTAAATTCAGCTGAAACATTTAGACCGCGTGGCAACCCTCCGGGCCAGCCGGGTCCCCCTTCGGCGATGTGTTTGGAATGCGTTAAATACGGGACTCGTATCCGTTTGTTTGTCTGCTAAATTTGATAGCGCGACTCGTCTGTTTTCTTTTTAAAACGACGCTGTTTAAAACTCTATTAATTTCAAATACAAGAAATGTCTTAATAAAAATATAATAAAAATTTAGGTACGTACCTAATTTACTTAGGATCTGTAAATGTCCGTTGATTGTGAATACTTCTTCCATAAATCATAACATATATCATATATAACAAGATATTCAATCTCTTAATATGATTGAACATCGTTGGCCTTCCCTGAAATTAAGTTCAATATCTATGGTCTGAAAATATTACAATGATAAATGTATTCAGACGATTTAAATAACCGCTTTAGACCACACCATTAGGATAACATGATTGTGACACAGCTAGGTTCCATCTCTTGAATTTTCTTTTAAAACAACGGGCGTTCCTTTTAGACCTGACGTATTCTGACAGTTATAAATGAAGAGCACTTTAGCTTAGACAATGTTGAAGAGTAATATCTAAAAGTGGGGTTATTATGTGCAGATTTTACAATCAAATATAAAAAAGGAACATTACAACCTACTGCCGCTTCCAATTAAGCTATTAGTTTCGGATTGATTTCTAAAAACTGACGTAATTGATAGAAGTTGTATAGTAAATGATTAAGACATTTTTACTGTAATTTTACTATTTCTTATATAAATAAATAAAACAAAATGTAACTCAATTTAGAGTAAACGTAGGCACCTTTAAACCCAATCCAATTTATTTGGACAGCAGTGGCGTAATCACAATGATGTTGACAAATAGACTAGCCGCGTCGCTCCGCCCTTTCGATGTTCATTCGATCTTTTCCTGACGACATCGAACGACACAATAACTCAGTTGGTATTTCACCAGGACGATACGCAATCAATAATTTAGCTCCTGCCTACGTAGAAAGTTTTAGACCAGTAGAGTCACGGATATTTTACACTTGAAATAACGTTTAATACCGAGTTAAATATTACATTGTACAAGTAACTACTGATCAACCAGCAATCGATATAATTAATTTAGTTCCTTTCGTTTGCACAAGTATCAGAATCATAATCATCAGCCTATATCAGTCCACTGCTTGACATAGCCTTCCACAGCAGATTTTCACATCCAGCGGCTTCCTTCCGTCCTCACAAGGTCATCAATCAATCAAGAAGGAAGGTCTCACACTTTTGATCCCCGCGGCCTGCATTCCAAGATTTTTTCCCTATCTGACGTTGCTAGACCGACAGATGTTACCGGCCTGTTGCCAATTTAAACTACTGACTTTATGTCTTCCACTTTAGTTGTCCGTCGATTTCCATCATTCAGAAATCCCTCAGAGAAACACCGAGTATAGCTCTCCATCGACTGCGACTTTTAAACTGCGAGTCCCAAGTCTCTGCGCCGTAGGTCGTTGCGATATTTAATCAACTTAATTAAATAATTAATTCAATTTGGTCATTTGTCTGAAATATCTAATGTGTTTTTTATTTACTTAAACTTTCTTTTATTAAATCTTTTTTTCCTTCAAATTACATACAGGAAGTTAAAAAAAGTAAACTAAAATCATGTTAACAGAATTGTAACGTAAACATTCAATACATTATTCCGTATGCGCGCCCAACAGGGTTTTTCCATTAGAGCTCGCGATACAACGGTAAGTTTTTCTCAAACCATTCTGATTTTCAACAATCTCATCAAATCGCGGCGTTGAAAGGTACCGAAGGGAACTGATTGAATTGAATCCCCGCTACCTGCCGTTACATTTCTTCCCCAGTTTTCTCAAATCGAACTTTTACCCCCAGTTAAAAGTGTTTAATCAGATTCAACTTACGTTACAGATGAAATGCTGCAACAACTTTACAATTTCAAGTGCTTATTCTTAAAAATTGTATTTGTGATGTACAGACAATATACGAGAAAGCATTTACTATTATACTCAAATTAGATCGCAAAAAAACAGAATGTTTGTTCAATTCGCACTAACATTTGTCTAGTGTGTACTATTTCTATTTAGTTCTTAAAGACAGCTTAGTTTTAAAACTCATAGTGTTTTTATGAAAATAAATTAAATACTAAATCATCGAAGTACAAACAAGCAAATTTAAATCCTAATTTAAGCACTCTGTGAGCTATGTAATTACATTTCAAAATTCTCGACATGCGTCAAATTCGAAACGAACATACGCGTAACATAAACCGAGTCCAATTCATACGATACAGAGGGTCTTGTGTAAAATCTATGTATTCAAATCAAAAAATCTATGTATATCTCATGTTCTTTTCTTTGGTTTGTCTCCGCGCCGAATAGCAAAATTACTAATAAAAATTCACAAAAAATATACACAGAAGCGTTTTTTCTTACATTTTTCGTATTATCTCTGATGCGGATTACGACATTATCTCTTGTGAAATGCACAACGAAAAATGTCTAGTATCTCAAGGTTCTTCAATGAAGCAAATCAACGTGTAACCCATACAACTAATAAGGTGGAATGAAGTTTGTCGGGTCAGCTAGTTTAATATATTTTTTTTTATGTCCTAGTCGATAGTTTTCCTAACCCGCACACATCGCGGCTTACATCTCATAAGGAATGCATGGCCTTCTCCTTTATTTATTTACATGGGGTTAGCCCGATAAATCCGAGCCTGCCTATCGCAAAGGGGACTTTTATTGGACTTTATATTTAGTACACACGCAACGGATCAATAAAGATGGACATGAACTCGTGTCATGTATGTACTTTGATAAGTTTAATATCTTTTATTGTTCATAGCTAAAACAATAAAATCGTATATATGTTACTTATTACAATAAAATTAGCTAAATAGCTGGCAAACGTCCGATCAAATATCATTTGAATTGCTTGAAGCAAGATAATTATTTATTTTCTATTAAAAATGAAATCGATTTTACATGACATTTCACTTGAAAACCGGAAACCGGACGAATGAGTATCAAACGAGTCCAGTAGCAGTTATTTGGAAATAGGCTAAAGGGTAAGGAAAAGGCAAATAAGACGGAATAAGCTCGGTGAATATATGACTCAAAAATATTAGACCTTGAGCTATTTGTTTTCACACACTTGTGTGTTCATATATACAATACATTCAATTTCTTCAGATATTCCTTCAATAGAAAACATTCAAACAAATCGTCATCGACATTATCATCAGCTGCCATCGCATGTTGTTTCGCTTTGCCGTCATTCCCAGTCCCAAAACATGTCATTAATCGACCAAACAGTTTAGTGAGTCCACAAAGTGAGAAAATAGCCCATACAGCTTCTCATACCTAACCCATAGCATCTATAGTAGCTAACTTGACGGAAGAGTTCAGCCTTCTGTCTCCTCAACATATAAGATCTAATTGCGTAAGACTTACCATAGAAAACAATACAAGAAAATAAAAGTTTGTAAAACGTACGATTCCCATTAGCGTAGCGGTTAAACTAAATAGCATTCCCACATGCCCTAAATAGATGTGAAATGCAATTTAACAATCGTTCCATTCCGGGCGTGTAATTAACGAGTAGACGCAGGAGACGCGGGCAATTTGTCATGGAAAGCCGCTAGCGACGGTCGCTGTGGAAGCAAAACTAAAACATGCATACATTTTGTTATAGCACTTCGCTTAATAACGCAGCCAGCTTAGCTTTTTAGTATTGTTTTCTAACAGCTAACAATACGTTCCAAATTGGTACCTCGAAAACCAGTATTTATATAATTAAAACTTTTAATTGGCCGTTATGTAACAAAATGTTCCATTCCAGTATTGAGGTTGGGGTGCATCAAGTTGCCTCTTGACTTGATGTTAAGTTCGTAGTGAATTCTCCTTTTTCTAGTGCAAAAATCAAGTATCATTATTGCGGCGAGTTCGTAACTAAAAGTTAATTTAATTATATACCAATATTTTTAATTATTTTTTCAAACCTACAAACGTTTTTTATTTTAATATGTGATAATACAAAATATTAATTAAATAAGACATCCCTGAAGAAGTTATAAAGATATGTAGCATATTAGGTCACCAATCTAGTCTTCTTAGAACCTTAACTTCGTCCAGGATGCCCTAACTACCAATAACTACTTACTCACTTTTGAGACTTATCTTATTTTACCACTCTTCCTTCATTCTGTCTTTCAATACGCCCGAAATACCGAAACATGTCTCAATTATGGTGACGACGTCTAGTTCTAATTACAGCGCCATTTAAATTATTTATAATTATTGTTATATTAATAGGACAAAGGAATGAATTGTAAAATGTATAAATACAAGCATAATATCAAGACAACGTAGTAGCAAATTCACTAAACGTCTGCAGTCATAATAATCGAATCCATTTGTTCGAATTTCCGTTGTTGGGCGAGGTCGGTGCGAGAGCGGGCGGTGTATTACACCGGACACTGTCCGATTGTTGCGGTCCCGCAGTAATGGACTTAATTCTGATGCGGCTTTCGGCTTTTAGCCGTTGTTTACCTGCGTACGCCGGCTCCGTTCCGCACTGTAGTCCGACATAAATCAATGTTTGCGCTTTATAATACCATAAAAGCATTTTTGAGTCATAAAAGATATGCGATAGCTATTATTTCATGTGCAGCATGCAATCTGAAAATCATTGATTGACTTTTTCAATGGCACGTGCGAAGAAAATATCAGTATTCGCATGATAGTGATACGTCCATTCTGGTAATATGGATCTAGGGAGTACATTGAATAACAAAATCATATCAGTACTGCTACTCGTATATTATAGCACTATATGAAACGTGGCAGTCTTCTTAGATTGGTTGTATTATAATTTTTAAAAGAAAACGATTTTCTAATACTAGTAGGATCAATTGTTGAATTGTTACCATTCTTCAAATCTCTTCTTTTAGGTTATGCCTTAACATAACGTTCATAATTACGACTGTTTATTTTTCATTACTATCTATTAATTTCCACCCACATTTGACCTCTTTGGCACCTTTAAAGCAGATCTTCAATTTCTCTCGTACTGTGATCATTAATCCTCTTTCATGTAAACAATAACAAAACTTAATAAGATAAGCAAATCTCTATGATGAACATTTTCGCGGTAATGTTTTATTAGAATATAACTTCCATAATCTCCTTTAACTTTGTTGTTAATTTTTTAAGTAAAACGTAGTTGAGAACTAACTGGTGGCGGTTACGGTCAAAGATGAAGGTGACACTATCGGAAAAGATAAGGTGCAGGCTAATCCACAAGAACAAAGGACACGCAGTCCTTTGCCCGAGACATTATCACGGTCTCAGCTCGGGGGATTATCATGAAAGTACCAGTAATTTTACATATTGCTTCTGTATTTTGACAAAAAATCTAAACTTAGGAATAGCTCTGCACAATATTGCCCGGGGTACATATAGTAGGTATAATTACAAGTGGTTCACATTTGTTTTGTCTTCTACTGATGTATTTACCTAATTAGTTTTTACGTTCTCGTCAATTTCTTTTGGTTTTTTCCTGTTGACTTCCGTATCAGTTTCTTTTTTATCTTCGACTTCCTATTTAAATGGAACCATGGCACCTTACCACCACATCAATAAAATAAATTAATATCTGAAGTATACCGTATATGATTGGCAACAAAGGAACTATTAAGTCTTCGTAACATTATTTAGTTGGAAGGCAAGTGAAGGTAAATATTAGCATTAGAAGCGTATTCTTTGTCTCCTCTCTCTAAGCTTGTGTTTTTTTTTAATTCAGTCCTTCGAAACTTTTTGTTAAAATGGTTTATAATAATTTATGGTTATAGATAGGTCGTTCTTATCAAACCACACCTGGTAAAATTCTTGCAATTTTTGCAGTATTTTTTTTTATTTACATTTTACATTCGTAGATGAGGTAAACAAAGTTTACCTAGATGTAGATATACGAATGCGCGAGGGCCCATTTCCTAAGATTATAAATTTTGTAAAAGGCGAGATAGCTTGAATGAAATCTCTCATAGTTGTAGAATACACCCCGTTTTCAAATCCTACTCGTATCCCATCGCCCGTTGTCGGCTTCTGCGACTGAAATGTTATTATCTCCACTCAAAGGGCTTCACTTTCGTCTCACTGATCTTAACGAATGTTTCTCTTTTTCATTTAGATTCATTTTAATAAGGAAACCCATTATTTTTATAAACGAGCAAAGAAAACATTTCTTCAGTCTTATTTAATCTTATCTTCAGTTATAAAAAATGTTTAGTAGAAAATGCTTAACTTTTCTCTTTACGTTATCGTCATCGCAGAATCCATGTCGAAAGAAGGTTGTCATGTCCTAAGATAAACCGGTGACATGGTGAAAGTTCCAGGAGACTGAATTAGGTCATAATTGTACCAATGGTGTCAGGAGACTGAATTAGTTTAAGGAAGTACCAGTGGTTCCAGGAGACTGAACTTGGTTAGAAAGGTACCAATAGTTCCTCGAGACTTCCGACCTAATAGAAAGGTCCGATGGTGGTTATCAATCGACTGATAATGATAAAATGACTTAAAAATCATAATTTAATTACTTTTCTATGGTTGCTTTTATAATTATACCAAAAGTATCATAAAAAAGCATGTAAATATTAATGAGAAAAATAAATTTACAAATCAATATCAGATTTAGTCAACAACCAGACCAATTCAAACAACTTAATAATTTAAGTTTACTTCTTAATAACATTATTGCAGACTCTAATAGAGTGAATAATTTAAGATTTCACGGCGAAATTAGGAGCTTATTTTTGAACATCTGAAAGGGAATACATTTAAAAGCAGGCCGGGCTAACTTGATGTACAAATTTACCTTGAACTTTACATTACGCGAACAGCAAAACTTTGATCCTCGTTGCCAGCGCCGCACAAATTATTAAATACAATTTTATATTCAGATTCTCCTCATACGTGATTATTAAAGATTGTGCCAAAATCTGCATATTTTTTGATTAAACATATTATAGACACAATGATACTTTGCATTAACGCTCATGTGAAATATCATTATTACACACTAAATAAATGTAATGTTTTGGACTGTGACACTACTTTCACATTTCTTATGTGAAACTTCTCTTGACGCGCCTTGGAAGTAGACTCGAGCAGTATGCCGTGACGGCAATAATCGTGACGCTCTATTGACGTGACGCCCTTGTACTTCACCGACTCACTTTTTGTGTGCGTGAGTGTGTCCGTAATAATTTCTATTTATAAGTAGGTCTATTCTGTATTTATTATAATAAAAGTAATAATTATATAATATATAATAATTCACTTGTTTTTATCTATTAGAAATTCGAATATTCATTGTATTGTTCACATCTAGAGTAGACTACATATACTACTTTTTGTATTGTAAATGCATACTTAAATAGATAATTATACTATTATATTTTATAATAAATATAATACCCAGACTCATGACAAACAAACATGTTCATGCACAAAAATGTCTGTCCTGGGTTACTTACTAATCACAGTCAATTGTATAATATTGTCTCTACTGTTACTCTTCCAAATTGTTGCCTTGTACCATGCAAGTATACTTGTTTCAATTCTAACCATATCATCCCTTTCCAAGTTAAATTTTACTTGTTAAGCCAGTTTCTTAATAAACGAGCATCTTAGTCGAAGAACGTCTCCGTTATATTAATTTTACTACATGAAAAATACCTCATGTGTTGGTAATACAGTATCTGTGTGTGAATTAAAAAAAATCTGTTATGATATTTCTATCAAGAACAGTTTATTCTTGTAATGTAAACAATCATTGTCCGTTTCATAATACTGTTGATTAAATTATACTGTCATATTTCGTTGTTTGAAAGGCTTAATTTAATAACCAAAAGTCGATCGTCTATGATGAGATCTGTCATACGATTGATATTAAATATCGCTGTTCATTTCGAATCTTATCGATAATGTAAGATATACTAAAATAATTTTACAATTTAGAAATTAATATTTGTTGTTTAAGCCAGGTTCGAATTTACTTACATTCAGATCTTTTGACCTGAAGCTGATAGATTAAAGTAGCTTTTTATGAGGCATTGCATACATCGAAGTAATAATTATACATAGCTTTAGCTTATTTATTTCATGGTAAATAAAAAAAAAGATATACACGTTCATGAACGCTGTTAATATTTTGTGAAACATATGAAGAAGTTACAGAGCTACGGAGTATAGTTTACGTTCCTTTAAATATTCAAAGTATATATATTTTTAAATGCCTTTCATGTCATGCAAATTGCAAAAAGCTGATCGCTTAAATAATACATTATAGCTACTCTGGTAAATTATTAATGTAATTGTAATGGAGTTTGTTTCCTCTTTGTTCCTTTGGTCTATCTGTATACTTTATTATCGCAAGTAGAATGCTATAACTATTGGTCCGCACTAGTTTTTTTCTAAAGAAGGAAATAATTAATTTATCCGAAAGGTTATGGCAACTTTTAGCACTTATACTTTCGATTGATCAACACTTAGTAATAGACGACATCCCTCCGTCAACATCCAGTCCATTATGATATTGAATGGCACGCCTAAAAGTTTTCGTATTTCAGAAAATACTTTCCGCTATAAATAATAACATTGCTTCGTTGCTAGCTTCCACGTTAGTAAGTTATTAAACATTTTTCTTTTATGTGAAATTATATTTGTACGCGCGATACATTTTATAAGTAGGTTAACGTAGTTTCATATTTCGGTACAGGTTCAGGTTCATCATTTGTCCAGAAAATTGTTCCCAAAGGTAAATCCGAATATATAACACTTTTAAAAGAAATTTCTTGTATTTCTTTAACTGCCATCTCCTACTAGTGGTCGGCTATCATATGGACTATTCGGGCTGTGGCCTCAGCTATATAGAACATGCATGCGGTGCTCAGCTTATACTGTAAGCATGAGCTTAGTCTTCCTCCTTCCTTAGGCAGAGTTTTTATTAAAAACTGACTACACGCCCTGGCTTTGCACGGGTTGTTTTTCCAAATAAACGGTCATCCCCTACTTAAGGTAATCGCGCCAACCTTAAAACGATTGACAGTCATAAGCTTCAAGGTGACATTAGAAACGTTGATCGCTAAGTTTTTTTACAGTTTCAAATTTTTCGCGGAACTTTCATTTTTATATTTATAGATTAGTCACGATCAAGGCAATACAATGAAGGTGTAACAATTTATAATGTTGTTAAAATTTTATGTAGTAAATATTATAATTAGCAGAACTATTAAGAATATTATACACGGGTAAACTTTATCTATAGAAACAGGCCGTCAAAACAAGGAATATATTTTCTTAAAGTTCATCCATCATTTTCTTCGACGTAATATTTCTCGTTATTACATCCAATATTGCAGACTCCTTTAACGGTAGAATAAAGTGAAGAATATCTCTTAATTGCTTGGTCATATAAATGAATAAAATGAATATGCAGTCACGCCCGTAACCCAGTGGGGTAGGCAGAGATAATGGATTTCCATTTTGCGCGATCCTGGCATACCTCTCTCGCTTCTTCAACATCCATACATCTACGCATACATGCTCGTCGGTTACGGGTACTCCTTATATCTGGTCGATATAAGTTCTCCTTGGACGTCCCCTGCCACCGCTGCCACTCACTTTTTCCAACATAAATATGTGTATCTCGTCTCTTTGCATTTTTACAGCATGTATGATAGGAAGTGAGAACACATTGGAATGATCTCCGCCGCTGAGATTTGTCACCGCTCAACTCGAAAACTACCTTGGTTGCCAATCCATTACGATGCGTTTTTCAAATTAAAATGCCTGCCTCGCACTCGTATTTCCAAGCCAATACGACTTAGGCTCCGTCAAGGAGCGAGCCTACTCCCGCCTGAAACGGCAACGTATCAGCAGTTCCTTTGGTATTGTGAATGTCCATGGGTGTCGGTGATCACTAATATTAGGCGACCCGCTGCTCGTTTGCCCTTTAAGGTATAAAAAAATGTCATAGATCACTCAACACACTTTTTACCTACACAGCAATTCAAACCATCAATGAGTAATAGCAGTTATTTCAGCTCAGAATTAAACCAAGGCCAGTTTTTTTTTACTTTACGAATGAAATTATTTAATCTCGTCAAGTGGTCGTTCTACAGATACGCAAATGAAGAGAGCGTGCTTGAAAATTTTGCTGACGTTTATTACTTTTTCACTAACCGTCACGGAATATTTTGAAGTAGCTACTAGAAATGTCATCGCGCAGCATAGGTATGTGCGCAACTTTGATATTTTTCGATATTTAAAATTGCAACTGGTTTGAAAATGTAGAGTGATAGTAACGATAGTAGATTTTTTTTATTTTATGTAGCGATCAAGAAGTGCTAGAATCTCTTTTCTTAAAATGTTAGCTAATGGAGAATTGAAAAATCCTAACTTCCTTCTTCCTTTTTCTCGAAGTTTAAAAAATCAGATGTAAAGACAAACTGTTCTCTACTAGATTATAATAGTACGTGTTAGTATCTCAATGACAGTAACGAGCCCACATTTGCAGTTCAGGACATTTGCGGCTAAGTGCAGTGTAAGGCGATCCCGGGTCATTTGGTATGCTAATGCAATGCGAAGGAACTTGCGAATACACTACGATTACATGATAGTAATATGCTGATTAGTATTAATTTTCGTGTAATAACCCAACATTATCTATACTAATATTATAAAAAGAAAAAATTGAATGTTTTTTAGTTTCGGAAACTCAAAAACTACTGAACCAATTTTTAAAATTGTTTCACCTAGAAAAAACTCTTCTGTCAGCGAGAACCCTATATTTTTTGGTCTATCTGTCTATCTTTGGTTGCTAGATTTAATTCAAATGTAATCTATATTATATGTCAATAAATCCCTATTTTCCTTGGTCTGGACCGATTTTGGTACTTCTTGCTTGACGTGATCCAGCTGACAATACTGTTCACCGGTTCTAATATTAACAAATTTTATATATACGTATTACTGTGGAGTGGCTATAAAACAGATAGTTTCCAAAAATGAAACTAATCAAACGTAAAGAAAATCGTTTTTTTATAAGCCTCATGTTTTTCTTTGTTGAGGCTCAATGAGACAATTGAGAGAAGATTCATACATATAACAAAAATAATTAATTAAACTTTTAATAACAACGGAATATACAGTAATAAACATTGCTAAATATTCTCTTTGCGCACCAAATTAGCCTTAGGCATGATATGTGGAAAAATAAGCGGATTTTTAGATTAATTAAGCTTATCCTTGTTTAGACGTCGGATGTTATTTGTGCCGGTCCCAGGAGAACAAACTTTGCCTACATTCATTTTGCCACTCAAAAAGGGAATGCTATTTCATTTCTGTAATCATGGAATCAAAGAACTAGCTGAAGATAATAACAGAAAAAATAATATTTGGAACTCGTGGAAAACTTTCATACGTTATGTTGTATTTGTATTAAGACCACTCGTCTGGTTTGCCATGAACGATTCATCTCGTCAAATCACCGATGTCCACGACACACTCGCAAAAGAAGAACAGTTACGGTCTTTAACTGCGAAGCCAGTTTTTACAGATAAAGCAATACCCTTTCCTTGTACAGAGATTCTCTGATTCTAAGTTGTATACATGTATTATAATTAGTAAATCTTTTATTAATCTAATATTAAAAAGCCCTTATTTAAGTTAAACTTAAGTTACACCTTTGATCTCTTTCTTCATCTCCATCATGTAGAAGGTGATGCAAAATACAGTGACACCTTGGTAATCAATACACTATTCAACTACCGTCAATTTATTAGCTCCCTAACTATGGTATAGTCATCTTTTACAAAAATATGCACATATTTGTCAATTGAAACATGTATGGAATTGAACAAATAAACTGAAAACATTAAACGAACCGCATGTCTATGATTTATTGGGCAAATGCAAATAAATAAATTCATTATTTATGCAAACATCTTATATTAGACTATTATTTTAAATTGTTTTATTTACCATTAAATAAACGTCCAAGTTTGTACTATATACCTTCTAAAAGTTAGCTTCAAACATACATATAATATATGTATGTTTGAAGCTAACATTTATATATGTTTTTAATAATAGCTGTTTTTATAGTGTTGCAATTGACTAAGGCCAAGCTTACACATTATGAAAATACCCTTAACTATTTCAGGCAAGTTTTATTATGAACAAACGAGGGATAATTTAATTACGACGGGCTAACACGCCGTGAATTTCGGCAACGTAACGTGAAAAGGTACCTCACCTTTGTATCAGAATTAAAGCTCACTGAAACAATGAACGTTACTCCCTGGCGATCGGTACATACATATTAAATGTAATTTTTATTTATGAAGCTTGTTAGTTTAGAGTTGTACGTAATATTGTAAATATAATTGAATTATATCGATACATTATTAATCATACTTACATACGTAATTTACCAGCGGTAGAGCCCGCAACAATATGTGCTTGTGCTAATTGAGCCGACCCGTTCGTGCTGTAATATTTTAAGAAATTTACTTAAATTATTGTTATGTTTTATAAAATGTTAGCAACAGCTTCCAAATATATGTCTTAAAATATGTATTAATTTTTCTTTTTATGTAAACACTAAATAGTGAAGTTTATTGCCTGCGGATGAGAGTTAACCTTATTAGTGTGAGTTCGACGAAGCGTGGAACATAAGTGGCATGATATGGGAATGTGGCCTCGGCATGAAAACTTAATGACCCTAATATAGTTGAGTGAGTATCGAAAGTGTAACTTATTAACCTTATTATTAATCCTACTAATATTATTATAACGAAAGTTTGTAGGTATGGATGTATGGATGTTTATAACTCTTCCATGCAAAAACTACTGAATGGATATTAACTTATCGTCACAATAAGATAGCTTAAGCATCAGAATAAAATATAGGCTATAATTTATAAATATATTGTGTAAATAATCCAAAATATAACGCTAACACTTCTGGTGTGCGCTGCAAAAACCGTTACAGTTACTCTTATATAATGTATAATGGACATTTTTACTTTAAATAGGCCTACAAAATAGCCCTCGACAACATTTTGTATCTATCTTTTGTGTGTAAGTCATTATCACCAAAAAAGTAAACCATCTATTAATTATAGGGCGGAACGAAGTTTGCCGGGAGAGTCATAAGTAAACTTGTACTTGATAAGTTGATTTGAACCCACTTTGCGTATCTATAGATATGGGCTTACATTTTGCAATCCAACCGAGGTAGACAGACAGTTATCACAAGCATTGCGTACTGGACATTCATTTTATAAATTGTATTATCCACGATTATAAGAAAAATCAATGGTTGATTTAAAAACCCGACTGACTGCAAGAAGAATACGAATCGAATGACACATCTTCAAAATCAATCAGTTCAGCCCAGAGGAGGTCACAATGAAACGGACATAAATACATACAAACATACATGCAACAAAAACTTACGCTCCGTATGGCTTATTTGGTTAAAAACGAAAGCCAAATATAAAAAGTTGTAATAGATCCTTAGATAATGATATAGTCAATCCCTTGACCAGCTTAAGTAAGAATTCAATACATACCATAATACACTTTTCGGCACCACCTCTCGTAGTAGGTACAATTAGTCGGGTACCCCATGACACATAGGGCTACAGTTAGTCGAGTTTTTTTTTCAATTAATCATTGCCTAAGAGCACCCATAACCGACGAGCGTATGCGTAGATGTATGAAAGTACAAAAAGCGAGAGAGATGTACCGGGATGGCGCCAAACGGAACTCCATAATCTCTGCCTATCTTCAGTAGGATTACGGGCGCATATATATGCTTGTTTTCCTTATCTTCTCCTCTTACAAGGGTATACAAGCGAATAGTTTTTTTGCTCATTTTTATAATAATTAAAAACTTCATCGAAGAACAAAGCACTCAAGTTGTCCTAGTTTTGGAGTGTTTTTGTTTTGCTACCGGAATACCTGTTGCATAACTTTCTCTCGAAACATTCACGTCTCAAGTGATTTCAACAACAAAATCTTTTTATTGATGTAAAAGAAACAATTTAAAAACGAATTAAAATAAAATAATAAAAAAAGAATAGTAAGTAAAAAAATATTGTAATTGTAGTTGCTTTTATATATAAAATATTTACAACAACTCACTCGAAGCGCTTCAAGCTTTCTACGGTATAATGATTTTTTTCAATCTACCTAAATCGCGTTATACCTTGAAAAACCGTAAACATTGAAAATTCTGACAAGAATAATAACTTAAATTACTAATAACTATTAAGAATTATTGCATTGTCAGCAAAGTTTCCGTTGCAAACAAACAAAAATACATAGCACACCAAGCTTATTATAACAGCGTATCAAAATGTAATGTAATGTCTTGGATATTATTATAATAAATAAAACAAAAAATTACCTACTGTTAATTTTAACAATTATGGTTGTGTTGAACATAAATTCCTCATGAAGATCCGGTGACGTTTAAACTTTAATTATCAACAATAATAATTGTATGAGAATGAGAAAATGTTGATTCCGTTTGTCGCGCCTCTATCCTGCGACGTTGTCGATGGCACCACCATATCGAGCAATGCACTCGCGGCGCCTGGCAGTCTGGAGAGGGAACGAAGGGAAACAACAAGTGGAGTAGAAATAATTTAAGTAAAATAAAGTTAAATACTTTGACGTGACTCTGTGTGTAAGTTCCCTGGCCAAAAACACTACTACTACTAAGCTACTGAGAGACAGCGAATTTGAATTCGAGGCATTCCCGGCACAACTCTCTCGTTTTTATCTAACTAACTAAATACGATATAAGCGTTTTAGAAATAATTTGTCTTGACTCACTTGTATACGTTCACGGTTCAAAAGTGTTAATACAATTTTTTCACTTATCGTCGATGTTATTTCATATATACGCTTTTACGTACGCACAAGAAAATCGACAAGCTATAATTATCAATTATGGCAATATGGTTTTGTTCACATGGTAACACTTCGCTGAAAAATGCCTGCAATCTAATTTATTTATAGTAGCTAACATTTATAAAACCAATTTAGTGCTTAGTTTCATTACTTAGTTTCCTCGCGATCTATATTTACAGTCTTATGTCACAATTTGCAGTACATGCTATAACATAATAACACTGTAACAATGTGATAACATTAGCATATAACGTTGGCGAAAATGGTTTCGGCTTTTCACAAGCTTAGCCGTGAACATGCGAGACTTCGCATCGCGGCTCATGCATATCGTTTTGACATTACCGTCACGTTAACAGCCAATGTCTGATGTTATAACGATGTTTTTGCTGCGATTATGAAACTAATAATCCTTTATAAGTGCGATAAAACTATTAACATAAATATAAGAAAAGTGTTACTTAGTGTATTCTTACTGATTCTTAAAAATAAATATTTTCATTCCCTATATTTATATTCATTATTTATCTTACACTTTAGTTGGGTTCATTTCACTTCAGATCACACAGATGACTCAATGAACTAGAAATATGGTAGAAATCAAGTATTGTAATAATTAAACCCGGGTTATAGTTATAATAGTTTTAATTACATTTTTTTAAGAAGCGGAGAGTCTTATATCTCAAAATAATATTAAAAAATGCACTCAAGTGCACTTTTTAATATCCTAATGGATTAGGGCGTACGCTTAGACATGACGTCTACGATTTAAAAATCAATATCGTCGTGAAGCACGAATAGCTTTGTTGTTAGTATGAAGAATTTATAGCACGGCTGTGTCTTCAAATTTCTGGTAAGGGATAGTCAAGAAAAAATATTTTATAATAAAGGTCGAGATGTTATATACTAAACAATCTCAGAAGATTTGTTGCATGTAGCCAAACAATCATTCAATTTTCTTCAAACCGATAGTTTTAAAAAATGTTTTAAATAATATTGTGCAATATAATTAATAAATATACGGATAGTAAATATACGGAGTCAGCCTATTTGATTTGAAAAGAGTCGTATACAACAGTAAAAGATATATGTATTGCAGGCAGGAAAATTTATTATTTTTTTATATATACACATACATATATATTTTTTGGTTATCGACGTGTTGTCAAAGAAGAAAGATTTGTGATATTGGGATGATGTTCGTAAAAAAAAAATATTTTAAAAAATATTTCCGTCAAAACACCGTCAATGAAATAAAACAAAAATGGAAATCCATTGTTATTGCAATATGGTGAAAATTATATATATATACGCTAACAAGCGTCACATAATTTTTTGTTTTATTAACGTCAACATTTTTTACAATTAATACGCCTTGTACTAAACAAAATCCAACAAAGTTCTATTCTCAAGAAAATGAGGGATTACTTAATTAGTAACAGTTCATAATACCCTTGAATAACTTTAGCGAAAATATGCAGCGTACCCGTAACTATATCAAAGTTCGTTGAGCAACAAGTGGGTCTAGTGATTTATCAAAATAGATTCAACGCGAGGTATTTCTGTTAGTTGATGTTCATTTGATAACGAATCGAACTCGCGCATGAGTTGGGTGCGGAACCATAAAAATTTGTCGTGTTTTAAGTATGGGTGTGAATTAAAGAATGAGAGTCGATATTAATTCATATTCGTCGAAAAACAATATTTCACAACTTCCATAGACTGAAACCCGAATATGTTAAGGTACGATTTGGTCAATGGTTAAGATGCAATTGATTACTTGGTCAAAAGTAATACATCAAACAAACATTAATTCAAATGGATCGCGAAGCAGGGGGCGCCGGCATCCATTATCAGAATAAAACATTCCGACGCTTCCATTAAAAGCTTCCCTCTTATGGGCCTTCCGACTGAAATTCTCACGAGCCTTCCTTTTTTTTACCGAAACTGTAAAAACATAGTTAAAAATAAACAAGTATTAAGAAAATGTAAGCAATTTATTTAACTAGTTGAAATAGACAAATACGATTCCGAATTGACCCGTTGAAATGTTTTCTTGAAAATTAAAATAATTATATGTGTTGACAACGTTTTAACCTTTTCCTCTTAGATGGCGCTGCGGCGAGACGTTGTTAACTGGCATCGCGGTGTTGAGAGTTATGTGTCGCCGTACAAGTACTCCGCGGAGCTCTCGATGGTTGGTTGTACGTCATTCGCAAAGCTATATATATGTTCTGTAGTGTTTTTCCTCGTGTCTTTGTATTTGGTTGAGTGTTTTGTAGAAGGTCTGGTCATTCAAAATTTGGGTGATACGTAGGAAGCGAACACTTGGTCCTTCGATTGCCGAATTATCGGTCAACTCTAGTAGTGTTGCGTGTTGGGACTTATAAAAGTTTAGAGTCGGACATATATGTAAAGTGTTTGTAACACTCTCAATAGACTAAACATGTGTTTGTTGTTTGGGACTTCGTCGTAATAAGAACGTTGCATTCAGTTTTACATTGGTCAATTTTAAGGTGTCTTAATTTAGTTACCTTTTAATTTTGTGATTTCAATTTGTTTTGTCGTATTAATTAATGTTATCATCCACTTCCGGGACCACTGCAGCGCCAAGGAAATACTAGACGCAATCGGAACACCAGTGTATAAATTAATGAAATAATGTACAAATCGCTTATTTAGCAATTTGATCAAACAAGAATAACGTATAAATATTTAACTTGAATTTATTTTATATTAATGTAATTAAAGAGTAGCTTTTTGTAAATTTTGTAGTTGAAGTAATTATGTTGACTGCGGTAGTTTAGCCTTTAAAAGCAAGATGCATCGGCTGAGGAGGCACTTTTTACTGTCGGACTTAGTGTAAGGCGAAGTTCTGCCCGAATAAACAGGAAAAGTAAATCCGAAGTACTCACTAAACCCCTCCGACCTGATCTTCGGTAATACTTCAGAAGTGGGATTCCAGGATGTCTGGCCCATATATTCGAGGTTTAGGCCAAAGTAAGCGGCAGCACAGTGAGTCCTCGACATCGGATGGTGAAGAAATCCACAGTAATCGGCGTGAAAATGGCGATTTTTTTGTTTCTACCGAAACAAAACGGCGACGGGTTTTCCCCACGGATGCCGAGCTGATACCCAAGTTTCGACCCGAAGATAAAAATAGTCATGTGATTGGGTGGCTACACAAGATCGATCAGCTTGGAGACGTATATGGATGGCAGAGCGAAGACCGTCAATATATTATGCAACTGAGGCTACGTGGATCGGCCAGGGACTGGTATAACGACTTGGATAGCTACGATTTGGACTGGCCAGGTTGGAAAAATGCTTTAAAAACCGCATTTCCACGCTCGATTGATTTCGCGGATCGATTGGAAGAAATGTTGGCAAGAGCAAAAATGGATACAGAAACTATGTCCAAATACTACCACGACAAGCTTTCGATGCTCAAAAAATGTAACATCAATGGTGAGGATGCTATTTCCTGTATCATTCGCGGGTTACCTCCGGAATTACGAATTAACGCAAAAGCGTACAGATGCGAAACACCAGAACAGCTATATTTTGGCTATCTCTCATCACTCGAGAACTTTAAACGAGCGGAGGGGGCGTACACTGCAAGAAAATCAACATGGAGAAAGGGCGATCAAAATGTAATAAGTAGATCCACTCCTCAACGTCGATTACCGAAGGTTTGCTACGCTTGTCGTCGGCCCGGGCACGAAATCAAGGACTGTAGGAGCCAGCAGTACTGCGAGGCCTGCCAGCGCGAGGGACACACGGCGGCTACGTGTTGGTTCGGCGCCAGTTCATCGCGGCAACAGCCACAAAAGGTCAGAAATATTTTTCACATAACCTACGATGTCCACTTAGATTTGTACAAAAAAGAAGTCCTTGTGAATGGGTATTCGTTAATAGCATATATCGATACGGGTAGCCGGATCAATGTACTTACGTGCAACAACGTAGAGAAATTGCGTTTACGAATCCAGCCCTCTAATGTTGTTATGAAGGGTTTTGGTGGTTCATGTTCGTATTCACTTGGCACCAGTAGTATCACAGTTCACGTAGACTATGTAATTTTAAAAGGCAGCGTTGAGATAACAAATAACTACTTGCAAGATATTGACGTAATAATAGGTCAACCAATGATAAATCAAGCAAACGTGAGTTTAGTTACTACTGAGACGTCAATTAGTTTCATACCTACCCATCATTTAGCAGATATTAAATTGGAGGGAAAAGATCTGGTTACGAAATATTCTATTCATTTAAAAAACGATTCTGTTATTCCAAAACAAAGCTATGTGTATGTCGAAGTTTTTATTGACTGTAACGTCAAGTTGGATAAAAATAATCAGTATGCATTTTTAACTCGCACTGTATGGTTTGAGCTTGGCGCAGTTTCTTATTTAATTCCACAAGCGATTATCAATGCGAAGCAATGTTTATTGAAGGTGATAAATTTGGGTTCAGTGGACATTGTGTGGTCAGCTAACCGACTGATAGCAAGGGCAGAATTGACTTTATCCGGACACGACGATATGTTGAGTAATATTTTGAGTGTAGATTCACGCAATCAAAATAACTCTGAAATTAAACTATCTGATATAAATGTAGGGGAGCTTAAGGAAAATGAACACACAGAGTTATTAAAATTATTGAATAGGTATTCTTACTTATTTGCTAAAGACACAGCGGATTTAGGGTGTACTAACTTAATCAAAATGCGTATTCAGACAACTACCGACCAGCCAGTTCATTGCAAACCTTATAGACTTTCTTTTAAAGAGAATGAAATCGTTCTCGGAAAGATCAATGATCTTCTTAATGCCGGAATAATTAGGGAATCCATATCGGACTACGCTAGCCCTGTCGTCCTCGTGAAAAAGAAAGACGGCGACTATAGGATGTGTGTTGACTATAGGGCTTTGAACGCGCGAACTGTCAAAGATCGGTACCCAATACCACACATTGAAGACCAGGTTAGTAAGTTGGCTGGTAAAGCCCTCTTCACTACATTAGACCTGGCCCAATCATACCACCAAGTCCCTTTGGACGAGGGGTCCGTAGGTAAGACTGCGTTTGTTACCTCGTTTGGGCAATATGAATATTTGAAGATGCCGTTCGGGCTGGCAAATTCTGCCGCCATTTTCTCGCGATTGATACAAATGTCGCTCCGTAATATTAGTGACAAAATAGCCCTGTACCTTGATGACGTCATGGTGCCATCATTATCAATTAAAGATGGCTTAGAACTTTTAGAGAAAGTCTTCCGGCTATTGTCAGATGCAAACTTAAAATTAAACCTGAACAAATGCAGCTTTCTCAAAAGCACCGCTAGTTATTTGGGTTACGATATAAGTGCAGGATCAATTCGGCCCGGTCAGGCAAAGATTGACTGTGTGGCTCAATACACAAGACCTCGCAATGCACACGAAATTAGACAATTATTGGACTGACATCTTATTTCCGTAAATTCATACAAAGTTTTGCCCAAATATCTCGTCCGTTAACAGAATTAACTAGGAAGGATGTAGAGTGGCAATGGGGTCCTAATCAAGAGAAAGCTTTTCAAACATTAAAGCAAAGACTGGTAGAACGTCCCATATTATGTATTTATGACAAAAACGCTAGAACAGAACTC
This sequence comes from Papilio elwesi, assembly GCA_029849275.1. Lineage (NCBI taxonomy): Eukaryota > Metazoa > Arthropoda > Insecta > Lepidoptera > Papilionidae > Papilio > Papilio elwesi. The sequence goes on along the minus strand of CM056691.1, from coordinate 10,768,923 downwards.
CATACTGATGCCAGCAAGATAGGACTGGGGGGTATACTCATGCAGGAGCAATCAGATGGTTGCTTAAAACCCATAGCGTTTTTTAGTCGAGTTACAAGTAATGAAGAAAAAGTGTATCATAGTTACGAATTAGAGACCCTGGCTGTAGTCGAGTCACTTAGACGCTTTCGCATTTATTTGACGGGGATTCCAGTTAAAGTAGTCACTGACTGCGCGGCTTTACGCACTACTCTAGTAAAAAAGGATCTGATACCACGGATAGCCCGCTGGTGGCTTACGATTCAAGATTTTGATTTAGAAATTGAGTACAGACCCGGAGAGCGTATGAAACATGTGGATGCGTTGAGCAGGAATCCGACGCCTGGTGCGATACTTATGATTGGAAATACTGATTGGTTGTTGACTTTGCAAATGCAAGACGAAGGTATTCAAAATATTTTAACTCGTCTTAAGGAGCCCACTGCTAACCCTGATATCATAAATAACTATGTAGCTAAAGAGGGAGTGTTATACCGAAAGACATTGGCGGGAGAACGATTTGTGATACCTAAATTGGCAAAGTACGGACTTCTACAAAAATTGCATGACCAGATAGGACACCCAGGATTCGAAAGATGTGAAGCGTCTATTAAAGCTCAATTTTGGTTTCCTAAAATGACTAGGTTTATACGCAAATATATTAACTCATGCTTACAGTGTGCATTTGGAAAAGGCAATTATGGTAGGTTAGAGGGCGGATTACATCCAATTGAAAAAGCAGGTGTTCCCATGCATACACTGCACGTCGATCATCTGGGTCCTTTTGTAAAGACCCGAAATAGACGCACATATGTCTTAGTTACCGTTGATTCTTTTACTAAATTCGTGTGGGCCAAAGCTGCCAAGAATTGTAGTTCTACCGAGACTATACGACTGCTTAAAGAAATCTTTACCGAGTTTGGCAATCCCATGAGAGTGATAACAGATCGGGGTAAGGCTTTTACTAGTCGCTATTTTAAACAGTTTCGGGAAGAAATGCAGTTTAAACATGTGACGAATGCGATTGCCAGCCCGCGCTCAAATGGGCAAGCGTGTAAATCGTACTTTAATAGATGATTTAAACACCATGTCGGAAAGCGAATGTAGTTGGGACATCAAGTTGCCTGATGTTGTCTGGGGAATCAACAATACTCCCAACGCAACCACTGGCGTTTCACCGTTCAGTCTTATGTTTGCTCATTCAAACACACGCTTCCCGGGGTATCCATCTGATGCACCCCAGGATTCTGGTTTACAACAACAAGACTTGCAAAGTAGGAGGATCAAATCGAAAATGCGTATCGATAGGAATATGACTGTTATGAAGAGTAGGTTTGACCGTAAACGAAAAAAATGCTTAAAATATAATGTAGGGCAACTTGTACTGTGGAGGGGTGGCGTTGCCAGGGATACAACAGTTCAAGTTACAAGAAAGCTTGACGGGGTGTACACTGGCCCTTACAAAGTGTGTAAAGCGGATCATTCACTTGATCGTTACACAATAGTTAGTATAAAGGGCATGAAGGGCTATAGACGGTTTAGGGCCATAGTGCGCGGTGAGGTCTTGCGACCGTATAGAACCACTGTGTCCGATGTTGACAGTTCGGGAAGTGACCACGAAGTCGACAGAGATGACTTAATAGATCTGTTAGAAAGTTAGCCGGTATATAAAAATTAAAACTGCATACTGATTTATAATATCACAAATTCGGAATAGATTTGTTTAAACGCTTCAGTAGTTTATATGCAATTTAGAATGTTATGAGTATATTAATCTTGCGAACTGTTTCTCAAAGATGGTTAAGTTGTCAATAAAATAATAAACTGATGTAAAGTAAAATGTTTTGGATCAAAAATGTATACCTAGAATACGATCGAGACGAGTAAATCGGGGTCGAACTGAATTACCTAATCTGTGACATTGGTACACAACAGAAAGTATCGAGATTAAAAATTATTATGCTACTCGTACTCTACAACGCTTCGTGAAATATTTTGAGCTAGGAGATATTCTTTGACTGTGTGGACTGTGTGACTTATAATTCCAGCTATGTGGCATTACTGTGGGAAGTACTTCAAAGCCCTTTACAGCAGCGTCGGCAGCTATGTGATATGCCCTTGTAGCAGTACCTACAGTTGTCTTATGTGCCCTTTGTATCTGAGGCTGTGTGATTTTCTTAGACTATGTGGACTGTGTGACCTGTGGTCCCCACTATGTGACGTTGCTGTGTGGCCTGTCATCCCCACTGTGTGACGTTGCTGTGTGAACTACTTCATCGAGGGCCAGGTGGCTGTGAGATAGCAAATGTACGCCGGCTGGGTGATATTTCTATGTGAGTTCCTTCGTGACTGTCCCTTGCAGCTGCTATCCGTCATAATTGATGTGAGCTTGCTACGTGATTGGTACTGTGTGAATCCTTTTGTCATCGCTTTACACGGCTTCGTAAACTAGCTAAGTGATCATCATGTAAACCATATGCTTTTCGGTATCATTGGGCAGCTTACTCGTATTGTTTTATAATTTCAGATGACGGATACGCGAGAAAATGACGGCGACCGCCGTGGGACACGGCTTATGCAGGATGGCCGAGTGTTATCATCCACTTCCGGGACCACTGCAGCGCCAAGGAAATACTAGACGCAATCGGAACACCAGTGTATAAATTAATGAAATAATGTACAAATCGCTTATTTAGCAATTTGATCAAACAAGAATAACGTATAAATATTTAACTTGAATTTATTTTATATTAATGTAATTAAAGAGTAGCTTTTTGTAAATTTTGTAGTTGAAGTAATTATGTTGACTGCGGTAGTTTAGCCTTTAAAAGCAAGATGCATCGGCTGAGGAGGCACTTTTTACTGTCGGACTTAGTGTAAGGCGAAGTTCTGCCCGAATAAACAGGAAAAGTAAATCCGAAGTACTCACTAAACCCCTCCGACCTGATCTTCGGTAATATTAAATATGGAACAAGCTAAGAAATAAATTAACCTTCAAGGATTTCCATCGAATATTTTAGTTCCGATAAGTATGAAATATATTAGAAGAACTTTATGCCAGTTACAAGGCATCTTTAAAAGAAAAATTAAGAGAATTATCTAAAGAAACAACAATAACCGACGCACTTAGCCTGAGTAGAACCAGCACAAATACCGAAATTACGCTGCCTACGATACAAAATCCCAAATTCTCGGGAAATTACACGGACTGGCCAGCGCTTAGGGATTTATTTATTTCTATAATTCATAACAATGCAACTTTAAATAATGTTCAGAAACTCCATTACCTGAAATCTCTTGTAGCCGGCGAGGCCGACCAATTATTGCGTAGTATCACAATTACAAATGAAAACTACACTCAAGCCTGGGACACATTATACAAAAGATTTAATAATAAAAGATATGTTGCAAATAATATTTTAAAAAAACTATTTGGATTAAAAATACTTGCCCACGAATCAGCTCATTATTTAAAGCAATTGCTAGATACCACAGCGGAGAGTCTCAGTTCTTTAAAAAATATTGGAATTAATACGGAAACATGGGATGACATAATCGTTTATATAACCGTTTCGAAATTGGATTCAACCAGTCATCGATTGTGGGAGCCACACATATTTATTTTATTTTATCCGGAAAAACATAAGGTACACCACCTGGAACGTCAAAAATAGTTGTAAACATGCACATATGTGACTGCGATAACTCGTTACTACGAAAATTTTGGGAAATAGAAAATGATACAAATATTTCAGGTCCAAAACAAACAAGAGGAAATACTATGCAAACAAATATACAAAAACACAACCTTAAAAACAAAGGAAAATAAATACAAGGTTCAATTACCTTTTAAGGAAGACTGTTATAATCCTATAGAAAAGTGCGGAGATACAAAGGAAGTAGCGGCATCTCGATTTTTACAGTTAGAAAGGAGATTTAAACGAGATAAAACATGGAAACTCGATTACCCCAAGGTAATTAAGGAATATCTAGACCTTGGGCACATGAAATTAGTCTACGATAATGCGAAGAAATCACTTTACCTACCACATCATGCAGTTATTAGAAATGATAAGGATATTACGAAAACAAGAGTGTTTGACGCTTCAGCGAGAAGTTCAAAGGGATGTTCGTTAAATGATACCTTACTTATTGGTCCTTAGCTATTATTCTAGCTAGCTACTTAGTTAAAATGTACAGACGATTTCTGGTTACCGAAAAACATACGGATTACCAAAGAATTACATGGAGATATAACCCTGATGAAGAGTTGATATCATATCGACTTCTTACTGTTACCTTTGGAATGGCCTCTGCTCCTTATCTTGCCGTACGCACACTTCTACAGACGGCCGAAGATGGTGTTGACAAATTTCCATTAGCAGCCGAAATAACAAAAACTTCATTCTACATGGATGATTTACTTACTGGTTGCTATAGCGTCAATGAAGGAATCAAAATATACGATGAAATGAATGCATTGCTAAAAACGGGTGGGTTTGAATTGAGAAAATGGTGCAGTAACCCAAACGACTTATTGGCTAAAATTAGCGAAAACAAACCAAAAAAACAAACATTTAAAAGAAACATATGAAATAAAATTTGATGAAGTTATTAAAATTTTAGGACTGGTGTGGGATAGAAAATTAGACATATTTAAATTTTCAGTTAACTTGCCGCATGTTGTCGATGGATTAAGTAAACGGAAAATATTATCAGACATCGCCCGCTTATTCGATCCCTTTGGGTGGCTCGCTCCAGTAATCGTAACAGCAAAAATATTTCTACAAAAACTATGGTTGATGCCCATAGGATGGGATGACCCTCTACCTCTCAACACAATTGATGGATGGAGCGTTTATAGAAATTAATTAATTAAACTACAAAATATAAAATTACTTCTTGGATTAATACCTAACAGGATAGAACAAATGTTGAACTTCATGGGTTTGCTGATGCCTCCACCGCATGCAGCTGTTGTATACATCAAGGTGATATCTATCACCTTGATGTATCACACGGGTGAATCTAAAATAACTCTCCTGGAAGGTAGAACTAAAGTTGCACCTCTTAAGCAGATTTCGATGGCACGTTTAGAGTTGTGCGCGGCTCTTCTTTTGGTTAAATCACTTTCGCAAGCGGCAACAAACTTAAAAATTCCTATGGGGCAAATCTTCGCATATACTGATTCTCAAAGGATTAAGATCTTTCACTGTGAATTACAAGATCAACCTATTTATGTCTATTTGTGTGTATGTTATGTTTATAGAATGAAAAGAGTACTTACGTATTGCCGACGGTTTCTTTACTTAAAAAATAATGGAGAATAATTTAAGAAATGTACAAATTATTTAAATACTGAAGAATTAAACAAAACAATGCAAATGTGTATAAGGGTCGCACAGAAAAAAGAATTTATTGACGAAATACACGACTTGATAGAGAAGGGCGTAGTGAAGAAAAAAAGTAAACTAAGAACACTATCCCCTTATTTAGATGAGAACTAGATACTTAGAGTGGGAGGGCGCCTACAAGGAGCTAGGATATGAACAGAAATAAAGCATCCTGTAATTTTACCCGAAACAATTACCTGACTACACTCATCGTCAGAGATGCTCATATTAGATTGCTTCATGGTGGAAACAGATTAATGACAAATTTATTGAAAAATCAATATTGGATTCTAGGATTGAAACCATTAGTAAAGAAGTGTGTACGAGAATGTGTAAGACACAAGGGTGTTACTCTTCAACCAATAATGGGTGAACTTCCTTCCGCTCGAATCACACCTGGAAGGCCATTTAAGACTTCAGGTGTAGACTTTGCAGGCCCTATACAAGTACGTGCATCTAAGGGTAGAGGACATAAATCTTTTAAGGCATATATTTGTTTTTTCGTTTGCATGAAAACAAAGGCAGTGTATCTTAAAGCGGTGAGTGACCTTACCAGCCAGATATTCATTGCAGCTTTCAGGAGATTTACGTCAAGACGTGGACATTGCTCAGACATCTGGAGTGACAATGGGTTGAATTTTGTAGGGGCAGCAAAGGAACTTAAAGATAACGCGAATATTAGCAATACACATTTGAGAAAAGAAATATCTGAGTTATTAGCCAATGACGGAACTACTTGGCACTTTATTCCACTGAGGGCGCCTAATTTCGGTGGTCTATGGGAAGCCGCCATTAAAAGCTCCAAAACCCTCTTCGTCAAGGTCATTGGAAATTCCACGCTCACTTATGAAGAGATGGCAACTTTATTATCACAGATCGAGGCTTGCTTAAATTGTAGACACCTTTGTCAACTAAGTGACCATCCAGACGATTTGTTTCCATTGACTCCTGCTCATTTTCTGATTGGTGAACCAATAATGATAATCCCCGAACCAGATTACGAAACCACAAGTCTAAGCGCATTAAAAAGATGGACTTTAGTACAAAAAATGACACAACACTTTTGGAAACGTTGGTCAAAAGAATATCTTCAAGGGTTACAACAAAGACGAAAATGGCAAACCTCTTCTATTTGCCTGGCCTACATCAGCCAGTTGGTTATCATAAGGGATAGTGACTAACCTCCAGCAAAATGGTCGATGGGGAGAATACAAGACTTGATTCCAGGGCCAGATAAGGCCGTAAGAGTAGTTAGGCTTAAATGTAAGTCATCTATTTTAACGAGCCCGATTAATAAAATAATTTTGTTACCTAAAGATGTCAGAGCGCAAGAAGATTCTTAAGACAAGATGGTGGGCGGCGAAGAACAAAGTTCTTGGTGCGCGGAATGTTGATGACGTTTTAACCTTTTCCTCTTAGATGGCGCTGCGGCGAGACGTTGTTAACTGGCATCGGGGTGCTGAGAGTTATGTGTCGCCGTACAAGTACTCCGCGGAGCTCGCGATGGTTGGTTGTATTCGGTTGAGTGTTTTGTAGAAGGTCTGATCATTCAAAATTTGGGTGTTTTGTAGGAAGCGAACAATATGTCTGTCTGTCATACTCAAAAACAAATCCAGTGTAAAGTACAGTGTATTAAAAGCTAAAATTCTATTTAAATGTTTATATATAGACTCTGGGTACAAAATATAAGAATAATGATTAAAATGTCAAGACATTACTTTAGTAACTGGTGATTTTCTGGAACGTCATAATTAAATTTAGATGCGTGAGTCTTATTTAAACTAACTGCTATGTTGACTTTCAAAATGTATACTACATGCCCATACTTAGCGAATTACTTAACGTACAATCGGACAGTTATACTTAACGTACACTCGGTTACCACTGATTTGTTTTGTTTGACACATTTAAAGTATTTTTCAATCTTTACATTTGATAATAATGATTAGAAATGATATAATGATAAGTTTATCCTCTCCAGTGATGGAACTTTAAGCACAGGCGAGGTCGAGGATATGTTTGACTGCCTTTCTGTATCTCTGTCCATCACCCATCACGAAAATCCAAGAGACAATAATTTTCCCCATTGGATGTAAAAATGCGCTGCAATTTTCTCAAGCATGTACCGTCTTTCATAAAGACTCCATGTTCATATTCAACAAATCATTTTGGAAACTAATTAACATATACATTCTAAGGTTCAAATCGATCTAAAAACCTTAGAGGGCCTAAGGTCCTTTTAAATAATTTGTGTAAGTAGTTTCTTGAGTCATGATAATTTGATCTAATATATTAAAATAAAATAAATTTTACTGAGCAATAACTTGTTTAACAGTATTAAATATTTCCATCGAGGCCCAAACACACTGATTGTATTGAGTTATACACATGCGGATAATAAATCATTGACTTGCGGTCCGCAGAGTGCTTACCATTTTCAATTTAAATTCGAGGCCAAATAAGATCTGGCAGCTATACGTGTTTTAATAATTTATAGCCATGTAAATGATTTGTAATAACACTATACTTAATGTTCACGTGTTAAATTAAATTTTAAATCATAGACAAAGCTCTGTGTGCGTAATTATATCCATTTATATGTATCCTTGTGTAACTGTATATGTATATACTACAAATAAATATGTTGTTTGCTAATGTGTCGCCTATTTAAATACTCATTAGCTGTTGTGTTTTGTTTTAAAATAAGACTAATTATTTGTATCAGTTATATTATTTTATTTGTACCTGACTGTAAATGATGAATATATGGTTTTACTTATTGTAATTAAATGCTAATTGGGAATGTTATTAACGAATAATTTTCACGCTCTTGTCCCGAGGTAGAGATTAGGAATTTCTCAGTAAACCTTTTAGCCTACAGGAGTCACGATGGAACGGACATACATAGGTACATACATACATGCCCGCGAAAACATTAGCCTCCTGTCAGTCAGGCAAAAAAAATTGCATATGGACGAGATGATCGGTAACCTTTTATGCCGAAGGATGTTATTCTGCTACTGTATTCTGTAATCTGTCTCAACATTCATCCATTTAACGAAGTAAATCTACCCATTTCTGAATAGATTTCTGGGATATGAGAAGCGAATATATGATTAGAGGTATTTGCGAATTTAATAATTGCTACGCATCGTAACATTTCGCGACGCTGCGTAAATTAGCGACGCGTCACACCATCCGTAAGTTTAATTGAAACTGGTACGCACGTAGTTTGATGATTTATTACACTGTTAAACTAATGGTAGACATTTACTGGTTATATCAATTTAATACTACAGCAATTGTTAAATAAATTGCTACTAATATGGAAAACGATATTTCAGGTCAATAACGGAATAACGGAACGAATCTATTAATTAAACAACTAGCTGTGTGGGCCAAGCTTTTCTCGGTATTTTTATTACCTTATTTTATTCCGTGCCTGAAAACAGGGATAAAAGAACATTTTCTAAAAATTAATCCTAGCTTTATTATTTCCAAAGTTCCTGCATACTAAATGTCACGAAAATCGTTGCTGTCGTTTCCGAGATTCAGATTATATACATATAACATAAAAAGTAAAATAAGCGCAATAAGATCCGTAAAATTAGTTTTATTCCAATGTTTGAAGTTTGAATGAAACAAAGTTAGATTTTAAACTGGTCAAAACTGCTTTTTTGTAACCCACCAGGCTTAAATAAAGAAATATTAGTTGTTAGTTTACGGATATGAAGAGATATTTTAAATAAAAACCAATATTCAGTCATTTTGTATTCGTTTCACATGTTTGCTCTTACTACAAGCGCTAAGAACAGTTACTGAAATAAATTTAAAGTGACATTCATGTACGAATTAATCAAAATTTAAATTTCATTGATATGAAAATATCAAAGCTATGATGGCCATTAAAATGTTTCAGCCGGGTAAGTAATTTGAATATGTATACGTTCGCAGGGCCTAAAAGCTAAAAGCCACACGTGAATTAAGCCTATCACAGGGAACCGCAACAATGGGTTACCTCCACTGCGCTCGGCGCAACTACCGCGTTACAAATTAGTAAACAGAGCAATCATGAAAACAGTTTAGTGGGCAACATGTTCATTGTTATTATATGGTAACAGAATTAAATCAGCTATTATCGATAATAATTAAATATTGTAACGCACTACGCAGCGCACATCTTATGTTCACAGCCGTAGGGTTAAATTCGCCTAGCAACAGCGCGCGCGACGGATTGGCTAGCGAGCTTTGAGTCTGTTGAGTTTGAGTTGAGCTTAGTGAGCTTTGTGTCTTAAATGCGTTAGGGTGTATTTTACACAAATTATAATAATGGAGTTCTTTTAATGAATACGAACGAACATTTAGTGTTACTCGGAATCAAACCCAAAACTACTATGACTCTATAAATGTTCGTGATATGTTACAGAGCCGTGGTAGTTTATGGGGAACTCTTATGCAGTGTTTTCAACCACTTTAGGCTGAAAAAAAAGAGAGACAAGCCTAAGAGATTTTTTTTAATTAGGGAAAAATCTATAAATAGTTAAAGGGCAAAATTGCAAACCTTATTTTATTAAATAGAAGATGTAAACGAACTAATAAATAACAAATAATGTATTTTGATACATACGTATTTGAAAACTGCGCCAGAAATGGCCTAGAATAAGGTTAGTGTTATTTTGTGCAAAGTTATGAGCTAAAAATTATTTATTTATATATTTTACGCACGAAATTAATGTTCTTTATTTTTCTAAACTTGAATTGAAAAAAAGAATAAGAGTCTAGAATATTTAGCTGTGAGTATGAGAAAAACCTCGGACAAAACATTGCATTTAAAGAAAAAGTTTCGTCTAGGAAAACCTAGTCTGATTGGACTAGTGATATAAAGCCCCCTGTCCACGTTCCGGCAGACTTTCATTTGTTTTCGTTCTCGCGTCCGTGATCAGACTTCACAGCATAGAAATTCACAATTATTTTCTAAAGGAACAGCTATTTAAATATTATTTATTTATTTAAAACTCAACTATAATATGAAAATATGGAATAAGTGAAGAAATTTGTTACTAGCTAATTTGTTTTTTTTCTATCTTTTCCCCCTTGAATCAACCTTGAAAAATAATAAAATCGCAATCAGTCGTTTTTTTTCTCGCTCATTGTGCATGGAATGCTGAAATATTTTTCTATTTCGAAACGAAACAGTAGAGCTCTGTTTCATGTTACAGCGTAACTCTTATCCGTAGCAATTAACGCAGAGGAATTAAAAAAAGTTTAGAATTGATATTTTACGTATAATATGAAACGCAACGAGTTTATGTGAATAGCTTTAGATATAAAAAAAATACTTTTACTATTGAATTATAAAATTAAATTAAATAAATGTAGCAACCAGAAAACATATATATGTATGCTGTTATTAAAAAAAAATAGAAAAAAAAATTTACTTATCCCACAACAATAATATAGGCGTAACAAATATAAAGCAGGTGAATTTTTACTATCTTTATAATTGTCATATATACCAGATAATTGTTACATAACATTATTACGAGTTGTATTGTAATGAAGGTGTAATTTCTATGAAGTGACGATTACGAATATCTATCGATCTAGCTAGGGATTTGAGACCGTCTTATGTTCCCCAAGTGACGCCAGAAATGTGTGTGGTGTTTTGTTTTCCTGTCCTTTTGTCCCAGATGGTACTTATTACCTACTGCAATATAGTTTTTGGCTACAGTTTTTGATAGCCTGACTGTCAACCCTGCTCGGGTATATAATATTGGTATATCACCGAAAATAATTTAGAGAGATCTTAAGTGAAGTAGAAAATTTTCATGGCAAACTTTATGCTGCACACAATTTTCCACCCACACACGCCGCTTGCGCTAGTGATAAGCGAGCACCACTGACACGGCACTACTCGGAGGATGTCCCGAACATCAGTGTAGGTGAGATTAGGATAGCCCTGGAACAACTGAAAAATGGTAGAGCGCCTGGTGAAGATGGAATTACTTCAGAACTGCTGAAAGCCGGAGGGGTTCCGATCCTAAAGGAACTACAGCGTCTGTTTAATTCTGTCCTCCATAACGGGGGGCTACACCGTTGGCGTGGACCAGGAGTCAGGTTGTCTTGTTCTTCAAGAATGGTGATAAAACTTTGTTGAAAAACTATAGACCCATCTCACTTCAGAGTCACGTTTATAAGGTGTTTTCTAGGGTTATCACGAATCGTCTCGCCCAAAAGCTTGATAAGCCACCGGAGCAGGCTGGGTTTCGAAAGGGTTACAATACCATAGACCACATTCATACCCTTAGGCAGTTTATAGAAAAAACTACAGAGTATAATCTGCCACTGTGCGAGGCTTTTGTGGACTATGAGAAAGCCTTTGACCTTATCGAGACCTGGTTAGTTCTGGAATTCTTACAGCTCTGCCAAATAGACCACTGCTATATCGAGGTGTTGAGATTCCTTTACAATGCTGCGAGGTGTCAGACAGGGGATGTCATCTCCCCGAAACTGTTCACCGCTGGACTTGAAGATATGTTTAAGACGCTGGACTGGAAAATGCAAGGAACCTGTGTCAACAGTGAATACATGTCGTACCTTCGGCTTGCTGATGACGTGGTCTTAATGGCTGAATCGCTGGAGGATCTCAGTCGTATGCTCAACGATCTCGATGCTGCTTCTCGATGAACCTCGATAAGACGAAAGTCATTTTCAACGAGCGTATCGTCCCTGGCCCAGTTACCATCGGGAATGAAGTTATTGAAGAGGTAAAAGACTATGTCTACCTCGGACAGGCCATTCGGCTTGGCCGGGGTAATTTCAACAAAGAGATCAATAGACGCATTCGACTAGGCTGGGCAGCATTCGGGAAATCCCGCTCCATCCTCACATTGCAAATACCTCAATGGCTAAAGACGAAAGTCTTTAACCAGTGCGTCCTGCCCGCAATGATCTACGGCGCAAAGACTTGGACGCTTACGGTAGGGCTGGTCCATAAGTTAAAAGTCGCACAGCGATCGATAGAAGGATAGAATCCGGAACGAAGAAATTCGACGGAGAACTAAGGTAGACGACATAGTTCTTAAATTCAAAAGGCTGAAGTGGCAATGGGCTGGGCATATCTGTCGAGGGAGCGACGTCAGATAGGGGAGAAAAATCCTGGAATGGAGGCCACGGATGGGGACCAGAAGTGTGGGACGCCCTCCTTCCAGGTGGACAGATAACCTCATAAGGACGGCAGGAAGTCGCTGGATGCTGTGCGCGGAGGACCGCATACTGTGGAAGGCATTGGGAAGGCCTATGTCCAGCAGTGGACTGATATCGGCTGATGATGATGATGATTCCTTTAATCACTCCAACTAAGATTAAACTTGCTAGGATGCTAGGACCTGCCAGGTTCATGACAATAGTGGAATTCGAAAGACTATTTTATGCATCCAGTCCATTAATAATTATATAATCATTTAAAGGATGAAATAAAAAAAAAAGCTATTACACAGTCATTTTGTTTAATATCACTGTGTCTAGACAGATATTAAGTAAAGCAAACAAGATATTTTTCTAACAGGTAGAAATTTATTTAAGGTTTACGAGTTCCTCGTACCCGCGCGTAGTTCCCCGGGCGATACGTGTGTGGTTGGAGTCTTATTACCAGCAATCCTTGCCCAAGGCGTACGGTAGTTAATTTCATTAGCACACAAACCAACGAGTCGTAATATAACTTTACCCAATACCTGGGTTGCTTTCTGGTTAATAATTTGTTAAGAGTAGTGATAGTGTATTTTTTAGTGAAAACTTCTTTAGCCACGTTTTTTTTGTAAGCGGGGGGAATCGTTGATTTTCATTGATTACTTATTTATTTTTAAAGTATCGTCGCGCCTTCCCACCTGTATTTAGTTTTCACTTCTGTCGGCAGTCCTTATGACTGCTTCTGTTGTTTTTGGCTATTTCCTTCCTAATATAACTTTTAAATGGTATGAAATTAATAAATAATTAAACAACTATAAAATTATATACACGGCGTCCCACGACGATGCAAACTAGTGTACCTTAATCCATTATAATGTTATAGGCAATGAATAACGTAACTAATCACTCAATTCTATTGAGTGACTAAATATAACGCTTGATAGTTGTAAGTATTTAAAGAATTCATGGGTTAGATCATAAAAAGTTTATTAGTCACCTAAGTTTTTAATCACGACTCTCACAACCAGGGAAATAGCGTATTATTTGTGTTATTTTTATTGCTACTTACATTCTATTTTTCATTTCCTTTGGAGAGAAAACAAAAACAAAATACCGTTTCAATAAATAACATTCAAAAACTGGAAGACAGTAGTGGATTATCAAATATTTTCACTAATTGTTTTTTCACTGTGGTTTCAATTTTAATTATTTTGTATGATGAAAAGCATTCACATTTTGTATCAATTACATAAGTTGTAAGGTGGTTTTTAATATACTAAGTTTTATATATAACCAAACGATATAACATAGATATTAACTTCGTATGTTTATGTAAAAAAAATTTTCCTTTCCGAACTTTCTGTGAACATAAAATAGCTCCTTACTTCTTAAAGCGTTGAACCCATTGTCTTTGGTAGATTTACAAACATTTTCTACTTCTCATTTAATTCTTTTGTAGAAACTGATATTTATTATGATTAAGACATAGATATTACTCTTCGTTGATATCACGTGTGCTCGCTTCCATTATTTCGACAGTAATATTAAAATAAAGGACATTAAACATTCAAAAGAAAAATCATTTCATAAATCCTTAAATTTTATCCGTCGCCTTTGTAATACCAAGAATGTTTAATCTCTTAAAAGTAGGTGAAGTAAGCATGGGGAAAATTTTCAAGCAGTAAAATTCACGAAACAAAGAAAAGAAAGAATTACCGTTTAAGCTTCGCTCAAGTTTGAATTGACTTTTGTTGCCCCTAGTAATCATAATCTTGAATAATTCATTTTAATTGAAAAAATCTTTTTTTTATATAAAATGGCTCGGAATTAACTTTAATATTGTATTGAGATAGACTTTATGATCTAATACTTTACCTGAAGTTCTCATATTTATCTGTACAAATGTTTTTCACAATTTTATTAGTTTCTGATTGATTGAATTAGGTGATACTTATAAACCGTCTAGATGCTATTATCTACTTACGACTTATACTTATTTCACTTGTTTCGAATATTAGAGAAAATATTTATGCGCTGTTTTTTAAGTTCACGATTGTTTGTTTACTTTTAGATTTACTCGGCTCCCGACAAATATATTCCATTTGGGGTCCAATAGGCCGGTAAATATGCATAGCAATTGTTATCTTTGCCCACCTCAGTATCATTATGAGTCGTGAGGCCTCTTTGTAACGCTTCTAATATAATATTGACTTGAACACTATTAACATTAAGGCGATACAAAAATCATTCAATTTATTCTACTTTGCAACTATTCTTGTGAATTTCCAATAACGTAATGGACCAGACTCGACTGAGTTTAACGTCGTCTGCTACGTAGAAATCAAGACAGCTTGGCGACAGTTTAAGATATAAAATTTGTCCTCACCTTTTAAGTTTTGTAGGTTATCGTGGGTTAAAACGACGGAAAAGTATTTTAGAGACATGTTAGACTTGCTAACGAAAATATATATATATATGTCCTACTGTCTGTCGAATTGTTTTAGTTATCAATATACGATGATACAGCTCGACCTGAGATACCACTACCATACATGGCTTACTTTTCGTCTGTGTAATCATGTATGGTGTCTTTTCTGATTGCGGCCGACGCTTTGGTGAATACAGAAGGGGAGGCTAAGGCTATTTTACAGAATTGTACTTTTTACCTATCTACCCTCAAAAGGGTGAAGCTTGCTTCTCAATCCTATATCAGCCACTGTTATAAATAACATATAATAAAATTGATATTGGTATGGTTTAAAAATAAACTAAAACGAACCTCAATAATTCCATTACATTTGAATCTTTTCTGTGTGGAAATGTCTGAATACGCTGATTGGACGAAACAAATAAATTCTACCTCCACATCCCCGACTCGTCACTTGTTTCCGTTCCTTAGTCGTTACGTGATCGGAATATCTGAGCGCGACAAAAACCTCATTCCGGCAGCCGCTGTGAAATACGAACTATATCGTTTGAAACAATCGCCTTCAGCAATGAAGTGTTTATTTATAAAAATCTAACTAAAATACTTAGTGTAGTGATAGTCTAGTAAAAAATAATAGTTCATAGTGTTAGATAATTTTTGAGCTGGTACCTCCTAAAACTGCGACCTGGTCGGTGCAATGGTAGCTTTTGCACGTAAGGGCTGGTGGTAACACTGGTGTGGAGTAGTAATAATATTTCTACACTTCGCCTGATGAGTAAGGTGACAAAGCAGCTATCCTTGTCCTGTCTTTTTCTTTCACCGATTCCTACTCTTTCCCAGAAAAAGTCTGGCGATCAAACTTAACTCATTATTTTTTGTGTATGTTCAAGTATCACTTAACATCAGTTGAGCCCATTGACCATCTATCCCAAATTTAATATCCCCAACATACTGCGCTCAATCAAGTTGAAAATAAATTAGATGTAAGTAGTTGAACAGATTTAAAATATAAAAAGTTCGTTCTTATGTTTGATGTTGATGTTCATAGAAAATATTATTTCGATGACTTTATAAGAGATATGTGTGAAAATTAAGTGACAAAGCAGAAACTACCTATTGTATTAGCCGGGGTCTATGTGCCAAGTTAAATTGAAGGTTGTAGGGAAACCGCGCCCGGGTGATTTATTAGCCGGTCCAAGCAATATTTCATGCCCGGATGTTACAGAAACTGGTGAATACAGGAAATATAATAGTAAACGCGACAACATCCGCATTCGAAAATAGAAGCCAAAAAAGAAGCAACTAAAGATATGGAGTTATTGAATACTTACATGTGTAAATTGATGATTCCACACGCAATGTTATTTATACACAGATTGCTTTGATCCATGTTAGATCTTATAAGAAGTATCTTTAAGTCTTGAATTCTATTACTTATAATTTTTTATTATTTTTTAATACCATAATTAATTACGTCTCGCAGTGCGTGACGGGCCGCGACCGCGAACTAATCACAGTCCTGGGTAAGTACCCCGAGGAAGGGCCCACAACGAGCTCGAAACTTGTCGGTACACAAGCAGTTTATTAAAAATATCTTTCGATAGTGTAATTATTTAAAGCAGTGATAGTCTAATATAAGAAACCAGGCAGAGCTTCAATTCTGCTATATTAATAAAGTCGTGAAAACAGAGAAAACAGCAACGTGTATTGCTGCCGATAGTTCAGTCGATCGAACGACGATCTGCATGTCTTGGTCCTTTTAGATCGGGCATCAGCCTTCACAAGGCCTTCAATCCTTTCAATACCATAGGCATTAGGCGTTTGAAATGTTTCGAAATGCTTCAACCCCCAACGGTGGGCTATAGTAAGACTGTGGAACTTTACGTACCGGTCTTCTCTGACTCAGACCACCTACTCAGACTTGCGATCGGATGAGTCGGATGGCTCCCTTATATGTGGAAACATAGAATTGTAATGCCTCAGCCTTAATTAGTGCTAATTCTGTGATTTTGTTACCTTCCGGCTCGTCGGGCATCTTGGATATTACTAAGTTTCCTGCTAATGGATCTGCATAATGGATAACCGACGGGGAGATCTCTATGCAACACAACATTACATCTTCAATATTTCATCACATTCGAATATTTCTAATAAGCTCAGTGAAATAAAGCAAGCGTTTACTACCTCTGACTTACCCAATCTTAAAACGCAAGTGTTTATTTATGTGTAAGATTAAAAGAAA
The DNA here is from genome assembly GCA_029849275.1 of Papilio elwesi. NCBI lineage: Eukaryota > Metazoa > Arthropoda > Insecta > Lepidoptera > Papilionidae > Papilio > Papilio elwesi. The sequence continues at coordinate 10,751,654 of CM056691.1, read as the reverse complement.
AATTAATTGACCGATATACGAAACACGAAAGACCCTCGCCCCAGCTCATTTCGCGTCATAACAAACCAATATTCGAGACCGATATTGCTTTCGCACCCAAATATTTTGCTGGCGGTAATAAAATCCCTAATACCGTTATTTACTTGCAGACGCGATAGGATGGAAAATACTTAATTATTTAATGAGTTTATTATGTTATACAGCTCAAGCATGCAGAAACTTTAAAGTATTATTTATAATGAATTATACGGTTATATTACATACAAAAATGGGCTTGCCATGCCAATAGTAGAAGTATCAATTTTTAAAAAAGAATAAAAATTAATCATAATAAAGTATAAAAAAATCTCAATTAATATGCGTGTTTGCATACTTATCACAGACCAATGAAAATGCAACAATTTACAAAAGTTTATCCCATTATAATTTAACAAGATCTTCAGGGCTTTTTTAAGATTGAGTATAACGCCATCTGAAAACTACTGATTGACACACTTCTATGGTATTCAAGATAGACAGAAGTATAAAATAGTCTTTAGATGTTCTACATAACGAGTTTTAAACGTTGTAAACTAGTATATAGTTCACAACGATGTATAAGACATCTACACATGCCAAAAAAATTGGTGCGTCTACAATACGAGTGTCATATGTTCCTCTTTGACGCAGGTAAGAAAAAAATGTATATAAAGCTTATCGTTGAATATGATAAGCCGTCAATCACATAAGAAACATGCAATTAAAGATAATTTTATGAATTACATACCGTGTTTATAGAAGTTTATTTACGTTCAAAGACAAAACAATAGTCTAGACTCGACTCCAGACCTTTTTTATAGTAGTGAGTAAATTCCTGTTCGTTTGTAGTCGTCTCGTCGCGGGCATCCTTGTCTTTTTAGAGGCGTGACTACACATCCTAAGCAGATGTTATAAATATTTCTTGCTTTTCATTTTAAGGCGTCTTTAAATATATATCCAAACAAAACTAGTCTTCAGGGAACTAATTTTTCGTATAAATCGTAATAATAGTTGTAAGATAGTGACGAATAATTTTGCAAACGTACCTTTAAGTTTACTTGAGTTTATGAAGTCAGCAATTTGAGTTTTATGTAAACAATAAACAAGTGTAATTGATTGATTTCTTCCGAATTGAAATATCTAATGAAATCAGTTTGTTAGTGTAATACCGTGGATTAGTTACAGAAGAAACATCACATTACAAGGATTCCGCGTTCGAGGCGTGCCGGAGTTAATTTGATTAGCGCGAGCTCGACGAGTCGTGTGATCACTTCAGTGAGGTTACGTGCAACGCGCCCCTGGGATCAAAATGTTTACAGGCCAGCCGGCACAGCGCTGGTGACTTCGGCGTGTGCACAACTTGCTACACTGAACAATGCTATAACATATAACTATAAGCTTATACCAAATGTAATATGTATCAACAATACATGTTCGTAAAAAGTACTAGAGTAGTTTCTCCACACAAACTTTCCTTTAAACTATGAATATACTTGATGATTTTAGAAGACACATAATTGCAAAATTTCAAGTCTCTGGACTCAATAGTTTGGGCTGGGCGTTTATATATCAGTCAATCAGTCTCTTATTGTAAATTAAATTATCAAAGGAGCGATCCCGGCGAGCCGAGATATTTAACCCTGTATCGAGACACTGCAGTGCAGTGTAGCATGACGTGGGTCGCGTTTCTTCACTCTCCATGCACGCTCTACATAGAGGGCTGTCGGTGATACCTATATTGTACAAGTGTTTGTTAAAATTACCATGACCTGTAAGAGTTGCAGCAACTTTCCTGATCTGTGCTATGTTCAGATGTAGTATACTCCTCGATGACCTCTTGTCAATCCTTGGCATGGCTTCGTTTTCCTGCCTACATTCACTCAAGTTCTTATTTGGATATTGTGATCATAAAAGTTAACATATTGAAGTGAATCGTGTATTGTATGAATTTGTATTTGAAATCTGGTTCGATTATGATCATTGTTATGATACCAGTCATTGGATATAAAAAAGTTTTTACAATATAACTGTCACAGCCAATTCGCGTGTCTTTGCGACTTTCTCATATCAAATAGAAAGGGCAAACGATATACAAAGTAATGTTTCTCGGAAATACCGATCATAATATACATTTACCTACGGATATCGGAAATCCAACCCAATTTTATGATTCCAATTATGGAAAGATTTGTTACGGTCGGATGGGAAGCAATGAAAAACATATTTACAATTTTATATCCGATAACGTAATAACAGATAGTTTTTTACGGTATATACTTTGATTAAGTTTATTCTTTACTGTTGCTTAGTTAAATCAAATACAAATGACATTTGATTTAACTAGTTAGAATAAATCGTGGTCTTGCAACTGTAAGTCGTTGCTGCTAAACTAGTGAATGTAGTCAAGGTATACCAATGACCTGTTTCAAGACCTCGATCAAAATAATTTAAAGTGAAAAGGTAACTTTATCTTTTAAATGGTCTTATTTATTTAGGTTGAGTAAAAAACGAAGTAAAGTAAGAAACAAAAGTTGAGTCTTTAGGTTTTGTAAAAGACTGATTGGTCGTGAAATCCATCTCACATTTACTCCGGGCTTACTTTTCGTCGTATACATGTCAAACTGGGGCAAACTCTATCACATAGTAATTTGGTAATCATTATCGATAACCTTACACACCCCGATTGATTATTACGAAAAATTATGAACAAAAATTAATTATATTGTGATACTAATTTCTAATTTTCAGACTAAATTTTAAATCAAAATAAAACTAATTATAAAACAATACATATAAGAACGATTTTTAGCAATAGAATGTGGTATATGTTAATAGGCTTCGGTTTCTGGATATCAATTATGCAGCATCAAGGTGAGGTTTGTGAGGTTTCGTATTCTGTCTGTGTGCATTGCTTAATTGTTGCGTGTATTTTCCTCAATACACCTTTGTCCAATCTGTTATGTAAATGAATGGAGAATGTGCGCTACTAACATTGATAACATTGTCTAGTTTGTAACTTGCAATCCCATTTTACGGACAGTAAATACTAGATCCATGTGGAACTCGTTACATATCTAGGATCGTAATATTATTATATAAAAGCTATGTAAGTAGCAAAACACTTAAGAAAACCACGCAACTTTTACTTTATAGTTACTAACATTTGAAATGAAATACAGTTTCCATTTGTGAGTAATGCTCGGGAGTTAAGTTATAAACGTACATAATGATCCCACGGGCACCATTCACGGGAACTGGCCGAAGTTATCACAATCCGTTGAGCACGCGCTAATGAAATTAGTCCCTATTCACTCGCCTCTGACACAAATCAGCGGTAACAAGATGTCTTCATTTCACCGACACACGTTTTACTTGACTACGCTTCTTATTATTTAATTGAAGTTAAATATAATTGATCTATTCTTCCAAGTTAAATATTTATACGTTTAAGGAAATAAGGTCTGCCGATAAATGTGAAAATTCAAAACAGATGGGAAGGTGTGACAATAATTTAAAAATAAATAACTAACTATATATATAAGAAACTTTAACAAATTCAAATAGTCATGCTGCGGACTCGTATTGCTGACGCATGTTGAGCATGTTTTTAAAACGAACCTATAAGATTTCCCCTAAATATCGTGTTACAAGGCTAAAGACGTTATCAGTTAAAAAATTACGATCGCATAGTGATCCTTTTCCAATAATAGAAATAAAAAATAATTTTAAAAAACTATATTTGATTTAATTAAAAATGGAGGCCATTTTATTGGCCTAGGTGATATTTTATCACAGTACGCTACGCTTTTTATGTGCAATGGATTTGTTGTCTGCCGATCTCTCAACTATTTAGCTACGTTGTTATAATCCATAACAAATCTTTTACTCTTTCATGTAGTTGGTATCAAAAACTTGTTTTTAAAGTATATTGTTCTATTGTAAATTGTATAATTTAATAAAGTAATATATTAAATTTTTTCTTTCTATCCCACCCTCTGTCCATTAAAGGTTGGCAGGGCATCTGCGACTCATTTACTTGTTGCGGATACGTATGGGCGGTCTCTGGATATCAGGTGACATGTTTGCTCCTTTGACATCTTGTTCCATAAAAAAGGTAAGCTATTTTCTGTGTCCCATACGAAATGATGACTTAGGATTGACTTAAAAATACATGTTGCTTGCTTGAATTATATTAAGATGTTTGATTAACAATTTTCGTAGTTGATGATATTCCAATATCAAATTCGTTTATATCTCGAGAATCACATTTACAAAAATGCTTCAACGTAATGATGTCGTCGTAGTATTGAAAGTTGAATTTAATGCGGGCTCCTATTTGCATTGAACAGGGTAAGAGGTTTCAAATCTACCGGTTCCTCACAAAAGCCTTCACTTTTTATATTTTAAATAACTCCCCAAACATTGTTTTGAAATATAATAACAAACATAAATAATTTTCCTTCCATCTTACCAATACCGTACGGCTTGAACTATAAGTATCAATACCCTGGCTATATATTCTTAACCAAATAGCTTTTTATATAACATTTTACATAAGCTCTTATAACAGGTATACTTAAGATGAAGAACAACACAATGTAATTCTGGCAAAAAGAATCCTAAAACAGGCCATGATTTATGTTAAATTAATATTATACTAAAGGCTCAATTAATATTATTTGCATAGAGATAAAGGAATTTGCTAATTTTTCGCTTAATGAAATTGATTAAACAAGGTCAAGTCACGAAACTTTTAGCCTTAATCAAGAGCTGTGTACACGACAAGGCTTCCATATCGTCCCACGGCTTTGAATATCAGCTAATTACTTTCATTATCTGTCATTCAAAGACACAAGATACAAGATTTATTTTAGTTCTTACTATTTCTTCTAGAAGTACTAGTATATGATTTATTTCTTGTTTGTATTAAGACGTCGTATTTAATTTAATTTTTCCCATACATTGTTAATGATCTATATTAATTAATCCTGTCAATGGTTTATAATTAAGTCAAAGCGACATCAGAACTGGAAAATAGTTCCCGATTAAATCATATATTTTATGTAAGTAGCTTATAAAACATATGGCTGGTAAAACCTTTTGTTTACAAATAATAACGAAAACCTTTAGATGTCGAAAACTTAATATAAAATAATAACATTACCATGTAAATCTCAAATATTCATTATGATAAATGATTTAACAGCTTTGTACAAATAAATAATGTCTATTTATCAAGTTTCTTTTGTCCAAATTTGAAATTTCATACAAAATTAATAAACACCAAGAATACGTCACATAAGTTTTTGAATTTAATTAAGTAGGAGAAATAGATGAATCGTATATACAATCACATTGTTCAGTCTAGTCGCATTCATATTATCTCGAAATCCGAAATAACCAAATAGTTTTAATTACGGTTGCATCCATGCGCTATACAACCATTCCGGTATCAAAGTAGGGAAACACTTGCGAAAATTTAACACAAACAATTTACGTGATGGCCTCATTTCCATAACAAATTGGGCGGGGGCACAGTCATGTGAATTCGTGCAGTAATTGGACAAGGTGATCGCGGGCACAATGTAGGGCTTTTGGCAGCCACCGTAATTATAGGACGGGGACCAAAAGTTTATGCACAACAACCGGAAGGTGTATACCAATGGACTGGGAAAATTACTCGATTCATTTAAGAAGGAACGATATTTAGTAAAATCTCAGTGTCATATACCTAGAACCTATGGTAGTATCTCATTTCTTTGACTTTGTTCACTTCTGTCAATAATTCATACATTCATACTAAATAATAAACAAATAATAAAATGAAAGAAGCGTAAACAAGTTTGCAAATTTATTTTTACTTTTATTAAATTAAAACGAGGAAAACTACCGCGTAATTTTCAGTGATCACCGCCGCCCATGAACATCCGCAACACCAGAGCAACTGCAGATGCAATGACTTTAAGGACGGAGTACGTTCGCTTCTTGAACACCACTAAGACATATTATATACTAAGTACAGATTATTCCACAAAGCGATTCGTAGAATCAAAATAATTTGTGATTCTGAAAACTAATACATTGCCTAGGAAACAATATATACTGTCTATTTAACAACTGTGTAATCGTACAAAGCAAATAAATATTTAATGTATTGAAATGTCTACGCTTAAATAAGTTATGCTTTTATAGTAAAAAATATAATATATCCTAGGACATATTCACACACGGCCATCTGATCCCAAACTAAGCAGAGCTTGTGCTATGGAAACCAGGTAACTGATATACTAAATATACTACTTTTCTTTTGTAAATACATACTTGAATAGATAATTGACTCAAGACAAACAGACATGTTCATGCACACATATGTCTGTATTGGTTGGGAATGGTACCCACGACTTACGGCGTGAAAAGCAAGTATCTTTTAAACCACGCCAACCGGTTCGTTTTATACGTGAAAATTACTAAGTTTGTTATTTTTTCCTCAAGTGATGGATTGCTTACTGTTATCTTAAGTAGCTTCCGTGTCCTAATTCATGACACGCAATTGCCGTGAGCCTGAAAGATAAATAATTTAAAAGAATAAAATGGTAATAAATAAGAGATTGCCCATTCCCAGTCACGCAAAAATTATAGTCTGCACGCTCCAACTGCTTTTTTAAATGAATAAATAACGAAATGATCAAGACTTATCATTGTTAAATGTGCATGTTTGTTAATTTTGCATAAACGCGAGAAAATTTGTCAGGTCACATTAATTATTAATTTCACTCCTTACATATAGATAAATTAACTTTACTTTACACCTTATTATTAATATTTTATTTTAACTCTGTGTGTATGTTTGTTTGTATGTAACGGAATCTTTGAACTAAATTTTGAACCCCTACAAAACGTAGGATTGATTTGAAGCTTGGTACGCTTATCAAGGACCGAGAAGACTGCAATAATTTAAAGTGGTTAGGACTTAGGGTGCTTGATGTCGATTGTTGATATTTTACTGACGCGTATTTGCATAAAAATAAAGTATCTTAGCAAGCACACACGACTTTTTACGATAACATGTTTTTTGTCACACATTCTTATTCAAACTCATACAAAATTATTTTCTACTAGTTCGGCTAGTAGCAAAAGCGTATTTTTTAGGTTTTTTATTAATCTATTTATATAATAATAAATCTTTTTTTTGTTCATCTTCCCCACTGCAAGGGACACAGGCCTCCTCTCTGAGGGAATAAATAACTGGTTGTAATCCACCAAGCTGACCCAGTGCGAGTTGGTGGATAATAAGACATGTGACGACTTCGAATTTAGTGGTTCTAAGACGTGTCGGTTTCCTCACGATGGATTTGGAGCCGTGGTGATGAAAATACACAAAGTAAAGCCTGCCTGGGTTCGAACCAGCGACATACAGTGTATTATTTACTGTTTCTGTTCACTTTATTTATTTACTAATATTAAAAAACATAACATACTCTTTTCAATATTTTAAAACCGCTAACCTGTCCTTTCGGTTTTATGTGCCTTTCCGTAGCAATACAAATTACCTTTTAATTAAAATTTAATTTACGGGACATGTACTTGGGCCGCTAAATCTCTTTGTTTATTAAGTATTCGGGTCACTCCATCCAGTTAAGGGGCGGCCCCGATAGATAGCTGTTTATCCTTGATCAATCGACGGTTCCCTGTGACCCTAAAAGAGATTTCACACTTCATTTCCAAGCAATAATAACGGTGCGACATGCACTGGAATCCTAAAACTACATAAAATAATGGAAGTAATAATTTTAAGCGAATAATATACTTATTTATATTATAATAGCATAAAACACAACTGGTAATGCAACCATTAGCGCAGCAAAATATTAAAAAATGTCATAAATGTCACTAAACTCATATAAGAGAGACGTATACGCCCTTACAGTTAAATAACCCGGAAGTTATGTGAAAAATCCTCTCCTTTAGGGTCATATTAAACCGACATTTGATCGAGGATGAGCAGCTATTTATGGGACACGGCTCGTCAGACGTTATACTGACCTAAATACTCAATGTAACCAAAAAATATCGCATGCAGCACCGTGACAGAAGGAAAATGTCTTGGATATTAGAGGATAAGAGCAATGATATTATAATACAAGAAGTAGCAGATACGGCATTAGCAGTTGAAAAGCGAAGACTGAAATCGCGTCCTAATTAGGACGCTTTTTCTATGGCTTACGTCATGTGTTTATATTTACGCTTAGGTGGCAAACACTAGCCGTCATCTTTTTTATTCTTATTTTAATTACGCTATACTTTTTACACCATTTGATGTGTGTATGTATGGATGTCCCTATAGACTCTTCTGGGCCGATTTCGACGAAATTTTCAGAAAATCTTCAGATCGGCCTAGCGGGTGATCCTGTAAGTTTGATAGCGATCGGATCAACATAATTAGTGCAAACCGGTCAAAGCCGAACGAACGGAATATAACTATTCGCGTAAAATATGGTAAATATTAAAATTTTAAAGTCAGGTTTGAGAGAAAATATTTCTATTCCTCGTTTATGTTGTGTTTCTGTAATCGCTGCATGTCCATGATTATTTATACTCAAGATTTGCTTCACAGTTCGGTATAAACAAATAAATCAAAGAAGCGAACGATTGTGTTTGTATCGTATTCGTATTACTTTGGAGAAGACGATATTTTATCACATTGAGCGTAAAACTACGCGGATCCCCTCTGCGGGTGAGATTTACTCAGCTGGAAGATACTAAAGTACCAGGCGTTCTTCATGACTTATTGGTATTTCTCGACAATAAAACGAAAAATGTTGTATGTCATAACTATTCAAAGACAAAACATTACCACTACTACTTTAAAAAAACAAGCAAATAAATTTTAAAAAGATATATAGATTTAGTAGTAAATAAAGAAAGCTATTTAGTTCAGGTACATGAATTTTTTATAGCATATGACAAAACATTTAAATATTATTTTCAAACTGGGGTCTTTTTTTGTAATAGGCGTGAATAAAAATATTAAAACAATTTATAAAACATCGTGCCACTATAGAATGGTCCTTAAGCTACACATTTGGGATATAATACGATTGATAGACAAGTTCAGAGAGGCAGAGATTATGGATTTCCATTTTGCGCGTTCCTGACACGTCTCTCTAGCTTTTTTTACATCCACGTATACATGCTTAACGGATACCGGTACTCCTTATATCGCCCTTCTTCTGTATCTCACTAATCTGATCCATATAAGTTCTCCTTGATAAGTTCAGTACAAAGCAGATATTAAGACTTATTCTTTTCTATTAATTACCTCGATGAACTATTTATTTTTTAGCCGAGTTGCGAACTTTTTGGACACAAGGTAAAATATGGAAACTTATTTGGTTTTAAAATAATTGGATCATAGGGAACTGTTAAGTCTTAAACGGGTTAAGTTGATAGTTGATTTTAACTCTAAGGTTATTAAAAACAATTTAACAGTGCACTGGAGGAAGCCAGTCATTTTGCTTCTTCTGCCATGGGGCTGCAGTAAAAAATAAACTGTAGAAGTTTTTTACTTCTTTGTAACTACCTGAATAAAATGAACAAAGAAAGATTAAGATTATAGATGTTACTCTCGAAAACTGTGAAATGACTGATTTCATTCGGAAATTGTGAAGGCTTCATTGGAGTCATCTCTCCGGTGTAATGGAGCCGGAAAGCGCAGTTATTTATAGGTATCGGCTCATTGCCTGAAATCGTGACCTTGATGTTAAAATGCCTTATTGAGAACTTATGAATATACTAATAACCTACTATATCTACATGGTGGTAAACGAGCGAGTACTTCATCCTATGTAAAGACGTTAACCATAAGCATATGCAACAAACTAATGAGTTGCAGATTCGTTGCCTACATTTAATGGACAGAGCCAGAGATATTTTCACCCGACGTAAAGCATTTTCATTAAATACAATTGAATGACATAGATTTATTCATTCATATTAAATAGCAAGTAATCCGGTGTCATTCTAGAGCTATTAAAAAATAAACAGTGTAAGGCAACAGGGCTGAAATCTCAGTTAAACAACGAATGAGATTGGTAAATAACGTCTATTACACTTAAACAATCAACAATTATAGGTAAAACGGTAGTAAATACAGTACAGTATACGAGATTTAACAAAACAACATGACCGAGCGGAAGAAGACAGCGTACTTAGCGTCGGAGCTATAGTGTCGCTACTAGCGCGCAGGCGGTCGTGTTAAGCAACACAAAAGATGGCGGCTCGCTAGCCAATCCGTCGCGCGCGCTGTTGCTAGGCGAATTTAAGCCTACAGGTGTGAACATAAGGTGTGCGCTGCGTAGTGCGTTACAACAGTCTTAGTACATTAAGTTTTTGGGCATAATTTTAACACATGCATACACACAAAAATCTGGATGTTAAGGAATTTTTTTTTCAATAAGATTGTTTTGATATAAAATGAAATATGTGAATTTAAAAAGTGACAGATTTCTCTGATGACGCAAAAGATTTAATATAGAGGTAATGTTAGTATGAAAAATGGCGTGACTTTGACATGGTGGGACAATAAACATTGCGTTATTCTTTTTTTAAGTAAATATAAATATTTTTTATATTGAATCAATATAGAATAAATTTCTTCAGTACCTAACACGAGGTTTCCGTGCAAACAAAAAATGTAATTTACTTAACCGTGACGTTGAGAAAAAAGTCACCGCGCAAATAAGAAACGTAATGTCGTGGCTTATTGCGGCCCCGACAACATTTTCTAATACTAACTTCCGTTACGGAGACACCTGTTGCTATATGTTCTATTTTGTTTGGTTTATAACACTTAATAATATCAAGACATAAAAATCACATGTATGTGATGCTGTCTAGGTTACTGTGTACCGTCCCGCAGGGCTAAGGGTATGCCCTTGCGCCCTGGGTTCCTACTCCCAACAACAAAAAGGGGATAAAAATAAAGGGAAACCCAGGTGTTAGCGAACGATGTATAATTTTAAATGAAAACGGCCATAGCCAAGCGGTAGGCACATAATTTTTTAAGGTCGTGGGGTAAAGCGCTGTAGATCTCTGCTTCCGCGGCGCTTATTACTCCCCTGATGTGGCCGATGTCCGGTGAAGTCCCCAGGCAGCGGATGAGCAGTGGCGGAACACGGAGCGGCAGGGCAGGCGGCAAGAAGGCCGTAGCCGGCGCTCCCACAGCAGCTAAGCGGTGGCCGTAGGAAGCTGCGTTGACGCTGGAGCTGTGAGCTCGTATACTTGAGCATAAATCCTAAACTGGCTCCTGGAAGTCAAATACCAAACCGTTAATTCGGTAAGGTGCTGCTCCTGAGCCTGGTATCCACCATCAGCAACAAAGGCAAAGCAATATGTGGTAGTTTATCGATGGTGGAACTACCAGAACGGAGCTTACAAAAGCAAGGCAAAAGTATAAAAACATTAGGGAAAAAATAACGTTATGTAAATAGAAATCTGCCAAAATTGTTAAGAGAATTAATTTGTAAATAAAAAATAAGGATAAGCAAATTTAAAGAACGAAAGAGATATGTTAGATATGAAAGTTTAAAAAAATAACCGTTAACAAAAGAAACAAGACTTAGCAAAAAAATAAACATATGTGTGCCATTGTACTTACCCTAATACGGGAACAACACACAGCAAAATAAACTAATACATTTATAAAGCTTAAGTTTAATTTCGAATCTAAGCGCGGAGAAGAAGAAGAAGAATCGGCAGGAAAACGATCGCGCGGCTAAGACTTCGGTGACCGCTCTAACTCCTAGACTTCAGGCAAAATCCCCGAGGCGCGTACGCGGCGACCACTCAGAGCCCGAGAATCCCCCGCTGCGCGCGCAGTCCCCGCTGCCGCGCCGCGAGATTTAAACATTTTGCAACGTACAAATAATATACGTTACAATTGTGGTAAAGGCAGTAATCAACAAATTGCATATTACTAACAATATTTATTCAAAAAGATAAGCACAGTAAACAAAACAAAAAACAGTATATATTTACAAATCGTTAAATTCAATTTCAGAGGAATATTCAACTTAAAAAGGATCTTAAGTTTAAAATTTCTACGTCAAGTTGCAAGTTAATTTGATGTTGTCAATCGGAGAAACACTTTTTAAAGACGGAAACGGGCAACATTCAGAATGTTACCATTTTACTAGCAACACATTAGCGAATTTCTGTCCCATTGTAACACTTGTGTAAAACTGCCATTAATCATGATAACTATACAAATGTATTTATCGCGAGTTGTTGCTTTGTGACTGGCTTGTCACTGTTTGCCTAGAAGAGGCATCTACAGCTACACCGGGCTTGAGGCGGCAGGGCGCAGAGGGGGCCTTTTTTTTTTGTTTTTAGGTGTGGAAATGCGACCTTATGCACGCCCCCTGGTCGGGGCACCAGGGGCGTCTATGGGGCTCTCCCACCGAAATGGGCCTACCCACTAAAACCACACGCGTTCCCTCATAGCCATGGTGTGGGCGCCACGGGAGCATGACTAACACGTGACACCGCGACGCCCACTGGCCGCTCCGGGATGGATCTCTGCGCCCTAAAAATGGCGCTCCTACGAGACGGCACCGTGTGCAATGCAGGTTCGGGAATCCCCGCCCTACCCCGCCGGCGCCGCCTTGAGTTTTTTATAGAGGTTCACTCCTCGAGGCCTCCGTCTTGAAAAAGACAGAGGCCCGCGGTCCCAGCGTCGGTGCCGGGATTACGCGAAATGCAGCTGCAAGGGGAAAGTTGCCCTTCCGCTCGCAGCCCCACCGCCGTCGCATCTGCGGTGCGACCCCACTGAGTCGCGGAGGGCAGGGCGAGTGGCGCACCGCAATATCAGCACTCCTCTCCCTCCGCGACTCACCCTCACTGCGGGGGGGGACGAGTCCCCGTAGCCCTCCAGCGCGCTCGAAGGTGGGCTCCAATGAGCCCACCACGAGCGGCCCTCTCTGGCCGGTCCTACCTCACGGACCGGCCTTTGGTTCCTCTTAGCTTCACCGTGGGTGGCCCATACCCACGGTTACTGAGCCCCACCGCCACGACAAGGCGGGAACCCGGTCGGGGGGCGCAGAGGGCGCCTAGCCTAATCCTCGTTAAGAGTAACTTAACTCGAGAGCTCCCTTCGTAGAGAGTCTCAGCTCGGTCCGTTACTTTATTAGTATTACCGGATTAGGACGCGGGTTGTCCTATCCAAACGACAATTAGCTGATGGTGGGTGTGCTTGATTAAAATAGTTCCTCTAACCAAGTGTTACTGCCAATTGTAAAGGTTAAAGTCTATGATGCTAGGGGACATTACCTATTTGTGAGGGCTTTACTAGATACTGGCAGCCAAGCCTCATTTATAACCAAATACTTAATGACAAGGTTATCGTTGCAACCTGTTTATCAAGCCACTAATATTATTGGAATTGGCAACAAAAGTAATAACGTAAATAATTATGTAAATCTTTATATTTATTCTCCAGTGCACGGTGTGCAACTGCACATAAAATGTATTGTAGTGGATTCCATAACCACATAGTAGCCTCAACAATAGTTTGATATAAAGCAGTACGAAATACCAAAGAATGTACTTTTGTCACTTGATAATTTCAATGTACCTGATGAGATGTCATCACTGTTAGGAGCTGATGTATATTTTAACATTCTTTTAGATGGTCATATTAAATTGCATAATGGTCTTATCTTACAAAAATAATCAAATGGTGTCCTATGTATTTTCAATTATATAAAAATAAATACTAATTATAGTCTATAATTATAATTTTACCTGATATATATTTTTATATGTTAATAAGAAGTTAAATCTATCTGTATGTATTTTTAATTTATTTCTTAAAAAAGAAAAGGGCTTTTTATTATTTTGTTAATTAATTTTTAATTTGTTTCAGGGCCCAACTATGTTTGATAAATATTAAACATTTAGTTACTTGAATAGAAACTCGTTAGAAACCTTTTTTATATATTTTTCGTTTTAGAACAATGATAAAATAGATGACATGTGTCTGTATACATAATTTTTTGTTAAATTTAAATAAAATATGAATTAACTATTTTTACGTTTGCATTTTTATTAAACTGTGAATTAAATGAAACAGTGAATAAATCTGCAAATGAATAATAAAAAAGTAAGTAGAAACATCAAAAGTATCATCCACTCTGCCAACACGGCAGTCTGGGTAAAACACCTGTATGCCATACAGCCTGTGAACGACACACCTGCTGTTGAAGAATCAAGTCACATTTTTTTGTATTAATACACCAGATCGAGCAAGTAAGGAGGCCATTATGACATTTGGATTGCGCTGGCTTTGAGAGGTCAGATACCTAAGCCTAGTTTATTTCGTTTTAATTTCTACGAGACTGACAATCCTCAGCATCCATATTAAGACATTTATTATTAACTGTACTTATTATTTTAGAAATGCAATATGGTTGCATATTAATTTGGAATTAGGACACAGCTTCGGCATCCCAATTCCAAACTTATATTAGACTTAACCTTATATAAAGAGATTTAATAGCTTTTGGTTGTTTTTATTGAAACAAATGAAAGTGCCCTTGAAATTTGTATATGACTATGAATAGGGGATTAATGGGTCAATGAAACTCGTTTTATTTAATCACAATGCAATAATCTGTAAGTATTTATAATATCATTAGTAAGTAGTAACTTAATTTAATATATCCGAGACGTAGTGTCAAGACAGGTGCAATAAAAATTATTCTTAGACTACCCGTTTACACATATGCGTCTTTGTAACTTCATAGGCTGAGTTTTGCTTTCCTTTTGGTAATATACTGAAACAAAAAAACAGGCAAAGATATAGAACAATATGTATACATAAACAAGGTGCATCAGTAACCGACGAGCATGTACGCGTAGATGTGGAAGAAGCCCACCCCTCTAGGCTATGGGTGTGAGCGCATATTTACTTATAAATAATTTTTATGACATTTTAATTATACTCACGTTCATATTGCTTTCCTTTTAACTGCAGCACCTTCTCATGAACTATACCGATAGTGCGATTCGTGTTAGCCTTCTTTAATTCATGCTTTACCCAGAAGGATCTCTTTGGGTCACAATGGTGTAGGCCCTGGCGACACGAAATTGCCGAATACCAATCCAGTGATCCGTCCAAGGGATCTATCAAAGGCTCTTGTGATTGAGGCTCGGTCTCTTCACTGGTAAGATCCATTCTTTCGACCTGTGGCCTCAGTCTCCACGGAAATGACCGGTCGATAGGTTCACTGAAGCCTGAAATATCTTCTTCCGGACTGTTTTCTGGTGATCCCTCCAAGGGATCTATCAAAGGCTCTTGTGATTGAGGCTAGGTCTCTTCAGTGGTAAGATCCATTCTATCGACCTGTGGCCTCAGTCTCCACGGAAGTGACCGGTCGATAGGTTCACTGAAGCCCGAAGTATCTTCTTCCGGACTGTTTTCTGGTGATCCCTCCAAGGGATCTACCAAAGGCTCTTGTGATTGAGGCTCGTTGTCTTTAGTGGTAAGATCCATTCTATCGACCTTTGGCCTCAGTCTCCAAGGAAATGAACGGTCGATAGGTTCACTGAAGCCTGAAGTATCTTCTTCCGGACTGCTTTCTGGTGATACCTCCAAGGAACCTATCAAAGGCGCTTGTGATTGAGGCTCGGTATCTTCAGTGGTAAGATCCATTCTATCGACCTGTGGCCTCAGTCTCCAAGGAAATGACCGGTCGATAGGTTCACTGAAGCCTGAAGTATCTTCTTCCGGACTGTTTTCTGGTGATACCTCCAAGGAACCTATCAAAGGCTCTTGTGATTGAGGCTCGTTGTCTTTAGTGGTATGATCCATTCTATCGACCTTTGGCCTCCGTCTCCAAGGAAATGAACGGTCGATATGTTCACTGAAGCCTGAAGTATCTTCTTCCGGACTGCTTTCTGGTGATACCTCCAAGGAACCTATCAAAGGCGCTTGTGATTGAGGCTCGGTATCTTCAGTGGTAAGAACCATTCTATCGACCTGTGGCCTCAGTCTCCAAGGAAATGACCGGTCGATAGGTTCACTGAAGCCTGAAGTATCTTCTTACGGGCTGCTTTCTGGTGATACCTCCAAGGAACCTATCAAAGGCGCTTGTGATTGAGGCTCGGTGTCTTTAGTGGTAAGATCCATTCTATAGACCTGTGTCCTCAACCTCCACGGAAGTGACCGGCCAATTGGTTCACTGAAGCCTGAAGTATCTTCTTCCGGACTGTTTTCTGGTGATCCCTCCAAGGGATATATCAAAGGCTCTTGTGGTTGAGGCTCGGTCTCTTCATTGGTAAGATCCATTCTTTTGATCTGTGGCCTCAGTCTCAACGGAAATGACCGGTCGGTAGGTTCACTGAAGCCTGAAATATCTTCGTCCGGGCTGCTTTCTGGTGATACCTCCAAGGAACCTATCAAAGGCGCTTGTGATTGAGGCTCGGTATCTTCACTGGTAAGATCCATTCTATCGACCTGTGGCCTTTGTCTCCAAGGAAATGACCGGTCGATAGGTTCACTGAAGCCTGAAGTATCCTCGTCCGGACTGTTTTCTGGTGATCCCTCCAGGGGATCTATCAAAGGCGCTTGTAATAGAGGCTCGGTGTCTTTAGTGGTAAGATCCATTCTATCGACCTGTGTCCTCAACCTCCACGGAAGTGACCGGCCAATAGGTTCACTGAAGCATCTTCTTCCGGACTGTTTTCTGGTGATCCCTCCAAGGGATCTATCAAAGGCTCTTGTGATTGAGGCTCGGTCTCTTCACTGGTAAGATCCATTCTTTTGACCTGTGGCCTCAGTCTCAACGGAAATGACCGGTCGATAGGTTCACTGAAGCCTGAAGTATCTTTTTCCGGACTGTTTTCTGGTGATCCCTTCAAGGGATCTTTCAAAGGCGCTTGTGCTTGAGGCTTGGTCTCTTCAGTGGTAAGATCCATTCTTTCGACCTGTGGCCTCAGTCTCCACGGAAATGACCAATCGATAGGTTCACTGAAGCCTGAAGTATCTTCTTCCGGACTGCTTTCTGGTGATCCCTCCAAGAATTCTATCAAAGGCTCTTGTGATTGAGGCTAGGTCTCTTCAGTTGTAAGATCCATTCTATCGACCTGTGGCCTCAGTCTCCACGGAAGTGACCGGTCGATAGGTTCACTGAAGCCCGAAGTATCTTCTTCCGGACTGTTTTCTGGTGATCCCTCCAAGGGATCTACCACAGGCACTTGTGATTGAGGCTCGTTGTCTTTAGTGGTATGATCCATTCTATCGACCTTTGGCCTCCGTCTCCAAGGAAATGAACGGTCGATATGTTCACTGAAGCCTGAAGTATCTTCTTCCGGACTGCTTTCTGGTGATACCTCCAAGGAACCTATCAAAGGCGCTTGTGATTGAGGCTCGGTATCTTCAGTGGTAAGAACCATTCTATCGACCTGTGGCCTCAGTCTCCAAGGAAATGACCGGTCGATAGGTTCACTGAAGCCTGAAGTATCTTCTTACGGGCTGCTTTCTGGTGATACCTCCAAGGAACCTATCAAAGGCGCTTGTGATTGAGGCTCGGTGTCTTTAGTGGTAAGATCCATTCTATAGACCTGTGTCCTCAACCTCCACGGAAGTGACCGGCCAATTGGTTCACTGAAGCCTGAAGTATCTTCTTCCGGACTGTTTTCTGGTGATCCCTCCAAGGGATATATCAAAGGCTCTTGTGGTTGAGGCTCGGTCTCTTCATTGGTTAGATCCATTCTTTTGATCTGTGGCCTCAGTCTCAACGGAAATGACCGGTCGGTAGGTTCACTGAAGCCTGAAATATCTTCGTCCGGACTGTTTTCTGTTGATCCCTCCAAGGGATCTATCAAAGGCTCTTGTGATTGAGGCTCGGTCTCTTCACTGGTAAGATCCATTCTTTTGACCCGTGGCCTCAGTCTCCACGGAAATGACCGGTCGATAGGTTCACTGAAGCCTGAAGTATCTTCGTCCGGACTGCTTTCTGGTGATCCCTCTAAGAATTCTATTAAAGGCTCTTGTGATTGAGGCTAGGTCTCTTCAGTTGTAAGATCCATTCTATCGACCTGTGGCCTCAGTCTCCACGGAAGTGACCGGTCGATAGGTTCACTGAAGCCCGAAGTATCTTCTTCCGGACTGTTTTCTGGTGATCCCTCCAAGGGATCTACCACAGGCTCTTGTGATTGAGGCTCGTTGTCTTTAGTGGTAAGATACATTCTATCGACCTTTGGCCTCAGTCTCCAAGGAAATGACCGGTCGATAGGTTCACTGAAGCCTGAAGTATCTTCTTACGGGCTGCTTTCTGGTGATACCTCCAAGGAACCTATCAAAGGCGCTTGTGATTGAGGCTCGGTATCTTCACTGGTAAGATCCATTCTATCGACCTGTGGCCTTAGTCTCCAAGGAAATGACCGGTCGATAGGTTCACTGAAGCCTGAAGTATCCTCGTCCGGACTGTTTTCTGGTGATCCCTCCAGGGGATCTATCAAAGGCGCTTGTAATAGAGGCTCGGTGTCTTTAGTGGTAAGATCCATTCTATCGACCTGTGTCCTCAACCTCCACGGAAGTGACCGGCCAATAGGTTCACTGAAGCATCTTCTTCCGGACTGTTTTCTGGTGATCCCTCCAAGGGATCTATCAAAGGCTCTTGTGATTGAGGCTCGGTCTCTTCACTGGTAAGATCCATTCTTTTGACCTGTGGCCTCAGTCTCAATGGAAATGACCGGTCGATAGGTTCACTGAAGCCTGAAGTATCTTCTTCCGGACTGTTTTCTGGTGATCCCTCCAAGGCATCTACCAAAGGCTCTTGTGGTTGAGGCTCGCTGTCTTTAGTGGTAAGATCCATTCTATCGACCTGTGGCCTCAGTCTCCAAGGAAATGAACGGTCGATAGGTTCACTGAAGCCTGAAGTATCTTCTTCCGGACAGCTTTCTGGTGATCCCTCCAAGGGATCTATCAAAGGCGCTTGTGATTGAGGCTAGGTCTCTTCAGTGGTAAGATCCATTCTATCGACCTGTGGCCTCAGTCTCCACGGAAGTGACCGGTCGATAGTTTCACTGAAGCCTGAAGTATCTTCTTCCGGACTGTTTTCTGGTGATCCCTCCAAGGCATCTACCAAAGGCTCTTGTGGTTGAGGCTCGCTGTCTTTAGTGGTAAGATCCATTCTATCGACCTGTGGCCTCAGTCTCCAAGGACATGAACGGTCGATAGGTTCACTGAAGCCTGAAGTATCTTCTTCCGGACAGCTTTCTGGTGATCCCTCCAAGGAACCTATCAAAGGCTCTTGTGATTGAGGCTCGGTGTATTTAGGGGTAAGATCCATTCTATCGACCCGTGACCTCAGTCTCCACGGAAATGACCGGTCGATAGGTTCACTGAAGCCTGAAGTATCTTCTTCCGGACTGTTTTCTGGTGATCCCTACAAGGCATCTACCAAAGGCTCTTGTGGTTAGGGCTCGCTGTCTTTAGTGGTAAGATCCATTCTATCGACCTGTGGCCTCAGTCTCCAAGGAAATGAACGGTCGATAGGTTCACTGAAGCCTGAAGTATCTTCTTCCGGACAGCTTTCTGGTGATCCCTCCAAGGGATCTATCAAAGGCGCTTGTGATTGAGGCTAGGTCTCTTCAGTGGTAAGATCCATTCTATCGACCTGTGGCCTCAGTCTCCACGGAAGTGACCGGTCGATAGTTTCACTGAAGCCTGAAGTATCTTCTTCCGGACTGTTTTCTGGTGATCCCTCCAAGGCATCTACCAAAGGCTCTTGTGGTTGAGGCTCGCTGTCTTTAGTGGTAAGATCCATTCTATCGACCTGTGGCCTCAGTCTCCAAGGAAATGAACGGTCGATAGGTTCACTGAAGCCTGAAGTATCTTCTTCCGGACAGCTTTCTGGTGATCCCTCCAAGGAACCTATCAAAGGCGCTTGTGATTGAGGCTCGGTATCTTCAGTGGTAATATCCATTCTATCGACCTGTGGCCTCACTCTCCAAGGAAATGACCGGTCGATAGGTTCACTGAAGCCTGAAGTATCTTTTTCCGGACTGTTTTCTGGTGATCCCTTCAAGGGATCTTTCAAAGGCGCTTGTGATTGAGGCTTGGAATCTTCAGTGGTAAGATCCATTCTATCGACCTGTGGCCTCAGTCTCCAAGGAAATGACCGGTCGATAGGTTCACTGAAGCCTGAAGTATCCTCGTCCGGACTGTTTTCTGGTGATCCCTCCAGAGGATCTATCAAAGGCGCTTGTAATAGAGGCTCGGTGTCTTTAGTGGTAAGATCCATTCTATCGACCTGTGGCCTCAACCTCCACGCAAGTGACCGGTCGATAGGTTCACTGAAGCCTGAAGTATCTTCTTCCGGACTGTTTTCTGGTGATCCCTCCTAGGGATATACCAAAGGCTCTTGTGATCGAGGCTTGCTGTCTTTAGTGGTAAGATCCATTCTATCGACCTGTGGCCTCAACCTCCACGCAAGTGACCGGTCGATAGGTTCACTGAAGCCTGAAGTATCTTCTTCCGGACTGTTTTCTGGTGATCCCTCCTAGGGATATACCAAAGGCTCTTGTGATTGAGGCTCGCTGTCTTTAGTGGTAAGATCCATTCTATCGACCTGTGGCCTCAGTCTCCAAGGAAATGACCGGTCGATAGGTTCACTGAAGCCTGAAATATCTTTTTCCGGACTGTTTTCTGGTGATCCCTTCAAGGGATCTTTCAAAGGCGCTTGTGATTGAGGCTCGGTCTCTTCACTGGTAAGATCCATTCTTTTGACCTGTGGCCTCAGTCTCCACGGAAATGACCGGTCGATAGCTTCACTGAAGCCTGAAGTATCTTCGTCCGGACTGTTTTCTGGTGATTCCTCTAAGGGATCTATCAAAGGCGCTTGTAATTGAGGCTCAGTCTCTTCAATGGTAAGATCCATTTTATCGACCTGTGTCCTCAACCTCCACGCAAGTGACCGGTCGATAGGTTCACTGAAGCCTGAAGTATCTTCTTCCGGACTGTTTTCTGGTGATCCCTCCTAGGGATATACCAAAGGCTCTTGTGATTGAGGCTCGGTGTATTTAGGGGTAAGATCCATTCTATCGACCCGCGACCTCAGTCTCCACGGAAATGACCGGTCGATAGGTTCACTGAAGCCTGAAGTATCTTCCGGACTGCCTTCTGGTGATCCCTCCAAGGGATCTATCAAAGGCGCTTGTGATTGAGGCTAGGTCTCTTCAGTGGTAAGATCCATTCTATCGACCTGTGGCCTCAGTCTCCACGGAAGTGACCGGTTGATAGGTTCACTGAAGCCTGAAGTACCTTCTTCCGGACTGTTTTCTGGTGATCCCTCCAAGGCATCTACCAAAGGCTCTTGTGGTTGAGGCTCGCTGTCTTTAGTGGTAAGATCCATTCTATCGACCTGTGGCCTCAGTCTCCAAGGAAATGAACGGTCGATAGGTTTACTGAAGCCTGAAGTATCTTCTTCCGGACATCTTTCTGGTGATCCCTCCAAGGGATCTATCAAAGGCTCTTGTGATTGAGGCTCGGTCTCTTCACTGGTAAGATCCATTCTTTTGACCTGTGGCCTCAGTCTCAACGGAAATGACCGGTCGATAGGTTCACTGAAGCCTGAAGTATCTTCGTCCGGACTGTTTTCTGTTGATCCCTCCAAGGGATCTATCAAAGGCGCTTGTAATTGAGGCTCGGTGTCTTTAGTGGTAAGATCCATTCTATCGACCTGTGTCCTCAACCTCCACGGAAGTGACCGGCCAATAGGTTCACTGAAGCCTGAAGTATCTTCTTCCGGACTGTTTTCTGGTGATCCCTCCAAGGGATCTATCAAAGGCTCTTGTGATTGAGGCTCGGTCTCTTCACTGGTAAGATCCATTCTTTTGACCTGTGGCCTCAGTCTCCACGGAAATGACCGGTCGATAACTTCACTGAAGCCTGAAGTATCTTCGTCCGGACTGTTTTCTGGTGATTCCTCTAAGGGATCTATCAAAGGCGCTTGTAATTGAGGCTCAGTCTCTTCAGTGGTAAGATCCATTTTATCGACCTGTGTCCTCATCCTCCACGCAAGTGACCGGTCGATAGGTTCACTGAAGCCTGAAGTATCTTCTTCCGGACTGTTTTCTGGTGATCCCTCCTAGGGATATACCAAAGGCTCTTGTGATTGAGGCTCGGTGTATTTAGTGGTAAGATCCATTCTATCGACCTGTGACCTCAGTCTCCACGGAAATGACCGGTCGATAGGTTCACTGAAGCCTGAAGTATCTTCTTCCGGACTGCCTTCTGGTGATCCCTCCAAGGGATCTATCAAAGGCGCTTGTGATTGAGGCTAGGTCTCTTCAGTGGTAAGATCCATTCTATCGACCTGTGGCCTCAGTCTCCACGGAAGTGACCGGTCGATAGGTTCACTGAAGCCTGAAGTATCTTCTTCCGGACAGCTTTCTGGTGATCCCTCCAAGGAACCTATCAAAGGCGCTTGTGATTGAGGCTAGGTCTCTTCAGTGGTAATATCCATTCTATCGACCTGTGGCCTCAGTCTCCAAGGAAATGACCGGTCGATAGGTTCACTGAAGCCTGAAGTATCTTTTTCCGGACTGTTTTCTGGTGATCCCTTCAAGGGATATTTCAAAGGCGCTTGTGATTGATGCTCATTCTTTTCAGTGGTAAAATCCATTCTATCGACCTGTGGCCTCAGTCTCCGCGGAAGTGACCGGTCGATAGGTTCACTGAAGCCTGAAGTATCTTCGTCCGGACTGCTTTCTAGTGATCCCTCCAAGGGACCTATCAAAGGCGCTTGTGATTAAGGCTCGGTCTCTTCAGTGGTAAGATCCTTTCTATCGACCTGTGGCCTGTCTCCACGGATGTTACGGGTCGATAGGTTCACTGAAGCCTGAAGTATCTTCTTCCGGACTGCTTTCTGGTGATCCCTCCAAGGGACCTATCAAAGGCGCTTGTGATTGAGGCTTGGTCTCTTCAGTGGTAGGATCCTTTCTGTCGACCTGTGGCCTGTCTCCACGGATGTTACCGGTCGATAGCTTCACTGAAGCCTGAAGTATCTTCGTCCGGACTGTTTTCTGGTGATTCCTCTAAGAGATCTATCAAAGGCGCTTGTAATTGAGGCTCAGTCTCTTCAGTGGTAAGATCCATTTTATCGACCTGTATCCTCAACCTCCACGCAAGTGACCGGTCGATAGGTTCACTGAAGCCTGAAGTATCTTCTTCCGGACTGTTTTCTGGTGATCCCTCCTAGGGATATACCAAAGGCTCTTGTGATTGAGGCTCGGTGTATTTAGGGGTAAGATCCATTCTATCGACCCGTGACCTCAGTCTCCACGGAAATGACCGGTCGATAGGTTCACTGAAGCCTGAAGTATCTTCTTCCGGACTGCCTTCTGGTGATCCCTCCAAGGGATCTATCAAAGGCGCTTGTGATTGAGGCTAGGTCTCTTCAGTGGTAAGATCCATTCTATCGACCTGTGGCCTCAGTCTCCACGGAAGTGACCGGTCGATAGGTTCACTGAAGCCTGAAGTATCTTCTTCCGGACTGTTTTCTGGTGATCCCTCCAAGGCATCTACCAAAGGCTCTTGTGGTTGAGGCTCGCTTTCTTTAGTGGTAAGATCCATTCTATCGACCTGTGGCCTCAGTCTCCAAGGAAATGAACGGTCGATAGGTTCACTGAAGCCTGAAGTATCTTCTTCCGGACAGCTTTCTGGTGATCCCTCCAAGGGATCTATCAAAGGCTCTGGTGATTGAGGCTCGGTCTCTTCACTGGTAAGATCCATTCTTTTGACCTGTGGCTTCAGTCTCAACGGAAATGACCGGTCGATAGGTTCACTGAAGCCTGAAGTATCTTCGTCCGGACTGTTTTCTGTTGATCCCTCCAAGGGATCTATCAAAGGCGCTTGTAATTGAGGCTCGGTGTCTTTAGTGGTAAGATCCATTCTATCGACCTGTGTCCTCAACCTCCACGGAAGTGACCGGCCAATAGGTTCACTGAAGCCTGAAGTATCTTCTTCCGGACTGTTTTCTGGTGATCCCTCCAAGGGATCTATCAAAGGCTCTTGTGATTGAGGCTCGGTCTCTTCACTGGTAAGATCCATTCTTTTGACCTGTGGCCTCAGTCTCCACGGAAATGACCGGTCGATAGCTTCACTGAAGCCTGAAGTATCTTCGTCCGGACTGTTTTCTGGTGATTCCTCTAAGGGATCTATCAAAGGCGCTTGTAATTGAGGCTCAGTCTCTTCAGTGGTAAGATCCATTTTATCGACCTGTGTCCTCAACCTCCACGCAAGTGACCGGTCGATAGGTTCACTGAAGCCTGAAGTATCTTCTTCCGGACTGTTTTCTGGTGATCCCTCCAAGGGATCTATCAAAGGCGCTTGTGATTGAAGCTTGGTCTCTTCAGTGGTAAGATCCATTCTATCGACCTGTGGCCTCAGTCTCCACGGAAGTGACCGGTCGATAGGTTCACTGAAGCCTGAAGTATCTTCTTCCGGACTGTTTTCTGGTGATCCCTCCAAGGCATCTACCAAAGGCTCTTGTGGTTGAGGCTCGCTGTCTTTAGTGGTAAGATCCATTCTATCGACCTGTGGCCTCAGTCTCCAAGGAAATGAACGGTCGATAGGTTCACTGAAGCCTGAAGTATCTTCTTCCGGACAGCTTTCTGGTGATCCCTCCAAGGAACCTATCAAAGGCGCTTGTGATTGAGGCTAGGTCTCTTCAGTGGTAATATCCATTCTATCGACCTGTGGCCTCAGTCTCCAAGGAAATGAACGGTCGATAGGTTCACTGAAGCCTGAAGTATCTTCTTCCGGACTGCTTTCTGGTGATACCTCCAAGGAACCTATCAAAGGCGCTTGTGATTGAGGCTCGGTATCTTCAGTGGTAAGATCCATTCTATCGACCTGTGGCCTCAGTCTCCGCGGAAGTGACCGGTCGATAGGTTCACTGAAGCCTGAAGTATCTTCGTCCGGACTGCTTTCTAGTGATCCCTCCAAGGGACCTATCAAAGGCGCTTGTGATTAAGGCTCGGTCTCTTCAGTGGTAAGATCCTTTCTATCGACCTGTGGCCTGTCTCTACGGATGTTACGGGTCGATAGGTTCACTGAAGCCTGAAGTATCTTCTTCCGGACTGCTTTCTGGTGATCCCTCCAAGGGACCTATCAAAGGCGCTTGTGATTGAGGCTCGGTCTCTTCAGTGGTAGGAACCTTTCTGTCGACCTGTGGCCTGTCTCCACGGATGTTACCGGTCGATAGCTTCACTGAAGCCTGAAGTATCTTCGTCCGGACTGTTTTCTGGTGATTCCTCTAAGGGATCTATCAAAGGCGCTTGTAATTGAGGCTCAGTCTCTTCAGTGGTAAGATCCATTTTATCGACCTGTGTCC
Source organism: Papilio elwesi (assembly GCA_029849275.1). Classification (NCBI taxonomy): domain Eukaryota; kingdom Metazoa; phylum Arthropoda; class Insecta; order Lepidoptera; family Papilionidae; genus Papilio; species Papilio elwesi. The sequence goes on along the minus strand of CM056691.1, from coordinate 10,726,236 downwards.
TCAATCTCCACGCAAGTGACCGGTCGATAGGTTCACTGAAGCCTGAAGTATCTTCTTCCGGACTGTTTTCTGGTGATCCCTCCGAGGGATATACCAAAGGCTCTTGTGATTGAGGCTAGGTCTCTTCAGTGGTAAGATCCATTCTATCGACCTGTGGCCTCAGTCTCCACGGAAGTGACCGGTCGATAGGTTCACTGAAGCCTGAAGTATCTTTTTCCGGACTGTTTTCTGGTGATCCCTCCAAGGCATCTACCAAAGGCTCTTGTGGTTGAGGCTCGCTGTCTTTAGTGGTAAGATCCATTCTATTGACCTGTGGCCTCAGTCTCCAAGGAAATGAACGGTCGATAGGTTCACTGAAGCCTGAAGTATCTTCTTCCGGACAGCTTTCTGGTGATCCCTCCAAGGAACCTATCAAAGGCGCTTGTGATTGAGGCTCGGTATCTTCAGTGGTAAGATGCATTCTATCGACCTGTGGCCTCAGTCTCCAAGGAAATGACCGGTCGATAGGTTCACTGAAGCCTGAAGTATCTTTTTCCGGACTGTTTTCTGGTGATCCCTTCAAGGGACCTTTCAAAGGCGCTTGTGATTGAGGCTCAGTCTTTTCAGTGGTAAAATCCATTCTATCGACCTGTGGCCTCAGTCTCCGCGGAAGTGACCGGTCGATAGGTTCACTGAAGCCTGAAGTATCTTCGTCCGGACTGCTTTCTAGTGATCCCTCCAAGGGACCTATCAAAGGTGCTTGTGATTAAGGCTCGGTCTCTTCAGTGGTAAGATCCTTTCTATCGACCTGTGGCCTGTCTCCACGGATGTTACCGGTCGATAGGTTCACTGAAGCCTGAAGTATCTTCTTCCGGACTGCTTTCTGGTGATCCCTCCAAGGGACCTATCAAAGGCGCTTGTGATTGAGGCTCGATCTCTTCAGTTGTAGGATCCTTTCTGTTGACCTGTGGCCTGTCTCCACGGATGTTACCGGTCGATAGGTTCACTGAAGCCTGAAGTATCTTCTTCCGGACTGTTTTCTGGTGATCCCTCCAATGGATCTATCAAAGGCTCTTGTGATTGAAGCTCGGTGTCTTTAGTGGTAAGATCCATTCTATCGGCCTGTGGCCTCAGTCTCCAAGGAAATGACCGGTCGATAGGTTCACTGAAGCCTGAAGTATCCTCGTCCGGACTGTTTTCTGGTGATCCCTCCAGGGGATCTATCAAAGGCGCTTGTAATAGAGGCTCGGTGTCTTTAGTGGTAAGATTCATTCTATCGACCTGTGTCCTCAACCTCCACGGAAGTGACCGGCCAATAGGTTCACTGAAGCCTGAAGTATCTTCTTCCGGACTGTTTTCTGGTGATCCCTCCAAGGGATCTATCAAAGGCTCTTATGATTGAGGCTCGGTCTCTTCACTGGTAAGATCCATTCTTTTGACCTGTGGCCTCAGTCTCAACGGAAATGACCGGTCGATAGGTTCACTGAAGCCTGAAGTATCTTCGTCCGGACTGTTTTCTGTTGATCCCTCCAAGGGATCTATCAAAGGCGCTTGTAACTGAGGCTCGGTGTCTTTAGTGGTAAGATCCATTCTATCGACCTCTGTCCTCAACCTCCACGGAAGTGACTGGCCAATAGGTTCACTGAAGCCTGAAGTATCTTCTTCCGAACTGTTTTCTGGTGATCCCTCCAAGGGATCTATCAAAGGCTCTTGTGATTGAGGCTCGGTCTCTTCACTGGTAAGATCCATTCTTTTGACCTGTGGCCTCAGTCGCCACGGAAATGACCGGTCGATAGCTTCACTGAAGCCTGAAGTATCTTCGTCCGGACTGTTTTCTGGTGATTCCTCTAAGGGATCTATCAAAGGCGCTTGTAATTGAGGCTCAGTCTCTTCAGTGGTAAGATCCATTTTATCGACCTGTGTCCTCAACCTCCACGCAAGTGACCGGTCGATAGGTTCACTGAAGCCTGAAGTATCTTCTTCCGGACTGTTTTCTGGTGATCCCTCCTAGGGATATACCAAAGGCTCTTGTGATTGAGGCTCGGTGTATTTAGTGGGAAGATCCATTCTATCGACCTGTGACCTCAGTCTCCACGGAAATGACCGGTCGATAGGTTCACTGAAGCCTGAAGTATCTTCTTCCGGACTGCCTTCTGGTGATCCCTCCAAGGGATCTATCAAAGGCGCTTGTGATTGAGGCTTGGTCTCTTCAGTGGTAAGATCCATTCTATCGACCTGTGGCCTCAGTCTCCACGGAAGTGACCGGTCGATAGGTTCACTGAAGCCTGAAGTATCTTCTTCCGGACTGTTTTTTGGTGATCCCTCCAAGGCATCTACCAAAGGCTCTTGTGGTTGAGGCTCGCTGTCTTTAGTGGTAAGATCCATTCTATCGACCTGTGGCCTCAGTCTCCAAGGAAATGAACGGTGTATAGGTTCACTGAAGCCTGAAGTATCTTCTTCCGGACAGCTTTCTGGTGATCCCTCCAAGGAACCTATCAAAGGCGCTTGTGATTGAGGCTCGGTATCTTCAGTGGTAAGATCCATTCTATCGACCTGTGGCCTCAGTCTCCAAGGAAATGACCGGTCGATAGGTTCACTGAAGCCTGAAGTATCTTTTTCCGGACTGTTTTCTGGTGATCCCTTCAAGGGATATTTCAAAGGCGCTTGTGATTGAGGCTCAGTCTTTTCAGTGGTAAAATCCATTCTATCGACCTGTGGCCTCAGTCTCCGCGGAAGTGACCGGTCGATAGGTTCACTGAAGCCTGAAGTATCTTCGTCCGGGCTGCTTTCTAGTGATCCCTCCAAGGGACCTATCAAAGGCGCTTGTGATTAAGGATCGGTCTCTTCAGTGGTAAGATCCTTTCTATCGACCTGTGGCCTGTCTCCACGGATGTTACGGGTCGATAGGTTCACTGAAGCCTGAAGTATCTTCTTCCGGACTGCTTTCTGGTGATCCCTCCAAGGGACCTATCAAAGGCGCTTGTGATTGAGGCTCGGTCTCTTCAGTGGTAGCATCCTTTCTGTCGACCTGTGGCCTGTCTCCACGGATGTTACCGGTCGATAGCTTCACTGAAGCCTGAAGTATCTTCGTCCGGACTGTTTTCTGGTGATTCCTCTAAGGGATCTATCAAAGGCGCTTGTAATTGAGGCTTAGTCTCTTCAGTGGTAAGATCCATTTAATCGACCTGTGTCCTCAACCTTCACGCAAGTGACCGGTCGATAGGTTCACTGAAGCCTGAAGTATCTTCTTCCGGACTGTTTTCTGGTGATCCCTCCTAGGGATATACCAAAGGCTCTTGTGATTGAGGCTCGGTGTATTTAGTGGTAAGATCCATTCTATCGACCTGTGACCTCAGTCTCCACGGAAATGACCGGTCAATAGGTTCACTGAAGCCTGAAGTATCTTCTTCCGGACTGCCTTCTGGTGATCCCTCCAAGGGATCTATCAAAAGCGCTTGTGATTGAGGCTAGGTCTCTTCAGTGGTAAGATCCATTCTATCGACCTGTGGCCTCAGTCTCCAAGGAAATGACCGGTCGATAGGTTCACTGAAGCCTGAAGTATCTTCTTCCGGACTGCCTTCTGGTGATCCCTCCAAGGGATCTATCAAAAGCGCTTGTGATTGAGGCTAGGTCTCTTCAGTGGTAAGATCCATTCTATCGACCTGTGGCCTGTCTCCACGGATGTTACCGGTCGATAGGTTCACTGAAGCCTGAAGTATCTTCTTCCGGACTGCTTTCTGGTGATCCCTCCAAGGAACCTATCAAAGGCGCTTGTGATTGAGGCTCGGTATCTTCAGTGGTAAGATCCATTCTATCGACCTGTGGCCTCAGTCTCCAAGGAAATGACCGGTTGATAGGTTCACTGAAGCCTGAAGTATCTTTTTCCGGACTGTTTTCTGGTGATCCCTTCAAGGGATATTTCAAAGGCGCTTGTGATTGAGGCTCAGTCTTTTCAGTGGTAAAATCCATTCTATCGACCTGTGGCCTCAGTCTCCGCGGAAGTGACCGGTCGATAGGTTCACTGAAGCCTGAAGTATCTTCGTCCGGGCTGCTTTCTAGTGATCCCTCCAAGGGACCTATCAAAGGCGCTTGTGATTAAGGATCGGTCTCTTCAGTGGTAAGATCCTTTCTATCGACCTGTGGCCTGTCTCCACGGATGTTACGGGTCGATAGGTTCACTGAAGCCTGAAGTATCTTCTTCCGGACTGCTTTCTGGTGATCCCTCCAAGGGACCTATCAAAGGCGCTTGTGATTGAGGCTCGGTCTCTTCAGTGGTAGCATCCTTTCTGTCGACCTGTGGCCTGTCTCCACGGATGTTACCGGTCGATAGCTTCACTGAAGCCTGAAGTATCTTCGTCCGGACTGTTTTCTGGTGATTCCTCTAAGGGATCTATCAAAGGCGCTTGTAATTGAGGCTTAGTCTCTTCAGTGGTAAGATCCATTTAATCGACCTGTGTCCTCAACCTCCACGCAAGTGACCGGTCGATAGGTTCACTGAAGCCTGAAGTATCTTCTTCCGGACTGTTTTCTGGTGATCCCTCCTAGGGATATACCAAAGGCTCTTGTGATTGAGGCTCGGTGTATTTAGTGGTAAGATCCATTCTATCGACCTGTGACCTCAGTCTCCACGGAAATGACCGGTCAATAGGTTCACTGAAGCCTGAAGTATCTTCTTCCGGACTGCCTTCTGGTGATCCCTCCAAGGGATCTATCAAAAGCGCTTGTGATTGAGGCTAGGTCTCTTCAGTGGTAAGATCCATTCTATCGACCTGTGGCCTCAGTCTCCAAGGAAATGACCGGTCGATAGGTTCACTGAAGCCTGAAGTATCTTCTTCCGGACTGCCTTCTGGTGATCCCTCCAAGGGATCTATCAAAAGCGCTTGTGATTGAGGCTAGGTCTCTTCAGTGGTAAGATCCATTCTATCGACCTGTGGCCTGTCTCCACGGATGTTACCGGTCGACAGGTTCACTGAAGCCTGAAGTATCTTCTTCCGGACTGCTTTCTGGTGATCCCTCCAAGGGACCTATCAAAGGCGCTTGTGATTGAGGCTCGGTCTCTTCAGTTGTAGGATCCTTTCTGTCGACCTGTGGCCTGTCTCCACGGATGTTACCGGTCGATAGGTTCACTGAAGCCTGAAGTATCTTCTTCCGGACTGTTTTCTGGTGATCCCTCCAATGGATCTATCAAAGGCTCTTGTGATTGAAGCTCGGTGTCTTTAGTGGTATGATCCATTCTATCGGCCTGTGGCCTCAGTCTCCACGGAAATGACCAGTCGATAGGTTCACTGAAGCCTGAAGTATCTTCTTCCGGACTGTTGTCTGGTGATCCCTCCAAGGGATCTATCAAAGTCTCTAGTGATTGAGGCTCGGTCTCTTCAGTGGTAAGATCCTTTCTATCGACCTGTGGCCTGTCTCCACGGATGTTACCGGTCGATAGGTTCACTGAAGCCTGAAGTATCTTCTTCCGGACTGCTTTCTGGTGATCCCTCCGAGGGATCTATCAAAGGCTCTTGTGATTGAGGCTCGGTCTCTTCACTGGTAAGATCCATTCTTTCGACCTTTGGCCTCAGTCTCCACGAAAATGACCAGTCGATAGGTTCAGTGAAGCCTGAAGTGTTATTATCTTCTCGGGGACTGTTTTCTGGTGATCCCTCCAAGGGATCTATCAAAGGCTCTTGTGATTGAGGCTTGGTCTCTTCACTGGTAAGATCCATTCTTTCCACCTGTGCCCTCAATCTCCACGTAAATGCCCGGACGAGATATTCCCAGCAGCTTTAAGTATTCTGAGGCACGAGATCAGGTACGGAAGATCTTGACGTATTGCCCATTGTTTGTTTTCTTTCGGGGTGCTTGTTGTAAAACTGAATCCGATGCTTGGGAGCTGCTGAAATGCACAAATCAAGTTATATCTACTTGTCTATGTTTTCATCCATTGTCATTGTTCAACAAGAAACTTCATTACTGCCAGTAATTAATAAGAAAAGTGAATCGCACGTTGTGTTGAAAGTCTTAAAAAACGCTTTCGTAAACGAAACAAAACGAAATCGTTTCCAAACAACGTAAGATCAATTAATTATAACAAGCTAACACTTATTACGATGTTCGTCGTACGAAACTTAACAATCCTATTAGACGAAGTAATCATATGAAATTGATTGTAACTAATGTTGTTGTAATTAACATGTGATAATTAAACAAATGTCCATTTACTTTTATACAATATTATCAATGATTAACAAATTGGATTAATGCTCACCACAAAACAATTTGCAAAGAAAATAAACGTGGACAATCAAATGGCCATCGATTCGTTTTTCAGCATTTATATAGAGGAAAGTACATAGATAACTTATGTGTCAAACTGATTGGTACATAAAGCTTTCATTGACTTGCCATCTAAAAAAATACATAAGTGGAGAGGAAAAAGTATAAGAATAGATAATGTTGCAATCATAGACTTTAACCTTTACAATTGGCAGTAACAGTTGGTTAGAGGAACTATTTGCGCGAATAACACCGTTTTGTTCCAGATCTGCTTTACTATTATCCTCATGCAGAATGGTAGTGTGTTACAACTTTTATAATTAACGTGAAACCTGCAGCGTCCCTTGTGATCGTTGAGACAAGTCGAACACAAATTACGACCTTGCACAAAATTTAGACGATCACTAGTAGCAGCTAACTTAAAGCGCGTGCATTCAAAAAGTAAGTGACCAACACCATTACTAAAATTACAATTTCTTTTAAATATATTGTTATTGAGGCATGCTCATGAGATGATCTTTCTCCATAGCGGAGAAAAGAGCAGTTGCCCGCTCCTCTAAAAAGTAATGAACTCAGAAACTGTTGGTAAAGATTCAATATTGCCTTCTAATTGAAACGCTCTGTTGGTATATAGATCCAACTTTTTACTTAAAATAGAATCCTTATTAGAGAATATTGGAATTTCAATATTTGGCAATGTAGAAGACGCTCCTTTGGTTTGCCCGACGGACCCGACTCAGTCAAGATGTTGGTACTTTTATTTAGTTTTGATAATGTGATGTAATATTTTTCTTCAACTACATCTATTTTTTCTTTATCATTAGGATCTTATTCCAGGATGTTCAACTGCATTTCCTCATATTCACGCATTGTAGTGATAAATTTTTCTTTACGAGCTTGAAGCATTTTTAAGCAGTCCATGACGAAGTTTTAATTTTTTCAAGTCCTCATCCATGGTTAACTATTTAATAAACTTTTCTTACAATTTCCTATTGTGATCTTGGCAGGCCGCAAACGTACTGGAGGCCGGTATATAGAATGTAAGCACCGCAAAAATACATTAATTCTTTTAACCTTCTACTGGTACACATTGAAGGACCAAATGTTCGCATTTTTAATAAAAATGCAAGCGTAAAAATAGTTAATTCATATTTTACGAACCCAAGGTCTGGCTGGCCAGGGCCAAGGGCTAGGAGCGGCGCGAGGCGGAGCGTCAGCTAGTGCTAGCTAGTGAGATCACAAGACGCACGCGCGACACTCGCGCTCCACCGCCTCGTCGATGCCGGGCCACCACACGTAGCTGCGAGTCAGTGCCTTCGACTTTACGTGTGACCCCACATCACACAACCTAACTCCTCATACAACTCTGACGTCCTATTGAAGTAGGGTTGCATGCCTGTTTGAGATGTACACACCGAGTTGTCAATGTCATGTCATTGCGTCCAGTAATAAACGAGTATCCACGAGTGACGGTTCTTTTAATTGCGTTCGAACACCACACTGGCGACGAGGATTAACTTACCCACATATTTATTTTAAAAAAAATGGCGTACGTGGGAAACATGCAAATCTTCTTCAGTTCGGAGCCCACCAACGTCACGGAGGTAAAAAGATTTTTAGGCCTAATAAATTATTACAGGAATTTTATTCCCAACGCATCGTCCTCATTAAGCCCCCTGCACGAATTGCTTCGAAATGGTGCAAAATGGCAGTGGGGAGACAGACAGCGCCGCAGTATGGCAGCTGTGCGGCGCGAGTTAGCGTCGGAGCGTGTGCTGGCGCTTCTTGCCCGCAGCGCAGTTAGTACTAGCGGTGGACGCGAGCCCTACCAGACTCGGCGCTGTGCTCGCGCAGCGCACGGCTAGTGGCGACGAACCTCTCGCGTACGCATCCCGCTCGCTCACTGCTGGCGAACGTAACTACCGCCAAATACAAAAAGAGGCGATGGCTATTATCTTTGGGGTGAAACGCTTTCACCAATACCTTAACGGTAGGGATGACGCCTTTATTTTTAAAACCTACCACAGACCCTTAGTATCAATTTTTAATAACGCAACGGGTATACCGGTTAGGACAGCGCTGAGACTCCAACGATATGCAATAATTCTATCGGCTCACAATTACATAGTGCAGTACGTATCCAGCGACAAAAACATTGTTGCGGATTATTTTTCACGCGCGCCGATACAAAGCAAGCATAACGATGCTCCGGCGATGTCGAACTAAACATAGATGCGCAATTCGCTTTGAAGTTTCTAGATGAGTCATCGCTGGCAGCCACGGCGCACGACATCGGGCACATGACGGAGCGCGACGCGACGCTTCAGACCGTCGCAAGGTATATGTTATACGGTTGGCCGCGAAAAATTAGCTGTAAGTCCATACTACCGTATTTTCAATGCAAGTCTGACCTTCAGTTTGAGAACGGGTGCCTGTTTAGAGGACACCGAATAATTATACCGAATATTTTGCGGAATAAAATGTTAAGCGAACTACATGACTCACACTTAGGTATCATCAAAAGCAAAAGTAACGCACGCAGTAGGATGTGGTGGCCCGCCCCCCCCGCGCCTCGCCCGCACCCTGGCCCGCCGCCGCGGCGCCGTGGCAACGCATACACATCGATTATATGACCGTAGGGCAAAGGGTGTATTTAGTAGTGGTTGATTCACATAGTAAATGGTTGGATTGTCTGTGTATGCATAATGGAATATCATCTGCCGCGTTAATTGCAAAATTAAAATATATTTTTTCTATTTTTGGTATACCTAATGTGTTAGTGTCTGACAATGATGTAAAGATCAATTCAACAGAGTTTAAAACATTTTGCACCTCTAACGGTATCAAATATATGACGACCCCTATATATCATCCGCCAAGTAATGGCCAGGCCGAAAACTCATTGCGGACATGTAAAAAAATGTTAAAATGTATCATTAAGGAAAATGTATCTGTTAATAAAACGCAAGACATGTTATTGGGCTACCTATTTGATTATAGAAACACCGTACATTGTACCACCGGGGAAACACCGGCCAAGTTAATGTTCGGTAGGAATCTGCGGTCTCGATTAGATTTAATATTACCTGCTGAGAAAAAATATGTCCACAATAAACCGACGTCCGGCAAAAGATGTTTTGAAATAGGGGACGCTGATGCCAGCGGCTGAGGTGATTTTGCCAACTGACAGGTCACCGGCACCTCCAGTGGTATCTGCTACAGATAGTCAGGAGGGAGGGAGTGACGCTTGTGTAGATGAAGAGCGGGAGGGTGTGATCGCAGACAGTGGCGTCGCCGCCCTCGCTGCCTCCGCCGCGTCCGCACAGTCCGCAGACGCAGAGCCCACACGGCAGGAGGACAACGGGCAGCCCCAGTACAGCGCCGAGGTTACACAGCCACACGACTCATTGGAGCCTTCGCATAATTCACGCAAAAAACGTAATAGGAAGCCCGTTGATTATAAAAAGTATTTTAAAAAAATGTAATATTTAGACACCAGCATTAATTGGTTTCGGGTCAGAGCATGCACCGTCGACAACGACCTTGATGCTCCGACCCTCCAAAAAGCTGGAAATCCAGGCGCATAGTTTCTCGGGCAGCCCGTAGGAAGGCAACTTCGAAAGAAGTGCTTTGTGCCACACCCGATCAAAGGCCTTGGCCACGTCCAAACTAACCGCCAGGGCCTCCCCCTTGCCCTCGATTGCCACCGACCATCGATGCGTGAGGTACGCAAGAAGGTCACCAGCTGAGCGACGCTGACGAAAGCCGTACTGACGATCGCTAATCAGTTGGTACTCCTCAAGATACCTCATGAGCTGGCAATTGATGATCGTTTCCATGACTTTCGAGAACAAGGTGGTAATGGCAATCGGCCTGTAGTTGGACGGATCCGAGCTATCACCTTTCTTTGGGATCGGGTGGATTGTGGCAGTCTTCCATGACTTAGGCACAATGCCTAAGGAGTAGGAGAACCGGAACAAGCGCGTTACAACCGGTGCCAACTCAGGAGCGCATGTCCTAAGTACGATGGGAGGAATACCGTCAGGCCCACTCGACTTGTGAACGTCCAGAGATTGCAGCACTTTACGCACTGATCTCTGGCGAAACTGGATCTCGGACATGAAGGTGTCACCGCACTAGATATTCGGCGGTGAACTACCATTATCCTCCAGAGTCGAGCTGGCCGCAAAAAGAGAGCCTAGAAGATCGGCCTTCTCATTTGCGGTGTGGGCTAACGTGTCATCTCCCCTGCGCAAAGATGGTAAAGACGGCTTACAGAAATTCCCCTGGACAGCCTTGGCGAGAGACCAGAACGCACGAGTTCCCGAAGGAAGGTGAACCAGTCTCTCACCAATGCTGGCCACGTGTTCCGACTTTGCCTTAGCAATAATTCTTTTGAAGGACCTGGAGGCAGAGTTGTACTTCTTTTTGAGCAGGCTGGTATTTACATCCCTAGCCGCTGACGCCTCAGCCCAAGCTCAGTAACAATCCTGCTTGTAGCGCGCTGCTAATTTGCAGGATTGACCAAACCAGGGCCGAGAACTGCCTCCGATGGGCACGACAGAGGATGGATAAATAGTTCCATCCCCTGAATCACCACATCGGCGATAGAATCGGCAACGGCATCGGGATCGTCCAGCTTGAAGCAAACTTGCTCCCAAGGGTAGGATGCAAAAAAGGACCGCATCTCATCCCAGTCTGCCGACCTGTAGTGCCACACTCGGCGGTGGCCATTCGGTTTGAACCGTGGGCGACGCGAGATAGGCACTTTTGTCCGGATCAAGCAGTGGTCCGACGAGCCCAGGGGGGCGTCGACGGAAACCAAGTAGCTGTCCGGATGTGAGGTCAGCAGAAGGTCCAACACGGAAGGTGTATGATCTTCCACATCTGGAATTCGCGTGGGCGATGTAACCAGTTGCGTCAGATCATAGAACAAGGCAAAGTAATGGACAGATCTCCCCGCGTGATCGGTGGTACGTGAGCCAAGTCAATCGGCGTGGTGGGCGTTGAAATCGCCAAGTACCACGATCTCGGCGGATGTAATCTGTTCCAGAACGGAATCTGTAGCCGTTTGGACTTGCTCCATGAGTCGGTCTGTTTCGGCATTACCGCTATGGGACCTATAGAGGCACGCGTAGACTCGCGGATGGTCGTCGCTATCTACGCGCAGCCACAAAGTAGATAGGTCCCTACCTTCAAGAAGGCTGAGGCGACGAGAGCAGACATCCTCCCTGACGTACACGCACACCCCGGCCCGGGGCAAAAAGGAATGCTCCAAGTTGTTACCCGGGCAGGATAGATACGATGTGTCTGCCGGGGAGGATATCTGCGTCTCAGTGAGGAAAAGCAGGGCCGGCTTAGCCGTCCGTAGGTGGAAGTGGACGGCCTCCAAGTTAGAGTGGAGTCCCCTGATGTTACAGAAGTCCACGGCGAACATGGTAGGGGATGCCGCGAGGTGCTGCCTGCGTTTGCCCCGAGCTCCAGCACCGAGTGGGATGGTGCCCCCCCAGAATACGCGGGGCAGCCCGCGCGCCCACGCCCAGACTCCAAGCGGGAGTTCAGGCGTAAACGCGCGGAGGGGGATTCTCCAATACCAGTGGTATTGGTACCCCCCTGGGGTAGTTTGTTTTTAGATCCCACTTCCATGCTGTTAAGGGGGTGGGGGGTTGGCCTCCGGCACACACACTTATCAGACGAAACGCGGAATTGCTTCCACTTCACGCCTGTCTTTCGTGTGGTTGTGGTATTTCACCGGGCGAGCGGGCCATTCGTGCTCCAGCAAAAGCTAGATGCGGACTCTACCGCTATTAAATGATAATGAAATGATATCGCCGTACCTGTATCTACTTCCATATTAATTATGGTATTTTCAATACAAATTGGTAAACTTACGGGTTTGTAATTATTTAGTGAAAGGAGATTCAATTGTTCCTCGAGATCCGCGCTGTCGTCTGCGCCGTCGGCCCGCCGCGCCATGGCCGCCGCGCGCTCGCCGGCCTCCGCGCCGCCGAAGTGAGCACCCAGCTCACGCACCCGACGGCTGCCCTTTGCAGGACACACCCGTCGCAAATGACCGACTTGTCGGCACTTGCTGCAGATATACTGCTGAAACCGGCAGCTGCTCGCTCCATGGCCCGACGCACCACAGGCAGTGCAGCTCTGCCGCTGTCGACTCCTCTCCGGCTGCTCCGGTGCCGCAGAGCACTGGCCGTACCTATCGCCGGGCCTCCCGCCTCCGTAATTGAGCCCACGACCACTGTTGCTAGCGTTCCGTCGCATTGAATGCACGGGTTCAGTCCCGCCGATGGTCTCGACGATCCCTGCATCACGCTCCGCCGCTTCTAATGACTGTGCTATCTTCACTGCCTCCGTGAAAGAGATGACGTCATTCTCCGCAAATAACCGCTGCCTAATGACGTCGCTCTTTAGACCGCATATAAATTTTCGTTGAGATTTGCCTTAAATTTACAATCTCACGACATTTTTTTTAATTCGGCAACAAATGTAGATATGTCTTCTCCTGATCCTTGTCGCCTCTGACGAAATCTGTAACGCTCCGCGAGAGAAGAGGGTGTCGGCTGCAGATGTTGACGCATAATCTCGCATGCTTGCCGATACGATAACTCCGCCTGTTTATTCGGGCTAGCGAGATTAACAAGAAGCTCGTACGCCTCGTCACCGATTATGGCGATTAAAGGGGCAACTTTAAATCGTCCGCTACATTGTTCACTTTAAAATACATGTCCAACCGATCGATATAAGAACCCCACACACCCGATCACACGTCAAATTCACCAATTTTGCCGATCGACATCGTTTATTTAACTCGATGATCACTGTTCACGCACGAAACACGATTTTTAAATCCTCGTCGCCAATGTCGTGTTAAGTCCTGGGGAGTGAAATGAGACGACGTTTACGGTAGCACAGTTTATTCCGGACTGGTTACAATAATTAACACGTTCAGTGCGGTGACCCTATATTATTTAGGTGTACCTACATACATTACAGTTCGGTTCAGCTTCGGCGTCCCAATTCCAAACTTATATTAGACTTAAGCTTATATAAAGAGATTTATTAGCTTTTGGCTGTTTTTATTGAAACAAATGAAAGTGCCCTTTAAATTTGTATATGACTATGACTAGGGGATTAATGGGTCAATGAAACTCGTTTTATTTAATCACAATGTTATAATCTGTAAGTATTTATAATATCATTAGTAAGCAGTAACTTCATTTAATACATCCGAGACGTAGTGTCAAGACAGGTGCAATAAAAATTATTCTTAGGCTACCCGTTTACACATTTGCGTCTTCGTAACTTCATAGGCTGAGTTCTGTTTGCCTTTTGGTAATACAGTGAAACAAACAAACTGGCAAAGATATAGAACAATATGTGTACATAAACAAGGTGCATCAGTAACCGACGAGCATGTACGCGTAGATGTATGGATGTGGAAGAAGCCCACCCCTCTAGGCTACGGGCGTGAGCGCATATTTACTTATAAATACTTCTTATGACATTTTAATTATACTCACGTTCATATTGCTTTCGTTAAACTGCAGCACCTTCTCATGATATATACCATTAGCGTGATTCGTGTTAGCCTTCTTTAATTCATGCCTTACCCAGTAGGATCTCTTTGTGTCACGATGGTGTAGTCCCTGGCGACATGAAATTGTCGAATACCAATCCGGTGATCCCTCCAAGGGATCTATCAAAGGCTCTTGTGATTGAGGCTCGGTCTCTTCAGTGGTAAGATCCATTCTATCGACCTGTGGCCTCAGTCTCCACGGAAATGACCGGTCGATAGGTTCACTGAAGCCTGAAGTATCTTCTTCCGGACTGTTTTCTGGTGATCCCTCCAAGGGATCTATCAAAGGCTCTTGTGATTGAGGCTCGGTCTCTTCACTGGTAAGATCCATTCTATCGACCTGTGGCCTCAGCCTCCACAGAAGTGACCGGTCGATAGGTTCACTAAAGCCTGAAGTATATTCTTCCGGACTGCTTTCTGGTGATCCCTCCAAGAGATCTTTCAAAGGCGCTTGTGATTGAGGCTCGGTCTCTTCACTGGTAAGATCCATTTTATCGATCTGTGGCCTCAGTCTCCACGGAAATGACCGGTCGATAGGTTCACTGAAGCCTGAAGTATCTTCTTCCGGACTGCTTTCTGGTGATCCCTCCGAGGGATCTATCAAAGGCTCTTGTGATTGAGGCTCGGTCTCTTCACTGGTAAGATCCATTCTTTCGACCTTTGGCCTCAGTCTCCACGAAAATGACCAGTCGATAGGTTCAGTGAAGCCTGAAGTGTTATTATCTTCTCGGGGACTGTTTTCTGGTGATCCCTCCAAGGGATCTATCAAAGGCTCTTGTGATTGAGGCTTGGTCTCTTCACTGGTAAGATCCATTCTTTCCACCTGTGCCCTCAATCTCCACGGAAATGCCCGGACGAGATATTCCCAGCAGCTTTAAGTATTCTGAGGCACGAGATCAGGTACGGAAGAGCTTGACGTATTGCCCATTGTTTGTTTTCTTTCGGGGTGCTTGTTGTAAAACTGAATCCGATGCTTGGGAGCTGCTGAAATGCACAAATCAAGTTATATCTACTTGTCTATGTTTTCATCCATTGTCATTTTTCAACAAGAAACTTCATTACTGCCAGTAATTAATAAGAAAAGTGAATCGCACGTTGTGTTGAAAGTCTTAAAAAACGCTTTCGTAAACGAAACAAAACGAAATCGTTTCCAAACAACGTAAGATCAATTAATTATAACAAGCTAACACTTATTACGATGTTCGTCGTACGAAACTTAACAATCCTATTAGACGAAGTAATCATATGAAATTGATTGTAACTAATGTTGTTGTAATTAACATGTGATAATTAAACAAATGTCCATTTACTTTTATACAATATTATCAATGATTAACAAATTGGATTAATGCTCACCACAAAACAATTTGCAAAGAAAATAAACGTGGACAATCAAATGGCCATCGATTCGTTTTTCAGCATTTATATAGAGGAAAGTACATAGATAACTTATGTGTCAAACTGATTAATACATAAAGCTTTCATTGAGTTGCCATCTAAAAAAAATACATAAGTGGAGAGGAAAAAGGATAACAATAGATAATGTTGCAATCATAGACTTTAACCTTTACAATTGGCAGTAACAGTTGGTTAGAGGAACTATTTGCGCGAAGCACACCATCTTGTTCCGAATCTGCTTTACTATTATCCTCATGTAGAATGGTAGTGTGTTACAACTTTCATATTTAAAGTGAAACCTGCAGCGTCCCTTGTGATCGTTGAGACAAGTCGAACACAAATTACGACCTTGCACAAAATTTAGACGATCACTAGTAGGAGCTAACTTAAAGCGCGGGCATTCAAAAAGTAAGTGACCAACACCATTACAAAAATTACAATTTCTTTTAAATGAATTATATTGTTATTATTAGTAGCAATATTGGTCACCTTAAAGACTTTTTTGGATGCATGCTCATGAGATGATCTTTCTCCATAGCGGAGAAAAGAGCAGTTGCCCGCTCCTCTAAAAAGTAATGAACTCAGAAACTGTTGGTAAAGATTAAATATTGCCTTCTAATTGAAACGCTCTGTTGGTATATAGATCCAACTTTTTACTTAAAATAGAATCCTTACCAGAGAATATTGGAATTTCAATATTTGGCAATGTAGTAGAGGCTCCTTTGGGATGCCCACGAGACGGATCAGACTCAGACAAGATGTTAATACTTTAATTTAGTTTTGATAATGTAATGTAATATTTTCCTGCAACAGCATCTATTTTTTTATCATTAGGATCTAATTCCAGGATGTTCAACTGCATTTCCTCATATTCACGCAATGTAGTGATAAATTTTTCTTTACGAGCTTGAAGTAGTTTAAAGCAGTCCACGACGAAGTTTTAATTTTTTCAAGTTCTCATTTATTGTTAACGATTTAATACACTTTTCTTGCAATTTCCTATTGTGATTTTGGCAGGCCGCAAACGTACCGGAGGCCGGTATATAGAATGTAAGCACCGCAAAAATACATTAATTCTTTTAACCTTCTACTGGTTCACATTGAAGGACCAAATGTTCGCATTTTTAATAAAAATGCAAGCGTAAAAATAGTTAATTAATATTTTATTTAAATTAAACAAAACATTATGTATAGAGACACATGTCATCTATTTAATCATTGTGCTAAAGACGCAAAATATATAAAAAAAAAGGTTTCTAACGAGTTTCTATTCAAGTAACTAAATGTTTATTATTTATTAAACAGGAATTGTTAATTAACGCATAAAAATGGAGATTATGATCGTCAAAATGCGTAGACCAAAAACCATAACAACATAGTCCCTTAGTAAAATAATTATTTGATAAAAACGTAATGCAAGTCACGGTAAAAGATAATAGCGATAATTATGTCCATGTAATGCGTTTACTCTTACAAAATACTTATATAATGTAATCCTAAGCAAAACAAAATTACGTAATGTAGCGCCTTGTATAACTTCCTTTTTCCTTGTTCGTCGTCGTACCATTAACTCGCAGTTTTTTCATCATTTTGAGCGAGCCTGTGACGGATGCCCGCGGCAATTAGTGCCCGGAAATTATACCAGAAAACAGCCGAGTAATCCATCACCTGTCTCTAGAAAAACTACCCTAAGAAATCTTTCGGATCAGTTGCGAATCGTTGAAAAAAAATCTTTCGTGTGACCAAACAGGTCATTTTCTAATGCCAGTTTTAGCATTAAGAGGTCAGTTTACACATCACTGAGTAGAGTAAAATACTTAAGATCATAATTGATACGATACATATTTCTATTTTGTAGATAGTGATATAAACCGGACCATGTTTTTCGTTCAATATTACGCGGTCAATAAGGTCTTATAACCACTGCTTATAACAGTTTGCTTCGTCAATTGAATGAAATTTTATTTTTATATAATGAATTTAAGTTAAATAAAATTTAGTAAGAGGAGCAGCAGAGCAAGGGAGAGTTCAGAGTTCACCTACTTTTATATCGGATAAACCACTGATAATAAAACCATCTCCTAAAATATCTTTATTTGAAGAACAGAGAAATTGGATTTATTTAAATTACTAATATTGTTTCAATATATGTTGGAGACATAGCCTTGTACGGGAAGACTGGTGGAAAGCAGTTATCGTCCATCTATATGAAGGAAATTATTCACAACATGATTGTAAAAATTACCGAGGAATCGGCCTTCTCAGCATTGTGGGAAAACTATATGCTAAAGTACTGATTGAAACAGTCATAAAAGAAACAGAAGAATATGGGATGTGCAGCAGGTTTTAGGAAAGGAATGGGTTGCATGGATCAGATCTTTTCTTTACGTATGATCATAGAAAAGTTTTTGGCTCTAAACCAAAAAGTTTTCTGCGCCTTCGTAGATTTAGAAAAGGCATACGATAAAGATAAAAGAGTTGATCTATGGTCAACCTTAGTTGCGTTTGGATTGAACAGTGACCTAATACAAGCGTTAAAATCCCTTTATAAAGATTCTACTACTTGTGTAAGGATTAAAGGGGCCTACTCAGACTGGTTTAGCATCAATAAAGGTGTGAGACAGGGCTGTGTGGCATCCCCATGGCTCTTCAATCTCTTTATGGATGATTGTTTGAAAGCATTGAAAGACGAAGAGTGTGGATTAAGAATGGGTGAGCATGTTGTAAAATGTCTCTTGTACGCCGATGACCAGGTCGTGTTTGCGTC
The DNA here is from genome assembly GCA_029849275.1 of Papilio elwesi. NCBI lineage: Eukaryota > Metazoa > Arthropoda > Insecta > Lepidoptera > Papilionidae > Papilio > Papilio elwesi. Next base: position 10,708,234 of record CM056691.1, on the reverse strand, counting down.
ATCAGCGGAGGACTTACAATTTATGCTGAATCTAATGAATGATTCATTGGAAGGTAAAGGTATGAAGATGAATGTAGACAAAACGAAAGTTATGGTGTTTGAAAGAGAACAAAGTAGGACAGTCATTTATCAATGACTATCTTACTTTGTTCTCTAAATGTTAACGGAACAGGTGGAAGACATTGTGTATTTATGGTGTATGTTTAGTAGAGGTGGTAAACACGTTAAAGACATTTAACGATGAGTGAATGCGGGAAATAAAATGAATAGGTACAGTACTGAGGAGTCAGAATGTGTCTACGAAGGCTCGCCTGGCAATACACAATGCTGTACCTACCCCTCATTAATGTATGGAAGTGATAGCTGGGTTTGGCCGGCAAAAGCATGCTATTAGAGTTAATTCCGTTGAGATGCGATCCTTAAGAAGTATGTTAGGTGTGACATTAAATGATAGGATTAAAAATAGCGTTATAAGAGAGGAGTGTGGCTTAAAAGTGGATGTTGTGACTAGAATTGAGAATGGTATGCTTCGGTGGTTCGGGCATGTTGAAAGGATGAATGAAGAGAGAGTAACGAAACAGATTTATGCTGCAAAAGTGAGTGGCAGCGCTGGCAGGGGACGCCCAAGGAGAACTTATACCGACCAGATTAGTGATATACTAAAGAAGGGCGATATAAGGGGTACCCGTAACCGACGAGCATGTATGCGTCAGAGGTATGCCAGGGTCGCGCCAAATGGAAATCCATTATCTCTGCCTACCCCTCTGGGTTATGGGCGTGAGTGCATATTTATTTATTTTATTTGTATATTGTTTGTTGTTGATGTGTGATTTATTTAAATGGCTGTATGGGTTTGAAGTGAAAATTTCTTTAGCCGCGTAGTAGACAATATTTGGTTAGGCAAAATCTTACAGGTTCAGTGAACAATATGCTCGACACACGTCAGCAATATTTTCACGCGTTTTCACCTGTTTTGAGTTTTCACTTCTGGCCAGATATTTTGGCCTGTGGTTTTTTTCATGAGATTTTTTCTACCAATTGATTTGTCACTTATTACCACTGTTTAATTCACTAAGACTGTTTACAAATAACCTTACTTAATCTATTTATCGTGTTTTTTTCCCTGGTAAGAAAAATATAAATTCTACAACATTTTATGAGTACCGTGTGCTCATTTCACAAAGACAACGTACATATCTTTATATATTGAGGATGAAGTCCGATCATAACTCAGTGAAGATCCAGTCAAGTGGAAGATACGACAGAGGCGGGTGATCTTCATAACCTATTGACTGCTCCTTGAGTGTTTATTTTTTTGCTGATAAATTTTTAACTAAAAATATCTTGTCGGGACAGCAGTCATTTTATTAATGGGGTATATTTCCGTGAACATTTATTTAACAGATTATTCTATTTATATCTAAGATATTTATCGGTAGCCATCCAAGCAAAGTGACCGATGCTACTCATTACCATCCGCTACAAGCAAGAATTACTAATTAGTTGTTAGATTTTGTGTTAGAAAAAGGAAGGGAATCGGTCTAGAAAGGGAGGTGCTGTGTGAAGAGATGGTGCTTTTTTATGGAAGAAGGTGGCAAACCACTATCCATAGACATCCGCAACAAGAAAATTTGTTGCAGATGCGTTGCCTACCTTAATGGACTAAGGAGGGCAAAGACAGGAAAAGGATATTTTCTTTTCCCTGTTAACCCCTTTCCCGTCCAATCCTCCTCCCATTCCCATCCTATCCTTACAAGGAAAGGGTGCGAAGGGAAAGAGGACTCAAATTACGCCTCCAGCACCTCACTCATCATACGAAACGCAGAGTATTTCTACTTTACGCATGTTTTCTGTGAGGTCGTGGTATTTCACCGGTCGAGCCGGCCCATTCGTGCAACAGATGTTGTTGTTGCCGGCTCTACCACTGTTGAAGCTGAGCTTTTGGCATGAAACTTAAAAGGCGAAACGCAGACGACAATTAAACATTTAGTTATGCTGTAATGTGATGTCGTTCCGTACGTATATACTTCCCAGGGTGTTTGGGCTCTGGTAGCCGTGGGCTGGTCACCCAAAGTGAAACAAGAGGAACCCACAAAGTTGGTCCATAGTATAGGGCTGCCCAAAGGTGGCCGTTCAACGTGGACTCATTCGAGTCCACCTTGGATATGCGATGATTGTCTGCGGTATTGAGTGACAGCTATTCCTTGTCTCCACAGTCAAGGTGGACTCGCAGAGAGAGAGGAGTGACGGTGTTGTGTCACTCTTCCTACTCTCCGCGACTAAGCGGGGTAGGGTCCGGCATGCTTTTCTGGAGGTTAAATGGAGAGGCTCGTGGTCCCCTAGCACGGTGCCCTAGCCACTAGCGCAGACGGGGTCGCGACTGTGTTCGAGATCGTTTCCGTAACCCTAACGAAATGTGTGGGAAGAACATCGTGAGGTTATAATTAGTGCGAGCCAGACATAATATGCCTGGGCATTTCCTCGTATAAAAAAGTTTTCCATTGATCTGGTCTCAGCATATAAACTAGCACGATGAATTTATATCTACACTTTTAACGACGTATAAATTCATTTGTACGCGCAAATACCTTTGTTTCTCACGCTTATGTGGAAACTAAGATTAAGAACAGATTATGTAACTTTCTCTGCGAATTTCTTGTTACTTAATGAAGTTTCGGCTTTGTGTTCAACATTTGAGGTAAGTTAGGATTCCAATACAAGTTTAATAACTGGGTAAATGAAATGGAACAAAGTATTACCTACTCGTTTTTGTAGCTTCGAGACACTAACTTCTTTTTGCAAAATAGCAGGCAGTAGCCTGTCGGCATAAACTGACCTTACTCACCTAGTATCACTCTAAACTATATTAATATCCATTAGGATAATAGTATTATTATTAATTAATAATACCTTGATGAATATTACTTATTGTTACCTAATATTGATGATTGACGGACCGGTTGGCGTGGTTAGTAAGATACTTGCTTTTCACTGGGGTTCGATTCTCACCGAAAAGAGAAAACTAGAAAAGAAAAGCAGTATATGTAGTATTTCAGTTATCGGGTTTCCACAGTACAAGCTCTGCTTAGTTTGGGATCAGATGGCCGTGTGTGAATAATGACTAATATAAAGAAGACGAACCTTACGAGTGTTTATGAGTGGCGTAGTTTGCCACGTATAAACTAATTAAACAGCGGCTGAACAGGCTTTGCCACGGCCATGTGAACCCGTTTTATTGAACGTGAAAGGGACGCGACACAACAACGACAATGCTAAAGACGATATAGTGGATATTGTCAGTGCATTCTATGTCCCTGGTAATAATAAATAATTATTCCCCGGTAAGCTAAACATTAACACCAAAAATGCCAATAGCGCTTCGGTTTCGAGCCTGACATCATCGCTGGCGCACGCCTCGCGCCCTGGTCGTCGTCGTCGTCGTGTACAGGCAGGACCGTGCACTTACCCCAGTCACACTCACCCTGAGAAGGTTTTGGGTTTTGGATGTGTTTTTTTAGTTGAAATAATGATATACGAGTCACTTACAAGTTAAAAACTTCAAGTAGAACACAAGCGTGCTTAATTCTCGACTAAAACTAATCATATTTAGTTAAACGAGAAACCAAACGATACAAAAATACATTAAGATTAATTGAACGCGTCCGTTGTGTCTAAACTTTCGCAAAAAGGAACACAAAGAAAAGAATTCAATTAAACAAATTGAAAGATCAGAGCGCTTTGGATGTCGAGATCACTTTCATTCTTTCCTTTTTTTTTCTTTGTAATCGCCATATCTTTCGGTAACGATCAATGTATACAAAGGGTTTTTGAAAGCCTGTGAGATTGTATCGGCAACGTTATTTTAAATCGAATTACATTTGTTGTATGGAAGGAAACCTGCAATAAAAACAGGTTTCGGTATTCAAAAATAATCCAACCGTGCCCTCAACTGCTAAAGAGCAGAGGGAAATAAAGTCTATCCATCCAAAAACTTCTGGTAATCTACTGTTGCTGATGTTGCTTTCCAAACAAGAGTTGAGCTGATAGCCTAGTTTGAAAAGCGTTCGGTAGTGGTCGGAAAAGATCTACCATGTGAGGTTAGTTGAGGTTTTGCAACAATTTGTTGGAGGCGTCAGGCCGTATACACCCGCTTATCTTGCTTTTTAACATGCTAACTTTTAACTTACAATATATCATTACAGATTATAAATAGCTAGAGAACATCGTTTATATGTACAACTTAGAGTTAAAACATAGTTATGTACATACGTACAAAACTATGTTTTATATTATTTATATATTAATACAGGTACCTGCCTCCACACTTCTCAGCCATCCCGTGTGATACCCAGTCTCGCCTAACTAAAATTGCATATTTTTTATTACAGTCATTAAAAAACACTAACCCAGCTCGAAGACTATCAATTAAACTTGTGTTTGGTTACAACTATCTAGAAATTTAATTGAAATTAACAACGACTTCATCGCAGTTTCTATCAATTTGAGTTGGCTTGAACAAGTACTATCTCAACTCACTGCGAAACTAATTAAGTATTTCATATTTATCTTTTCATTATATGCGGATCGGAGTATTGACATCGTTGATTACAAAAGTCATTTAAAGAAAAAAGTATCTACAAATAAGTAAGGACTCTTTTAGATCGCGCTGTATTTTACATGTTAAGTGTATTTTCACTTGTCAAGTTAAAAAAATATAGCGTGTGATGAAGCGTTTTCATGGAAATTACTAAATTTTCATTTTAAAATGAACATTGGAATATTCCCAGTGATATTTGCTCCACGTCGTAGATTTCATTTGCAATTGTTATCTAAACACATCCATTGTATATATTCCATATTTAGATAGCAACTAGACTCGTAGTCCATATTTGAACATTCGTTCTAGTAGCCTGCGGTCAAATTCAGCTTGCAGCTTTCCATTCGTATACTGGCATTCATAACGGAATTGTTATATATTTATAACCACAAAATTAGCATAAGATTTCGGTAAATTTATAAGGCAAAGAATACTCTCAAAGAATACATTTAAATGTTGAATGAATCGGTAAAACGGTGCCATTGATAAGTAAGAAAACTAGGAAAATACGCAATGATATAATTATGTATAAGAGATTGCAATATTTCAAACTTTAGTGCTGAATCTGTTCTCTTCCATGTGTCTTTTTCAGTTTCCGTAATTTCACCCCTTTCACTAAAGCGTTACTCAGAGATTTTCATTCCTTAACGGGACTAACTTTCGAAATGTCCATTGGCAACCCAGAATAATTAATTTTACTAACTGATTCTGTGAGCTATGTCGGTAATCTTTTGGAGTGATTTGTTTTTTATTATATTAAAAACTATGTCTTTAATGTGCTATGTATCATTCTTATTTTTTTATAATTGCATATAATCTTGAAATAACTAATTAATATAAATTAATAAAATTCTCCGTCTAACTACAAGCGTGTATACATGAGGAAACGTAAAGACGTTCTTCTTGTGTTAAAGAAACCCCAAACATTAATTTATTGTTTAACGAATTACGTATCTCAAACAAGCAAAAACAACTAACTTGTAAACGTGCGTCTTAACTTTCACCTTAACTTAGCTTCCGTGTGTAAATACTTCAGAGGGATGTGCAATTAAAATCTTTTTTGAAAGAATGTGTTTATTCAAAACGTTAGCAATAATGATATTCTAAAAAAAATCTAGTAAACTAGCAAGCGCTCTACCTGATATTAAGTTCGCGTTACCCCTTGACATCTGCAACAAGAAAATGAATTGCAGATGTGTTGTATACTTTTAACGGATAGAGGAAGGGGCACTAAAAATTTTAAAACGTAAATTCATTACTAATCTGTGACCGATTCCATACGCCAAATCATAAATGTTCTTCAACTACTGTTGCTTAAATTTCTGTATTCGATGCTCCAACCATTAGTGCAATAAATTCTCGCATGGTTCCTCCCTCCGGTCAAAAATCACGTACCGCGGCAGGCGACGTACTTGGATGTAATTTAGATAATATTACGTTCGACAGATGTTTCGGTGGGAATTTTCTATTCTTTGGAAAGTTTTTGAACGATTTCCGTCTGCATTTATGTTTACATACATATGAAGGAAGTACCATATTACATAAATATAGCATTTAATCTTAGTACATAGAAATGTGCCATTTCGGATGACTTTTTGCCATATTGTAGGTAGATCTCGTTGCTATAGATTTTTTTGGACGTGAAAAAAGTTTTAGCAGTAATTGCTGACACTAGGTAGTGTCCGCTTAAGAGGAGTTAGGTGACCATAACTTAATAGACTTAATGTAACTTAAAGACAACTCTAAGTTTCACTTGCTTGTATAATATAACTATGAAATAAGATATCAATGAAGCATTCTCGCTAAATATTTTCAAACCGTCGAGTAAACTTTTCTCATGTTTTTGTGATCACAGACCACCTTAAAGGTAAAGCAGTTATTTAGTTTCGCTAAAGGCAATTTTCTTCTCGAGAAAGAATATTAAACGTCCGTATCTCATGCACAGGAGTTTTCAAGGGCTTTTATTAAAACTGCAGAAGAATTAGATTGTCAGTGTTATGTAATATATTTTGAAATATATTAGGCGTAGAAATATTCAGTGTGCGCAGGTTTTACTTCATATACACACACACCTTTATCCTCATTATAAATATTTTGCAATTATATATTTGGTCAAAACTGAATCGAACGAAGTATCAGAGCGAAATAGTGATAATTGTGTATTGTAACGTCGGAAACGTGTAAGTGAATAAGATGCCGCAATCGAGTGTTTAGTATATTATAAGTGGACTAGATAGCGCCACTAGTGTTTTAGAACGCGATGTAGAAGTGTTATGTGAATTATGATGAGTTCTAAGATAAGTGTTGTGTCTGCACATAGGAGTTCTGGAACAGCACAGGAGAAGTTCATCATATCCATGTACTGCTTCCACCTTTGTGTTGTTTCTATCTTGTTGGTTGTTAGTTTTTAACTTGAACTCTACACACGCCACCCATTAAAATATAGTATTTTATCCAATGTACGTAGCGAATAGAGATGCGATTCCAGTTGCAATATAAATTCTCTTTCTACGTGCTTTTTTTCGTTTATTCAATCCCTGGAATACATCTTTTGATTTTTGGATTTTCTCTGTTTTTTTGGTAACGCACGCAACAAAAAATAAATATGTTGCCAATGGCTCGCCTACATCTACGCCGAAGCATGTTAAGATTAAAGAATAAATAATTGGAAGTTAATGTTGATGCGGTTAGCATGCTTTTAGGGCTCAGACGGTTATAGCAATTTTTTACACTTCTTGATAAAACTTTACGAATATCCTATGTTATCCAGGGATAACGTAGCATTATAATAGTGAAAGAATTTTTGAATCGCTCCAGTAGTAACTGAGATTATTCGTTATAAGCATGCAAAAAACAAATCTTTCCCCTATATTTTATTAGTTTAGATCGATAAGAAAAAATATTAATGTCTTTCATATTTAGCAGGTGACATATGAGTACGTAGGAACTACACTTAAGATGATGAGATTTCTGGAGATAGAATTTTATCTTCACAGGGAACTAATATTAAACATTTCCCGCTGTAACACAAGAGCGCTCGTGAAGCTATATTCAAAATATGAGCGCGCTGATGTAAAAATACGACATCGCTAAAAATTTTCTTCACATGTTTTCTTTTCAGCGCAACATCCGCGCACTTAACGCCGCCACTCATAAATTTTATCACAGGAAGTCTCGCGACTGTTTATTTACAAGCCGTCCACTTTATTTACATCGACGACGCGTTTGAGTTTTGCGCACATTTATTAACTATTCATTTAATGTTATTCTCTCTTATAACATATAGGTTTTTAATATCAAATTCTAAGTTTTACTTAACTCATTCAGCCTTATAAATGTCCAATACGGACATTTACCAATAAAATTGTCATGGGATAGTACGGATTTGACCTGCGAACGCTGAATTTGATTAGCAAATTCTGAATTGGGAGTCAAAACATGTCTGTATCTTCCATATTTGCAGAAAACGTTGATGACTCGGTTATTAGGCATCCAAATTTCGATCCAACGATCCGAGGTTCGATAGGCTAGTATCAAATTGTTGCCATTTATTTTATACAGAAAATTACTGACTATATACAGTACAGTATGTGTGTACAATTTTTGACGAAAGAACAATTACTTTCATTAATTGCTTTAGATTAAAGTTACTTGATTCTATAATGCCAATTAATTTGCACAAAACATACACACTTTGTTCATGAAAATACCTTTCACCCTTTTCCAATAATACCCATACATGGTAAACACCAAACGTTCTAACGAAGAGTTGGAGAACTCGTCGCTGTTTAGTTCATTTGTAGTTATTATGTGAAAGACTGAATATCTTCATAATTTATATTGAAATATTTGAGAGTTGAGAATTTATAGTTGAGCGTTGTGTTATTCTTGCGCTCCAGTAATTGAATCGGCGGAAAAGTTTATGATCACAGACACCGAATCCAGCGCCTCGTACTAAATATACGACTTCAATATGACTCATCCACAAAACCGTAGAAATATGTGCATAAATGGCGATACAGAAGAGTATAAGATCAAAGCTAAATTGGTACTGACCTAGAGTAATTGTAGGTACTATTGTGGGTTTTTAAAGCTTATTCCATTCGCCCACGATCAGATATATAGTTTAGAATACGGTCTAATATTACAGTGTATGTGGAATTATATACAGAAAATTGATCGACGTATTGTGGTCGTAGAGTCTCATTGTATAATTATGGTTGTCGATAAAAGAATGAATGAATGGTTTCATGTGATGTTTATTTAAGACATTAAAATAATATTGAATGTAACTTTTAGAGCAGATTGAGAAAATGAATGATTATGAAAATATTCATAAGCTAATGAACGACGCGCTTTATAACGTCTATAATAATTAAAAGTCTCAGCTTGAGATGAGCGACCCCAAAGTTTCTCAATATGTATTCATATTTAAAGCCTGACCACCGAAACTCCGCGAGTCACGTTCAAAACAAAGTTCTGATTGAGAAATTTACGATGCGCATAATACTTATTGACTCAAACATAATACGACTATATTTAGAGTTAGCTTAGTAAGAAAAGTGTTAATTACAAACTATCCTTATAATTAAGACTCTTATTGGAGTCTTCTCAAATATAACTTTCCTTTAGAAACCGTCGCGAAGCGTGAACTCAAGATATTCCGATACCTACAAAATACTATTCATCTTGCAACGGTTGTCACCCATCTAGTATCAGCATAATAGGACGGTCTTAATTGCGCTATGCAACGCTACTGCTCAAACTTCACCAATTTAAAATTTTGAATTTGATATAGAAAAGATAAATATAATAAGTGTTCCTATGAGGTGAGTCGGTCGGTGCCATCTCAAAGATGCCAACAAAACAATGCCATTAAAGGATTGTTTTAATTGAGGATTAGCTTAATTTTGGTATTGATTGAATCTGTTTTATTTTTCGAACTGAAACTGAATGTAGTAAAGTCCTAAAGCACTTGCGAAATATTTTCGTTATCCTTTTCATGGGTGACGCAACTTTTGATTTGGTTTAGGAAGTTCAAGTAGTTGAAATGAAATAATAATTTTTGTGTTTTTTGTATTTTAAATTATAAATGATATAATTACATAGGCACATATAAATAAATTTAAATAAAAACTCTGCTAGTACTTTAAAATGTTACAGTGCAAGCGTTTTAAAAACGCTACGAAATAATTACGCTAAGTGCTCGTTTCCATGAGCGCGTTATCAGATGCGGCCTGACGTGTGCTGACTGCGTAAAATAACTCCATTTTGTTGAACGATCAGGTAAAGATTTATTTTGCAATCATGCTCTATCGGTACGGTTTGCTAATTGCATTGGCACAATTTATTTCCGCAAAACTTTTTGTGCAACATATTTTTTTAACGTCAGCATTCATATTTATTGCATTTTTTTCATTTTATTTACTCCTTTTGTTTTTGTTTACATATTTTTGCAAACTCTCTGAATTTAAATTTATTTTCGAAATTCTATTTGTATTTTGTAATATCGAATAATAATCATGAAAATTTAAATTTAAACAGAATCAATTTATTTTGGTGGGTAGCTCATCTCTTGAATTTAATAATCATTCAGGCATTCATTAAACTAAAATAAACTACTTTAGAAGTGCTTTTATCCTTAGAAGTACTTTTCTAAACGTACAAAATGAAGACAATATTATTTGCTATGTGTTACTTTAGTTCAGTAGCTCAGATATATAGATAGTAGATAGTTGCACACACCGGTACACAAGCATCAACACCGGTCATCCACAGGATAGCTAAAAAGTTTTACTATAAGCCTCTCAAACTTTAAAGCCCTTTTTAAGTACGAGCATGTGCAATAATTGTATTCTCATATTTTTGACGAGGCTATTAAATTAAAATTCAATAAGTCATTAAAAATGTTCTATTATATTACCGTACTACTTACACACTATTTGAGTTGAGTATATTAATAAAAGTGACTCGTAGTCGTACGTACTCTACCACATCAAAGGCCGAAATTAAATATCAGGTGAATGTTTCAAACAAACTTGTGCCGTATAAGTTTCATAACATATTCGACATATCAGTTTTCTCGTTGGAAAGAAGATAATTAACGTTTAGTTACAGAATATTACAGAAACTTTTAAGCTGGGAAAAAAATCACACATCATGGGGCACCACGACTATGACTAAGTCAAATATACTATAGGTGTCGTAATTGTGGATCGACGTATAGATATTTTATACATCACATAACAAAATATGGTTTTAAATGTTTTACGACTAGCAAAGCTGGGAGACTGCCAAAATGTAATTAATAAAACTAACAATAAAAAGTTTTACGACTTCCATCTGCATGAGTTTTAATGCACAAATTCTATGTGTCAGTTACACTACTATTAATAAGTAAGTGCCCAGCGACCGTGAGTACAGTACGTTGTGAATCTGGTCAGGACAGGCGAACTCATGGCTCCTAACGGTGATGCAATTAAATGTTGGGTCTACAATGCGGAGTGCATATTTTATCATGTGTACTCTACATTCGTTACATTAAGCGTCGTAATTAAGTTTTACTTGTATGTTCATTATACATAGTTAGTTTGTATTAAATTTTCTTCCAAATCCATTATATAAGCGTAGAGAAGTAAGTAGTTCTGAAATAAAGACAATATTTTGTTATATGGAGCGTAAAGCCAGATCCCCCTGAAGAGAAAGCTGCAGCGAGTTGGAAGACACGATAGCGGAAATGATCTTTTAAATATATTACTTTCCGGTAGAGAAACGTTTAATTTTCTTTGCCATATTTATTAGATTTTTATTATAGGAATAACTGAGGAAATGGATTTAGAATATACGAATACAACTTCTACGGATCTTGGACGGATGTAAAAATTATCAAAGTAAATAAATTTCTTGTTAAGGATTTGACAGTTTAAGAAGGCTAGAATCTTAATTTATTTTGTTAATTCTGTAATTAACGCCAAACTTTTGAAATGTTCGCTTAATAACATTGTCAAAACTTTACTAGAATGGTGGCCCGATAGGATTTCGGAATGGTGCGCGCGTACAGGACGATGTTCTTTAGCAAACAAAGCTCAGATTGTTATGTTTAATGTATCAACGATAAATTAAAATGCAAGATTACAAAAACGCGTGTGAATATTAAAACGATTGTCAATAATTTTCAGCACAAAACAGGTATCCATTTGCATTCACAATCTAAACAACGCTGCGCTGTTGTGGTTTTTGTACATTCAGTTCATTTGCCTGCGGTCAAATTCGATTTTGAAATGTGGTCTAATGAGACTCTTTGTGAGGCATTAACACAAACGGCAATAATATACATATGTATGTATATATCTAGAATAATACACTAGTAAATAAGCCGTCTGTATGTGTATACGTTGATGTGATAAACATAAGTCTCTAAATTACGTCGTACAGGTTACGTTCGATATCGTTAGTTATTTAAAGTTAATATACTACGCCAATATAATTCACAAAATATTGAAGTAAAATACCTCAATATCTGTGGAAATAAACTCGTGGCCAATGAAACTGGGGATTAATATTTATATGGATTAAATAAGTGATTGGCATCCAAGAGCCTATCCACTCAAGTGCGCAGTCGGATTCTTTGTGCATGTTAGTCGACGTGGAAACGACTCCATAGAACTTCTTGTCGTACAAGCGAAAGCAGATGGTACAAGACCACAGGGGTGCCCCGATGAGATGAATAACGGCCAGTAGGCAGAGGTGGCGGAACATCGTACGGCGGGTACTAACTGCTGCCCAAGCTACCGGAGCGTGATAACCACGACCACTCTGTCAAGAGTGAAGCGACCAAGAAGAAGAAATAAGTGAAACCTCTTGCGATCGATATAAATATAACCTGTAATATATAACCTGAACCGATATAACCTGAAATTTACTATAGTGTATTTTTCTTGCGTATAAGAAGTGCTGTGCGGCCAGATGGACCGATGATCCCGCATAGGTAGTAAAAAGCGAAGAACCACGTATTTTTGTAGGTGTGTTGTAATTTCGAGTTTCTTAATGTTAGATTTCACTTACATCTACGTAAATGTTGATATCCTCTGGTTGTTACTATCGATCTTGTCGATGGGCACTCAATATGTGTGTTCACTGAGAGTACATAAATCGTTGGAGAGGATCGCTAATTAAAAACCTCTTAGATTTAATGACAGCAACTTCTCGTTCTTTGTACAACAACAAGAAATGATCAAGGAAAAGAAATGAAAAACATTGCAAAAAGATTCCAATTAACAACAGTAGAGATCGAAGCTCTTTGAATGTCAAGATCGCTCCCATTCTCCGGTCGGCTTTGTTAGCGCTACGTCTTTGGATACCAATCCAAGTACACAAAGGGCTTTCAGAGCGATTGCGGCTACAATTGTATCGGAAATAATCAAACTGATAAACATTAATGTCTTCAAATTGATGTTTTCCTCTTTTATGATGTAACCAAAGCGTAATACAGGATTATATTACGGTAAGTTCCGGACACTCATTTTGTAGGTTAATTTATCGACAGTTATTTTATTCTGCAAGCCGATACCCGCTAATGTTTGTACACTTATGCTTCGTGATGGAACTTACGTCACACACACATTAGTCCGTTTTTACAGAAGAAGGTGGCAAGCGAGCAAGCGATTCACGTAATATACGGTGACCACTACTCCTACGCATTTGCAACAAGCTAATGAGTTGCAAATGCGTTGCCCATGTTTAATGGACAGAGGATACACAGAAAAAGGTTATTTCCTTTTCCTATCCAGTCGCTTTTCCTTCAAATCGTCGTGTCCTTCTCATCCTGAGCCGAATGATGTCACAGAGACGATCATATATAGTGTACAATAAGTTTACGTCATAAATGAATAGAACGAGACGGTCGGACACAATATTATTCTGCCGCTTGCTGTACAAACAAGAGCGCACGTGGGGGTGCGAGACGCATGTGAACGTGTGCTACGCGTTCTAGAAGAGTCTCAATGTTATTGCTTGGTAACACTCGTTTTTGAACCTGATGTAGACGAATGAAACCCCGAATTTAACTAAGAATATAAGATATAAATTATTCTCTAATCAATCTAAAATTTATTTTCTTTTAAACCTGCTATCGTCAGGGTAGGTGGTATATGTACTATGTGTGTACTGTATTTACTTTCTTATCGCTTGGTGCTACATTTTTGTTTCTAAAACCTACCGAAACACTACACCGCTAGGAACTGTTACTTTATTTTGTAAAACAAAAAATACTTTTAATCTGCATCCACAAAGCTACCACAGAGCTAATTGAAACGCCACTGCAGAATCTTATATTTCAAATATTATACTTTTTCATTTGTCCTCGACAACATTGTAAAATGGAATTTGACCTTTTGTTTTACGAACAATGCGAGAATAGGCGCAGAAATACTTGCATGGGCAAATATTTTATGACTATTTAATTGTTCACAATAAACTTATTTTTTTTTCTTTCAATGCCTGTGGAAAAATAAACTTGATTCATGTAATGTATGTTTTTTAAATGTATAACATAACATATAACATTAATTTCATTATTAAAACATGTCGGAAGTATATATGAGGAAACAATAACATAGATAATTTTTTTGTTAAATTACAAGATAATGCTGAACTCTAGGCAAGCTCGGTATGTGATAATCAAACTAATAGTACTCGCTATAACTTCATAGTTATAGAAAGAAAATCATAAACAATTTTATTTATCTATTTACAACAATACAACACCATTACAGAATAGCTCTAATTTGATTTTATACGTAAGAATGTTATTATGTACATTATATTATAATTTACAATAAATATCGGAAACTTCAAAATAACTGTAGTAATTATAAGTTAGTAGAGTGTAGACGTAGCTTATAATTTTAAGCGATGTTATTTCGGGAACTTTTTAAAAGTTTATTGTATATTAAGTATTACATACGTCGCCACAAATACGATAACGACATTTCCACTATTTTGATTCAATTTTTTTGGGTTTTTAATATCTGCATTCAATAATACACAGTATAGGCAGCCACTGCCACTTAAAGCACAGCTGGTCTAATACGATGAGAGGATTATCAACACGATGACAAAGATTTTCAAAACACTGAGCGAACAAAGCGATTGAAAGAATAAAAGCAATCTCGGCAATTGAAGCGCTATTGGTGCACTTGGTTAATTGCAACTTTACTTAGCGTCCTCTTTCTTTTATTGTTTGCCAAGGCGCACTTTACTGACAAATGATTCACTTTTTATTTTATTATTTTTGGAAATAATTATTCGTCTCTTATTGTTTATAAATCTGTGAAGAGCTATTAAGTAGTTTTTGTGGGAATATATTTCTTTGGACATCCTTATTAATGATTCATGTTAATGTAGTAATGGTTGGCTATTTTCTGAACCTCAAGTCTTATGACGCGTCTAGCGTGAGGTTAGAACAGTGTTGTGTAAATATATCGCTTTATAATTTTAAAACGTAATAACTCTACTTGATTTAAATTTCTCAATCCCGTTAACATGTTATTATAGTCATGTGTCTAATAAAATGATTAGGAAAGGCAGTTTTCAAAAATTTTACTGGCATGGAAGACTATTAAAGATAAATCGCCTAAACATATACATATGTATATCCTGAATATATCTGTTAAATATCAGAAAAATATGTAAGTAAGATTAGAAACCTGATGAATTTAAGTCAGACACGTGTTCTAGCATAGTTTCACGATATATTCGCAAGAGAGTTTCATAATCTATTTGTAATGCCAGTTTCTTCATGAAAGTTGAAACTTCTCAAGTTAGTTTTGAAGAAAACGTATAAATTTTGAAGTTTATACATCTCTGTGTAACTCTGCTCGAGATTATGCAATATTTTTGTAAAAGAACTTATTTCAAACCAATTGCATATGTTTGTATTCCGATCCACTGGAATTTTATAACTTCATTTGAAAATACATACGAGATAGAAGCTAGAATATTATACTCTTCGATATATTATCTGTAGATACTTCTGTGAGCTGTGCTAGCGCCATTTCTATTCATCTGCCTCGGCATTTGACTCCACACTCTATGCTTACATAGATTATTTGATTGCTCGTATATGACGTCGGTGAAATACGGACTTAGCTTACTTATCAAAGAATGTTTTCGAACATGATAAAGACTTTCGATGCTCATACAAGAGAATACACTATAATTAATACATAATAGTATTACATTAGTTTTTAATTGCCTGTTGAATATAATTTGGGTGCAAAAACGACATCTACTTTGCTTCTTTCATTATTTTGGTAGCACGATGCATCAATTCGTGCGCCTAATTTTTGGCAAAACATAACTTATCGCATCTATCCTTATTTTCAGCGCACGTCATATGTCGGCAAATAGGGTTACACGTGTCAGTTTACATATGTTAAATGTAATGATTTCGAACTTAATATGTCAAGTATTGTCTTCTAAAATCAAGTATTTCATACATTTTCGTCAGTAAAAAGTTATGTAATCAATAAAATTTAAGACATTGTTATAAAATATTTCGATTTGGTTAATTAAATGCAATGAAAATATGCAAATTATTAAAGTTTTTAGGGCTATACTTTTACAATATAAATTAGTTACATGTACGTAAATGTGCTGGACGACACCTGTAGCTGATGACTGAAAGTTATAGGCCAGAATATTTTATAACCGTTTATTGTATTCCCGATAAATAAGTTCGGTAAGGTAATAAGTAAGTAATATAACCCTTTAACTTTAATGTCCGTAAATTTTTAACATTTTTATATTTTATTTCATCTGAGCATCGAAGTCGGGGTCTACGACGTAGCAGTCTACACGCAAGCTACGAAATTGAGATTTTCAATGCGTAAGATTTGTAAATTGTCACAATAATACTTACGTATTCGTTCCAACCGTTGAACGAATAATTAAAATCAGAAACTATGTTGAACGAAACAATTAATACAGTACATTAATATTAATTACCGCTTCAGTACAAAGGACGGCCAATTAATTCTGTCGCTCGATTTTATTATTGAATTTACATGCGATACCTGACCTGTCGGAAATTAATATTACCTTGAACAATTAATAATAAATAATTCCTATGATATTACCACGTGTAAGAAAATAAAAATAAAAATTGACTTTTATACCTATATCATATATAGATCTGTAGAAATTTGCTAGTAAAAATAAAACGTAAAAATACCAAACTACACTTTGTTGTATAATGTTAAGTAGTGGGTGTTAATATAAAACAATTGTATTAACTCTATTCAATCGAAGTCCATTTCGGTGGTATAAAATAATATATTTACTTTTAATTTATTTAGTCCAAGTCTACATGTAATTTGTGTACTGTATATTAAAACAACTATTTGTTGCTTAAATAAATTTTAAGAATGGTTAATTGTAAAATAAATCATAATATTACAACAAAAATGACACAAAAATAATTTTTACTGATTCTTAAACATATAATAATAAAGTGTATTATCAAACTTGATAATACTTTAATATTATAATTTTAAAGCAACTTTACACGAACATCGTAAATAATACTCTATCGGAATGAGTCATTTTAATTACACAAGGTGCAAGTTGTATGCAGATTAAATACATTGGAAAACTTAAATAATTGTAATACATAGCAATTTCACGCAAACAAATTATTTCTCGTTAAGGTGCATAATTTAATTTGACATTTTGTTCTTCAGCCAGCGCGAATTCGCCGCCAGGGGCGTCGCGCACCTACAATTTATTTAATGACTCGATTATAGGCTTACAGCAAACAAAAGACCTATTTCAAAGTTATAATTGCTTAATAAATATAATTTTATAATTTACTGCGAGATCTAGTGGTTAATTGTAAAGTTATATTTACGTCCATCCACAGTTTGTAAGACTTCAAATATTTTTGTTTAACAAGCGTTGACACGAGAAAATTCACCATAGAGTAAATAATACTTCAACTGACTGTATAAAGTGATTTATAAATGTAAAGCGTATTTACTTCGGACAGTAACGTGTGGGTCCTGTTCGTATAATGAATTCGCTACTGTATGGACTTCATACTTGAAAATATCTGCCTGCAAGAAGAATTAGGCATTGGCATGGCACTCAACAAGACCTAGCAGTTGCAATATTATCAGCAATGTTATATAGAACAGTCTATTTATAAATAAGTGCTTGACTCACTACCAAAATGGATGCATTCGATATATATAAATGGTCTTTTTAACAATACATTTAAGTGTAAAACCTTTCAAAAAAGACATTCGTTTAACGTATTTTTTTATGGAAGAAGCTGGCAAAAGCGTACGCTGGTCAACTGATGTCAAGTGACCGCCACATAGGTATTTGCAACACGAAAATGATTTGCAGATGCGTTGTGAAAAGTAAATATTTATTTTTCTCCAAGGGGTGACCCTTCCCCTTCCAATTCTTCTCCCGTTCCCATCCTAACCCTATTAAGAAAGGATTGGAAAGAGAAGGGAACTGAAATGAGGCCTCCAAGACCTCACTCATTGTGGCGTGCTCAATACAATGTGCAACAAATTGTTATGAAACAGATGTTGTTGTGGGCTCGACCACTGTAATACTATCATTTAGTAAAATATTTCCTTATAAAATAATTACATTGTGCGTTGTATTCCATTAGTGTTACATTTTTGTTTACAACATGACCATAATCAAACTATATAATTAATTATCTTCGCTCGATTCCCCGTCGGTCGCTTGGGAGCACGCAAGCAACACGTCAAATTTAATTATACATTAGAGTAATATTGGAAATTAATAGATTTTAAAAAGCGACCTCGTTTCCAATAAGTGTACATAAACAAAGTGAGACACTTAAGGTCATACATAGTATTGCTATCTGTAAAATTGTGGTTCTTTCGTGTGTGGGACACGATAGGAAAGTAATGTATATAATACATCAGCTTGTCTTCAGCTTGGCAACTAAGATGAGGCTTAGGCTTGGAGTATAATAAAAAATGGTTCAACTAGTAACTGCCAGGGAGTCAATAATCAAAAGTTGCTGTGTGGCTACACTATAATACTACTGCAAGATTATTCAAGCAACTACAAATCTACAAAACTTTTTAATTCCAATTCATATATAATTAAATCAATGCTAAAGCCATCTTCATATGTAAAAGTTTTAAAATGGTTGTTCAATTGTCATATTTTTGTAAAGAACCATCCGACGTTTATGTGCGCTCTGCCTGACCTAAGTAATAGTTTAGGCGATAATTACGAAACGACCATGCCAAATCTCACACGCATTCTTAAAAATTTTACCGAAGTTTTAGCTTCACGTAAATACATAATAACATATAATAATAACGACATTTGAAGACATTAATATTATTTAGTGCGATGGAAATCTGTTCAAAATATACATGGACACACGTTCGCCCTTGTCGGCTTCCGACATTGTTACTTACTTTCGCGTGCAAGACGTTGGGTAAATCCCCAAAAAAACATTCAGCAGTAACCGTACGTCTCACGGTCACACGTGTTACAGCGACATTTCAGATAATGTCGTGTGATGATAGCGCTGCATTATTGCCGAGGGACGCCTAACGACGCAGGAAAGTCATTAAATACGCGTCGATTTATACTCGTAGCGGACCGGGGTCTCGCGTTTATGTACGATTACTGCTGCATACTTGAGATGTCAACCATTACGTTATTAACAAAATTACGTTTTGGAGTTATTTATAGAAAAATAGTTACATTATTTTCCTCCAATAAACCTGAATGAAAACAAAATTAGATAGGTGATTCACGGTATTAAATAACCGATTCTGGTAGGAAAAGCAACAGTGGTAGTCGACCCTTAACCTCGACAATTTGGAGCACACCTATCTGAACGGATGTGCGAATTACCACGTTGTGGAGCAAATACTTTTACGAATGTACACACTGATCTCTGATGTCAAGGAAGTTTCGCTAATACGTGTCTAAGAGTACTAGCAAACAAATTTATAGATTTGATACTCTAGAGTATAACTAGTTATTATTTACATTGGATTAGATAATTACCATAACCTAAAACATGTTGTTAGATGTCACATTTATTTCTATTTCGGTAACATAGTATTAAAGAAATTACTACGCAAATAATAGACAAACTAAATGGTAAATAACTGTGAACTGATTTATTTAGAGGGCACACAGAGTGACAGAAATATATTTTATTTGTCCTATATAACATCTAATATATTTTAGTGCATCGCAAGGTATTATGCAAAATATAAGATAAAGCTATGTCACTGGAGTAAAATTGTTTTAGAATTATACCAACAGAAGTTACTATGTTATGTCGAAACTCGTGAAGTGGGGTAGTAGTAATCTTCGAGTTTTACTCCCTAGCGCCTTCAGCACAATAGGGAATTGTCAGGTGCACTCTTTGTTTCCATTTTGTCCTGAGGGATAGGACAACTTTTACTAATGAACCCAGCCTTGCAGGATTCTCATTTATCATCTCAATACTCTACCACTCTACCTATATATACGTTCTCGTGAAATAATCTAACCGAATTTCTATAAAAAAGATATGGTAACGTGATACAGTGAAATCATCAACGTCTTAGATTCAGCCTGCCATACTTTACATCAATTAGCCTTTTATATAATCACTACGATCTGTAGTCTCCACATCGTCTCCAATAACGTTTTAAGGTTCTCGACTTCTTCACAACACAATCGTTGGTAATTGAATTGTATCGCCGGTGAATCCGCGGGGCTCAGCTTCTCGTTAATAACTTGACTACTGTTTAAAGTTTTTTACGATCATAAGAACTAATTTGATTACATTTCTATTTTTTTATTTTGTTCAAATTGCCGTGTGTGAATAATGTCCCGGGATATATTTTTTTATATTCATCTAAAAAAATCACGTTGTTGAATACGAAACGAAACGTTAAAAAATACAAAAGTTAGTAAAGAAGTAAATCGAAAAAATTTGTACCCTCTGTAAAGTTAAACACAAAATGGAATTAACTCGGAAATCGACTTGGAATCTGAAATTAGTTTTAAGTTCAAAATTGCCATTGTTTACACGAATTAAACTTTTTTTTACCGAAATTAAGTTTCCATGGACCTTTTCTTAACCTCACCTTTTGTGGTAAAAAGTAAAAAGGAAAAATTTAAAACATTCCTAAGTTTTGAGTCTCTTAAAAAGATGATTCCCTTATTTCAATTCTATTAATCATCTACTTCATGTATCATTCCACAATCTCGGTAGCCAAATGATCTCGTGCTTCTTAGACGGCAAGAAGTTTTTTTAAAGCACGTCCCTTGTCCTTTGATACTGCTTAGTTAAGCAAATACAATCGCTATCACGAATGAGATTAATAGGTCTCAAATGTGTCAAAAAAATTAGCCTATCGCCCTATTTCGTGTGCCTACTAAATGTAAATGCAAACAACATTCATTCACCTTAGTCTAGCTACGCACTAGTTTAAAGTTGCAAGACAATGTTAGCTTAATTCACTTATTCCCTCGTTATTAATATTTACAAATAAAATAAAATTCTACTACACTTATTTTTGACCCCTACTATACTAGTCGCACACCTACTTATCCAGATATTTTTTCTGCCAAATAAGTGTAATAGTTGGTGAGATATTATGAAGATCTCTATTCGAAATAAATTATTCTGAGAAATTGAATAAGATGCATGAAGTAGATCTTTGACTTTGTTAATACGAACGCGAGCGTTTGTTATTCTTTACAGGATGATTCTAAATTAACCAATCCAACAAACAACATTTTATGGAAGTAATTTTCCTTTAATAAAGCTCAAAAGAAATGAATTCGTTATTTACATCAACGATCGCCTCGCCGGGAAATCTTTTATCTCTCACTCAATGGGATGTTTTTACCATAATTTCAAAGAAAATTTCACTTAATTGCTAAAATATTTTTCTCTTGTGAAAAATCTTTTACAGAAAACAACGTTATTGACTTTTAATCTTTAATCTCTTCTGACGAGGTTTTTCTTTTTCGTTGTCGTCGTTTTTTTTCCATCGTTCTGTAACATCGCAATATTGCAAAACATTTCATGAAAAACTCATCTCATATAACTAATTAACTTATTCCTTCTTATGAAAATAATAATTTTAAAAGCAAATATTTTTAAATGAATTTTCAATCTCGCAGCCAGAGGAGAAAAAATCCAAAAGAGAGATGGAGCCCGTGGAAGATCTATATATAGAGTATCTTTTTACATAGTTTAAGTTACGAGTGAGTAGACATTACATCTATGTCTAATAACTTGAAGCGATTAGAAACATTCAGGGTTTAAATGAAAATTGTAAATATAAAAAATATTTTTATGTACGTGTATATCCATACGTACTACATACACGCACATACACTGATAACGATGATACAATAATTATTTACCCGTGATATGCCATAAATATTTATTATCTATAACATTGTAATACAAAAAAACCACTGTAAAATAATATTAGATTTTTTAATTAACGTTAGATCAATTTCGTTCGTCAAATTAATTAAATATCCCATGTAATCTGCTCGCGAACAAATTTACTATTCAATTCAACGATTTAAATGAACAGGTGATATAAAGTGTATAATTATGATAATGCATTCAGCAGGTAAATCTATGCACCTGCCTATTCATTTGCTCGTTAAATTCTCGCTCCGCAGTCTCAGTGCCACATCCAGTCGGACGAAACACGTTCAAAAGTTAAATTGCTCTAATTTGTTCACCTTATTGCACCGACCCCTTCGTTTGAAAGCCATTGCACAGCGATTTATTCAAGTGATGTACCAATTTTATCGATAATGTTTCATCGTAGTAAGACTAGACAAGACAGAATATGTTGCTTGTTTTAAAACACAAACATTGCATGTTAACGTAGAACTATTTGAAACGATTGTGAAAAATAATTGTTACTTAGTACTTATTCGTCAACATCACTTATATCATGAAGTTATTAACATTCAGATTCAGAAAAGTTAACAACATAGTTGGCAGATCAATGCTATTGCATGCGTTATAATATACTTTAAGTATCGATATAATGAGGTCAGCTCTTGTAACCACAACTAAACGAATACGTTCAGGTCCCTCTCCCCTGCTTTTTTGCAGTTATTTGCTTCCTTTTGCTTTTGAAAGCGCATCTCCTTTGAACCTGTTTGAATTATTTAATCTTTTAATAGAATTACGGCATCTTACAACAGGATCCCCTATCCGTTCCCTCGCCAGCCCTCCCTTCTTGTAATTAGTTTCCAATACATAGAAAATAAAAACTACGTTTTATACTATCAACTATATTTTTATTTTATTTTTTTATGCGTAAGAAAATGATAAATGGATTTATTAAGTATTACACGAATAATTCTACACGGATTTCGTTAAAGCTTTTATTGATATTTTTCGGTCTGCGGATTTCAAAAACATGAATCTAATCTTGTAATTGATACGCTATATTTTGAAGCACGTGTTAGGAGGTGAGTTTAGGCGCATAGACTTCCGACTCCATTTTAGTAAGCCATCAATATTTATGCTATATAAATTCAAACTAAAAATAGAGATTTATTAAGAAAACTCAGGTCCTTAGGTATTTATAGTATTGGAGAAACAAGGTATGGTGATGTTACTGACAGTAAATATGATAAGAAAGGTAAGATCTATTTATTTAAAGGTTTCCAAATTGGATATCGGACAAAGTGGAGACTCCTGTTGTCGTTGGCCAAGGAGCACTTAGAGTCATTGAGCTACTTTAGTAAGTTCTTTACTAAATAAATATAATAATAATAATGAGCCCATTTTTTTCCAATCTTAAATCACTATTACATGCTCTCATCACTGGTTCCAGGTCTCTCTGTTTGTATCTATCTGTCTCCAATCACTTCCTGCTACTGCGTTTATATCCTCTATCCTACTACCACTACTTATATAATAAATATAATAACATATATGTATAAACCTTAATTAAAAATCCTCTGGGCGACACTAGGCACGAACGCCTAATTAATTACGAGCTCAATTAACTAGAAAATTAACCCTTAATTTATTTAAATACGAATTTTATTCTACTGTCGAGATTCTTATTAACTTTAATGTAAAATAAAAATTAAGTTAATGGTGCGATTGCGGGGCGTATGCAATCGCTTAGCGATGTCCTAACGCAAAATAAAAGCCGCTATTGAGACATTAAAGGGAGTTAGACGCAGCCACTAATTGGAAGTCAGTGGAGGGAAGTGTGAAGGGACAAATTGGCTGTTTTAGAGCGACAATAAATTGATATGGGCCGAGGAAAATTACCATACACCCTACGGACGTATTTCACAATCGCCTTTAATTACCGATGCCCCTTGATGGGGCGAAGCAAGAATGGTTCTTTTCACGAAGCTGTCATGGGGTTTGAAGTATTGACGTTTAATTAAACCAATTTTTTTCAAATCGACTGAAAATACATCAAATGTTAGAATATAATCCATTACGAAAAATGAGATATGGAGTTTTTATAACACTGTGTCTAATGAGATGTGCGGTTGTTGTAAATGAAGACAAAGTTAATCTATTGCGGTTACTAGGTACAAATCCTATCTACAATCGAGAAATCAGCGTACAATGGACTGCGTAGACACGTTTACCAACTACTCGACCAACTACTCGACCAACTACTCGAACAACTACTCGACCAACTACTCGACTAACTCCTCGACCAGCTACTCGACCAACTTCTCGACCAACAACTCAACCGACGACTCGACCAACTACTCGCAAAACAACTCGACCAACCACTCGACCAACCACTCGACCTATCACTTGACTGACCACTCGACCAACTACTCGACCAACTACTCGACCAACTACTCGAGCAACAACTCGAGCAACTACTCGACCAACCACTCGACCAACCACTCGACCAATCACTTGAATGACCACTCGACCAAATACTCGACCAACTACTCGACCAACTACTCGACCAACTTTTCGACCAACTACTCGACCAACTACTTGACAGACCACTCGACGAACTACTCGACCAAATACTCGACCAACCACTCGATCAACTACTCGACCGACCACTCGACGAACTACTCGAACAACTACTCGACCAACCACTCGATTAATCACTTGACCGACCACTCGAGCAACTACTCGAGCAACTACTCGACCAACCACTCGACCAACCACTTGACGAATCACTTGAATGACCACTCGACCAACTACTCGACGAACTACTCGACCGACCACTCTACCAACTACTCGACCAACTAATCGACCATCTACTCGAGCAACTACTCGACCAACTACTCGACCAACTACTAGACCAAAAACTCGACCAACTAATCGACCAACCACTCGAACAACTACTCGAGCAACTACTCGAACAACCACTCGACCAATCACTTGACCGACCACTCGAGTAACTACTCGACCAACTTCTCGACCATCTACTCGAACAACTACTCGACCATCTACTCGAGCAACTACTCGACCAACTACTTAACCAAATTCTCGACTAACTACTCGACCAACTACTCGACCAACTACTTGACCAACTACTCGACCAACTACTCGACCAACTACTCGACCAACTACTTGACCAACTACTCCACCAACTACTCGACCGACCACTCGATCAACTACTCGACCAACTACTCGACCAACTACTCGACCAACTACCCGACCAACTACTCGATCAACTTCTCGACCAACAATTCGACCAACGACTCGACCAACTACTCGACCAACTACTCGACCAACCACTTGACTGACTACTCGACCAACTACTCGACCAACTACTCGACCAACTACTCGACCAACTACTCGACCAACTACTCGACCAACCACTCGACCAACTACTCGACCAACTACTCGACCAACTACTCGACCAACTACTCGACCGACCACTCGACCAACTACTCGGCCAACTACTCGACCAATTACTCGACCGACCACTCGACCAACTACTCGACCAACTACTTGACCGACCACTCGACCAACTACTCTACCAACTACTCGACCGACCACTTGATCAACTACTCGACCGACCACTCGATCAACTACTCGACAAACTACTCGACCAACTACTCGACCAACCACTCGACCTATCACTTGACTGACCACTCAACTGACCACCTGACCAACTACTCGACCAACTACTCGACCGGCCACTCGACCAAGTACTCGACCAACTACTCGACCAATCACTTGACTGACTACTCGACCAACTACTCGACCAACTACTCGACCAACTACTTGGCCAACTACTCGACCAACTACTCGACCATCTACTCGACCAACTACTCGACCAACTACCCGACCGGCCACTTGACCAACTACTCGACCAATTACTCGACCAACTACTCGACCGACCACTCGACCAACTACTCGACCAACCACTCGACCAACTACTCGACCAACTACCCGACCAACTACTCGATCAACTTCTCGACCAACAATTCGACCAACGACTCGACCAACTACTCGACTAACTACTCGACCAACCACTTGACTGACTACTCGACCAACTACTCGACCAACTACTCGACCGACCACTCGACCAACTACTCGACCAACGACTCGACCAACTACTCGACCAACTACTCGACCAACTACTCGACCAACTACTCGACCAACTACTCGACCAACTACTTGAACAACGACTCGACCTACTACTTGACCAACTACTCGACCAACTATTCGACCAACCACTCGACCAACTACTCGACCAACTACTCGACCAACTACTCGACCAACTACTCGACCGACCACTCGACCAACTACTCGACCAACGACTCGACCAACTACTCGACCAACTACTCGACCAACTACTCGACCAACTACTCGACCAACTACTCGACCAACTACTCGACCGACCACTCGACCAACTACTCGACCAACTACTTGACCGACCACTCGACCAACTACTCTACCAACTACTCGACCGACCACTTGATCAACTACTCGACCGACCACTCGATCAACTACTCGACCAACTACTCGACCAACTACTTGACCGACCACTCGACCAACTACTCGACCAACTACTCGACCAACTACTCGACCAACTACTCGACCAACTACTTGATCAACTACTCGGCCAACTACTCGACCAATTACTCGAACGACCACTCGACCAACTACTCGACCAACCATTCGACCGAACACTCGACCAACTACCCGAACGACCACTCGACCAACTACTCGACCAACTACTCGAACAACTACTCGACCAACTACTCGACCGACCACTCTACCAACTACTTGACCAACTACTCGACCAACTACTCGACCAACTAATCGACCATCTACTCGACCAACTACTCGACCAACTACTCGACCAACTACTTGACCAACTACTCGACCAACTACTCGACAAACTACTCGACCAACCACTCGACCTATCACTTTACTGACCACTCAACTGACCACCCGACCAACTACTCGACCGGCCACTCGACCAACTACTCGACCAACTACTTGACCAACTACTCGACCGACCACTCGACCAACTACTCAACCAACTACTCGACTAACTACTCGACCATCTACTCGACCAACTACTCGACCAGCTACTCGACCAACTTCTCGACCAACTACTCGACCGACCACTCGACCAAGTACTCGACCGACCACTCGACCAACTACTTGAACAACGACTCGACCAACTACTTGACCAACTACTCGACCAACTATTCGACCAACCACTCGACCAACTACTCGACCAACTAATCGACCAACTACTCGACTAACTACTCGACCGACCACTCGACCAACTACTCGACCAACGACTCGACCAACTACTCGACCAACTACTCGACCAACTACTCGACCAACTACTCGACCGACCACTCTACCAACTACTCGACCAACTACTCGACCATCTACTCGACCAACTACTCGACCAACTACTTGAACAACTACTCGACCAACTACTCGACCAACTACTCGACCAACTACTCGAACAACTACTCGACCAACTACTCGACCGACCACTCTACCAACTACTCGACCAACTACTCGACCAACTACTCGACCAACTAATCGACCATCTACTCGACCAACTACTCGACCAACTACTCGACCAACTAATTGACCAACTACTCGACCAACTACTCGACAAACTACTCGACCAACCACTCGACCTATCACTTAACTGACCACTCAACTGACCACCCGACCAACTACTCGACCGGCCACTCGACCAACTACTCGACCAACTACTTGACCAACTACTCGACCGACCACTCGACCAACTACTCAACCAACTACTCGACTAACTACTCGACCATCTACTCGACCAACTACTCGACCAGCTACTCGACCAACTTCTCGACCAACTACTCGACCGACCACTCGACCAACTACTCGACCGACCACTCGACCAACTACTTGAACAACGACTCGACCAACTACTTGACCAACTACTCGACCAACTATTCGACCAACCACTCGACCAACTACTCGACCAACTAATCGACCATCTACTCGACTAACTACTCGACCGACCACTCGACAAACTACTCGACCAACGACTCGACCAACTACTCGACCAACTACTCGACCAACTACTCGACCAACTACTCGACCGACCACTCTACCAACTACTCGACCAACTACTCGACCATCTACTCGACCAACTACTCGACCAACTACTTGAACAACTACTCGACCAACTACTCGACCAACTACTCGACCGACCACTCGACCAACTACTCGACCAACTACCCGACCAGCTACTCGACCAACTTCTCGACCAACAATTCGACCAACCACTCGACCAACTACTCGACCAACTACTCGACCAACTACTCGACCAAATACTTGACCAACTACTCGACCAACTACTCTACAAACTACTCGACCAACTACTCGACCAACTACTCGAACAACTACTTGACCAACTACTCGACCAACTACTTGACCAACGACTCGACCGACTACTTGACCAACTACTCGACCAACTATTCGACAAACCACTCGACCAACTACTCGACCAACTACTCGACCAACTACTCGACCGACCACTCGACCAACTACTCGACCAACGACTCGACCAACTACTCGTCCAACTACTCGACCAACTACTCGACCAACTACTCGACCAACTACTCGACTGACCACTCGACCAACTACTCGACCAACTACTTGACCGACCACTCGACCAACTACTCTACCAACTACTCGACCGACCACTTGATCAACTACTCGACCGACCACTCGATCAACTACTCGACAAACTACTCGACCAACTACTCGACCAACCACTCGACCTATCACTTGACTGACCACTCAACTGACCACCTGACCAACTACTCGACCAACTACTCGACCGGCCACTCGACCAAGTACTCGACCAACTACTCGACCAACTACTCGACCAATCACTTGACTGACTACTCGACCAACTACTCGACCAACTACTCGACCAACTACTTGGCCAACTACTCGACCAACTACTCGACCATCTACTCGACCAACTACTCGACCAACTACCCGACCGGCCACTTGACCAACTACTCGACCAATTACTCGACCAACTACTCGACCGACCACTCGACCAACTACTCGACCGACCACTCGACCAACTACTCGACCAACTACCCGACCAACTACTCGATCAACTTCTCGACCAACAATTCGACCAACGACTCGACCAACTACTCGACCAACTACTCGACCAACCACTTGACTGACTACTCGACCAACTACTCGACCAACTACTCGACCAACTACTCGACCAACTACTCGACCAACTACTCGACCAACCACTCGACCAACTACTCGACCAACTACTCGACCAACTACTCGACCAACTACTCGACCGACCACTCGACCAACTACTCGGCCAACTACTCGACCAATTACTCGACCGACCACTCGACCAACTACTCGACCAACCATTCGACCGAACACTCGACCAACTACTCGAACGACCACTCGACCAACTACTCGACCAACTACTCGACCAACTACTCGACCAACTACTCGACCGACCACTCTACCAACTACTCGACCAACTAATCGACCATCTACTCGACCAACTACTCGACCAACTACTCGACCAACTACTTGACCAACTACTCGACCAACTACTCGACAAACTACTCGACCAACCACTCGACCTATCACTTAACTGACCACTCAACTGACCACCCGACCAACTACTCGACCGGCCACTCGACCAACTACTCGACCAACTACTTGACCAACTACTCGACCCACCACTCGACCAACTACTCAACCAACTACTCGACCAACTACTCGACCATCTACTCGACCAACTACTCGACCAACTACCCGACCAACTACTCGATCAACTTCTCGACCAACAATTCGACCAACGACTCGACCAACTACTCGACCAACTACTCGACCAACCACTTGACTGACTACTCGACCAACTACTCGACCAACTACTCGACCAACTACTCGACCAACTACTCGACCAACTACTCGACCAACCACTCGACGAACTACTCGACCAACTACTCGACCAACTACTCGACCAACTACTCGACCGACCACTCGACCAACTACTCGGCCAACTACTCGACCAATTACTCGACCGACCACTCGACCAACTACTCGACCAACCATTCGACCGAACACTCGACCAACTACTCGAACGACCACTCGACCAACTACTCGACCAACTACTCGACCAACTACTCGACCAACTACTCGACCGACCACTCTACCAACTACTCGACCAACTAATCGACCATCTACTCGACCAACTACTCGACCAACTACTCGACCAACTACTTGACCAACTACTCGACCAACTACTCGACAAACTACTCGACCAACCACTCGACCTATCACTTAACTGACCACTCAACTGACCACCCGACCAACTACTCGACCGGCCACTCGACCAACTACTCGACCAACTACTTGACCAACTACTCGACCCACCACTCGACCAACTACTCAACCAACAACTCGACCAACTACTCGACCATCTACTCGACCAACTACTCGACCAGCTACTCGACCAACTTCTCGACCAACTACTCGACCGACCACTCGACCAACTACTTGAACAACGACTCGACCTACTACTTGACCAACTACTCGACCAACTATTCGACCAACCACTCGACCAACTCCTCGACCAATTACTCGACCAACTACTCGACCAACTACTCGACCAACTACTCGACCAACTACTAGACCAAAAACTCGACCAACTAATCGACCAACCACTCGAACAACTACTCGAGCAACTACTCGAACAACCACTCGACCAATCACTTGACCGACCACTCGAGTAACTACTCGACCAACTTCTCGACCATCTACTCGACCAACTACTCGACCATCTACTCGAGCAACTACTCGACCAACTATTTAACCAAATTCTCGACCAACTACTCGACCAACTACTCGACCAACTACTCGACCAACTACTCGACCAACTACTTGACCAACTACTCGACCAACTACTCGACCAACTACTCGACCAACTATTCGACCAACCACTCGATCAACTACTCGATCAACCACTCGACCAACTACTCGACCAACTGCTCGACTAACTACTCGACCAACCACTCGACAAACCACTCGACCAAATACTCGACCAACTACTCGACCAACTACTCGACCAACCACTCGACCAATCACTTGACCGACCACTCGAGTATCTACTCGACCAACTCCTCGACCATCTTCTCGACCAACTACTCGACCATCTACTCGAGCAACTACTCGACCAACTACTCGACCAACTACTAGACCAAAAACTCGACCAACTAATCGACAAACCACTCAAACAACTACTCGAACAACTACTCGACCAACCACTCGACCAATCACTTGACCGACCACTCGAGTAACTACTCGACCAACCACTCGACCATCTACTCGACCATCTACTCGACCAACAACTCGACCATATACTCGAGCAACTACTTAACCAACTACTCGACCAACTACTTGACCAACAACTCGATCAACTACTGGACCAACTACTCGACCAACTACTCGAACAACTATTCGAACGAACACTCGACCAACTACTCGACCAACTACTCGACCACCTACTCGACCGACCACTCGACCAACTACTCGACCAACTACTCGACCACCTACTCGACCAACTACTCGACCATCTACTCGACCAACTACTCGACCAACTACCCGACCAACTACTCGATCAACTTCTCGACCAA
Source organism: Papilio elwesi (assembly GCA_029849275.1). NCBI lineage: Eukaryota > Metazoa > Arthropoda > Insecta > Lepidoptera > Papilionidae > Papilio > Papilio elwesi. The sequence goes on along the minus strand of CM056691.1, from coordinate 10,676,430 downwards.
CAATTCGACCAACGACTCGACCAACTACTCGACCAACTACTCGACCAACCACTTGACTGACTACTCGACCAACTACTCGACCAACTACTCGACCAACTACTCGACCAACTACTCGACCAACTACTCGACCAACCACTCGACGAACTACTCGACCAACTACTCGACCAACTACTCGACCAACTACTCGACCGACCACTCGACCAACTACTCGGCCAACTACTCGACCAATTACTCGACCGACCACTCGACCAACTACTCGACCAACCATTCGACCGAACACTCGACCAACTACTCGAACGACCACTCGACCAACTACTCGACCAACTACTCGACCAATCACTTGACCGACCACTCGAGTATCTACTCGACCAACTCCTCGACCATCTTCTCGACCAACTACTCGACCATCTACTCGAGCAACTACTCGACCAACTACTCGACCAACTACTAGACCAAAAACTCGACCAACTAATCGACAAACCACTCAAACAACTACTCGAACAACTACTCGACCAACCACTCGACCAATCACTTGACCGACCACTCGAGTAACTACTCGACCAACCACTCGACCATCTACTCGACCATCTACTCGACCAACAACTCGACCATATACTCGAGCAACTACTTAACCAACTACTCGACCAACTACTTGACCAACAACTCGATCAACTACTGGACCAACTACTCGACCAACTACTCGAACAACTATTCGAACGAACACTCGACCAACTACTCGACCAACTACTCGACCACCTACTCGACCGACCACTCGACCAACTACTCGACCAACTACTCGACCACCTACTCGACCAACTACTCGACCATCTACTCGACCAACTACTCGACCAACTACCCGACCAACTACTCGATCAACTTCTCGACCAACAATTCGACCAACGACTCGACCAACTACTCGACCAACTACTCGACCAACCACTTGACTGACTACTCGACCAACTACTCGACCAACTACTCGACCAACTACTCGACCAACTACTCGACCAACTACTCGACCAACCACTCGACGAACTACTCGACCAACTACTCGACCAACTACTCGACCAACTACTCGACCGACCACTCGACCAACTACTCGGCCAACTACTCGACCAATTACTCGACCGACCACTCGACCAACTACTCGACCAACCATTCGACCGAACACTCGACCAACTACTCGAACGACCACTCGACCAACTACTCGACCAACTACTCGACCAACTACTCGACCAACTACTCGACCGACCACTCTACCAACTACTCGACCAACTAATCGACCATCTACTCGACCAACTACTCGACCAACTACTCGACCAACTACTTGACCAACTACTCGACCAACTACTCGACAAACTACTCGACCAACCACTCGACCTATCACTTAACTGACCACTCAACTGACCACCCGACCAACTACTCGACCGGCCACTCGACCAACTACTCGACCAACTACTTGACCAACTACTCGACCCACCACTCGACCAACTACTCAACCAACTACTCGACCAACTACTCGACCATCTACTCGACCAACTACTCGACCAGCTACTCGACCAACTTCTCGACCAACTACTCGACCGACCACTCGACCAACTACTTGAACAACGACTCGACCTACTACTTGACCAACTACTCGACCAACTATTCGACCAACCACTCGACCAACTCCTCGACCAATTACTCGACCAACTACTCGACCAACTACTCGACCAACTACTCGACCAACTACTAGACCAAAAACTCGACCAACTAATCGACCAACCACTCGAACAACTACTCGAGCAACTACTCGAACAACCACTCGACCAATCACTTGACCGACCACTCGAGTAACTACTCGACCAACTTCTCGACCATCTACTCGACCAACTACTCGACCATCTACTCGAGCAACTACTCGACCAACTATTTAACCAAATTCTCGACCAACTACTCGACCAACTACTCGACCAACTACTCGACCAACTACTCGACCAACTACTTGACCAACTACTCGACCAACTACTCGACCAACTACTCGACCAACTATTCGACCAACCACTCGATCAACTACTCGATCAACCACTCGACCAACTACTCGACCAACTGCTCGACTAACTACTCGACCAACCACTCGACCAACCACTCGACCAAATACTCGACCAACTACTCGACCAACTACTCGACCAACCACTCGACCAATCACTTGACCGACCACTCGAGTATCTACTCGACCAACTCCTCGACCATCTTCTCGACCAACTACTCGACCATCTACTCGAGCAACTACTCGACCAACTACTCGACCAACTACTAGACCAAAAACTCGACCAACTAATCGACAAACCACTCAAACAACTACTCGAACAACTACTCGACCAACCACTCGACCAATCACTTGACCGACCACTCGAGTAACTACTCGACCAACCACTCGACCATCTACTCGACCATCTACTCGACCAACAACTCGACCATATACTCGAGCAACTACTTAACCAACTACTCGACCAACTACTTGACCAACAACTCGATCAACTACTGGACCAACTACTCGACCAACTACTCGAACAACTATTCGAACGAACACTCGACCAACTACTCGACCAACTACTCGACCACCTACTCGACCGACCACTCGACCAACTACTCGACCAACTACTCGACCACCTACTCGACCAACTACTCGACCAACTACTTGACTGACCACTCGACCAACTACTCGACCAGCTACTCTACCAACTTCTCGACCAACTACTCGACCGACTACTCGAACAACTACTCGACCAACTACTCGACCAACTACTCGAGCAACTACTCGAGCAACTACTTAACCAACTACTCGACCAACTACTCGACCAACTACTCGACCAACTACTTGACCAACTACTCGACCAACTCCTCGACCAACTACTCGACTAACTACTCGACCAACCACTCGAAGAACCACTCGACCAACTACTCGACCAACCACTCGACCAACTACTCGAGCAACTACTCGAACAACCACTCGACCAATCACTTGACCGACCACTCGAGTAACTGCTCGACCAACTTCTCGACCATCTACTCGACCAACTACTCGACCATCTACTTGACCAACTACTCGAACAACTACTCGACAAACTACTCGACCAACTACTCGACCAACTACTCGACCAACTACTTGACCAACTACTCGACCAACTACTCGACCAATTACTCGACCAACTATTCGACCAACCACTCGATCAACTACTCGATCAACTCCTCGACCATCTACTTGACCAACTACTCGTCCATCTACTCGAGCAACTACTCGACCAACTACTCGACCAACTACTTGACCAACAACTCGACCAACTAATCGACTAACTACTCGACCAACCACTCGACCAACCACTCGACCAACTACTCGACCAACCACTCGAACAACTACTCGAACAACTACTCGACCAACCACTCGACCAATCACTTGACCGACCACTCGAGTAACTACTCGACCAACCACTGGACCATCTACTCGACCAACAACTCGAACATCTACTCGAGCAACTACTCGACCAACTACTTAACCAACTACTCGACCAACTACTCGACCAACTACTCGACCAACTACTTGACCAACTACTCGATCAACTACTCGACCAACTACTCGACCAACTATTCGACCAACCACTCGACCAACTACTCGACCAACTACTCGAACAACTACTCGACAAACTATTCGACCAACCACTCGACCAACTACTCGACCAACTACTCGAACAACTATTCGAACGACCACTCGACCAACTACTCGACCAACTACTCGACCAACTACTCGACCGACCACTCGACCAACTACTCGACCACCTACTCGACCAACTACTCGACCACCTACTCGACCAACTACTCGACCAACTACTAGACCAACTACTCGACCACCTACTCGACCAACTACTCGACCAACTACTCGACCAACTACTCGACCGACCACTCGACCAACTACTCGACCATCTACTTGACTGACCACTCGACCAACTACTCGACCAACTACTCGACCGACCACTCGATCAACTACTCGACCGACCACTCGACCAACTACTCTACCAACTACTCGACCAACTCCTCGACCAACTACTCGACTAACTACTCGACCAACCACTCGAACAACCACTCGACCAACTACTCGACCAACCACTCGACCAACTACTCGAACAACCACTCGACCAATCACTTGAACGACCACTCGAGTAACTACTCGACCAACTTCTCGACCATCTACTCGACCAACTACTCGACCATCTACTCGAGCAACTACTCGACCAACTACTTAACCAACTACTCGACCAACTACGCGACCAACTACTCGACCAACTACTCGACCAACTACTCGACCAACTACTCGACCGACCACTCGACCAACTACTCGACCAACTACTCGACCACCTACTCGACCAACTACTCGACCACCTACTCGACCAACTACTCGACCAACTACTCGACCAACTACTCGACCAACTACTCGACCAACTACTCGACCTACTACTCGACCAACTACTCGACCGACCACTCGACCAACTACTCGACCAACTACTTGACTGACCACTCGACCAACTACTCGACCAGCTACTCTACCAACTTCTCGACCAACTACTCGACCGACTACTCGAACAACTACTCGACCAACTACTCGACCAACTACTCGAGCAACTACTCGAGCAACTACTTTACCAACTACTCGACCAACTACTCGACCAACTACTCGACCAACTACTTGACCAACTACTCGACCAACTCCTCGACCAACTACTCGACTAACTACTCGACCAACCACTCGAAGAACCACTCGACCAACTATTCGACTAACCACTCGACCAACTACTCGAGCAACTACTCGAACAACCACTCGACCAATCACTTGACCGACCACTCGAGTAACTGCTCGACCAACTTCTCGACCATCTACTCGACCAACTACTCGACCATCTACTTGACCAACTACTCGAACAACTACTCGACCAACTACTCGACCAACTACTCGACCAACTACTCGACCAACTACTTGACCAACTACTCGACCAACTACTCGACCAATTACTCGACCAACTGTTCGACCAACCACTCGATCAACTACTCGATCAACTCCTCGACCATCTACTTGACCAACTACTCGTCCATCTACTCGAGCAACTACTCGACCAACTACTCGACCAACTAATTGACCAACAACTCGACCAACTAATCGACTAACTACTCGACCAACCACTCGACCAACCACTCGACCAACTACTCGACCAACCACTCGAACAACTACTCGAACAACTACTCGACCAACCACTCGACCAATCACTTGACCGACCACTCGAGTAACTACTCGACCAACCACTGGACCATCTACTCGACCAACAACTCGAACATCTACTCGAGCAACTACTCGACCAGCTACTTAACCAACTACTCGACCAACTACTCGACCAACTACTCGACCAATTACTTGACCAACTACTCGATCAACTACTCGACCAACTACTCGACCAACTATTCGACCAACCACTCGACCAACTACTCGACCAACTACTCGAACAACTACTCGACAAACTATTCGACCAACCACTCGACCAACTACTCGACCAACTACTCGAACAACTATTCGAACGACCACTCGACCAACTACTCGACCAAGTACTCGACCAACTACTCGACCGACCACTCGACCAACTACTCGACCACCTACTCGACCAACTAATCGACAAACCACTCAAACAACTACTCGAACAACTACTCGACCAACCACTCGACCAATCACTTGACCGACCACTCGAGTAACTACTCGACCAACCACTCGACCATCTACTCGACCATCTACTCGACCAACAACTCGACCATATACTCGAGCAACTACTTAACCAACTACTCGACCAACTACTTGACCAACAACTCGATCAACTACTGGACCAACTACTCGACCAACTACTCGAACAACTATTCGAACGAACACTCGACCAACTACTCGACCAACTACTCGACCAACTACTCGACCGACCACTCGACCAACTACTCGACCAACTACTCGACCACCTACTCGACCAACTACTCGACCACCTACTCGACCAACTACTCGACCAACTACTCGACCAACTACTCGACCAACTACTCGACCAACTACTCGACCTACTACTCGACCAACTACTCGACCGACCACTCGACCAACTACTCGACCAACTACTTGACTGACCACTCGACCAACTACTCGACCAGCTACTCTACCAACTTCTCGACCAACTACTCGACCGACTACTCGAACAACTACTCGACCAACTACTCGACCAACTACTCGAGCAACTACTCGAGCAACTACTTAACCAACTACTCGACCAACTACTCGACCAACTACTCGACCAACTACTTGACCAACTACTCGACCAACTCCTCGACCAACTACTCGACTAACTACTCGACCAACCACTCGAAGAACCACTCGACCAACTACTCGACCAACCACTCGACCAACTACTCGAGCAACTACTCGAACAACCACTCGACCAATCACTTGACCGACCACTCGAGTAACTGCTCGACCAACTTCTCGACCATCTACTCGACCAACTACTCGACCATCTACTTGACCAACTACTCGAACAACTACTCGACAAACTACTCGACCAACTACTCGACCAACTACTCGACCAACTACTTGACCAACTACTCGACCAACTACTCGACCAATTACTCGACCAACTATTCGACCAACCACTCGATCAACTACTCGATCAACTCCTCGACCATCTACTTGACCAACTACTCGTCCATCTACTCGAGCAACTACTCGACCAACTACTCGACCAACTACTTGACCAACAACTCGACCAACTAATCGACTAACTACTCGACCAACCACTCGACCAACCACTCGACCAACTACTCGACCAACCACTCGAACAACTACTCGAACAACTACTCGACCAACCACTCGACCAATCACTTGACCGACCACTCGAGTAACTACTCGACCAACCACTGGACCATCTACTCGACCAACAACTCGAACATCTACTCGAGCAACTACTCGACCAACTACTTAACCAACTACTCGACCAACTACTCGACCAACTACTCGACCAACTACTTGACCAACTACTCGATCAACTACTCGACCAACTACTCGACCAACTATTCGACCAACGACTCGACCAACTACTCGACCAACTACTCGAACAACTACTCGACAAACTATTCGACCAACCACTCGACCAACTACTCGACCAACTACTCGAACAACTATTCGAACGACCACTCGACCAACTACTCGACCAACTACTCGACCAACTACTCGACCGACCACTCGACCAACTACTCGACCACCTACTCGACCAACTACTCGACCACCTACTCGACCAACTACTCGACCAACTACTAGACCAACTACTCGACCACCTACTCGACCAACTACTCGACCAACTACTCGACCAACTACTCGACCGACCACTCGACCAACTACTCGACCATCTACTTGACTGACCACTCGACCAACTACTCGACCAACTACTCGACCGACCACTCGATCAACTACTCGACCGACCACTCGACCAACTACTCTACCAACTACTCGACCAACTCCTCGACCAACTACTCGACTAACTACTCGACCAACCACTCGAACAACCACTCGACCAACTACTCGACCAACCACTCGACCAACTACTCGAACAACCACTCGACCAATCACTTGAACGACCACTCGAGTAACTACTCGACCAACTTCTCGACCATATACTCGACCAACTACTCGACCATCTACTCGAGCAACTACTCGACCAACTACTTAACCAACTACTCGACCAACTACGCGACCAACTACTCGACCAACTACTCGACCAACTACTCGACCAACTACTCGACCGACCACTCGACCAACTACTCGGCCAACTACTCGACCAATTACTCGACCGACCACTCGACCAACTACTCGACCAACCATTCGACCGAACACTCGACCAACTACTCGAACGACCACTCGACCAACTACTCGACCAACTACTCGACCAACTACTCGACCAACTACTCGACCGACCACTCTACCAACTACTCGACCAACTAATCGACCATCTACTCGACCAACTACTCGACCAACTACTCGACCAACTACTTGACCAACTACTCGACCAACTACTCGACAAACTACTCGACCAACCACTCGACCTATCACTTAACTGACCACTCAACTGACCACCCGACCAACTACTCGACCGGCCACTCGACCAACTACTCGACCAACTACTTGACCAACTACTCGACCCACCACTCGACCAACTACTCAACCAACTACTCGACCAACTACTCGACCATCTACTCGACCAACTACTCGACCAGCTACTCGACCAACTTCTCGACCAACTACTCGACCGACCACTCGACCAACTACTTGAACAACGACTCGACCTACTACTTGACCAACTACTCGACCAACTATTCGACCAACCACTCGACCAACTCCTCGACCAATTACTCGACCAACTACTCGACCAACTACTCGACCAACTTCTCGACCAACTACTAGACCAAAAACTCGACCAACTAATCGACCAACCACTCGAACAACTACTCGAGCAACTACTCGAACAACCACTCGACCAATCACTTGACCGACCACTCGAGTAACTACTCGACCAACTTCTCGACCATCTACTCGACCAACTACTCGACCATCTACTCGAGCAACTACTCGACCAACTACTTAACCAAATTCTCGACTAACTACTCGACCAACTACTCGACCAACTACTTGACCAACTACTCGACCAACTACTCGACCAACTACTCGACCAACTACTCGACCAACTACTCGACCAACTACTTGACCAACTACTCGACCAACTACTCGACCAACTATTCGACCAACCACTCGATCAACTACTCGATCAACCACTCGACCAACTACTCGACCAACTGCTCGACTAACTACTCGACCAACCACTCGACCAACCACTCGACCAAATACTCGACCAACTACTCGACCAACTACTCGACCAACCACTCGACCAATCACTTGACCGACCACTCGAGTATCTACTCGACCAACTCCTCGACCATCTTCTCGACCAACTACTCGACCATCTACTCGAGCAACTACTCGACCAACTACTCGACCAACTACTAGACCAAAAACTCGACCAACTAATCGACCAACCACTCAAACAACTACTCGAACAACTACTCGACCAACCACTCGACCAATCACTTGACCGACCACTCGAGTAACTACTCGACCAACCACTCGACCATCTACTCGACCATCTACTCGACCAACAACTCGAACATATACTCGAGCAACTACTTAACCAACTACTCGACCAACTACTTGACCAACAACTCGATCAACTACTGGACCAACTACTCGACCAACTACTCGAACAACTATTCGAACGAACACTCGACCAACTACTCGACCAACTACTCGACCAACTACTCGAGCAACTACTCGAGCAACTACTTAACCAACTACTCGACCAACTACTCGACCAACTACTCGACCAACTACTTGACCAACTACTCGACCAACTCCTCGACCAACTACTCGACTAACTATTCGACCAACCACTCGATCAACTACTCGATCAACTCCTCGACCATCTACTTGACCAACTACTCGTCCATCTACTTGACCAACTACTCGAACAACTACTCGACAAACTACTCGACCAACTACTCGACCAACTACTCGACCAACTACTTGACCAACTACTCGACCAACTACTCGACCAATTACTCGACCAACTATTCGACCAACCACTCGATCAACTACTCGATCAACTCCTCGACCATCTACTTGACCAACTACTCGTCCATCTACTCGAGCAACTACTCGACCAACTACTCGACCAACTACTTGACCAACAACTCGACCAACTAATCGACTAACTACTCGACCAACCACTCGACCAACCACTCGACCAACTACTCGACCAACCACTCGAACAACTACTCGAACAACTACTCGACCAACCACTCGACCAATCACTTGACCGACCACTCGAGTAACTACTCGACCAACCACTGGACCATCTACTCGACCAACAACTCGAACATCTACTCGAGCAACTACTCGACCAACTACTTAACCAACTACTCGACCAACTACTCGACCAACTACTCGACCAACTACTTGACCAACTACTCGATCAACTACTCGACCAACTACTCGACCAACTATTCGACCAACGACTCGACCAACTACTCGACCAACTACTCGAACAACTACTCGACAAACTATTCGACCAACCACTCGACCAACTACTCGACCAACTACTCGAACAACTATTCGAACGACCACTCGACCAACTACTCGACCAACTACTCGACCAACTACTCGACCGACCACTCGACCAACTACTCGACCACCTACTCGACCAACTACTCGACCACCTACTCGACCAACTACTCGACCAACTACTAGACCAACTACTCGACCACCTACTCGACCAACTACTCGACCAACTACTCGACCAACTACTCGACCGACCACTCGACCAACTACTCGACCATCTACTTGACTGACCACTCGACCAACTACTCGACCAACTACTCGACCGACCACTCGATCAACTACTCGACCGACCACTCGACCAACTACTCTACCAACTACTCGACCAACTCCTCGACCAACTACTCGACTAACTACTCGACCAACCACTCGAACAACCACTCGACCAACTACTCGACCAACCACTCGACCAACTACTCGAACAACCACTCGACCAATCACTTGAACGACCACTCGAGTAACTACTCGACCAACTTCTCGACCATATACTCGACCAACTACTCGACCATCTACTCGAGCAACTACTCGACCAACTACTTAACCAACTACTCGACCAACTACGCGACCAACTACTCGACCAACTACTCGACCAACTACTCGACCAACTACTCGACCGACCACTCGACCAACTACTCGGCCAACTACTCGACCAATTACTCGACCGACCACTCGACCAACTACTCGACCAACCATTCGACCGAACACTCGACCAACTACTCGAACGACCACTCGACCAACTACTCGACCAACTACTCGACCAACTACTCGACCAACTACTCGACCGACCACTCTACCAACTACTCGACCAACTAATCGACCATCTACTCGACCAACTACTCGACCAACTACTCGACCAACTACTTGACCAACTACTCGACCAACTACTCGACAAACTACTCGACCAACCACTCGACCTATCACTTAACTGACCACTCAACTGACCACCCGACCAACTACTCGACCGGCCACTCGACCAACTACTCGACCAACTACTTGACCAACTACTCGACCCACCACTCGACCAACTACTCAACCAACTACTCGACCAACTACTCGACCATCTACTCGACCAACTACTCGACCAGCTACTCGACCAACTTCTCGACCAACTACTCGACCGACCACTCGACCAACTACTTGAACAACGACTCGACCTACTACTTGACCAACTACTCGACCAACTATTCGACCAACCACTCGACCAACTCCTCGACCAATTACTCGACCAACTACTCGACCAACTACTCGACCAACTTCTCGACCAACTACTAGACCAAAAACTCGACCAACTAATCGACCAACCACTCGAACAACTACTCGAGCAACTACTCGAACAACCACTCGACCAATCACTTGACCGACCACTCGAGTAACTACTCGACCAACTTCTCGACCATCTACTCGACCAACTACTCGACCATCTACTCGAGCAACTACTCGACCAACTACTTAACCAAATTCTCGACTAACTACTCGACCAACTACTCGACCAACTACTTGACCAACTACTCGACCAACTACTCGACCAACTACTCGACCAACTACTCGACCAACTACTCGACCAACTACTTGACCAACTACTCGACCAACTACTCGACCAACTATTCGACCAACCACTCGATCAACTACTCGATCAACCACTCGACCAACTACTCGACCAACTGCTCGACTAACTACTCGACCAACCACTCGACCAACCACTCGACCAAATACTCGACCAACTACTCGACCAACTACTCGACCAACCACTCGACCAATCACTTGACCGACCACTCGAGTATCTACTCGACCAACTCCTCGACCATCTTCTCGACCAACTACTCGACCATCTACTCGAGCAACTACTCGACCAACTACTCGACCAACTACTAGACCAAAAACTCGACCAACTAATCGACCAACCACTCAAACAACTACTCGAACAACTACTCGACCAACCACTCGACCAATCACTTGACCGACCACTCGAGTAACTACTCGACCAACCACTCGACCATCTACTCGACCATCTACTCGACCAACAACTCGAACATATACTCGAGCAACTACTTAACCAACTACTCGACCAACTACTTGACCAACAACTCGATCAACTACTGGACCAACTACTCGACCAACTACTCGAACAACTATTCGAACGAACACTCGACCAACTACTCGACCAACTACTCGACCAACTACTCGAGCAACTACTCGAGCAACTACTTAACCAACTACTCGACCAACTACTCGACCAACTACTCGACCAACTACTTGACCAACTACTCGACCAACTCCTCGACCAACTACTCGACTAACTACTCGACCAACCACTCGAAGAACCACTCGACCAACTACTCGACCAACCACTCGACCAACTACTCGAGCAACTACTCGAACAACCACTCGACCAATCACTTGACCGACCACTCGAGTAACTGCTCGACCAACTTCTCGACCATCTACTCGACCAACTACTCGACCATCTTCTTGACCAACTACTCGAACAACTACTCGACCAACTACTCGACCAACTACTCGACCAACTACTCGACCAACTACTTGACCAACTACTCGACCAACTACTCGACCAATTACTCGACCAACTATTCGACCAACCACTCGATCAACTACTCGATCAACTCCTCGACCATCTACTTGACCAACTACTCGTCCATCTACTCGAGCAACTACTCGACCAACTACTCGACCAACTACTTGACCAACAACTCGACCAACTAATCGACTAACTACTCGACCAACCACTCGACCAACCACTCGACCAACTACTCGACCAACCACTCGAACAACTACTCGAACAACTACTCGACCAACCACTCGACCAATCACTTGACCGACCACTCGAGTAACTACTCGACCAACCACTGGACCATCTACTCGACCAACAACTCGAACATCTACTCGAGCAACTACTCGACCAACTACTTAACCAACTACTCGACCAACTACTCGACCAACTACTCGACCAACTACTTGACCAACTACTCGATCAACTACTCGACCAACTACTCGACCAACTATTCGACCAACCACTCGACCAACTACTCGACCAACTACTCGAACAACTACTCGACAAACTATTCGACCAACCACTCGACCAACTACTCGACCAACTACTCGAACAACTATTCGAACGACCACTCGACCAACTACTCGACCAACTACTCGACCAACTACTCGACCGACCACTCGACCAACTACTCGACCACCTACTCGACCAACTACTCGACCACCTACTCGACCAACTACTCGTCCAACTACTAGACCAACTACTCGACCACCTACTCGACCAACTACTCGACCAACTACTCGACCAACTACTCGACCGACCACTCGACCAACTACTCGACCATCTACTTGACTGACCACTCGACCAACTACTCGACCAACTACTCGACCGACCACTCGATCAACTACTCGACCGACCACTCGACCAACTACTCTACCAACTACTCGACCAACTCCTCGACCAACTACTCGACTAACTACTCGACCAACCACTCGAACAACCACTCGACCAACTACTCGACCAACCACTCGACCAACTACTCGAACAACCACTCGACCAATCACTTGAACGACCACTCGAGTAACTACTCGACCAACTTCTCGACCATCTACTCGACCAACTACTCGACCATCTACTCGAGCAACTACTCGACCAACTACTTAACCAACTACTCGACCAACTACTCGACCAACTACTCGACCAACTACTTGACAAACTACTCGAACAACTACTCGACCAACTACTCGACCAACTACTCCACCGACCACTTGACCAACTACTCGACCAACTACTTGACCGACCACTAGACCAACTACTCGACCAACTACTCGACCAACTACTCGACCAACTACTCGACCAACTACTTGACCAACTACTCGACCAACTACTCGACCAACTATTCGACCAACCACTCGATCAACTACTCGATCAACCACTCGACCAACTACTCGACCAACTGCTCGACTAACTACTCGACCAACCACTCGACCAACCACTCGACCAAATACTCGACCAACTACTCGACCAACTACTCGACCAACCACTCGACCAATCACTTGACCGACCACTCGAGTATCTACTCGACCAACTCCTCGACCATCTTCTCGACCAACTACTCGACCATCTACTCGAGCAACTACTCGACCAACTACTCGACCAACTACTAGACCAAAAACTCGACCAACTAATCGACCAACCACTCAAACAACTACTCGAACAACTACTCGACCAACCACTCGACCATCTACTCGACCATCTACTCGACCAACAACTCGAACATATACTCGAGCAACTACTTAACCAACTACTCGACCAACTACTTGACCAACAACTCGATCAACTACTGGACCAACTACTCGACCAACTACTCGAACAACTATTCGAACGAACACTCGACCAACTACTCGACCAACTACTCGACCAACTACTCGAGCAACTACTCGAGCAACTACTTAACCAACTACTCGACCAACTACTCGACCAACTACTCGACCAACTACTTGACCAACTACTCGACCAACTCCTCGACCAACTACTCGACTAACTATTCGACCAACCACTCGATCAACTACTCGATCAACTCCTCGACCATCTACTTGACCAACTACTCGTCCATCTACTTGACCAACTACTCGAACAACTACTCGACAAACTACTCGACCAACTACTCGACCAACTACTCGACCAACTACTTGACCAACTACTCGACCAACTACTCGACCAATTACTCGACCAACTATTCGACCAACCACTCGATCAACTACTCGATCAACTCCTCGACCATCTACTTGACCAACTACTCGTCCATCTACTCGAGCAACTACTCGACCAACTACTCGACCAACTACTTGACCAACAACTCGACCAACTAATCGACTAACTACTCGACCAACCACTCGACCAACCACTCGACCAACTACTCGACCAACCACTCGAACAACTACTCGAACAACTACTCGACCAACCACTCGACCAATCACTTGACCGACCACTCGAGTAACTACTCGACCAACCACTGGACCATCTACTCGACCAACAACTCGAACATCTACTCGAGCAACTACTCGACCAACTACTTAACCAACTACTCGACCAACTACTCGACCAACTACTCGACCAACTACTTGACCAACTACTCGATCAACTACTCGACCAACTACTCGACCAACTATTCGACCAACGACTCGACCAACTACTCGACCAACTACTCGAACAACTACTCGACAAACTATTCGACCAACCACTCGACCAACTACTCGACCAACTACTCGAACAACTATTCGAACGACCACTCGACCAACTACTCGACCAACTACTCGACCAACTACTCGACCGACCACTCGACCAACTACTCGACCACCTACTCGACCAACTACTCGACCACCTACTCGACCAACTACTCGACCAACTACTAGACCAACTACTCGACCACCTACTCGACCAACTACTCGACCAACTACTCGACCAACTACTCGACCGACCACTCGACCAACTACTCGACCATCTACTTGACTGACCACTCGACCAACTACTCGACCAACTACTCGACCGACCACTCGATCAACTACTCGACCGACCACTCGACCAACTACTCTACCAACTACTCGACCAACTCCTCGACCAACTACTCGACTAACTACTCGACCAACCACTCGAACAACCACTCGACCAACTACTCGACCAACCACTCGACCAACTACTCGAACAACCACTCGACCAATCACTTGAACGACCACTCGAGTAACTACTCGACCAACTTCTCGACCATATACTCGACCAACTACTCGACCATCTACTCGAGCAACTACTCGACCAACTACTTAACCAACTACTCGACCAACTACGCGACCAACTACTCGACCAACTACTCGACCAACTACTCGACCAACTACTCGACCGACCACTCGACCAACTACTCGGCCAACTACTCGACCAATTACTCGACCGACCACTCGACCAACTACTCGACCAACCATTCGACCGAACACTCGACCAACTACTCGAACGACCACTCGACCAACTACTCGACCAACTACTCGACCAACTACTCGACCAACTACTCGACCGACCACTCTACCAACTACTCGACCAACTAATCGACCATCTACTCGACCAACTACTCGACCAACTACTCGACCAACTACTTGACCAACTACTCGACCAACTACTCGACAAACTACTCGACCAACCACTCGACCTATCACTTAACTGACCACTCAACTGACCACCCGACCAACTACTCGACCGGCCACTCGACCAACTACTCGACCAACTACTTGACCAACTACTCGACCCACCACTCGACCAACTACTCAACCAACTACTCGACCAACTACTCGACCATCTACTCGACCAACTACTCGACCAGCTACTCGACCAACTTCTCGACCAACTACTCGACCGACCACTCGACCAACTACTTGAACAACGACTCGACCTACTACTTGACCAACTACTCGACCAACTATTCGACCAACCACTCGACCAACTCCTCGACCAATTACTCGACCAACTACTCGACCAACTACTCGACCAACTTCTCGACCAACTACTAGACCAAAAACTCGACCAACTAATCGACCAACCACTCGAACAACTACTCGAGCAACTACTCGAACAACCACTCGACCAATCACTTGACCGACCACTCGAGTAACTACTCGACCAACTTCTCGACCATCTACTCGACCAACTACTCGACCATCTACTCGAGCAACTACTCGACCAACTACTTAACCAAATTCTCGACTAACTACTCGACCAACTACTCGACCAACTACTTGACCAACTACTCGACCAACTACTCGACCAACTACTCGACCAACTACTCGACCAACTACTCGACCAACTACTTGACCAACTACTCGACCAACTACTCGACCAACTATTCGACCAACCACTCGATCAACTACTCGATCAACCACTCGACCAACTACTCGACCAACTGCTCGACTAACTACTCGACCAACCACTCGACCAACCACTCGACCAAATACTCGACCAACTACTCGACCAACTACTCGACCAACCACTCGACCAATCACTTGACCGACCACTCGAGTATCTACTCGACCAACTCCTCGACCATCTTCTCGACCAACTACTCGACCATCTACTCGAGCAACTACTCGACCAACTACTCGACCAACTACTAGACCAAAAACTCGACCAACTAATCGACCAACCACTCAAACAACTACTCGAACAACTACTCGACCAACCACTCGACCAATCACTTGACCGACCACTCGAGTAACTACTCGACCAACCACTCGACCATCTACTCGACCATCTACTCGACCAACAACTCGAACATATACTCGAGCAACTACTTAACCAACTACTCGACCAACTACTTGACCAACAACTCGATCAACTACTGGACCAACTACTCGACCAACTACTCGAACAACTATTCGAACGAACACTCGACCAACTACTCGACCAACTACTCGACCAACTACTCGAGCAACTACTCGAGCAACTACTTAACCAACTACTCGACCAACTACTCGACCAACTACTCGACCAACTACTTGACCAACTACTCGACCAACTCCTCGACCAACTACTCGACTAACTACTCGACCAACCACTCGAAGAACCACTCGACCAACTACTCGACCAACCACTCGACCAACTACTCGAGCAACTACTCGAACAACCACTCGACCAATCACTTGACCGACCACTCGAGTAACTGCTCGACCAACTTCTCGACCATCTACTCGACCAACTACTCGACCATCTTCTTGACCAACTACTCGAACAACTACTCGACCAACTACTCGACCAACTACTCGACCAACTACTCGACCAACTACTTGACCAACTACTCGACCAACTACTCGACCAATTACTCGACCAACTATTCGACCAACCACTCGATCAACTACTCGATCAACTCCTCGACCATCTACTTGACCAACTACTCGTCCATCTACTCGAGCAACTACTCGACCAACTACTCGACCAACTACTTGACCAACAACTCGACCAACTAATCGACTAACTACTCGACCAACCACTCGACCAACCACTCGACCAACTACTCGACCAACCACTCGAACAACTACTCGAACAACTACTCGACCAACCACTCGACCAATCACTTGACCGACCACTCGAGTAACTACTCGACCAACCACTGGACCATCTACTCGACCAACAACTCGAACATCTACTCGAGCAACTACTCGACCAACTACTTAACCAACTACTCGACCAACTACTCGACCAACTACTCGACCAACTACTTGACCAACTACTCGATCAACTACTCGACCAACTACTCGACCAACTATTCGACCAACCACTCGACCAACTACTCGACCAACTACTCGAACAACTACTCGACAAACTATTCGACCAACCACTCGACCAACTACTCGACCAACTACTCGAACAACTATTCGAACGACCACTCGACCAACTACTCGACCAACTACTCGACCAACTACTCGACCGACCACTCGACCAACTACTCGACCACCTACTCGACCAACTACTCGACCACCTACTCGACCAACTACTCGTCCAACTACTAGACCAACTACTCGACCACCTACTCGACCAACTACTCGACCAACTACTCGACCAACTACTCGACCGACCACTCGACCAACTACTCGACCATCTACTTGACTGACCACTCGACCAACTACTCGACCAACTACTCGACCGACCACTCGATCAACTACTCGACCGACCACTCGACCAACTACTCTACCAACTACTCGACCAACTCCTCGACCAACTACTCGACTAACTACTCGACCAACCACTCGAACAACCACTCGACCAACTACTCGACCAACCACTCGACCAACTACTCGAACAACCACTCGACCAATCACTTGAACGACCACTCGAGTAACTACTCGACCAACTTCTCGACCATCTACTCGACCAACTACTCGACCATCTACTCGAGCAACTACTCGACCAACTACTTAACCAACTACTCGACCAACTACTCGACCAACTACTCGACCAACTACTTGACAAACTACTCGAACAACTACTCGACCAACTACTCGACCAACTACTCCACCGACCACTTGACCAACTACTCGACCAACTACTTGACCGACCACTAGACCAACTACTCGACCAACTACTCGACCAACTACTCGACCAACTACTCGACCAACTACTTGACCAACTACTCGACCAACTACTCGACCAACTATTCGACCAACCACTCGATCAACTACTCGATCAACCACTCGACCAACTACTCGACCAACTGCTCGACTAACTACTCGACCAACCACTCGACCAACCACTCGACCAAATACTCGACCAACTACTCGACCAACTACTCGACCAACCACTCGACCAATCACTTGACCGACCACTCGAGTATCTACTCGACCAACTCCTCGACCATCTTCTCGACCAACTACTCGACCATCTACTCGAGCAACTACTCGACCAACTACTCGACCAACTACTAGACCAAAAACTCGACCAACTAATCGACCAACCACTCAAACAACTACTCGAACAACTACTCGACCAACCACTCGACCAATCACTTGACCGACCACTCGAGTAACTACTCGACCAACCACTCGACCATCTACTCGACCATCTACTCGACCAACAACTCGACCATATACTCGAGCAACTACTTAACCAACTACTCGACCAACTACTTGACCAACAACTCGATCAACTACTGGACCAACTACTCGACCAACTACTCGAACAACTATTCGAACGAACACTCGACCAACTACTCGACCAACTACTCGACCAACTACTCGACCGACCACTCGACCAACTACTCGACCAACTACTCGACCACCTACTCGACCAACTACTCGACCACCTACTCGACCAACTACTCGACCAACTACTCGACCAACTACTCGACCAACTACTCGACCAACTACTCGACCTACTACTCGACCAACTACTCGACCGACCACTCGACCAACTACTCGACCAACTACTTGACTGACCACTCGACCAACTACTCGACCAGCTACTCTACCAACTTCTCGACCAACTACTTGACCGACTACTCGAACAACTACTCGACCAACTACTCGACCAACTACTTGACCAACGACTCGACTAACTACTTGACCAACTACTCGACCATCTACTCGAGCAACTACTCGAGCAACTACTTAACCAACTACTCGACCAACTACTCGACCAACTACTCGACCAACTACTTGACCAACTACTCGACCAACTCCTCGACCAACTACTCGACTAACTACTCGACCAACCACTCGAAGAACCACTCGACCAACTACTCGACCAACCACTCGACCAACTACTCGAGCAACTACTCGAACAACCACTCGACCAATCACTTGACCGACCACTCGAGTAACTGCTCGACCAACTTCTCGACCATCTACTCGACCAACTACTCGACCATCTTCTTGACCAACTACTCGAACAACTACTCGACCAACTACTCGACCAACTACTCGACCAACTACTCGACCAACTACTTGACCAACTACTCGACCAACTACTCGACCAATTACTCGACCAACTATTCGACCAACCACTCGATCAACTACTCGATCAACTCCTCGACCATCTACTTGACCAACTACTCGTCCATCTACTCGAGCAACTACTCGACCAACTACTCGACCAACTACTTGACCAACAACTCGACCAACTAATCGACTAACTACTCGACCAACCACTCGACCAACCACTCGACCAACTACTCGACAAACCACTCGAACAACTACTCGAACAACTACTCGACCAACCACTCGACCAATCACTTGACCGACCACTCGAGTAACTACTCGACCAACCACTGGACCATCTACTCGACCAACAACTCGAACATCTACTCGAGCAACTACTCGACCAACTACTTAACCAACTACTCGACCAACTACTCGACCAACTACTCGACCAACTACTTGACCAACTACTCGATCAACTACTCGACCAACTACTCGACCAACTATTCGACCAACCACTCGACCAACTACTCGACCAACTACTCGAACAACTACTCGACAAACTATTCGACCAACCACTCGACCAACTACTCGACCAACTACTCGAACAACTATTCGAACGACCACTCGACCAACTACTCGACCAACTACTCGACCAACTACTCGACCGACCACTCGACCAACTACTCGACCACCTACTCGACCAACTACTCGACCACCTACTCGACCAACTACTCGACCAACTACTAGACCAACTACTCGACCACCTACTCGACCAACTACTCGACCAACTACTCGACCAACTACTCGACCGACCACTCGACCAACTACTCGACCATCTACTTGACTGACCACTCGACCAACTACTCGACCAACTACTCGACCGACCACTCGATCAACTACTCGACCGACCACTCGACCAACTACTCTACCAACTACTCGACCAACTCCTCGACCAACTACTCGACTAACTACTCGACCAACCACTCGAACAACCACTCGACCAAATACTCGACCAACCACTCGACCAACTACTCGAACAACCACTCGACCAATCACTTGAACGACCACTCGAGTAACTACTCGACCAACTTCTCGACCATCTACTCGACCAACTACTCGACCATCTACTCGAGCAACTACTCGACCAACTACTTAACCAACTACTCGACCAACTACTCGACCAACTACTCGACCAACTACTTGACAAACTACTCGAACAACTACTCGACCAACTACTCGACCGACCACTTGACCAACTACTCGACCAACTACTTGACCGACCACTCGACCAACTACTCTACCAACTACTCGACCGACCACTTGATCAACTACTCGACCGACCACTCGATCAACTACTCGACCAACTACTCGACCAACTACTTGACCGACCACTCGACCAACTACTCGACCAACTACTCGACCAACTACTCGACCAACTACTTGACCAACTACTCGACCAACTTCTCGACCAACTACTCGACCAACTACGTGACCAACTGCTCGACCAACTACTCGACCAACTACTCGACCGGCCACTTGACCAACTACTCGACCAACTACTCGACCAAATACTCGACCGACCACTCGACCAACTACTCGACCAACTACCCGACCAGCTACTCGATCAACTTCTCGACCAACAATTCGACCAACGACTCGACCAACTACTCGACCAACTACTCGACCAACCACTCGACCTATCACTTGACTGACCACACAACTGACCACCCGACCAACTACTCGACCAACTACTCGACAGACCACTCGACCAACTACTCGACCAACTACTCGACCATCTACTCGACCAACTACTCGACCAATCACTTGACTGACTACTCGACCAACTACTCGACCAACTATTCGACCTACTACTTGACCAACTACTCGACCAACTACGCAACCATCTACTCGATTAAATACTCGACCAACTACTCGACCAACTACTCGACCAACTACTCGACCAACTACTTGACCAACTACTCGACCAACTACTCGACCATCTACTCGACCAACTACTTGACCATCTACTCGACCAACTACTCGACCAATCACTTGACTGACTACTCGACCAACTACTCGACCAACTACTCGACCTTCTACTTGACCAACTGCTCGACCAACTACTCGACCAACTACTTGACCAACGACTCGACCAACTACTTGACCAACTACTCGACCAACTATTCGACCAACCACTCGACCAACTACTCGACCAACTACTCGACGAACTACTCGACCAAGTACTTGCCCAACTACTCGACCAACTTCTCGACCAACTACTCGACCAACTACGTGACCAACTGCTCGAACAACTACTCGACCAACTACTCGACCGGCAAATTGACCAACTACTCGACCAACTACTCGACCAACTACTCGACCGACCACTCGACCAACTACTCGACCAACTACCCGGCCAGCTACTCGATCAACTTCTCGACCAACAATTCGACCAACGACTCGACCAACTACTCGACCAACTACTCGACCAACCACTCGACCTATCACTTGACTGACCACACAACTGACCACCCTACCAACTACTCGACCAACTACTCGACAGACCACTCGACCAACTACTCGACCAACTACTCGACCATCTACTCGACCAACTACTCGACCAACTACTCGACCGACCACTCGACCAACTACTCGACCAACTACTCGACCACCTACTCGACCAACTACTCGACCACCTACTCGACCAACTACTCGACCAACTACTCGACCAACTACTCGACCAACTACTCGACCAACTACTCGACCAACTACTCGACCAACTACTCGACCGACCACTCGACCAACTACTCGACCAACTACTTGACTGACCACTCGACCAACTACTCGACCAACTACTTGACCAACTACTCGACCAACTATTCGACCAACCACTCGACCAACTACTCGACGAACTACTTGACTGACCACTCGACCAACGACTCGACCAACTACTTGACCAACTACTCGACCAACGATTCGACCAATCACTCGACCAACTACTCGACCAACTACTCGAACAACTACTCGACCGACCACTCGACCAACTACTCGACCAACTACTCGACTAACTACTCGACCAACCACTGGACCAACCACTCGACCAAATACTCGACCAACCACTCGACCAACTACTCGACCAACCACTCGACCAATCACTTGACCGACCACTCGAGTATCTACTCGACCAACTCCTCGACCATCTACTCGACCAACTACTCGACCATCTACTCGAGCAACTACTCGACCAACTCCTCGACCAACTACTAGACCAACAACTCGACCAACTAATCGACTAACTACTCGACCAACCACTCGACCAACTACTCGACCAACCACTCGAACAACTACTCGAACAACTACTCGACCAACCACTCGACCAATCACTTGACCGACCACTCGAGTAACTACTCGACCAACCACTCGACCATCTACTCGACCAACAACTCGACCATCTACTCGAGCAACTACTCGACCAACTACTTAACCAACTACTCGACCAACTACTCGACCAACTACTCGACCAACTACTTGACCAACTACTCGATCAACTACTCGACCAACTACTCGACCAACTATTCGACCAACCACTCGACCAACTACTCGACCAAATACTCGAACAACTATTCGAACGACCACTCGACCAACTACTCGACCAACTACTCGACCAACTACTCGACCAACTACTTGACCAACTACTCGACCAACTACTCGACCAACTACTCGACCAACTACTCGACCATCTACTCGACCAACTACTCGACCAATCACTTGACTGACTACTCGACCAACTACTCGACCAACTACTCGACCTTCTACTCGACCAACTGCTCGACCAACTACTTGACCAACTACTCGACCAACTATTCGGCCAACCACTCGACCAACTACTCGACCAACTACTCGACCAACTACTCGACCGACCACTCGACCAACTACTCGACCAACGACTCGACCAACTACTCGACCAACTACTCGACCAACTACTCGACCAACTACTCGACCAACTGCTCGACTGGCCACTCGACCAACTACTCGACCAACTAATTGACCAACTACTCGACTGACCACTCGACCAACTACTCCAGCAACTACTCGACCAACTACTCGACCATCTACTCGACCAACTACTCGACCAGCTACTCGACCAACTTCTCGACCAACTACTCGACCGACTACTCGAACAACTACTCGACCAACTACTCGACCAACTACTTGACCAACGACTCGACCAACTACTTGACCAACTACTCGACCATCTACTCATGAAACTACTCGAGCAACTACTTAACCAACTACTCGACCAACAACTCGACCAACTACTTGACCAACTACTCGACCAACTCCTCGACCAACTACTCGACTAACTACTCGACCAACCACTCGAACAACCACTCGACCAGCTACTCGACCAACCACTCGACCAACTACTTGACCAACTACTCGACCATCTACTCATGAAACTACTCGAGCAACTACTTAACCAACTACTCGACCAACAACTCGACCAACTACTTGACCAACTACTCGACCAACTCCTCGACCAACTACTCGACTAACTACTCGACCAACCACTCGAACAACCACTCGACCAGCTACTCGACCAACCACTCGACCAACTACTCGAGCAACTACTCGAACAACCACTCGACCAATCACTTGACCGACCACTCGAGTAACTACTCGACCAACTTCTCGACCATCTACTCGACCAACTACTCGACCATCTACTCGAGCAACTACTCGACCAACTACTTAACCAAATTCTCGACTAACTACTCGACCAACTACTCGACCAACTATTGACCAACTACTCGACCAACTACTCGACCAACTACTCGACCAACTACTCGACCAACTACTCGACCAACTACTTGACCAACTACTCGACCAACTACTCGACCAACTACTCGACCAATCACTTGACTGACTACTCGACCAACTACTCGACCAACTACTCGACCTTCTACTTGACCAACTGCTCGACCAACTACTTGACCAACTACTCGACCAACTATTCGACCAACCACTCGACCAACTACTCGACCAACCACTCGACCAACTACTCGACCGACCACTCGACCAACTACTCGACCAACGACTCGACCAACTACTCGACCAACTACTCGACCAACTACTCGACCAACTACTCGACCAACTACTCGAACAACTATTCAAACGAACACTCGACCAACTACTCGACCAACTACTCGACCAACTACTCGACCGACCACTCGACCAACTACTCGACCAACTACTCGACCACCTACTCGACCAACTACTCGACGACCTACTCGATCAACTAATCTACCAACTACTCGACCAACTATTCGACCAACCACTCGACCAACTACTCGACCAAATACTCGAACAATTATTCGAACGACCACTCGACCAACTACTCGACCAACTACTCGACCAACTACTCGACCAACTACTTGACCAACTACTCGACCAACTACTCGACCAACTACTCGACCAACTACTCGACCATCTACTCGACCAACTACTCGACCAATCACTTGACTGACTACTCGACCAACTACTCGACCAACTACTCGACCTTCTACTTGACCAAATGCTCGACCAACTACTTGACCAACTACTCGACCAACTATTCGACCAACCACTCGACCAACTACTCGACCAACTACTCGACCAACTACTCGACCGACCACTCGACCAACTACTCGACCAACGACTCGACCAACTACTCGACCAACTACTCGACCAACTACTCGACCAACTACTCGACCAACTACTCGACTGGCCACTCGACCAACTACTCGACCAACTAATTGACCAACTACTCGACTGACCACTCGACCAACTACTCCAGCAACTACTCGACCAACTACTCGACCATCTACTCGACCAACTACTCGACCAGCTACTCGACCAACTTCTCGACCAACTACTCGACCGACTACTCGAAGAACTACTCGACCAACTACTCGACCAACTACTTGACCAACGACTCGACCAACTACTTGACCAACTACTCGACCATCTACTCATGCAACTACTCGAGCAACTACTTAACCAACTACTCGACCAACTACTCGACCAACTACTCGACCAACTACTTGACCAACTACTCGACCAACTCCTCGACCAACTACTCGACTAACTACTCGACCAACCACTCGAACAACCACTCGACTAACTACTCGACCAACTACTCGACCAACTACTTGACCAACTACTCGACCAACTACTCGACCAACTACTCGACCAACTACTCGACCAACTACTCGACCAACTACTTGACCAACTACTCGACCAACTACTCGACCAACTACTCGACCAACTGTTTGACCAACCACTCGATCAACTACTCGATCAACCACTCGACCAACTACTCGACCAACTGCTCGACTAACTACTCCACCAACCACTCGACCAACCACTCGACCAAATACTCGACAAACCACTCGACCAACTACTCGACCAACCACTCGACCAATCACTTGACCGACCACTCGAGTATCTACTCGACCAACTCCTCGACCATCTTCTCGACCAACTACTCGACCATCTACTCGAGCAACTACTCGACCAACTACTCGACCAACTACTAGACCAAAAACTCGACCAACTAATCGACCAACCACTCGAAGAACTACTCGAGCAACTACTCGAACAACCACTCGACCAATCACTTGACCGACCACTCGAGTAACTACTCGACCAACTTCTCGACCATCTACTCGACCAACTACTCGACCATCTACTCGAGCAACTACTCGACCAACTACTCGACCAACTACTCGACCAACTACTCGACCAACTACTCGACCAACTACTCGACCAACTACTTGACCAACTACTCGACCAACTACTCGACCAACTACTCGACCAACTATTCGACCAACCACTCGATCAACTACTCGATCAACCACTCGACCAACTACTCGACCAACTGCTCGACTAACTACTCGACCAACCACTCGACCAACCACTCGACCAAATACTCGACCAACCACTCGACCAAATACTCGACCAACCACTCGACCAATCACTTGACCGACCACTCGAGTATCTACTCGACCAACTCCTCGACCATCTTCTCGACCAACTACTCGACCATCTACTCGAGCAACTACTCGACCAACTACTCGACCAACTACTAGACCAAAAACTCGACCAACTAATCGACCAACCACTCGACCAACTACTCGACCAAATACTCGAACAACTATTCGAACGACCACTCGACCAACTACTCGACCAACTACTCGACCAACTACTCGACCAACTACTTGACCAACTACTCGACCAACTACTCGACCAACTACTCGACCAACTACTCGACCATCTACTCGACCAACTACTCGACCAATCACTTGACTGACTACTCGACCAACTACTCGACCAACTACTCGACCTTCTACTCGACCAACTGCTCGACCAACTACTTGACCAACTACTCGACCAACTATTCGGCCAACCACTCGACCAACTACTCGACCAACTACTCGACCAACTACTCGACCGACCACTCGACCAACTACTCGACCAACGACTCGACCAACTACTCGACCAACTACTCGACCAACTACTCGACCAACTACTCGACCAACTGCTCGACTGGCCACTCGACCAACTACTCGACCAACTAATTGACCAACTACTCGACTGACCACTCGACCAACTACTCCAGCAACTACTCGACCAACTACTCGACCATCTACTCGACCAACTACTCGACCAGCTACTCGACCAACTTCTCGACCAACTACTCGACCGACTACTCGAACAACTACTCGACCAACTACTCGACCAACTACTTGACCAACGACTCGACCAACTACTTGACCAACTACTCGACCATCTACTCATGAAACTACTCGAGCAACTACTTAACCAACTACTCGACCAACAACTCGACCAACTACTTGACCAACTACTCGACCAACTCCTCGACCAACTACTCGACTAACTACTCGACCAACCACTCGAACAACCACTCGACCAGCTACTCGACCAACCACTCGACCAACTACTCGAGCAACTACTCGAACAACCACTCGACCAATCACTTGACCGACCACTCGACTAACTACTCGACCAACTACTCGACCAACTATTGACCAACTACTCGACCAACTACTCGACCAACTACTCGACCAACTACTCGACCAACTACTCGACCAACTACTTGACCAACTACTCGACCAACTACTAGACCAACTACTCGACCAATCACTTGACTGACTACTCGACCAACTACTCGACCAACTACTCGACCTTCTACTTGACCAACTGCTCGACCAACTACTTGACCAACTACTCGACCAACTATTCGACCAACCACTCGACCAACTACTCGACCAACTACTCGACCAACTACTCGACCGACCACTCGACCAACTACTCGACCAACGACTCGACCAACTACTCGACCAACTACTCGACCAACTACTCGACCAACTACTCGACCAACTACTCGAACAACTATTCAAACGAACACTCGACCAACTACTCGACCAACTACTCGACCAACTACTCGACCGACCACTCGACCAACTACTCGACCAACTACTCGACCACCTACTCGACCAACTACTCGACCACCTACTCGATCAACTAATCTACCAACTACTCGACCAACTATTCGACCAACCACTCGACCAACTACTCGACCAAATACTCGAACAACTATTCGAACGACCACTCGACCAACTACTCGACCAACTACTCGACCAACTACTCGACCAACTACTTGACCAACTACTCGACCAACTACTCGACCAACTACTCGACCAACTACTCGACCATCTACTCGACCAACTACTCGACCAATCACTTGACTGACTACTCGACCAACTACTCGACCAACTAATTGACCAACTACTCGACTGACCACTCGACCAACTACTCCAGCAACTACTCGACCAACTACTCGACCATCTACTCGACCAACTACTCGACCAGCTACTCGACCAACTTCTCGACCAACTACTCGACCGACTACTCGAACAACTACTCGACCAACTACTCGACCAACTACTTGACCAACGACTCGACCAACTACTTGACCAACTACTCGACCATCTACTCATGAAACTACTCGAGCAACTACTTAACCAACTACTCGACCAACAACTCGACCAACTACTTGACCAACTACTCGACCAACTCCTCGACCAACTACTCGACTAACTACTCGACCAACCACTCGAACAACCACTCGACCAGCTACTCGACCAACCTCTCGACCAACTACTCGAGCAACTATTCGAACAACCACTCGACCAATCACTTGACCGTCCACTCGAGTAACTACTCGACCAACTTCTCGACCATCTACTCGACCAACTACTCGACCATCTACTCGAGCAACTACTCGACCAACTACTTAACCAAATTCTCGACTAACTACTCGACCAACTACTCGACCAACTATTGACCAACTACTCGACCAACTACTCGACCAACTACTCGACCAACTACTCGACCAACTACTCGACCAACTACTTGACCAACTACTCGACCAACTACTCGACCAACTACTCGACCAATCACTTGACTGACTACTCGACCAACTACTCGACCAACTACTCGACCTTCTACTTGACCAACTGCTCGACCAACTACTTGACCAACTACTCGACCAACTATTCGACCAACCACTCGACCAACTACTCGACCAACCACTCGACCAACTACTCGACCGACCACTCGACCAACTACTCGACCAACGACTCGACCAACTACTCGACCAACTACTCGACCAACTACTCGACCAACTACTCGACCAACTACTCGAACAACTATTCAAACGAACACTCGACCAACTACTCGACCAACTACTCGACCAACTACTCGACCGACCACTCGACCAACTACTCGACCAACTACTCGACCACCTACTCGACCAACTACTCGACGACCTACTCGATCAACTAATCTACCAACTACTCGACCAACTATTCGACCAACCACTCGACCAACTACTCGACCAAATACTCGAACAACTATTCGAACGACCACTCGACCAACTACTCGACCAACTACTCGACCAACTACTCGACCAACTACTTGACCAACTACTCGACCAACTACTCGACCAACTACTCGACCAACTACTCGACCATCTACTCGACCAACTACTCGACCAATCACTTGACTGACTACTCGACCAACTACTCGACCAACTACTCGACCTTCTACTTGACCAAATGCTCGACCAACTACTTGACCAACTACTCGACCAACTATTCGACCAACCACTCGACCAACTACTCGACCAACTACTCGACCAACTACTCGACCGACCACTCGACCAACTACTCGACCAACGACTCGACCAACTACTCGACCAACTACTCGACCAACTACTCGACCAACTACTCGACCAACTACTCGACTGGCCACTCGACCAACTACTCGACCAACTAATTGACCAACTACTCGACTGACCACTCGACCAACTACTCCAGCAACTACTCGACCAACTACTCGACCATCTACTCGACCAACTACTCGACCAGCTACTCGACCAACTTCTCGACCAACTACTCGACCGACTACTCGAAGAACTACTCGAACAACTACTCGACCAACTACTTGACCAACGACTCGACCAACTACTTGACCAACTACTCGACCATCTACTCATGCAACTACTCGAGCAACTACTTAACCAACTACTCGACCAACTACTCGACCAACTACTCGACCAACTACTTGACCAACTACTCGACCAACTCCTCGACCAACTACTCGACTAACTACTCGACCAACCACTCGAACAACCACTCGACTAACTACTCGACCAACTACTCGACCAACTACTTGACCAACTACTCGACCAACTACTCGACCAACTACTCGACCAACTACTCGACCAACTACTCGACCAACTACTTGACCAACTACTCGACCAACTACTCGACCAACTACTCGACCAACTGTTTGACCAACCACTCGATCAACTACTCGATCAACCACTCGACCAACTACTCGACCAACTGCTCGACTAACTACTCCACCAACCACTCGACCAACCACTCGACCAAATACTCGACAAACCACTCGACCAACTACTCGACCAACCACTCGACCAATCACTTGACCGACCACTCGAGTATCTACTCGACCAACTCCTCGACCATCTTCTCGACCAACTACTCGACCATCTACTCGAGCAACTACTCGACCAACTACTCGACCAACTACTAGACCAAAAACTCGACCAACT
This sequence comes from Papilio elwesi, assembly GCA_029849275.1. Taxonomy (NCBI): domain Eukaryota; kingdom Metazoa; phylum Arthropoda; class Insecta; order Lepidoptera; family Papilionidae; genus Papilio; species Papilio elwesi. The sequence continues at coordinate 10,644,499 of CM056691.1, read as the reverse complement.
AATCGACCAACCACTCGAAGAACTACTCGAGCAACTACTCGAACAACCACTCGACCAATCACTTGACCGACCACTCGAGTAACTACTCGACCAACTTCTCGACCATCTACTCGACCAACTACTCGACCATCTACTCGAGCAACTACTCGACCAACTACTTAACCAAATTCTCGACTAACTACTCCACCAACTACTCGACCAACTACTTGACCAACTACTCGACCAACTACTCGACCAACTACTCGACCAACTACTCGACCAACTACTCGACCAACTACTTGACCAACTACTCGACCAACTACTCGACCAACTACTCGACCAACTATTCGACCAACCACTCGATCAACTACTCGATCAACCACTCGACCAACTACTCGACCAACTGCTCGACTAACTACTCGACCAACCACTCGACCAACCACTCGACCAAATACTCGACCAACCACTCGACCAAATACTCGACCAACCACTCGACCAATCACTTGACCGACCACTCGAGTATCTACTCGACCAACTCCTCGACCATCTTCTCGACCAACTACTCGACCATCTACTCGAGCAACTACTCGACCAACTACTCGACCAACTACTAGACCAAAAACTCGACCAACTAATCGACCAACCACTCGACCAACTACTCGACCAAATACTCGAACAACTATTCGAACGACCACTCGACCAACTACTCGACCAACTACTCGACCAACTACTCGACCAACTACTTGACCAACTACTCGACCAACTACTCGACCAACTACTCGACCAACTACTCGACCATCTACTCGACCAACTACTCGACCAATCACTTGACTGACTACTCGACCAACTACTCGACCAACTACTCGACCTTCTACTCGACCAACTGCTCGACCAACTACTTGACCAACTACTCGACCAACTATTCGGCCAACCACTCGACCAACTACTCGACCAACTACTCGACCAACTACTCGACCGACCACTCGACCAACTACTCGACCAACGACTCGACCAACTACTCGACCAACTACTCGACCAACTACTCGACCAACTACTCGACCAACTGCTCGACTGGCCACTCGACCAACTACTCGACCAACTAATTGACCAACTACTCGACTGACCACTCGACCAACTACTCCAGCAACTACTCGACCAACTACTCGACCATCTACTCGACCAACTACTCGACCAGCTACTCGACCAACTTCTCGACCAACTACTCGACCGACTACTCGAACAACTACTCGACCAACTACTCGACCAACTACTTGACCAACGACTCGACCAACTACTTGACCAACTACTCGACCATCTACTCATGAAACTACTCGAGCAACTACTTAACCAACTACTCGACCAACAACTCGACCAACTACTTGACCAACTACTCGACCAACTCCTCGACCAACTACTCGACTAACTACTCGACCAACCACTCGAACAACCACTCGACCAGCTACTCGACCAACCACTCGACCAACTACTCGAGCAACTACTCGAACAACCACTCGACCAATCACTTGACCGACCACTCGACTAACTACTCGACCAACTACTCGACCAACTATTGACCAACTACTCGACCAACTACTCGACCAACTACTCGACCAACTACTCGACCAACTACTCGACCAACTACTTGACCAACTACTCGACCAACTACTAGACCAACTACTCGACCAATCACTTGACTGACTACTCGACCAACTACTCGACCAACTACTCGACCTTCTACTTGACCAACTGCTCGACCAACTACTTGACCAACTACTCGACCAACTATTCGACCAACCACTCGACCAACTACTCGACCAACTACTCGACCAACTACTCGACCGACCACTCGACCAACTACTCGACCAACGACTCGACCAACTACTCGACCAACTACTCGACCAACTACTCGACCAACTACTCGACCAACTACTCGAACAACTATTCAAACGAACACTCGACCAACTACTCGACCAACTACTCGACCAACTACTCGACCGACCACTCGACCAACTACTCGACCAACTACTCGACCACCTACTCGACCAACTACTCGACCACCTACTCGATCAACTAATCTACCAACTACTCGACCAACTATTCGACCAACCACTCGACCAACTACTCGACCAAATACTCGAACAACTATTCGAACGACCACTCGACCAACTACTCGACCAACTACTCGACCAACTACTCGACCAACTACTTGACCAACTACTCGACCAACTACTCGACCAACTACTCGACCAACTACTCGACCATCTACTCGACCAACTACTCGACCAATCACTTGACTGACTACTCGACCAACTACTCGACCAACTACTCGACCTTCTACTTGACCAAATGCTCGACCAACTACTTGACCAACTACTCGACCAACTATTCGACCAACCACTCGACCAACTACTCGACCAACTACTCGACCAACTACTCGACCGACCACTCGACCAACTACTCGACCAACGACTCGACCAACTACTCGACCAACTACTCGACCAACTACTCGACCAACTACTCGACCAACTACTCGACTGGCCACTCGACCAACTACTCGACCAACTAATTGACCAACTACTCGACTGACCACTCGACCAACTACTCCAGCAACTACTCGACCAACTACTCGACCATCTACTCGACCAACTACTCGACCAGCTACTCGACCAACTTCTCGACCAACTACTCGACCGACTACTCGAACAACTACTCGACCAACTACTCGACCAACTACTTGACCAACGACTCGACCAACTACTTGACCAACTACTCGACCATCTACTCATGCAACTACTCGAGCAACTACTTAACCAACTACTCGACCAACTACTCGACCAACTACTCGACCAACTACTTGACCAACTACTCGACCAACTCCTCGACCAACTACTCGACTAACTACTCGACCAACCACTCGAACAACCACTCGACTAACTACTCGACCAACTACTCGACGAACTACTTGACCAACTACTCGACCAACTACTCGACCAACTACTCGACCAACTACTCGACCAACTACTCGACCAACTACTCGACCAACTACTTGACCAACTACTCGACCAACTACTCGACCAACTACTCGACCAACTGTTTGACCAACCACTCGATCAACTACTCGATCAACCACTCGACCAACTACTCGACCAACTGCTCGACTAACTACTCCACCAACCACTCGACCAACCACTCGACCAAATACTCGACAAACCACTCGACCAACTACTCGACCAACCACTCGACCAATCACTTGACCGACCACTCGAGTATCTACTCGACCAACTCCTCGACCATCTTCTCGACCAACTACTCGACCATCTACTCGAGCAACTACTCGACCAACTACTCGACCAACTACTAGACCAAAAACTCGACCAACTAATCGACCAACCACTCGAAGAACTACTCGAGCAACTACTCGAACAACCACTCGACCAATCACTTGACCGACCACTCGAGTAACTACTCGACTAACTTCTCGACCATCTACTCGACCAACTACTCGACCATCTACTCGAGCAACTACTCGACCAACTACTTAACCAAATTCTCGACTAACTACTCGACCAACTACTCGACCAACTACTTGACCAACTACTCGACCAACTACTCGACCAACTACTCGACCAACTACTCGACCAACTACTCGACCAACTACTTGACCAACTACTCGACCAACTACTCGACCAACTACTCGACCAACTATTCGACCAACCACTCGATCAACTACTCGATCAACCACTCGACCAACTACTCGACCAACTGCTCGACTAACTACTCGACCAACCACTCGACCAACCACTCGACCAAATACTCGACCAACCACTCGACCAAATACTCGACCAACCACTCGACCAATCACTTGACCGACCACTCGAGTATCTACTCGACCAACTCCTCGACCATCTTCTCGACCAACTACTCGACCATCTACTCGAGCAACTACTCGACCAACTACTCGACCAACTACTAGACCAAAAACTCGACCAACTAATCGACCAACCACTCGAACAACTACTCGAACAACTACTCGACCAACCACTCGACCAATCCTTTGACCGACCACTCGAGTAACTACTCGACCAACCACTCGACCATCTACTCGACCAACAACTCGACCATATACTCGAGCAACTACTCGACCAACTACTTAACCAACTACTCGACCAACTACTCGACCAAGTACTTGACCAACTACTTGACCAACAACTTGATCAACTACTGGACCAACTACTCGACCAACTATTCGACCAACCACTCGATCAACTACTCGACCAACTACTCGAACAACTATTCGAACGAACACTCGACCAACTACTCGACCAACTACTCGACCAACTACTCGACCGACCACTCGACCAACTACTCGACCAACTATTCGACCACCTACTCGACCAACTAATCGACCACCTACTCGACCAACTACTCGACCAACTACTCGACCAACTACTCGACCAACTACTCGACCAACTACTCGACCAACTACTCGACCGACCACTCGACCAACTACTTGACTGACCACTCGACCAACTACTCGACCAGCTACTCTACCAACTTCTCGACCAACTACTCGACCGACTACTCGAACAACTACTCGACCAACTACTCGACCAACTACTTGACCAACGACTCGACCAACTACTTGACCAACTACTCGACCATCTACTCGAGCAACTACTTAACCAACTACTCGACCAACTACTCGACCAACTACTTGACCAACTACTCGACCAACTCCTCGACCAACTACTCGACCATCTACTCGACCAACTACTCGACCAATCACTTGACTGACTACTCGACCAACTACTCGACCTTCTACTTGACCAACTGCTCGACCAACTACTTGACCAACTACTCGACCAACTATTCGACCAACTACTCGACCAACTACTTGACCAACTACTCGACCAACTCCTCGACCAACTACTCGACTAACTACTCGACCAACCACTCGAACAACCACTCGACCAACTACTCGACCAACCACTCGACCAAATACTCGACCAACCACTCGACCAATCACTTGACCGACCACTCGAGTATCTACTCGACCAACTCCTCGACCATCTTCTCGACCAACTACTCGACCATCTACTCGAGCAACTACTCGACCAACTACTCGAACAACTACTAGACCAAAAACTCGACCAACTAATCGACCAACCACTCGAACAACTACTCGAACAACTACTCGACCAACCACTCGACCAATCACTTGACCGACCACTCGAGTAACTACTCGACCAACCACTCGACCATCTACTCGACCAACAACTCGACCATATACTCGAGCAACTACTCGACCAACTACTTAACCAACTACTTGACCAACTACTTGACCAACAACTCGATCAACTACTGGACCAACTACTCGACCAACTATTCGACCAACCACTCGACCAACTACTCGACCAACTACTCGAACAACTATTCGAACGAACACTCGACCAACTACTCGACCAACTACTCGACCAACTACTCGACCGACCACTCGACCAACTACTCGACCAACTATTCGACCACCTACTCGACCAACTACTCGACCACCTACTCGACCAACTACTCGACCAACTACTCGACCAACTACTCGACCAACTACTCGACCAACTACTCGACCGACCACTCGACCAACTACTCGACCAGCTACTCTACCAACTTCTCGACCAACTACTCGACCGACTACTCGAACAACTACTCGACCAACTACTCGACCAACTACTTGACCAACTCATCGACCATCTACTCGAGCAACTACTCGACCAACCACTCGACCAACCACTCGACCAAATACTCGACGAACCACTCGACCAAATACTCGACCAACCACTCGACCAATCACTTGACCGACCACTCGAGTATCTACTCGACCAACTCCTCGACCATCTTCTCGACCAACTACTCGACCATCTACTCGAGCAACTACTCGACCAACTACTCGACCAACTACTAGACCAAAAACTCGACCAACTAATCGACCAACCACTCGACCAACTACTCGACCAAATACTCGAACAACTATTCGAACGACCACTCGACCAACTACTCGACCAACTACTCGACCAACTACTCGACCAACTACTTGACCAACTACTCGACCAACTACTCGACCAACTACTCGACCAACTACTCGACCATCTACTCGACCAACTACTCGAACAATCACTTGACTGACTACTCGACCAACTACTCGACCAACTACTCGACCTTCTACTCGACCAACTGCTCGACCAACTACTTGACCAACTACTCGACCAACTATTCGGCCAACCACTCGACCAACTACTCGACCAACTACTCGACCAACTACTCGACCGTCCACTCGACCAACTACTCGACCAACGACTCGACCAACTACTCGACCAACTACTCGACCAACTACTCGACCAACTACTCGACCAACTGCTCGACTGGCCACTCGACCAACTACTCGACCAACTAATTGACCAACTACTCGACTGACCACTCGACCAACTACTCCAGCAACTACTCGACCAACTACTCGACCATCTACTCGACCAACTACTCGACCAGCTACTCGACCAACTTCTCGACCAACTACTCGACCGACTACTCGAACAACTACTCGACCAACTACTCGACCAACTACTTGACCAACGACTCGACCAACTACTTGACCAACTACTCGACCATCTACTCATGAAACTACTCGAGCAACTACTTAACCAACTACTCGACCAACAACTCGACCAACTACTTGACCAACTACTCGACCAACTCCTCGACCAACTACTCGACTAACTACTCGACCAACCACTCGAACAACCACTCGACCAGCTACTCGACCAACCACTCGACCAACTACTCGAGCAACTACTCGAACAACTATTCAAACGAACACTCGACCAACTACTCGACCAACTACTCGACCAACTACTCGACCGACCACTCGACCAACTACTCGACCAACTACTCGACCACCTACTCGACCAACTACTCGACGACCTACTCGATCAACTAATCTACCAACTACTCGACCAACTATTCGACCAACCACTCGACCAACTACTCGACCAAATACTCGAACAACTATTCGAACGACCACTCGACCAACTACTCGACCAACTACTCGACCAACTACTCGACCAACTACTTGACCAACTACTCGACCAACTACTCGACCAACTACTCGACCAACTACTCGACCATCTACTCGACCAACTACTCGACCAATCACTTGACTGACTACTCGACCAACTACTCGACCAACTACTCGACCTTCTACTTGACCAAATGCTCGACCAACTACTTGACCAACTACTCGACCAACTATTCGACCAACCACTCGACCAACTACTCGACCAACTACTCGACCAACTACTCGACCGACCACTCGACCAACTACTCGACCAACGACTCGACCAACTACTCGACCAACTACTCGACCAACTACTCGACCAACTACTCGACCAACTACTCGACTGGCCACTCGACCAACTACTCGACCAACTAATTGACCAACTACTCGACTGACCACTCGACCAACTACTCCAGCAACTACTCGACCAACTACTCGACCATCTACTCGACCAACTACTCGACCAGCTACTCGACCAACTTCTCGACCAACTACTCGACCGACTACTCGAAGAACTACTCGACCAACTACTCGACCAACTACTTGACCAACGACTCGACCAACTACTTGACCAACTACTCGACCATCTACTCATGCAACTACTCGAGCAACTACTTAACCAACTACTCGACCAACTACTCGACCAACTACTCGACCAACTACTTGACCAACTACTCGACCAACTCCTCGACCAACTACTCGACTAACTACTCGACCAACCACTCGAACAACCACTCGACTAACTACTCGACCAACTACTCGACCAACTACTTGACCAACTACTCGACCAACTACTCGACCAACTACTCGACCAACTACTCGACCAACTACTCGACCAACTACTTGACCAACTACTCGACCAACTACTCGACCAACTACTCGACCAACTGTTTGACCAACCACTCGATCAACTACTCGATCAACCACTCGACCAACTACTCGACCAACTGCTCGACTAACTACTCCACCAACCACTCGACCAACCACTCGACCAAATACTCGACAAACCACTCGACCAACTACTCGACCAACCACTCGACCAATCACTTGACCGACCACTCGAGTATCTACTCGACCAACTTCTCGACCATCTTCTCGACCAACTACTCGACCATCTACTCGAGCAACTACTCGACCAACTACTCGACCAACTACTAGACCAAAAACTCGACCAACTAATCGACCAACCACTCGAAGAACTACTCGAGCAACTACTCGAACAACCACTCGACCAATCACTTGACCGACCACTCGAGTAACTACTCGACCAACTTCTCGACCATCTACTCGACCAACTACTCGACCATCTACTCGAGCAACTACTTGACCAACTACTCGACCAACTACTCGACCAACTACTCGACCAACTATTCGACCAACCACTCGATCAACTACTCGATCAACCACTCGACCAACTACTCGACCAACTGCTCGACTAACTACTCGACCAACCACTCGACCAACCACTCGACCAAATACTCGACCAACCACTCGACCAAATACTCGACCAACCACTCGACCAATCACTTGACCGACCACTCGAGTATCTACTCGACCAACTCCTCGACCATCTTCTCGACCAACTACTCGACCATCTACTCGAGCAACTACTCGACCAACTACTCGACCAACTACTAGACCAAAAACTCGACCAACTAATCGACCAACCACTCGACCAACTACTCGACCAAATACTCGAACAACTATTCGAACGACCACTCGACCAACTACTCGACCAACTACTCGACCAACTACTCGACCAACTACTTGACCAACTACTCGACCAACTACTCGACCAACTACTCGACCAACTACTCGACCATCTACTCGACCAACTACTCGACCAATCACTTGACTGACTACTCGACCAACTACTCGACCAACTACTCGACCTTCTACTCGACCAACTGCTCGACCAACTACTTGACCAACTACTCGACCAACTATTCGGCCAACCACTCGACCAACTACTCGACCAACTACTCGACCAACTACTCGACCGACCACTCGACCAACTACTCGACCAACGACTCGACCAACTACTCGACCAACTACTCGACCAACTACTCGACCAACTACTCGACCAACTGCTCGACTGGCCACTCGACCAACTACTCGACCAACTAATTGACCAACTACTCGACTGACCACTCGACCAACTACTCCAGCAACTACTCGACCAACTACTCGACCATCTACTCGACCAACTACTCGACCGACTACTCGAACAACTACTCGACCAACTACTCGACCAACTACTTGACCAACGACTCGACCAACTACTTGACCAACTACTCGACCATCTACTCATGAAACTACTCGAGCAACTACTTAACCAACTACTCGACCAACAACTCGACCAACTACTTGACCAACTACTCGACCAACTCCTCGACCAACTACTCGACTAACTACTCGACCAACCACTCGAACAACCACTCGACCAGCTACTCGACCAACCACTCGACCAACTACTCGAGCAACTACTCGAACAACCACTCGACCAATCACTTGACCGACCACTCGACTAACTACTCGACCAACTACTCGACCAACTATTGACCAACTACTCGACCAACTACTCGACCAACTACTCGACCAACTACTCGACCAACTACTCGACCAACTACTTGACCAACTACTCGACCAACTACTAGACCAACTACTCGACCAATCACTTGACTGACTACTCGACCAACTACTCGACCAACTACTCGACCTTCTACTTGACCAACTGCTCGACCAACTACTTGACCAACTACTCGACCAACTATTCGACCAACCACTCGACCAACTACTCGACCAACTACTCGACCAACTACTCGACCGACCACTCGACCAACTACTCGACCAACGACTCGACCAACTACTCGACCAACTACTCGACCAACTACTCGACCAACTACTCGACCAACTACTCGAACAACTATTCAAACGAACACTCGACCAACTACTCGACCAACTACTCGACCAACTACTCGACCGACCACTCGACCAACTACTCGACCAACTACTCGACCACCTACTCGACCAACTACTCGACCACCTACTCGATCAACTAATCTACCAACTACTCGACCAACTATTCGACCAACCACTCGACCAACTACTCGACCAAATACTCGAACAACTATTCGAACGACCACTCGACCAACTACTCGACCATCTACTCGACCAACTACTCGACCAATCACTTGACTGACTACTCGACCAACTACTCGACCAACTACTCGACCTTCTACTTGACCAAATGCTCGACCAACTACTTGACCAACTACTCGACCAACTATTCGACCAACCACTCGACCAACTACTCGACCAACTACTCGACCAACTACTCGACCGACCACTCGACCAACTACTCGACCAACGACTCGACCAACTACTCGACCAACTACTCGACCAACTACTCGACCAACTACTCGACCAACTACTCGACTGGCCACTCGACCAACTACTCGACCAACTAATTGACCAACTACTCGACTGACCACTCGACCAACTACTCCAGCAACTACTCGACCAACTACTCGACCATCTACTCGACCAACTACTCGACCAGCTACTCGACCAACTTCTCGACCAACTACTCGACCGACTACTCGAACAACTACTCGACCAACTACTCGACCAACTACTTGACCAACGACTCGACCAACTACTTGACCAACTACTCGACCATCTACTCATGCAACTACTCGAGCAACTACTTAACCAACTACTCGACCAACTACTCGACCAACTACTCGACCAACTACTTGACCAACTACTCGACCAACTCCTCGACCAACTACTCGACTAACTACTCGACCAACCACTCGAACAACCACTCGACTAACTACTCGACCAACTACTCGACCAACTACTTGACCAACTACTCGACCAACTACTCGACCAACTACTCGACCAACTACTCGACCAACTACTCGACCAACTACTCGACCAACTACTTGACCAACTACTCGACCAACTACTCGACCAACTACTCGACCAACTGTTTGACCAACCACTCGATCAACTACTCGATCAACCACTCGACCAACTACTCGACCAACTGCTCGACTAACTACTCCACCAACCACTCGACCAACCACTCGACCAAATACTCGACAAACCACTCGACCAACTACTCGACCAACCACTCGACCAATCACTTGACCGACCACTCGAGTATCTACTCGACCAACTCCTCGACCATCTTCTCGACCAACTACTCGACCATCTACTCGAGCAACTACTCGACCAACTACTCGACCAACTACTAGACCAAAAACTCGACCAACTAATCGACCAACCACTCGAAGAACTACTCGAGCAACTACTCGAACAACCACTCGACCAATCACTTGACCGACCACTCGAGTAACTACTCGACTAACTTCTCGACCATCTACTCGACCAACTACTCGACCATCTACTCGAGCAACTACTCGACCAACTACTTAACCAAATTCTCGACTAACTACTCGACCAACTACTCGACCAACTACTTGACCAACTACTCGACCAACTACTCGACCAACTACTCGACCAACTACTCGACTGGCCACTCGACCAACTACTCGACCAACTAATTGACCAACTACTCGACTGACCACTCGACCAACTACTCCAGCAACTACTCGACCAACTACTCGACCATCTACTCGACCAACTACTCGACCAGCTACTCGACCAACTTCTCGACCAACTACTCGACCGACTACTCGAACAACTACTCGACCAACTACTCGACCAACTACTTGACCAACGACTCGACCAACTACTTGACCAACTACTCGACCATCTACTCATGCAACTACTCGAGCAACTACTTAACCAACTACTCGACCAACTACTCGACCAACTACTCGACCAACTACTTGACCAACTACTCGACCAACTCCTCGACCAACTACTCGACTAACTACTCGACCAACCACTCGAACAACCACTCGACTAACTACTCGACCAACTACTCGACCAACTACTTGACCAACTACTCGACCAACTACTCGACCAACTACTCGACCAACTACTCGACCAACTACTCGACCAACTACTCGACCAACTACTTGACCAACTACTCGACCAACTACTCGACCAACTACTCGACCAACTGTTTGACCAACCACTCGATCAACTACTCGATCAACCACTCGACCAACTACTCGACCAACTGCTCGACTAACTACTCCACCAACCACTCGACCAACCACTCGACCAAATACTCGACAAACCACTCGACCAACTACTCGACCAACCACTCGACCAATCACTTGACCGACCACTCGAGTATCTACTCGACCAACTCCTCGACCATCTTCTCGACCAACTACTCGACCATCTACTCGAGCAACTACTCGACCAACTACTCGACCAACTACTAGACCAAAAACTCGACCAACTAATCGACCAACCACTCGAAGAACTACTCGAGCAACTACTCGAACAACCACTCGACCAATCACTTGACCGACCACTCGAGTAACTACTCGACTAACTTCTCGACCATCTACTCGACCAACTACTCGACCATCTACTCGAGCAACTACTCGACCAACTACTTAACCAAATTCTCGACTAACTACTCGACCAACTACTCGACCAACTACTTGACCAACTACTCGACCAACTACTCGACCAACTACTCGACCAACTACTCGACCAACTACTCGACCAACTACTTGACCAACTACTCGACCAACTACTCGACCAACTACTCGACCAACTATTCGACCAACCACTCGATCAACTACTCGATCAACCACTCGACCAACTACTCGACCAACTGCTCGACTAACTACTCGACCAACCACTCGACCAACCACTCGACCAAATACTCGACCAACCACTCGACCAAATACTCGACCAACCACTCGACCAATCACTTGACCGACCACTCGAGTATCTACTCGACCAACTCCTCGACCATCTTCTCGACCAACTACTCGACCATCTACTCGAGCAACTACTCGACCAACTACTCGACCAACTACTAGACCAAAAACTCGACCAACTAATCGACCAACCACTCGAACAACTACTCGAACAACTACTCGACCAACCACTCGACCAATCCTTTGACCGACCACTCGAGTAACTACTCGACCAACCACTCGACCATCTACTCGACCAACAACTCGACCATATACTCGAGCAACTACTCGACCAACTACTTAACCAACTACTCGACCAACTACTCGACCAAGTACTTGACCAACTACTTGACCAACAACTTGATCAACTACTGGACCAACTACTCGACCAACTATTCGACCAACCACTCGATCAACTACTCGACCAACTACTCGAACAACTATTCGAACGAACACTCGACCAACTACTCGACCAACTACTCGACCAACTACTCGACCGACCACTCGACCAACTACTCGACCAACTATTCGACCACCTACTCGACCAACTACTCGACCACCTACTCGACCAACTACTCGACCAACTACTCGACCAACTACTCGACCAACTACTCGACCAACTACTCGACCAACTACTCGACCGACCACTCGACCAACTACTCGACCAACTACTTGACTGACCACTCGACCAACTACTCGACCAGCTACTCTACCAACTTCTCGACCAACTACTCGACCGACTACTCGAACAACTACTCGACCAACTACTCGACCAACTACTTGACCAACGACTCGACCAACTACTTGACCAACTACTCGACCATCTACTCGAGCAACTACTTAACCAACTACTCGACCAACTACTCGACCAACTACTTGACCAACTACTCGACCAACTCCTCGACCAACTACTCGACCATCTACTCGACCAACTACTCGACCAATCACTTGACTGACTACTCGACCAACTACTCGACCTTCTACTTGACCAACTGCTCGACCAACTACTTGACCAACTACTCGACCAACTATTCGACCAACTACTCGACCAACTACTTGACCAACTACTCGACCAACTCCTCGACCAACTACTCAACTAACTACTCGACCAACCACTCGAACAACCACTCGACCAACTACTCGACCAACCACTCGACCAAATACTCGACCAACCACTCGACCAATCACTTGACCGACCACTCGAGTATCTACTCGACCAACTCCTCGACCATCTTCTCGACCAACTACTCGACCATCTACTCGAGCAACTACTCGACCAACTACTCGACCAACTACTAGACCAAAAACTCGACCAACTAATCGACCAACCACTCGAACAACTACTCGAACAACTACTCGACCAACCACTCGACCAATCACTTGACCGACCACTCGAGTAACTACTCGACCAACCACTCGACCATCTACTCGACCAACAACTCGACCATATACTCGAGCAACTACTCGACCAACTACTTAACCAACTACTCGACCAACTACTCGACCAACTACTTGACCAACTACTTGACCAAAAACTCGATCAACTACTGGACCAACTACTCGATCAACTATTCGACCAACCACTCGACCAACTACTCGACCAACTACTCGAACAACTATTCGAACGAACACTCGACCAACTACTCGACCAACTACTCGACCAACTACTCGACCGACCACTCGACCAACTACTCGACCAACTATTCGACCACCTACTCGACCAACTACTCGACCACCTACTCGACCAACTACTCGACCAACTACTCGACCAACTACTCGACCAACTACTCGACCAACTACTCGACCGACCACTCGACCAACTACTCGACCAGCTACTCTACCAACTTCTCGACCAACTACTCGACCGACTACTCGAACAACTACTCGACCAACTACTCGACCAACTACTTGACCAACTCATCGACCATCTACTCGAGCAACTACTCGACCAACCACTCGACCAACCACTCGACCAAATACTCGACCAACCACTCGACCAAATACTCGACCAACCACTCGACCAATCACTTGACCGACCACTCGAGTATCTACTCGACCAACTCCTCGACCATCTTCTCGACCAACTACTCGACCATCTACTCGAGCAACTACTCGACCAACTACTCGACCAACTACTAGACCAAAAACTCGACCAACTAATCGACCAACCACTCGACCAACTACTCGACCAAATACTCGAACAACTATTCGAACGACCACTCGACCAACTACTCGACCAACTACTCGACCAACTACTCGACCAACTACTTGACCAACTACTCGACTAACTACTCGACCAACTACTCGACCAACTACTCGACCATCTACTCGACCAACTACTCGACCAATCACTTGACTGACTACTCGACCAACTACTCGACCAACTACTCGACCTTCTACTCGACCAACTGCTCGACCAACTACTTGACCAACTACTCGACCAACTATTCGGCCAACCACTCGACCAACTACTCGACCAACTACTCGACCAACTACTCGACCGTCCACTCGACCAACTACTCGACCAACGACTCGACCAACTACTCGACCAACTACTCGACCAACTACTCGACCAACTACTCGACCAACTGCTCGACTGGCCACTCGACCAACTACTCGACCAACTAATTGACCAACTACTCGACTGACCACTCGACCAACTACTCCAGCAACTACTCGACCAACTACTCGACCATCTACTCGACCAACTACTCGACCAGCTACTCGACCAACTTCTCGACCAACTACTCGACCGACTACTCGAACAACTACTCGACCAACTACTCGACCAACTACTTGACCAACGACTCGACCAACTACTTGACCAACTACTCGACCATCTACTCATGAAACTACTCGAGCAACTACTTAACCAACTACACGACCAACAACTCGACCAACTACTTGACCAACTACTCGACCAACTCCTCGACCAACTACTCGACTAACTACTCGACCAACCACTCGAACAACCACTCGACCAGCTACTCGACCAACCACTCGACCAACTACTCGAGCAACTACTCGAACAACCACTCGACCAATCACTTGACCGACCACTCGAGTAACTACTCGACCAACTTCTCGACCATCTACTCGACCAACTACTCGACCATCTACTCGAGCAACTACTCGACCAACTACTTAACCAAATTCTCGACTAACTACTCGACCAACTACTCGACCAACTACTTGACCAACTACTCGACCAACTACTCGACCAACTACTCGACCAACTACTCGACCAACTACTCGACCAACTACTTGACCAACTACTCGACTAACTACTCGACCAACTACTCGACCAACTATTCGACCAACCACTCGATCAACTACTCGATCAACCACTCGACCAACTACTCGACCAACTGCTCGACTAACTACTCGACCAACCACTCGACCAACCACTCGACCAAATACTCGACCAACCACTCGACCAAATACTCGACCAACCACTCGACCAATCACTTGACCGACCACTCGAGTATCTACTCGACCAACTCCTCGACCATCTTCTCGACCAACTACTCGACCATCTACTCGAGCAACTACTCGACCAACTACTCGACCAACTACTAGACCAAAAACTCGACCAACTAATCGACCAACCACTCGAACAACTACTCGAACAACTACTCGACCAACCACTCGACCAATCCTTTGACCGACCACTCGAGTAACTACTCGACCAACCACTCGACCATCTACTCGACCAACAACTCGACCATATACTCGAGCAACTACTCGACCAACTACTTAACCAACTACTCGACCAACTACTCGACCAAGTACTTGACCAACTACTTGACCAACAACTTGATCAACTACTGGACCAACTACTCGACCAACTATTCGACCAACCACTCGATCAACTACTCGACCAACTACTCGAACAACTATTCGAACGAACACTCGACCAACTACTCGACCAACTACTCGACCAACTACTCGACCGACCACTCGACCAACTACTCGACCAACTATTCGACCACCTACTCGACCAACTACTCGACCACCTACTCGACCAACTACTCGACCAACTACTCGACCAACTACTCGACCAACTACTCGACCAACTACTCGACCAACTACTCGACCGACCACTCGACCAACTACTCGACCAACTACTTGACTGACCACTCGACCAACTACTCGACCAGCTACTCTACCAACTTCTCGACCAACTACTCGACCGACTACTCGAACAACTACTCGACCAACTACTCGACCAACTACTTGACCAACGACTCGACCAACTACTTGACCAACTACTCGACCATCTACTCGAGCAACTACTTAACCAACTACTCGACCAACTACTCGACCAACTACTTGACCAACTACTCGACCAACTCCTCGACCAACTACTCGACCATCTACTCGACCAACTACTCGACCAATCACTTGACTGACTACTCGACCAACTACTCGACCTTCTACTTGACCAACTGCTCGACCAACTACTTGACCAACTACTCGACCAACTATTCGACCAACTACTCGACCAACTACTTGACCAACTACTCGACCAACTCCTCGACCAACTACTCGACTAACTACTCGACCAACCACTCGAACAACCACTCGACCAACTACTCGACCAACCACTCGACCAAATACTCGACCAACCACTCGACCAATCACTTGACCGACCACTCGAGTATCTACTCGACCAACTCCTCGACCATCTTCTCGACCAACTACTCGACCATCTACTCGAGCAACTACTCGACCAACTACTCGACCAACTACTAGACCAAAAACTCGACCAACTAATCGACCAACCACTCGAACAACTACTCGAACAACTACTCGACCAACCACTCGACCAATCACTTGACCGACCACTCGAGTAACTACTCGACCAACCACTCGACCATCTACTCGACCAACAACTCGACCATATACTCGAGCAACTACTCGACCAACTACTTAACCAACTACTCGACCAACTACTCGACCAACTACTTGACCAACTACTTGACCAAAAACTCGATCAACTACTGGACCAACTACTCGACCAACTATTCGACCAACCACTCGACCAACTACTCGACCAACTACTCGAACAACTATTCGAACGAACACTCGACCAACTACTCGACCAACTACTCGACCAACTACTCGACCGACCACTCGACCAACTACTCGACCAACTATTCGACCACCTACTCGACCAACTACTCGACCACCTACTCGACCAACTACTCGACCAACTACTCGACCAACTACTCGACCAACTACTCGACCAACTACTCGACCGACCACTCGACCAACTACTCGACCAGCTACTCTACCAACTTCTCGACCAACTACTCGACCGACTACTCGAACAACTACTCGACCAACTACTCGACCAACTACTTGACCAACTCATCGACCATCTACTCGAGCAACTACTCGACCAACCACTCGACCAACCACTCGACCAAATACTCGACCAACCACTCGACCAAATACTCGACCAACCACTCGACCAATCACTTGACCGACCACTCGAGTATCTACTCGACCAACTCCTCGACCATCTTCTCGACCAACTACTCGACCATCTACTCGAGCAACTACTCGACCAACTACTCGACCAACTACTAGACCAAAAACTCGACCAACTAATCGACCAACCACTCGACCAACTACTCGACCAAATACTCGAACAACTATTCGAACGACCACTCGACCAACTACTCGACCAACTACTCGACCAACTACTCGACCAACTACTTGACCAACTACTCGACTAACTACTCGACCAACTACTCGACCAACTACTCGACCATCTACTCGACCAACTACTCGACCAATCACTTGACTGACTACTCGACCAACTACTCGACCAACTACTCGACCTTCTACTCGACCAACTGCTCGACCAACTACTTGACCAACTACTCGACCAACTATTCGGCCAACCACTCGACCAACTACTCGACCAACTACTCGACCAACTACTCGACCGTCCACTCGACCAACTGCTCGACCAACTACTCGACCAACTACTCGACCAACTACTCGACCAACTGCTCGACTGGCCACTCGACCAACTACTCGACCAACTAATTGACCAACTACTCGACTGACCACTCGACCAACTACTCCAGCAACTACTCGACCAACTACTCGACCATCTACTCGACCAACTACTCGACCAGCTACTCGACCAACTTCTCGACCAACTACTCGACCGACTACTCGAACAACTACTCGACCAACTACTCGACCAACTACTTGACCAACGACTCGACCAACTACTTGACCAACTACTCGACCATCTACTCATGAAACTACTCGAGCAACTACTTAACCAACTACTCGACCAACAACTCGACCAACTACTTGACCAACTACTCGACCAACTCCTCGACCAACTACTCGACTAACTACTCGACCAACCACTCGAACAACCACTCGACCAGCTACTCGACCAACCACTCGACCAACTACTCGAGCAACTACTCGAACAACCACTCGACCAATCACTTGACCGACCACTCGAGTAACTACTCGACCAACTTCTCGACCATCTACTCGACCAACTACTCGACCATCTACTCGAGCAACTACTCGACCAACTACTTAACCAAATTCTCGACTAACTACTCGACCAACTACTCGACCAACTATTGACCAACTACTCGACCAACTACTCGACCAACTACTCGACCAACTACTCGACCAACTACTCGACCAACTACTTGACCAACTACTCGACCAACTACTCGACCAACTACTCGACCAATGACTTGACTGACTACTCGACCAACTACTCGACCAACTACTCGACCTTCTACTTGACCAACTGCTCGACCAACTACTTGACCAACTACTCGACCAACTATTCGACCAACCACTCGACCAACTACTCGACCAACTACTCGACAAACTACTCGACCGACCACTCGACCAACTACTCGACCAACGACTCGACCAACTACTCGACCAACTATTCGACCAACCACTCGACCAACTACTCGACCAAATACTCGAACAACTATTCGAACGACCACTCGACCAACTACTCGACCAACTACTCGACCAACTACTCGACCAACTACTTGACCAACTACTCGACCAACTACTCGACCAACTACTCGACCAACTACTCGACCATCTACTCGACCAACTACTCGACCAATCACTTGACTGACTACTCGACCAACTACTCGACCAACTACTCGACCTTCTACTTGACCAAATGCTCGAACAACTACTTGACCAACTACTCGACCAACTATTCGACCAACCACTCGACCAACTACTCGACCAACTACTCGACCAACTACTCGACCGACCACTCGACCAACTACTCGACCAACGACTCGACCAACTACTCGACCAACTACTCGACCAACTACTCGACCAACTACTCGACCAACTACTCGACTGGCCACTCGACCAACTACTCGACCAACTAATTGACCAACTACTCGACTGACCACTCGACCAACTACTCCAGCAACTACTCGACCAACTACTCGACCATCTACTCGACCAACTACTCGACCAGCTACTCGACCAACTTCTCGACCAACTACTCGACCGACTACTCGAACAACTACTCGACCAACTACTCGACCAACTACTTGACCAACGACTCGACCAACTACTTGACCAACTACTCGACCATCTACTCATGCAACTACTCGAGCAACTACTTAACCAACTACTCGACCAACTACTCGACCAACTACTCGACCAACTACTTGACCAACTACTCGACCAACTCCTCGACCAACTACTCGACTAACTACTCGACCAACCACTCGAACAACCACTCGACTAACTACTCGACCAACTACTCGACCAACTACTTGACCAACTACTCGACCAACTACTCGACCAACTACTCGACCAACTACTCGACCAACTACTCGACCAACTACTTGACCAACTACTCGACCAACTACTCGACCAACTGTTTGACCAACCACTCGATCAACTACTCGATCAACCACTCGACCAACTACTCGACCAACTGCTCGACTAACTACTCCACCAACCACTCGACCAACCACTCGACCAAATACTCGACAAACCACTCGACCAACTACTCGACCAACCACTCGACCAATCACTTGACCGACCACTCGAGTATCTACTCGACCAACTCCTCGACCATCTTCTCGACCAACTGCTCGACCATCTACTCGAGCAACTACTCGACCAACTACTCGACCAACTACTAGACCAAAAACTCGACCAACTAATCGACCAACCACTCGAAGAACTACTCGAGCAACTACTCGAACAACCACTCGACCAATCACTTGACCGACCACTCGAGTAACTACTCGACCAACTTCTCGACCATCTACTCGACCAACTACTCGACCATCTACTCGAGCAACTACTCGACCAACTACTTAACCAAATTCTCGACTAACTACTCGACCATCTACTCGACCAACTACTTGACCAACTACTCGACCAACTACTCGACCAACTACTCGACCAACTACTCGACCAACTACTCGACCAACTACTTGACCAACTACTCGACCAACTACTCGACCAACTACTCGACCAACTATTCGACCAACCACTCGATCAACTACTCGATCAACCACTCGACCAACTACTCGACCAACTGCTCGACTAACTACTCGACCAACCACTCGACCAACCACTCGACCAAATACTCGACCAACCACTCGACCAAATACTCGACCAACCACTCGACCAATCACTTGACCGACCACTCGAGTATCTACTCGACCAACTCCTCGACCATCTTCTCGACCAACTACTCGACCATCTACTCGAGCAACTACTCGACCAACTACTCGACCAACTACTAGACCAAAAACTCGACCAACTAATCGACCAACCACTCGAACAACTACTCGAACAACTACTCGACCAACCACTCGACCAATCCTTTGACCGACCACTCGAGTAACTACTCGACCAACCACTCGACCATCTACTCGACCAACAACTCGACCATATACTCGAGCAACTACTCGACCAACTACTTAACCAACTACTCGACCAACTACTCGACCAAGTACTTGACCAACTACTTGACCAACAACTTGATCAACTACTGGACCAACTACTCGACCAACTATTCGACCAACCACTCGATCAACTACTCGACCAACTACTCGAACAACTATTCGAACGAACACTCGACCAACTACTCGACCAACTACTCGACCAACTACTCGACCGACCACTCGACCAACTACTCGACCAACTATTCGACCACCTACTCGACCAACTACTCGACCACCTACTCGACCAACTACTCGACCAACTACTCGACCAACTACTCGACCAACTACTCGACCAACTACTCGACCAACTACTCGACCGACCACTCGACCAACTACTCGACCAACTACTTGACTGACCACTCGACCAACTACTCGACCAGCTACTCTACCAACTTCTCGACCAACTACTCGACCGACTACTCGAACAACTACTCGACCAACTACTCGACCAACTACTTGACCAACGACTCGACCAACTACTTGACCAACTACTCGACCATCTACTCGAGCAACTACTTAACCAACTACTCGACCAACTACTCGACCAACTACTCGACCAACTACTTGACCAACTACTCGACCAACTCCTCGACCAACTACTCGACCATCTACTCGACCAACTACTCGACCAATCACTTGACTGACTACTCGACCAACTACTCGACCTTCTACTTGACCAACTGCTCGACCAACTACTTGACCAACTACTCGACCAACTATTCGACCAACTACTCGACCAACTACTTGACCAACTACTCGACCAACTCCTCGACCAACTACTCGACTAACTACTCGACCAACCACTCGAACAACCACTCGACCAACTACTCGACCAACCACTCGACCAAATACTCGACCAACCACTCGACCAAATACTCGACCAACCACTCGACCAATCACTTGACCGACCACTCGAGTATCTACTCGACCAACTCCTCGACCATCTTCTTGACCAACTACTCGACCATCTACTCGAGCAACTACTCGACCAACAACTCGACCAACTACTAGACCAAAAACTCGACCAACTAATCGACCAACCACTCGAACAACTACTCGAACAACTACTCGACCAACCACTCGACCAATCACTTGACCGACCACTCGAGTAACTACTCGACCAACCACTCGACCATCTACTCGACCAACAACTCGACCATATACTCGAGCAACTACTCGACCAACTACTTAACCAACTACTCGACCAACTACTCGACCAACTACTTGACCAACTACTTGACCAACAACTCGATCAACTACTGGACCAACTACTCGACCAACTATTCGACCAACCACTCGACCAACTACTCGACCAACTACTCGAACAACTATTCGAACGAACACTCGACCAACTACTCGACCAACTACTCGACCAACTACTCGACCGACCACTCGACCAACTACTCGACCAACTATTCGACCACCTACTCGACCAACTACTCGACCACCTACTCGACCAACTACTCGACCAACTACTCGACCAACTACTCGACCAACTACTCGACCAACTACTCGACCAACTACTCGACCGACCACTCGACCAACTACTCGAACAGCTACTCTACCAACTTCTCGACCAACTACTCGACCGACTACTCGAACAACTACTCGACCAACTACTCGACCAACTACTTGACCAACTCATCGACCATCTACTCGAGCAACCACTCGACCAATCACTTGACCGACCACTCGAGTATCTACTCGACCAACTCCTCGACCATCTTCTCGACCAACTACTCGACCATCTACTCGAGCAACTACTCGACCAACTACTCGACCAACTACTAGACCAAAAACTCGACCAACTAATCGACCAACCACTCGAAGAACTACTCGAGCAACTACTCGAACAACCACTCGACCAATCACTTGACCGACCACTCGAGTAACTACTCGACCAACTACTCGACCAACTACTCGACCAACTACTCGACCAACTACTTGACCAACTACTCGACCAACTACTCGACCAACTACTCGACCAACTATTCGACCAACCACTCGATCAACTACTCGATCAACCACTCGACCAACTACTCGACCAACTGCTCGACTAACTACTCGACCAACTATTCGACCAACCACTCGATCAACTACTCGATCAACCACTCGACCAACTACTCGACCAACTGCTCGACTAACTACTCGACCAACCACTCGACCAACCACTCGACCAAATACTCGACCAACCACTCGACCAAATACTCGACCAACCACTCGACCAATCACTTGACCGACCACTCGAGTATCTACTCGACCAACTCCTCGACCATCTTCTCGACCAACTACTCGACCATCTACTCGAGCAACTACTCGACCAACTACTCGACCAACTACTAGACCAAAAACTCGACCAACTAATCGACCAACCACTCGAAGAACTACTCGAGCAACTACTCGAACAACCACTCGACCAATCACTTGACCGACCACTCGAGTAACTACTCGACCAACTACTCGACCAACTACTCGACCAACTACTCGACCAACTACTTGACCAACTACTCGACCAACTACTCGACCAACTACTCGACCAACTATTCGACCAACCACTCGATCAACTACTCGATCAACCACTCGACCAACTACTCGACCAACTGCTCGACTAACTACTCGACCAACTATTCGACCAACCACTCGATCAACTACTCGATCAACCACTCGACCAACTACTCGACCAACTGCTCGACTAACTACTCGACCAACCACTCGACCAACCACTCGACCAAATACTCGACCAACCACTCGACCAAATACTCGACCAACCACTCGACCAATCACTTGACCGACCACTCGAGTATCTACTCGACCAACTCCTCGACCATCTTCTCGACCAACTACTCGACCATCTACTCGAGCAACTACTCGACCAACTACTCGACCAACTACTAGACCAAAAACTCGACCAACTAATCGACCAACCACTCGAACAACTACTCGAACAACTACTCGACCAACCACTCGACCAATCCTTTGACCGACCACTCGAGTAACTACTCGACCAACCACTCGACCATCTACTCGACCAACAACTCGACCATATACTCGAGCAACTACTCGACCAACTACTTAACCAACTACTCGACCAACTACTCGACCAAGTACTTGACCAACTACTTGACCAACAACTTGATCAACTACTGGACCAACTACTCGACCAACTATTCGACCAACCACTCGATCAACTACTCGACCAACTACTCGAACAACTATTCGAACGAACACTCGACCAACTACTCGACCAACTACTCGACCAACTACTCGACCGACCACTCGACCAACTACTCGACCAACTATTCGACCACCTACTCGACCAACTACTCGACCACCTACTCGACCAACTACTCGACCAACTACTCGACCAACTACTCGACCAACTACTCGACCAACTACTCGACCAACTACTCGACCGACCACTCGACCAACTACTCGACCAACTACTTGACTGACCACTCGACCAACTACTCGACCAGCTACTCTACCAACTTCTCGACCAACTACTCGACCGACTACTCGAACAACTACTCGACCAACTACTCGACCAACTACTTGACCAACGACTCGACCAACTACTTGACCAACTACTCGACCATCTACTCGAGCAACTACTTAACCAACTACTCGACCAACTACTCGACCAACTACTCGACCAACTACTTGACCAACTACTCGACCAACTCCTCGACCAACTACTCGACCATCTACTCGACCAACTACTCGACCAATCACTTGACTGACTACTCGACCAACTACTCGACCTTCTACTTGACCAACTGCTCGACCAACTACTTGACCAACTACTCGACCAACTATTCGACCAACTACTCGACCAACTACTTGACCAACTACTCGACCAACTCCTCGACCAACTACTCGACTAACTACTCGACCAACCACTCGAACAACCACTCGACCAACTACTCGACCAACCACTCGACCAAATACTCGACCAACCACTCGACCAAATACTCGACCAACCACTCGACCAATTACTTGACCGACCACTCGAGTATCTACTCGACCAACTCCTCGACCATCTTCTCGACCAACTACTCGACCATCTACTCGAGCAACTACTCGACCAACTACTCGACCAACTACTAGACCAAAAACTCGACCAACTAATCGACCAACCACTCGAACAACTACTCGAACAACTACTCGACCAACCACTCGACCAATCACTTGACCGACCACTCGAGTAACTACTCGACCAACCACTCGACCATCTACTCGACCAACAACTCGACCATATACTCGAGCAACTACTCGACCAACTACTTAACCAACTACTCGACCAACTACTCGACCAACTACTTGACCAACTACTTGACCAACAACTCGATCAACTACTGGACCAACTACTCGACCAACTATTCGACCAACCACTCGACCAACTACTCGACCAACTACTCGAACAACTATTCGAACGAACACTCGACCAACTACTCGACCAACTACTCGACCAACTACTCGACCGACCACTCGACCAACTACTCGACCAACTATTCGACCACCTACTCGACCAACTACTCGACCACCTACTCGACCAACTACTCGACCAACTACTCGACCAACTACTCGACCAACTACTCGACCAACTACTCGACCGACCACTCGACCAACTACTCGACCAGCTACTCTACCAACTTCTCGACCAACTACTCGACCGACTACTCGAACAACTACTCGACCAACTACTCGACCAACTACTTGACCAACTCATCGACCATCTACTCGAGCAACTACTCGACCAACCACTCGACCAACCACTCGACCAAATACTCGACCAACCACTCGACCAAATACTCGACCAACCACTCGACCAATCACTTGACCGACCACTCGAGTATCTACTCGACCAACTCCTCGACCATCTTCTCGACCAACTACTCGACCATCTACTCGAGCAACTACTCGACCAACTACTCGACCAACTACTAGACCAAAAACTCGACCAACTAATCGACCAACCACTCGACCAACTACTCGACCAAATACTCGAACAACTATTCGAACGACCACTCGACCAACTACTCGACCAACTACTCGACCAACTACTCGACCAACTACTTGACCAACTACTCGACCAACTACTCGACCAACTACTCGACCAACTACTCGACCATCTACTCGACCAACTACTCGACCAATCACTTGACTGACTACTCGACCAACTACTCGACCAACTACTCGACCTTCTACTCGACCAACTGCTCGACCAACTACTTGACCAACTACTCGACCAACTATTCGGCCAACCACTCGACCAACTACTCGACCAACTACTCGACCAACTACTCGACCGACCACTCGACCAACTACTCGACCAACGACTCGACCAACTACTCGACCAACTACTCGACCAACTACTCGACCAACTACTCGACCAACTGCTCGACTGGCCACTCGACCAACTACTCGACCAACTAATTGACCAACTACTCGACTGACCACTCGACCAACTACTCCAGCAACTACTCGACCATCTACTCGACCAACTACTCGACCAGCTACTCGACCAACTTCTCGACCAACTACTCGACCGACTACTCGAACAACTACTCGACCAACTACTCGACCAACTACTTGACCAACGACTCGACCAACTACTTGACCAACTACTCGACCATCTACTCATGAAACTACTCGAGCAACTACTTAACCAACTACTCGACCAACAACTCGACCAACTACTTGACCAACTACTCGACCAACTCCTCGACCAACTACTCGACTAACTACTCGACCAACCACTCGAACAACCACTCGACCAGCTACTCGACCAACCACTCGACCAACTACTCGAGCAACTACTCGAACAACCACTCGACCAATCACTTGACCGACCACTCGAGTAACTACTCGACCAACTTCTCGACCATCTACTCGACCAACTACTCGACCATCTACTCGAGCAACTACTCGACCAACTACTTAACCAAATTCTCGACTAACTACTCGACCAACTACTCGACCAACTATTGACCAACTACTCGACCAACTACTCGACCAACTACTCGACCAACTACTCGACCAACTACTCGACCAACTACTTGACCAACTACTCGACCAACTACTCGACCAACTACTCGACCAATCACTTGACTGACTACTCGACCAACTACTCGACCAACTACTCGACCTTCTACTTGACCAACTGCTCGACCAACTACTTGACCAACTACTCGACCAACTATTCGACCAACCACTCGACCAACTACTCGACCAACTACTCGACCAATTACTCGACCGACCACTCGACCAACTACTCGACCAACGACTCGACCAACTACTCGACCAACTACTCGACCAACTACTCGACCAACTACTCGACCAACTACTCGAACAACTATTCAAACGAACACTCGACCAACTACTCGACCAACTACTCGACCAACTACTCGACCGACCACTCGACCAACTACTCGACCAACTACTCGACCACCTACTCGACCAACTACTCGACCACCTACTCGATCAACTAATCTACCAACTACTCGACCAACTATTCGACCAACCACTCGACCAACTACTCGACCAAATACTCGAACAACTATTCGAACGACCACTCGACCAACTACTCGACCAACTACTCGACCAACTACTCGACCAACTACTTGACCAACTACTCGACCAACTACTCGACCAACTACTCGACCAACTACTCGACCATCTACTCGACCAACTACTCGACCAATCACTTGACTGACTACTCGACCAACTACTCGACCAACTACTCGACCTTCTACTTGACCAAATGCTCGAACAACTACTTGACCAACTACTCGACCAACTATTCGACCAACCACTCGACCAACTACTCGACCAACTACTCGACCAACTACTCGACCGACCACTCGACCAACTACTCGACCAACGACTCGACCAACTACTCGACCAACTACTCGACCAACTACTCGACCAACTACTCGACCAACTACTCGACTGGCCACTCGACCAACTACTCGACCAACTAATTGACCAACTTCTCGACTGACCACTCGACCAACTACTCCAGCAACTACTCGACCAACTACTCGACCATCTACTCGACCAACTACTCGACCAGCTACTCGACCAACTTCTCGACCAACTACTCGACCGACTACTCGAACAACTACTCGACCAACTACTCGACCAACTACTTGACCAACGACTCGACCAACTACTTGACCAACTACTCGACCATCTACTCATGCAACTACTCGAGCAACTACTTAACCAACTACTCGACCAACTACTCGACCAACTACTCGACCAACTACTTGACCAACTACTCGACCAACTCCTCGACCAACTACTCGACTAACTACTCGACCAACCACTCGAACAACCACTCGACTAACTACTCGACCAACTACTCGACCAACTACTTGACCAACTACTCGACCAACTACTCGACCAACTACTCGACCAACTACTCGACCAACTACTCGACCAACTACTTGACCAACTACTCGACCAACTACTCGACCAACTGTTTGACCAACCACTCGATCAACTACTCGATCAACCACTCGACCAACTACTCGACCAACTGCTCGACTAACTACTCCACCAACCACTCGACCAACCACTCGACCAAATACTCGACAAACCACTCGACCAACTACTCGACCAACCACTCGACCAATCACTTGACCGACCACTCGAGTATCTACTCGACCAACTCCTCGACCATCTTCTCGACCAACTACTCGACCATCTACTCGAGCAACTACTCGACCAACTACTCGACCAACTACTAGACCAAAAACTCGACCAACTAATCGACCAACCACTCGAAGAACTACTCGAGCAACTACTCGAACAACCACTCGACCAATCACTTGACCGACCACTCGAGTAACTACTCGACCAACTTCTCGACCATCTACTCGACCAACTACTCGACCATCTACTCGAGCAACTACTCGACCAACTACTTAACCAAATTCTCGACTAACTACTCGACCAACTACTCGACCAACTACTTGACCAACTACTCGACCAACTACTCGACCAACTACTCGACCAACTACTCGACCAACTACTCGACCAACTACTTGACCAACTACTCGACCAACTACTCGACCAACTACTCGACCAACTATTCGACCAACCACTCGATCAACTACTCGATCAACCACTCGACCAACTACTCGACCAACTGCTCGACTAACTACTCGACCAACCACTCGACCAACCACTCGACCAAATACTCGACCAAGCACTCGACCAAATACTCGACCAACCACTCGACCAATCACTTGACCGACCACTCGAGTATCTACTCGACCAACTCCTCGACCATCTTCTCGACCAACTACTCGACCATCTACTCGAGCAACTACTCGACCAACTACTCGACCAACTACTAGACCAAAAACTCGACCAACTAATCGACCAACCACTCGAACAACTACTCGAACAACTACTCGACCTACCACTCGACCAATCCTTTGACCGACCACTCGCGTAACTACTCGACCAACCACTCGACCATCTACTCGACCAACAACTCGACCATATACTCGAGCAACTACTCGACCAACTACTTAACCAACTACTCGACCAACTACTCGACCAAGTACTTGACCAACTACTTGACCAACAACTTGATCAACTACTGGACAAACTACTCGACCAACTATTCGACCAACCACTCGATCAACTACTCGACCAACTACTCGAACAACTATTCGAACGAACACTCGACCAACTACTCGACCAACTACTCGACCAACTACTCGACCGACCACTCGACCAACTACTCGACCAACTATTCGACCACCTACTCGACCAACTACTCGACCACCTACTCGACCAACTACTCGACCAACTACTCGACCAACTACTCGACCAACTACTCGACCAACTACTCGACCAACTACTCGACCAACTACTCGACCGACCACTCGACCAACTACTCGACCAACTACTTGACTGACCACTCGACCAACTACTCGACCAGCTACTCTACCAACTTCTCGACCAACTACTCGACCGACTACTCGAACAACTACTCGACCAACTACTCGACCAACTACTTGACCAACGACTCGACCAACTACTTGACCAACTACTCGACCATCTACTCGAGCAACTACTTAACCAACTACTCGACCAACTACTCGACCAACTACTCGACCAACTACTTGACCAACTACTCGACCAACTCCTCGACCAACTACTCGACCATCTACTCGACCAACTACTCGACCAATCACTTGACTGACTACTCGACCAACTACTCGACCTTCTACTTGACCAACTGCTCGACCAACTACTTGACCAACTACTCGACCAACTATTCGACCAACTACTCGACCAACTACTTGACCAACTACTCGACCAACTCCTCGACCAACTACTCGACTAACTACTCGACCAACCACTCGAACAACCACTCGACCAACTACTCGACCAACCACTCGACCAAATACTCGACCAACCACTCGACCAAATACTCGACCAACCACTCGACCAATCACTTGACCGACCACTCGAGTATCTACTCGACCAACTCCTCGACCATCTTCTCGACCAACTACTCGACCATCTACTCGAGCAACTACTCGACCAACAACTCGACCAACTACTAGACCAAAAACTCGACCAACTAATCGACCAACCACTCGAACAACTACTCGAACAACTACTCGACCAACCACTCGACCAATCACTTGACCGACCACTCGAGTAACTACTCGACCAACCACTCGACCATCTACTCGACCAACAACTCGACCATATACTCGAGCAACTACTCGACCAACTACTTAACCAACTACTCGACCAACTACTCGACCAACTACTTGACCAACTACTTGACCAACAACTCGATCAACTACTGGACCAACTACTCGACCAACTATTCGACCAACCACTCGACCAACTACTCGACCAACTACTCGAACAACTATTCGAACGAACACTCGACCAACTACTCGACCAACTACTCGACCAACTACTCGACCGACCACTCGACCAACTACTCGACCAACTATTCGACCACCTACTCGACCAACTACTCGACCACCTACTCGACCAACTACTCGACCAACTACTCGACCAACTACTCGACCAACTACTCGACCAACTACTCGACCGACCACTCGACCAACTACTCGACCAGCTACTCTACCAACTTCTCGACCAACTACTCGACCGACTACTCGAACAACTACTCGACCAACTACTCGACCAACTACTTGACCAACTCATCGACCATCTACTCGAGCAACTACTTAACCAACTACTCGACCAACTACTCGACCAACTACTCGACCAACTACTTGACCAACTACTCGACCAACTCCTCGACCAACTACTCGACCATCTACTCGACCAACTACTCGACCAATCACTTGACTGACTACTCGACCAACTCCTCGACCAACTACTCGACTAACTACTCGACCAACCACTCGAACAACCACTCGACCAACTACTCGACCAACCACTCGACCAATTACTCGAGCAACTACTCGAACAACCACTCGACCAATCACTTGACCGACCACTCGAGTAACTACTCGACCAACTACTCGACCATCTACTCGACCAACTACTCGACCATCTACTTGACCAACTACTCGACCAACTACTCGACCAACTACTCGACCAACTACTCGACCAACTACTCGACCAACTACTTGACCAACTACTCGACCAACTACTCGACCAACTACTCGACCAACTACTCGACCAACTACTCGACCAACTACTCGACCAACTACTCGAACAACTATTCAAACGAACACTCGACCAACTACTCGACCAACTACTCGACCAACTACTCGACCGACCACTCGACCAACTACTCGACAAACTACTCGACCACCTACTCGACCAACTACTCGACCACCTACTCGATCAACTACTCTACCAACTACTCGACCAACTATTCGACCAACCACTCGACCAACTACTCGACCAAATACTCGAACAACTATTCGAACGACCACTCGACCAACTACTCGACCAACTACTCGACCAACTACTCGACCAACTACTTGACCAACTACTCGACCAACTACTCGACCAACTACTCGACCAACTACTCGACCATCTACTCGACCAACTACTCGACCAATCACTTGACTGACTACTCGACCAACTACTCGACCAACTACTCGACCTTCTACTTGACCAAATGCTCGACCAACTACTTGACCAACTACTCGACCAACTATTCGACCAACCACTCGACCAACTACTCGACCAACTACTCGACCAACTACTCGACCGACCACTCGATCAACTACTCGACCAACGACTCGACCAACTACTCGACCAACTATTCGACCACCTACTCGACCAACTACTCGACCACCTACTCGACCAACTACTCGACCAACTACTCGACCAACTACTCGACCAACTACTCGACCAACTACTCGACCGACCACTCGACCAACTACTCGACCAGCTACTCTACCAACTTCTCGACCAACTACTCGACCGACTACTCGAACAACTACTCGACCAACTACTCGACCAACTACTTGACCAACTCATCGACCATCTACTCGAGCAACTACTCGACCAACCACTCGACCAACCACTCGACCAAATACTCGACCAACCACTCGACCAAATACTCGACCAACCACTCGACCAATCACTTGACCGACCACTCGAGTATCTACTCGACCAACTCCTCGACCATCTTCTCGACCAACTACTCGACCATCTACTCGAGCAACTACTCGACCAACTACTCGACCAACTACTAGACCAAAAACTCGACCAACTAATCGACCAACCACTCGACCAACTACTCGACCAAATACTCGAACAACTATTCGAACGACCACTCGACCAACTACTCGACCAACTACTCGACCAACTACTCGACCAACTACTTGACCAACTACTCGACCAACTACTCGACCAACTACTCGACCAACTACTCGACCATCTACTCGACCAACTACTCGACCAATCACTTGACTGACTACTCGACCAACTACTCGACCAACTACTCGACCTTCTACTCGACCAACTGCTCGACCAACTACTTGACCAACTACTCGACCAACTATTCGGCCAACCACTCGACCAACTACTCGACCAACTACTCGACCAACTACTCGACCGACCACTCGACCAACTACTCGACCAACGACTCGACCAACTACTCGACCAACTACTCGACCAACTACTCGACCAACTACTCGACCAACTGCTCGACTGGCCACTCGACCAACTACTCGACCAACTAATTGACCAACTACTCGACTGACCACTCGACCAACTACTCCAGCAACTACTCGACCAACTACTCGACCATCTACTCGACCAACTACTCGACCAGCTACTCGACCAACTTCTCGACCAACTACTCGACCGACTACTCGAACAACTACTCGACCAACTACTCGACCAACTACTTGACCAACGACTCGACCAACTACTTGACCAACTACTCGACCATCTACTCATGAAACTACTCGAGCAACTACTTAACCAACTACTCGACCAACAACTCGACCAACTACTTGACCAACTACTCGACCAACTCCTCGACCAACTACTCGACTAACTACTCGACCAACCACTCGAACAACCACTCGACCAGCTACTCGACCAACCACTCGACCAACTACTCGAGCAACTACTCGAACAACCACTCGACCAATCACTTGACCGACCACTCGAGTAACTACTCGACCAACTTCTCGACCATCTACTCGACCAACTACTCGACCATCTACTCGAGCAACTACTCGACCAACTACTTAACCAAATTCTCGACTAACTACTCGACCAACTACTCGACCAACTATTGACCAACTACTCGACCAACTACTCGACCAACTACTCGACCAACTACTCGACCAACTACTCGACCAACTACTTGACCAACTACTCGACCAACTACTCGACCAACTACTCGACCAATCACTTGACTGACTACTCGACCAACTACTCGACCAACTACTCGACCTTCTACTTGACCAACTGCTCGACCAACTACTTGACCAACTACTCGACCAACTATTCGACCAACCACTCGACCAACTACTCGACCAACTACTCGACCAATTACTCGACCGACCACTCGACCAACTACTCGACCAACGACTCGACCAACTACTCGACCAACTACTCGACCAACTACTCGACCAACTACTCGACCAACTACTCGAACAACTATTCAAACGAACACTCGACCAACTACTCGACCAACTACTCGACCAACTACTCGACCGACCACTCGACCAACTACTCGACCAACTACTCGACCACCTACTCGACCAACTACTCGACCACCTACTCGATCAACTAATCTACCAACTACTCGACCAACTATTCGACCAACCACTCGACCAACTACTCGACCAAATACTCGAACAACTATTCGAACGACCACTCGACCAACTACTCGACCAACTACTCGACCAACTACTCGACCAACTACTTGACCAACTACTCGACCAACTACTCGACCAACTACTCGACCAACTACTCGACCATCTACTCGACCAACTACTCGACCAATCACTTGACTGACTACTCGACCAACTACTCGACCAACTACTCGACCTTCTACTTGACCAAATGCTCGAACAACTACTTGACCAACTACTCGACCAACTATTCGACCAACCACTCGACCAACTACTCGACCAACTACTCGACCAACTACTCGACCGACCACTCGACCAACTACTCGACCAACGACTCGACCAACTACTCGACCAACTACTCGACCAACTACTCGACCAACTACTCGACCAACTACTCGACTGGCCACTCGACCAACTACTCGACCAACTAATTGACCAACTTCTCGACTGACCACTCGACCAACTACTCCAGCAACTACTCGACCAACTACTCGACCATCTACTCGACCAACTACTCGACCAGCTACTCGACCAACTTCTCGACCAACTACTCGACCGACTACTCGAACAACTACTCGACCAACTACTCGACCAACTACTTGACCAACGACTCGACCAACTACTTGACCAACTACTCGACCATCTACTCATGCAACTACTCGAGCAACTACTTAACCAACTACTCGACCAACTACTCGACCAACTACTCGACCAACTACTTGACCAACTACTCGACCAACTCCTCGACCAACTACTCGACTAACTACTCGACCAACCACTCGAACAACCACTCGACTAACTACTCGACCAACTACTCGACCAACTACTTGACCAACTACTCGACCAACTACTCGACCAACTACTCGACCAACTACTCGACCAACTACTCGACCAACTACTTGACCAACTACTCGACCAACTACTCGACCAACTGTTTGACCAACCACTCGATCAACTACTCGATCAACCACTCGACCAACTACTCGACCAACTGCTCGACTAACTACTCCACCAACCACTCGACCAACCACTCGACCAAATACTCGACAAACCACTCGACCAACTACTCGACCAACCACTCGACCAATCACTTGACCGACCACTCGAGTATCTACTCGACCAACTCCTCGACCATCTTCTCGACCAACTACTCGACCATCTACTCGAGCAACTACTCGACCAACTACTCGACCAACTACTAGACCAAAAACTCGACCAACTAATCGACCAACCACTCGAAGAACTACTCGAGCAACTACTCGAACAACCACTCGACCAATCACTTGACCGACCACTCGAGTAACTACTCGACCAACTTCTCGACCATCTACTCGACCAACTACTCGACCATCTACTCGAGCAACTACTCGACCAACTACTTAACCAAATTCTCGACTAACTACTCGACCAACTACTCGACCAACTACTTGACCAACTACTCGACCAACTACTCGACCAACTACTCGACCAACTACTCGACCAACTACTCGACCAACTACTTGACCAACTACTCGACCAACTACTCGACCAACTACTCGACCAACTATTCGACCAACCACTCGATCAACTACTCGATCAACCACTCGACCAACTACTCGACCAACTGCTCGACTAACTACTCGACCAACCACTCGACCAACCACTCGACCAAATACTCGACCAAGCACTCGACCAAATACTCGACCAACCACTCGACCAATCACTTGACCGACCACTCGAGTATCTACTCGACCAACTCCTCGACCATCTTCTCGACCAACTACTCGACCATCTACTCGAGCAACTACTCGACCAACTACTCGACCAACTACTAGACCAAAAACTCGACCAACTAATCGACCAACCACTCGAACAACTACTCGAACAACTACTCGACCTACCACTCGACCAATCCTTTGACCGACCACTCGAGTAACTACTCGACCAACCACTCGACCATCTACTCGACCAACAACTCGACCATATACTCGAGCAACTACTCGACCAACTACTTAACCAACTACTCGACCAACTACTCGACCAAGTACTTGACCAACTACTTGACCAACAACTTGATCAACTACTGGACAAACTACTCGACCAACTATTCGACCAACCACTCGATCAACTACTCGACCAACTACTCGAACAACTATTCGAACGAACACTCGACCAACTACTCGACCAACTACTCGACCAACTACTCGACCGACCACTCGACCAACTACTCGACCAACTATTCGACCACCTACTCGACCAACTACTCGACCACCTACTCGACCAACTACTCGACCAACTACTCGACCAACTACTCGACCAACTACTCGACCAACTACTCGACCAACTACTCGACCAACTACTCGACCGACCACTCGACCAACTACTCGACCAACTACTTGACTGACCACTCGACCAACTACTCGACCAGCTACTCTACCAACTTCTCGACCAACTACTCGACCGACTACTCGAACAACTACTCGACCAACTACTCGACCAACTACTTGACCAACGACTCGACCAACTACTTGACCAACTACTCGACCATCTACTCGAGCAACTACTTAACCAACTACTCGACCAACTACTCGACCAACTACTCGACCAACTACTTGACCAACTACTCGACCAACTCCTCGACCAACTACTCGACCATCTACTCGACCAACTACTCGACCAATCACTTGACTGACTACTCGACCAACTACTCGACCTTCTACTTGACCAACTGCTCGACCAACTACTTGACCAACTACTCGACCAACTATTCGACCAACTACTCGACCAACTACTTGACCAACTACTCGACCAACTCCTCGACCAACTACTCGACTAACTACTCGACCAACCACTCGAACAACCACTCGACCAACTACTCGACCAACCACTCGACCAAATACTCGACCAACCACTCGACCAAATACTCGACCAACCACTCGACCAATCACTTGACCGACCACTCGAGTATCTACTCGACCAACTCCTCGACCATCTTCTCGACCAACTACTCGACCATCTACTCGAGCAACTACTCGACCAACAACTCGACCAACTACTAGACCAAAAACTCGACCAACTAATCGACCAACCACTCGAACAACTACTCGAACAACTACTCGACCAACCACTCGACCAATCACTTGACCGACCACTCGAGTAACTACTCGACCAACCACTCGACCATCTACTCGACCAACAACTCGACCATATACTCGAGCAACTACTCGACCAACTACTTAACCAACTACTCGACCAACTACTCGACCAACTACTTGACCAACTACTTGACCAACAACTCGATCAACTACTGGACCAACTACTCGACCAACTATTCGACCAACCACTCGACCAACTACTCGAACAACTATTCGAACGAACACTCGACCAACTACTCGACCAACTACTCGACCAACTACTCGACCGACCACTCGACCAACTACTCGACCAACTATTCGACCACCTACTCGACCAACTACTCGACCACCTACTCGACCAACTACTCGACCAACTACTCGACCAACTACTCGACCAACTACTCGACCAACTACTCGACCGACCACTCGACCAACTACTCGACCAGCTACTCTACCAACTTCTCGACCAACTACTCGACCGACTACTCGAACAACTACTCGACCAACTACTCGACCAACTACTTGACCAACTCATCGACCATCTACTCGAGCAACTACTTAACCAACTACTCGACCAACTACTCGACCAACTACTCGACCAACTACTTGACCAACTACTCGACCAACTCCTCGACCAACTACTCGACCATCTACTCGACCAACTACTCGACCAATCACTTGACTGACTACTCGACCAACTCCTCGACCAACTACTCGACTAACTACTCGACCAACCACTCGAACAACCACTCGACCAACTACTCGACCAACCACTCGACCAATTACTCGAGCAACTACTCGAACAACCACTCGACCAATCACTTGACCGACCACTCGAGTAACTACTCGACCAACTACTCGACCATCTACTCGACCAACTACTCGACCATCTACTTGACCAACTACTCGACCAACTACTCGACCAACTACTCGACCAACTACTCGACCAACTACTCGACCAACTACTTGACCAACTACTCGACCAACTACTCGACCAACTACTCGACCAACTACTCGACCAACTACTCGACCAACTACTCGACCAACTACTCGAACAACTATTCAAACGAACACTCGACCAACTACTCGACCAACTACTCGACCAACTACTCGACCGACCACTCGACCAACTACTCGACAAACTACTCGACCACCTACTCGACCAACTACTCGACCACCTACTCGATCAACTACTCTACCAACTACTCGACCAACTATTCGACCAACCACTCGACCAACTACTCGACCAAATACTCGAACAACTATTCGAACGACCACTCGACCAACTACTCGACCAACTACTCGACCAACTACTCGACCAACTACTTGACCAACTACTCGACCAACTACTCGACCAACTACTCGACCAACTACTCGACCATCTACTCGACCAACTACTCGACCAATCACTTGACTGACTACTCGACCAACTACTCGACCAACTACTCGACCTTCTACTTGACCAAATGCTCGACCAACTACTTGACCAACTACTCGACCAACTATTCGACCAACCACTCGACCAACTACTCGACCAACTACTCGACCAACTACTCGACCGACCACTCGATCAACTACTCGACCAACGACTCGACCAACTACTCGACCAACTACTCGACCAACTACTCGACCAACTACTCGACCAACTACTCGACTGGCCACTCGACCAACTACTCGACCAACTAATTGACCAACTACTCGACTGACCACTCGACCAACTACTCCAGCAACTACTCGACCAACTACTCGACCATCTACTCGACCAACTACTCGACCAGCTACTCGACCAACTTCTCGACCAACTACTCGACCGACTACTCGAACAACTACTCGACCAACTACTCGACCAACTACTTGACCAACGACTCGACCAACTACTTGACCAACTACTCGACCATCTACTCATGCAACTACTCGAGCAACTACTTAACCAACTACTCGACCAACTACTCGACCAACTACTCGACCAACTACTTGACCAACTACTCGACCAACTCCTCGACCAACTACTCGACTAACTACTCGACCAACCACTCGAACAACCACTCGACTAACTACTCGACCAACTACTCGACCAACTACTTGACCAACTACTCGACCAACTACTCGACCAACTACTCGACCAACTACTCGACCAACTACTTGACCAACTACTCGACCAACTACTCGACCAACTGTTTCACCAACCACTCGATCAACTACTCGATCAACCACTCGACCAACTACTCGACCAACTGCTCGACTAACTACTCCACCAACCACTCGACCAACCACTCGACCAAATACTCGACAAACCACTCGACCAACTACTCGACCAACCACTCGACCAATCACTTGACCGACCACTCGAGTATCTACTCGACCAACTCCTCGACCATCTTCTCGACCAACTACTCGACCATCTACTCGAGCAACTACTCGACCAACTACTCGACCAACTACTAGACCAAAAACTCGACCAACTAATCGACCAACCACTCGAAGAACTACTCGAGCAACTACTCGAACAACCACTCGACCAATCACTTGACCGACCACTCGAGTAACTACTCGACCAACTTCTCGACCATCTACTCGACCAACTACTCGACCATCTACTCGAGCAACTACTCGACCAACTACTTAACCAAATTCTCGACTAACTACTCGACCAACTACTCGACCAACTACTTGACCAACTACTCGACCAACTACTCGACCAACTACTCGACCAACTACTCGACCAACTACTCGACCAACTACTTGACCAACTACTCGACCAACTACTCGACCAACTACTCGACCAACTATTCGACCAACCACTCGATCAACTACTCGATCAACCACTCGACCAACTACTCGACCAACTGCTCGACTAACTACTCGACCAACCACTCGACCAACCACTCGACCAAATACTCGACCAACCACTCGACCAAATACTCGACCAACCACTCGACCAATCACTTGACCGACCACTCGAGTATCTACTCGACCAACTCCTCGACCATCTTCTCGACCAACTACTCGACCATCTACTCGAGCAACTACTCGACCAACTACTCGACCAACTACTAGACCAAAAACTCGACCAACTAATAGACCAACCACTCGAACAACTACTCGAACAACTACTCGACCAACCACTCGACCAATCCTTTGACCGACCACTCGAGTAACTACTCGACCAACCACTCGACCATCTACTCGACCAACAACTCGACCATATACTCGAGCAACTACTCGACCAACTACTTAACCAACTACTCGACCAACTACTCGACCAACTACTTGACCAACTACTTGACCAACAACTTGATCAACTACTGGACCAACTACTCGACCAACTATTCGACCAACCACTCGATCAACTACTCGACCAACTACTCGAACAACTATTCGAACGAACACTCGACCAACTACTCGACCAACTACTCGACCAACTACTCGACCGACCACTCGACCAACTACTCGACCAACTATTCGACCACCTACTCGACCAACTACTCGACCACCTACTCGACCAACTACTCGACCAACTACTCGACCAACTACTCGACCAACTACTCGACCAACTACTCGACCAACTACTCGACCGACCACTCGACCAACTACTCGACCAACTATTCGACCACCTACTCGACCAACTACTCGACCACCTACTCGACCAACTACTCGACCAACTACTCGACCAACTACTCGACCAACTACTCGACCAACTACTCGACCAACTACTCGACCAACTACTCGACCGACCACTCGACCAACTACTCGACCAACTACTTGACTGACCACTCGACCAACTACTCGACCAGCTACTCTACCAACTTCTCGACCAACTACTCGACCGACTACTCGAACAACTACTCGACCAACTACTCGACCAACTACTTGACCAACGACTCGACCAACTACTTGACCAACTACTCGACCATCTACTCGAGCAACTACTTAACCAACTACTCGACCAACTACTCGACCAACTACTCGACCAACTACTTGACCAACTACTCGACCAACTCCTCGACCAACTACTCGACCATCTACTCGACCAACTACTCGACCAATCACTTGACTGACTACTCGACCAACTACTCGACCTTCTACTTGACCAACTGCTCGACCAACTACTTGACCAACTACTCGACCAACTATTCGACCAACTACTCGACCAACTACTTGACCAACTACTCGACCAACTCCTCGACCAACTACTCGACTAACTACTCGACCAACCACTCGAACAACCACTCGACCAACTACTCGACCAACCACTCGACCAAATACTCGACCAACCACTCGACCAAATACTCGACCAACCACTCGACCAATCACTTGACCGACCACTCGAGTATCTACTCGACCAACTCCTCGACCATCTTCTCGACCAACTACTCGACCATCTACTCGAGCAACTACTCGACCAACAACTCGACCAACTACTAGACCAAAAACTCGACCAACTAATCGACCAACCACTCGAACAACTACTCGAACAACTACTCGACCAACCACTCGACCAATCACTTGACCGACCACTCGAGTAACTACTCGACCAACCACTCGACCATCTACTCGACCAACAACTCGACCATATACTCGAGCAACTACTCGACCAACTACTTAACCAACTACTCGACCAACTACTCGACCAACTACTTGACCAACTACTTGACCAACAACTCGATCAACTACTGGACCAACTACTCGACCAACTATTCGACCAACCACTCGACCAACTACTCGAACAACTATTCGAACGAACACTCGACCAACTACTCGACCAACTACTCGACCAACTACTCGACCGACCACTCGACCAACTACTCGACCAACTATTCGACCACCTACTCGACCAACTACTCGACCACCTACTCGACCAACTACTCGACCAACTACTCGACCAACTACTCGACCAACTACTCGACCAACTACTCGAC
This sequence comes from Papilio elwesi, assembly GCA_029849275.1. NCBI lineage: Eukaryota > Metazoa > Arthropoda > Insecta > Lepidoptera > Papilionidae > Papilio > Papilio elwesi. Next base: position 10,601,189 of record CM056691.1, on the reverse strand, counting down.
CGACCACTCGACCAACTACTCGACCAGCTACTCTACCAACTTCTCGACCAACTACTCGACCGACTACTCGAACAACTACTCGACCAACTACTCGACCAACTACTTGACCAACTCATCGACCATCTACTCGAGCAACTACTTAACCAACTACTCGACCAACTACTCGACCAACTACTCGACCAACTACTTGACCAACTACTCGACCAACTCCTCGACCAACTACTCGACCATCTACTCGACCAACTACTCGACCAATCACTTGACTGACTACTCGACCAACTCCTCGACCAACTACTCGACTAACTACTCGACCAACCACTCGAACAACCACTCGACCAACTACTCGACCAACCACTCGACCAATTACTCGAGCAACTACTCGAACAACCACTCGACCAATCACTTGACCGACCACTCGAGTAACTACTCGACCAACTACTCGACCATCTACTCGACCAACTACTCGACCATCTACTTGACCAACTACTCGACCAACTACTCGACCAACTACTCGACCAACTACTCGACCAACTACTCGACCAACTACTTGACCAACTACTCGACCAACTACTCGACCAACTACTCGACCAACTACTCGACCAACTACTCGACCAACTACTCGACCAACTACTCGAACAACTATTCAAACGAACACTCGACCAACTACTCGACCAACTACTCGACCAACTACTCGACCGACCACTCGACCAACTACTCGACAAACTACTCGACCACCTACTCGACCAACTACTCGACCACCTACTCGATCAACTACTCTACCAACTACTCGACCAACTATTCGACCAACCACTCGACCAACTACTCGACCAAATACTCGAACAACTATTCGAACGACCACTCGACCAACTACTCGACCAACTACTCGACCAACTACTCGACCAACTACTTGACCAACTACTCGACCAACTACTCGACCAACTACTCGACCAACTACTCGACCATCTACTCGACCAACTACTCGACCAATCACTTGACTGACTACTCGACCAACTACTCGACCAACTACTCGACCTTCTACTTGACCAAATGCTCGACCAACTACTTGACCAACTACTCGACCAACTATTCGACCAACCACTCGACCAACTACTCGACCAACTACTCGACCAACTACTCGACCGACCACTCGATCAACTACTCGACCAACGACTCGACCAACTACTCGACCAACTACTCGACCAACTACTCGACCAACTACTCGACCAACTACTCGACTGGCCACTCGACCAACTACTCGACCAACTAATTGACCAACTACTCGACTGACCACTCGACCAACTACTCCAGCAACTACTCGACCAACTACTCGACCATCTACTCGACCAACTACTCGACCAGCTACTCGACCAACTTCTCGACCAACTACTCGACCGACTACTCGAACAACTACTCGACCAACTACTCGACCAACTACTTGACCAACGACTCGACCAACTACTTGACCAACTACTCGACCATCTACTCATGCAACTACTCGAGCAACTACTTAACCAACTACTCGACCAACTACTCGACCAACTACTCGACCAACTACTTGACCAACTACTCGACCAACTCCTCGACCAACTACTCGACTAACTACTCGACCAACCACTCGAACAACCACTCGACTAACTACTCGACCAACTACTCGACCAACTACTTGACCAACTACTCGACCAACTACTCGACCAACTACTCGACCAACTACTCGACCAACTACTTGACCAACTACTCGACCAACTACTCGACCAACTGTTTCACCAACCACTCGATCAACTACTCGATCAACCACTCGACCAACTACTCGACCAACTGCTCGACTAACTACTCCACCAACCACTCGACCAACCACTCGACCAAATACTCGACAAACCACTCGACCAACTACTCGACCAACCACTCGACCAATCACTTGACCGACCACTCGAGTATCTACTCGACCAACTCCTCGACCATCTTCTCGACCAACTACTCGACCATCTACTCGAGCAACTACTCGACCAACTACTCGACCAACTACTAGACCAAAAACTCGACCAACTAATCGACCAACCACTCGAAGAACTACTCGAGCAACTACTCGAACAACCACTCGACCAATCACTTGACCGACCACTCGAGTAACTACTCGACCAACTTCTCGACCATCTACTCGACCAACTACTCGACCATCTACTCGAGCAACTACTCGACCAACTACTTAACCAAATTCTCGACTAACTACTCGACCAACTACTCGACCAACTACTTGACCAACTACTCGACCAACTACTCGACCAACTACTCGACCAACTACTCGACCAACTACTCGACCAACTACTTGACCAACTACTCGACCAACTACTCGACCAACTACTCGACCAACTATTCGACCAACCACTCGATCAACTACTCGATCAACCACTCGACCAACTACTCGACCAACTGCTCGACTAACTACTCGACCAACCACTCGACCAACCACTCGACCAAATACTCGACCAACCACTCGACCAAATACTCGACCAACCACTCGACCAATCACTTGACCGACCACTCGAGTATCTACTCGACCAACTCCTCGACCATCTTCTCGACCAACTACTCGACCATCTACTCGAGCAACTACTCGACCAACTACTCGACCAACTACTAGACCAAAAACTCGACCAACTAATAGACCAACCACTCGAACAACTACTCGAACAACTACTCGACCAACCACTCGACCAATCCTTTGACCGACCACTCGAGTAACTACTCGACCAACCACTCGACCATCTACTCGACCAACAACTCGACCATATACTCGAGCAACTACTCGACCAACTACTTAACCAACTACTCGACCAACTACTCGACCAACTACTTGACCAACTACTTGACCAACAACTTGATCAACTACTGGACCAACTACTCGACCAACTATTCGACCAACCACTCGATCAACTACTCGACCAACTACTCGAACAACTATTCGAACGAACACTCGACCAACTACTCGACCAACTACTCGACCAACTACTCGACCGACCACTCGACCAACTACTCGACCAACTATTCGACCACCTACTCGACCAACTACTCGACCACCTACTCGACCAACTACTCGACCAACTACTCGACCAACTACTCGACCAACTACTCGACCAACTACTCGACCAACTACTCGACCGACCACTCGACCAACTACTCGACCAACTACTTGACTGACCACTCGACCAACTACTCGACCAGCTACTCTACCAACTTCTCGACCAACTACTCGACCGACTACTCGAACAACTACTCGACCAACTACTCGACCAACTACTTGACCAACGACTCGACCAACTACTTGACCAACTACTCGACCATCTACTCGAGCAACTACTTAACCAACTACTCGACCAACTACTCGACCAACTACTCGACCAACTACTTGACCAACTACTCGACCAACTCCTCGACCAACTACTCGACCATCTACTCGACCAACTACTCGACCAATCACTTGACTGACTACTCGACCAACTACTCGACCAACCACTCGAACAACTACTCGAACAACTACTCGACCAACCACTCGACCAATCACTTGACCGACCACTCGAGTAACTACTCGACCAACCACTCGACCATCTACTCGACCAACAACTCGACCATATACTCGAGCAACTACTCGACCAACTACTTAACCAACTACTCGACCAACTACTCGACCAACTAATCGACCAACCACTCGAACAACTACTCGAACAACTACTCGACCAACCACTCGACCAATCACTTGACCGACCACTCGAGTAACTACTCGACCAACCACTCGACCATCTACTCGACCAACAACTCGACCATATACTCGAGCAACTACTCGACCAACTACTTAACCAACTACTCGACCAACTACTCGACCAACTACTTGACCAACTACTGGACCAACTACTCGACCAACTATTCGACCAACCACTCGACCAACTACTCGACCAACTACTCGAACAACTATTCGAACGAACACTCGACCAACTACTCGACCAACTACTCGACCGACCACTCGACCAACTACTCGACCAACTATTCGACCACCTACTCGACCAACTACTCGACCACCTACTCGACCAACTACTCGACCAACTACTCGACCAACTACTCGACCAACTACTCGACCAACTACTCGACCGACCACTCGACCAACTACTCGACCAGCTACTCTACCAACTTCTCGACCAACTACTCGACCGACTACTCGAACAACTACTCGACCAACTACTCGACCAACTACTTGACTAACTCATCGACCATCTACTCGAGCAACTACTTAACCAACTACTCGACCAACTACTCGACCAACTACTCGACCAACTACTTGACCAACTACTCGACCAACTCCTCGACCAACTACTCGACCATCTACTCGACCAACTACTCGACCAATCACTTGACTGACTACTCGACCAACTACTCGACCAACTACTCGACCTTCTACTTGACCAACTGCTCGACCAACTACTTGACCAACTACTCGACCAACTATTCGACCAACTACTCGACCAACTACTTGACCAACTACTCGACCAACTCCTCGACCAACTACTCGACTAACTACTCGACCAACCACTCGAACAACCACTCGACCAACTACTCGACCAACCACTCGACCAATTACTCGAGCAACTACTCGAACAACCACTCGACCAATCACTTGACCGACCACTCGAGTAACTACTCGACCAACTACTCGACCATCTACTCGACCAACTACTCGACCATCTACTTGACCAACTACTCGACCAACTACTCGACCAACTACTCGACCAACTACTCGACCAACTACTCGACCAACTACTTGACCAACTACTCGACCAACTACTCGACCAACTACTCGACCAACTACTCGACCAACTACTCGACCAACTACTCGACCAACTACTCGACCAACTACTCGAACAACTATTCAAACGAACACTCGACCAACTACTCGACCAACTACTCGACCAACTACTCGACCGACCACTCGACCAACTACTCGACCAACTACTCGACCACCTACTCGACCAACTACTCGACCACCTACTCGATCAACTACTCTACCAACTACTCGACCAACTATTCGACCAACCACTCGACCAACTACTCGACCAAATACTCGAACAACTATTCGAACGACCACTCGACCAACTACTCGACCAACTACTCGAACAACTACTCGACCAACTACTTGACCAACTACTCGACCAACTACTCGACCAACTACTCGACCAACTACTCGACCATCTACTCGACCAACTACTCGACCAATCACTTGACTAACTACTCGACCAACTACTCGACCAACTACTCGACCTTCTACTTGACCAAATGCTCGACCAACTACTTGACCAACTACTCGACCAACTATTCGACCAACCACTCGACCAACTACTTGACCAACTACTCGACCAACTACTCGACCAACTACTCGACCAACTATTCGACCAACCACTCGATCAACTACTCGATCAACCACTCGACCAACTACTCGACCAACTGCTCGACTAACTACTCGACCAACCACTCGACCAATCACTTGACCGACCACTTGAGTATCTACTCGACCAACTCCTCGACCATCTTCTCGACCAACTACTCGACCATCTACTCGAGCAATTACTCGACCAACTACTCGACCAACTACTGGACCAAAAACTCGACCAACTAATATACCAACCACTCGAACAACTACTCGAACAACTACTCGACCAACCACTCGACCAATCCTTTGACCGACCACTCGAGTAACTACTCGACCAACCACTCGACCATCTACTCGACCAACAACTCGACCATATACTCGAGCAACTACTCGACCAACTACTTAACCAACTACTCGACCAACTACTCGACCAACTACTTGACCAACTACTTGACCAACAACTTGATCAACTACTGGACCAACTACTCGACCAACTATTCGACCAACCACTCGATCAACTACTCGACCAACTACTCGAACAACTATTCGAACGAACACTCGACCAACTACTCGACCAACTACTCGACCAACTACTCGACCGACCACTCGACCAACTACTCGACCAACTATTCGACCACCTACTCGACCAACTACTCGACCACCTACTCGACCAACTACTCGACCAACTACTCGACCAACTACTCGACCAACTACTCGACCAACTACTCGACCAACTACTCGACCGACCACTCGACCAACTACTCGACCAACTACTTGACTGACCACTCGACCAACTACTCGACCAGCTACTCTACCAACTTCTCGACCAACTACTCGACCGACTACTCGAACAACTACTCGACCAACTACTCGACCAACTACTTGACCAACGACTCGACCAACTACTTGACCAACTACTCGACCATCTACTCGAGCAACTACTTAACCAACTACTCGACCAACTACTCGACCAACTACTCGACCAACTACTTGACCAACTACTCGACTAACTCCTCGACCAACTACTCGACCATCTACTCGACCAACTACTCGACCAATCACTTGACTGACTACTCGACCAACTACTCGACCTTCTACTTGACCAACTGCTCGACCAACTACTTGACCAACTACTCGACCAACTATTCGACCAACTACTCGACCAACTACTTGACCAACTACTCGAACAACCACTCGACCAACTACTCGACCAACCACTCGACCAAATACTCGACCAACCACTCGACCAAATACTCGACCAACCACTCGACCAATCACTTGACCGACCACTCGAGTATCTACTCGACCAACTCCTCGACCATCTTCTCGACCAACTACTCGACCATCTACTCGAGCAACTACTCGACCAACTACTCGACCAACTACTAGACCAAAAACTCGACCAACTAATCGACCAACCACTCGACCAATCACTTGACCGACCACTCGAGTAACTACTCGACCAACCACTCGACCATCTACTCGACCAACAACTCGACCATATACTCGAGCAACTACTCGACCAACTACTTAACCAACTACTCGACCGACCACTCGACCAACTACTCGACCAGCTACTCTACCAACTTCTCGACCAACCACTCGACCAACCACTCCACCAAATACTCGACCAACCACTCGACCAACTACTCGACCAACCACTCGACCAATCACTTGACCGACCACTCGAGTATCTACTCGACCAACTCCTCGACCATCTTCTCGACCAACTACTCGACCATCTACTCGAGCAACTACTCGACCAACTACTCGACCAACTCCTCGACCAACTACTCGACTAACTACTCGACCAACCACTCGAACAAACACTCGACCAACTACTCGACCAACCACTCGACCAATTACTCGAGCAACTACTCGAACAACCACTCGACCAATCACTTGACCGACCACTCGAGTAACTACTCGACCAACTACTCGACCATCTACTCGACCAACTACTCGACCATCTACTTGACCAACTACTCGACCAACTACTCGACCAACTACTCGACCAACTACTCGACCAACTACTCGACCAACTACTTGACCAACTACTCGACCAACTACTCGACCAACTACTCGACCAACTATTCGACCAACCACTCGATCAACTACTCGATCAACTCCTCGACCATCTACTTGACCAACTACTCGACCATCTACTCGAGCAACTACTCGACCAACTACTCGACCAACTACTTGACCAACAACTCGACCAACTAATCGACTAACTACTCGACCAACCACTCGACCAACCACTCGACCAACTACTCGACCAACCACTCGAACAACTACTCGAACAACTACTCGACCAACTACTTAACCAAATTCTCGACTAACTACTCGACCAACTACTCGACCAACTACTTGACCAACTACTCGACCAACTACTCGACCAACTACTCGACCAACTACTCGATCAACTACTCGACCAACTACTTGACCAACTACTCGACCAACTACTCGACCAACTACTCGACCAACTATTCGACCAACCACTCGATCAACTACTCGATCAACCACTCGACCAACTACTCGACCAACTGCTCGACTAACTACTCGACCAACCACTCGACCAACCACTCGACCAAATACTCGACCAACCACTCGACCAACTACTCGACCAACCACTCGACCAATCACTTGACCGACCACTCGAGTATCTACTCGACCAACTCCTCGACCATCTTCTCGACCAACTACTCGACCATCTACTCGAGCAACTACTCGACCAACTACTCGACCAACTACTAGACCAAAAACTCGACCAACTAATCGACCAACCACTCGAACAACTACTCGAGCAACTACTCGAACAACCACTCGACCAATCACTTGACCGACCACTCGAGTAACTACTCGACCAACTTCTCGACCATCTACTCGACCAACTACTCGACCATCTACTCGAGCAACTACTCGACCAACTACTTAACCAAATTCTCGACTAACTACTCGACCAACTACTTGACCAACTACTCGACCAACTACTCGACCAACTACTCGACCAACTACTCGACCATCTACTTGACCAACTACTCGACCAACTACTCGACCAACTACTCGACCAACTATTCGACCAACCACTCGATCAACTACTCGATCAACCACTCGACCAACTACTCGACCAACTGCTCGACTAACTACTCGACCAACCACTCGACCAACCACTCCACCAAATACTCGACCAACCACTCGACCAACTACTCGACCAACCACTCGACCAATCACTTGACCGACCACTCGAGTATCTACTCGACCAACTCCTCGACCATCTTCTCGACCAACTACTCGACCATCTACTCGAGCAACTACTCGACCAACTACTCGACCAACTACTAGACCAAAAACTCGACCAACTAATCGACCAACCACTCGAACAACTACTCGAACAACTACTCGACCAACCACTCGACCAATCACTTGACCGACCACTCGAGTAACTACTCGACCAACCACTCGACCATCTACTCGACCAACAACTCGACCATATACTCGAGCAACTACTCGACCAACTACTTAACCAACTACTCGACCAACTACTCGACCAACTACTTGACCAACTACTTGACCAACAACTCGATCAACTACTGGACCAACTACTCGACCAACTATTCGACCAACCACTCGACCAACTACTCGACCAACTATTCGAACGAACACTCGACCAACTACTCGACCAACTACTCGACCAACTACTCGACCGACCACTCGACCAACTACTCGACCAACTACTCGACCACCTACTCGACCAACTACTCGACCACCTACTCGATCAACTACTCGACCAACTACTCGACCAACTATTCGACCAACCACTCGACCAACTACTCGACCAAATACTCGAACAACTATTCGAACGACCACTAGACCAACTACTCGACCAATTTCTCGACAAACTACTCGACCAACTACTTGACCAACTACTCGACCAACTACTCGACCAACTACTCGACCAACTATTCGACCAACCACTCGATCAACTACTCGATCAACCACTCGACCAACTACTCGACCAACTGCTCGACTAACTACTCGACCAACCACTCGACCAACCACTCGACCAAATACTCGACCAACCACTCGACCAACTACTCGACCAACCACTCGACCAATCACTTGACCGACCACTCGAGTATCTACTCGACCAACTCCTCGACCATCTTCTCGACCAACTACTCGACCATCTACTCGAGCAACTACTCGACCAACTACTCGACCAACTACTAGACCAAAAACTCGACCAACTAATCGACCAACCACTCGAACAACTACTCGAGCAACTACTCGAACAACCACTCGACCAATCACTTGACCGACCACTCGAGTAACTACTCGACCAACTTCTCGACCATCTACTCGACCAACTACTCGACCATCTACTCGAGCAACTACTCGACCAACTACTTAACCAAATTCTCGACTAACTACTCGACCAACTACTTGACCAACTACTCGACCAACTACTCGACCAACTACTCGACCAACTACTCGACCAACTACTTGACCAACTACTCGACCAACTACTCGACCAACTACTCGACCAACTATTCGACCAACCACTCGATCAACTACTCGATCAACCACTCGACCAACTACTCGACCAACTGCTCGACTAACTACTCGACCAACCACTCGACCAACCACTCCACCAAATACTCGACCAACCACTCGACCAACTACTCGACCAACCACTCGACCAATCACTTGACCGACCACTCGAGTATCTACTCGACCAACTCCTCGACCATCTTCTCGACCAATTACTCGACCATCTACTCGAGCAACTACTCGACCAACTACTCGACCAACTACTAGACCAAAAACTCGACCAACTAATCGACCAACCACTCGAACAACTACTCGAACAACTACTCGACCAACCACTCGACCAATCACTTGACCGACCACTCGAGTAACTACTCGACCAACCACTCGACCATCTACTCGACCAACAACTCGACCATATACTCGAGCAACTACTCGACCAACTACTTAACCAACTACTCGACCAACTACTCGACCAACTACTTGACCAACTACTTGACCAACAACTCGATCAACTACTGGACCAACTACTCGACCAACTATTCGACCAACCACTCGACCAACTACTCGACCAACTATTCGAACGAACACTCGACCAACTACTCGACCAACTACTCGACCAACTACTCGACCGACCACTCGACCAACTACTCGACCAACTACTCGACCACCTACTCGACCAACTACTCGACCACCTACTCGATCAACTACTCGACCAACTACTCGACCAACTATTCGACCAACCACTCGACCAACTACTCGACCAAATACTCGAACAACTATTCGAACGACCACTAGACCAACTACTCGACCAATTTCTCGACAAACTACTCGACCAACTACTTGACCAACTACTCGACCAACTACTCGACCATCTACTCGACCAACTACTCGACCAATCACTTGACTGACTACTCGACCAACTACTCGACCAACTACTCGACCTTCTACTTGACCAACTGCTCGACCAACTACTTGACCAACTACTCGACCAACTATTCGACCAACCACTCGACCAACTACTCGACCAACTACTCGACCAACTACTCGACCGACCACTCGACCAACTACTCGACCAACGACTCGACCAACTACTCGACCAACTACTCGACCAACTACTCGACCAACTACTCGACCAACTACTCGACTGGCCACTCGACCAACTACTCGACCAACTTATTGACCAACTACTCGACTGACCACTCGACCAACTACTCCAGCAACTACTCGACCAACTACTCGACCATCTACTCGACCAACTACTCGACCAGCTACTCGACCAACTTCTCGACCAACTACTCGACCGACTACTCGAACAACTACTCGACCAACTACTCGACCAACTACTTGACCAACGACTCGACCAACTACTTGACCAACTACTCGACCATCTACTCATGCAACTACTCGAGCAACTACTTAACCAACTACTCGACCAACTACTCGACAAACTACTCGACCAACTACTTGACCAACTACTCGACCAACTCCTCGACCAACTACTCGACTAACTACTCGGCCAACCACTCGAACAACCACTCGAACAACCACTCGACCAATCACTTGACCGACCACTCGAGTAACTACTCGACCAAATTCTCGACCATCTACTCGACCAACTACTCGACCATCTACTCGAGCAACTACTCGACCAACTACTTAACCAAATTCTCGACTAACTACTCGACCAACTACTCGACCAACTACTTGACCAACTACTCGACCAACTACTCGACCAACTACTCGACCAACTACTCGACCAACTACTCGACCAACTACTTGACCAACTACTCGACCAACTACTCGACCAACTACTCGACCAACTATTCGACCAACCACTCGATCAACTACTCGATCAACCACTCGACCAACTACTCGACCAACTGCTCGACTAACTACTCGACCAACCACTCGACCAAATACTCGACCAACCACTCGACCAACTACTCGACCAACTTCTCGACCATCTACTCGACCAACTACTCGACCATCTACTTGACCAACTACTCGACCAACTACTCGACCAACTACTCGACCAACTACTCGACCAACTACTCGACCAACTACTTGACCAACTACTCGACCAACTACTCGACCAACTACTCGACCAACTATTCGACCAACCACTCGATCAACTACTCGATCAACTCCTCGACCATCTACTTGACCAACTACTCGACCATCTACTCGAGCAACTACTCGACCAACTACTCGACCAACTACTTGACCAACAACTCGACCAACTAATCGACTAACTACTCGACCAACCACTCGACCAACCACTCGACCAACTACTCGACCAACCACTCGAACAACTACTCGAACAACTACTCGACCAACCACTCGACCAATCACTTGACCGACCACTCGAGTAACTACTCGACCAACCACTGGACCATCTACTCGACCAACAACTCGACCATCTACTCGAGCAACTACTCGACCAACTACTTAACCAACTACTCGACCAACTACTCGACCAACTACTCGACCAACTACTCGAACAACTACTCGACCAACTACTCGACTAACTACTCGACCAACCACTCGAACAACCACTCGACCAACTACTCGACCAACCACTCGACCAACTACTCGAGCAACTACTCGAACAACCACTCGACCAATCACTTGACCGACCACTCGAGTAACTACTCGACCAACTTCTCGAACATCTACTCGACCAACTACTCGACCGTCTACTCGAGCAACTACTCGACCAACTACTCGACCAACTGCTCGACTAACTACTCGACCAACCACTCGACAAACCACTCGACCAAATACTCGACCAACCACTCGACCAAATACTCGACCAACCACTCGACCAATCACTTGACCGACCACTCGAGTATCTACTCGACCAACTCCTCAACCATCTTCTCGACCAACTACTCGACCATCTACTCGAGCAACTACTCGACCAACTACTCGACCAACTACTAGACCAAAAACTCGACCAACTAATAGACCAACCACTCGAACAACTACTCGAACAACTACTCGACCAACCACTCGACCAATCCTTTGACCGACCACTCGAGTAACTACTCGACCAACCACTCGACCATCTACTCGACCAACAACTCGACCATATACTCGAGCAACTACTCGACCAACTACTTAACCAACTACTCGACCAACTACTCGACCAACTACTTGACCAACTACTTGACCAACAACTTGATCAACTACTGGACCAACTACTCGACCAACTATTCGACCAACCACTCGATCAACTACTCGACCAACTACTCGAACAACTATTCGAACGAACACTCGACCAACTACTCGACCAACTACTCGACCAACTACTCGACCGACCACTCGACCAACTACTCGACCAACTATTCGACCACCTACTCGACCAACTACTCGACCACCTACTCGACCAACTACTCGACCAACTACTCGACCAACTACTCGACCAACTACTCGACCAACTACTCGACCAACTACTCGACCGACCACTCGACCAACTACTCGACCAACTACTTGACTGACCACTCGACCAACTACTCGACCAGCTACTCTACCAACTTCTCGACCAACTACTCGACCGACTACTCGAACAACTACTCGACCAACTACTCGACCAACTACTTGACCAACGACTCGACCAACTACTTGACCAACTACTCGACCATCTACTCGAGCAACTACTTAACCAACTACTCGACCAACTACTCGACCAACTACTCGACCAACTACTTGACCAACTACTCGACCAACTCCTCGACCAACTACTCGATCATCTACTCGACCAACTACTCGACCAATCACTTGACTGACTACTCGACCAACTACTCGACCTTCTACTTGACCAACTGCTCGACCAACTACTTGACCAACTACTCGACCAACTATTCGACCAACTACTCGACCAACTACTTGACCAACTACTCGAACAACCACTCGACCAACTACTCGACCAACCACTCGACCAAATACTCGACCAACCACTCGACCAAATACTCGACCAACCACTCGACCAATCACTTGACCGACCACTCGAGTATCTACTCGACCAACTCCTCGACCATCTTCTCGACCAACTACTCGACCATCTACTCGAGCAACTACTCGACCAACTACTCGACCAACTACTAGACCAAAAACTCGACCAACTAATCGACCAACCACTCGACCAATCACTTGACCGACCACTCGAGTAACTACTCGACCAACCACTCGACCATCTACTCGACCAACAACTCGACCATATACTCGAGCAACTACTCGACCAACTACTTAACCAACTACTCGACCAACTACTCGACCAACTACTTGACCAACTACTTGACCAACAACTCGATCAACTACTGGACCAACTACTCGACCAACTATTCGACCAACCACTCGACCAACTACTCGACCAACTACTCGAACAACTATTCGAACGAACACTCGACCAACTACTCGACCAACTACTCGACCAACTACTCGACCGACCACTCGACCAACTACTCGACCAACTATTCGACCACCTACTCGACCAACTACTCGACCACCTACTCGACCAACTACTCGACCAACTACTCGACCAACTACTCGACCAACTACTCGACCAACTACTCGACCAACTGCTCGACTAACTACTCGACCAACCACTCGACCAACCACTCGACCAAATACTCGACCAACCACTCGAACAACTACTCGACCAACTACTCGACCAACTACTTGACCAACTCATCGACCATCTACTCGAGCAACTACTTAACCAACTACTCGACCAACTACTCGACCAACTACTCGACCAACTACTTGACCAACTACTCGACCAACTCCTCGACCAACTACTCGACCATCTACTCGACCAACTACTCGACCAATCACTTGACTGACTACTCGACCAACTACTCGACCAACTACTCGACCTTCTACTTGACCAACTGCTCGACCAACTACTTGACCAACTACTCGACCAACTATTCGACCAACTACTCGACCAACTACTTGACCAACTACTCGACCAACTCCTCGATCAACTACTCGACTAACTACTCGACCAACCACTCGAACAACCACTCGACCAACTACTCGACCAACCACTCGACCAATTACTCGAGCAACTACTCGAACAACCACTCGACCAATCACTTGACCGACCACTCGAGTAACTACTCGACCAACTACTCGACCATCTACTCGACCAACTACTCGACCATCTACTTGACCAACTACTCGACCAACTACTCGACCAACTACTCGACCAACTACTCGACCAACTACTCGACCAACTACTTGACCAACTACTCGACCAACTACTCGACCAACTACTCGACCAACTATTCGACCAACCACTCGATCAACTACTCGATCAACTCCTCGACCATCTACTTGACCAACTACTCGACCATCTACTCGAGCAACTACTCGACCAACTACTCGACCAACTACTTGACCAACAACTCGACCAACTAATCGACTAACTACTCGACCAACCACTCGACCAACCACTCGACCAACTACTCGACCAACCACTCGAACAACTACTCGAACAACTACTCGACCAACTACTTAACCAAATTCTCGACTAACTACTCGACCAACTACTCGACCAACTACTTGACCAACTACTCGACCAACTACTCGACCAACTACTCGACCAACTACTCGATCAACTACTCGACCAACTACTTGACCAACTACTCGACCAACTACTCGACCAACTACTCGACCAACTATTCGACCAACCACTCGATCAACTACTCGATCAACCACTCGACCAACTACTCGACCAACTGCTCGACTAACTACTCGACCAACCACTCGACCAACCACTCGACCAAATACTCGACCAACCACTCGACCAACTACTCGACCAACCACTCGACCAATCACTTGACCGACCACTCGAGTATCTACTCGACCAACTCCTCGACCATCTTCTCGACCAACTACTCGACCATCTACTCGAGCAACTACTCGACCAACTACTCGACCAACTACTAGACCAAAAACTCGACCAACTAATCGACCAACCACTCGAACAACTACTCGAGCAACTACTCGAACAACCACTCGACCAATCACTTGACCGACCACTCGAGTAACTACTCGACCAACTTCTCGACCATCTACTCGACCAACTACTCGACCATCTACTCGAGCAACTACTCGACCAACTACTTAACCAAATTCTCGACTAACTACTCGACCAACTACTTGACCAACTACTCGACCAACTACTCGACCAACTACTCGACCAACTACTCGACCAACTACTTGACCAACTACTCGACCAACTACTCGACCAACTACTCGACCAACTATTCGACCAACCACTCGATCAACTACTCGATCAACCACTCGACCAACTACTCGACCAACTGCTCGACTAACTACTCGACCAACCACTCGACCAACCACTCCACCAAATACTCGACCAACCACTCGACCAACTACTCGACCAACCACTCGACCAATCACTTGACCGACCACTCGAGTATCTACTCGACCAACTCCTCGACCATCTTCTCGACCAACTACTCGACCATCTACTCGAGCAACTACTCGACCAACTACTCGACCAACTACTAGACCAAAAACTCGACCAACTAATCGACCAACCACTCGAACAACTACTCGAACAACTACTCGACCAACCACTCGACCAATCACTTGACCGACCACTCGAGTAACTACTCGACCAACCACTCGACCATCTACTCGACCAACAACTCGACCATATACTCGAGCAACTACTCGACCAACTACTTAACCAACTACTCGACCAACTACTCGACCAACTACTTGACCAACTACTTGACCAACAACTCGATCAACTACTGGACCAACTACTCGACCAACTATTCGACCAACCACTCGACCAACTACTCGACCAACTACTCGAACAACTATTCGAACGAACACTCGACCAACTACTCGACCAACTACTCGACCAACTACTCGACCAACTACTCGACCGACCACTCGACCAACTACTCGACCAACTACTCGACCACCTACTCGACCAACTACTCGACCACCTACTCGATCAACTACTCGACCAACTACTCGACCAACTATTCGACCAACCACTCGACCAACTACTCGACCAAATACTCGAACAACCATTCGAACGACCACTAGACCAACTACTCGACCAACTTCTCGACCAACTACTCGACCAACTACTTGACCAACTACTCGACCAACTACTCGACCATCTACTCGACCAACTACTCGACCAATCACTTGACTGACTACTCGACCAACTACTCGACCAACTACTCGACCTTCTACTTGACCAACTGCTCGACCAACTACTTGACCAACTACTCGACCAACTATTCGACCAACCACTCGACCAACTACTCGACCAACTACTCGACCAACTACTCGACCGACCACTCGACCAACTACTCGACCAACGACTCGACCAACTACTCGACCAACTACTCGACCAACTACTCGACCAACTACTCGACCAACTACTCGACTGGCCACTCGACCAACTACTCGACCAACTTATTGACCAACTACTCGACTGACCACTCGACCAACTACTCCAGCAACTACTCGACCAACTACTCGACCATCTACTCGACCAACTACTCGACCAGCTACTCGACCAACTTCTCGACCAACTACTCGACCGACTACTCGAACAACTACTCGACCAACTACTCGACCAACTACTTGACCAACGACTCGACCAACTACTTGACCAACTACTCGACCATCTACTCATGCAACTACTCGAGCAACTACTTAACCAACTACTCGACCAACTACTCGACAAACTACTCGACCAACTACTTGACCAACTACTCGACCAACTCCTCGACCAACTACTCGACTAACTACTCGGCCAACCACTCGAACAACCACTCGAACAACCACTCGACCAATCACTTGACCGACCACTCGAGTAACTACTCGACCAAATTCTCGACCATCTACTCGACCAACTACTCGACCATCTACTCGAGCAACTACTCGACCAACTACTTAACCAAATTCTCGACTAACTACTCGACCAACTACTCGACCAACTACTTGACCAACTACTCGACCAACTACTCGACCAACTACTCGACCAACTACTCGACCAACTACTCGACCAACTACTTGACCAACTACTCGACCAACTACTCGACCAACTACTCGACCAACTATTCGACCAACCACTCGATCAACTACTCGATCAACCACTCGACCAACTACTCGACCAACTGCTCGACTAACTACTCGACCAACCACTCGACCAACCACTCGACCAAATACTCGACCAACCACTCGACCAACTACTCGACCAACTTCTCGACCATCTACTCGACCAACTACTCGACCATCTACTTGACCAACTACTCGACCAACTACTCGACCAACTACTCGACCAACTACTCGACCAACTACTCGACCAACTACTTGACCAACTACTCGACCAACTACTCGACCAACTACTCGACCAACTATTCGACCAACCACTCGATCAACTACTCGATCAACTCCTCGACCATCTACTTGACCAACTACTCGACCATCTACTCGAGCAACTACTCGACCAACTACTCGACCAACTACTTGACCAACAACTCGACCAACTAATCGACTAACTACTCGACCAACCACTCGACCAACCACTCGACCAACTACTCGACCAACCACTCGAACAACTACTCGAACAACTACTCGACCAACCACTCGACCAATCACTTGACCGACCACTCGAGTAACTACTCGACCAACCACTGGACCATCTACTCGACCAACAACTCGACCATCTACTCGAGCAACTACTCGACCAACTACTTAACCAACTACTCGACCAACTACTCGACCAACTACTCGACCAACTACTCGAACAACTACTCGACCAACTACTCGACTAACTACTCGACCAACCACTCGAACAACCACTCGACCAACTACTCGACCAACCACTCGACCAACTACTCGAGCAACTACTCGAACAACCACTCGACCAATCACTTGACCGACCACTCGAGTAACTACTCGACCAACTTCTCGAACATCTACTCGACCAACTACTCGACCGTCTACTCGAGCAACTACTCGACCAACTACTTAACCAAATTCTCGACTAACTACTCGACCAACTACTCGACCAACTACTTGACCAACTACTCGACCAAATACTCGACCAACTACTCGACCAACTACTCGACCAACTACTCGACCAACTACTTGACCAACTACTCGACCAACTACTCGACCAACTACTCGACCAACTATTCGACCAACCACTCGATCAACTACTCGATTAACTACTCGATCAACCACTCGACCACCTACTCGACCAACTGCTCGACCAACTACTCGACCAACCACTCGACCAACCACTCGACCAAATACTCGACCAACCACTCGACCAACTACTCGACCAACCACTCGACCAATCACTTGACCGACCACTCGAGTATCTACTCGACCAACTCCTCGACCATCTTCTCGACCAACTACTCGACCATCTACTCGAGCAACTACTCGACCAACTACTCGACCAACTACTAGACCAAAAACTCGACCAACTAATCGACCAACCACTCGAACAACTACTCGAGCAACTACTCGAACAACCACTCGACCAATCACTTGACCGACCACTCGAGTAACTACTCGACCAACTTCTCGACCATCTACTCGACCAACTACTCGACCATCTAATTGACCAACTACTCGACCAACTACTCGACCAACTACTCGACCAACTACTCGACCAACTACTCGACCAACTACTTGACCAACTACTCGACCAACTACTCGACCAACTACTCGACCAACTATTCGACCAAGCACTCGATCAACTACTCGATCAACCACTCGACCAACTACTCGACCAACTGCTCGACCAAATACTCGACCAACCACTCGACCAACTACTCGACCAACCACTCGACCAATCACTTGACCGACCACTCGAGTATCTACTCGACCAACTCCTCGACCATCTTCTCGACCAACTACTCGACCATCTACTCGAGCAACTACTCGACCAACTACTCGACCAACTACTAGACCAAAAACTCGACCACCTAATCGACCAACCACTCGAACAACTACTCGAACAACTACTCGACCAACCACTCGACCAATCACTTGACCGACCACTCGAGTAACTACTCGACCAACCACTCGACCATCTACTCGACCAACAACTCGACCATATACTCGAGCAACTACTCGACCAACTACTTAACCAACTACTCAACCAACTACTCGACCAACTACTCGACCAACTACTTGACCAACTACTTGACCAACAACTCGATCAACTACTGAACCAACTACTCGACCAACTATTCGACCAACCACTCGACCAACTACTCGACCAACTACTCGAACAACTGTTCGAACGAACACTCGACCAACTACTCGACCAACTACTCGACCAACTACTCGACCGACCACTCGACCAACTAGTCGACCAACTATTCGACCACCTACTCGACCAACTACTCGACCACTTACTCGACCAACTTCTCGACCAACTACTCGACCAACTACTCGACCAACTACTCGACCAACTACTCGACCGACCACTCGACCAACTACTCGACCAACTACTTGACTGACCACTCGACCAACTACTCGACCAGCTACTCTACCAACTTCTCGACCAACTACTCGACCGACTACTCGAACAACTACTCGACCAACTCCTCGACCAACTACTCGACTAACTACTCGACCAACCACTCGAACAACCACTCGACCAACTACTCGACCAACCACTCGACCAACTACTCGAGCAACTACTCGAACAACCACTCGACCAATCACTTGACCGACCACTCGAGTAACTACTCGACCAACTTCTCGACCATCTACTCGACCAACTACTCGACCAACTACTCGACCAACTACTCGACCAACTACTCGACCAACTACTCGACCAACTACTCGACCAACTACTTGACCAACTACTCGACCAACTACTCGAACAACTACTCGACCAACTATTCGACCAACCACTCGATCAACTACTCGATCAACTCCTCGACCATCTACTTGACCAACTACTCGACCATCTACTCTAGCAACTACTCGACCAACTACTCGACCAACTACTTGACCAACAACTCGCCCAACTAATCGACTAACTACTCGACCAACCACTCGACCAACCACTCGACCAACTACTCGACCAACCACTCGAACAACTACTCGAACAACTACTCGACCAACCACTCGACCAATCACTTGACCGACCACTCGAGTAACTACTCGACCAACCACTGGACCATCTACTCGACCAACAACTCGACCGTCTACTCGAGCAACTACTCGACCAACTACTTAACCAACTACTCGACCAACTACTCGACCAACTACTCGACCAACTGCTCGACCATCTACTCGAGCAACTACTCGACCAACTACTCGACCAACTACTAGACCAAAAACTCGACCAACTACTTGACCAACTACTCGACCAACTACTCGACCAACTACTCGACCAACTATTCGACCAAGCACTCGATCAACTACTCGATCAACCACTCGACCAACTACTCGACCAACTGCTCGACTAACTACTCGACCAACTACTCGACCAACCACTCGACCAAATACTCGACCAACCACTCGACCAACTACTCGACCAACCACTCGACCAATCACTTGACCGACCACTCGAGTATCTACTCGACCAACTCCTCGACCATCTTCTCGACCAACTACTCGACCATCTACTCGAGCAACTACTCGACCAACTACTCGACCAACTACTAGACCAAAAACTCGACCACCTAATCGACCAACCACTCGAACGACTACTCGAACAACTACTCGACCAACCACTCGACCAATCACTTGACCGACCACTCGAGTAACTACTCGACCAACCACTCGACCATCTACTCGACCAACAACTCGACCATATACTCGAGCAACTACTCGACCAAATACTTAACCAACTACTCAACCAACTACTCGACCAACTACTCGACCAACTACTTGACCAACTACTTGACCAACAACTCGATCAACTACTGAACCAACTACTCGACCAACTATTCGACCAACCACTCGATCAACTACTCGACCAACTACTCGAACAACTGTTCGAACGAACACTCGACCAACTACTCGACCAACTACTCGACCAACTACTCGACCGACCACTCGACCAACTATTCGACCAAGCACTCGATCAACTACTCGATCAACCACTCGACCAACTACTCGACCCACTGCTCGACTAACTACTCGACCAACTACTCGACCAACCACTCGACCAAATACTCGACCAACCACTCGACCAACTACTCGACCAACCACTCGACCAATCACTTGACCGACCACTCGAGTATCTACTCGACCAACTCCTCGACCATCTTCTCGACCAACTACTCGACCATCTACTCGAGCAACTACTCGACCAACTACTCGACCAACTACTAGACCAAAAACTCGACCACCTAATCGACCAACCACTCGAACAACTACTCGACCAACTACTCGAACAACTGTTCGAACGAACACTCGACCAACTACTCGACCAACTACTCGACCGACCACTCGACCAACTACTCGACCAACTATTCGACCACCTACTCGACCAACTACTCGACCACCTACTCGACCAACTACTCGACCAACTACTCGACCAACTTCTCGACCAACTACTCGACCAACTACTCGACCAACTACTCGACCAACTACTCGACCGACCACTCGACCAACTACTCGACCAACTACTTGACTGACCACTCGACCAACTTCTCGACCAATTACTCGACCGACTACTCGAACAACTACTCGACCAACTACTCGACCAACTACTTGATCAACGACTCGACCAACTACTTGACCAACTACTCGACCATCTACTCGAGCAACTACTCGAGCAACTACTTAACCAACTACTCGACCAACTACTCGACCAACTACTTGACCTACTACTTGACCAACTACTCGACCAACTCCTCGACCAACTACTCGACTAACTACTCGACCAACCACTCGAACAACCACTCGACCAACTACTCGACCAACCACTCGACCAACTACTCGAGCAACTACTCGAACAACCACTCGACCAATCACTTGACCGACCACTCGAGTAACTACTCGACCAACTTCTCGACCATCTACTCGACCAACTACTCGACCATCTACTTGACCAACTACTCGACCAACTACTCGACCAACTACTCGACCAACTACTCGACCAACTACTCGACCAACTACTTGACCAACTACTCGACCAACTACTCGACCAACTACTCGACCAACTATTCGACCAACCACTCGATCAACTACTCGATCAACTCCTCGACCATCTACTTGACCAACTACTCGACCATCTACTCGAGCAACTACTCGACCAACTACTCGACCAACTACTTGACCAACAACTCGCCCAACTAATCGACTAACTACTCGACCAACCACTCGACCAACCACTCGACCAACTACTCGACCAACCACTCGAACAACTACTCGAACAACTACTCGACCAACCACTCGACCAATCACTTGACCGACCACTCGAGTAACTACTCGACCAACCACTGGACCATCTACTCGACCAACAACTCGACCGTCTACTCGAGCAACTACTCGACCAACTACTTAACCAACTACTCGACCAACTACTCGACCAACTACTCGACCAACTGCTCGACCATCTACTCGAGCAACTACTCGACCAACTACTCGACCAACTACTAGACCAAAAACTCGACCAACTAATCGACCAACCACTCGAACAACTACTCGAACAACTACTCGACCAACCACTCGACCAATCACTTGACCGACCACTCGAGTAACTACTCGACCAACCACTCGACCATCTTCTCGACCAACAACTCGACCATATACTCGAGCAACTACTCGACCAACTACTTAACCAACTACTCGACCAACTACTCGACCAACTACTTGACCAACTACTTGACCAACAACTCGATCAACTACTGGACCAACTACTCGACCAACTATTCGACCAACCACTCGACCAACTACTCGACCAACTACTCGAACAACTATTCGAACGAACACTCGACCAACTACTCGACCAACTACTCGACCAACTACTCGACCGACCACTCGACCAACTACTCGACCAACTACTCGACCACCTACTCGACCAACTACTCGACCACCTACTCGACCAACTACTCGACCAACTACTCGACCAACTACTCGACCAACTACTCGACCAACTACTCGACCAACTACTCGACCAACTACTCGAACGACCACTCGACCAACTACTCGACCAACTACTTGACTGACCACTCGACCAACTACTCGACCAGCTACTCTACCAACTTCTCGACCAACTACTCGACCGACTACTCGAACAACTACTCGACCAACTACTCGACCAACTACTTGACCAACGACTCGACCAACTACTTGACCAACTACTCGACCATCTACTCGAGCAACTACTCGAGCAACTACTTAACCAACTACTCGATCAACTACTCGACCAACTACTCGACCAACTACTTGACCAACTACTCGACCAACTCCTCGACCAACTACTCGACTAACTACTCGACCAACCACTCGAACAACCACTCGACCAACTACTCGACCAACCACTCGACCAACTACTCGAGCAACTACTCGAACAACCACTCGACCAATCACTTGACCGACCACTCGAGTAACTACTCGACCAACTTCTCGACCATCTACTCGACCAACTACTCGACCATCTACTTGACCAACTACTCGACCAACTACTCGACCAACTACTCGACCAACTACTCGACCAACTACTCGACCAACTACTCGACCAACTACTTGACCAACTACTCGACCAACTACTCGACCAACTACTCGACCAACTATTCGACCAACCACTCGATCAACTACTCGATCAACTCCTCGACCACCTACT
This sequence comes from Papilio elwesi, assembly GCA_029849275.1. Lineage (NCBI taxonomy): Eukaryota > Metazoa > Arthropoda > Insecta > Lepidoptera > Papilionidae > Papilio > Papilio elwesi. The sequence continues at coordinate 10,576,389 of CM056691.1, read as the reverse complement.
TGACCAACTACTCGACCATCTACTCGAGCAACTACTCGACCAACTACTCGACCAACTACTTGACCAACAACTCGACCAACTAATCGACTAACTACTCGACCAACCACTCGACCAACCACTCGACCAACTACTCGACCAACCACTCGAACAACTACTCAAACAACTACTCGACCAACCACTCGACCAATCACTTGACCGACCACTCGAGTAACTACTCGACCAACCACTGGACCATCTACTCGACCAACAACTCGACCATCTACTCGAGCAACTACTCGACCAACTACTTAACCAACTACTCGACCAACTACTCGACCAACTACTCGACCAACTACTTGACCAACTACTCGATCAACTACTCGACCAACTACTCGACCAACTATTCGACCAACCACTCGACCAACTACTCGACCAACTACTCGAACAACTACTCGACCAACTATTCGACCAACCACTCGACCAACTACTCGACCAACTACTCGACCAACTACTCGACCGACCACTCGACCAACTACTCGACCAACTACTCGACCACCTACTCGACCAACTACTCGACCACCTAATCGACCAACTACTCGACCGACCACTCGACCAACTACTCGACCAACTATTTGACTGACCACTCGACCAACTACTCGACCAACTACTCGACCGACCACTCGATCAACTACTCGACCGACCACTCGACCAACTACTCTACCAACTACTCGACCAACTCCTCGACCAACTACTCGACTAACTACTCGACCAACTACTTAACCAACTACTCGACCAACTACTCGACCAACTACTTGACCAACTACTTGACCAACAACTCGATCAACTACTGGACCAACTACTCGACTAACTATTCGACCAACCACTCGACCAACTACTCGACCAACTACTCGACCAACTACTCGAACAACTATTCTAACGAACACTCGACCAACTACTCGACCAACTACTCGACCAACTACTCGACCAACCACTCGAACAACTACTCGAACAACTACTCGACCAACCACTCGACCAATCACTTGACCGACCACTCGAGTAACTACTCGACCAACCACTGGACCATCTACTCGACCAACAACTCGACCGTCTACTCGAGCAACTACTCGACCAACTACTTAACCAACTACTCGACCAACTACTCGACCAACTACTCGACCAACTGCTCGACCATCTACTCGAGCAACTACTCGACCAACTACTCGACCAACTACTAGACCAAAAACTCGACCAACTAATCGACCAACCACTCGAACAACTACTCGAACAACTACTCGACCAACCACTCGACCAATCACTTGACCGACCACTCGAGTAACTACTCGACCAACCACTCGACCATCTTCTCGACCAACAACTCGACCATATACTCGAGCAACTACTCGACCAACTACTTAACCAACTACTCGACCAACTACTCGACCAACTACTTGACCAACTACTTGACCAACAACTCGATCAACTACTGGACCAACTACTCGACCAACTATTCGACCAACCACTCGACCAACTACTCGACCAACTACTCGAACAACTATTCGAACGAACACTCGACCAACTACTCGACCAACTACTCGACCAACTACTCGACCGACCACTCGACCAACTACTCGACCAACTACTCGACCACCTACTCGACCAACTACTCGACCACCTACTCGACCAACTACTCGACCAACTACTCGACCAACTACTCGACCAACTACTCGACCAACTACTCGACCAACTACTCGACCAACTACTCGAACGACCACTCGACCAACTACTCGACCAACTACTTGACTGACCACTCGACCAACTACTCGACCAGCTACTCTACCAACTTCTCGACCAACTACTCGACCGACTACTCGAACAACTACTCGACCAACTACTCGACCAACTACTTGACCAACGACTCGACCAACTACTTGACCAACTACTCGACCATCTACTCGAGCAACTACTCGAGCAACTACTTAACCAACTACTCGATCAACTACTCGACCAACTACTCGACCAACTACTTGACCAACTACTCGACCAACTCCTCGACCAACTACTCGACTAACTACTCGACCAACCACTCGAACAACCACTCGACCAACTACTCGACCAACCACTCGACCAACTACTCGAGCAACTACTCGAACAACCACTCGACCAATCACTTGACCGACCACTCGAGTAACTACTCGACCAACTTCTCGACCATCTACTCGACCAACTACTCGACCATCTACTTGACCAACTACTCGACCAACTACTCGACCAACTACTCGACCAACTACTCGACCAACTACTCGACCAACTACTCGACCAACTACTTGACCAACTACTCGACCAACTACTCGACCAACTACTCGACCAACTATTCGACCAACCACTCGATCAACTACTCGATCAACTCCTCGACCACCTACTTGACCAACTACTCGACCATCTACTCGAGCAACTACTCGACCAACTACTCGACCAACTACTTGACCAACAACTCGACCAACTAATCGACTAACTACTCGACCAACCACTCGACCAACCACTCGACCAACTACTCGACCAACCACTCGAACAACTACTCAAACAACTACTCGACCAACCACTCGACCAATCACTTGACCGACCACTCGAGTAACTACTCGACCAACCACTGGACCATCTACTCGACCAACAACTCGACCATCTACTCGAGCAACTACTCGACCAACTACTTAACCAACTACTCGACCAACTACTCGACCAACTACTCGACCAACTACTTGACCAACTACTCGATCAACTACTCGACCAACTACTCGACCAACTATTCGACCAACCACTCGACCAACTACTCGACCAACTACTCGAACAACTACTCGACCAACTATTCGACCAACCACTCGACCAACTACTCGACCAACTACTCGACCAACTACTCGACCGACCACTCGACCAACTACTCGACCAACTACTCGACCACCTACTCGACCAACTACTCGACCACCTAATCGACCAACTACTCGACCGACCACTCGACCAACTACTCGACCAACTATTTGACTGACCACTCGACCAACTACTCGACCAACTACTCGACCGACCACTCGATCAACTACTCGACCGACCACTCGACCAACTACTCTACCAACTACTCGACCAACTCCTCGACCAACTACTCGACTAACTACTCGACCAACTACTTAACCAACTACTCGACCAACTACTCGACCAACTACTTGACCAACTACTTGACCAACAACTCGATCAACTACTGGACCAACTACTCGACTAACTATTCGACCAACCACTCGACCAACTACTCGACCAACTACTCGACCAACTACTCGAACAACTATTCTAACGAACACTCGACCAACTACTCGACCAACTACTCGACCAACTACTCGACCGACCACTCGACCAACTACTCGACCAACTACTCGACCACCTACTCGACCAACTACTCGACCACCTACTCGACCAACTACTCGACCAACTACTCGACCAACTACTCGACCAACTACTCGACCAACTACTCGACCAACTACTCGACCAACTACTCGACCGACCACTCGACCAACTACTCGACCAACCACTCGACCAACTACTCGAGCAACTACTCGAACAACCACTCGACCAATCACTTGACCGACCACTCGAGTAACTACTCGACCAACTACTCGACCACCTACTCGACCAACTACTCGACCACCTACTCGACCAACTACTCGACCAACTACTCGACCAACTACTCGACCAACTACTCGACCAACTACTCGACCAACTACTCGACCGACCACTCGACCAACTACTCGACCAACTACTTGACTGACCACTCGACCAACTACTCGACCAGCTACTCTACCAACTTCTTGACCAACTACTTGACCGACTACTCGAACAACTACTCGACCAACTACTCGACCAACTACTTGACCAACGACTCGACCAACTACTTGACCAACTACTCGACCATCTACTCGAGCAACTACTCGAGCAACTATTTAACCAACTACTCGATCAACTACTCGACCAACTACTCGACCAACTACTCGACCGACCACTCGACCAACTACTCGACCAACTACTCGACCACCTACTCGACCAACTACTCGACCACCTACTCGACCAACTACTCGACCAACTACTCGACCAACTACTCGACCACCTACTCGACCAACTACTCGACCACCTAATCGACCAACTACTCGACCGACCACTCGACCAACTACTCGACCAACTACTTGACTGACCACTCGACCAACTACTCGACCAACTACTCGACCGACCACTCGATCAACTACTCGACCGACCACTCGACCAACTACTCTACCAACTACTCGACCAACTCCTCGACCAACTACTCGACTAACTACTCGACCAACTACTTAACCAACTACTCGACCAACTACTCGACCAACTACTCGACCAACTACTTGACCAACAACTCGACCAACTAATCGACTAACTACTCGACCAACCACTCGACCAACCACTCGACCAACTACTCGACCAACCACTCGAACAACTACTCGAACAACTACTCGACCAACCACTCGACCAATCACTTGACCGACCACTCGAGTAACTACTCGACTATCTACTCGAGCAACTACTCGACCAACTACTTAACCAACTACTCGACCAACTACTCGACCAACTACTCGACCAACCAATCGACCAACTACTCGAACAACCAATCGACCAATCACTTGAACGACCACTCGAGTAACTACTCGACTATCTACTCGAACAACTACTCGACCAACTACTTAACCAACTACTCGACCAACTACTCGACCAACTACTCGACCAACTACTCGACCAACTACTCGACCGACCACTTGACCAACTACTCGACCAACTACTTGACCGACCACTTGACCAACTACTCTACCAACTACTCGACCGACCACTTGATCAACTACTCGACCGACCACTCGATCAACTACTCGACCAACTACTCGACCAACTACTTGACCGACCACTCGACCAACTACTCGACCAACTACTCGACATACTACTCGACCAACTACTTGATCAACTACTCGGCCAACTACTCGACCAATTACTCGACCGACAACTCGACCAACTACTCGACCAACCATTCGACCGACCACTCGATCAACTACTCGACCAACTACTCGACCGACCACTCGATCAATTACTCGACCAACTACTCGACCAACCACTCGAACAACTACTCGAACAACTACTCGACCAACCACTCTACCAATCACTTGACCGACCACTCGAGTAACTACTCGACCAACCACTGGACCATCTACTCGACCAACAACTCGACCATCTACTCGAGCAACTACTCGACCAACTACTTAACCAACTACTCGACCAACTACTCGACCAACTACTCGACCAACTACTTGACCAACTACTCGATCAACTACTCGACCAACTACTCGACCAACTATTCGACCACCTACTCGACCAACTACTCGACCACCTACTCGACCAACTACTCGACCAACTACTCGACCAACTTCTCGACCAACTACTCGACCAACTACTCGACCAACTACTCGACCAACTACTCGACCGACCACTCGACCAACTACTCGACCAACTACTTGACTGACCACTCGACCAACTACTCGACCAGCTACTCTACCAACTTCTCGACCAACTACTCGACCGACTACTCGAACAACTACTCGACCAACTACTCGACCAACTACTTGATCAACGACTCGACCAACTACTTGACCAACTACTCGACCATCTACTCGAGCAACTACTCGAGCAACTACTTAACCAACTACTCGACCAACTACTCGACCAACTACTCGACCAACTACTTGACCAACTACTCGACCAACTCCTCGACCAACTACTCGACTAACTACTCGACCAACCACTCGAACAACCACTCGACCAACTACTCGACCAACCACTCGACCAACTACTCGAGCAACTACTCGAACAACCACTCGACCAATCACTTGACCGACCACTCGAGTAACTACTCGACCAACTTCTCGACCATCTACTCGACCAACTACTCGACCATCTACTTGACCAACTACTCGACCAACTACTCGACCAACTACTCGACCAACTACTCGACCAACTACTCGACCAACTACTTGACCAACTACTCGACCAACTACTCGAACAACTACTCGACCAACTATTCGACCAACCACTCGATCAACTACTCGACCAACTTCTCGACCATCTACTCGAGCAACTACTCGACCAACTACTCGACCAACTACTTGACCAACAACTCGCCCAACTAATCGACTAACTACTCCACCAACCACTCGACCAACCACTCGACCAACTACTCGACCAACCACTCGAACAACTACTCGAACAACTACTCGACCAACCACTCGACCAACCACTTGACCGACCACTCGAGTAACTACTCGACCAACCACTGGACCATCTACTCGACCAACAACTCGACCGTCTACTCGAGCAACTACTCGACCAACTACTTAACCAACTACTCGACCAACTACTCGACCAACTACTCGACCAACTGCTCGACCATCTACTCGAGCAACTACTCGACCAACTACTCGACCAACTACTAGACCAAAAACTCGACCAACTACTTGACCAACTACTCGACCAGCTACTCGACCAACTACTCGACCAACTATTCGACCAAGCACTCGATCAACTACTCGATCAACCACTCGACCAACTACTCGACCAACTGCTCGACTAACTACTCGACCAACTACTCGACCAACCACTCGACCAAATACTCGACCAACCACTCGACCAACTACTCGACCAACCACTCGACCAATCACTTGACCGACCACTCGAGTATCTACTCGACCAACTCCTCGACCATCTTCTCGACCAACTATTCGACCATCTACTCGAGCAACTACTCGACCAACTACTCGACCAACTACTAGACCAAAAACTCGACCACCTAATCGACCAACCACTCGAACAACTACTCGAACAACTACTCGACCAACCACTCGACCAATCACTTGACCGACCACTCGAGTAACTACTCGACCAACCACTCGACCATCTACTCGACCAACAACTCGACCATATACTCGAGCAACTACTCGACCAACTACTTAACCAACTACTCAACCAACTACTCGACCAACTACTCGACCAACTACTTGACCAACTACTTGACCAACAACTCGATCAACTACTGAACCAACTACTCGACCAACTATTCGACCAACCACTCGATCAACTACTCGACCAACTACTCGAACAACTGATCGAACGAACACTCGACCAACTACTCGACCAACTACTCGACCAACTACTCGACCGACCACTCGACCAACTACTCGACCAACTATTCGACCACCTACTCGACCAACTACTCGACCACCTACTCGACCAACTACTCGACCAACTACTCGACCAACTACTCGAACAACTACTCGAACAACTACTCGACCAACTACTCGACCACCTACTCGACCAACTACTCGACCAACTACTCGACCAACTACTTGACTGACCACTCGACCAACTTCTCGACCAACTACTCGACCGACTACTCGAACAACTACTCGACCAACTACTCGACCAACTACTTGATCAACGACTCGACCAACTACTTGACCAACTACTCGACCATCTACTCGAGCAACTACTCGAGCAACTACTTAACCAACTACTCGACCAACTACTCGACCAACTACTTGACCTACTACTTGACCAACTACTCGACCAACTCCTCGACCAACTACTCGACCATCTACTCGAGCAACTACTCGACCAACTACTCGACCAACTACTTGACCAACAACTCGCCCAACTAATCGACTAACTACTCGACCAACCACTCGACCAACCACTCGACCAACTACTCGACCAACTACTCGACCAACTACTTGACCAACTACTCGACCAACTACTCGACCAACTACTCGACCAACTATTCGACCAACCACTCGATCAACTACTCGATCAACTCCTCGACCATCTACTTGACCAACTACTCGACCATCTACTCGAGCAACTACTCGACCAACTACTCGACCAACTACTCGACCAACTACTCGACCAACTACTCGACCAACTACTTGACCAACTACTCGACCAACTACTCGACCAACTACTCGACCAACTATTCGACCAACCACTCGATCAACTACTCGATCAACTCCTCGACCATCTACTTGACCAACTACTCGACCATCTACTCGAGCAACTACTCGACCAACTACTCGACCAACTACTTGACCAACAACTCGCCCAACTAATCGACTAACTACTCGACCAACCACTCGACCAACCACTCGACCAACTACTCGACCAACTTCTCGACCAACTACTCGACCAACTACTCGACCAACTACTCGACCAACTACTCGACCGACCACTCGACCAACTACTCGACCAACTACTTGACTGACCACTCGACCAACTTCTCGACCAACTACTCGACCGACTACTCGAACAACTACTCGACCAACTACTCGACCAACTACTTGATCAACGACTCGACCAACTACTTGACCAACTACTCGACCATCTACTCGAGCAACTACTCGAGCAACTACTTAACCAACTACTCGACCAACTACTCGACCAACTACTTGACCTACTACTTGACCAACTACTCGACCAACTCCTCGACCAACTACTCGACTAACTACTCGACCAACCACTCGAACAACCACTCGACCAACTACTCGACCAACCACTCGACCAACTACTCGAGCAACTACTCGAACAACCACTCGACCAATCACTTGACCGACCACTCGAGTAACTACTCGACCAACTTCTCGACCATCTACTCGACCAACTACTCGACCATCTACTTGACCAACTACTCGACCAACTACTCGACCAACTACTCGACCAACTACTCGACCAACTACTCGACCAACTACTTGACCAACTACTCGACCAACTACTCGACCAACTACTCGACCAACTATTCGACCAACCACTCGATCAACTACTCGATCAACTCCTCGACCATCTACTTGACCAACTACTCGACCATCTACTCGAGCAACTACTCGACCAACTACTCGACCAACTACTTGACCAACAACTCGCCCAACTAATCGACTAAATACTCGACCAACCACTCGACCAACCACTCGACCAACTACTCGACCAACTACTCGAACAACTACTCGAACAACTACTCGACCAACTACTTGACCACCTACTCGACCAACTACTCGACCACCTACTCGACCAACTACTCGACCATCTACTCGACCAACAACTCGACCATATACTCGAGCAACTACTCGACCAACTACTTAACCAACTACTCGACCAACTACTCGACCAACTACTTGACCAACTACTTGACCAACAACTCGATCAACTACTGGACCAACTACTCGACCAACTATTCGACCAACCACTCGACCAACTACTCGACCAACTACTCGAACAACTATTCGAACGAACACTCGACCAACTACTCGACCAACTACTCGACCAACTACTCGACCGACCACTCGACCAACTACTCGACCAACTACTCGACCAACAACTCGACCATATACTCGAGCAACTACTCGACCAACTACTTAACCAACTACTCGACCAACTACTCGACCAACTACTAGACCAACTACTTGACCAACAACTCGATCAACTACTGGACCAACTACTCGACCAATTATTCGACCAACCACTCGACCAACTACTCGACCAACTGCTCGAACAACTATTCGAACGAACACTCGACCAACTACTCGACCAACTACTCGACCAACTACTCGACCGACCACTCGACCAACTACTCGACCAACTACTCGACCACCTACTCGACCAACTACTCGACCACCTACTCGACCAACTACTCGACCAACTACTCGACCAACTACTCGACCAACTACTCGACCAACTACTCGACCAACTACTCGACCAACTACTCGAACGACCACTCGACCAACTACTCGACCAACTACTTGACTGACCACTCGACCAACTACTCGACCAGCTACTCTACCAACTTCTCGACCAACTACTCGACCGACTACTTGAACAACTACTCGACCAACTACTCGACCAACTACTTGACCAACGACTCGACCAACTACTTGACCAACTACTCGACCATCTACTCGAGCAACTACTCGAGCAACTACTTAACCAACTACTCGATCAACTACTCGACCAACTACTCGACCAACTACTTGACCAACTACTCGACCAACTCCTCGACCAACTACTCGACTAACTACTCGACCAACCACTCGAACAACCACTCGACCAACTACTCGACCAACCACTCGACCAACTACTCGAGCAACTACTCGAACAACCACTCGACCAATCACTTGACCGACCACTCGAGTAACTACTCGACCAACTTCTCGACCATCTACTCGACCAACTACTCGACCATCTACTTGACCAACTACTCGACCAACTACTCGACCAACTACTCGACCAACTACTCGACCAACTACTCGACCAACTACTTGACCAACTACTCGACCAACTACTCGACCAACTACTCGACCAACTATTCGACCAACCACTCGATCAACTACTCGATCAACTCCTCGACCATCTACTTGACCAACTACTCGACCATCTACGCGAGCAACTACTCGACCAACTACTCGACCAACTACTTGACCAACAACTCGACCAACTAATCGACTAACTACTCGACCAACCACTCGACCAACCACTCGACCAACTACTCGACCAACCACTCGAACAACTACTCGAACAACTACTCGACCAACCACTCGACCAATCACTTGACCGACCACTCGAGTAACTACTCGACCAACCACTGGACCATCTACTCGACCAACAACTCGACCATCTACTCGAGCAACTACTCGACCAACTACTTAACCAACTACTCGACCAACTACTCGACCAACTACTCGACCAACTACTTGACCAACTACTCGATCAACTACTCGACCAACTACTCGACCAACTATTCGACCAACCACTCGACCAACTACTCGACCAACTACTCGAACAACTACTCGACCAACTATTCGACCAACCACTCGACCAACTACTCGACCAACTACTCGACCAACTACTCGACCGACCACTCGACCAACTACTCGACCAACTACTCGACCACCTACTCGACCAACTACTCGACCACCTAATCGACCAACTACTCGACCGACCACTCGACCAACTACTCGACCAACTACTTGACTGACCACTCGACCAACTACTCGACCGACCACTCGATCAACTACTCGACCGACCACTCGACCAACTACTCTACCAACTACTCGACCAACTCCTCGACCAACTACTCGACTAACTACTCGACCAACTACTTAACCAACTACTCGACCAACTACTCGACCAACTACTTGACCAACTACTTGACCAACAACTCGATCAACTACTGGACCAACTACTCGACTAACTATTCGACCAACCACTCGACCAACTACTCGACCAACTACTCGAACAACTATTCTAACGAACACTCGACCAACTACTCGACCAACTACTCGACCAACTACTCGACCGACCACTCGACCAACTACTCGACCAACTACTCGACCACCTACTCGACCAACTACTCGACCACCTACTCGACCAACTACTCGACCAACTACTCGACCAACTACTCGACCAACTACTCGACCAACTACTCGACCAACTACTCGACCGACCACTCGACCAACTACTCGACCAACCACTCGACCAACTACTCGAGCAACTACTCGAACAACCACTCGACCAATCACTTGACCGACCACTCGAGTAACTACTCGACCAACTACTCGACCACCTACTCGACCAACTACTCGACCACCTACTCGACCAACTACTCGACCAACTACTCGACCAACTACTCGACCAACTACTCGACCAACTACTCGACCAACTACTCGACCGACCACTCGACCAACTACTCGACCAACTACTTGACTGACCACTCGACCAACTACTCGACCAGCTACTCTACCAACTTCTCGACCAACTACTCGACCGACTACTCGAACAACTACTCGACCAACTACTCGACCAACTACTTGACCAACGACTCGACCAACTACTTGACCAACTACTCGACCATCTACTCGAGCAACTACTCGAGCAACTACTTAACCAACTACTCGATCAACTACTCGACCAACTACGCGACCAACTACTCGACCGACCACTCGACCAACTACTCGACCAACTACTCGACCACCTACTCGACCAACTACTCGACCACCTACTCGACCAACTACTCGACCAACTACTCGACCAACTACTCGACCACCTACTCGACCAACTACTCGACCACCTAATCGACCAACTACTCGACCGACCACTCGACCAACTACTCGACCAACTACTTGACTGACCCACTCGACCAACTACTCGACCAACTACTCGACCGACCACTCGATCAACTACTCGACCAACTACTCTACCAACTACTCGACCAACTCCTCGACCAACTACTCGACTAACTACTCGACCAACTACTTAACCAACTACTCGACCAACTACTCGACCAACTACTCGACCAACTACTTGACCAACAACTCGACCAACTAATCGACTAACTACTCGACCAACCACTCGACCAACCACTCGACCAACTACTCGACCAACCACTCGAACAACTACTCGAACAACTACTCGACCAACCACTCGACCAATCACTTGACCGACCACTCGAGTAACTACTCGACTATCTACTCGAGCAACTACTCGACCAACTACTTAACCAACTACTCGACCAACTACTCGACCAACTACTCGACCAACCAATCGACCAACTACTCGAACAACCACTCGACCAATCACTTGAACGACCACTCGAGTAACTATTCGACTATCTACTCGAGCAACTACTCGACCAACTACTTAACCAACTACTCGACCAACTACTCGACCAACTACTCGACCAACTACTCGACCAACTACTCGACCGACCACTTGACCAACTACTCGACCAACTACTTGACCGACCACTTGACCAACTACTCTACCAACTACTCGACCGACCACTTGATCAACTACTCGACCGACCACTCGATCAACTACTCGACCAACTACTCGACCAAGTACTTGACCGACCACTCGACCAACTACTCGACCAACTACTCGACATACTACTCGACCAACTACTTGATCAACTACTCGGCCAACTACTCGACCAATTACTCGACCGACCACTCGACCAACTACTCGACCAACCATTCGACCGACCACTCGATCAACTACTCGACCAACTACTCGACCGAACACTCGATCAATTACTCGACCAACTACTCGACCAACCACTCGAACAACTACTCGAACAACTACTCGACCAACCACTCTACCAATCACTTGACCGACCACTCGAGTAACTACTCGACCAACCACTGGACCATCTACTCGACCAACAACTCGACCATCTACTCGAGCAACTACTCGACCAACTACTTAACCAACTACTCGACCAACTACTCGACCAACTACTCGACCAACTACTTGACCAACTACTCGATCAACTACTCGACCAACTACTCGACCAACTATTCGACCAACCACTCGACCAACTACTCGACCAACTACTCGAACAACTACTCGACCAACTATTCGACCAACCACTCGACCAACTACTCGACCAACTACTCGACCAACTACTCGAACAACTATTCGAACGACCACTCGACCAACTACTCGACCAACTACTCGACCAACTACTCGACCAACTACTCGACCACCTACTCGACCAACTACTCGACCACCTAATCGACCAACTACTCGACCGACCACTCGACCAACTACTCGACCAACTACTTGACTGACCACTCGACCAACTACTCGACCAACTACTCGACCGACCACTCGATCAACTACTCGACCGACCACTCGACCAACTACTCTACCAACTACTCGACCAACTCCTCGACCAACTACTCGACTAACTACTCGACCAACTACTTAACCAACTACTCGACCAACTACTCGACCAACTACTTGACCAACTACTTGACCAACAACTCGATCAACTACTGGACCAACTACTCGACTAACTATTCGACCAACCACTCGACCAACTAATCGACCAACTACTCGAACAACTATTCGAACGAACACTCGACCAACTACTCGACCAACTACTCGACCAACTACTCGAACGACCACTCGACCAACTACTCGACCAACTACTCGACCACCTACTCGACCAACTACTCGACCACCTACTCGACCAACTACTCGACCAACTACTCGACCAACTACTCGACCAACTACTCAACCAACTACTCGACCAACTACTCGACCAACTACTCGACCAACTACTCGACCGACCACTCGACCAACTACTCGACCAACCACTCGACCAACTACTCGAGCAACTACTCGAACAACCACTCGACCAATCACTTGACCGACCACTCGAGTAACTACTCGACCACCTACTCGACCAACTACTCGACCAACTTCTCGACCGGCCACTTGACCAACTACTCGACCAACTACCCGACCAGCTACTCGATCAACTTCTCGACCAACAATTCGACCAACGACTCGACCAACTACTCGACCAACTACTCGACCAACCACTCGACCTATCACTTGACTGACCACACAACTGACCACCCGACCAACTACTCGACCAACTACTCGACAACCTACTCGACCAACTACTCGACCACCTACTCGACCAACTACTCGACCAACTACTCGACCAACTACTCGACCAACTACTCAACCAACTACTCGACCAACTACTCGACCAACTACTCGACCAACTACTCGACCGACCACTCGACCAACTACTCGAACGACCACTTGACAAACTACTCGACGAACTACTCGACCAACTACTTGACCAACTACTCGACCAACTTCTCGACCAACTACTCGACCAACTACGTGACCAACTGCTCGACCAACTACTCGACCAACTACTCGACCGGCCACTTGACCAACTACTCGACCAACTACCCGACCAGCTACTCGATCAACTTCTCGACCAACAATTCGACCAACGACTCGACCAACTACTCGACCAACTACTCGACCAACCACTCGACCTATCACTTGACTGACCACACAACTGACCACCCGACCAACTACTCGACCAACTACTCGACAGACCACTCGACCAACTACTCGACCAACTACTCGACCATCTACTCGACCAACTACTCGACCAATCACTTGACTGACTACTCGACCAACTACTCGACCAACTACTCGACCTACTACTTGACCAACTACTCGACCAACTACTCGACCATCTACTCGATTAACTACTCGACCAACTACTCGACCAACTACTCGACCAACTACTTGACCAACTACTCGAACAACTACTCGACCATCTACTCGACCAACTTCTCGACCATCTACTCGACCAACTACTCGACCAATCACTTGACTGACTACTCGACCAACTACTCGACCAACTACTCGACCTACTACTTGACCAACTGCTCGACCAACTACTCGACCAACTACTTGACCAACGACTCGACCAACTACTTGACCAACTACTCGACCAACTATTCGACCAACCACTCGACCAACTACTCGACCAACTACTCGAACAACTACTCGACCGACCACTCGACCAACTACTCGATCAACGACTCGACCAACTACTCGACCGACTACTCGAAAAACTACTCGACCAACTACTCGACCAACTACTTGACCAACGACTCGACCAACTACTCGACCAACTACTCGACCATCTACTCGAGCAACCACTCGACCAACTACTTAACCAAATTCTCGACTAACTACTCGACCAACTACTCGACCAACTACTCGAACAACTATTCGAACGACCACTCGACCAACTACTCGACCAACTACTCGACCAACTACTCGACCGACCACTCGACCAACTACTCGACCAACTACTCGACCACCTACTCGACCAACTACTCGACCACCTAATCGACCAACTACTCGACCGACCACTCGACCAACTACTCGACCAACTACTTGACCAACTACTTGACCAACAACTCGATCAAATACTGGACCAACTACTCGACCAACTATTCGACCAACCACTCGACCAACTACTCGACCAACTACTCGAACAACTATTCGAACGAACACTCGACCAACTACTCGACCAACTACTCGACCAACTACTCGACCGACCACTCGACCAACTACTCGACCAACTACTCGACCACCTACTCGACCAACTACTCGACCAACTACTCGACCAACTACTCGACCAACTACTCGACCAACTACTCGACCAACTACTCGACCAACTACTCGACCAACTACTCGACCAACTACTCGACCGACCACTCGACCAACTACTCGACCAACTACTTGACTGACCACTCGACCAACTACTCGACCAACTACTCGACCTACTACTTGTTCAACTACTCGACAAACTACTCGACCATCTACTCGATTAACTACTCGACCAACTACTCGACCAACTACTCGACCAACTACTTGACCAACTACTCGACCAACTACTCGACCATCTACTCGACCAACTACTCGACCATCTACTCGACCAACTACTCGACCAATCACTTGACTGACTACTCGACCAACTACTCGACCAACTACTCGACCTACTACTTGACCAACTGCTCGACCAACTACTCGACCAACTACTTGACCAACGACTCGACCAACTACTTGACCAACTACTCGACCAACTATTCGACCAACCACTCGACCAACTACTCGACCAACTACTCGAACAACTACTCGACCGACCACTCGACCAACTACTCGATCAACGACTCGACCAACTACTCGACCAACTACTCGACCAACTACTCGACCAACTACTCGACCAACTACTCGACCGGCCACTCGACCAACTACTCGACCAACTACTTGACCAACTACTCGACCGACCACTCGACCAACTACTCCAGCAACTACTCGACCAACTACTCAACCATCTACTCGACCAACTACTCGACCAGCTACTCGACCAAATTCTCGACCAACTACTCGACCGACTACTCGAAAAACTACTCGACCAACTACTCGACCAACTACTTGACCAACGACTCGACCAACTACTTGACCAACTACTCGACCATCTACTCGAGCAACTTCTCGAGCAACTACTTAACCAACTACTCGACCAACTACTCGACCAACTACTCGACCAACTACTTGACCAACTACTCGACCAACTCCTCGACCAACTACTCGACTAACTACTCGACCAACCACTCGACCAACTACTCGACCAACTACTTGACCAACCACTCGACCAACTACTCGACCAACTACTCGACCAACTACTCGACCAACTACTCGACCGACCAGTCGACCAACTACTCGACCAACTACTTGACCGACCACTCGACCAACTACTCTACCAACTACTCGACCGACCACTTGATAAACTACTCGACCGACCACTCGATCAACTACTCGACCAACTACTCGACCAACTACTTGACCGACCACTCGACCAACTACTCGACCAACTACTCGACCAACTACTCGACCAACTACTTGATCAACTACTCGGCCAACTACTCGACCAATTACTCGACCGACCACTCGACCAACTACTCGACCAACCATTCGAACGACCACTCGATCAACTACTCGACCAACTACTCGACCGACGACTCGATCAACTACTCGACCAACTATTCGACCAGCCACTCGACCAACTCCTCGAACGACCACTCGACAAACTACTCGACGAACTACTCGACCAACTATTTGCCCAACTACTCGACCAACTTCTCGAACAACTACTCGACCAACTACGTGACCAACTGCTCGACCAACTACTCGACCAACTACTCGACCGGCCACTTGACCATCTACTCGACCAACTACTCGACCAACTACTCGACCGACCACTCGACCAACTACTCGACCAACTACCCGACCAGCTACTCGATCAACTTCTCGACCAACAATTCGACCAACGACTCGACCAACTACTCGACCAACTACTCGACCAACCACTCGACCTATCACTTGACTGACCACACAACTGACCACCCGACCAACTACTCGACCAACTACTCGACAGACCACTCGACCAACTACTCGACCAACTACTCGACAATCTACTCGACCAACTACTCGATCAATCACTTGAATGACTACTCGACCAACTACTCGACCAACTACTCGACCTACTAGTTGACCAACTACTCGACCAACTACTTGACCAACTACTCGACCAACTACTCGACCAACTACTCGACCAACTACTCGACCGACCAGTCGACCAACTACTCGACCAATTACTTGACCGACCACTCGACCAACTACTCTACCAACTACTCGACCGACCACTTGATAAACTACTCGACCGACCACTCGATCAACTACTCGACCAACTACTCGACCAACTACTGGACCGACCACTCGACCAACTACTCGACCAACTACTCGACCAACTACTCGACCAACTACTCGACCAACCACTCGACCTATCCCTTGACTGACCACACAACTGACCACCCGACCAACTACTCGACCAACTACTCGACACACTACTCGACCAACTACTCGACCAACTACTCGACCATCTACTCGACCAACTACTCGACCAATCACTTGACTGACTACTCGACCAACTACTCGACCAACTACTCGACCTACTACTTGACCAACTAATGGACCAACTACTCGACCATCTACTCCACCAACTACTCGGCCAACTACTCGACCAACTACTCGACCAACTACTTGTCCAACTACTCGACCAACTACTCGACCATCTACTCGACCAACTACTCGACCATCTACTCGACCAACTACTCGACCAATCACTTGACTGACTACTTGACCAACTACTCGATCAACTACTCGACCAACTACTCGACCAACTACTCGATCAACTACTCGACCAACTACTCGACCAACTACTCGACCAACTACTCGACCAACTACTCGACCAACTACTCGACCGACCACTCGACCAACTACTCGACCAACTACTCGACCAACTATTCGACCAACCACTCGACCAACTTATCGAACAACTATTCGAACGACCACTCGACCAACTACTCGAACAACTATTCGAACGACCACTCGACCAACTACTCGTCCAACTACTCGACCAACTACTCGACCGACCACTCGACCTACTACTCGACCAACTACTCGACCACCTACTCGAAGAACTATTCGAACGACCACTCGACCAACTACTCGACCAACTACTCGACCAACTACTCGACCGACCACTCGACCTACTACTCGACCAACTACTTGACCACCTACTCGACCAACTACTCGACCACCTACTCGACCAACCACTCGACCAACTACTCGACCAACTACTCGACCAACTACTCGACCGACCACTCGACCAACCACTCGACCAACTACTTGACTGACCACTCGACCAACTACTCGAACAACTACTTGACCAACTACTCGACCAACTATTCGACCAACCACTCGACCAACTACTCGACCAACTACTTGACTGACCACTCGACCAACGACTCGACCACCTACTTGACCAACTACTCGACCAACTATTCGACCAACCACTCGACCAACTACTCGACCAACTACTCGAACAACTACTCGACCGACCACTCGACCAACTACTCGAACAACTACTTGACCAACTACTCGACCAACTATTCGACCAACCACTCGACCAACTACTCGACCAAATACTCGACCAACCACTCGACCAACTACTCGACCAACCACTCGACCAACTACTCGACCAACTACTCGAACAACTACTCGACCGACCACTCGACCAACTACTCGATCAACGACTCGACCAACTACTCGACCAACTACTCGACCAACTACTCGACCAACTACTCGACCAACTACTCGACCGGCCACTCGACCAACTACTCGACGAACTACAAGACCAACTACTCGACCGACCACTCGACCAACTACTCCAGCAACTACTCGACCAACTACTCGACCATCTACTCGACCAACTACTCGACCAGCTACTCGACCAAATTCTCGACCAACTACTCGACCGACTACTCGAAAAACTACTCGACCAATTACTCGACCAACTACTTGACCAACGACTCGACCAACTACTCGACCAACTACTCGACCATCTACTCGAGCAACCACTCGACCAACTACTTAACCAAATTCTCGACTAACTACTCGACCAACTACTCGACCAACTACTTGACCAACTACTCGACCATCTACTCGAGCAACCACTCGACCAACTACTTAACCAAATTCTCGACTAACTACTCGACCAACTACTCGACCAACTACTTGACCAACTACTCGACCAACTACTCGACCAACTACTCGACCAACTACTCGACCAACTACTTGACCAACTACTCGACCAACTACTTGACCAACTACTCGACCAACTACTCGACCAACTACTCGACCAACTACTCGACCGACCAGTCGACCAACTACTCGACCAATTACTTGACCGACCACTCGACCAACTACTCTACCAACTACTCGACCGACCACTTGATAAACTACTCGACCGACCACTCGATCAACTACTCGACCAACTACTCGACCAACTACTGGACCGACCACTCGACCAACTACTCGACCAACTACTCGACCAACTACTCGACCAACTACTTGACCAACTACTCGACCAACTACTCGACCAACTACTCGACCAACTACTCGACCGACCAGTCGACCAACTACTCGACCAATTACTTGACCGACCACTCGACCAACTACTCTACCAACTACTCGACCGACCACTTGATAAACTACTCGACCGACCACTCGATCAACTACTCGACCAACTACTCGACCAACTACTGGACCGACCACTCGACCAACTACTCGACCAACTACTCGACCAACTACTCGACCAACTACTCGACCAACCACTCGACCTATCCCTTGACTGACCACACAACTGACCACCCGACCAACTACTCGACCAACTACTCGACAGACTACTCGACCAACTACTCGACCAACTACTCGACCATCTACTCGACCAACTACTCGACCAATCACTTGACTGACTACTCGACCAACTACTCGACCAACTACTCGACCTACTACTTGACCAACTAATGGACCAACTACTCGACCATCTACTCCACCAACTACTCGGCCAACTACTCGACCAACTACTCGACCAACTACTTGTCCAACTACTCGACCAACTACTCGACCATCTACTCGACCAACTACTCGACCATCTACTCGACCAACTACTCGACCAATCACTTGACTGACTACTTGACCAACTACTCGATCAACTACTCGACCAACTACTCGACCAACTACTCGATCAACTACTCGACCAACTACTCGACCAACTACTCGACCAACTACTCGACCAACTACTCGACCAACTACTCGACCGACCACTCGACCAACTACTCGACCAACTACTCGACCAACTATTCGACCAACCACTCGACCAACTTATCGAACAACTATTCGAACGACCACTCGACCAACTACTCGAACAACTATTCGAACGACCACTCGACCAACTACTCGTCCAACTACTCGACCAACTACTCGACCGACCACTCGACCTACTACTCGACCAACTACTCGACCACCTACTCGAACAACTATTCGAACGACCACTCGACCAACTACTCGACCAACTACTCGACCAACTACTCGACCGACCACTCGACCTACTACTCGACCAACTACTTGACCACCTACTCGACCAACTACTCGACCACCTACTCGACCAACCACTCGACCAACTACTCGACCAACTACTCGACCAACTACTCGACCGACCACTCGACCAACCACTCGACCAACTACTTGACTGACCACTCGACCAACTACTCGAACAACTACTTGACCAACTACTCGACCAACTATTCGACCAACCACTCGACCAACTACTCGACCAACTACTTGACTGACCACTCGACCAACGACTCGACCACCTACTTGACCAACTACTCGACCAACTATTCGACCAACCACTCGACCAACTACTCGACCAACTACTCGAACAACTACTCGACCGACCACTCGACCAACTACTCGAACAACTACTTGACCAACTACTCGACCAACTATTCGACCAACCACTCGACCAACTACTCGACCAAATACTCGACCAACCACTCGACCAACTACTCGACCAACCACTCGACCAACTACTCGACCAACTACTCGAACAACTACTCGACCGACCACTCGACCAACTACTCGATCAACGACTCGACCAACTACTCGACCAACTACTCGACCATTCACTTGACTGACTACTCGACCAACTACTCGACCTACTACTTGACCAACTGCTCGACGAACTACTCGACCAACTACTTGACCAACTACTCGACCAACTATTCGACCAACCACTCGACCAACTACTCGACCAACTACTCGAACAACTACTCGACCGACCACTCGACCATCTACTCGACCAACTACTCGACCATTCACTTGACTGACTACTCGACCAACTACTCGACCTACTACTTGACCAACTGCTCGACGAACTACTCGACCAACTACTTGACCAACTACTCGACCAACTATTCGACCAACCACTCGACCAACTACTCGACCAACTACTCGAACAACTACTCGACCGACCACTCGACCAACTACTCGATCAACTTCTCGGCCAACTACTCGACCAATTACTCGACCGACCACTCGACCAACTACTCGACCAACCATTCGACCGACCATTCGATCAACTACTCGACGAACTACTCGACCAACTACTTGACCAACTACTCGACCAACTTCTCGACCAACTACTCGACCAACTACGTGACCAACTGCTCGACCAACTTCTCGACCAACTACTCGACCGGCCACTTGACCAACTACTCGACCAACTACTCGACCAACTACTCGACCGACCACTCGACCAACTACTCGACCAACTACCCGACCAGCTACTCGATCAACTTCTCGACCAACAATTCGACCAACGACTCGACCAACTACTCGACAAACTACTCGACCAACCACTCGACCTATCACTTGACTGACCACACAACTGACCACCCGACCAACTACTCGACCAACTACTCGATCAACTACTCGACCAACTACTCGACCAACTATTCGACCAACCACTCGACCATCTACTCGACCAACTACTCGAACAACTATTCGAACGACCACTCGACCAACTACTCGACCAACTACTCGACCAACTACTCGACCACCTACTCGACCAACTACTCGACCACTTACTCGACCAACTACTCGACCAACTACTCGACCAACTACTCGACCAACTACTCGACCAACTACTCGACCAACTACTCGACCAACTACTCGACCGACCACTCGACCAACTACTCGACCAACTACTTGACTGACCACTCGACCAACTACTCGACCAACTACTCGACCGACCACTCGATCAACTACTCGACCGACCACTCGACCAACTACTCTACCAACTACTCGACCAACTCCTCGACCTACTACTCGACTAACTACTCGACCAACCACTCGAACAACTTCTCGACCAACTACTCGACCAACTACTCGACCGACCACTCGACCAACTACTCGACCAACCACTCGACCAACCACTCGATCAACTACTTGACCAACTACTCGACCAACTACTCGACCAACTACTCGACTAACTACTTGACCAACCACTCGACCAACCACTCGACCAAATACTCGACCAACCACACGACCAACTACTCGACCAACCACTCGACCAATCACTTGACCGACCACTCGAGTATCTACTCGACCAACTCCTCGACCATCTACTCGACCAACTACTCGACCATCTACTCGAGCAACTACTCGACCAACTACTCGACCAACTACTAGACCAACAACTCGACCAACTACTCGACCAACCACTCGAACAACTACTCGAACAACTACTCGAACAACTACTCGACCAACCACTCGACCAATCACTTGACCGACCACTCGAGTAACTACTCGACCAACCACTCGACCATCTACTCGACCAACAACTCGACCATCTACTCGAGCAACTACTCGACCAACTACTTAACCAACTACTCGACCAAATACTCGACCAACTACTCGACCAACTACTTGACCAACTACTCGATCAACTACTCGACCAACTACTCGACCAACTATTCGACCAACCACTCGACCAACTACTCGACCAACTACTCGAACAACTATTCGAACGACCACTCGACCGACCACTCGACCTACTACTCGACCAACTACTCGACCACCTACTCGACCAACTACTCGACGAACTGCTCGACCAACTACTCGACCGACCACTCGACCTACTACTCGACCAACTACTCGACCACCTACTCGACCAACTACTCGACCACCTACTCGAACAAATACTCGACCAACCACTCGACCAACTACTCGAACAACTACTCGACCAACTACTCGACCAACTACTTGACCGACCACTCGACCAACTACTCGACCAACTACTCGACCAACTACTCGACCAACTACTTGATCAACTACTCGGCCAACTACTCGACCAAGTACTCGACCGACCACTCGACCAACTACTCAACCAACCATTCGACCGACCACTCGATCAACTACTCGACCAACAACTCGACCGACCACTCGATCAACTACTCGACCAACTACTCGACCAGCCACTCGACCAACTACTCGAACGACCACTCGACAAACTACTCGACGAACTACTCGACCAACTACTTGACCAACTACTCGACCAACTTCTCGACCAACTACTCGACCAACTACGTGACCAACTGCTCGACCAACTACTCGACCAACTACTCGACCGGCCACTTGACCAACTACTCGACCAACTACTCGACCAACTACTCGACCGACCACTCGACCAACTACTCGACCAACTACCCGACCAGCTACTCGATCAACTTCTCGACCAACAATTCGACCAACGACTCGACCAACTACTCGACCAATCACTTGACTGACTACTCGACCAATTACTCGACCAACTACTCGACCTACTACTTGACCAACTGCTCGACCAACTACTCGACCAACTACTTGACCAACGACTCGACCAACTACTTGACCAACTACTCGACCAACTATTCGACCAACCACTCGACCAACTACTCGACCAACTACTCGAACAACTACTCGACCGACCACTCGACCAACTACTCGACCAACTACTCGACTAACTACTCGACCAACCACTCGACCAACCACTCGACCAAATACTCGACCAACCACTCGACCAACTACTCGACCAACCACTCGACCAATCACTTGACCGACCACTCGAGTATCTACTCGACCAACTCCTCGACCATCTACTCGACCAACTACTCGACCATCTACTCGACCAACTACTCGACCATCTACTCGAGCAACTACTCGACCAACTACTCGACCAACTACTAGACCAACAACTCGACCAACTAATCGACTAACTACTCGACCAATCACTCGACCAACCACTCGACCAACAACTCGACCGTCTACTCGAGCAACTACTCGACCAACTACTTAACCAACTACTCGACCAACTACTCGACCAACTACTCGACCAACTACTTGACCAACTACTCGATCAACTACTCGACCAACTACTCGACCAACAATTCGACCAACCACTCGACCAAATACTCGACCAACTACTCGAACAACTATTCGAACGACCACTCGACCAACTACTCGACGAACTGCTCGACCAACTACTCGACCGACCACTCGACCTACTACTCGACCAACTACTCGACCACCTACTCGACCAACTACTCGACCACCTACTCGACCAACTACTCGACCAACTACTTGACTGACCACTCGACCAACTACTCGACCTACTACTTGACCAACTACTCGACCAACTACTCGAACAACTACTCGACCGACCCCTCGACCAACTACTCGATCAACTTCTCGGCCAACTACTCGACCAATTACTCGACCGACCACTCGACCAACTACTCGACCAACCATTCGACCGACCACTCGATCAACTACTCGACCAACTACTCGACCAGCCACTCGACCAACTACTCGAACGACCACTCGACAAACTACTCGACGAACTACCCGACCAACTACTCGACCAACTACTAGACAGACCACTCGACCAACTACTCGACCAACTACTCGACCATCTACTCGACCAACTACTCGACCAATCACTTGACTGACTACTCGACCAACTACTCGACCAACTACTCGACCTACTACTTGACCAACTACTCGACCAACTACTCAACCATCTACTCGACCAACTACTCGACCAACTACTCGACCAACTACTCGACCAATTACTTGACCAACTACTCGACCAACTACTCGACCATCTACTCGAACAACTACTCGACCATCTACTCGACCAACTACTCGACCATTCACTTGACTGACTACTCGACCAACTACTCGACCTACTACTTGACCAACTGCTCGACGAACTACTCGACCAACTACTTGACCAACTACTCGACCAACTATTCGACCAACCACTCGACCAACTACTCGACCAACTACTCGAACAACTACTCGACCGACCACTCGACCAACTACTCGATCAACTTCTCGGCCAACTACTCGACCAATTACTCGACCGACCACTCGACCAACTACTCGACCAACCATTCGACCGACCATTCGATCAACTACTCGACGAACTACTCGACCAACTACTTGACCAACTACTCGACCAACTTCTCGACCAACTACTCGACCAACTACGTGACCAACTGCTCGACCAACTACTCGACCAACTACTCGACCGGCCACTTGACCAACTACTCGACCAACTACTCGACCAACTACTCGACCGACCACTCGACCAACTACTCGACCAACTACCCGACCAGCTACTCGATCAACTTCTCGACCAACAATTCGACCAACGACTCGACCAACTACTCGACAAACTACTCGACCAACCACTCGACCTATCACTTGACTGACCACACAACTGACCACCCGACCAACTACTCGACCAACTACTCGATCAACTACTCGACCAACTACTCGACCAACTATTCGACCAACCACTCGACCATCTACTCGACCAACTACTCGAACAACTATTCGAACGACCACTCGACCAACTACTCGACCAACTACTTGACCAACTACTCGACTGACCACTCGACCAACTACTCGACCAACTACTCGACCACCTACTCGACCAACTACTCGACCACTTACTCGACCAACTACTCGACCAACTACTCGACCAACTACTCGACCAACTACTCGACCAACTACTCGACCAACTACTCGACCAACTACTCGACCGACCACTCGACCAACTACTCGACCAACTACTTGACTGACCACTCGACCAACTACTCGACCAACTACTCGACCGACCACTCGATCAACTACTCGACCGACCACTCGACCAACTACTCTACCAACTACTCGACCAACTCCTCGACCTACTACTCGACTAACTACTCGACCAACCACTCGAACAACTACTCGACCAACTACTCGACCAACTACTCGACCGACCACTCGACCAACTACTCGACCAACCACTCGACCAACCACTCGATCAACTACTTGACCAACTACTCGACCAACTACTCGACCAACTACTCGACTAACTACTTGACCAACCACTCGACCAACCACTCGACCAAATACTCGACCAACCACACGACCAACTACTCGACCAACCACTCGACCAATCACTTGACCGACCACTCGAGTATCTACTCGACCAACTCCTCGACCATCTACTCGACCAACTACTCGACCATCTACTCGAGCAACTACTCGACCAACTACTCGACCAACTACTAGACCAACAACTCGACCAACTACTCGACCAACCACTCGAAAAACTACTCGAACAACTACTCGAACAACTACTCGACCAACCACTCGACCAATCACTTGACCGACCACTCGAGTAACTACTCGACCAACCACTCGACCATCTACTCGACCAACAACTCGACCATCTACTCGAGCAACTACTCGACCAACTACTTAACCAACTACTCGACCAAATACTCGACCAACTACTCGACCAACTACTTGACCAACTACTCGATCAACTACTCGACCAACTACTCGACCAACTATTCGACCAACCACTCGACCAACTACTCGACCAACTACTCGAACAACTATTCGAACGACCACTCGACCGACCACTCGACCTACTACTCGACCAACTACTCGACCACCTACTCGACCAACTACTCGACGAACTGCTCGACCAACTACTCGACCGACCACTCGACCTACTACTCGACCAACTACTCGACCACCTACTCGACCAACTACTCGACCACCTACTCGAACAAATACTCGACCAACCACTCGACCAACTACTCGAACAACTACTCGACCAACTACTCGACCAACTACTTGACCGACCACTCGACCAACTACTCGACCAACTACTCGACCAACTACTCGACCAACTACTTGATCAACTACTCGGCCAACTACTCGACCAAGTACTCGACCGACCACTCGACCAACTACTCAACCAACCATTCGACCGACCACTCGATCAACTACTCGACCAACAACTCGACCGACCACTCGATCAACTACTCGACCAACTACTCGACCAGCCACTCGACCAACTACTCGAACGACCACTCGACAAACTACTCGACGAACTACTCGACCAACTACTTGACCAACTACTCGACCAACTTCTCGACCAACTACTCGACCAACTACGTGACCAACTGCTCGACCAACTACTCGACCAACTACTCGACCGGCCACTTGACCAACTACTCGACCAACTACTCGACCAACTACTCGACCGACCACTCGACCAACTACTCGACCAACTACCCGACCAGCTACTCGATCAACTTCTCGACCAACAATTCGACCAACGACTCGACCAACTACTCGACCAATCACTTGACTGACTACTCGACCAATTACTCGACCAACTACTCGACCTACTACTTGACCAACTGCTCGACCAACTACTCGACCAACTACTTGACCAACGACTCGACCAACTACTTGACCAACTACTCGACCAACTATTCGACCAACCACTCGACCAACTACTCGACCAACTACTCGAACAACTACTCGACCGACCACTCGACCAACTACTCGACCAACTACTCGACTAACTACTCGACCAACCACTCGACCAACCACTCGACCAAATACTCGACCAACCACTCGACCAACTACTCGACCAACCACTCGACCAATCACTTGACCGACCACTCGAGTATCTACTCGACCAACTCCTCGACCATCTACTCGACCAACTACTCGACCATCTACTCGACCAACTACTCGACCATCTACTCGAGCAACTACTCGACCAACTACTCGACCAACTACTAGACCAACAACTCGACCAACTAATCGACTAACTACTCGACCAATCACTCGACCAACCACTCGACCAACTACTCGACCAACTACTCGACCGACCACTCGACCAACTACTTGACCAACTACTCGATCAACTACTCGACCAACTACTCGACCAACAATTCGACCAACCACTCGACCAAATACTCGACCAACTACTCGAACAACTATTCGAACGACCACTCGACCAACTACTCGACGAACTGCTCGACCAACTACTCGACCGACCACTCGACCTACTACTCGACCAACTACTCGACCACCTACTCGACCAACTACTCGACCACCTACTCGACCAACTACTCGACCAACTACTTGACTGACCACTCGACCAACTACTCGACCTACTACTTGACCAACTACTCGACCAACTATTCGACCAACTACTCGACCAACTACTCGAACAACTACTCGACCGACCACTCGACCAACTACTCGACCAACTACTCGACTAACTACTCGACCAACCACTCGACCAACCACTCGACCAAATACTCGACCAACCACTCGACCAACTACTCGAACAACTACTCGACCAACCACTCGACCAATCACTTGACCGACCACTCGAGTATCTACTCGACCAACTCCTCGACCATCTACTCGACCAACTACTCGACCATCTACTCGAGCAACTACTCGACCAACTACTCGACCAACTACTAGACCAACAACTCGACCAACTAATCGACTAACTACTCGACCAACCACTCGACCAACCACTCGACCAACTACTCGACCGACCACTCGAACAACTACTCGAACAACTACTCGACCAACCACTCGACCAATCACTTGACCGACCACTCGAGTAACTACTCGACCAACCACTCGACCATCTACTCGACCAACAACTCGACCATCTACTCGAGCAACTACTCGACCAACGACTCGACCAATTACTCGACCGAACACTCGACCAACTATTCGACCAACCATTCGACCGACCACTCGATCAACTACTCGAGCAACTACTCGACCAACTATTCGACCAACCACTCGACCAACTACTCGACCAACTGCTCGAACAACTATTCGAACGACCACTCGACCAACTACTCGACCAACTACTCGACCAACTACTCGACCGACCACTCGACCTACTACTCGACCAACTACTCGACCACCTACTCGACCAACTACTCGACCACCTACTCGACCAACTACTCGACCGGCCACTTGACCAACTACTCGACCAACTACTCGACCAACTACTTAACCAACTACTCGGCCAACTACTCGACCAACTACTCGACCAACTACTTGACCAACTACTCGATCAACTACTCGACCAACTACTCGACCAACAACTCGACCAACTACTCGACCAACTACTCGACCAACTACTCGACCAACTACTCGAACGACCACTCGACCAACTACTCGACCAACTACTTGACTGACCACTCGACCAACTACTCGACCAGCTACTCGACCAACTTCTCGACCAAATACACGACCGACTACTTGAACAACTACTCGACCAACGACTCGACCAATTACTCGACCGAACACTCGACCAACTACTCGACCAACCATTCGACCGACCACTCGATCAACTACTCGACCAACTACTCGACCGACCACTCGATCAACTACTCGACCAACTACTCGACCAGCCACTCGACCAATTACTCGAACGACCACTCGACAAACTACTCGACGAACTACTCGACCAACTACTTGACCAACTACTCGACCAACTTCTCGACCAACTACTCGACCGGCCACTTGACCAACTACTCGACCAACTACTCGACCAACTACTCGACCGACCACTCGACCAACTACTCGACCAACTACCCGACCAGCTACTCGCTCAACTTCTCGACCAACAATTCGACCAACGACTCGACCAACTACTCGACCAACTACTTGACTGACCACTCGACCAACTACTCGACCAGCTACTCGACCAACTTCTCGACCAAATACTCGACCGACTACTTGAACAACTACTCGACCAACGACTCGACCAATTACTCGACCGAACACTCGACCAACTACTCGACCAACCATTCGACCGACCACTCGACCAACTACTCGACCAACTACTCGACCAACTACTCGACCAACTACTTGACTGACCACTCGACCAACTACTCGACCAGCTAATCGACCAACTTCTCGACT
Organism: Papilio elwesi; assembly: GCA_029849275.1. Classification (NCBI taxonomy): domain Eukaryota; kingdom Metazoa; phylum Arthropoda; class Insecta; order Lepidoptera; family Papilionidae; genus Papilio; species Papilio elwesi. The sequence goes on along the minus strand of CM056691.1, from coordinate 10,545,171 downwards.
AAATACTCGACCGACTACTTGAACAACTACTCGACCAACGACTCGACCAATTACTCGACCGAACACTCGACCAACTACTCGACCAACCATTCGACCGACCACTCGATCAACTACTCGACCAACTACTCGACCGACCACTCGATCAACTACTCGACCAACTACTCGACCAGCCACTCGACCAACTACTCGAACGACCACTCGACAAACTACTCGACCAACTACTCGACCAACTACTCGACCTACTACTTGACCAACTACTCGACCAACAACTCGACCAACTACTCGACCAACTACTCGACCATCTACTCGAACAACTACTCGACCATCTACTCGACCAACTACTCGACCAATCACTTGACTGACTACTCGACCAACTACTCGACCTACTACTTGACCAACTACTCGACCAACTACTCGACCAACTACTTGACCAACTACTCGACCAACTATTCGACCAACCACTCGACCAACTACTCGACCAACTACTCGAACAACTACTCGACCGACCCCTCGACCAACTACTCGATCAACTTCTCGGCCAACTACTCGACCAATTACTCGACCGACCACTCGACCAACTACTCGACCAACCATTCGACCGACCACTCGATCAACTACTCGACCAACTACTCGACCAGCCACTCGACCAACTACTCGAACGACCACTCGACAAACTACTCGACGAACTACCCGACCAACTACTCGACCAACTACTAGACAGACCACTCGACCAACTACTCGACCAACTACTCGACCATCTACTCGACCAACTACTCGACCAATCACTTGACTGACTACTCGACCAACTACTCGACCAACTACTCGACCTACTACTTGACCAACTACTCGACCAACTACTCAACCATCTACTCGACCAACTACTCGACCAACTACTCGACCAACTACTCGACCAATTACTTGACCAACTACTCGACCAACTACTCGACCATCTACTCGAACAACTACTCGACCATCTACTCGACCAACTACTCGACCATTCACTTGACTGACTACTCGACCAACTACTCGACCTACTACTTGACTAACTGCTCGACGAACTACTCGACCAACTACTTGACCAACTACTCGACCAACTATTCGACCAACCACTCGACCAACTACTCGACCAACTACTCGAACAACTACTCGACCGACCACTCGACCAACTACTCGATCAACTTCTCGGCCAACTACTCGACCAATTACTCGACCGACCACTCGACCAACTACTCGACCAACCATTCGACCGACCATTCGATCAACTACTCGACGAACTACTCGACCAACTACTTGACCAACTACTCGACCAACTTCTCGACCAACTACTCGACCAACTACGTGACCAACTGCTCGACCAACTACTCGACCAACTACTCGACCGGCCACTTGACCAACTTCTCGACCAACTACTCGACCAACTACTCGACCGACCACTCGACCAACTACTCGACCAACTACCCGACCAGCTACTCGATCAACTTCTCGACCAACAATTCGACCAACGACTCGACCAACTACTCGACAAACTACTCGACCAACCACTCGACCTATCACTTGACTGACCACACAACTGACCACCCGACCAACTACTCGACCAACTACTCGATCAACTACTCGACCAACTACTCGACCAACTATTCGACCAACCACTCGACCATCTACTCGACCAACTACTCGAACAACTATTCGAACGACCACTCGACCAACTACTCGACCAACTACTTGACCAACTACTCGACTGACCACTCGACCAACTACTCGACCAACTACTCGACCACCTACTCGACCAACTACTCGACCACTTACTCGACCAACTACTCGACCAACTACTCGACCAACTACTCGACCAACTACTCGACCAACTACTCGACCAACTACTCGACCAACTACTCGACCGACCACTCGACCAACTACTCGACCAACTACTTGACTGACCACTCGACCAACTACTCGACCAACTACTCGACCGACCACTCGATCAACTACTCGACCGACCACTCGACCAACTACTCTACCAACTACTCGACCAACTCCTCGACCTACTACTCGACTAACTACTCGACCAACCACTCGAACAACTACTCGACCAACTACTCGACCAACTACTCGACCGACCACTCGACCAACTACTCGACCAACCACTCGACCAACCACTCGATCAACTACTTGACCAACTACTCGACCAACTACTCGACCAACTACTCGACTAACTACTTGACCAACCACTCGACCAACCACTCGACCAAATACTCGACCAACCACACGACCAACTACTCGACCAACCACTCGACCAATCACTTGACCGACCACTCGAGTATCTACTCGACCAACTCCTCGACCATCTACTCGACCAACTACTCGACCATCTACTCGAGCAACTACTCGACCAACTACTCGACCAACTACTAGACCAACAACTCGACCAACTACTCGACCAACCACTCGAACAACTACTCGAACAACTACTCGAACAACTACTCGACCAACCACTCGACCAATCACTTGACCGACCACTCGAGTAACTACTCGACCAACCACTCGACCATCTACTCGACCAACAACTCGACCATCTACTCGAGCAACTACTCGACCAACTACTTAACCAACTACTCGACCAAATACTCGACCAACTACTCGACCAACTACTTGACCAACTACTCGATCAACTACTCGACCAACTACTCGACCAACTATTCGACCAACCACTCGACCAACTACTCGACCAACTACTCGAACAACTATTCGAACGACCACTCGACCAACTACTCGACCAACTACTTGACCAACTACTCGACCGACCACTCGACCAACTACTCGACTAACTACTCGATTACCTACTCGACCAACTACTCGACCACTTTCTCGACCAACTACTCGACCAACTACTCGACCAACTACTCGACCAACTACTCGACCAACTACTCGACCAACTACTCGACCGACCACTCGACCAACTACTCGACCAACTACTTGACTGACCACTCGACCAACTACTCGACCAACTACTCGACCGACCACTCGATCAACTACTCGACCGACCACTCGACCAACTACTCTACCAACTACTCGACCAACTCCTCGACCTACTACTCGACTAACTACTCGACCAACCACTCGAACAACCACTCGACCAACTACTCGACCAACCACTCGACCAACTACTCGAGCAACTACTCGAACAACCACTCGACCAATCACTTGACCGACCACTCGAGTAACTACTCGACCAACTTCTCGACCATCTACTCGACCAACTACTCGACCATCTACTCGAGCAACTACTCGACCAACTACTTAACCAACTACTGGACCAACTACTCGACCAACTACTCGACCAACTACTTGACCAACTACTCAACCAACTACTCGACCAACTACTCGACCAACTATTCGACCAACCACTCGATCAACCACTCGACCAACTACTCGAACAACTACTCGACCAACCACTCGACCAACCACTCGACCAACTACTCGACCAACTACTTGACCAACTACTCGACCAACTACTCGACCAACTACTCGACCAACTATTCGACCAACCACTCGATCAACCACTCGACCAACTACTCGAACAACTACTCGACCAACCACTCGACCAACCACTCGACCAACTACTTGACCAACTACTCGACCAACTACTCGACCAACTACTCGACTAACTACTCGACCAACCACTCGACCAACCACTCGACCAAATACTCGACCAACCACTCGACCAACTACTCGACCAACCACTCGACCAATCACTTGACCGACCACTCGAGTATCTACTCGACCAACTACTCGACCATCTACTCGACCAACTACTCGACCAACTACTCGACCAACTACTAGACCAACAACTCGACCAACTAATCGACTAACTACTCGACCAACCACTCGACCAACCACTCGACCAACTACTCGACCAACCACTCGAACAACTACTCGAACAACTACTCGACCAACCACTCGACCAATCACTTGACCGACCACTCGAGTAACTACTCGACCAACCACTCGACCATCTACTCGACCAACTACTCGACCATCTACTCGAGCAACTACTCGACCAACTACTTAACCAACTACTCGACCAACTACTCGACCAACTACTCGACCAACTACTTGACCAACTACTCGATCAACTACTCGACCAACTACTCGACCAACTATTCGACCAACTACTCGAACAACTATTCGAACGACCACTCCACCAACTACTCGACCAACTACTCGACCAACTACTCGACCGACCACTCGACCAACTACCCGACCAACTACTCGACCACCTACTCGACCAACTACTCGACCAACTACTCGACCGACCACTCGACCAACTACTCGACCAACTACTCGACCAACTACTTGACCGACCACTCGACCAACTACTCGACCAACTACTCGACCAACTACTCGACCAACTACTCGACCAACTACTCGACCAACTACTCGATCAACTACTCGGCCAACTACACGACCAACTACTCGATCAACTACTCGGCCAACTACTTGACCAATTACTCGACCGACCACCCGACCAACTACTCGACCAACCACTCGACCATCTACTCGACCAACAACTCGACCATCTACTCGAGCAACTACTCGACCAACTACTTAACCAACTACTCGACCAAATACTCGACCAACTACTCGACCAACTACTTGACCAACTACTCGATCAACTACTCGACCAACTACTCGACCAACTATTCGACCAACCACTCGACCAACTACTCGACCAACTACTCGAACAACTATTCGAACGACCACTCGACCAACTACTCGACCAACTACTTGACCAACTACTCGACCGACCACTCGACCAACTACTCGACTAACTACTCGATTACCTACTCGACCAACTACTCGACCACTTTCTCGACCAACTACTCGACCAACTACTCGACCAACTACTCGACCAACTACTCGACCAACTACTCGACCAACTACTCGACCGACCACTCGACCAACTACTCGACCAACTACTTGACTGACCACTCGACCAACTACTCGACCAACTACTCGACCGACCACTCGATCAACTACTCGACCGACCACTCGACCAACTACTCTACCAACTACTCGACCAACTCCTCGACCTACTACTCGACTAACTACTCGACCAACCACTCGAACAACCACTCGACCAACTACTCGACCAACCACTCGACCAACTACTCGAGCAACTACTCGAACAACCACTCGACCAATCACTTGACCGACCACTCGAGTAACTACTCGACCAACTTCTCGACCATCTACTCGACCAACTACTCGACCATCTACTCGAGCAACTACTCGACCAACTACTTAACCAACTACTGGACCAACTACTCGACCAACTACTCGACCAACTACTTGACCAACTACTCAACCAACTACTCGACCAACTACTCGACCAACTATTCGACCAACCACTCGATCAACCACTCGACCAACTACTCGAACAACTACTCGACCAACCACTCGACCAACCACTCGACCAACTACTCGACCAACTACTTGACCAACTACTCGACCAACTACTCGACCAACTACTCGACCAACTATTCGACCAACCACTCGATCAACCACTCGACCAACTACTCGAACAACTACTCGACCAACCACTCGACCAACCACTCGACCAACTACTTGACCAACTACTCGACCAACTACTCGACCAACTACTCGACTAACTACTCGACCAACCACTCGACCAACCACTCGACCAAATACTCGACCAACCACTCGACCAACTACTCGACCAACCACTCGACCAATCACTTGACCGACCACTCGAGTATCTACTCGACCAACTACTCGACCATCTACTCGACCAACTACTCGACCAACTACTCGACCAACTACTAGACCAACAACTCGACCAACTAATCGACTAACTACTCGACCAACCACTCGACCAACCACTCGACCAACTACTCGACCAACCACTCGAACAACTACTCGAACAACTACTCGACCAACCACTCGACCAATCACTTGATCGACCACTCGAGTAACTACTCGACCAACCACTCGACCATCTACTCGACCAACTACTCGACCATCTACTCGAGCAACTACTCGACCAACTACTTAACCAACTACTCGACCAACTACTCGACCAACTACTCGACCAACTACTTGACCAACTACTCGATCAACTACTCGACCAACTACTCGACCAACTATTCGACCAACTACTCGAACAACTATTCGAACGACCACTCCACCAACTACTCGACCAACTACTCGACCAACTACTCGACCGACCACTCGACCAACTACCCGACCAACTACTCGACCACCTACTCGACCAACTACTCGACCAACTACTCGACCGACCACTCGACCAACTACTCGACCAACTACTCGACCAACTACTTGACCGACCACTCGACCAACTACTCGACCAACTACTCGACCAACTACTCGACCAACTACTCGACCAACTACTCGACCAACTACTCGATCAACTACTCGGCCAACTACACGACCAACTACTCGATCAACTACTCGGCCAACTACTTGACCAATTACTCGACCGACCACCCGACCAACTACTCGACCAACCACTCGACCATCTACTCGACCAACAACTCGACCATCTACTCGAGCAACTACTCGACCAACTACTTAACCAACTACTCGACCAAATACTCGACCAACTACTCGACCAACTACTTGACCAACTACTCGATCAACTACTCGACCAACTACTCGACCAACTATTCGACCAACCACTCGACCAACTACTCGACCAACTACTCGAACAACTATTCGAACGACCACTCGACCAACTACTCGACCAACTACTTGACCAACTACTCGACCGACCACTCGACCAACTACTCGACTAACTACTCGATTACCTACTCGACCAACTACTCGACCACTTTCTCGACCAACTACTCGACCAACTACTCGACCAACTACTCGACCAACTACTCGACCAACTACTCGACCAACTACTCGACCGACCACTCGACCAACTACTCGACCAACTACTTGACTGACCACTCGACCAACTACTCGACCAACTACTCGACCGACCACTCGATCAACTACTCGACCGACCACTCGACCAACTACTCTACCAACTACTCGACCAACTCCTCGACCTACTACTCGACTAACTACTCGACCAACCACTCGAACAACCACTCGACCAACTACTCGACCAACCACTCGACCAACTACTCGAGCAACTACTCGAACAACCACTCGACCAATCACTTGACCGACCACTCGAGTAACTACTCGACCAACTTCTCGACCATCTACTCGACCAACTACTCGACCATCTACTCGAGCAACTACTCGACCAACTACTTAACCAACTACTGGACCAACTACTCGACCAACTACTCGACCAACTACTTGACCAACTACTCAACCAACTACTCGACCAACTACTCGACCAACTATTCGACCAACCACTCGATCAACCACTCGACCAACTACTCGAACAACTACTCGACCAACCACTCGACCAACCACTCGACCAACTACTCGACCAACTACTTGACCAACTACTCGACCAACTACTCGACCAACTACTCGACCAACTATTCGACCAACCACTCGATCAACCACTCGAACAACTACTCGAACAACTACTCGACCAACCACTCGACCAACCACTCGACCAACTACTTGACCAACTACTCGACCAACTACTCGACCAACTACTCGACTAACTACTCGACCAACCACTCGACCAACCACTCGACCAAATACTCGACCAACCACTCGACCAACTACTCGACCAACCACTCGACCAATCACTTGACCGACCACTCGAGTATCTACTCGACCAACTACTCGACCATCTACTCGACCAACTACTCGACCAACTACTCGACCAACTACTAGACCAACAACTCGACCAACTAATCGACTAACTACTCGACCAACCACTCGACCAACCACTCGACCAACTACTCGACCAACCACTCGAACAACTACTCGAACAACTACTCGACCAACCACTCGACCAATCACTTGACCGACCACTCGAGTAACTACTCGACCAACCACTCGACCATCTACTCGACCAACTACTCGACCATCTACTCGAGCAACTACTCGACCAACTACTTAACCAACTACTCGACCAACTACTCGACCAACTACTCGACCAACTACTTGACCAACTACTCGATCAACTACTCGACCAACTACTCGACCAACTATTCGACCAACTACTCGAACAACTATTCGAACGACCACTCCACCAACTACTCGACCAACTACTCGACCAACTACTCGACCGACCACTCGACCAACTACCCGACCAACTACTCGACCACCTACTCGACCAACTACTCGACCAACTACTCGACCGACCACTCGACCAACTACTCGACCAACTACTCGACCAACTACTTGACCGACCACTCGACCAACTACTCGACCAACTACTCGACCAACTACTCGACCAACTACTCGACCAACTACTCGACCAACTACTCGATCAACTACTCGGCCAACTACACGACCAACTACTCGATCAACTACTCGGCCAACTACTTGACCAATTACTCGACCGACCACCCGACCAACTACTCGACCAACCACTCGACCAACTACTCGACCAACTACTCGACCGACCACTCGACCAACTACTCGACCAACTACTTGACTGACCACTCGACCAACTACTCGACCAACTACTCGACCGACCACTCGACCAACTACTCGACCATTTACTCGACTGACCACTCGATCAACTACTCGACCAACCACTCGACCAACTACTCGAACAACTATTCGAACGACCACTCCACCAACTACTCGACCAACTACTCGACCAACTACTCGACCGACCACTCGACCAACTACTCGACCAACTACTCGACCACCTACTCGACCAACTACTCGACCAACTACTCGACCGACCACTCGACCAACTACTCGACCAACTACTCGACCAACTACTTGACCGACCACTCGACCAACTACTCGACCAACTACTCGACCAACTACTCGACCAACTACTCGACCAACTACTCGACCAACTACTCGATCAACTACTCGGCCAACTACACGACCAACTACTCGATCAACTACTCGGCCAACTACTTGACCAATTACTCGACCGACCACCCGACCAACTACTCGACCAACCACTCGACCAACTACTCGACCAACTACTTGACCGACCACTCGACCAACTACTCGACCAACTACTTGACTGACCACTCGACCAACTACTCGACCAACTACTCGACCGACCACTCGACCAACTACTCGACCATTTACTCGACTGACCACTCGATCAACTACTCGACCAACCACTCGACCAACTACTCGAACGACCACTTGACCAGCTACTCGACCAACTACTCGACCATCTACTCGACCAACTACTCGACCATCTACTCGACAAACTACTCGACCCACCACTCAATCGGAATATACGATGATATCTTATCATGCGCAAACAGCGGCAACATGGTCTCTATACGTTTGGGAAACAAGTATCACGACGCTATTTGTGATATGGTGACCTCGTGTTCTACAAGACTTCGAGACAACATATTTTTTTTATGTATCAAACGGGAGAAAACGGGCAGCGGGTCTTCACAACATCAGAGCAAATGCAGATGCGTTAAAAATGCAAAGAGACTACGATACGGTACGACGGTAATTGCTATATTAGATTTTAAAAAAATGTCACGAATATAGAATTCTTTCTATAAAATATAGACTTAGACTTTCTTCATTGACATTTTATTCGTAGGAATGGCATAAAACTTGCAATAAGTAATCATAGTATTGACTTCAAAATACTGTATAATATATGGTTATCGATCGAATGTTAAATGAGAATATATGTAAACACTGTAAGTTCACATACTCGTATAGTAAATAAATAAACATAAAAATGAATTGACAATATTTTCTGGTTATATTTTATATTCTGACAATTTATTTATTGACATTTTAATAAAATATCTTTAGGACAGAAAACGTTCCCTCGTTTAACAGTTTCCATTACAAGCAGCGTAAAACAAAAAAGGGGAAGAGGCTGTTTCACAGAAAATTAAGGTTATTTGAGCGTAATAAATAAATAAATATGCGCTCACGCCTGTAACCCAGAGGGGTAGGCAGAGATCGTGGATTTCCATTTGGCGCGATCCTGGTACACCTCTCTCGCTTCTTCCACATTAATACATCTACGCATGCATGCTTGTCGGTTATGGGTGCTCCTTATATCGCCCTTTTTTAGTAAGTCATTAATCTGATCGATATAAGTTCTCCTAGGGCGTCCCCTACCAACACTGCCACTCACTTTTGCAACATAAATTTGTTTTGTTATTCTCTCATCATTCATCCTTACAACATGCCCGAACCACCGAAGCATACCTTTCTCAATTCTAGTCACAACGTCCACTTTTAATCCACACTTTTCCCTTATAACGCTATTTTTAACCCTATCATTCAAAGTCACGCCTAACGTACTTTTTAAGGATCACATCTCAACGGCATTAACTCTACTAGCATGCTTTTCCTGCCAAACCCAGCTCTCACTTCCATACATTAAAGTGGGGACTAGTACAGCATTGTGTATTGCCAGACGAGCCTTCATAGACACATTCTGACTCCTCACTACTGTACCTATAGCCCCATTCATTTTATTTCCCGCACTCACTCGTCGTTCAAAATCTTTAACATACCTACCATCTCTACTAAACATACACCCCAAATACACGAACTCTTCCACCTGTTCCACTACATTTCCGTTAACCTTTATTTCAATTACTGTCTTACTTTGTTCTCTTTCAAACACCATTACTTTCGTCTTATCCACATTCATCTTCATACATTTACCATCTAGTGAATCAGTCACTACATTCAGCATAAGTTGTAAGTCCTCCGCTGACGACGCAAACACAACCTGGTCATCAGCTTACAAGAGACATTTTATAACTAACACACCCATTCTTAATCCACAATCTTCGTCTTTCAAAGATTTCAAACAATCATCCATAAAGAGATTGAACAGCCACGGGGATGATACACAGCCCTGTCTTACACCTTTATTGATGCTAAGCCAGTTTGAGTAGGCCCAGTTTATCCTAACGCAAGCAGTAGAATCTTTATAAAGAGACTTTAACGCTTGTGTTAGGTCACTGTTCAATCCAAACTCAATCAAGGTTGACCACAGATCATCTCTTGTAACTTTATTATAGGCCTTTTCTAGATCTACGAAGGCGCAGAAAACTTTTTGGTTTAGAGCCAAAAACTTTTCTATGATCATACGTAAAGAAAAGATCTGATCCATGCAACCCATTCCTTTCCTAAAACCAGCTTGCACATCCCACATTCTTTCTTCTGTTTCTTTCATGACTCTTTCAATCAGTACTTTAGCATACAGTTTTCCCACAATGCTGAGAAGGCTGATTCCTCGGTAATTCTTACAGTCATGCTGTGAACCTTTCCCTTTATACAAAGGGACGATAACGGCTTTACACCAATCTTCCGGTACTAGGCCATGTCTCCAACATATATTAAAAAGACCAACAGCACGCTTGCAAGCTCTCGGCATTTCAAGATAAATCCTGTCATACCCGGGTGCTTTACCCAATTCCATTCTTTTCATCGCAATCACAATCTCATTCAAACTTATCTCACTTTCCAACTCCTTTTCTTCATGAGCATATGCCGAGTTTGATGCTGATGCCTCCTCACATTCAAACAAACTTTCAAAATATCCCTTCCATCTCTTCAGAATTGCTACTTCATCATTCAGAAGGTCCCCATTCGCATCACGAACAACATTCATTCTCGATTGTACTGACCTGCCTCTAGCATTTTTGACGTATTTCCAAAACATTTTCACGTTTGCGTGAAAATCGTCAGACAATCTTTCTATCATCCCTCTCCTTCCTTTCTTGCTTTTTTCTATTTACTATCTCTTTCACTCTCTTCCTCAAACAACGGAATCGTGACTCAATCCTTTCGATATCCTCATTCGTACAGTCTGATTGCCTGGCTTTAGCTGCCAGTAAATCGAGCCATGCTTTCTTCTTCGCATTCACTTCTATTCGAACTTCATTATCCCACCACACTGTGTTGGCTTTCCTTGCTTCCTTCCTCTTGCTTATTCCACATACTTCGGTGGCAGCTTCCACTATTCCATTCTTTATCTTCCCCAAACATTCTCAACGTTCATTTCTTTCAAATTCCTTTCATTCAACTCACAAAATTTTTCTTCCAAGCACCGTAAATATTTTTCTTTCATACAATCATCTTGCAACAGTTCTACTTTAATACGTTCTACCGGGGTAGCAGATGCAGGTGTTCGGTGGTGCCAACGCTTGAACAAACCCTTTATCCGGCATATCACCAGATAATGGTCAGTTCCAACGTTGGAACCCTGATAAGCCCTCGTATTTACTACCGCGCTTTTCAGTCTTTCATCCACAATTACAAAATCAATTATGCTTCTATCTTGCCCTCTTTCCCATGTTTACATATGAATCTTCTTTTGGCAAAACAAGGTATTTGCCACAACAAGATTCTTTTCCAGACTGCGAGAAGACTTTCGCCATTCTCATTGACACATTCATCACCATACGCTCCCAGTGCACTTTCATATCCTGCCCTTTTTACACCAACTCTTCCATTAAAATCTCCTAACATAATTATCCTTTCATTTGTCCTACTATTCTCTAACGTTTCTCTTACATTCTCCCAAAACTCCTTTCGGATATTAGTGGGGTTTGACATGTCTGGGGCATAAACTCCCACAACAAACAGTCTATGTAACCCCACTTTTAGCCGGAGCCAGAGGAGTCGTGGATTTACGCACTCAAAATCTTTCACACATCTACTCATCCTTTCAGAAAGAATAATCCCTACACCTTGACAAGCTCTCTCGCACTCGTCAACACCTGACCAGTACGAGGTAAGCGTGCCATGTGTAATACCCTTTCCCTTTCTCTTCGTCTCACTTACACACAACACGTCTACACCCCTGGCATTCACTAACTCACAAACTTCATCAATCTTGACATTCCTCCACAAACATTCAGGGTGGCCAAAGGGCCTCCGCAATCCACATATCGCCTCTCCGGGAGACAGCGTGACGGGTGGCGAGCCGCGTCGCCGACTTGTCTCCCGGAGTCCATATAATCTTATAAATAACTTAAATAATTCTTTATATTTATATAAAACTATCTACAACTATAAAATTTCAAAAACACGTGCACTTTATTAAAGTTTTTGTCCGACTCGCCGTTACTCGCGCTAGTATGTATCGCTGACCGGCATTCATTTCTACTGCGTTCGTTTTTCGCCTCCATGCAATTTCGCCAGATTTTCTCCCATGTCTTATTGCTTTTCCAGTTTATTCCTGTTGTTTTGGATCGATCAAATTCCGAATGATAACTCCACATGTGGTAGATAATCACCACATAATAAATTTATATCACCTTGTGAGCTATTTACATAATTTGTAGTAACATCCTGTCGTTGTCAATAAATGAGCGATTTGAAAATGTATAAGCATCCATATCGCATCGTCTTTAGGAGCCTCCTGGTCGCAGGGACTGATTCAATTTTTTTTTAAAGATATTTGGTATAATATTAACAAACTAACAATATTAGAAATTCATTTTACGAAATAGATTCAGAAATTTTTTAAGACAACTGCCATGACAAGGTGTCAACAATTATTTATTTATTTTAGCGTAACTATAAATTAATTTCGTTGCAGGGTACTGCAGTTAAGCCGCCATACATTTTAATTGCTTCCATTATCGGCTATTCAGGAGAATGGTGGCCCAATGACAATGGGTCGACGTGAACGTGTTTTGCTGTGGTGCGAGCCGCATTAGCGCGTAACGTGTTTTGATTTTATTATTCAAGACATGTATTGCTCGCTGTATTAATCTTTTGAGCGTAATTTAGAAAAAGATAAAGTTAAAAAGTTAGTATATATAGTTAGTCACATTTCCAAGCACAATCACATTAGTTTATCTGATTACATGAAATATGCATGTATGCTTTACTCAGGGAATTTACATACATAAGACAGAACACATACATGAGACTTTCTCTCCCACTACTACTGCTATTGCTATTATATTTATACCGATTAAAAAAGCATATTGTAAAAATAGTTACTACAATTAGTAATTAATGTCAAATAAAGAATTTTAGTTCAAGTTCAGTTTATAACCACCTGTTGCCCGTGGCTTTGCACGCATTTTCTTATTTTCCCTGTTGGAAATTTTGTTTTAATTAACATAACTTGCAAACAGTAGTCATGTGCACTATAAAAATGAACACAGAATTGCGTCGACTGGAAATCATTTTGCCAACTGATATCAATGCGTCGAACGACTGTAAAATATTTTATTAAATAGTCGCAAATGCAGGGCAGTGAGCCGGTATCACGTGCAAATTATCGGTACTTTAATAAATAACAAGCTTGCGTTAACATTGCACATCGCTTGTGCAAAACTTTTTTTTAATTTAAACTTAATTGTAACACGTGTAGGTTCTTGGCTTCCCTTTCATACACAAAGGGTGACAATGTTCCATATACTTGTAACTCTTTTGGAGCTGCAGATGTTACGTTGTTGATAGTCCGCTATATAACTTAATAGCCATAAAAAATGCACTCTCCACAACAACCTAGAATGGTAGGCAGAGAACAAAACAACATTTTGCCGTATCACTCTCTCTTCATTCGTCCTTTCAACATGCTCGACCCAACCGAAGGGTACCTTTCTCCATTCTTCCCAAGCTCCTATTTTAAGCCACACTTTTCCCCAGTTACATTAATTGTAATGCTATTAAGAACTGATTAAGTTTGTTATAAAAACCTATGATAGATCAATACAATGTTTTTATTAAGATTTTTAAGTAAACAATAATTTAAAAAAAACAATCTTGCACTATTTTAAATTATATTAAAAACGTGTGCAAAACTAAAATTTTCTAAATTACTATAGCTTGGGTATTATCATTCGGTACATATAATGCAGAAAACAAATAAACCTTTTTCTTTCTCTCTTGTGGCGTTTAGAATTTCAATTACACCTGACGTGATCCTGTAGTCGCTAAAATATTTTCTCCATATACGCAGAAGAGGTAATACTTTGTTCCCGTGAACATTTCTCTTTGCATCGCATAGTTCCCAGCCTGAGGCTGACAAAGCAACTGCGATCTTTATTTTCTCATTATGAGTCCCTTTTGCTGTCTGCTCGCCTTTGTTTCCAGTTGAAAATACATTATGAAAAAACATAAGCACATTACGTTTCTTTGTATTTATGCGGGTATTATTTGAAGTCGTATTTTCCTTACAACAGAATAGGTGATACAGTGTTTTAATATGAAAATTAAAAATAAATAATCAGCAAAATTAACCCTTGTAGCTTAAGAATAAAATAAAAAATTAATATAAGAAAATAAAATCGTCAAAACTGTTCCAAATTCAAATAAGCGTGTTGCTGATCCTTGGTGTATAATTGTGCATGTTGTTCACGCGAACCTATAAGATTTTTCCCTATCAAATATCGTCTATCGCAGCTAAACAAATTTTTACTTCAAAAATAGTTTAAATGCGTTTAACGTCGTGAATTACCAAATATTCTCTTAGTTCACAATATACTGACAGTTTCAACATGCCTAACCCGAGTATAAACTGACGAAGGTTATCATCAATCTGTAACAAAGTATATTATGTCAACGTAATGTAATTAATATATAATACTGTCGGGAAGGGATGATTGTGTAAGCCAAATTGGCCTAGTAACCACACTAGTTAGGCGACAAAGGTATTTATTGAAGTGAGTAGAATAATAACCGTCACAAACCAGCAAGCGGTTATTTACTAAGATTAAGGCCGTCACTTAAGGTAAGCACCCTAACTCAGTCACATACATTAGTACCTATCTGAATTATATATTTGTCACAAGTCAGCAAACTAATACCAAACTCTGTACTACCTATCTGATTCATATATTAGTCACAAGTCAGCAAGCTAATATAAAAACTGTATCGTAGAATGTTCCTTAAAACTATTTAACCAACGCCGCGCGGAACTCGACACCGCGTGTCAGGATACATGTGGCGTCATCTATATAATCTTAGAGAAATTATTAGACTGCAATACTATAGCGAACAGCGCCATCCGTGTTCGTTTGCAGTATTTGTTACAATACTAATAACCCATCTAACGAGCCTTGTACGTTGTTTTGTTGATTCGGGGAATGAATACAAATGCAATAATTTTATATAATGAATTTGATGACATCAATTTCACCAGAATGGGGCGTCTAGCTGGCGCCAAGACCCCAGACGTGTGTGTATTTCCTTATCTTAATGAAGTGCACTATTTCTGCCGTTTCTTTTAATAAAATATTTTTGGGAAAAACAACAATGTTCACTACTAACTAAATGATGTATAAACTCTACATTGAGTCTGTATGATTCAACGCTTTAAAGACTGATCAACCGATCCTTTTGAAATTATACATTATCAGGGGTACAGAATTGGACTTAGAGCACCTACTATTCCAAAGAAAAAACTACCCGATTGATAGAAAAAATAACCAAATATCGATTGCCATGATAATTTTATATGATTATGTTTCGGTCCTTATAATTTTTCGGATTGTGTTAAATAAAATTTTAAGATATAATACGCAAAATGGAACAAATTCAAGGCCGCGGGTAACACCTTGTAATAAAAGTTAAATATTAAGCAAGTCTTCTTAGTAGTGTAACAAAGTGCAATTTCCCTTTCAATAAAATTTAGTTTTCATACGGTGAGAAGATGTACCCATCTTAAATTCATTTTATGTAACTTTCTGTAATTCCGACCGATGATCTAGTCAAGGTTGTGGGAGTCTAACGGATGCGTGCGGCGGGCGATAGATCTTTGTGGATATTTATGGGGAGGCCTTCGTCCAGCAGTATACAGTTGGCTGAGATGAAGAAATTCAAACACCTTGGGCTAAACTAGCATACTGCAAGCTACGTGGTCATAGGTGTCACTGTTCTTTATTTTATGTCTTGCTTCGTTAAATGCTACTAGAACCTTGTTTTGTATTAAGAAGTGGCCTTTAGAATGAATAAAATAACATAGTAAACTAGTCGCTATAAATAGACGTTAGATCTATTTATTTCTTTAACAAATACGAAAATGTATTAGGTAAGCGGTAAACTTGATAAAGCGGGTCGCGGTTTATCTTATTTTCGTTATCCGAAGTCTGTCGCAGAGTGCTGTACCCTTTTCCTTTGACAAGACAAACTAAGAAAGATAAAATGTTCCTTAACGGACATTAAAGAGCTGTAGCCTTGAAAGAAAGCCATAAAAAGACATTTTCGCGGCCCACCGGGACCCAAAGCCTCTCCAGTTCTACCCGCTGAGCCAAATTAAAACATAGACTTGGAAATTATAGATACGCCATTATATTATATACTAGATTAAGGTTTAATAAGTTTAAACAACGAATAATTTTTTATGTGTGTGTATGACGTGTGATGTATTAATGAATTTCGACAGATAGAACAAATTGGGGTGAATTGGACTGAAATTGAATTTGAAATATTAATTGAAATGCAATGGAATAATTAATAGTTTTCCAGTTGCTCTTTCCCCTTACCTTCTTTTTTCTAAAAACATAGTTACCGTAACCATTCTGATAAGCATCAGGTAGGGTCCTTACTTGCCGCTATATGTAATGAAATGAAAAGCCTCGCGTTTTAATACACTGACATAGAATAAACTAAAACATAAACTGACAACTATAATAAGGGATATATACATATAAGGAATAATACCTATTAATATTGCCGTATTAAATATAATAGCATCGTCTTTGTGATGATTAATATGTTATCTATATAAGACCAACAGGATTAAGCATATTATTACATATTATAATAAACGAGTTTAAAATACGATTTTTTATTCTCACAGTTTTATTAATGAAAAGCAACTTCTGTTCATATTAAGCTCTATAAAATTTACTGATATCAGTTTACATTGCCCAGTTCGGAAGTTACAACAATCAGAGCGTGAAATTTTATCTAGAGAATTAATCTTTAAAAGTAACTGAGCTACCCTTTTGTTTCTGTGAACGTCGCTGCACTGAAATTTATTCCACTTTCCTATTCGGAAGGATAATTCTGAACGTGACCGATCTCCCGGGATAGATTCCGTAAAAATCATGAGAGACAATTGTTTGAATTTTTACTTCATAGTTTATTGTATATCTCGTAGATGAATTGTATGTAATGTAGTAATCTTATATTTTGATGCTATATGAAATTGTCGTCAGTTCAATAGTAACGAAATCTGGCTACGACTTTTGGTTTTATTGCCTTGGTGTCTATGAAATACCCATAATAAAGGTTTATTTTTATTTTATATTTATTTATTTACTCACTTGTTCAATTAATTATTTAATATACAACCACAACATACATATATATTTCACACTTACAATGTATATATTAATATAATAATGTTACACATTTATACGTAAGCAATGCTGTACATATAGCTTATGTTTATTTGATTTTACAATTGTAACTTTAGTAATTTATTTTTAGTTAGACAAGGTCTATCTATTTTTATATCTATTCTATTTCAGGCTTAATAACATCTCTATTTCTATTAGAAATATAATGTGAGACGTAGTTCTTGATACCTTAATAACTAAGATCTAAGGGGCTAGTGCCACATCTACATTGAAATAAGTTGAATAAAATATGCGATAAATTACGTAGATCGGATTAATTAAAAACAAATATGTTGTACCTATTTATAGTACTTATTGTTTAATATATGAAATTAATACTAAGTATAGAATTGGCGAAGTTAAAGTGATTACGTCAACGACAGCGCCGCAGCGGCGGCTCGGCCGCAAGCTTTTTGTAATTCCAGTGACAAATGAACAGCGCGGTCTGAGTGGGCTGGAGGAGGCGAGGGCGCCGAACGTTCGGATTCCGGGGAGACTTGATTTTCATACATAGATGACGCAGCGGAGAACCTTAACATATGTGTCTGCGTCATTGAAATAGGAAAACTGTATAACTACTATAAATATGGTGAAATTACAATACTATTTTCCTCATAAACACCTAAGGGAAAACATAAATACAGCGCTCGTATAGAAAGATGTAATACAGGGCTACAAATTTATGGTTTTGAACCTCTAAGTACTGTATTTTCATATTAACGTATTGTTAAATTAGCAAAATTAATTGGCAACGGTAATTGGAGTCAGTTAGATTGATACTAACTAATATATTTTTTAATCAAAAACAAAAAAGTTACTTTGTAAATGAATGAAAAGTTGACGTTCACTAATATTCTAAAATTAACGAAACGAAAATAAATCAGGGAAAAGACCAATCTCTCGAATTCAACCTTATTGATTACCGCGAATTCATTCCGAGGTAATTGAGCTTCTTTCTTAAAACCGGCAAGTGGCTAAAAATTAATGGCGCCAAAACTTGTCTCGCGCCACTGCGTCCATTAATCTTTGACAATGATTGCGGGCGTCGGAGCGCGATTCCGTACTTTGCGCGTTAATGCTCTCTTACCGTAGCCTATTCATTCGGAATACAATATCGTGTTTCGACGCAAAGTTATAACTCTGGCGCGCAATAAATAACTGCACGAATTAACACGCACTCTCTAATTAGATTCATTATGTTCTACTTGTTCAGTGAATCCACAGGTCCGATTAACTTAGTTTGGAATATCACCAACATTTTCCTACATCGTTAAACTGCTACAAATGTTTAATTTTACAATTTTACTAGACGTAAACTTCAAATGTGTATACAATAAGGGTGAGTTCAGTGAGTTATTTTATCTTTGTGTTGTATATAAAATTGTACATATAGGGATTTAATTGTTTTATATATTTAATTGTAAATGATGTATGATAGAAGGAAATTATTTTCAAATTTAATTCGTTTAACACCTTAATTCTCGATTAACAGTTCTAAGAGCTGCTTGTCAAAAACATGACATATAGTTATAGTCATAAAATATAATTATGTAGGTTCTAGAAAACAGAATGCATGGTATTAAAAGTTGTAGCTTATTGCTCATGTACGTTCAACTACACGAACAAAACCACACGAAGCATTAAACTGTCGTAAACACAAAGCCTTCAGAAAGTACCAATTCGCATTTCAGCACTGAACACACAGGGTGGCCGCTAACGCAACGCAAGCACTTACCATAAAAACGGAATGTAACATCGTCCCCGCGTATTCAGATCACACGTTTACATCTCGCCACTTTTCCAAAATCAAAGTAAAGCACAGAGCAAACACTCGTTGAAAATGCGACGTAAATAATAAAAAGGTACCGCCATAGCACCTGAGAGGCTTCTGTGGGCCCGCGAGGCTGTCATTCGCGCTATTGTAGCCAACCATTTTCCCCTTCATGTGGTTTATTTCAGATTCAATATGCACTAGAGACGAATGATCGGGTGAGCCAAGAAATATAATGTGATCGACGTTGACGTTGTACGGTGGTTTTTCATGAAATGGGCTTGAATAAATTTCATTGTTTTTAAAGTTGTAAGCTTTCAAGAGCTCTTTGCCGTGTCTAATGCAGGTGTGTGATGTTTGATTTTATTTCACGGCCTTGAGCTTTGTTTTATCAAAGAACGAGTTAACTGGGGTTGTTAAAGTTAAAGTAAACGCAACACAAGGTAAGTCAACAAAAGTATTTTTTAATCGTTAAATTCGATACAGCGCACTGTTGCTACGAAGCAGACTGGTGGCTGATTCGTAGCAACAGTGCTACGCCGTAGCAACGACAATTTTAGTTCATGTGTTAGTAAAGTCTAATATATTGTAACACCATATTTTAACATCAAGATACAGTAAAATATACAACCATTTTTTTAACGTTAAGATTTCTTCCATCATTTCCCTCCACCCGATACCGACGGACACATTGTTTAAAATTAAAGTGCTACTGCGGTCGAACCAACGTTTCCGGAATGAAAACTGAAAACCTAAATGTAGGACGAGTCCATTTTAAGCCAAGAATCGAGATTCTTCAAGAGTTTTGCTGTATTTCATGTTCAATGCGGAATGCTCGTTGCGAGTTTGAAAGTTGAAATATTTTTACTAAACGACTTTTTACGGAATTCTTATAGATATATTTTGAGCTTGAGATAAAATAAAATAAAATATTTATAAAATTAACAAGTACATAAGGAGGTAGGTGCAATAGATATATATTTTCCTATCTCTTCAAAGGCTTTGTTTAATTTAAGGTCTCTTGTTGAAGTTTTGAAACAAACTAGGAGATCGCTTCGTTCAACTGGGGTATTCTACACTTGTAAAAGGGAGCGACAATATAAATTAAATAACACTCAAAATCAAAGGCGTTCGACTTCCACAACTCTTTCCATTATCCGTTATCTCAATGCCGCGCGCGCACACATCGCGGCAAAGAATCGACGCGGCGAGACCGCGGAATAACAGTAGAGAAGATGGAGAGATCCGCCTCTTGGTTATCCCTTATATTTTTTTTTATGTGTGAAGGTGGCAAACGACCAAGCGGATCACCTGATGTCAAGTGAGCGCCGCCCATGAACATCCGCAACAGACAAATGCGTTGCCTACCTTTAAAGGACAAAGGATATATAGACAGGAAAAAGGATTCCTTTCCCCCGTTAACCCCCTCCCCATCCTATTCTCTTCCCCTTCCCGTCCTATCCTTATGAGGAAAGGGTGGAAAGGGAAAGGGGAAGAGGACTAAAATTAGGCCTCCGGCACCTCACTCGTCAGACGAAACGCAGAGTACTTCTACTTCACGCCTGTTTTCTGTGAGGTCGTGGTATTTCACCGGTCGAGCCGGCCAATTCGTCCAACAGATATTGTTGTTGCGGGCTCTACCGCTGTTATATACACCCCAAATAGGTAATGGCGCAGAAACTTAACTATCCTCTTCCATTTTTTGCATAAAGGCTGAAAATGTGCTAAACTTTTGATTTTCTTAAGAATTTACTGGATGGTAGTGGAAGATTCATCACATCTGTGGACAGCCTCATATCCATATGAAAACAGTCTTTAGCTCATTGTTAGGAACTGTATGTAGCTTAAATCAATTTTAGCTAATTTAGGTTATATAACATTTATTAGAGTAACCTACTCACTTATTATTACGTAAACTTATAGAATACTGAATAAAGGCAACGTGTACTGCGTGCGACGATGGAGCGCTATAATTTTTTTTACCTCGCTCTTCAAATATAAGTTGTCATTAAAATAAGAATAGTTGTGTGTAATTGCCGTTGATATATTAAGCAGTGTTGCCATAGAAACAAAGAAGAAATCGATTTCGGCACATTGTGATCAGCTTTTCTATTTCGCCTGAACTCAAGGCGGCCTCGTCTAATTTCGATCCTCTCCCACGGGACTGTATGTAATACGTTCCGTCTACGAAAATACTTGCTACATTAAAAATGATGGCAGCAAAAGATCAAATTGTACACTTACGCTAAGCTTTTTTATGTTAGATTTCTTCCTTTTATAAACGACTGCTTATAAATAACTCATATATATAACAATATTTTTTAATCATTTACCATACACTGTAGTAACTTAAAGTTTTCTCTAGTCCTGTCAGTCTTTTATTTGTTAAAATCTATATCTGTTTTAGGGTAGATTTATTTTTTATATTACTTCAGAATGATAAGACATTTTAAGCTGACAATTTTCTGCTTTACAGAAAGAACTGCAACATTGTGTGACATCCTACAATCTCTTATTGGAAATGGCTCGACACGTCTAAGACAAAGGATAGGGGAACATTTTTTTATTAATTTTGTACCGTGTTCCCGCGCCGGAACAAAGTGTGCACTAACAATGGCACGGAGCAGGAAGTTATCTCCTAAAAAACTTAAGTGTACTAGAGCACAAATTGTTCAAGTCTAGTCGGCGCTCGCAGACGAGGGAATGGAAAAGTTTCCTTGTTTTTTTTTTAATAAACACCAGCTACGGATTAATTGTTTTGTAATAGACTTCATACTTGTTTTAACTTTGCAAATAAAAATTTTCTTTATAAAAATAAGCTGTCACCCAGAGGGGTACACAGAGATTTATTATTCAGTCAGGCTCTTCATGCTTATGTATTGTTATAAGTAATTATTGGAGTAAAACTTCTGTCAGCATGGTGATTCTTGTTCATACACGAATGAAATAGCGTAATAGCGGTATACATTTAGTGTCGCCCATATAAGTTTTATTAGTATATTTATTTCTCTTGTAACAGATAGCTCTACTAGTCGCTTAAATTATATATATATATATATATATATACATATATATATATATATATATATATATATATATATATATATATATATATATATATATATATAATTATTCTAGGTTGCATATTAAACAACTTAATAATGATTGTACACTCAACACATAAATAACTCTTTATATACAACGCCAACACACTAGCTTCTTTTTTATGGCTTAATTAATTTATGAATTTAACTTACACAACCTGTATGTCTTCTGTGACCAATAAATAAAGACACACTGTATTTTAACGCTTAGAATTTTTTTAGCGAAGTAATTTTAAATAGTAATCATGGACGAGATAAACATTTATTAATCGGCCAGTTTCGTGTTAAAATGTTCTGCGAAGTTGGCAGGGGCACGTTCTCTACATATAACGCCAAAGCAATTTTGAGAACAATCTGCAATCTGGGTAATTTGCATATGTCGTCGATTATCACCGCCGGCGCCTTAGTACAGCGGCGCCCCAAATATACATCATTAGGGATGTGTTCCACGCTGATCTATTTTATAAGGTAAGACAAAACAAAATTAAACTATTGAATTCCAAATATTATTAATATTTAAATTCTGTGTCCGTTTTTATAGAAGGACGCGGTAACCGAGCGCGTAGGTTATTACCTGATTAACCCAGAATGAAGGCAAAGTTTTTCACATGTGCATCGTAGTTTTACAATACTTGTATCTACTTACGTAACTCGCAATCTACTTGTGGCAACATTTATTATTAGTTATCTAACAAACGAGCACAATTAGACACAAACACCTCTTTAAATTGCAAAACATCTAAACAACTTTTTATGCGACGCGATTTAGTAAACTATAAGTAGTAGGATGTAGAAGCGAGAGATGCGTGCCAGTTTCGCGCTTAATATTGCCCCCCTGTGAATAAAATGTAAATAAATTTTATATAAAAAAATAATATAAAACCTTTTAATAAGTCCATTCAAGGGCCCAAAGTGGAACAGATCAAAAACGATCACAATAAGTGCGACAATGATGACTTCAATAACCGTTACGAGTTCCAAAGTGTAACTGCGCACATCTGTTTCCTGTGCTCGCCTCGCGTCTATCCTGTGTTCTGAACATGTCTGCAAATCGCTTTTATATAATTATTCTCAGTTAACATTTAGCTAATATAACAATTTTATAGTAAAGAAATATGATTATATTTCTTCTTTAGTAAAATAGACGCGAAAATTCAAATAAAATCATATCGAAACATTGAAGCAAATTAAGAAAATATTTACATACATAACGAAACTTTTCCTTTGTTAAGGATTTAAGGAAAACACCACTTCGCCGCTGTGCGAGTACATCGACTCATTACTCTTACAATCGTTTTGAACATTATTAGTTAAATATATATGTCGGTCAACTTAAACACTATTGGCCATGTCGATGCCGAAGACGGGGCGGACGGGGCGTTGGTGATGACACTTTAATTCATCATCAAAAGTGTGTCCGGAGCATAGGCTTTTGAAATTTATTCTCAATAATCTAAAAGTAAATGGCAATTTTTGCAGTTAATAGAAGCACAATTGTAAAAAATGGTAAAAATATAAAAAACTCAAAACAAAGGTACTTAGCCTTTATTATGTAATACTTAATGCTAATATCTTAATTACTGCATGTATTTAGTGCTTAAATATTCTTATTGTAAAATAAAAAAGCCTTACACTTGTTAAATTTAAAACAATTTGTTTGCATCGTTTTAAAAATATCTCGTGTTGCAAGTGAAAATCTGCCAGGTCTGAAAATTCTCGCTGGAAAAGTTTTAATATTAAAGTCGAAAGAGCGCTCGTTCAGTAACGAATTTTACTTCCTTTAAAGTACCCTCGTCGGTGTATTTGGTTGTTTCATTCTGTTATGCCAACCTTTTTAGAATCATACAATTGTACGAACACCTCCGTGGTTATTACCTACCTCCAAGGAAAAGCAAAAGAAAGCCTTTGTCAAAGCCGATCCCGTCACAGCTACTCGCCTTCCCTCCCTGTATTTAAATGGTAAATTATTTTCAAGTATTTTTTGGAAGAGAAGTTTTATTGTATTGTTTGATTGCATGTCACTCTGATAGATGAAGGCGCCGCCCACAAATGGCATCGCTTTTGTCGCCCGAGGGCTGCACCTAATATCGTTGAATTTGGATGGATGAATTTATTAAAAAGTTCACCGTCGCGAAATGTCTGAAGTTTAATAGTCAAGGCGAGTACGCGAGCGAGTGTCGGAGTGGCAAAAACTTTAGACAATAGGCCTTATACAACACTTACTTTCACTTCATTCAACTTGGACGCTTTTAATATTTATTACCTTAAAGACCACTTTGATTTACCGTGTCGCAAGTTTACGCATAAATAACTTTCAAATGCGTCAGTTAGCGGTAAACGGCAATTAAGTTCGCTTGGATATTTTTTAAATGTTAGGTATTACTTATTATGATTGACTGAATGCCTTTTTATGTATTATGTTATTAAATAAATTCAATTATTTCTAAAGGAAAACATGGACAGAATTTATTATTTAACTTACGTAACAGTACATACCGATCTTAAAATTAAAAATCCTAGAGTATTTTGAATTTTAAAAATTACTGCAGCCTTCAAATCGGATCAATATAAGTTTTTAAAATATATGATAAATAAATCAGTGTAAAGTATATGTTGCTGCCTAAGAAAAATAAATAAGGAAAGAGTTTGCCATTACCATATTTTTAATGCAAACTCAAATTGTTGTACTCAAGCATCACAAGTCTGATCTCCAAATTCTAAGTTTCACCAAGCTCTAACATATAAAAGCGTAATAAAAATAAATGCAATTTAACTAACGAGTGCTTACAGAGTGCTTCCGGATGTAAAAAATCATGTTTGTAGCCTGCCGGAGCACAAGGCACTTTATGTAATAAAACTAAACAGAACATTCGTTTGTTCCTTCACTTTCTCTTTACCTTATAGTATACTATTGCACATAAATGAGTAAGAGGGAGTTCTCGTAAGCTCTTCGCCTACATATTGCAAAAACAAATATTAAAAATAAGAGGGTCCGTAAGGAAATAATTATCAGCTCATTCCACCACATCTAAGCGAGTTGACCAAACTAGAAATTTTATACATAACTAGTGATTTGTCCAAGATTTTCCCGAGTGGCAGTAATTATGTTGATCCGATCACTACCGAACTTCAAAGGATCACCCGCTGAACATTTCCTGAAAATTTCAACGGAATCGGTGGGATGTATTTTTCAACGAGTCATCAGTCAATTCACACATTTCACTCGTTAATATATTTTTTAGTCTCAAAGTTTCGCCAGTTTCAGAGGAATTGAGGATCAAGAGGTAAGTGAAGTATGGGCATGTTATGTGGAGGGATGAAGAACATATAGCGCGAGTAAAGAATGAACGCGGTGGTGGTATGGTTACAATCGTAAAGGAAAACCTAAGAAACTATGGATATATTGTGTGAACGCTGGTATGTGTAAGAAGGATGGCGAGAACATACTGTGCCGACCCCAGATAGATGGGAAAAGGGTAGGAAGATGATATTATTTTTTGTATCCTATGTAAAGCTTTTAAGTTTTATGATAAAATGTATACACATTGAAGAATACTATGCAAATTCACCCTAAAATACTTAAAGTTCACGAGAACAATAACAGAAGTTCAAACAAACAAACGGTGCGTTTCATTAAAAGACGTAACGTCATAGACTGAAATTTCACCTCGCCTTCTGGGCCTCATCGTTGCGTTGGCGAAAGTTAACTGTGGGTTAAAATTGTTACCCTAAATTCATTTATTCCTCCCCGACCGGGCTACGGTAGGAACGCTACAATTGGTCCCGTGACAATCCAAGTTTCAGGTTAACCGGCACGGTTCTAACAACCGGTGAAATTGGGCCAACTGTGTTGCATAATAATAACCGGATTTGATTATTGCCTTGTTAAGTTTGTTGGTGCCTTGTATGCGTTGCTTTATTAGTAAACTTTAAGCCGAATGAATTCCATAAGCATCCTTCAACAACGAACTTTTAAATGATATAAGTTTATGTGCATATTTCTAATGAATACGCAGATATATCTATACTTCTATACTAATATTATAGAGAGGTAAGATTGGACTGTTTGTTTGTTTGCTTGCATTGAATAGGCTCCGAAACTAGTTTAGTAGTAAACCAATTTGAAAAATTCTTTCACTTTTCTGGGAAGCTACACTATCCCAGAGTGACATAGGCTATATAATATTTTCAAAAAAAACTTCAATAATGTAACCCAAGGTGTAAAAAAGTTACCTAAAATATTCTTGAAATTTGGTCACTATGTGTAATTTCGTCCAACTGAAAAGGTATAATAATGTATTTGTAAAGTTGGAAAGCAGATAATTTATATGTGTCTATCTATATTCTAAAAAATTAAAAATCAAATTCCGGGAACTTAAATAGAGTTTAAGATAGATTATAAATTTATACATAAAAAATTATAAATAACTTTATTATAAAATATATTTAAACAAAATAATTTGGCATGATGCCCTTGAAATAATGCCCGTGTTACAGTTTCTCATTTAACTTTGTCCATATGTTGCCAAATTTAAGTGACAACTTGAGCACGGAATTTACGTTAATACCCGAAAAGGTTCTGAATTAAAATTGTTCCTAACTCCGCAACATGTAAAAAATGAGAGCGAAAACCGAGTTCGTTTTACTAAAATATTGATTGCGATGAAAAAACATGTTCTGTTTAAATGTATTTTATTAGTATTTTTAAAACATTTTCAATCAACACAAATCAGAACTATATTAGTCTACTTAAACAAAACAGATATACGCTGAACAGGCTTTGGACATACAGCCTTCGTATTATTCCTTTGGTTTGCTTAAGTTATTTACACGCGGTGGATTTACCGAACTTGGAAAAGTAAGATTTGAATAAGCTTATAAGAATAAAAATGTTACATTGAATGACAGAAGAAATTAAAACATATTAAGATGTAAAGTACCATACTTCACGCAAGAAAAGCTATCTCATTTATACATCATTTTATAAATCAAAAAACAGCCCTAGTTATTGTAACGATCTGGAAAATTTTGGATGATATTTCCTTAATTCATATTACTTAACAATAACAAAAATGAAAAAAAAAATAAAGTGAAAATCTCTTAAGCTGCGTTAGACGATATTTGGTAGGAAAAAATCTTACAGGTTCGCTTAAACAACATGCGCAACATGCGTCAACAACATGCTTATTTGAATTTAGAACAGTTTCTACGATTTTTTTCTCATAAATTTTTTTTACTCAATTTTAAATTTCATTGTTAAGATACAAGGGTTTATTTTTGTTTATTATTCATTTTTTTTAACTATTGTCAAGCCCCCTCACATGTTTTGAGTTTTTACTTCTGTTGGCAGTATGACTGCGTCTTTTTATTTTTGATCAAAACACCTTTAGCCGCGAAATTGGGTCGGGGAAAATCTTATAGTTTCGCGTCAACAACGTACTCAACATGCGTCCTCAACGTGTTTAATTCATTTTTCGAACCGGTCTATAGTGTCATCGTATCGGAACAGAGAAGTATTACGGCCTCACAGAATACTGATATAAAGTGGAGCTAGCTATTTATAAGTCTGAATTTCGTATCATGAGAGAATGAACCCTGGAGTTCCCATTCCCTTCTGACTTCTCTTCATCCTCTGCCGCCTACCCAGTACAAGCCTAGCAACGCATCCGTGACGGTTATTGGTTTATAACTATAAATGTCGTAGATGTTGAGGGATGGCGATGGTGAGAATTATCTTTGTATTATATATTATATGTGTGTATGTATTATATATTATGTAGAGTGCATGCGGCAGAAATGCGAATGTTGAGATGGATGGGTGGCGTAACACGAATGGATAAGGTACGAAACGAGTATATTAGAGGAAGCCTGAAAGTAGCACCGATAGTGGAAAAGTTAAGGAGCAAAAGGTTAACATGGTACGGGCATGTTATGAGGAGGGAAGAATGGCATGTGACAAAGAAAGTTTTAGAAATGAATGTAGAGGGATATGTCGGTAGGGGTAGGCCTAAGAAAAGATGGATGGATTGCGTGAAAGATGACATGATCAAGAAGGGAATGACGACTGAAATGACGGATGATAGATTGACATGGAAGTCGAAAACTAATGCCGACCCCACATAAAGCGGGAAAAGGGCAGGATGATGATGATATATATTATATGTTACATTTATCTTGATATTAATCAAGTGAGTCACTTGGTTTTGTCCTTCTGCCATAAAAATATGAATAAAAAATATTAATGCTTATATTTTGACACAGTAAATAATTGTTAATTAATGTCTCCATTAAAATACTCGATTGTCGATTAATGGTTGCGGTGAATTTAATTAATATTTTATTAAGACTGAATTATAAATAATATCGACGGTGGTAAAGAGCGTAATTTTGACCATACATCGAGTTCGGAATTATTATTTTCTGTTCGTTTCGTTTATGTGGTAATAATTGAATTCTATAATTGACTTCCATTATATGTTATTCATTCCATTTTACAACGATAAATAAATTTTAAACCAACTCATTTGTACTTTGTGATCGATGCCCCTCACTCTTTTGATTTAGACTAACACTTCTACATCCATACCCGCCCTTCGGTTACGGGTACTCCTTATATCGATCGCTCTTTTTTATTAAGCTTAAGCCTGATCGATATAACTTCTAGGGTCGTCTTACCAACACTGCCAGTTAATTTTACAACCTTACCAACACTGCCACTTACTCTTACAACTTAAATTTGTTTTGTTATTTATTCTTTCATCATTTCATCCTTTCAACACACGCAAACCACCGAAGACAGAACCTTTCTCAATTCTAGTTATCTTACACTCACTCACTATACCAGCTATTTAAGTAAAAAGAAGCGAAAATACGACTAAAATAAAGTAGGTTGAAGCGTTAACTAGATAGGTAGGAGTTTATACGTCTGCGCGGGTCTCAGGTGTGTGGAGGGAAGTTTTCAATCAAATCAGCAAAGTAAGGAGAAAAGCGGAAAAGGAAACGGGCGAGCTGGCGGTGACTGATTGACAACATTGTAACGTTGAAATGTAGGCACGTTCGCCTTCCAATACCAAAACTTTCCAATTTCTTGCGTTTATCATTTTTTATGAATCGGGGTTTTTCTTTAACTCGAAACACTCTAATATACAGATGAATTACAATTCATTAATCAATTCTACAATCACTGATTCATCGTCAACTTTTATCAAATGCAATTTCTTACTCTTTCTAATCTAGTCTCTTGTTCTACTAAATCTAGACTAGATTACTAGGTATGTAAACTCTACGCTCATCAGTTATGATCGTGGATTATTGCACATATGTATTTGCTTCTTTGTTATCTTATGCCTATTTCAATTCTGTTAGTTTTGTCACTTTACTTTGTTTTAAAAATATGTCATAAAATTTAAAGTCTGCTAAAACTCTACTGTATATAGATATTATTATGCTAAGCTTTATTTTATAAATATTCAAATTAAAGTATACATATATCCCTTGAGCTATTTTTTTCAAATTTTAAAATATAAAATTTGGTTATAAGAAAGCGTCGCGTCGCCGTCGGGATGCAACTTTAAAAGTTTAGACGTGACCACCACTAGACACCACCAGTTACTGTCCAACTAACTTGCCCGGCGGAGTGGCGTTCTCGCATCCACTAGCCGCCGAGCCGGTTATTACAAAAACTTTAAATTTATCGATCGAAAATCGCTCCGTCAACTGAAGTCTGAAAACGTTTTTACCAATTTTATCGTTATACTTTTATCGTGTTTGAAAAGAACTTTATCATTCATACTAAATGCAGTTTATCTAATGGTCCAAGTAAGTAAGAATAATCTATGGTGTTCTAACAGTAAATAGTGTGTAACCATCAGCTTGAATGCTTCTACAAATAAAGATTTAAGTGATAACATGCTCTCTATGACTATATATCTAGGATTTTACGGAAATTAACTAAAAACTATGATTTTCCAGCTCTGATTTAAAAATTTACACATTGCCACTAAACCCAAAATTAGGTATTTGTTAATTTCATCAAATGTTAACAGCGGTCATTGTTAATTCGGTTAATATTTGTAGACACTAACTACAATCTCTTAAAACACCGCTTTTGAACCGTACCAAGTTTCTGCCGTTGCGACGCCTTATTTAAATTTCAGAAACGAATCTGCAAACCTTACACGCTGTACGTGACCGGGCATATCTCAGACACGGGGGTGCCCCGTCTATCGACCTCTTTGACTCGATGATTACGGACCGGCCTTAAGGACTTTACAGAACGTTATCGTTGAAACAATAAACGAAATGTAAATTGCAACATTAACATAGTATAATGACACTAAGAGAGAGAGCGGGGACGATTTAAATTCTGTTTTAATTACAATTGTATAAAACATCTTCGCACTCCCCACGTTACAATTTTTCTTTCCTAAATAATTACGTCACCTGTATACCTTATATAAAATATGTTAGCAACTATGCCGAGCATCTCATCATCTCCTGGATTAAAGTTCCCGGGAACATGTCTCCAATTTATAGTAACCTTTTTTGACCTTATGCACGCCCCCTGGTCGGGGCAACAGGGGGGTCTGTGGGGCTCTCCCACCGAAGTGGGCTTACCCACTAAAACCACACACGTTCCCTCATAGACATGGTGTGGGCGCCACGGGAGCATGACTAGCTCGTGACACCGCGACGCCCAGTGGCCGCCCCGGGATGGGGCCTCTATCTGCGCCCTTAAAAGGGCGCCGCGCCCCAAGATGGTCTGGGGCGCTCCTAGAAGACGGCACCGTGTGCAATGCAGGTTCGGGAATCGCCGCCCTCCCCCGCCGGCGCCGCTTTGAGTATTTTATAGAGGTTCACTCCTCGCGGCCTCTGTCTTTAAAAAGACAGACTCCCGCGGTCTCGGCGTCGCCGCCGGAATTACGCGAAATGCAGCTGCAAGGGGAAAGCTGCCCTTCCCCTCGCAGCCCCACCGCCGCCGCATCAGCGGTGCGACGCTGAGTCGCGGAGGGCAGGGCGAGTGGCACACCGCATTACCAACACTCCTCTCCCTCCGCGACTCACCCTCACTACGGGGACAAGTCCCCGCAGCCCTCCTGCGCGCTCTAAGGTGGGCTCCAATGAGCCCACCCCGAGCGGCCCTACCCCAAGGCCGGTCCTGGGGTTCCTCTTAGCTTCACCGTGGGTGACCCAAACCCACGGTTACTGAGCCCCACCGCCACGACAAGGCGGGCACTCGGTCGGGGGGAATCTATAGTAACCTTAAGTAAGCTACGAATACTTAAGCATGAAAATATGCTCGCAGCCAACAAAGAACAATTTGACTGTCGGTCCATGCATAGACCTCCACAAATTCCACGGTCTGCCGTAAAGGGGACAACACATGATTAAGCCAATTTAATTATTAAAGAGCCATATTGCTTATAGGTTTGACAGCCAGTTAGACAGATGATCAAATGTTAGAAGTTACAGAAGACTGAAGAAGAAGAAGAGATCTTTGTCACAAAGATGAATGAAGATGTCTATCTAGAAATTGCAATTTTACATTACATAATCAATAAACGCTTATTGAGTAAGAATCTAACGATTGAATTTACAGCTTCTATATACATTTCAGGTCCAGTATAACAATATTTCATCAACGTAGGGTTCATCTCTTTTCACATTTAGACAGAACCAAAAAAGTTAACTGAGTGAGGTGAGGTGAGTACCATTGAAGGAGAAATGATCAATTAAATATTCAATTGTCTTTATTTACGAATTAAATTGCCTCAACAAATAGAAAGATACGATCCATTATAGGTCATTGTGCTCTAATATAATAGATATTTTCGAGACGGAAAGCTTTCACGGCGGTTATAAATAAACCGGAAGGGTAACAAAGCGGTTTATGGACATTATTGTGAGTAACTCTTAAATTATTAGGTTTTTAGATATTATTAAAATACAATTTTATAATATTTTTTTAAAAAACTGGGTGAGCTTTCTACTTAAGATATTACAAATCAGATGTTTTATTTCAGATTGCTTGCGTTACAGATTACTTACATTGGCAAATAAAAAATAGTTTTAAAATAGGTTAGCAATTTTTGAGTTTATCCGGAACAAACATTCACATCTTTTTTATCTATACTAATAAATAAAATTAAAGTATGTAATATCAAAATAACATTGCCATACTCAATACACTTAATATATATACGGTACTTATAACGAATATACAATTTTTAAAATTTGTGTTGTCTGTTTATTCCGGGTAATCTCCGAAACGACTGAACCGATTCGGATGGGACTTTTACTAAAAGATAGCTAAAATTGTCAGGATTTAAGTAGGCTTTTTATTTAATTTTAACTTAAACAAAATATTTGGGTTCCGCGAAAAAAGTGAAAAACCCTCGAATTTGTGAAAAAAGCTACGCGGCGCCGTATCAAAAGCGCCGCCCGCTACATGTTACGTCACAAAGGTTGCCTTAAGGGTAAATATTATAGGTTCGCGAGATCGAAATGCGCAACATGCGTTATACGACAGCGTCAGCAACATGGTTATTGAACTGAAAACATCATTAACTGCGTTAGAAGATTTTAGGCAGAGTTGGTGCTAATCTATAAATAAAATTAAATTGTTTGTTGTAATGTCAAATATAATTTTGATACTGATGTTTTACGTTTTATTGTAAAAAATACAATTATATATTTTTATCCTGCGAAGTGAATAATACGTTTTAATTTAATTCCACGCAGACGAATTTGCGGGAAACAGCAAGCATATAATATTAGTATAGTAAATGATATTTTATTCTTTAAACATGTTATACTCATTCAAAATCATCGGACAAAAGAGTCCTCTAAAGCAGTGACAGCAACATTTACACATGTCAAATTGCGAAAAAAGGATAGTGTAATTGAAATAATACGAAAGAAGAGGACAGCTAGCTAGCTAGCTTTACTTAAGCGTAAATAAAAACACATGAGCCGGTTGGCGTGGTTTGTAAGATACTTGCTTTTCACGCCGCAGGTCGTGGGTTCGATTCCCACACAGGTCAAACATTTGTGTGTATGAACATGTCTGTTTGTCCTGAGTCTAGGTGTAATTATCTATTTAAATATGTATTTAAAAAAAGAAAAGTAGTATATCAGTTATCTGGTTACCATAATACAAGCTCTGCTTAGTTTGGGATCAGATGCCCGTGTGTGAATATGTCCTGGGATATGATTATGACGTAAGCTATAAAAAAGCGTCTCTGTTGGGACGATTTCGAGTCTTCACTTTTCGACCGCTAACTGAATATCTGCTACTTTTGTAGTATAATATCATTGAGAATAGTTTTAAAAAATTCCTTACAAATGGTTCATGGTTTTAGAATAGCGGGCACGCAACACCGACAAAATTGGTCGGTGTTTGAATTATATTTGTGCCAATCCCTGGGGTAAGCTTACGTTTAGCATTACGTCTTTTGTTAGGCGAGGAACAGATACTTTAGTTTATATTTTAAATCACCATTCAAAACAGAAGTCAAAAGATCAAAAAGTTAAGGGGTTATAAAAATAAGAATAAGCTATAATTTTTTTTTTGATTATTGTCTATTTACTTTATAGCATGTTACGTAGTTTAACAGATGCTAAAATTGAACGCCAGGTACCTCATGGAAAAACACAAGTGATAAACACGAATAAGCTCTCAGCCGGCGCATCCAACAATGGAGGCGACACTCGGTGACTACTCACTCGAACGTATTTTAACACGTTTCCGCTGTCGAGATGAATAAAAACCACGCTTTCCCGTATTTTAAAGCTTTTATAAAATACATGAAATGTATTTTGTGTATTTTTACAATGTTGGAATAAATCCATTTTCAATATCTATTAAGGAATTGAAGTTTTACTAAGAAAGGAATATATGTTTAAACTGTTCTAACTGTAACTTGTAACTGCTGACTGAGCTGTTTGTGAAATCCACAAGGGAGTCTTAGGACTGGTAATCTAAGGGTATCTCTATGTATGTATGTAGTCCCTTTGAAGCGCTGCGATATGTGTAGATACTAGTAAATATAGTGACTGCGTGTGCGTGACAACGTGTCAAGAGGTTCTCGCACGACCACGACAGCCGCTGCCACACAAGTCAAAGCTGCATAAGCACACACTTATAGCGCCGCGTGCCAAGTTGAATTGAACTATCTAAAAGAACTTTAGTACTATATTATAAAAGAATCTTATGATAATATTTTGTTAAGCTCTCGTTTTAATTATTTTGTGCTTATATACATATATTTCATAGTAAATACACAACAAACAATTAAAAATTGAGCGATAACGTTGAAGCGCTTTGAAATAATACCAATGTTGAAAGTAATAAATTTAGAGGGCTTACTTTATAGACATATCAAATTACGAAGAGCGCTGTACGTAGACCCTCATAAACGTCAGAACTGGGCCGGACAGGGGTCTGCGTCGGGTTTCACACTACCGTCATGCCGTATTAGGAGGTAAACAGGTAATGCTCCTTTCCACTAAAACATTTACACGGAGTTAAGGGATTTTTATTGGGAGCTCAGCTGTTGTTTATTCTCAGGCGTATTTTCGAGATTTTGTTACCGTTAGTTTTACATAGATCTTTATTATCAATGATGAATGGATTTGATAAAACAGGTCATGGAGTAGACAGAGAATATAATGTAATCTAATTAGTATCACACAAAGCCGTGCTGATGATCTTTCCATTGCTGAAGTAGCGATACTGCTTCCACTCTTTTTCTGCTCTTTAGTACCATTGTTGACTATAGTGAAAGTAACTATAGTATTGCCATAGATTTAAATACCTCTAGATAGCGCTTTCCATACAAATTCAACATCCAAAAGTGAAGTACGATTTTTGGCGTGAATGTTTACCAGCGTATCGACGATCTTGGACTCGAATGACACCTGGATTTTACGAAGTCTGACTTCACTTTTGGATCCCGGATACTCCATCTGAGTAGAGGTATGTAACGTCTAAGCACCGTGTCCATTGAAACACCGTAAAGTTTTATATTAAAACAGAGTTTAAGCGCAGACTTGGGTCTTCCATAATAAATATTTAATCAATCAAAACTAATTTGAGTTTGTTTTTTAATTTTAAATTTTTAACTTCAATCAATTACTCAAACCCATTCACTCGTTGCATACGAAGTTTCTCGCCACACATGTTTATATATAAAATTCCTTAATACAAAAAGCAACGCCGGGCGCCCGGCGCTCAGCATACGAATATCGGGGCTTCGCGCTTGTCTTACGTTTCCCTGCTGATGTCGCAAGCGCCGCACGTACGTACAGAAGATGTGACGTTGAATATTTATTGAGAATACCGTATCAAGTTATATATCTAGGCCTTAAAATCGAAAGCACACTGTAAAAAGATTTTATATTAAACTTGATATTTTTAACAAGACATCGTAATGACAGTTTTGTTCATAAATACTTATACCAATAACTGCCCGGCTATACATGAACATTGAAAAAAGGTAATTCATAATTTCGTAAACAAACAGTTCTACCACCTTACCTTACGTGTATTATTGTTTTAGAACGAAGTTCTGTATCGCAAGTTATGGATTGCTTGCGGGATGAGGGGCAGGACCGAAAAAAGTGTTAACGAAGCGAGGGGAATGCCATAAGCAAGCGCTTTCTTATACCTTTCGCATACTTTCATAATTTTAAATTTATTTTATCATTCATTAGACACAGCGAAAGGGACTCGTCCCAAATACAGCTTGATTTTTTTAATCATTTTAACGTTTAAATATTAACTTTAATAAAAACGTAAATAATTGTCAAAATGTAGTAAAGTATCTCTGATATACCGAAAGGAGCTCCGTTCTAACCGGGTGTCCATACGACACCCCTCTCTTTTTTATTTTTTTTAAATCGCAAATAGCGGCTGTTCTTTTTAATGAAGCTACGTTTCTATTTTCGTGTGTTTACGTAATAACATGCTTTGTCAAAAAAATAAAATTTAAAATTATTTGCAAACATTTGTAAACTAACTACGAAACTATCAAATTATTATTTATAAGAAATGTGAATAGAAGGAGGGCCGAGCTCTCCTATAAATAAACCGGAAACGAAGACCTTGCGAGAAACGTTTCTTCCCGTTGTAACGTGTAAATTGCGTTCGTTATCTTAGTACCGTCCAGTGCGTCCACTTGAACGGGACCACTTATCTAGATGCCACTGAATCTCAGTGTGGAAGGACCTTTGAAATATTTCCTTGGAAATTACTTCAGATAGATAAGAATGTAAAGAAGAGACCTCGCAATTCTGAAATACTGAATCGCACATAAGTACTAATATATAAGTAAAGTAATAATACCTATATTTAATATAATAAATGCGAAAGTTTCTATGTGTAGAGAGAATAACGAAACAAATTTATGTACCGAAAGTGAGTGACAGTGTTGTTAGGGGACGCCCTAGAAGAACTTATGTATATCGATGAGATTGGGTGCTTAGATATTCCATAAATATTTTCCAATCTAACCGTAGAATTTAATTTTAAGACAATAAGAGATAGATTTGAACAGTTTATTTGGAATGAGCTAGGTTTTTAATTCGTTTTATGTTTTCTTCTCCGCCCTCCCTTTTCCCACTGTTTTATGAGGGATTATACACTGTAATGGGTTAGGCTATGGGTATTTTGCGGCTAGCCGCCTTCCTGATGCCAACCCTCCTCGGGCTTATATGTATGTACATGAAACATTAGTGGATTAAATTAATAATTTATTAATATTTATTTTAACCATTCCCAACCAAGTTTAAATTGGTTAGAAGTGGTTCATGACGTAGGATTCGAAGCCACGACCAAGTTATGCATGTTTCGCTGTCCGTACTCTTAACCATTAGGCTATTGGGGTTCATATTTTATCTCTTAACAGCATAAAATATAATCGTCTGAATAAAAATAATTTGATACATTGTTTCTTTTAAAATAACTATATAATTTAAATGGCACTAAAATATGTTTACATAAAATTTATTTACTTATTCATGTAACGCATATGGTACACGTTAACTTTTTATTACTAGTCATTCCATTCTGAGCGACGGACAATCTCATCCGGACCCTAATCAATTCCGAAGCTCGGAAGGCAAATTATATATGAAATGAAAACTTCTGGCAATTAAACAGTCCCATAGGAGAACCGAGGCAATACAAATATCTCGGGGACGTCTCTCGGAGCCATTTCGTCGGCAAATGGCGACCTTCCACATACTTATTTACATTTCATTACAGCAAATGTACATGAGAATATGCTCCGTGCTGTATCGTGTTATTGCTAATAGCTTGTACAGAATTAGGAACTACCTACTGCGCTGTTAGAATATACATTTGTATGTTTTTAAATACTTCTTAAGAAGG
This sequence comes from Papilio elwesi, assembly GCA_029849275.1. Taxonomy (NCBI): domain Eukaryota; kingdom Metazoa; phylum Arthropoda; class Insecta; order Lepidoptera; family Papilionidae; genus Papilio; species Papilio elwesi. Next base: position 10,506,447 of record CM056691.1, on the reverse strand, counting down.
CATTTCAAAAGGATTGAACTAAACTATTCTTTAGATTTTGTTTGTTGAAGAAATTAGGGATGTTCGGTATTCGGCCGCCGATCCGGTATTGTTTGACACAAGTCATTTGTCGAAGCGATATTAAGATCAAATCCTCTCTCACTTCCTCGTACACACGCACTAGTCACACTGTTGTCGAAGAAGATAATAGATATAAATAATAGACGAAATCGCGAAAGTTAAACAAATAAGGTCGTAATAAGGCAAATTATTTTTCGAGCTTTTCAATAATTTGCTAAAATAATTAATGAGAAAATATGTGTCAATGTTTTATAATATTCGTAAATGTCTGTCTTGGTAACGAGTTTTTACGTACAAAAAACAAACTAAAAAAAAATCACCTGAATACGTATCAATCCTTAATTGAATTGGATTGTGTGTGTAATGACAAAACTGAGACATTTTAAACTAAGCAAGATTAGAATCCTCAGTTGTTGCGTCATAAGGAAATTAAGTTTTAGATAAATATGATTTTTACTATGGGCTTTAGCTTAATATGAAATTTCCATTTGTTCACAACAACTTGCGGACCGGCAAGGGCCTCCTAACGAGATAATAACACTTCCCGCACAGGTGGTCGCCGGCACGGCGCCGGCATTCGCTTGGAACATACCACCTTCATTCTGCGAAAACTATGCAATGCCGTAATCTGAAAGTAATATGCATTGTATTACCTGTAACAAACATGATTTTAAGCGGATAAATATATTTTAATAAGAAAAGTCAACGATTAAGTGCATATACATATACAATTCTAAAGTATTACTTCCAATGCATTGCATGTTTAAAACCAAAATAATAGTGTAGTATTAACGTTAACGGTGGTTAAATAGCATGAATAATAGACATCCTTTGACATTGCATTAACTATTAAAGCTGAATAAGTGTCTAAGTTTATCCATTCTCAGAATCTAAAATCCTTCGTGGAAAGCGATTCGATCCTTATTAATATTTTTATTTCTTATCATGACGTGATTTATGATTTAAAAGACAAAACTTACAGAACCTTCTGATATTCCAATTGGTTCACAGAAATACCTCAATTGATCATTTTACTAATATAGTACAAATTTAAGTTCTTTGTTTACAAGCAAAGGTACTGGTTCTTTATCTTCGCATTTTATTCACGAATGCGCTATTTCAACACAAATAACGTCGTGTCTGAGGATTTAACGGCAACTGTAAGTGCGGGGCACGTACACCGTAATCCTGTCAGCAGGTGCCCGGCAATCCGAACACTATATACATTGAAATTTAATAAAACTTCCCCGCGGCTGCCGTTCCGCCCGCCCCACGCAATTCGAGATTACTCGAACGAAATAAACGAGTGCGAAAGTCACGTTGACATTGCTTTTCTTGTCTATAGCTCGATGCCAAACTAAGATATGGTCTCTGATTTCAGTTTAACTTCTGATTGATCTAAAACGTACGATCTGACAATGCCAACCACTTACAAATCTTATAATATGAAACGAAAACGAGCGAAACAGTTCTAATTATTTCGATCAAATTTTGTAACTAAAGCCAGCGCCACCTTTTGTGTTATTTGTAATATTTGTTGTTGTCAATAAATGGTAAACTACTGGTACCTCAAAATTCTGTGAGATAGCGATGTATGACATTATTGTAATACTAAATATCGTTTCCAAAAAGGCGCAGTCTTATAAAAGACAATGCATAGCTGCAATGCCCAAGTATTTTATAATGTTTAAAATTAAATTAATTAATTAAAGAAATTATAAAAAAGATAAATAAACTAATAAAACGTCATCAAAGCTCTGGTGACTGCGATAAATTTAGGCGACAATGTTATTACAGTCGTCTTCGATTATCGATTATTCTTATACTGATTACAGGCAGAGCGGTTTCGCATAAAAGGGGCTTGTGAAAAAAATCTCCGATGGATATCATTAGATAAATATTACTTATTCCATTCAATATCGAACTGAGGCGGAATCGAAATCGAAACCCGGAATCCATTACGCACTACACGGCAACGCGTACAATTTCTTTTTTCGGTATGAAAGCCTTCCCAAGGGCCGGTAATAGAGAAAGTTTTTCCTCCTTCAGTAATTGTTAGGGCCGATGTGAGGTAATAAATAACCACAGGCGGTGGCCCTCTGATTGAACTTGCTAATGAATGAAGGATAAGAATTTCGGAAATCGAAACGTTCCAAGGTGCACAACGGAAAGGGGCCTTCTGTTAGCCAATTTGAAAAATGACTCAACTTTTTTACGTGGCCTCAACTTTCGCCGAAACATAAAACAGAAAGTACGTTATTTGAATTGTAAATTTGTAACTTTGGCCGTTAGAAGTCATTTGTACGGTTTCTTGTTGCGATAAGTTAGCTTGGTTCTATCATTTAAAACAAGGCAAGAATCCTTGTTTTAAATGTTGTTTAAGTTACAATTTGATTTCAATGCTACTAATATTATAAATGCGAAGGCTTGCATGTTTGGATGTCTGGATGTATGGATTATACCCTATATGTTACCCTTTCACGTAAAAACCATTAATGACACTTTACAGTAAAATAGTTGATACATCAGAATAACACATAGGCTATAAATTATAAAGACATAGTATGAATTATCCAAAATATCACAATAAGTGTCAAGTAAGAAGGAAAAAATGCCATATGCGAGATATTCTGGTGTGCGCTGCAAAGTCCGTTAGAGTTACACGTACATAATATATAATGGAAATATTTATCTTAAATAGTCCTACAAAAATGCCCGCGACAGCATACATATATCCATTAATTATAGGGAGGAGCGAAGTTTGCCGGGTCAGCTAGTGTATGTGTATTATAAATCTCTCTAATCGTGAACTTATACACACTTATATCTTTACACGACTTAAATAACATCCAATAACGTCCGCCATTTACGACATCGTCAATTCAGCTCGTCATATCATATGACATCAAAGTTTTATAATCCAAATAGCAATAACAACAATAACAATATTTTTGTTAAAGTATCTATTAACCAAGTACATTTTACTGTGTATCATCACACCAATGTGGTTTAACCTACGCCTAATTCCATGCTACCTTTTTCCTCTTGACTTACAAACACTCGATGTATGTACGAGTATTATTTGTTATTAATTTTATGATTTAAACATGCTTGTAACCCACCCGAATCAAATTTGAACTTCTATACGATTTATATGTGTAGCACTTGAATTATGGACACGCAACAATGAAGTCAAAGAGATAAATCTATTATAAGAAAATCGACAAGCCTATCAATAATTCCGTTCAAAATATGCATTAAAAAATCGTTCTTCCGTATATTAAAGGCCGCTCGGTGTTTTCTTAACAAAGTGAATTCGTGATCGGGGCTCCAATGAGACGATCCGAAGCCAACCCTTGTTTTTTCTTTACAACAACTCACTTTCAATACCCTGACCAGGCCGGTACACCCGGGAATCTCGGCGTTCTCCTTTCTCAAAGATAAAACATGCAATTTGTCTTTGCAAAAAACTTTTGTGAGAAAAAATGACTTTGCAACCTCACTCAGTTTTATTGTTATTTTTGTTTAAAAGCTTTGTCTTTGTTAAACACAGTTCTGTACATTTTCATACTTAGATTATGTTATTTTTTCCTTTTATCTTTATTTATGAATAATCAAACGAACAATCGAATCACTCTATGTTGTAAGCCACCCATGGATAACAATAAAGAAAATATACAATAATGAAGAAGATGAATGGAGTAAGGAATGAAAGAATTGTAAATGACACACATACATTTGAATTAATAAATGAGAAAGAAATTTGAAAGGATCGTTAACGAACGTAAAAAAAAATATTTCCATGTAAAATTTGATACGAGAAAGTACTGATAATTTAAAAATAAATTGCTTCCATATTGCGTTCGCTGGCAATTTTATCGGAGCAAATGGAGCAATAAATATTTTGAGTTTCAATTAGCATACAAGCCATCCCTTCAGGGGTCACGTCAAATTACAAAAGGACAACAGCTTTGCCGTTATACCGAGCCCCGCCATTCAATAGGCATAATGACTAATTTTTAAAACCTATTCTATGATATTCAGAAGTATCTATTAAATCAAAAATATATCATTTCTGTAGAAAATAAAGGTTTTCATGCGATAAAATGAAATTTTAATTTTAAGTTTCTATTTCGCGCTAAAACGCTGTTCAGTGTCATGGCGTCTATAAATACGTCACGGCTCCATAAACGTAGTACGTCAATAGTAAACATTAGATGCTTGTGTTAAATCAAGTTATTTTGCATATTAAATATGAATTCAAAAGTGTATAAGTGGTGTGTGGTTCCTGAGGAACAGGAGGCACTGAGTGCAATAATACATCTCTAAAAACTCCGAACCAGTTATTTGTTTACGTCCCAAATAACAAAACAATGAGAAATAAATGGTTGACTCTTGCACGGCGAGATCCGACAGTTTTAAGTCTAAATACTTCAATTTATTTCTGTGAAGATCATTTTGATGTAAGTTTGTACATATTTTATAAATTCTACAATGATGTGTGACCTTAATTGAGGTCTAAAAGGTCATAAGTTCAATATTTTCTGAGATTACAGTTTCTCTCTTGAATAACCAGTACCATCTTTATTTCAATGAGTGCTTTATTCATTTTCCAGTTACCGAATGATATGGACAATTATATGGAATATCATGTAATGGGATTTGTGTCGCAGGTTCGCATGAAACCAGGCTGCATTCCCACAAAATTTGAATGCCAGATAGATAGAAGAAAACGAACAGGTAATACGAACGAACGACCGTACATTGTACACAATTGAAGAATTTGAAAAAAAAAATGGAGAATAAAAGCATTACTAAAAAACATTTAGAACTTGGAGAAGCTTCATCCAGCGGTTCAGGTACCTACTTATCTGTTTATATTTCATTTACTATTTACCATAATTAATCAATTCAGACAATAACCATTAAAATCATTGTCTGTTATCATACATACCTAATATTTAACTCACTTAAGCATTTATTATGGAAAAAGTAAATTATAAAATATCTAAAATACTTTGTCAACTTTGTTTCATTGTTTGTAAAAAAAAGTGCAGATTGTATTTACCTAGGTTACTAGGTATGTTATTGTCCTGCATTTTATTTGTGTCTAATAATTTCCTATATTTACTTTTTAGTTTTGCCTGACAACATAGAAGAAAATTTAACAGAAAACAGTGCCTTGAGAACTACTGATAAGTCTATTCAAGTATTTATTACTCACAAGTTCAGAAGTAAAGCCATTCAAACAGAAAATAAATTAATGAATCAGATGACATCACCCTTGAAACCTCATACCCATTCTGTTTCTACATCACCATTTAAAGTTACAAGAGGCAATTTCACGTCGCCATGGACATCCACATTACATAAAACTTCAAGGCAAATATATCCCCCTGAAAATCAATCTGATAGTGATACTTCTTTTACACCATCTGTAATGCACAGAGAATCATCACCATCAACAATATATCTCCAAATTGAATCTATATCAGACTGCAGTGAGATGATACAAGATGATAAAAGACTGGAGGCATCTAAAATTCTGGAATGTACCTTGTTTAAAATTACAAAGAGCCCGCATTTTTACATTAGAGTTCCCAAAAGTTGCTATTACTTAATTCATTTAATAGAAAAACATACTAATATTCCTGCTAACAATATACTCATGTGTCTAAAGAAAATTAGATTTAATAACCCATTTAGAGAGCTTGCTGATGACTTTACAATGACTCCAAGTCATGCTAGCAAAATATTTTAAAAAAATACACCTTTATTAGCAAGTGTCATGCGTCCTTTCCATGTTAATTTAAATAAACATTCTATAAAAAGTAATATACCTATGGCTTTTAGGCATAAATATCACAATGTAAGTTGTATCATAGACTGCTTAGAAATAGAGGTACAAAAGCCTTCAAAGGCCTTGCATCAGTCTCTGACATGGTCAGAATATAAAAAGGCCAATACTATTAAGTACCTTGTATCCTGCACTCTCAACGGTTTAGTTAATTATATTTCACCTGGTTTTGGAGGTCGAATCACAGACACATGTTTAGTGGAATCTTGTAACTTTATAAAGTGCTTGCAATCAGGCATGTGTGTGATGGCTGACAGGGGTTTTAAGCATGTGGAGCAATATTTACGCAGAGAGGGAGTGCAACTAGTAAGACCTCCAAGTGTAACAACAGGGGCAAAACTTTCTAAAGCTGAAGCAAGGGAAACCAAACAAATTGCTTGTTTGAGGATCCATGTAGAGCGAGTGATTTGGCGATTGAGAGAATTTAACATGTTAAGACCACATGCATGTCTAAATCACAATCTTATCAAAGTACTTGATGATGTTATTACCATTGCCTGTGGTTTAATTAATTTGCAAGATTCTTTGATTAAATAAAACTAGATTAATTTAAAGCACACAGTTTTTTAAAATCCCAATAATTAAATTGCACTTTGATATAATATAGGATACACATTGTCTTTCCATGAAGAAATTAGCACTTTGACAAAATCCGATACATATTGTGCATCAAATTTAACTTGTATTATATTAACCTTTTTATTTTCACTAAAGTTGTAATCAGCTACACAGTAATAGCCATTTTTACAGCCTGTCAAAAGAATTTGTAGCTGCATCTGCGCATAGTATTTTTAGTGGGTTTCCCATTAATAACATAATTGTTATATGTTTTTACACTTGTTGGGCACTTAATTTCGATTATATTGTCATCACAAATCCCATCAGGTGACACTGCTATAATGGGATAGTTTTTACAAAGCATTAGCCCACATTTTTTATTTTTTTTCCCAGTATGCTGCTCACTGTTTGCCTCACTTCATTCTCCAACATTCTACCGCGCTTCATGGCCCATGTATCTGGAATTTTCCCTCCCACTATCAATGAAATCAAGGTGCCATCACTGGTTTTGCACCTACTGAATTCAAAAGCTCGTGAAGCTGTCACTCTGCCATACCTCAATTCATACCAAAGTGAGCTTTTATGTTGTTCTCTAGTTGCTTCCTCAACTTTTATAATATCATCATTAATTAACACAACTTTTTCAAAAAAGGTGTCACAGGATTTTTCTTTGTATTTCTGTACCAGTTTATGCATTGATAATCTTTCTAATGTATCAGGAAAATAGTCTGCTTGATACTTAAGTACCTCACAGTTACTAAGTTTATGTTTCTTCCCTTCTATAAATTTTGTAAACACACCACTATTTTATGGCAAGCTTGGTTTGCCATTAGATAATTGTTTCGATGTTATATATTTTAATGTGGTACCAACCCCTGACAGCTTTGATTTTCTCCAGTAGCACTCCACAGATGTACAGGAAGGCTCCTCACTTCGGCGATGGACCCACATGAGAAAAGCTACAGCATGTTTGCAGCCTCCTTGTGAAGAAACACAGCCATGGCATTGCACAGATTTCACTACTTCATCCTCTTCGTCGACTATAAGTGTTACTACGTAGAATTTTGCGTGGACCTTATGCTCAGGGCAAAGTTTTGCCTTGACGGTGCACAGATTAGCTTCGCGTTTCAGCTGCACATAACTTTCAGCGTCATCGCCATAAGATGGCCTTGAGGATCTAAAACAAATAAATTTATATGGAAGGAATATCATATAATATGGTATAGTTGTTTAAAACTATTTTATAACCTAAACCTAACACCCATACATACGGCACATACACCTACGTAGGTAGCCATTTTAAACGCTAAAAATAGTGGTTATGTTATGAAGATTTAATGTCCTTACATAGAAGATTTGATGCTTCTAAATTCTGCTGAACAGTCTTTGTTTGAAGCTAGGAACTCTCCCACCATCAATGAATCAACTCTAGGCAAATTAGCAGAATTTGCCTTGTTAAATCCTAGTTCCAAGGCTGACGTCTGTTGTGGAAATGGTAAACAGGTAAACTACGACTATAAAATGTATTTTAGCGAAAGGTAAAGCGAAAACAATAGTTTTTTGTTAGAATTGCAGTGATCGCGCGTAAGCTCAAACGAAACAAGATGACGTTACTGAAACGTGACGTAATTCGCTCTGATTGGTGTTTAAGCTGTCATGGCTGATTGTTGTATTTTATAGATTTATTTTAACAAATAAATCATAAATCTCGTCATTATTAAGAGAAAAAATACATTTTTCAAAATCCTTGAATCCTGTTTCATTAGATCAGTTAAATATTTTGGCGATACTTGACTACTGTCATCATGCCTATTCTCATACCTACATAATGGTAAAACAGCTACAATCATTGGCGACGATGGCGTCATCAGATTACCTGATCCATTTTCATTTAATTCTTTCAAAGATCATTTGTTCATTTTTATTTTAACACCATCAAATAAAAGCTTGTTGATTTTCGCAGTGATATACTAGACGCTCTGATCTATTTGTAAAAGCAATTAATTAGTCGCAATATGAATTAAGCCTACATTTTTATCGTATACTAGCTGCAAACACGCGGTTTGCTTTTTTTTCTAATTAGATAAGTATATATATCATTCTAGAATAATGTAGGCAAATAATAGTAATTTTCAAACACCAAACCTTACAACCATCCACATTCAACCAACATAGTGACGACACATGGGACAGTCAAGACCACACACAGTCATATTAGCACTGTGAGGTGTAGTTTTGGCTAAAATTGAAATATAGGGTCGCACACGTCCGTTTTCGTAGACTTATATCAAAGATATATCGATAAATAAATAAATATGCGCACACGCTCGTAACCCAAAGGGGTGGGCAGAGATTATAGACTTCCATTTGGCGTGAAGGTGGCACACCTCTTTCGCTTGTTATACATTCATACATCTAAGTATTAATGCCCGTCGGTAACGGGTACTCTTTATACCGCCCTTCTTTAGTATGTCACTAATCTGATTCTTCTAAAGTACACCTGAGACCTGCTAGTCTTAAAACTCACCCAGATTAATATGTTATTATTATAGACGTATAGGATATAAATCCTATAATAAAAAAATCCATTGAATAAAGTAATTACAAGATATTAAATCTTAATAACACACCGTTCTTACACGAGCAATCTGTCATCAGTACAATAGTTTGTTATAACAAGAACCTCCCCATTGTGCCACAACAAAAATATTACCCAACTAAAGCAATAACGAGGGCCGTTACTCGCCAAGTTTGGCCAACTCGGGCCAACTATTTTTGTCCATCATAATAGCTTAAGTTTCAGACGAGCAGCGACAATCTGCCGGCTATTCTCAGTCTGAGACTGTCTTTATTTCTTACTCGATTTAATGTCTAGCGTAAGGGGCTTAATAACTTTCTTTTAATGCTCCATTGTTGAGACATTATCTCGGGCTTGTAAATACTATCGTAATTAATGCCCTATGTTTGTCAAGAGAATCGTATTGCAACTTAGCTTTGTTTTTAACATTTTAATATTTTTTTTCTTTTATTATTTCATAATGGTAAGATATATTAATAATTAAATGAATAGCGGACCTGTTCATTGTTGTAGATGGAATTTGGCCATCTGTTAAATAAGCGAGCTTTTACTGAAAGTAGATTGACCTCACTTACAGCGACTGATAAGTAGAAAACATAAGTAGGAAACTTCAACTTTTCCTTTTCCAACCTTTGTCTTAATATTTCATTCTCTTACCTATTTGCGAGACGACATAGCGTATAAGCTCGAGTATCCCCCTTATGGCCGTATGGCCTCTCCGTTTCGAAAATTTCTCTACCATAGTGCAATCTCTGTAGTCCTAAAATTGATATATGTACATATTATAATAATAAAATAAAGTATGGTGGACTTTATTTAATCATTATAATAGGTAAACAATCAACTTTAACCATTATTTTATTATTGGATTAGAACCGTTTTAGATCGGTCACCACTTACTTCCATACAATTGAACCACTAACTTATCGGTCGCCTGTGAAAATTGCGCATTGTATTCGTTCGACGAGGACCGGAGTAGACATGAATAGAAAGCCTTCCACTATTCAGCTCTATTTCCCAATACAATAAGCTTCAAATAAAAGTTTAGGACCGATATTATTTTCTGTTTTTATTGATATTTGTACGTTCCGCTTATTAAATACGGATTGTTTTATTGCCGAAGAAAGTGTTTTTTAAATATTATATTTGTTCCTTTGCTCGGGATATTCTACAGTGTATTTGAATTTATCCAGCTAGTCTTCATAGACGTTTCCTAAAAATACATCAAAATCTGTCCAACAGTTACAGAGCCTATTGGGAACCTACATACGTATACTTATATACATACATAGTGTTTTATATATGTAGATAGAAATTATCACTTTGATTTACAATCCTTGTCGCATAATACATGTGCTCTAGCGATATAATTGTGTTAAATTTCATCACAAGTGATTCATATTACATAAGTTATGCTTCGGCTGGGAATCGATCTCAAAGTTCGACGTACAACCAGTGGCTACTTTGGTTACTGGAGTACAGACTCCTTTGCTTCCTCGTTCCATAAACATAACATGCAATGTTATCCGTTTTGCAATTCTTCAGAGACAACTTATGAATACAAAGTTAAAGGATTGATATATCACACGGAATCCTTTCCAACCCGCGTCACTCAATTTTTCACCATAAATAATCGGTCGCAACGAGCGCGTTTATCTCTTCTGTGACTCGAGTGTCACGGCAACGCTGTGAAATTCAAATTCTTATTACGTTTATAGAAGCGTTTTGTTCTTGTCTTCCTACAAATAACAATGTTTTAATAGCCTAATGGTTAAGGGTACGGACTGCGAAACATGCACAGACAGTTCACAAGTTGCTGACAGTTTGTAATATGCCTAGTCCAATAATAAACTGACTAAATTCACAATCGATCGGTGACATAATAAAAATATTACAAAAATAACTAAAATCTTGTATTCAAGTCGCAAACTTTACTGCTTCACATCTATATGCGGTGCTAATTTATTTTCCTGACATTATCTCGATCATAAAGATGTTGCTTCAACACAAAGACAAAATATTTACGAGAGTGCTGAAAAGAAAAACGTAAAATGTAGGCTTTTATAGGTCAAATTTTATGGAAGGCTTGGACGTGGGAGCCTTAAATGAAAGTATTATAGTCGTCCTTGGAGAGATTTTATGTTAAGGTGTTCGCCCTGTTATTCTCGCCTTACGTGTCATATTGACCTTGTGTTACATCTTAACATCTCCGCAGTTTTACGTGATACGTGATAAACAAAAATTTTTAAAATAAGTGTGACAATTGTAATATCGCTGTTATATTCCACATTTTACTTATAGTTAATTATCCCTACTAATATTATAAATGTGAATGTAAGTTTGTTTATTACGCTTTTATGCGAAAAGAAATAGATCATTTGAATTTTGTGTATCATAAGCCTCATTTAAACAAGTATATGCACAGTACTATTTTTTTAATATTCGTTATTTCAGTATTTTGTTATCATATTGTTTTTTCAGCGGAAGTTTTGCTGCATTTTAAAAACGAGAAAACTGAAAGCTGATACAGTACAGTTTCTTGCAAATTAAGTTCGCCAAAGTTTCCAGGCGATCTTTTCACAGATTTAAAATGTCGCTAAACTATTTTATATATTGTAGGACAATAAAATATATTTAGTTCTTTATTTAAAAGGTATTAAAAGGTTGATACGCAATTATTATTCTAATAGATCTGAGCTGGATAAAGATTATCTTTTCTGCTCCTGTCTGCTTTATCTGTGTATTTCCCTAAACTTCACCGATCTTTTGACCGCGAACCGTCACCTCTCTTTGTTTAATGTTGATTAATATTGCCAGTCATACGATACACGAGGAAACCGTAGAATACAAGCATTCTATTTTTTTTATTAAGCACCGCCAATAGCCTAACGGTTAAGGGTACGGACGAAATGCACAACATGGGTACTAATCCGCCATTCTACAATTTTCATGGACCATTTCCAAGTAAGTTTGAGCTTGGTTGGGAACGGTTAAAAGATATATTAGTAAATTATTTCGATAACCTATTAATATTTCATATACATGCCCAAAGAGGGATGGTGTCAGGCAGACGGCTCGCCATTGATCGCGATTGACTTCAAAACGAATAAATATTATTTTTATTTTTTCATTTAGGTATTTTTCACCACAATCCACTGGTGGTAAATATTTGTTTGGTGGGAATTAAAAATAAACTATTGAGCGTACTCTATGTCAAATAAAATTCATTATATTTTAATAGTAATGTAAGCTTTTATTAAGGAAATATGTTAAAAATACCTTACGTTTACTTAAATTGCTTTTTAATTGCTACAATCTAAAACTATAAGTCGCATCGGGTACCGGTATTAAACAAATGGATGAAAGTTCAATGGGTTCAGGCCGATGTTAAGCGATGCTGTAATTCCTGGGCGGTAATCAGGATTAATGTAAAGGGTTTAAGAGGCCAGCAAAATAGAAAAGTTAATTTTAATGCAGCGCTCTCGGCCACTATCTTGTTATCCCTCCTCGTCGGATCCCACCGAGCGTTTTCTAAAGGGATTGGCTGTTGTACAGGCTAACAAGTATGAAAGAAACTCCCGCTCACTTAAACCAACTCAAAGTGAAACTTTTTTCCTAAACTTTGTTGTTACGTGATTTAATTACTGAGATAACGATGCCTGTTACCAGTTGTTGCTTTGGCGTTCGCTTTTATATAAAATGTTGCAGATGTATTGAATAATGTCGGTTTTATTACAAGCAAACAAAATGTTGATCCTGGCGTCGCTCGGATTATTCGACATGACATTACGGTAGTAATTAAAAATCATAGCCAAATGTTACTTATCGACAATGCGATAAACTATGGTAATTATTGCAATCGAATCAATAATTTTAGAAGAAAAAACTAGTTTCACTTCACTAGTTGGATTATAGATGATATAAATTGATTGCAACGTTGTGGTGTCCAGTTTTAATGTTCGAGAATGGCTCCAACTCCACACCCACTTGTCCGTAGGAAAAATGCAGTGTACGCCTTTTTCTAAAACCTCTTTTACATAGCTACGTCCTGTAGTGCATTGTATTGCAGCCAATCAGTAATCTGTTGACATACTGTGTGTAGTATGGGCAGCCTTAATTTAATAAATAAGATTACTGAACAAACAATATCTCAAAAACCTCACGGCGATGAACGCTCACTCAGTCTTACACATGAGTATATTATCATCATCATCATATCATCATATCATCAGATGATGTAACTGATGCAATTACCAACGATATAAATGAGTAAGTCACTACAGTAACCCAAAGGGGATGCTAAGCAGATGCTATTGCTTTGTGCATCTCTAACCTAACTTAAAGAATGCTTTATATCGTCATGACATTTCGCACTGTCGCGATTTACAATCTCATGACGTTGTTGTGTAAAGAAAAAAATTAAAAGGGACATCTTCCATGTTAACCGAGCGTATTGAAAACGCAATGCTAATCCGTCTGCCGCTATTATTTTCTCATTGTGAGTCGTTTTTACTTATTCCTCCGCTCGTATATCGACGTATAATTAAAATGCCTGCAATATCAGACGAGACGGCATGGCGATGTAAAAAGTTGGCAGACGTTTTTGCTTTACTAGGCTCCTTTAGATTACATTTCAATTACGGATACTTTAAGAGATTCATTAACTTATGAGATGAAAGATGACTTTGTGATTAAATAGAATCGAAGTGTCTATCTTCTAATGGGGGATTCTCATCTTACGTTCACCCGGATCGTGAGCCCTGTCCTAGATGAAGCTGTAAGAACCGTCATTAGGGTTACCAGCAACATCTCCGAAAACAAGCCAAGTCTAATGGGGGAGTAGGCATCAATAGTCGTAAGGAGGATGTTTAAACATTTACAATAGCGTTACTACTTAGCCATTAGGCGATTACCACAATGTACTTGCTTCATTGCTTAGTAAAAATATATGCCATTTAAAAACATTAGTAGTATTTTACTATTTTTGAACAAAGCTTTTAATTTGTTTCAATTATATGTAATATGTTATAATAAATACCTCAAAACCTTAACAAATAATGTGTACATAAATTGTTAGTTGTCTACAATGTGTATTACTTTTATGAATTAAAACTTATCATACAGGGGATTTTTAAATAAATAAAATACATGGCATAAAAAAATTCGCGTTAAAATACTTTCATAAAATTCCACCGGATTAATATTACCATCTTTCTTGTTCGCTTTAGATTATTTCCTCTTCTTCCTTCACATTCTATAGGACGTCTAAGAGGATTTCTTAAATACACTCGACAATTTTCTAAAATAGATTTAATATTATTAAACATTCAATTACATTGCTCTTAGAATTAGTTCAAATTTATAGTTTCATTACAGTGAATATTATTGCTATAATACAGTGAATAAGTTAGTATTTAATAACAAAAATCTTTAATGAAATATTGAGATCTGTCTAGAATAATGAAATATAAGTCTGTATATTATTTATTTTAGTTGATGTTAAAAGTTGATGTATTGACTAGAATTTAGAAAGGTATACGTCAGTGGTTGGGGCATTTAAAAGGATGAATGAAGAGAGAATAACGAAACAAATTTATGATGCAGAGGTGAGTGGAGAGTTGGTACCGGACGCCTTAGGACAATTTATATCGATCTGATTAGTGGCTTACGAAAAAAGGGCGGTATGAGGAGCACCCATAACTAACGAGCATGTATGTATGCGTCGATGTATGAATGTAGAAGAAGCGAGAGATGTGGGCCAGGATCGCGCCAAATGAAAATCCATGATCTATCTTTACCCCTCTGGGTTATGGGCGTGAGCGCATATTAATTATGTTATTTATATGACACGAAGGAAATAATTAATAATAAACACAGACACGGAAAAGTTATAGTTAGGTACGAATGTACTTTTACCACAAAGGCTTCCAGCAGCTTTCGAGGATACATAATCAACAATTGTGAAACTATTGAAAGACCGTCGTGGCCCGATTGTGTTGGCAGACTTGGGTTTAGTTCATTTGTTCTTGCGTTGGTGCACGACAAACGCAATATCACGCAATATGGCGCGATTTAACGGAACTAAAATATCAATTAATTGTATGTATTTAAGGCCTATGTTGCACCTACAATCATTCGAACGTTAATAGTAGTACTGATCGCACCTGGTCGCATAGTATCGCGTCGCGTCGCTATACGTCGCTCAACTAGGACAACGGGTAACCAAATTTCCTCGGCAAAAATACGGCTCATCAAATAAATATAAATTTACCATGTATGTAATATCTGTAAATAATTAAAGATTGATAAACGTAAAATCAAACCAGAATTACCGAAAGCGTAAACTCATCTCTGTACCTAATTAAAGACACGTATCCGTTTAATCCTGTTGAACACGGACAGAGTTCTAATTCAAAAAACAAGAAGTAAAGCCGGGTCGGTCTTGCGCTAGCATTGCAAGGGTTGTTCCGTGTTAATTACTTCGCCTTTTTAGACTTATGCTATTAAGTAACATAAGACATTGAAAGTTATTAGTTGATATAGTTACCTGAACTTATATTGATATTAGTATCGATTTGCCTTGTTTTTATTTTCTATATTCCGCTTGTTCTATATTTATACATGTCACATATTCGTGGCCCTGTGCTACTCATGAAGGTTAAAATGTAATGATATAGCAAGGTCATACGGTAAAAAGGTATCAAAATGATAGACTAGGTATGGATTAAAGTAATAGGGTAACGAGGTAGCGGGATACGCAATGGGATAGTATGCAAAGGAATATAGGTTCTTGTTATTCTAAGGTTTTATAAACACATGTTTTTTTTAATACAAAACTGAAATATGTTGTATAACAATTATCGATGATAAAGGTATTAAATTAAAATAATAAGTATCTCGATGCGTAACTCTATAATAGAATCAATATTTTAATGGTATGACTTCCTTCCCGTGCAATTGTTTCGGGCTAAACAATAACAGTATGTGAACAAGTAAGAAAAACATAAAGCGTCTGAAAGTAGAAGAACAGCAATTGGTAAAGTTTTAACCAATTTGCTAGAATAAAGAGAGTTCCAATCAAACTTACTAGAAACACAAACTAAAAGAGTTTCGAACGGCGCACACCTTGGGCAAACATCGCCCGCCACTTTTCAGTCTAGCGAAAGCATGAGCTCTTCGTATATATAGAGCACACCTGGAGTAACACAAATTCCATTTAACCAGTTTGTAACAAAAGTTTGTACAAATATTTGCTTAGGATGACATTAAACAGTAAAACGACCATGATTTTATGATATAGTCTAAAAAAGTTTTGATTAAAATGAACTCAATTTAATTTTAAATAAGTTTCTCATAAATATTTTTGTATATTATTGGGTCAGTTGGCGTGATTAATAACATACTTTCTTTTCACGGCGCAGGATTTGATTCCTACCCAGGACAGACATTTGTGTGCATGGACATATATGTTTGTCCCGAGTCTGGGTGTAATTATCTATGCCAGAAAGAAAAGTAGTATATGTAGTATATCAGTTTTCTGATTTCCATAGCACAAGTTGTGCTTAGTTTGGGATCAGATGGCCGTGTGTGAATAATGTTCAGGGTATTATTATTATTATTAAAAAAACAGACAGAGGTAAAATCGCAGTGGTCTTAGGCTGGTCGACCTCGTATTAGTTTGGCAAATTTGGTGCATCGAAACAATCGCGCATTGCTATTGCGACCAACGTCCGATACAGTGATGCAGACGCAAGGTCGCAATACGAGCGTATACATCACTACAATTAGTCGCCGTGGGCGATCTCCCTTAGAATGCAACATTTTTCATATGTCAATAGTGTGTCCTTATCATCTTGCTTGAAAATAAAAATTGTAAATTATTTTATCTTCATTGTGATTCACGGAGAAAGCCTACGTTCAGCTATTACCGATAATGATGATTTGTAGGTATGCACCGACCGAGATTCGTATCGGGGACTCAGGATCCCATCGTATTATTGTTTTGTGCATGTTATGTCATACAAGCTTATACTAGTAAATATAGAAGTGTAGCCGATAGTTTGTGTCACAGATAGGGACTAGGAATATCAATTAATCCGTACATTATACTCGTCACACGTTAAATACAAAAGGCAAGAGTAATCGTTAACCGTCAAAGTACAAAGCCGCTCTTCGATTTACCTGATGGGCTACGTGAATTAATTTAATATCAGTTTCAAGCCGTGTTGCTAATCAATCGAGTAATCGTTGTAATTAATTGGCTTTGACGTAATACAGCCGCTTTGATACGAGCTGCTCGATTAATTGTACCGATCAATATACCAGCGAGCACTGATCATCTTTTGATACCAATCATGCTTTAATGACCCAAATAAAATCCCCTTCTGATTATAAATTTATGAATATCTATTATTTTTTTATTTTAGTAAACGACACAGAAGACAGGCGTATACTTCTCAAGTAGGAGCATACTTCTGCGTTTCGTCTGATGAGTGAGGTTCCGGAGGCCCACGAAAGTGGAAGGATTGAAAAGTCCTCATCCCTTTCAGGGAAGGGGAAGAGTACTAGATGGGGTGGGGATGGTTACGAAAAGGAAACATCATTTTTCCTGTCCGTTAAAGGTAGGCTAGGCTACGCATCGGTGACTCATTCGCTTGTTACGAATGTACGGGTAACAGTCACTTAAAATCAAGTGAACGGCTTGATCATTTGCCACCTTGCACTTGTAAAAAAAAATACATGTAGAGTCTGGTTGCTTAAGTGTATGTGTCAGTACTACCATATGTATGTAGGTACATATCGTTTCAAGACGGATCAGGCGATCAGGATTGAGACGTAGTTATAATATTTTTATACTGTAATTTTACATTTGTACTAATAAATATACAATTTTTTACGTTTATGTGTAGTAAACTTAAGTCAAAAAATTCATAACATTGATACATGGTGATGGTAAACAAAGGTTACGTTAAAATCGGTAAATTTCAAAATATTTTAGAAAAACAACTTTTTTTTATATTGCCACACAAATTCACTTCACTTTATCTCACAATTTTCACAATTTTCATAAAAAGTGTAATGGCCACCATGTATGACGTTTGTTTGTTTACAACTATCATGTTTTGCAATGAAACAAGGTATACAATAGCTACGTGAAATAGGTCAAGTTAATAAAAGCGTATTGTATTTTTGATCATGTTTTAATTTTGTAACTTTGTGCATTTTTGTACTTTTACAGGTAACTCTGATTTTACTTTGAATTTGGACAAAGTGATTGTTAAATAGAAATTAAATATATGACTTATCTTAGTTTCTCTTTCAATAAGCAGTAAAGTGACTCGTGATAATCATTAAAAATATTATATAAATAGTGAAAACTCTGCCAAAGTTCATTTAAATTGTGTAATCGAGAAAATTTCTATAAAATTAATGTAAATATATGCGAGTATATAGTAGAGGCTCTGAAAGAATATTGTAAACCAATATAAACTGTCTGTAAGGATAAAGGGTAATGGAGAAGTAAAGCTAATTATTTCGGAGTTTAAGTGGTTATTATAACAAAGTACCCTTCAGTTGAATCTGTGATTTATTGCAAATATAATTCTTGAGTATAAAATGAAACTTGTGTATTATTTTCATATCTTAGTAAGTCGATAAAGGAAAATAAATACACATCATATACTAAAATACACACGCATGAATCTTCCGGTATTCAAAGCAAAACCCATGTGTACCCATTAAACCTATTAATGTGATAGATAGAATAGAAGTATTGTTTATTTGTAAATCAAATAAATGTTATATTTATTGCAATTTCATATACAACAGGAGACCGATCTTTGTAGCAAACAATAGGGCATCCTACGTCCGGCAGTGGACGACTTTGGCTAAAAAGAAAGAGAGGGAGAGTTATTTTTCATATTGTAGTATACATTTATGTATGTAAAAGAACTGGCAGAGGTCCATGCGAAATAAAAATATACTTATTATCTGCTGTTATTACCTCTCTAGTTGACAGAGAGGACCTCTTGTTTTGTTCCTCGTAAAATTGCCAATGAAATGAATAACGGTTGTAATATACAGACTGCATTATAAAAACATTTTAACGACCGGATAATAACCAGCTTGTTCCCCGTCCTGTCACATTCTTTTTTACCGAACCGTGGACTCGCGCGGATATATGGATAAAGTACGTATTGTGCAAGGTGGCTTATAATTTTAAAATTTAAAAATAAATACTGATTAATATCTACACATAATATGATGAACAAACAGCTGCAGTCCATCGTTCAGGGAAAGATCCAAGGAAAGCGAAGTAGAACTTCCTGGTCAAAAAGTGTCTGCCAGTGACTTGGTAAGAGCACACCGAGCTCCTCGTCCTGAAGTTCAGGTAACCTTATTTTTCTCGCTGATCTTCGTAAGATGCAGGCACAAGCCCCTATATACACTTTAAGGAAATTGTTATATTCATATTTATTTGAATAATTCAAAAAAGTTATGTCGAAATAATACTTAAAAAGTCACATCCGTCTCTGTACTTATCGTGAGTTTATGTAACGTGCTAGCCGCTCGGCCCTTCATTTTCCTCGTCGGCGCCATGCGACGTCCGGACACGTGTTTATTTTTCATTTCCTCCTACACTGGACCCTCGGGCCCCCGCCGCCCCACCGCGATGGCGCAAATATCCTCCAAACGAGGAAACCGCTCTCATGTCAGGTTAACGCATATAAAAACAAAATATGCGGTGAATCAATAAGGAAGATAACAAGGCTTACCACCGCATTGTTTGGCGCCTAAAAAGAACACAACGCAGACAGGATTTTACAAAGGATACTCTAGTAAATTACTGGACGCTTTAAAAATAAGCAAAAAAGATTTTTTTTCAATCAGTATAGATACTTTTTATGGAAGAAGGTGGCAAACGAGCAAGCGGGTCACCTGATTTTAAGTGAGCGCTACCCATAGGCATCCGCAACAAGCAAATATGTTGCAGATGCGTCGCCTACCTATAAAGGACAGAGGAGGGCACAGACGGCAAAAAGGATACTTCCCTCCCCCCGGCAACCCCCTCCCCGTCCAATCCTCTTCCCCTAGCCATCTTATCCTTATGAGACTACTTAATCCACAACGACAAAGGATAAGTATAATCCATTTTAATATATATATATATATATATATATATATATATATATATATATATATATATATATATATATACACTACCACACATTAAATACCATATACACACAAGAATGTGGAAAAATCATTTAAAGACAGCACATCGTCTCCTAATATTCTCTTTTAGAAATAATATATATCATTAAAAGTGCTTACAGATTTGATTAGAAGTTTGAACCGAAGCATTAAAAAGCTGTAGAAAATTCTCTCTCTCTCCAAAATGCGGTTAAAAAAGCTGATTCTTTTCGATTGCTTACGAAAATGATGATCCTCTATGTTCAGCTGATGGTACAGATAGATGCTATAGATCCACACGGAAGAATTGACATGGGCAAAAGTCATGAATTCACTCACAAGATTCAGGTCCGCATACATTATCATCTAGTTTAATCCAATTCATACAAGTTTTTCTAGTCCACCAACACCAAGATAGCATTTTTGAAGACTGATGAATGTATGCGTAAGATTAGAGATTTTTGTTGTGGGTTTAGTTACTTCCGCTGGTCACTTTTCGATTGTACCAAACTCAATACAACCGTCGAGCCCGATAACATCAGGCCAATCGGACTGGAGAAGGCTAGGATGTTTTTTTTTATTAATTTATATCTTGCAATATCATCTATCATTAAATCATATAGGTACACCACACAAACCTAGAAGCCACTGTCCTATGCTAAAAGACTAGTTGATTGTCAAAAATCATCTAGATATCGCTTCAGCACTAATTAAAAGGTGATAATTAATAATTTCCTTGCCACATTCCCACTTTACATACAGTAGTTGCCAGTAAACTGAAGGATACTTGTGTATTGTGAATGGTAAATTTTAGGCACTGAGGTACTGTCTCTCGTTCAAAGTCAAGTAGTCATCCTGAAAACTTAAAGTATATTACTTTCTATTCAAAGCGCTGCCCGCAGGTATGCATCGTTCGTTTTGTTTTCATCACACGCACCCTTTTTATATGTTTGCGTTCTCGGTGGGGATGTTATCTATTAATTTTTAACGTTTCCCTCATCGCCGCGCGGGTACCTAAACCGTAATATTTTCATCACATATAGGCGTGATCTCGTACTGTACTGTAGGCAAAAGTGAAGTAATTTATGCCCTTTTTATAGTAATGTAAAAACATAGCTTTCGAATACTTGATATGTGTACTTTTTTTGCTTTTAAATCATGATCTTCATTATCATGGTCATAACATACATATATCTGCTATAGTTTATTTAATGTACACTTTAATAAACTAACACAAATGTTCACAGTCGATTAATAAAAATATTAACATCATTTACACAAGCACGCATGAAATTATTGATAACTAAAATACGTAAATAAGCTTGTAAGCGTTGTATTTGTTCCTCGATCAAATGTTTTAAATAAAATTGCGACATATGGCATACAACTTTGTTTACGACAAGCGTTTTTTATTAATTAATGGCAAGCAGTGGCAGATAACAGAATTGTAATTTTGAGGGTCCAGGCCCTGGCCTGGAACACATTTTCGCTGTAATTTTTAATTGGAAATATAATTATGAGGTTCAACTTAGCAAACCCCCGTGCAAAGCTTTTTATAAACAATGTGTGTTGTGTAAAAATCTAAATTCAGCAACATTGTTATATAGAAGAAAGCAGTATATATACAAAATTTGCTTCATCCGCTCGCACGAACTTGTAAATAGCACAAAACCCATGTGGAGCGAAAGATTTCGCTAGCAGCGCGCATCCAATGTGCCGGTTCGTTTATCTCAATATCTCAGACGGGCAAACGCGTACGTGCCGTGCGCGTTCGCTACGTACGAGACTGAAATAAAATGCCGCTGCCCTTTACATATACTGGTAATACAACATTGTGCAGTACCTACGATTGTAAAAATATTACCAACTTATTACCATCATTTAAGGAGGACTTAATTCTAAATAATGATGTTAATAATGTCTAAAAACATTGGTGCAAGTACAAGAAGCTGGCATGCTGATCGGCAAAAAGAAAACACGAACTTCGTGAAATTACAAGAGTGATTTAATTTGTAACAGCTTTATGAACATTAGTTTTCAGCTCATCAAGGTGACCGCTAAGCCATTTGATTTCTTCTTCTAAGAACTAAAAAAAGAGGTTATCACAAATTCTAATTTAATTATGGAATAAATTAGGAAACAAACAGTTTTACGCACTTAATTAAAATTGCTAAAATCAATACAAACTTCATAAAAGTATGGAGTGACAGGTCTTCTGTGATTCTGTACTTTTACGAGAATGTGTAGCAGTAACGTATAAGATGTCACGGAAAAAAGCGATTTTTAGAGTAGTAGGCTTCTGTATGATCGCAATTTCGCAAAAAGTAGGGGTAGTAATAGGTAGGGTTGGAACAGGAACAGGGGATAATCCTATGATAGGGGTAATACTGGGTAGGGGGTAGTAGTAGTCGCTTGACGGTCGCAGTAGATAAGGGCAGAGGGGGTAGAAAAAGATATGGGGTAGAAGTAGGTAGGGGGTAGAAGTAGGTAGGGGTAGAAATGGATAAGGGATAGAAGTAGGTAGGGGGTAGAAATAAGTAGGTAAGAGGTAGAAATAGGTAGGGGGTAGAAAGAAGTAGGTAGGGGGTAGAAGTAGGCAAGGGGTAGAAGTAGGTATGAAGTAGAAGTAAGCAGGAGGTAGAAGTAGGTAGGGGATAGAAAGTAGGTAGGAGGGAGAAGTAGGTAGGAGGTAGAAGTAGGTAGGATGTAGAAGTGGGTAGGGGTTGGAAGTAGATAGGGGGTAGAAAGAAGTAGGTAAGGGGTAGAAGGAAGTGGGTAAGGGTAGAAGTAGGTAAGGGTTAGAAGTGAATAAGGGATAGAAGTAGGTAGGGGGTAGAAAGAAGTAGGTAGGGGGTAGAAAGAAGTAGGTAGGGGGTAGAAATAAGTAGGTAAGAGGTAGAAATAGGTAGGGGGTAGAAAGAAGTAGGTAAGGGGTAGAAGTAGGCAAGGGGTAGAAGTAAGTAGGAGGTAGAAGTAGGTAGGGATAGAAAGTAGGTAGGAGGTAGAAGTAGGTAGGATGTAGAAGTGGGTAGGGGTTGGAAGTAGATAGGGGGTAGAAAGAAGTAGGTAAGGGGAAGAAAGAAGTAGGTAAGGAGTAGAAGTAGGTAAGGAGTAGAAGTAGGTAGGGGGTAGAAGTAGGTAGGGTTAGAAGTAGGTAAGGGGTAGAAGTAGGTATAGTGTAGAAAGAAGTAGGTAGGGGGTAGTAAGGAGTAGGTAGGGGATAGAAAGAAGTAAATAGTGGGTAGAAGTAGGTAGGGGTAGAAGTAGGTAAGGGGTAGAAGTAGGTAGAGGGTAGGAAGAAGAAGGTAGGTGTAGAAAAAAGTAGGTAGGGCGTAGAAGTAGGTAGGGGTAGAAGTAGGTAAAGGGTAAGAAGAAGAAAGGGGGTTTTACAGTGGTAGAGCCCGCAATAACAACATCTTTTGCACGAATGGGCCGGCTCGACCGGTGAAATACCATGACGTCACAGAAAAGAGGCGTAAAGTAGAAGTTGTTGGCGACAGAATCAAAGGGCGAACATTTGCGTCGTCGCAACCCAAACACATGTTGCCCAAAGATAATGTGCGGGAGCATAGTTTGAATTCCTTTAAGAGAAATTGAAGAGAAATCGTGAGAACCAAGGACGTTTGCTATTATATTGTTAAAACGATCAAAAGTAATGGGATTTGTAAAAGGACTTGCCACTTTAAAACAAAGGACGGGGATGGCCGGTCGAGCTGCAGGTATAATTGTTTATTGCACCAACCCTAACGGTTAACGGTATTGGGAAGAATGTTGTCTCGTTACGTAATAATGTCGTATAAATAACACGTGTGTGAATAAGTATATAAGTAACATTTGATAATGTATAGAGCCCTAGCTGTCTGTTCATGTATGTTTATTTATGTATAATTGTATGGGTTTAGTTTAAGATATCCTTACATTAGAGTAAACTGTGTGGTAGAACGCCCATAAGTATATGTTATGTGTGTACACATGTAGATATGCCCTATGTGTATTTTAGATGTTATATGTATAGAATGTTGTATTAATTGTATTTTGGAAAAATAAAGATAACCAAAGGGTTCGGTCAGGGGAACGAACAGATACGCGCGCAAACGAAGGGGGCATTTTTTATGCCTCGGCGCGGCGTATAAAAAGAACGCACTTTGTGCCAAAAGTCAGTGAATAAGCTCCTATACCTCAACCGATAAGGACGTGAATAATTCGCTCTGACACCGCCGTGGCGTTCACATGTCCGGTGGCTCTCTCAGCGAAATTACTTTTTAAATCATCGTGCTTTGTGCGTGCTTTATTACATCGTCATTGTTCTTACTCGGTGCGCAGCTTTTTGCTGCTTGCATTCTGTGCGCTAGTGTATTGTTTTCGTTTCGGAGAAACTGCTAACGACGTGCAGGTGTCCTCGGTGACGTCACCGCGTCGCCCACGGCGGTCCGCGCCTCCCGCACGGGGGGCAAAGCCATCGTATTTCGTGTGTTAGTGATTGTGCTTATCCGTGAGCGAGCCAAGGATTTACACGTGAGTCCGTTCCTTTTTGCCCAGAAGTATACATCCTCCGCTTATTGCGCTAGGCAATAAGCTAGGCACACACCCCGGCGCACCTAAAGCGCCGGGACTTTCCGCGAACTGTCTCAGACAACCGGCCCAAATCATGGAGTCCGAATTTGCCGACTTCGTGCGCTCCCAGCACCCGTCGATCTGGGAAACTTATATTAAGTCGCGAGACTTTGCCCCCATCGCCATGCCCGTTTCCGTCCGCGATCCCCGCATCGCGCGCCGTACAACTCAGCCGCCACAGGCCGTCACCGCGCCGTCGAAATCACCACGTGCCCCCGCAACGCCTTCCCCGCGTGCCCCCCCCGCGTCGTCCGTACGCCCCGCACCCGCGCCTTCTGCGCAACCGAAAACAGCGCCCTCTGCGCGCCCCCTAGGTGCTTCCTTAGAGCGCCCGAGCTCTGCGTCCTCCACGCATTCCGCGGCATCGAGCCGCAAAAAAAACAACAATACACCGACCCCAGGGACCTCCGCGCAAGCCGCTCAGAACCCCCAACCCACCATCTCGGACTCATCAGAGTCCGAAAACTCCGACTCGTCCTGCGCCTCCGACATGGAGATCGACCAGCGGGACCCAAACGCCGATGGCTTCAAGGTCGTCACTAAAAAGCGCAAGCGGGGAATCAAATCCCCGCATGTCAGTAGCGCCCCGGCCAAGAAAACGGCCCAACCGTCTGCGCCGCTAGAGCCGCGCAAAGAAAACCCCCCTCCGCCAATTATCCTTCAAGAGAAGGGAAAATGGGCAGCCATCTCGAAATGGATGGCCGCCAAAAACATCACAAGCCTAAAAGCGCAGTCAACAGCGCAGGGCGTCAAATTCTACCTCGAAACGGTAGACGAGTTTCGTAGAGTTACGAAGCAATTAAAGGAAGAAAAACTAAGCTTCCACACCTTCGCCTTGCCAGAGGAAAAAACTTTGCGTGTAGTCATCCGTGGCTACCCACTCGAGGAGGAAATCGCTTTCGTGGGCGATGACCTCAAAGCCCAGGGATTCCCTATTCTGTCTGTATCTAGGATGACTCATCCTAAGTACAAGACAAAAATGTCGCTTATTATGGCCACCCTTACGCTTTCCTCCGAGGGCAAGCAAATCTACAACTTGCGACGACTATGCGGACTCACCGGCATCTCGGTCGAAGGCCCGCGAAAAACGGGTATAATAGGACAGTGCTACCGTTGCCAGCACTACGGACACTCAGCCCGCAATTGCTTTGCGCGTCCCAGGTGCGTCAAATGCACCGGTGATCACGCAACAGCAGATTGCCCGCGCTCAAAGGAGACCACAGACCCTCCCGCTTGTGTCCTGTGCGAGACCGAAGGGCACCCCGCGAGCTATCGCGGGTGCGCCAAAGCCCCGCGCAGGCTACAAATAAAACGGACGGCTCCCCCTCGGAACCGCTCCCAGTCTCGCCGTCGTGTCCCGCCGGCAAAACCCGCCGTACGGCCGGAATTCGTCCCGGCCCCAATACCGGCAAAGTCGGCCTGGAGTAAGCCCCTCGCCTCTTTCGCCCAGCCACCCGCGACACAGACTCCCGTCCCCACCGGACCCACGGTCAACACCACCACCTCGGCCCCTGTGCCCACTCAGGGCGCAGCACAACCCAAATCGTCGATAGCGGCAGATATATCGCAGCTCTGCAGCTATCTTAAAAACATAAACATCCCCGACATCCTCGCCCTCTCCCGCGAGCTCCGCGCTGCTAGGTCAGGAGAAGAACGCCTAGACGTTATTCTCCAACACATCGACACCGTCAATGCTCTATGGACCAATAACTTGGTCAACTAAAACACTGAAACTAACATGGGTAGCACACACAAGGGTCGCATCAAGCCACGCGCATTGACCGTCGCGTACTTCAACGCCGACGGTCTCCTTAAGCAAAAGGAAGAAATAGGCTTCCATCTTAGACAACACAACATCGACGTAATGCTAGTGCAAGAAACCTTTTTGAAACCCTGCAATCGCGACCCCAAAATCGCCAATTACAACATCATTAGGAACGATAGGCTTACCTCCCGAAAAGGAGGTACGCTTATCTACTACAAAAGGAACTTGCACTGTATTCCGTTAGACACAACCACACTCACCAACATTGAAGCGTCAGTGTGCAAAATCGCCCTCACAGGTCACTCACCTATCACACTAGCCTCGGTATACCTACCACCGAAAAAACAAATGCTAGACACAGATCTCAGATCCCTGCTTAACTTGGACACTTCAGTTATACTAGCAGGCGATCTAAACAGCAAACACGACAGTTGGCACTCACGAACAACCAACACAAACGGCAAGGAGCTATATCGTCTATCGGGCCTACGGAACATAGATGTCATAGCTCCCACCTCGCCCACACACTACCACAAAAACAACAGACTTAGACCCGACGTCCTAGATGTCGCGGTTCTAAAGAACATAACACTCGACGTGACCTCTCTAGAAGCGCATGACGAGCTTAACTCGGACCACCGCCCAGTTATCTTGAAACTGGGTAGAACCTTACACAGAACTCCCGCGTCTAAACCCATAGTAGATTGGCACTCAGTCGGGGTCAAACTCGAATCTACTGAGTCCGATCATCTAAAGGATATCCCAGACCATATAGAATCCCCCGACACGGCCGTCAGGGCGATAAACTCACTTACATCCCACCTCCAATCAGTCGTCGAAAACTCCACAAGGATGGTCGCCGATACTAATAAGTGTTTCGACGATCTTCCCGCGGACATTCGACGGCTGATAAGAACCAAGAACGCCGCTCTCAGGCGTTACGATAAGATCCGTACGGAAACGAACAGATCAATTTTGCGCAATCTCCAAAGAGAGGTCAAGGCACAAATCACACAATTTAAAAACGACAAATGGGATAACCTGCTCTCAGATCTCGAGCCTTCGAAAACAGCCTACTGGAGGCTGGCTCGAGCACTAAAAGCAGAACCTAGGGCATCAATGCCACCCCTGACCAACCCCGTCGACAACTCAGTCGCATTCGATGATCTAGAAAAAGCCGAGTGTCTGGCCGGCTGTCAAGAGAGTCAATGCACACCCTCCACTTCACTCACAGACACAACATTCATACAAAACATCGACCAGGAAGTGGAACGTAGGGCATCCCTCCTTCCCGAGGGCGACCCTCTCGAACCAATCACCATCGAAGAAATCCCGCTCATTATTAAAAAGGTTAAGCCTAAATCATCACCCGGTCCCGACGGTATTAGCAACCGCCTCCTAAAGGCCCTCCCCGCCCATCTTATGATGCTACTAGCCAGCATCTTTAATGTTCTCCTTACGAACTGCTCATTCCCAGACGTTTCGAAAGAAGCCACAGTCATTGGCATTCTAAAACCCAAAAAGCCACCTAACACGCCATCCAGCTATCGCCCTATCAGCCTACTGTCCACCCTAGGCAAAATTTACGAGAACATTATACTCAGTCGACTCAAAACTTTCACCTTTAAACTCAACCTCCTTCCCGATGAACAATTCGGCTTTCGGCCGCACCACTCGTGCGTCCAGCAAGTTCACAGACTCACTGAATACGTCCACTCAGGCCTCAGTGAGAAAAAACCAATAGGCACATGCGCCCTATTATTCGACGTCGCAAAGGCCTTTGACAAAGTCTGGCATAACGGGCTTATCTACAAGCTTTACGTACTCAAAGTGCCAGATAGGCTTGTACACATCATACACGCTTTCTTGTCAAATCGCTCCTTCCGATATCGGGTTGAGGGCACATTATCGTCCGCTCATCCCAAAAAAGCCGGAGTCCCGCAAGGCTCTGTCCTATCCCCGCTGCTATTTTCACTCTTCACAAGTGACATTCCGAAAGACCCGCAAGTCAATCTAGCACTTTTTGCAGATGACACAGCCCTCTACTACTCCAATCGACACCTAGGTAGAGTCACTATTCGTCTCCAGGCCGCAGCCACCCGGCTAGCCGAGTGGTTTGCCAAATGGAGAATAGAAATTAATCCCGAAAAAAGTGTAGCTATACACTTTAGCCGGCGCTGCCCCAACGGACGCATTACGACTGCGGGCAGACTGAAATAAGGTCAAATCTCCCTGTTCGGGCAACCTATTCCGTGGCAAAAAACCGCGAAGTACCTAGGAGTCACACTAGACAGAAAATTAAATTTTTCCGCCCACCTCAAAGAAATCCGACGTAAAGCTTGCTTAGTAAACGCGAAACTCCACCCACTCACATGCTCTTCCAGCAAACTGCCCCTCCGTTACAAACTGCTGCTTTACAAGTCATGCATTCGGCCCATAATATCTTACGCGAGCGTAGTTTTCGCTCATGTACAATCTTCCAAGATAAAAACACTCCAAACCATACAAAATCGCTTCCTTCGTAAAGCCACTGGGGCTCAATGGTACCAGCGCAACGAAGACATCCACAACGATCTCAAAATAGACACAATCCAGGAACATTTCCTTGAAATCTCCAAGCGCTACTTTGAAAGCGCACCTACACACCCCAACCCGCTCATAGTACAGGCCGCCGACTACGTTCCAAATCCTGATGCTACAACCGCAAAACGCAGACCCAAACACGTCCTCACGATCAAACACGATCGCAAAGACGCACAAACACAAGCTCCGAAAAGACAACCCACGTCAACCTCTCACCGTCCTCGCCTTCGAGTACGACGACAAAGGATACGCATCGCGGACACTAATCACACCCGCGGTAAAGGGTGGTTCTCACCGCCCCCAGCTACTCGATAAACACACAGTTGGCGATCGTCGGGGGATAGGTACGCTCCTCCCCTCGACGATCAAGTAGACAACATCCAGTCCAGTCATTATTATCTTCGATGATAAACGAATCGACCGAAGAAAGCATACAAGTCAACAACAAAGGTCTCACTAGGGGACCTAAATTTTTTTAATTTTTCCAGCTCACGATCACCCGGATCGTGAGCCCTGTATTAGATGAAGCTGTAAGAACCGTCAATAAGGTTAGCAGCAACGACATCTTCGAAAACATACATACAAAAGTCAGTCGCAATCCAGCTTCCGTCGAGACCGAACCCCGAGGAACACTCTTACAAAGTGCTTTTCTTGGGTAACGGATACAAGCGGCTATACACCTCTTCTACGGGATCCACGGACTGGTGCTTACCAGCGCAAGGCCAGGGACCGAGTAGCGTGCCGCGAGGTGAAATACGAGGCCCTCCCTTCGAACGTGGCACCAGTCACCTAATTGGGAGCTGTCCCAGGCAGCAGTAGGTAGTGCCTTATCACTACCTAGTGAGGCGCAGCCGAAACAGAAGTATTCTGCGTTTCGTCTGATGAGTGACGTGCCGGAGGCCTAGTTGTAGTCCTCTTCCCCCTCCTACCCTCTTCTAATAAGAAAAGGATGGGAAGAATAAGAACGTTTGATGGATGAGGAGGGGATGGACAGGGAATGGAATTATCCTTTTTTCTGTTTGTCCCCTCCTTTGTCCATGAAAGAAGGCAACGCATCTGGAACTCATTAGCTTGTTGCGGATGCCTATGGGTAGCGGTACTTATTTCCAGGGGCCGCTTGCTGGTTTGCCACTTTGTAATATAAAAAAAAAGAAAGCTGTAGGTAGGGGATAGAAAGAAGTAGGTACGGGGTAGAAATAAATAGGTAAGGGGTGGAAGTAGCTAGGGGTAGAGGTAGGAAGGGGGTAGAAATAATAAGGCATGGGGTAGAAAGAAGTAGGTAGGGGTAGAAGTAGGTAAGGGGTAGAAAAAGGTAGGTAAGGAGTAGAAGTAAGTATGGGTATTAGTAGATAAGGGATAGAAGTAGGAAGGGGGTAGAAAGAAGTAGGTAGGAGAGAAGTAGGTAGAGGGTATAAAGAAGTAGGAAGTGGGTAGTAAGAAGTAGGTAGGGGGTAGAAATAAGTAGGTAAGGGATAGAAGTAGATCGGGGATAGAAAAAGGTAGGGGTAGTGTGAAGTAGGTAGGGGGTAGAAATAAGTAGGTAAGGGGAAGAAAGAAGTAGGTAAGGAGTAGAAGTAGGTAGGGGGTAGAAGTAGGTAGGGGGTAGAAATAAGTAGGTAAGGGGTAGAAATAGGTAGAGGGTAGAAGTAGGTAGGTGAAGACTTCTACCTACTTGGTAGGGGGTAGAAAGAAGTATGTAGGGAGCAGAAAGAAGAAGGTAAGGGGTAGAAAGAGGAAGGGTAATGGATAGAAGTAGGTAGGGGGTAGAAAGAAGTAGGTAGGGGTAGAAGTAGGTAAGGGGTAGAAGTAGGTAGGGGGTAGAAATAAGAAGGTAGGGGTAGAAAGAAGTAGGTAGGGGTAGAAGTAGGTGGGGGTAGAAGTAGGTAGAGGGTATAAAGAAGTAGGAAAGGGGTAGTAAGTAGTAGGTAGGGGGTAGAAAGAAGTAGGTAGGGGGTAGAAGTAGCTAGGGGTAGAAGTAGATCGGGGATAGAAAAGGGTAGGGGTAGAAAGAAGTAGGTAGGGGGTAGAAATAAGTAGGTAAGGGGGTAGAAAGAATTAGGTAAGTGGTAGAAGTAGGTAGGGGAAGAAGTAGGTAGGGGCAGAAGTAGGTAGGGGCAGAAGTAGGTAGGGGCAGAAGTAGGTAGGGGCAGAAGTAGGTAGGGGTTAGAAGTAGGAAGGGGGTAGAGAGAAGCAGGTAGGGGGTAGAAAGAAGTAGGTAGGGGGTAGAAAGAAGTAGGTAGGGGTTAGAAGTAGGTCGGGGGTAGAAGTAGTTAGGGGGAAGAAATTAGTAGGAAGGGGGCAGAAAGAAGAAGGTAGGGGTAGAAAGAAGAAGGTAGGGGTAGAAAGAAGAAGGCAGGGGTAAAAAGAAGTAGGTAAGGGGGTAGAAGGAATTAGGTAAGTGGTAGAAGTAGGCAGGCGAAGAAGTAGGTAGGGGTAGAAGTAGGTAGGGGTTAGAAGTAGGTAGGGGCTAGAAGTAGTAAGGGGGTAGAAATAAGTAGGTAGGGGGTAAAAATAGGTAGGGGTAGAAGAAGGTTAGGGGTACAAATAAGCAGAGTGTAGAAAGAAGTAGGTAGGGGGTAGTGAGAAGTAGGTAACGAGGTAGAAAGAAGTAGGTAAGTGGTAGAAGTAGGTAGGGGTAGAAGTAGGTAGGGGTTAGAAGTAGGTAGGGGATAATAAGAAGTAGGAAAGGGGTAGTAAGAAGTAGGTAGGGGGTAGAAAGAAGTAGGTAGGGGGTAGAAGTAGCTAGGGGTAGAAGATGATCGTGAATAGAAGAAGGTAGGGGTAAGAAAGAAGTAGGTAGGGGGTAGAAAGAAGAAGGTAAGGGTAGAAAGAAGTTGCTAGGGGTAGAAGTATGTGGGGGTAGAAGAAGGTAGAGGGTATAAAGAAGTAGGTAGGGGGTAGAAGTAGCTAGGGAAAGACTTCTACCTGCTTGGTAGGGGGTAGAAAGAAGTATAGGTTAGGTAGGTAGGTAGGTAGGTAGGTAGGTAGGTAGGTAGGTAGGTAGGTAGGTAGGTAGGTAGGTAGGTAGGTAGGTAGGTAGGTAGGTAGGTAGGTAGGTAGGTAGGTAGGTAGGTAGGTAGGTAGGTAGGTAGGTAGGTAGGTAGGTAGGTAGGTAGGTAGGTAGGTAGGTAGGTAGGTAGGTAGGTAGGTAGGTAGGTAGGTAGGTAGGTAGGTAGGTAGGTAGGTAGGTAGGTAGGTAGGTAGGTAGGTAGGTAGGTAGGTAGGTAGGTAGGTAGGTAGGTAGGTAGGTAGGTAGGTAGGTAGGTAGGTAGGTAGGTAGGTAGGTAGGTAGGTAGGTAGGTAGGTAGGTAGGTAGGTAGGTAGGTAGGTAGGTAGGTAGGTAGGTAGGTAGGTAGGTAGGTAGGTAGGTAGGTAGGTAGGTAGGTAGGTAGGTAGGTAGGTAGGTAGGTAGGTAGGTAGGTAGGTAGGTAGGTAGGTAGGTAGGTAGGTAGGTAGGTAGGTAGGTAGGTAGGTAGGTAGGTAGGTAGGTAGGTAGGTAGGTAGGTAGGTAGGTAGGTAGGTAGGTAGGTAGGTAGGTAGGTAGGTAGGTAGGTAGGTAGGTAGGTAGGTAGGTAGGTAGGTAGGTAGGTAGGTAGGTAGGTAGGTAGGTAGGTAGGTAGGTAGGTAGGTAGGTAGGTAGGTAGGTAGGTAGGTAGGTAGGTAGGTAGGTAGGTAGGTAGGTAGGTAGGTAGGTAGGTAGGTAGGTAGGTAGGTAGGTAGGTAGGTAGGTAGGTAGGTAGGTAGGTAGGTAGGTAGGTAGGTAGGTAGGTAGGTAGGTAGGTAGGTAGGTAGGTAGGTAGGTAGGTAGGTAGGTAGGTAGGTAGGTAGGTAGGTAGGTAGGTAGGTAGGTAGGTAGGTAGGTAGGTAGGTAGGTAGGTAGGTAGGTAGGTAGGTAGGTAGGTAGGTAGGTAGGTAGGTAGGTAGGTAGGTAGGTAGGTAGGTAGGTAGGTAGGTAGGTAGGTAGGTAGGTAGGTAGGTAGGTAGGTAGGTAGGTAGGTAGGTAGGTAGGTAGGTAGGTAGGTAGGTAGGTAGGTAGGTAGGTAGGTAGGTAGGTAGGTAGGTAGGTAGGTAGGTAGGTAGGTAGGTAGGTAGGTAGGTAGGTAGGTAGGTAGGTAGGTAGGTAGGTAGGTAGGTAGGTAGGTAGGTAGGTAGGTAGGTAGGTAGGTAGGTAGGTAGGTAGGTAGGTAGGTAGGTAGGTAGGTAGGTAGGTAGGTAGGTAGGTAGGTAGGTAGGTAGGTAGGTAGGTAGGTAGGTAGGTAGGTAGGTAGGTAGGTAGGTAGGTAGGTAGGTAGGTAGGTAGGTAGGTAGGTAGGTAGGTAGGTAGGTAGGTAGGTAGGTAGGTAGGTAGGTAGGTAGGTAGGTAGGTAGGTAGGTAGGTAGGTAGGTAGGTAGGTAGGTAGGTAGGTAGGTAGGTAGGTAGGTAGGTAGGTAGGTAGGTAGGTAGGTAGGTAGGTAGGTAGGTAGGTAGGTAGGTAGGTAGGTAGGTAGGTAGGTAGGTAGGTAGGTAGGTAGGTAGGTAGGTAGGTAGGTAGGTAGGTAGGTAGGTAGGTAGGTAGGTAGGTTAGGTAGGTAGGAGGTAGGGTAGGTAGGTAGGGTAGGGTAGGTAGGTAGGTAGGTGGAGGTAGGTAGTTAGGTAGGGTAGGTAGGTAGGTAGGTAGGTAGGTAGGTAGTGTAGGTAGGTAGGTAGGTAGGTAGGTGGTAGGTAGGTAGTGGTATGGTAGGTAGGGTAGGTAGGTAGGTTGGTAGGTAGGTGGTAGGGTAGGGTAGGTAGGTTGTAGGGTAGTTGTAGGTGGTAGGGTAGGTAGGTAGGTAGGTAGGTAGGGTAGGTAGTTGGTAGGTAGGTAGGTAGGTAGGTAGGTAGGGTAGGTAGGTAGGTAGGTAGTAGGTAGGTAGGGTAGGTAGGTAGGTAGGTAGGTAGGTAGGTAGGTAGGTAGGGTAGGTAGGGTAGGTAGTAGGTAGGTAGGTAGGTAGGTAGGTAGGTAGGTAGGTAGGTAGGTAGTAGGGTAGGTAGGTGGTAGGTAGGTAGGTAGGTAGGTAGGTAGGTAGGTGTAGGTAGGTAGTAGGTAGGTAGGTAGGTGGTAGGTAGGTAGGTAGGTAGGTTAGGTAGGTAGGTAGGTAGGTAGGTAGGTAGGTTAGGTAGGTAGGTAGGTAGGTAGGTAGGTAGGGTAGGTAGGTAGGTAGGTAGGTAGGTTAGGTAGGTTGGTAGGTAGGTAGGTAGGTAGGTAGGTTGGTAGGTAGGTAGGTAGGTAGGTAGGTAGGTAGGTAGGTTAGGTAGGTAGGTAGGTAGGTAGGTAGGTAGGTAGGTGGTAGGGTAGGAGGTAGGTAGGTAGGTAGTTGGTAGGTAGGTAGGTAGGAGGTAGGTAGGTAGGTAGGTTGGTAGGTAGGTAGGTAGGTAGGTAGGTAGGGTAGGTAGGTAGGTAGGTAGGTAGGGTAGGTAGTTGGTAGGTTAGTGGTAGGTAGGTAGGGTAGGTAGGTAGGTAGGTAGGTAGGTAGGTGTAGGTAGGTAGTGGTAGGTAGGTAGGTAGGTAGGTAGGTAGGTAGGTAGTAGGTAGGTAGGTAGGTAGGTAGGTAGGTAGGTAGGTAGGTAGGAGGTAGGTAGGTAGGTAGGTAGGTAGGTAGGTAGGGTAGGTAGGTAGGTAGGTAGGTAGGGTAGGTAGGTAGGTAGGTAGGTAGGTAGGTAGGTAGGTAGGTAGTAGGTAGGGTAGGTAGGAGGTAGGTAGGTAGGAGGTAGGTAGGTTAGGTAGGTAGGTAGGTAGTAGGTAGGTAGGTAGGTAGGTGGTAGGTAGTTGGTAGGTAGGTAGGTAGGTAGGTGGTAGGTAGGTAGGTAGGTAGGTTAGGTAGGTAGGTAGGTATGTAGGTAGGTAGGTATGTAGGTAGGGTAGGTAGGTAGGTAGGTAGGTAGGTAGGTAGGTAGGTAGGTAGGTAGGTAGGTAGGTAGGTAAGGTAGGTAGGTAGGTAGTAGGTAGGTAGGTAGGTAGGGTAGGGTAGGGTAGGTGGTAGGGTAGGTAGGAGTAGGTAGGGTAGGTAGGTAAGGTAGGTAGGTAGGTAGGTAGGTAGGTAGGTAGGTAGGTAGGTAGGTAGGTAGGTAGGTAGGTAGGTAGGTAGGGTAGTAGGTAGGTAGGTAGGTAGGGTAGGTAGGTAGGTAGGTAGGTAGGTAGGTAGGTGGTAGGTAGGTGGTAGGTGGTATGGTAGGTAGGTAGGTAGGTAGGTAGGTAGGTAGGTAGGTAGGTAGGTAGGTAGGTAGGTAGGTAGGTAGGTAGGTGGGTAGGTAGGTAGGTAGGTAGGTAGGTAGGTAGGTAGGTAGGTAGGGTAGGTAGGTAGGTAGGTAGGTAGGTAGGTAGGTAGGTAGGTAGGTTAGGTGGTAGGTAGGTAGGTAGTAGGTAGGTAGGTAGTAGGTAGGTAGGTAGGTAGGTAGGTAGGTAGGTAGGTAGGTTGGTGTAGGTGGTAGGTAGGTAGGTAGGTAGGTAGGTAGGTAGGTAGGTAGGTATGGTAGGGTAGGTAGGTAGTAGGTAGGTAGGTAGGTAGGTAGTAGGTTAGGTAGGTAGGTAGGTAGGTAGGTAGGTAGGTAGGTAGGTAGGTAGGTGAGGTAGGTAGGGGTAGGGTAGGTAGGTAGGTGTAGGTAGGTTGGTAGGTAGGTAGGGTAGGTAGGTAGGTTGGTTAGGGTAGGGAGGTTGGTAGGTAGGTAGGTAGGGTAGGTAGGTAGGTAGGTAGGTAGGTAGGTAGGTAGGTGGTAGGTAGGTAGGTAGGTAGGTAGGTAGTAGGTAGTTGGTAGGTAGGTAGGTAGGTAGGTAGGTAGGGGTAGGTAGGTAGGGTAGGTAGGTAGGTAGGTAGGTAGGTAGGTAGGTAGGTTGGTAGGGTAGGTTGGTAGGTAGGTAGGGTAGGTAGGTAGGGTAGGTAGGTTGGTAGGTAGGTAGGTAGGTGGTAGGTAGGTGTAGGTGGTAGGTAGGTAGGTAGGTAGGTGTAGGTAGGTAGGTAGGAGGGTAGGTAGGTAGGTGGTAGGTAGGTGGTAGGTAGGTAGGTGGGTAGGTAGGTAGGTAGGTAGGTAGGTAGGTAGTAGGTAGGTAGGTAGGTAGGTAGGTAGGTAGGTGGTAGGTAGGTAGGTAGGGTAGGTAGGTAGGTAGGTAGGTAGGTAGGTAGGTAGGTAGGTAGGTAGGTAGGTAGGTAGGTAGGTAGGTAGTGTAGGTAGGTAGGTTGGTAGTAGGTAGGTAGGTTGGTAGGTAGGGTAGGTAGTGTAGGTAGTAGGTAGGTAGGTAGGTAGTTGGTAGGGTAGGTAGGTAGGGTAGGTAGGTAGGGTAGGTAGGGTAGGTAGGTAGGAGGTAGGTAGTAGGTAGGTTGAGGTAGGTAGGTAGGTAGGTAGGTAGGTAGGTAGGTAGGTAGGTTGGTAGTAGGTAGGTAGGT